>BSBM01000386.1:9449166-10720833 GCA_027924585.1 Larix kaempferi
ACCATAAAATCAACTAAGACTGTTTTTCCACCCAAGGTAACAGGTGCCTGACGGAGGAATCCGATCGGTTCACTAGGTCTTCTATCGAAGATCAACGACCAATTAACAGCTGGAATAACATTAGGGAAACCCAAATCTCTCCAAGCATAAGCGGATAAGATACTAACAGAAGCACCTTCATCAACAATGCATCGATTAACCGTATGGTTCCCGATATCAATCTTTATCTGGAAAGGTGTCGAAGAAGGAAGACAAGGCTCGGCTAGACTATTCCAATCAAAGGAAACAATCCTAGGGCTTGGTAGGGGTTGAAATGGCACAGATGAAGTGACCCCTTTTTCAGGAATATCCAAACTGGTAATGCAGAAGACTTCAGTAGTAGGTGCATCAATCTCTGAAGGACTGATGGGATCGGTCGAAGATTGCATCGATTCGATCAGTTCACTCTCCGAAGGAAGAGTGGGGTCGACCAAAGATTGCATTGGTTAAACCACTTTACCAACCAAAGGTTGATCTGACTGCAGGGAATCTATAGACAACTCAGGAACAGAGGTTCCTTCAGACATGGACCACACTCTTCGTGCCTCTGGAATGGCAGGGCATTCGTGAGTAAGGTGATCTCCCTTACAAAGTTTACAAGGGGACTTTGGTTTCCGTCCTATAGGTTTAGACTCCTTTACAACGTCAGTACTCTCAGCATGACTAGCATTTGCTGACAGCTTGCCCCTAGCATGACTCACAGAGGCTGGTTGCTCAGAAGCAGAAGACTTTTGAACTAAGGACCACACTTTTTGCACTTCTGGAAGTACAGGGCACAAGTAAGTAAGGTGATCTCCCTCGCAAAACTTACAAGGGAACTTAAGCTTCTGTTTGTTGGGTTTGTCGACAATTTCAACTCCCTCAGCATGACTTGTAGTGGCTGATCTAGTGTCTCCAGTATGACTCACAGGAACTGGTGACTTGTCATTAATATGACTAGCAGTGATCAATGACGTGTCCTCAACATGACTGACAGTGGTTGAAGACAAACTTTCAGTGTGATTTTCAGTGACTAAAAGTTTTCTCCCAGCATGACCTCCAAAGGCTGGGTAGGTGCCTCCTGCATGACTTACAGAGGCAGGGTGCTTTCCCCCAGCATGAATTGCAGAGGCTAGGTTGTTGCGCCCTTGTTTTGGCATCTTCTTCCTATTCTTCCCCCATCTATTCCTTTTAGACTGCTGGTTACTAGTATTGCTACTTTTTCAGCATGAGGTAGAAGGAGGAGGAGAAGATGTTACTGGCAAGGGAGGCACAAGGTTTTGATGCTATTGATTTGAGGTGCTCACAAAAGAAGCATCAGGAGCATGCAAGGAATTTGGAGTGGAAAACAACCAAACCGACAGCCCAATAGTGAATCCAGGAAGATTCAGAGTAGCCATTAAAGGAGCACCAATGTTTCCAATGAATGGAACAGCACAAGGATCCCCCGGAACAGGGGTACCTTGATTGGAACTCGCCGGAATGATAGACATAGTTTCCTGCTCAAATGAACAAGAAGTTCTCTAAGGCAAACTAAAAAAAGTAGCACAAAGAGCACACCACTAAAAAAGGTCCTAGGTAAATCAAAACAGGCAAACAAATGCCTTCCGGAGAAGAGTCTGGGATGATGAGGGCCCAGAACAGATCAACGAAGGAAGAAAGATAGTTACCCAGGGTCCACAATACAATGACTAAGGGTGCAAGCGCTGGAATCACCCAACTGCCCTCCCAAAGACCTGCAAGGGATTTCCTCCCACGTCTGTCTTAGGTACAGCAGATATACCCTCTGTTGTCACCTGTGTATGAACCTAGAGTCAGATACTAAGGATACCACAACACCGAAAACTTCTGGGGGAACAGTCACCGGTCGAATCAGAAAGCGTGGGCAGGGTAGCTAAGCCCGAAACTCGAAAGAGTCCCCAATACGCAATCCGATCCTGGCGTATGCTTGAACATAAAGTAGGAGGAGTATTCCCAACAATTTGATCTCGCAATGACCTACTGCATAAATCCCAGGCAAGTTTTGAGTGCAATGGGTTTACCTATGATAGTCTTACTACGATTTTTGCGTAATGTGTGATCTTGGGTGGTTTAAGGTGTTTTAAACCCAAGATCCTAACCAAGACTAGTTGGTGAAGTGTAACCTAGAAAAGAAAATGTTACTAGTACATTTTATTAGGGTTCATTTTAAAGGTTACTTGCTTACTCAAAAAAGGTAGTGGGTTTGTGAGAGTGGTTATAATAGAGATAGAGTACTGAAAATGAAATATTTACCACCAAACAAATCTTTTTCTTTTCAATGCAAGTCTTAAAATTCTGATCTAGAATGCATATGCAAATGCAAATTTTTTAATATTTCGAATGCAAAAAAGGGTAAAAATAAAGTCTAAATGTACAAAATCAAAACCTAAGAATGCAGCTACTCAAGCAAATAGGTATGCAAAAGAAAACTTGTTCTTTTTTATGCAAAGCACTCTAAAATCTTTTAAGCCACTTGCAAGGTACTCTATTCAGAAAATGAATCAGAATTATTTATGCTTTTCAAAGGTAAGAAACAAAAACTGAAACTAACCTATTATCAAAGCAAAGCAAAGAAACTTTCAAGTTCTCTTTATGAAACAGTAAAAGCTACCAAATATGACTTTCAAATTCTTATTGACGTAAGCATGCCAACCATTGAGAAAAGAGTACAAAAACTACTTTTAGACCCAAACGAAGCAAATGACCTACAAAGAAGTATGGTTTGGTAAAGTCGGGTCTGAACATAAACAATGCAAACAAGGTCTTGAACAACAGCAAAACACTTGAGCTTTCACTACAAAAGAAAAACTAAAAGCATAAGGGAGGATAAGAAACCAACCTAAAAGAGAAATTTCACTCAAATAGATACAAACAAGGTAAAGAAGACTCACGAGGTTCCAAATCCAGTGGAAAATGGGGCAAGCAAGTTCAGTCAGACTCAAATTAGGGTACAAAACACCAAACAAGTCCACAACCCCCCAACTTAGGTCAACAAATCCCAAAACTTTCCAAACAAGCCCAAATTGATCAAAAGAGGTTCAAATCATGTATGTAGGATCAGTATAAGGATGGGAGACCACTTACAGTGGTTTAAATCAGACCTAGGGTCATCAGGGACCCCAAACAATGTAGCCACAGCCCCCAGATTTGGGTCCACAACCCAAAAAACTCAAAAAAAATCAAACCCAGATTTTGAGGGCTACTGTGTATGAAGGAAACTAGCGCTCATAGCAGTATGGGCGCTACTGTGTAGAGGTAAAGTAGCATATGGGCGCTACTGTGTGGTACAAACAGTAGCGTACAGGTCGAAAAAGTTGGAAAAATGGGGTTAAAACCACCACACCTAGGTCCACAAGGGTTTGCAAAGGTTGGGAAGGGTCTGTAAGAGCCAAGGAGGGTCAAATAGAGCCTACTAATTGATCCTAATCAATAAAATGAACAAAGACCATCAAACAAGACTGAAGAAATGACCTTGGATACCCCTAAGCAGTTAGGCTTTTCCCCAGTGGAGTCGCCATTCTGTTGTGGGGAAAATGCACCTATAGTTAAGGGGAGAAACTACCAACTTACGGTGATAAAGATAGACTTACAAGCATTCTGCAAGTACAAAAAATAAATGAAGAGATTAGGGTTTAGAGATGTAGGCACCTTATTCAGAAGGTTGATCCTAGCTTTGCCTTCCTCGCTCTTCAATGCTTATCCAATGTCGCAATGCCCAAACCTGCAAAACAACTTGATACCTTTCTCAAATACATTTGACTACATATATAATACTGATATCTACAATGGAAAGAGACATCAAACTATAATCAAACAATAATCAAATCTAAGACACATTAATAGGTCATATTTGGAAAGAGAAGAACGTCTGATCTTTATTAATGAATGAAAGCAAGTACATAAATTTATACCTTCCTTCAAGCTCGGCACTTCACGAAACCTAGATTCAAGGTCTCCTGCTTCCATTCTCCAAGGATCCCAGCCTCTGAGCAATTGTACTAGGGTTTACCAAAACTGAAGCACAAGAGAGGGGGATGAAGGTCTCCATTCCTCTAGCATAACTTTGTAATTGGGATTAGTCCCTTCACATGACCCTTCTACCCTCCTTATATAGTCAATGAGGAAGAAGAAAAGAAGTTATAACCACTCAAGAGGTTTCCCAACCAACTTAACTTACTTGAATTTCGAGATTTTGACCAAAACAGGGGTGTACGCTACTCTATAGTAGACAAAGTCACGTACACATGGCAATGGGCGCTACTTTAAATGAGACAAAGTTGTGTACACACGCTACTATTTCCACAGTAGAGTCGCGCTCATGTTAAAAAATGGCCAAAAATAGGCTTTTCTGCTCATTTTCAGGAGATGATTTGGTCTGGAAAAATGTTCCTAAGGGTCATATACATCAAATGGGTCAAGAATGAGGTAATTTCAACCATTTTTAGTGTCCCAAATGACTCCTACATCCACAAATGTCCTGTTGTGTGACTAAACTTGTTCTCAAGAAGTGTCGTCATGCGACCAAGGGAAGCAAGTGTCGTCACGGATGGAGAGGTGTCATTTCAAGCTATAACATCATCATCTTCTTCGTCATCATCATCATCCTCTTCACCCAATGTGAAGGCCATGCCAATCTTTCTCAAGGGGGCCATTTCTCATGCAAAGGACCTCGGGCATGTGTGGCCACCGTGGATAGGTACACAATGGCCATGTGGACCTGTGGGAGCCAAGGGAATGCAAGTACCCTCTCCAGATTGGGTTCCCTGACCCCGGAGAAAATCCTTAAAGTGTCCGTGAATGGCCCCGGGGTGCCCGACTAGAATGACTGTAGCACCTAAACTGTGGGTCTGCTTGCAAATCCATCGATTCTGGTGGGTCCGGGTTGTCGAGTTTCAACTAGGGGACCCCCTACACTGTGCCTCGAAGACCCAGAAACGGTGACAGTGAGCCATCTATGGAGCTAGGGTTTTGCTTAGTGAGGGCCATTCCAAATTCACTCAAGGGGTCCATTTCTCATTCGGAGGCCCCCGGGAATGCATTCCCACCGTGGATAGATCCACAATAGCCATGTGGACATGTGGGAGTGGATGGAATCCAAGTCTGCTCGCATGTTTGGCTTCTGTGGCCCCTGAGGAAATCCTCAAAGTGTTCCTGAATGGCCCCGCGGTGCCCGACAAGAATGCCCGTAGTACCCAAACCATAGCTCCGTTCGTGAATCCGCTGATTCTGGTGGGTTCAGGATGCCAATTTTTAGCTAGGGACCCCCCATCGTGCCTCAAAGACCCAGAAATGGTGCCAGTGAGCCATCTCCGAAGCTAGGGTTTTGCTCAGTGAGGACCATTCCAAATTCGATTAAGGGTGGCATTTCTCATCCAGAAGCCTCCGGGCGTGTGTGGACACCGTGGAGAGGTCCACAATAGCCACATGGACCTATGCGAGCTGACGGAATCCAATCCCACTTGCTGGTTTGGTTTCCATGGCTCCAAAGCAAATCCTCAAGGTGTCCGTGAATGGCCCCGAGGTGTCCAACTAGAATGCCTGTAGCACCCAAACCATGGGTCTGTTTGCGTATTTGTCAATTTTGGTGTCTCTGGGACGCTGGGTTTCAGCTAGGAGACCCCCCACACCGTGCCTCAAAGACCTGGAAGTGGTGTGAATGAGCCATCTTCGAAGCTAGGGTTTTGATTAGTGAGGGCCATTCCAAATTCGCTGAATGGGGGCATTTCTCATCTAGAGGCCCCTGGGTATGCATGGCCACCGTGGATAGGTCCACAATAGCCATGTGGACCTATGGGAGTCGACGAAATCCAAGTCCACTCGCCAGTTTGGGTTCCATGGCCCTGGGGCAAATCCTTAAGGTGTCCCTGAATGACCCCGGGGTGCCTGACTAGAATGCCCGTAGCACCCAAACCATGGCTCCATTCATGAATCCGTCGATTCTGATGGGTTTGGGACAGTGGGTTTTATCTAGAGGCCCCACCACACCATGCCTTGAAGACTTGGAAATGGTTCCAATGAGCCATCTCCGGAGCAAGGGTTTTGCTCAGTGAGGGCTATTCCAAATTCGCTCAAGGGGGCCATTTCTCATCCGGAGGTCTCCAGGCATGCGTGGCCACCGTGGAAAAGTCCATAATGGCCATGTGGAACTATGAGAGCTGACGAAATCCAAGTCTGCTCACCGGTTTGGCTTCCGTGGGCCTGGAGCAAATCCTCAAGGTGTCCCTGAATGGCACCGGGGTACCCTACTAGAATGCCCATAGGACCAAATCCATGGCTCCGTTTGTGAATCTATCGATTCCAGTTGGTTTGGGATGTCGATTTTCAGCTAGGGGTCCCCCACACCGTGCCTTGGAGAACCGAAAGCGATGCCAATGATCCATCTCCGAGGCTAGGGTTTTGCTTAGTCAGGGCCATTCCAAATTTGCTCAAGGGGGCCATTTCTCATTCGGAGGCCCCTGGGCATGCATGGCCACTGTGGAAAAGTCCACAATGGCCACATCCACCTATCCACGCTAGCCATGCTTTCCCCGGGGCCTCCGGATGAGAAATGACCCCCTTGAGCGAAATTGGAATGGCCCTCACTAAGGAAAACCCTAGCTCTAGAGATGGCTCATTGACATCGCTTCTGGGGCACGGTGTGGGGAGTCCTCTAATTGAAACCCGACACCCCGGACCCACCAAAATCGACAGATTCACGAACATAGCTAGGGTTTGGGTGCTACAGACTTTCTAGCTGGGCACCCCAGGGCCATTCAAGGACACCTTAACGATTTGCTCCGGGGCCATGAAACCCAAACTGTCGAGCAGACTTGGAATATGTCGACTCCCACAGGTCCACGTGGCCATTGTGGGCCTATCCACAATGGCCACGCACATCTTGGGGCCTCCGGACGAGAAATTTCTTCCTTGAGTGAATTTGGAATGGCCCTCAATGAGCAAAACCCTAGCTCCAGAGATGGCTCATTGGCACCACTTCCAGGTCTTTGAGGCACGGTGTGGGGGGTTCCCTAGCTCCAAATATGGCTCATTTCCACCATTTTTGGGGGTTGGCAGTATGTTGTGGGAGGTCCCCTAGCTGAAACCTGGTGTCTCAGATCCAGCACAATCGACGGATTCGTGAACGAAGCCACGGTTTGGCTACTATGGGCATTCTAGTCAGGCACCCCGTGGTCATTCAGGGACACTTTGAGGATTTGCTCTGGGGCCACGGAACCCAAACCGGTGAGTGGACTTGGATTCCATCGGCTTCCACAGGTCCACATGACCATTTTGGACCTATCCATGATGGCCACGCACGCCCGAGGGCCTCTAGATGAGAAATGGACCCCTTGAGCAAGATTGGCATGGCCTTCACATTGGGGTAAAATTTGCAAAATCGACGACCGTGTTAAGATTTAATACACTAAGACAGAAAATATCAGTATTACATTTCATTTCACAACAATAGCATATACAGGATCATTGAAAGAACAACAAGCACAGCATAAACACAAGAGACACAGATTTATCCTGGGAAACCCTCATGGGGTAGAAAACCTAGCAAAAGCTTCCTCAATATAGATGACCAACAAATACAAAAGATGTAATCCCAAACATCAGCTCCTTATCCTTCATAGCAGATATCTCTATCACTTATGCGCCACGCACAAGTGAGTGAATGTGTGTTAAATCAGAAACACACCTCCTCTATTTATACACAACTCCGACTTGACCTTTACACTAACTAGGTCGGCCCCGACTTAACCATTTAACATAATGTGACAGGGTAAACCCCACTAGGGTGTTCTAATAACCCTTTAACCCACATGACTGATACAAGGCCGACCCCCACTAGGGAAGTCTAATAACCCAAGTTACCACATTCTTCACGGAGGAATAAAACATCTCCGAATATACAATAAGGTCTTCACCGAGGAATGAAACATCTCCGGAATAATAAAGTAGAAATATAATATTCTTAGAAGTTACAATATTTCAACACTCCCCCTTAATGAGAAGGATTTAGAAGAACATCTACAGGAGCAAGGAGTCATCGACTACATGATATATGATACATCTATAAAGCATTGGAAGCTTTCTTTATACATCATCATCAGTAACTCATTTAGTTACTGTAACATTATCAATATTGGAACATCAACATCGTCAGTATTGAGTCTTCATCTTCTGTAGCACTCGATCAGCTACAGCATCATCATCTAGATCTACTAATCAACATCATCATCTAGATCCTCACGATCAACAACATCGTCATCTAGATCATCACAATCAACAACATCATCATCTATACCATCACGATCAATAGCATTGGCATGTAGACCATCACGATCAACAACATCATCATCTAGACGATCATGATCAACAACATCATAATCTAGACCATCACGATCAACAACATCAACATGGAAGCATACTCTGCAATGTACAAGATCCAATTACAGGATGATCAATCCCGCTCACTTTAGGACATAAGTCCAAGGATGATACAATCCTATCATGTGCATTTTGAACCAAATGTTCAGGGACGATGCAGTCCTATCACGTACATTTTGAATCAAACATTCAGGGACGATGCAGTCCCGATATGCTTACAGGATGATCAATCCTTCTCACTTTAAGACACCTCTCATGTCTAGGGACGATGCAATCCTGATCTACTTACAGGATGATCAATCCTTCTCACTTTAAGACACCTCTCATGTCTAGGGACGATGCAATCCCTATGTACTTACAATATGATCAATGCTTATCACTTTAAGACATCTCTCATGTCTAGGGACGATGCAATCCTGACCACAGTGCTAGTCCTTTTTCATACTGGATGTGACCTAGATTAAATCTAGGATTTTACCACCCGTGAATGATCACCTACTACTGCACTGAGCAGTCCAGGAGCGAACATTACATCATTACATGACCTACGAATGATAACCTGCTGCTACACTGAGTAGTCTAGAAGCGAACATTACATCATTCTAGTCAACCACCGAGCCAGTACTATTTCAACTGGGGTGTGGCCTAGATCAGATCTAGGATTTACAACCTTTGAACGATCACTTGCTAATCTAAGAGCAAACATTACATCATTACTGGACCTGCGAATGATCACCTACTGCTACACTGAGCAGTCCAGGTGTGAACATTACATCATTCCAATCAACCATAGAGCCAGTACTATTTCAACTAGGGTGTGACCTATATCAGATCTAGGATTTACAATCTATGAATAATCACCTACTAATCCAGGAGCAAATATTACATCATTATAGGTTTTGTGAATGATCACCTATTGCTATGATGAGCAGTCCAGGAGTGCACATTACATCCTTCACGAACATCTTTCTCGAAGACAAGAGTCTACGGATCAATTCAGGGACCGAAGTCCGGGGATGATACTATCCCTCTCGTCCACTAGGGACCACTTCTCGGAGACATATGTCTACAGATCAATTTAGTGATCGAAGTCCAGGGATGATACAATCCCTTTCGTCCACTAGGGACCACTTCTCAGAGACATATGTCTATGGATCAATTCAGGGACCAAAGTCCAGGGATGATACAATCCCTCTCATCCACTAGGGACCACTTCTCAACCTTATCATTGATATCATCGACCTCATCGTCAACATAGGTAACCTCATCATCGATACATGTATCCTCATCATCGATGCAAGTATCCACATCATCAATACAAGTATCCTCATCATCGATACAGTGTCCACATCATCGACCATATCACTCCCCCTTTCGAGGAGGGTCCTTCTAAAATACACCAAGCTTGTCTCGACAATACTCAAACTTTACTCAAGACAGAGGTTTGGTCAATACATCAGCAACTTGTTCGTTAGTGCTCATATACTCTAGATTTATAGCTCCTTTCTACACCATATCCCATATATAGAAATATCGGATCTCTATGTGCTTTGACTTATCATGGACCACTGGATTCTCTGTCATCTTGATACAACTCAGGTTGTCACACATGATCATAGTGGGGTCCATCTCTAAGTCAAACAGTCCTGATAACAACTTTCAAAGCCATATCGCTTCATAACTAGTAGAGCAAGCAGCTATATATTCTGCTTTGGCTGTGCTAAGAGCCACACTAGACTGCTTCCTGCTAAACCACAAGAACATGGCAGATCCCAGACAGTAACATCCGCCTGATGTGCTCTTCCTGTCTGATACACTTCCTGCCCAATCAACATCTGTGTAGCCATACAATCTGAAGTCATGATCTCCAAGATAACATAGACCAAAGTCTATCATACCATTTAGGTACCTCATCACATGCTTTGCAGCTATCAGGTGAACACACCTAGGTTCCACTAGATACTGACTCAAGGTGTTCACATCAAAGCATATATTGTCCTGGTATGCATGAGATACATCAATGACCCAATAATCTATCTGTACAGAGTTACATCCACTAACTCAGATGATTCATCAGCCAACAGCTTCAAGTTGGAATCCATGGGAGTGGTCATGTCCTTACATTCCAACATATCAAATCTTCGTAAGATTTCCACAGCATACCTTCCCTGGTGTTAGTCCCAGAGACGTTCTAAATATTTTTTAGAACAGTTCCTGGGCATCAATAATCACTTCTGAAAAACTCTACTGAAGCACAAAATAATTTGACAGGAGTAATGTAGAATTCTGATATTGAAAAGTTAACGGGCAGTATTTCAATGTGCAAAGAAATCAGAAATTAGTAGTAGATGGAAAATGGAATGGTGCAATATAAAGGTACTATGTAAGTAAATCTTTATATTACATTTGCAGAAGGATGTGTTGAGCCTAAGGAAGGGAATTCAACAGTCTAAACAAAATGAATAGCAAAACACGCCGAATAATATGAGGGTATCACTTCAAAGTATATTAGCCTAAACACTTCAATCACCAATTACCAAAGAAGAAATAATTTTAAGCATAGGTGCTCATATAAACCCAGACAAGCTTTGCATATCATACATAAATGGAAGGGATGGAAAACAGAAGAATATACTGACTCAACACATCAAAACTTTGAATCCATTATCTCCAAGATAGAGTAATAATATGTTGATGTATATTGATCAACTATCAAACATAGAAGTAGTACTTCTTACATCAGGGAGCCGACCTTTTGGCTATCACCTACTTGGCTCTATATATCCTTCCTATTCTAAAAAGAGAATCTGTTATGATCTGTTCATCTCAACAGCTTAAAGAAAGACAGTTTATACTTCGTAATAGAGTTTGTTACAAATAACAGAAATGAATAAAATATTTGGTCATCCACCTGACCATGACCCGGGACCATTTTGATGATCAAAATAGTACGTTTGACTGGACAAAGAAAACGTGCCACCTTGATATATAGGATAACCACGACGTGAATCTTTCAGAACTGCAAAAAACCTCTTTCACATTTATTCAACCGCCTTTGGCCTAACAGGGACGTGGCTACAACCATACGATTGACGAATAATGTTTCGCAGACCACTACTACTTCCCTCCTCCATCCCTTCCAAGCCCTTTGCTCTCAGAACTTGGCTGCAATGGGACAAAGACCTACTACTGACGTCGGGCTATGGAACATGACCTGATGTAACTAATGCTTGGTTAGAATCACTCAGGTACTACTACACCACCATTTGATGATCCTTCACTAGGATCGGTGTGTCTCAACCCCCCGTGCTTCTGCAACTAAGAGGCCACTCTTCTTTTTAACTGTTACACTGGGTGAATTCTCCTTAGAAATCTCGGATGAGACCTCGGGTTCATCTCGCCTACTGAAAAATAGATGCGAATCAGCAGGCTTCTCATGAACACTAGTCGTCTGGCCTCTTAGTGTTCCTAGAGAGGCACCTCTTGAAATGTAGTGAACCATGAGAAAAAAAAACTCAGCTAATTCGCTCAAACCGGAAAACAAGTGCCCAGCTTTCAGTGACAGAAAAATGAGGCGAAGGAGCTCTTAATGAAACAATAGTTTCTAGCGGGGTATTTATAGAACTATCTGGGCCTTCCTGGGTAAATGAGCCTGTACCATTTGTAATCATTTCCTGACACCTTTCGAGCTTTGCATGCAGAGGATGAGCTATAACTTAGTACGATGTCGGCGACGTTAATCATTACTGGAGATGGCCACTTCAGCACGAAGAGTGAAAATGACAAAAAACTAAAAACCACTTATGGTATTCAGGCTCTTCGAAAAGCGGTCTTAGAAACCCCCTTTAGAACCCCTGAATGACTCTAGAGGCAGCACGTGGAAACAATGGTTTTTGTCTTAGGGAGGGGCTACTTGCTATATACTTCGCGCATCTTTTCTACCCTGATGCCTTTTTAACTGTCGATCTCCTGCCAGGCTATCTTGAGATGAGCGTTTAGAAACACGCAACTTGGTGGATGGGTCTCGCTCCGTACCTATTCATCAATAGGATCACCTATACTCCAAAAATACTCGCGCGGCTTTATGGGCTGGTTTTAGGGCCTTCAAAAAGCAGTTTGGGAAAACCATCTTGATGACACTGAATAGATGAGAGGATGACACATGTAAATGATGGTTTCTAGTCAGGGACAGTTCATTCCTTGGAAAACATAGGCCGCTCATGGATCTTGAAAACGTCCTTTTAACACCGGCGTATGCGAACTGATATAACGAGCCTTCATTGCGTTTCTACCAAGAAGACTTGTTCCAGCGACCTCTACCTGTGTAATTTCGATGCCTCCAATAATTTTTCAGACATAGCTCCCAATTTAGCTAATGCCTTTTCTTTGATGGCAAATATCACCAACACCTGGTTGAGAAAGATTCCTTCTAGGCCTTCCTATACTTCCAGTCCTAGGAAGTAATGCATTAATCTGAGATCTTTCATCTCAAATTCCATGATCTGTTTCTCATTCCCTTTCAAAAAGAGATCATCCACATACAGTAATAGTATGACAAGTTCATCATCCATAACCTTAAGGTAAAGGTTAGGATCAACTTTACTTTTGGTAAAGCCCAAGCTTGTCAAGAAGCTATCAATTCTCCCTCTATGACTTAACATCATTCACACTTTGGATTGAGTGATCTTCTGCATATCTATCTGTTCCATCTCCCGTCAGATGGGTCTATTGATACGAGCCTCAAGATCATTCGAACTCTATAGTGAGTTCCTTCTTTCATCCATCTAAGAGAAGAATGTCATCTGTATATAGACACTATCTTCAACCTTGTAGCAAAGGTTGAAATCTGCATCACCCATGGTGAACATTAATCTCATCAAATGACTATTGATCCTGAGTACCCGTACAAAGCTTTCTTCAATTGAGTCCTAGGATTTTTCTCGATTTGCGCTTCTTCTTCAATTACACCATTAAGAGAATGGTCTTATCTAGCCACTTGGAGAAAACAACTCATCATGATCCTCTTCCTCTTTCTAAGAGAATATTCTAGCCATGAGCCTTCTTTAGTATGTTTGATTTGTAAGTCTTCTTGTTGAACATCCATCACTTGTTTGGTGTTCATCATTCTTCATGATCTTTCCTACAAATCAAATTTAATGACATGATTAGTAATACTTCATAATCATCAAATCATGTTGACATGATAACCTATTATGCATACAAATATGATTCACATGGTGATGCAACTATCTTGACCAATACTTTGGCACAACACTTTTCCATATCATATATGCATACAGTGGTTATCTAGATGCCTTCCATCTCTACCAGAACATACTACTGAGAGCGTGCACAACTCTTAGCATGTCATCAAAGAGGTTTCATTCTAGCCAAGCAACAATGGAATGTTTGTCCAATTTACCCATCATATGCATATTAGTAGTATACTGTTCAATGCTATATGAATTCTTACACTATGCATGATATATTCTATGCATACAACTATTACAAGCAATATCATTTACTATTTCAGATATTCAAATAACAACTCAAATACTTATCTTTTATGTTTGTGTGGTTGCCTCCTGCTTGATCTCTAAATGTCTTTTGAACTTCTATTAATTTTATACCACTATGCATGCTTAAGTGTGCACTAGTGTCATCCTCCTAAACAATATCTTCTTTGTTCTCTTCAATGATTTAGAGACCTTGTGCTAGAACCTGCATATCTCATAAGTTAAGCATAGTAGAAAAAAGTCATACATACCTCATAAGTAGAGCCTCTATGTGGTCAAAGACTATGGATGAGTCTTTGTCTTTATGTCATCATGGTCATAGAACTTGATTTGTCTTTCTTTGATGTACCTATATCTTGTTAGTAGTCAACATCATCCTCATACAACACCACAAGTGCATTAGTATAATTATAAGTGTCATAACCCTAATCAATGAATGTCTTCTATCATTCACATGCATTCATTATCAAACAATTATAATTGTACTAACCTCAATAATATGAAGACAAACATATCATGAACAGATTTCAACACATACCTGTATCTCCTCAAGTCATACCTGTCGGGATTGCTTGTAGCCTTCTCATGTAAGGCCTCAGCCTCATCTCCCTCTGGAACTAGAACTTCTTCACTTATGCTGGTGTCCAATTCATTCTCTTCTAGGATTTGTTGAACCTGGATCTGGATTTGGATTAGGGTTTGTCAGAGAAACCCTAAAAATTCAATCTTTGAATTTCAAACTTCTAAATGGATGGAAAGATGTGGCTTGCTGAGCTGATCAAGCTGGTATACTTCAATTTTGAAAAATGCAAAATTTGACCCCTCAAAATTGCCTTTGAATCTTCTGGATTCACTAGATAGGACCCTGAACTAGGGTTTGATAAAGCCCACCCTTCTTCCCAACCAAAAAATTCAGTCTTGGTCTCTAAATTTTGAATTTGATGAGAATTATTTATCCGTAGTCTCCGACTCAAAAAATTACAACTTGCTCCGAAGCCCTAAATTCCCGCAGCAGTGACAAGCCAAGAATAGAGGTTCTCAAAATCCAATTATGTTTTGACAGAAATATGCACCTGATTGTTTATGGTGAATATCTGAAATTACAAATCCACAGCATCTTAAATGTTGGCCTCTAGTATCCGGACCTGTTATCTTTCCAACCCCATAGGTATGACCTCAATTGGATTCTCTGAGAGAGAGTTATGCCAAGTGTCGCAACGTGCCTTGTTTATGGGATAAAACAGGAGAGTGAACTTGTACGGCGTGCCACGTGTCCCTGGTTCAACTTCGGCCTCTGAAAAACTTACCTGAGAAACTATAGTCTGTGCTATACCAGTTCCTTTTTACGAAATTTCAGTTGAAGCTTCCTATCCCAAGTTGTGACCTTTTTTCCCAGGTCACCTATTTATGACTGAGATCTGGAAGAGGCAGAAACCCTAACTTGTACTGATCATAACTCACACAGTACAATGAATTTGATGCTGTCCTTCGGACACAAGGTACAGGGGGGTGTTTTCTATGACTTGTAAAGGTTTTAGCTCCTGAACCTTTTCCAACATGGATTTATAGAGAAACTTCCACGATGACTTGTTTTTGCTATATAACACCCAAACCTTCAAATTGTCGCAAGTGAAGCAAGTGTCGTAAGTGCCATACATTGCCTTCCTTCAGGTTAGCTCTGATACCATGTTAAGATTTAATATGCTAAGATAGATAATATCAGTATTACATTCCATTTCACAACAATAGCATATACAGGATCACTGAAAGAACAAGAAGCACATTATAAACACAAGAGACACATATTTATCCTGGGAAACCCTCATGGTGTAGAAAACCCAGCAAAGATTCCTCAATATAGATGACCAGCAAATATAAAATATGTAATCCCAAACATGAGCTCCTTCTCCTTCATAGCAGATCTCCCTCTCACCTATGCGCCACTCACAAAAGAGTGAATGTGTGTTAAATGAGGAACACACCTCCTCTATTTATACACAACTCCGACTTGACCTTTACACTAACTAGGCCGGCCCCAACTTAACCATTTAACATAATGCGATAGGGTCGACCCCATTAGGGTGGTCTAATAAACCTTTAACTCACATGATTCATACAGGGCCGACCCCCACTAGGGAAGTCTCATAACCCAAGTTACCACATTCTCCACAGAGGAATAAAACATCTCTGGATATACAATAAGGTCTGCATGGAGGAATGAAACATCTCCAGAATAATAAAGTACAAATATAATATTCTTAGAAGTTACAATATTTCAACAGACCGGGAACTTATGGCTAGCATTCCCAGTTGGAACCTTCCTAGACACACTTGAAGGACTCCCCGGAACCCGGTTTTGTTGCATAGTTGGAATTCTATGCCCCCGGTAGGTATCCAGCAGGTGTCCTTGAAGGCCTTTTGGATGCGAGATGGGGCAAGCCGTAGAATGACGACCATGGATCAAATCAACAAACCGTTGACTCCATTGGATTCAAGATGTTGCGATAGTGCTAGGGGTTCCCCTCTCCTCTAGTCCCCTGGCCCAGGTGTCATCTTCTATGTCCATTTTGGAAACTAGGGTTTTGCTCAGTACAGGAGTGTGCAATTTTTGCACATTGGGGTCAAATATGCAAAATCATCGATTGGGCACTTATGGCTAGCGTTCCCTGCTGGAACCTCCCTAGAGACACTTGCAGGACTCCCCAGAACCAAGTTTTGTTGCATGGTTGGACTTCTATGCCCTCAACAGGTATCTAGTAGGTGTCGCGGAAGACCTTTTGGATGCGAGACGGAACGAGCCATAGAATGACGAGCATGGCTCAGATCGACAAACTGTCAACTCAGTTGGATTCAGGATGTTGGGATAGCTCTAGGGGTACCGCTATCCTCTAGTCTCGTGGCCCGGGTGTCATCCTGTACGTCCATTTTGGAAACTAGGGTTTTGCTCAGTGTGGGAGTGCAATTTTTGCACATTGGGGTCAAATTTGCAAAATCATCGACCGGGCACTTATGGCTAGTGTTCCTAGCTGGAACCTCCCTAAAGACACTTGCAAGACTCCTCGAAACCAGTTTTTTTGCATGGTTGGAATTCTATGCCCCCGGCAGGTATCCAGTAGGTGTCCCTGAAGGCCTTTTGGATGCGAGACAGAACGAGCCATAGAATGACAACTGTGGCTCGGATCGATAAACCGTCGACTCTGTTGGATTTAGGATATTGAGATAGTGCTTGATCCAGATGGATATAGGTGTCCACCCACCTATTCCACTCGCTCAAAACATTTTTTCATTCCAGGGGTTTTCTTGTTATTTTTCTACGGTTTTTCGGATCCCAAACTTCTGGGGCCATTTTGAGTCCCTAAACGACATTTTTTGGGAAATATTGGCTTAAAAAAGCCTATTTATTTTTTGTTTTATAGCTTATTCTTCAGATAGATCTTTCCAACGGGCTACCGAGCGCCCCAAACAGATATCGTATGCAAAAGTTATGACCCTGGGAAGTTGATTGTTCAACTAAACACCTTGGGGCCGCAAACTTTATGGCTGTTCATCTTCTAGGGTTAGGTTTTTGGATGTTTGGGATTATTTCTCTCATGCTTATGATAAATAGTCCCTTTCGGCCACTCTTTATATTCATCTTGTCATGAATGAGCGTAGCCATCACATCTCTTCTCAGAGTTATAACTACCACCATTCTAACTGCTTTTTATTTTTACAGTTTTTTCTATTTCATTCATTTACTAGAATTTGAGTTTGTTGTATCGCTGTGTTTCTTGCCATATATCTGTGTATGTGAATATATATATATTCTCTTTCATTTATTTCTCACATAAATTTGGATAAGTGCTAGGGGTTCCCCTCTCCTTCGGTCTCGTGGCCCAGGTGTTATCTTGTACATCCATTTTGGAAACTAAGGTTTTGCTCAGTACGGGAGTGTGCAATTTTTGCACATTGGGGTCAAATTTGCAAAATCATCGACCAGGCACTTATGGTGATGATGATGATGATGGTGATAATGATGAAGACGTTGATGATGATGGTGATGGTGATGGTGATGGTGATGGTGATGAAGATGATGATGAATAAGATGATTATGATGGAGATGTTGATGAGGAGCTTAGAGATGACAATGATGATGAAGATGGTGATGATGATGAAGATGTTGATGATGATGGTGATGGTGATGAATATCATGATGATGATGATGAAGAAGATGTGATGATGGAGATGTTGATGAGGAACCTAGAGATGATAATGATGATGAAGATGTTGATGATGATGATGATGGTGATGATGATGAAGACGTTGATGATGATAGTGATTTTGATGGTGATGGTGATGAAGATGATGATGAAGAAGATGATGATGATGGAGATGTTGATGAGTGCTGATATATTGTAACTTCTAAGAATATTATATTTGTACTTTATTATTCCAGAGATGTTTCATTCCTCCATGAAGACCTTATTGTATATCCGGAGATGTTTATTCCTCCGTTGGAATGTGGTAACTTGGGTTATTAGACTTCCCTAGTGGGGCCGACATAGTTAGTGTAAAAGTCAAGTCAGAGTTGTGTATAAATAGAGGAGGTGTGTTCCTCATTTAACACACATTCACTCACTTGTGATTGACGCATAGGTGAGAGAGAGATCTTCTATGGAGGAGAAGGAGCTCATGTTTGGGGATTACATCTTTGTATTTTCTGGTCATCTATATTGAGGAAGCTTTCGTGGGTTTTCTACCCCATGAGGGTTTCCCAGGATAAATTTGTGTTTCTTGTGTTTATGTTGTGCTTGTTGTTCTTTCAGTGATCCTGTATATGCTATTGTTGTGAAATCGAATGTAATACTGATATTATCTATCTTAGGATATTAAATCTTATTATGGTATCAGAGCTATCCTGAAGGAAGGCAATGCATGGCACTTACGACACTTGTCTCACTTGCGACAATTTGAAAGTTAGGGTTTTATATAACAAAAACCAGTCATACTGGCATGTTCTCTATGAATCCATTTTGGAGAAGGTTCATTATCTGAAGCTTCTACAGGTCGTAGATGACATCCCCTTGTACCTTGTTTCCGAAGAACAACATCTAATTCGATGTACTTTGTGATTTATGATCCGTACAAGTTAGGATTTCTTCCTCTTCCAAATCTTAGTAATAAACAAGTGATGTATGGAAAAAGTTCATATCACGGGATAGGAAGCTCCAAATCAAATTTTGTAAAAAGGGACAGGTAGGGAACGGACTTGAGTTTTACAAGTCCGCTTTTCAAAGGCCGAAGTGGAAACAGTGACACGTGGAACTCTGTACAAGTTCACTATAGTGTTTCATCCCATAAACAGGTCATGTTGCGAAATTTGGTATAACTCTCTCTCAGAGAATCGATTTGAGGTCAGACCTGTGGGGTTGGAAAGATGACAGGTGAGAATACCACAGAATGAAGTTTCAGACCCTTCAGATATGCAATTTTAGAGTTGTACCTGAAACAATACGACCAATCTGAAATGGCTAAACGAAGGAAATCTAAGATGAGGAGGAAGAAACTCTCACTTAGGGTTTTCAGTTCTTAGGTCTGGAAGGACCTGATACAATGTTGGAGACACTTGATAAAACATTAGAAGCTTTGATAATGGATTTTGAATCCATTCATCATAGATATTGATCCTCCATCAAAATGTTGTGGGAGGAAGGAGATTGAAGATTAGGGTTTCCAAGTAAGAAGTAAACCGTAGCAAAGTTGGGAGACTCATAGGGCAGCGATGAAGAAGGTTTAAATGGAGTTGATATTCTATCATCCTAGCACCATGAACATACATAATATGTTTACAAGTGATATACCTTGGATGGTTAGGGTTTTACCCTTATAGAGAAGACTACTCGACAAGTATGACTTGAAAAGACATAGGTATGTTTTGAAATCTGATTCTTGATTAAGTTCATAATATGTTTGTCTTCATGTTATTGAGGTTAGTACAAATATGATTGTTTGATAATGAATGCATGTGAGTGACAGAAGACATTCATTGATTAATTGTATGACACTTATGATTGTACTAATGCACTTGTGGTGTTGTATGAGGATAATGTTGCCTGCTAACATGAAAGGTACATCAAGAAAGACAAATCGAGTTCTATGACCATGATGACATGGAGACAAAGACTCATCCATAGTCTTTGACCACATAGAATCTCCACTTACAAGGTATGTATGACTTTATTCTACTATGCTTAATCTATGAGATATGTAGGTTCTAGCACAAGGTCTCTAAATCATTGAAGAGAACAAAGAAGATATTGTTTGGGTATGTTAAGACATAACCAAGCATGATAATCCAGGTATCTTTTCCTATATCAAGTTAGAATACTACCTTGTGTTAGGATCTTAGGTAAGTATACCTGTGTATGAAATGATCATGACCATACATAAAGTTTTGATAATATTGAGATTATACTAATAAATGTATGATTATGTATGAGATCATGAGTATGACACTAGTGCACACTTGAGCATGCATAGTGGTATAGAATGAATAGAAGTGAAAAGACATATAGATATCAAGCGGGAGGCAACCAGACAACATAAAAGATAAGTATTTGAGTTGTTATTTGAATCTATGAATAGTTAATGATATTGCTCGTAACAGTTGCATGCGTATTTGTATTCCGAGAATATATCATGCATAGTGTGAGCTATCATATAGAATTGAACAGTATACTACTAATATGCATATGATGGGTAAGTTGGACAAACATTCCATTGTTGCTTGTCTAGAATGAAACCTCTTTGTTGACATGCTGAGAGGTGTGCACGCTCTTGATAGTATGTTCTGGTAGAGATGGAAGGCATCTAGATACCCACTGTATGTATACAGGATATGGAAAAGTGTTGTACCACAATATTGGTCAAGATAGTTGCATTACTATGTGAATGATATCAGTATGCATAGTAGGTTATCATATCAACATGATTTGATGATTATGAAGTATTACTAATCATGTAATTAACTTTGATTTGTAGGAAATATCATGTGATATGATCTACAAAAGAAGGATGATGAACACCGAACAAGCAATGGATGTTCAACAAGAAGACTTACAAATAGAACGTAATATAGAAGGCTCATGTCTAGAATATTCTCTTACAAAGAGGAAGAGGATCATGACGAGATGTTTGCTCCAAGTGGCTAGATAAAGACCATTCTCTTAATGGTAAAATTGAAGAAAGCTCTGTACGGGTACCCAGGATTGATAGTCATTTGATGAGCTTAATAATCACCATGGGTGATGTGGATTTCAACCTTTTCGACAAGGTAGAATATGGTGTCTATATACAAATGACATTCTTCTCTTAGATGGATGCAAGTAGGATCTCACCACAGAGTTCGAATGATCTTGAGGCTCATATCAGTAGACCCATCTGACGGGAGATGGTATGGATAGATATGCAGAAGATCACTCAATGCAGAGAGTGAATGATGTTTAGTCACAAAGGGAGAATTGATATCTTCTTGACAAGCTTGGGCTTTACCAAAAGTAAAGCTGATCCTAACCATTATCTTAAGGATATGGATGATGAAAATCTCATACTATTACTGTATGTGGATGATCTCTTTCTGACTGGGAATGAGAAACAGATCATGGAAAGCAAGAAGAAGCTAGATACAAAATTTGAGATGAAAGATCTTGAATTGATGCACTGCTTCCTAGGTATGGAAGTGTGGGAAGGCCCAGAAAGAATCTTTCTCAACCAAGGAAAGATTTGATATGTTGGAATGTAAATCCATGACCAGTCCCATGGATTCCAACTTGAAGCTGTTAGCTGATGACTCGTCAGAGTTAGTGGATGTGACTTTGTACAGACAAATTATTGGGTCATTGATGTATCTGGTGAACACCAGGCTAGATATATGCTTTTCTGTTAACACCTTGAGTCAGTATCTAGTGGAACCTAGGTGTGTTCACCTGATAGCTGCAAAGCATGTGATGAGGTACCTAACGGGTATGATACACTTTGGTCTATGTTACCTTGGAGATAATGACTTCAGATTCTATGACTTTTCAGATTTTGATTGGGCAGGAAGTGTATCAGACATGAAGAGCACATTGGGGGGTTGTTATTTTCTGGGATCTTCCATGATCTCGTGGTTTAGCAGGAAGCACTGTAGTGTGGCTCTTAGCAAAGCTGAAGCTGAATATATAGCTGCTTGCTTTGCTATGAGGACTGTTTGAATTAGAGATGGACCCCACTGTGATCCTGTGTGACAACCTGAGTTGTATCAAGATGACAGAGAATCCAGTGTTCCATGATAAGTCAATGCACATAGGAATATGGTGCAGAAAGGAGCTATCAAGCTCGAGTATGTGAGCACTAACGAACAAGTTGTTGATGTATTGACCAAACCTCTATCTCGAGTAAAGTTTGAGTATTTCTGAGACAATCTTGGTGTATTTCAAAAGGACTCTCCTCGAAAGGGGGAGTGATATGGTCGATGATGATATTTGGATACTGGTATCGATTTGGATACATGTATCGATGATGGGATTGCCTATATTGACGGTAAGGTCGATGATGTGGATACATGTAATGATGATGTGGATACTTGTATTTATGATGTGGATACTTGTATCGTTGATGAGGATACTTGTATTGATGATGAGGATACATGTATCGATGCTGAGGTTACCTGTTTCGATGATGAGGTTACCTATCCCGATGATGAAGTCAATGATATCAATGATAAGGTTGGTAAATGGTTCCTAGTGTATGAGAGGGGATTGTATCATCCCTCGACTTCTGTCCCTAAATTGATTCGTAGACATATGTCTCCGAGAAGTAGTCCCTAGTGGACAAGAGGGGATTGTATCATCCCCAGACTTCGGTCCATGAGTTGATCCATAGAGATATGTCTTCGAGAAGTGGTCCCTAGTGGACGAGACGGATTGTATCATCCCTAGAACTCGGTCCCTGAATTGATCCATAGACATATGTCTCTGAAAAGTGGTTCTTATACTTTGTCTAAGTAGAGGTGAGAATGCATCGTCCCTGAATAGTTGTTTCAAAATGTACGTAAAAGGACTGCATCGTCCTTGAACAGTTAGTCCAAATGTATGTGATAGGGACTGCATCATCCCTGAACAGTTAGTTCAAAATGTACGTGATATGACTGCATCGTCCCTGAACAGTTAGTTCAAAATGTATGTGACAGGACTGCATCGTCCATAGACATGAGAGATGTCTTAAATGGATTAGGATTGATCATCCCGTAAGTAAATTTGGACTGCATCGTCCATAGACATGAGAGGTGTCTTAAATTGGATCAGGATTGATCATCCTTAGACAGTGATCCTGTAATTTCGAAAGGAAGGATAGTCTTAAATGTTGATCCTTGGATTCTGGTGGGATTGATCTTCCCTAAACAGTGATCCCGTAATTCTGAAAGGAAGGATAGTCCTTAAATATTGATCCTTAGACTAGAATCTCATAATTCCTAAAGGAAGTATTGTCTAAGATGGGATTAGTGGACAAGGATCCCGTAATTCTGAAAGGAAGGATCGTCCAAGTGTGGTAGCTCCATAAAGACTAGGTCACGTAATTCCGAAAATAAGGATTGTCTGATCACCACCAATGTTGATGGACTAGAGTCCCGTAATTCTAGAAGGAAGGACTATCCATGATCCCGTAATTCCGAAAGGAAGGATCACCAGAGTTGATGGGACTAGAGTCCCCTAAATCTAAAAGGAAGGACTGTCCATGATCCCATAATTACGAAAGGAAGGATCACCAGAGTCGATGGACTAGAGTCCTGTAATTCGGAAAGGAAGGACTGTCCATGATCCCGTAATTCCGAAAGGAAGGACCACCAGAGTTGATGGACTAGAGTCCCATAATTCTGAAAGGAAGGAATGTCCATGATCCTGTAATTCCAAAAGGAAGGATCACCAGAGTTGATGGACTAGAGTCCCGTAATTCTGAAATGAAGGACTATCGATGATCCCAATGTTAAATTTTGAGCATTAATTCACAATACTCTAGGATCTTTGCTGAGAGAATAACATATACAGTATATCAATGCATGACAAGCATCACAAGAATCAAAAGCATGAGAGACAATAGACACATATTTTCCGTGGGGAAAACCCTAAGGTGAAAAACCCCACAACTTCCTCAGAGATAGAGAGAGCAATGGCTCAACCAAATTACAACCAAAATACACTGAGATAGTCTCCTAGTAGCAGATGATCCTCCTCCTCACTAGTGTGCCACTTTCTCAGTGAGAGTGAGATACTTTTCCGAGTGATCTAAATAGAGATCACCTTATCTCTATTTATACTAATCTGTTTGCCCAGTGACCTTATGGGGCCGACTTGTCTAGCTAGGTACATCCACATTATAATATATATATTTCAGGGCCGACCCCACACATGGTGGTCTAATAACCCATCGGCAAGTACACACACTTGCGACACTTGTCAATCCACATGACGACACTCCTTATAGAGGAATGACACATCTCTAATAAGGGTACAATAAATATATAAAAAATACATAGATGAAATACATTCCGAAGTTACATATACATCAACACTCCCTCTTAACTAGGGAGGTATTTCTCGACACAGATATGCTAGACAAGTCTTCTTCTCAGGATCATCGTCATCGATGCATCGTCATCATCATCATCATTGCTGCTGCTATCTCAACCAATCTCTGACTCTACTCGTCATAGGAAGTTCTACAGAGCCAGCCCTTTTTCATACTGGATGTAGGCCCGCCACCTGTAGGTCTCCATCAACACTGGCCATACTGTGGAAATCTCAGGACTTATTACATGCGTCACAAAACCTTAAAAGAGTCTCTTGACTAGCAAGAACCCTAAAGAGCATATGACACCTTTTTCATCCTGTCCAGATCTCCAGGACTTATAACATGTGACCCCACCACAAAACCTCGAAAGAGAATCCCAGGACTAATTACGAGCACAAGGCTCAACCTATCGGATCTCCCAGGGCACAAATTACATGTGGTCACCACAAAACCTCGAAAGAGCATCCCAGGACTTATTACGAGCACAAGGCTCAACCTATCGGATCTCCTAGGGCACAAATTACATGTGGTCATGGAAAAACCTCGAAAGAGCATCCCAAAACTGATTACGAGGACACAGCTCAACCTATCGGATCTCCCAGGGCACAAATTACATGCCATAGGACAAAACATTGAAAGAGCATCTGCCAAATATCCTAGGGCACAAATTACATGCCATAGGAAAAACCTCGAAAGAGTATCTGCAGATCTCCCAGGGAAAAAGTTATATGTCCTCCCAAGCAAAACCTCGAAAGAGCATTTGCCAGATGTCCCAGAGTACGAATTACATGCCATAGGCAAAACCTTGAAAGACCATCTGCAAATCTCCCAGGGCACAAATTACATGCTTCTCTGCACAACCTATTCCACGGCCACAGAGTATCCACCTGATACTCACCATACATCATGCTGATGTACACATGATCATCCTGATCATCATCACTGCAACATCCTACTGCATATCATCTGGAGCAACATCCTGAAGCTCATCATCCATGATCATCCTGATCATACACTACATCCACCTTATGCACACCAAGTATCTACCTGATACATATAATCATACATGATCCACCTGATCATACACTGTATCCACCTGATACAAATACAAATACATGATACATATCATCATACATGATCCACCAGATCATACAATGTATCCACCTGATACATATACAGATACATGGTCCAAGCATCCAACATGATGCATATACATAATACATACAAATGATCCTACTGATCATATACAACATCCAACATGATGCATACATACATATAAATGATCCAACTGATCATATCCAGCATCCAACATGATGCATACAAACATATAAATGATCCAATTGATCATATCCAGCATCCAACATGATGCATACATACATATAAATGATCCAACTGATCATATCCAGCATCCAACATGATGCGTACATACATACATAAAAAAATGATCCAAATGATCATACAATGCATCTAACATGATGCACACATACATATAAATCATCCAACTGATCATACAAAGCAGAAACTAGAACATCATCCTGATGCTCATCATCTAGCGCTTACATCCACATCCATGTGAAGAATTCTCCTTCCAACATGCCTAGAATGGCTTCAGCAAATGTGTCCATCACTTCTTCCTCGAAGTGTCATCAATCTAAAGAACACCAAGCCTCTCCCTGAAGTACTCGAACTTCACCCTGGCTAGTGGCTTCATCAGCACATCTGCAATCTGCTCATCCATCGCAATGTACGGGAGCTTCATAGCTCCTCTCTACACCATATCCCTGATATAGTGATATTTGATCTCTATGTGTTTCGACCTGTCATGAAACACTGGGTTCTTGGAAAGCTTCACACAACTCTGGTTATCACAGAAGATACTAGTAGCATCCAATGGGAGATCAAATAATTCAGACAGTAGCTTCTATAGCCATACTGCCTCACAACTAGCTGAACAGGCTGCAACATAATCTGCTTCAACTGTACTCAGTGCTACGCATGACTGCTTCCTGCTAAACCAAGAGATCACACCTGATCCCATACTGAAGCAGCACCCAGATGTGCTCTTCCTATCTGCAGCACTGCTAGCCCAATCTGAATCAACATAACCCTGCAGGTTAAACTTTTGATTCACCTCATACTTGAGCCCATAATCCACTGTACCCTTCAGGTACCTCAGAACATGCTTTACAGCAACCAGATGAACACTCCTCGGATCTGTCAGGAACTGACTCAATGTGTTCACCGCAAAGCAAATATCTGGTCTCGTGTTCGTCAAGTACATCAAGAACCCAATCATCTGACGATACATAGAGACATCAACCGGCTCAGATGAAGCATCACATAGAAGCTTCAGATTCGATGCCATAGGTGTTGCCATGGCCTTGCAATCCATCATCCTGAATCTCTTCAGGATATCTACTGTGTACTTCCCTTGACCAAGGAAGATCCCACCTGCATTCTGCCACACCTCCATACCTAGGAAATAATGCATCATTCCCAAATCTTTCATATCAAACTCAGCGGCAAGCTTCCTCTTTGTATCACACCAAGTTCTAGGAGCTTGCTACAAGCCATACAAGGCTTTCTTCAATTTGCACACATGTGACTCCCTGTCAGGTCTTGGGACTGCATCCCAAACATCTTCTTTATGATCGACGGATCATGGCATTCCATTTCTTCATCCCAGATCCTGGGAACTTCAATATCTTCAATATATATCTTTGTTGCTGGAACAAATGTTGTAGTCCTTTTGTAGGTGAAGATATACGGTCTTTCCTACAAAACAAGTTAAATTGCATGATTAGAAACATCTCATAATTTTCAGAACAAATTCTTTACACATAAAGAAATATGTCATGCAGTCATGCAATTATCTTAGCCAATGCTTCAATACAACATTTATCCATGTTCCATAACTTTCTAGAAGCCTTCCAGTCTCTACCAGAACATTGTTAAGAGTTTGCACTACTCCCAACATGTCAGCAAAGAGGTTTCATTCTAGATAAGTAGCACTGGAATGTTGTACAGTGCTATAGGCCACTTACCCATCACATGCATATTAGTAGTATATTGTTCATTAATGCAATCATTCTAATATGCACAATACATCTCCTAAGTCTAGGAACATAAGCATAATATTATTTAAACAAAAGTAGGCAAGAAATGATAATTGAAATACTTATCCTTGTTTGTTTGTTGGGTGGACTCCCTCTGAGTCTTTGCTTCCTTGCAGGAGCTGCTGAAGTAGCTTCTTCTACACCTTTTTGTTGTGGAATGTAGGAGGATGGCCAACTCCCTCTGAAAATATGCATCCTTGCAGGAGCTGTTGGAGTGTGTTCCCTCTTGATCTTTGCTTCCTGGATTACCTGTCCTTGAACTTATATTCATCCTTGCTGACATCAATCTTCTTGAACCCTGGAAAGTATATTCTGTAAGCCTTCGAGCTTTCACTATAACCCACAAAGTTACCCTTCTTTCCTGAAGGATCTAGTTTAGTCCTCTTTTCCTTTGGAACATGAGTGTATACTGTACAACCAAATATTCTGAGATGACTGACTTCAGGGTTCTTACCATAAAAGACCTCTTCTGGTGTCTTGTTGTCCAATATCTTGTGGCGTGTTCTGTTCTGCACATATACAGCTGTTCTAGCTGCTTCTGCCCATAGGTGCGTAGGTAGATCCTAGTCATGCAGCATTGCCCTTGCTCCTTCCATGATAGTTCTGTTCTTCCTTTCTGCAACTCCATTCTGTTGAGGATTAGAAGGAGCAGTCAACTCCCTCTTAATCCCTGAATCACTACAAAGCTTCTTGAAGTCACCTGAGGTGAATTCTCCACCATTGTGGGATCTGAATGTTTTGATCTTCTTGTCAATTTGGTTCTCCATCAAGGTTTTGAATTCCTTGAATTTATCAAACACCTCATCTTTGTTCTTCAAGAAGTATACCCAAGTCTTCCTGGAGAAGTCATCAATAAATGAGACATAGTAAACATACCCACTGAGAGAACTGGATGACATAGGACCACATACATCTGAGTGGATGATTTCTAGGATGTCTTTTGACTTGCTTTCACTGCTTGGGAAATCCTTCTTAATGTTCTTACCTTTTGCACATCCTTTGCAAACACCTTCATGTTTGGTCTTGATTTCAGGAAGACCCTCTACAACCTTGCTTGCAATTGGAAGTTCTCTATAGTGCATATGAGCAAGTCTTCTATGTCAAAGTTCACTTGGCATCATGGATTCATGTACCATGGCATGTTCAGGTTGTCCCTTCAATTTATACAAACCTCCCTCTTGCTCTCCAATCACTACTGCATCATCTATGTTCTTTCCCTTTGGCCACATTAGGACTTGGCCATCCACAAATGCAACCCTCATACCTTTTGCATCAAATGCAGAGATGGAGAGTAAGTTCTTCTTGATCCCAGGTACATAAAGGACTTCTTTCATCTTCAAATATTTTCCAGAATCTAGGTTGTAGGAGGCTTCACCACATCCTTTGATTGGGTATTGATAATCATCCCCAATTTTCACCTTATGGGGTGATTCATGTTTAGATAGGTTCAAAAAAGATTCCTTAAACCCAGTCATGTGTTTGGAAGCTCCACTATCAATCAACCAATCATTACAACCATGAAAGATAGTACCTGTGAGAGCAGAAATTAGAACATATTCTTCTTCACTTGATGAGTCATCATCACTATCACTTTCTGCCCTAGCCTTCTTCTTTGGAGGTTCATCATCTTCGGCAGCATGAGCATGATATCTTATTTTGTTATTCTTCTTCTTCTTATTGAAGTTGTTGTTGTTGTCTTTCTTCTTCTTGGGACAATCTAAAGCAAAGTGTCCCTTCTCATTGCAATTGAAGCATCTGAGATCTTTCTTATCTTTATGATAATGGTGGTGTGAGGATCTTCTGTTATGAGATGATTCCTTCTTGGAATTGCCTTTCCTAGCATGTGCTGTGAGAGCTTGATCTTGATTTCCCATATTTTCTTCTCGGGCCACAAGCCTAGCTTCTTCTTGAGAGCATTCTTCCCGCAATCTATTGAAGGAGATCAACTTCTTCCTTGCATAAATTCCTTGAATAAAGGAATCCCATGACCTGGGTAGGCCATTTAGAGTGGTCATCATGACTTCACCATTCTCCACCATTTCATCTACTGCTTCTAGTTGTTCCTTGATCTGGGAGACCCTTGAAAAATAAGATTGAATGCTTTCTCCGTTCTGAAACTTTACTCCTTTCAATTGGTTCCGCAGGGTCATCTTCCGATTTATGTTCTTCCCTTCAAATAGCTTGGTCAAAGAGTCAAACATCTCCTTGGGTGTCTTTAGAGAAGACACATGGGGTATGACATGGTCTTTAATGGAATCATCAATGATTCTCTTTGCCTTGACCAAGTTCTTCTTATGCAATACCTTAGCCTCTTCATCCTCTGGGATAGGGATGTCTTCTTTTACATTTGAGTCCAACTCATTCTCTTCCAGGATTAACCCAATCCTATACTTCCAAGCTCGGATGTTATCAGCTCCTTCAATATTATCCTCAAGCTTGGTGTGGTGAGACATCTTAGAGAGTACTTCAAATGGAAATAGAAAAGATTTAGGTCTTACCATTTGAAATGCTGAAAACTAGATTTTGTCCCGGATTAGGGTTTGTCGAAAAAACCCTAAAAAATTCAAAATGTGAATTTCAATTTTATGAAAGGATAGAAAGATGTGCCTTGATGAGCTGATCATCCTGGTGTATTCAGAATTTGAGATCAACAAAGATTTTCCCTTCATAATTGCCTTTGTGTCCTCCCGGGTTCACTAGAGAGAGCCCTGAATTAGGGTTTGAGTTTCTCGGAGATCTAATCAACCACAAATCTCGATCCAAAGCTCTAAACTTCGATTTTTGCAAGGAGCTTCCACCTATGTCTTCAGATTTCAGAAATTCCTATTTTTGTGGAACCCCTAAATTTTAGGGCCAAATCTGAAAATGCTCGGAATTGAATTATGATTGGACAGATAGATGCGCCTTGATGAGTAGAGTCAATCTACTATACTGCTTTTCCAAAATCTGTGGAGAGAAACCCAATAAACAAGGAATTCAAGTTTTCGTCACTACAAAATGTCTTCTTCTCAGGTTAGCTCTGATACCATGTTAAGTTTTGAGCATTAATTCATAATACTCTAGGATCTTTGCTGAGATAATAACATATACAGTATATCAATGCATGAAAATCACAATAAGCATGAAAAGCATCACAAGAATCAAAAGCATGAGAGACAAGAGACACAGAGTTTTCATGGTGAAAACCCTAAGGTGAAAAACCCCACAACTTCCTCAGAGATAGAGAGAGCAATGGCTCAACCAAAGTACAACCAAAATACACTGAGATATTCTCCTAGTAGCAGATGATCCTCCTCCTCACTAGTGCACCACTTTCTTAGTGAGAGTGAGATACTTTTCGGAGTGATCTAAATAGAGATCACCTAATCTCTATTTATACTAATCTGTTTTCCCAGTGACCTTATGGGGCCGACTTGTCTAGCTAGGTACATCCACATTATAATATATATATTTCAGGGCCGACACCACACATGGTGGTCTAATAACCCATCGGCAAGTACACACACTTGCGACACTTGTCAATCCACATGACAACACTTCCTTATAGAGGAATGACACATCTCTAATAAGGGTACAATAAATATATATAAAATACATAGATGAAATAGATTCCGAAGTTACATATACATCAACACCCAAAAGGAAGGATCACCAGAGTTGATGGACTAGAATCCCATCATTCTGAAAGGAACGATTGTCCATGATCCCGTAATTCTGAAAGGAAGGATCATGTATATTGCAAAGTATGCTGCGATGATGATACTGTTGATCGAGATGATCTAGATGATGATGTTGATCGAGATGATCCAGATGATGTTGTTGATCGAGATGATTTAGATGATGATGTTGATCAAGATGATCCAGATGATGATACTGTTGATCGAGATGATCCAGATGATGTTGTCGATCGAGATGATCCAGATGATGATGCTGATCGAGATGATCTAGATGATGATGTTGATTGAGATGATCTAGATGATGATGTTGTTGATCAAGAGATCCAGATGATGTTGTTGATCAAGAGATCCAGATGATGTTGTTGATCGGGAGATCCATATGATGATGCTGTTGATCGGGAGATCCAGATGATGATGTTACTGTAGCTGTTCGAGTGCTATAGAAGATGAAGACTCAGTACTAAAAATTTTGATGTTCCAGTATTGAATATCTTGAATATGTTCTAGTAACTGTTTGAGTTATTGATGATATATGCAGAAAGCTTCCAATGATTTATAGATGTATCATGTATCATGTAGTTGATGACTCCTTGCTCCTGCAAATGTTGTTATAATATCATTCTCGTTAAGGGGGAGTGTTGAGATACTGTAACTTCTAACAATATTATATTTGTACTTTATTATTCTGGAGATGTTTCAATTCTCCGTGAAGACCTCATTGTATATCAAGAGATGTTTATTCCTCCGTCGGAATGTGGTAACTTGGGTTATTAGATTTCCCTAGTGGGGTCGGCCCAGAGTCAGTTCTAATGGGGTGTTCAACCCAGTGGTTAAACTTGGGGCCGACCTAGTTAGTGTAAAAGTCAAGTCGGAGTTGTGTATAAATAGAGTAGGTGTGTTCCTCATTTAACACACATTCACTCACTTGTGATTACCGCATAGGTGAGAGAGAAATATTCTATGGAGGAGAAGGAGCTCATGTTTGGGGATTACATCTTTGTATTTTCTGGTCATCTATATTGAGGAAGCTTTGATGGGTTTTCTACCCCATGAGGGTTTCCCAAGATAAATCTTTGTCTTTTGTGTTTATGCTCTGCCTGTTGTTCTTTCAGTGATCCTATATATGCTATTGTTGTGAAATGGAATGTAATACTGATATTATCTATCTTAGCATATTAAATCTTAACAATGAGGAGCCTAGAGATGACAATGATGATGAAGATGGTGATGATGATGAAGATGGTGATGATCATGAAGACATTGATGATGATGGTGATGGTGATGAAGATGATGATGATGATAATGGAGAATATGTGATGATGGAGATGTTGATGAGGAACCTAGAGATGACAATGATGATGAAGATGTTGATGATGATGATGATGGTGATGATGATGAAGACATTGATGATGATGGTGATGTTGATGGTGATGGTGATGAAGATGATGACGATGATGATGAAGATGATGATGATGGAGATGATGATGAGGATCCTAGAGATGACAATGATGATCAAGATGGTGATGATGATGAAGATGTTGATGATGATGGTGATGGTGATGAAGATGATGATGATAATGATGATGATGAAGAAGAAGATGATGATGATGGAGATGTTGATGAGGAACCTAGAGATGACAATGATGATGAAGATGTTGATGATGATGAAGATGGTGATGATGATGAAGACGTTGATGATGATTGTGATGGTGATGAAGATGATGATGATGATGACAAAGAAGATGATGATGATGGAGATGTTGATGAGGAACCTGAGATGAAAATGATGATGAAGATGTTGATGATTATGATGATGGTGATGATGATGAAGGCATTGATGATGATGGTGATGGTGATGGTGATGAAGATGAGGATGTTGAAGAAGATGATGATGATGTAGATGTTGATGAGGAACCTAGATATGACAATGATGATGAAAATTTTGTGCTATGAACATAAAATAAGATCATAATTAAATAATTAATAATTAGGTTAACTAAAGCTAGGTTATGAAATGAGGCATCTCCTCAACATCAAATGCCCGAGCCATATTTAAGGCAGGTCCATCATTGTAACATATCATCTTTTATCCTATCATCTAATATATTATTTCTATTTATCATTCAATATGAGAGTCGGATTCGACTGTTAACATCCAACCGGATACGGTTGCTGCATTTGGTATCAGAGCCCATTTTTGGGAATTCTATTAATACGGGAATTTTGCCAAATAATTGGGAGTTTTTCCAAGCTTGGTCTTTGACTAGCCTTAGGTTTTTGACCTATAAATTTCAGACTTTCAACTTTTGTTGAAGAACACTTAGCCAAGATGCCACAAGGAAAATAAAAAAATAAAAAAATTTCAAAGGCAAGACTGTGTGTTCTCCACAAATCTCCACAGATCACTACAGTACTCACTACGTGAAGTTTCTCGTGTGGAAATATGTTCCAGGGTTCTTCTTCCATTCAGTCATTCATCCACAACCACTGTAGCTCCTTTTCGTCCACCTGCGTTTCCCACCTCCATCCTCCATGCTCACGCAGCCCTATACACCACTATATCCTTCTCTGCATTTTCATTTTCCCTTCCTGCACAATCTCTCACCTCCATCCACACCTAAGCGTATTATCTTCCCCACTCGCTCCATGTACCAACACTCTCCCCACACTCAATCCTCCAACAGGCCTCTCCAGCTGCGTTCACCACTCTACTGCTGCCACCCATCGCCCTCCTCTCTACCTGTGTCTTCTTCACACCATCGCCCTTCACACCAATGTCGTCCCTCCCCCACTACTTCCTCACCACGCCCTCTCCCTGCACGCATCGACTCCCCCACAGCTTCCTCACCACACCCTCGCCCTGCATCCTTCCCCCACGTCCCCACACTCCATACCCCTCCCACACTACCTACACCATCCCATTGCTGCACTGTCCCTCCCTCTGCTCCACTACCACTGCTCCCCTTACACACTTCACCACTCCCCATCTGCGACGCCCTCCGCCATCCTCCACCCAGCACACTCCATTCCTCTCGGCACCACCCCACCCACGCCATTATGCCATCCCTCGTGGCTTCCATCTGCTATGGCCCCCAACCTGCTGCATCCACCAGCTCCTGCCCCATCCACCTCCAGCTGCGCCAGCTCCTCCTGCAATCCTCATCGCTCCATCAAAACCCTAAAAAAAAATTAAATTTAAAAATAAACAATACAATAATAATATTATATTTGTTTAGATATTTTGATTTAAAAATATATATATATATATTAAACTATATATATATAGTTTATAAAACCATTAATATTAATAATATTATTAATTAATTAATTAATAATTATTATTATATAAAAAAAATAATATTATTATTTTGAAATAATATTTTTTTTTTTTGAAAAAAAGAAGTTATTTTACATAATACAAAGAAACTAGAAAGAGATAGAGAGATAGTAAAAAAAAAAAGGAGAAATAATATTATTATTTTATTAAAATAATAATAATTTTTGAAAAAAAGAAAAAAGAAAAAAAGAGATAAGAAGTATTGAAGAAGACAAAAATCGAGAAAAAGACAAAACGAAGAAAAAAGACTAGAAGTGAAGATCTAGCAAAGACTATCCATCATTGGATAAGTCAATTCAAAGAAAGACGGCCAAGTTTAAGAAAGACTCATCAAAGAAGTCGAAGGCCATCTATAGTCCAGAACGAGCATCCATCACCGAAGAAGTCGAAGACCATGGAAGCCGGTTTGCGACTACAAATAGAGGAATTAGAAGGCACATTAAAACGTTATAAAAAACACAATGAAAGATTGCGTGACATAAATAACAGTTTAGAAATAAGAATTGAATTACAAGAAAGGTGCAATGAAATAAAAATCTCTGACCAAGAAAGGCGTATAGAAAAATTGTATGTGCAAATTGATGAATTAAAATCCAAAAATAAATTCAATCAGAGGTCAAGAAATCAAGATATAAAGAAGGAAATAAATAATTACGAAGCATAAATAATATGCTTGAACAAAATCGTTAGTGACAAAGATGAAGAACTAACTCAGATACGACATAAATTAGAAAGTCAAGAATCAAAGGTCGGCCAATATCGACAACAGATAAAAGTTCTTCAACAAAAGAATGACGACTCTGAAAAGGCACACAAACTGGAGATCGCAAAGAGTAATAAAACACTATCCAACAAATCTGAAGAAATTTTCAGATTAAGATATCATAAGAAGACACTAGTCACAAAAATTAAGATGTTGAAAAATAGTCGGAAGACAGAACAATCTACAGAAGACATTGAAGGAAAACTTCTAGACAAGCAGGAAGAAAATAGCTGCATCAGAAGTCATAATGAAGATCTTAAGGAACGACTTAAGAAGTATGAAAATGACAAAAAATCGCAGGTCGAATTGATCAAGAAGTTTCTAAATGATAACAGGCAGTTAGGAAACAAGTTGGAAAAGATACAGAATGAAACCTTAAAACCTCAAGAGACAAAAATAAAACTCCCAACTCAGATCAATGCTCAAAAGATGACACTCGTAAAAGAAAATGACATTGTGAAAATTCCCTATCGACACCCCAACCATAAAAACCGATATTCTGAAAACTGATAAATGTCGAAAGACGATGGTACTAATGTGATCAAAGCTCTTAATGACCAATCAGTGGGGAATCCCAACAGTCAGCAACAAATCAATTTGGGATGGATTGACCCATCCACATATCGAAAGTTATGCTCTACACTTAGCAGTTCATATCGACATGTTTCATCAGCCATGACATCGCAAAGAACAATGCAACAAAATTATAACGCTTTGAGGACAAAGCCTTTCTAAGAGAGTGGCAATACTACGAACATAAAATAAGATAATAATTAAATAATTAATAATTAGGTTAACTAAAGTTAGGTTATGAAATGAGGCATCTCCTCAACATCAAATGCCCGAGCCATATTTAAGGCAGGGCCATCACTATAACATATCATCTTTTATCCTATCATCCAATATATTATTTCTATTTATCATTCAATATGAGAGTCGGATTCGACTATTAACATCCAACCAGATATGGTTGCTGCATGGTGATGATAATGTTGATGATGATGAATATGTTGATGACGATGATGATGGTGATGATGATGATGATGAAGAAGATGATGATGATGGATATGTTGATGAGGATGTTGATGTATATGTAACTTCATAATGTATTTCATCCATGTATTTCATATATATTTATTGTACCCTTATAAGAGATGTGTTATTCCTCTATAAGGAAGTGTCGTCATGTGTATTAACAAGTGTCGCAAGTGTGTGTACTTTCCGATGGGTTATTAGACCACCATGTGAGGGGTCGGCCCTGAAATATATATTATATTGTGGATGTACCTAGCTAGACAAGTCGGCCCCATAGTGTAACTGGGAAAATAGGTTAATTATAAATAGAGATCAGGAGATCTCTATTTGATCTCGCAGAAACTCACACTTCTCTCACTCAGAAAGTGGTGCACTAGTGAGTAGGAGGATCATTTTCTACTAGGAGACTATCTCAATGTATTTTGGTTGTACTTTGGTTGAGCCATTGCTCTCTCTATCTCTGAGGAAGTTGTGGGGTTTTTAAACTTAGGGTTTTCCCCACGGAAACTCTATGTCTCTTGTCTCTCATGCTTTTGATTCTTGTGATGCTTTTCATGATTATTATGACTGTTATGCATTGATATACTGTACATGTTATTCTCTCAGTAAAGATCCTAGAGTATTGTGAATTAATGCTCAAAATTTAACATTGTATCAGAGCTAACCTGAGAAGAAGACATTGTGCAGTGACGAAAACCAAGGTTTTCTTATTTATTGGGTTTCTCTCCACAGCTTTTGGAAATGCAGTATAATAGATTGACTCTACTCATCAAGGAGAATCTATCTATCAAATCAGAATTCAATTTTGAGCATTTTAAGATTTGGCCCTAAAAATTAGGGTTTCCACAAAAATAGAAATTTATGAAATCTGAAGACATAGCTGGAAGCTCCTTGGAACAATCGAAGTTTAGAGCATTGAATCGAGATTTTTGGCCGGGTAGATCTCCGGGAAACTCAAACCCTAATTCAGGGCTCTCCCTAGTGAACCTGGGAGGACAAAAACGACAAATCTGAAGGGTAAAGCTTTGTTGATCTCAAATTCTGAATACACAAGGCTGATCAGCTCATCAAGCCACATCTTTCTATCCTTTCAGAAAGTTTAAATTCACATTTTGAATTTTTAGGGTTTTTCCAACAAACCCTAATCCGGGTCTAGATCTAGTTTTTAACATTTCAAGTGGTAAGACCTTAATCTTTTCTATTTCCATCTGAAGTACTCTTTAAGATGTCTCACCACACCAATCTTGAGGATAAGCTTGAAGGTGCTGATAACTTCTGATCTTGGAAGTATAGGATTGGGTTAATCCTGGAAGAGAATGAGTTGGACTCATACATAAAAGAAGACATCCCTATCCCAGAGGATGACGAGGCTAAGATATTGCATAAGAAGAACTTGGTCAAGGCAAAGAGAATCATTGTTGATTCTATCAAGGATCATCTTATCCCACATGTGTCATCTCTAAAGACACCCAAAGAAATGTTTGATTCTTTGACCAAGCTATTTGAAGGGAAGAACATAAATCGGAAGATGACCTTGTGGAACCAATTGAAAGTAGTAAAGTTTTAGAATGGAGAAACCATTCAATATTATTTTCTAGGGTCTCCCAGATTAAGGAACAACTCGAAGTGGTAGATGAAATGGTGGAGAATGGTGAAGTTGTCATGACCACTCTAAATGACCTACCCAAGTCATGGGATTCCTTTATTCAAGGAATTTGTGCAAGGAAGAAGTTGATCTCCTTCAACAGATTGCGGGAAGAATGTTCTCAAGAAGAAGCAAGGCTTGTGGCCCGAGAAGAAAAGATGGGAAGTGAAGATCAAGCTCTCACAGTACACAACAAGAAAGGCAGGTCAAAGAGAGAGCACTCTCATGCCAAGAAATCTTCACACTATCATCAACATAAAGATCAGAAAGATCTCAGATGCTTCACATGTAATGAGAAAGGTCATTTTGCTTCAGAATGTCCCAAGAACAAAAGGAACAACAACATCAAGAAGAAGAAGGGCAGTAGGAAAAGATATCATGCTCATGCTGCTGAAGACGATGAACCACCCAAGAAGAAGGCTAGGGAAGAAAGTGATGATAGTGATGATGACTCATCAAGTGAAGAAGAATATGTTCTAATCTATGCTCTCATAGGTACTATCTCCCATGGTTGTAATGATTGGTTAATTGATAGTGGGGCTTCCAAACACATGACTGGGTTTAAGGAATCTTTTGTAAACCTATCTGAACATGAATCACCCCATAAGGTGAAACTTGGGGATGATTATCAATAACCAATCAAAGGAAGTGGTGAAGCTTCCTACAACCTAGATTCTAGAAAATCTTTGAAGATGAAAGAAGTCCTTTATGTACCTGGGCTCAAGAAGAAATTACTCTCCATCTCTGCATTGGATGCAAAAGGTATGAGGGTTGCATTTGTGGATGGCCAAGTCCTAATGTGGAAAAAGGGAAAGACTATAGATGATGCAGTAGTGATTGGAGATCAAGAGGGAGGTTTGTATAAATTGAAAGGTCAACCTGAACATGCCATGGTACATGACTACATGGAGCCAAGTGAACTTTGGCATAGAAGACTTGCTCATATGCATTATAGGGCACTTCCAATTGCAAGCAAGGAAATAGATGGTCTTCCTGAAATCAAGACCAAGCATGAACGTGTTTGCAAAGGATGTGCAAAAGGGAAGAACATTAAGAAGGCATTCCCAAGCAGTGAAAGCAAGGCAAAAAGCATCTTGGAAATCATCCACTCAGATTTTTGTGGTCCCATGTCATCCAGTTCTCTAAGTGGGTATGTTTACTATGTCTCTTTCATAGATGACTTCTCCAGGAAGACTTGGGTCTACTTCTTGAAGAACAAAGATGGGGTGTTTGACAAGTTCAAGAAATTCAAAACCTTGATGGAGAATCAAACTGACAAGAAGATCAAAACATTCAGATCTGACAATGGTGGAGAATTCACCTCAGGTGATTTCAGGAAGCTTTGCAGTGATTCAGGGATTAAGAGGGAGTGGACTACTCCTTACAATCCACAACAAAATGAAGTTGCAGAAAGAAAGAACAGAACAATCATGGAAGCAGCAAGGGAAATGCTGCATGACCAGGATCTACTTATGCATCTATATGCAGAAGCAGCTAGAACAGCTGTATATGTATAGAACAGAACACCCCACAAGATATTGGACAACAAGACACCAGAAGAGGTCTTTTCTGGTAAGAAACCTGAAGTTAGCCATCTCAGAATATTTGGTTGTCTAGTATACACACATGTCCCAAAGGAAAAGAGGACCAAGCTAGATGCTTCAGAAAAGAAGGGTATCTTTGTGGGTTACAGTGAAAGCTCAAAGGCTTACAAAATATACTTTCCAAGGTTCAAGAAGATTGATGTCAGCAGGGATGTAACATTTGATGAAAACTCAACATTCATCAAATCAAGGAAGGCAACAATCAAAGTTTATGAAGAACCTAAGGAAACTAGATTTCAAGACACTACCATAATTGAAGCAATTCCCGAAGTTGTTCGTGAGTTCGAAGATCCGCAAGAACCTGTAGATCCACCCCGTGAGGATAACTCTCATAAGAGGAAACCTGCATGGGCTAGAGAGCTCATTCAAGATGTAGAAAGATTTGGCATTCCAAAAGAAGAACACAGAGCAAAGAAGAGAACCATATCACATACCAGCTATGTTGCTTTACTCTGTGACATTATGAACAAACAAAGTTCCAGCTATGAAGAAGTAGCGAAAAAGAAAGAATGGAAGGATGTCATGATTGAGGAATACCAATCAATAATGAAGAATGATGTTTGGGATGTTGTCCCAAGACCTAAACAGAAGTTTGTTGTGACTTTCAAATGGATCTACAAAATCAAGCATGCTGCAGATGGCAGTGTAGCGAAATACAAGGCAAGATTCGTAGCTCGTGGCTTCTCTAAGAAAGAGGGAATATATTATGAAGAAACTTTTGCACCTGTAGCCAGGTATACTTCCATCAGAACAGTACTTGCCCTGGCTGCAGCAATGAAATGGAAAATACACCAGATGGATGTCAAGACTGCCTTCTTGAATGGTGTAGTTGAAGAGGAAGTATATGTGGAGCAACCACTCAGTTTTGAAATACATGATAGGGAGTCATATGTGTGCAGATTGAAGAAAGCCTGGTATGGCTTGAAGCAAGCTCCCATAAATTGGTATGGTAGGATGGACAGTTTTCTATCTAGTTTGGGCTTTACCAAGAGTAAAGCAGATTCCAACCTTTACTACAAGGTTGAGGAAGGGAATCCTGTGATTCTACTTCTGTACGTGGATGACTTATTTGTAACAAGAGATGACAGATTGACTGCAGATACTAAGAGGAAGCTTGTTGCTGAGTTCGATATGAAAGATTTGGGAATGATGCATTATTTCCTAGGTATGGAGGTGTGGCAGAATGCAGGTGGGATCTTCCTTGGTCAAGGGAAGTACACAATAGATATCCTGAAGAGATTCGGTGTGATGGATTGCAAGGCCATGGCCACAGCTATGGGATCGAACCTAAAGCTTCTATGTGATGCTTCATCTGAGCCAGTTGATATTTCTATGTATCATCAGATGATTGGGTCCTTGATGTACTTGACGAACACGAGACCAGATATTTGCTTTGTTGTGAAGACATTGAGTCAGTTCCTGACAGATCCGAGGAGTGTTCATCTGATTGTTGTAAAGCATGTTCTGAGGTACCTGAAGGGTACAGTGGATTATGGGCTCAAGTATGAAGCGAATCAAAAGTTTAACCTGCAGCGTTATGTTGATTCAGATTGGGCAGGCAGTGCTGCAGATAGGAAGAGCACATCTGGGTGCTACTTCAGTATGGGATCAGGTGTGATCTCTTGGTTTAGCAGGAAGCAGTCCTATGTAGCACTGAGTACAGCTGAGGCAGAGTATGTTGCATCCTGTTCAGCTAGCTGTGAGGAAGTATGGCTTCGGAAGCTACTGTCTGAGTTATTTGATCTCCCATTGGATGCTACTGGTATCTTTTGTGATAACCAGAGTTGTGTGAAGTTGTATGAGAACCCAGTGTTTCACGACAGGTTGAAACACATAGAGATCAAATATCACTATATCAGGGATATGGTGCAGAGAGGAGCTGTGAAGCTCCTGTACATTGCGATGGACGAGCAGATTGCAGATGTGCTGACGAAGCCACTAGCCAGGGTGAATTTCCAGTACTTCAAGGAGAGGCTTGGTATTCTTTAGATTGATGACACTTAGAGGAAGAAGTGATGGACACATTTGCTGAAGCCATTCCAGGCATGTTGGAAGGAGAATTCCTCACATGGATGTGGATGTAAGCACTGGATGATGAGCATCAAGATGATGTTCTAGTTTCTGCTTTGTATGATCAGTTGGATCATTTATATGTATGTTTGAATCATGTTAGATGCATTGTATGATCAGTTGGATCATTTTTTTATGTATGTATGTACGCATCATGTTGGATGCTGGATATGATCAGTTGGATCATTTGTATGTATTTTGTATATGCATCATGTTGGATGCTTGGACCATATATCTGTATATGTATCAGGTAGATACTGTGTATGATCAGGTAGATCATGTGTGTTGATATGTATATCAGGTGGATACATTATGTGGATCATGTATCCGTGTATGTATCAGGAGGATACATTATATGATCAAGTGGATCATGTATGATGATATGTATCAGGTAGATACTTGGTATGCATCAGGTAGATGCATTGTATGATCAAGATGATCATGATGTCTAGCTTCAGGATGTTGCTCCAGATGATATGTACCAGGATGGTACAGTGATGATGATCAGAATGATCATATGTATTAGGTGGATATGTTACATAATCAGTTGGATTATGTGTGATGAGTTCCGAAGACATAGATGCACAGTTCCTTTCCGACATGGTGGTAGATGTGTTCTCCCATGTGCATTGATGTAAGTGTAGAGCCTTTCTGACATGGTGGTAGATGTGTTCTCCCATGTGCGTTGATGTAAGTGTAGAGCCTTTCCGACATGGTGGTAGGTTTGTTCTCCCATGTGCGTCGATGTAAGTGCAGAGCCTTTCCGACATGGTGGTAGATGTATTCTCCCATGTGCGTTGATGTAAGTGCAGAGCCTTTCCGACATGGTGGAAAATGTGTTCTCCCATGGTCATTGATGTAAGTGCTATGAGCCTTTCACGGATGGTGGTAGGTTGGTCCTCCCATGCCGGTGAGTGTAAGTGCTGTGTGTGTGCATCTGGGTTGTGCTTCGTGATACTCTGTGGCCGTGGACAGGTTGTGCAGTAGCATGTAAAACATCTTGAGAGATCCGATAGGTTGAGCTGTGTGCTTGTAATCAGTCATGGGATGCTCTTTCGAGATTTTGTTGACTCACGTAATAAGTCCTGAGGAATCCACAGTATGTCCAGTGATGATGAAGACCTGCAGGTGGTGGGCCTACATCCAGTATGAAAAAGGACTAGCTCTATAGAACTTCCTATGACGAGTAGAGTCAAAGATTGGTTGAGATAGAAACAGCAGTGACGATGATGATGACGATGCATCGATGACGATGATCCCAAGAAGAAGATTTGTCTAGCAGATCTGTGTCGAGAAATACCTTCCTAGTTAAGAGGGAGTTTTGATGTATATGTAACTTCGGAATGTATTTCATATATATTTATTGTACCCTTATAAGAGATGTGTTATTCCTCTATAAGGAAGTGTCGTCATGTGTATTGACAAGTGTTGCAAGTGTGTGTACTTGCCGATCGATTATTAGACCACCATGTGAGGGATCAGCCCTGAAATATATATTATATTGTGGATGTACCTAGCTAGACAAGTCGGCCCCATAGTGTAACTGGGAAAACAGGTTAAGTATAAATAGAGATCGGGAGATCTCTATTTGATCAATCGGAAACTCACACTTCTCTCACTCAGAAAGTGGCTCACCAGTGAGGAGGAGGATCATCTGCTACTAGGAGACTATCTTAGTGTATTTTGGTTGTACTTTGGTTGAGCCATTGCTCTCTCTATCTCTGAGGAAGTTGTGGGGTTTTTCACCTTAGGGTTTTCCCCATGCAAAACTCTGTGTCTCTTGTCTCTCATGCTTTTGATTCTTGTGATGCTTGTGATGCTTATTATGATTGTTATGCATTGATATACTATACATGTTATTCTCGTAGTAAAGATCCTAGAGTATTGTGAATTAATGCTCAAAATTTAACAGAGGAACCTAGAGATGACAATGATGATGAAGATGTTGATGATGATGATGATGGTGATGATGATGAAGACGTTGGTGATGATGGTGATTGTGATGAAGATGGTGATGAAGATGATGATGAAGAAGATGATGATGATGGAGATGTTGATGAGGAACCTAGAGATGACAATGATGATGGAGATTGTGATGATGATGATGATGAAGATGGTGATGAAGATGTTGATGGTGATGATGATGGTGATGAAGATGTTAACAAGAAACCTAGAGATGACAATGATGATGAAGATGGTGATGATGATGATGATGATGAAGATGTTGATGATGATGATGATGATGGTGATGATGATGTTGATGAAAAGTCCCTCTAAGTGATTATCTATAGGAATCAAGCATCAATCTTCAACTATAAATGAACATATTTTAAAATAAATTTTTAGGATACATATCTTAGAGTCTAGAAGTTCTCTATTCATTTGTCCATCAAATTTGGTCAGGGAGATTCTGGTATCTAGTTAGAATATATTAGTGGAAACCCTAGGTTGATGACACAATGCTTGGATAAGGGAAAAAACCCAAAATCTAGCTAGATTTGGGTGAGCATTGAGCATGTGGAACCAAATCTATGAATATGTGTATTGTGAAATATAATTTTGCTGGGTGAATCCAATAACCAACATAATCAACATAATATAAGAGTTTTTTGGGTTCGGGATATACCTCAAGTTAGCCAAAGCATGAAAAACGTTTGGGAGGGCACAAAACCAAGAGAATAAAAAATGTAGAAGAGGACATGTAGGGTGGGAGGTCGACCTCCAAAAAATCAAGCATTGACATGGTTGAGGTAGGTATAAAGCCTCCCTCAAGGACATTTCCAACCATTAGGTGACAATGATGAACATGTTAGTGCTACTCAATTAGATGATGAAGTAGCTCAAGACAATATGAAAGTTGTTGCATCACATGAACACGTACACATTCTCTAGAACCGATTCAAAATGACACTATTGAATTGAATATGATTGAAGGTTGTCAACTAGCAAGAAGCCTCAATGAAGAAATGACATTGCAAAGCCAAAAACCTTAGCATGAATGGTTATCATAAGCCATGATGAATAGGAATATGAATATTGTTACTAACGTTAATGAAAAAATCCTTAACATGCCCTCGTTTCCAACATATATGAACAACAATGAATTATCCATTATTATGTGGATGAAGACAATGAAGAACCAACTCAAGAAGTCAATGAAGAATAATCATAGCTCCCAAATGATCCTCATATTCATCCAAGTACTAGAACAATATTGAAACAATTCCTAAAGCTCCAAATGGAGAGAGTGGTAGAGAAAATAGGGTCAATATCTAGATTTGGGTGATGCGGGCATCTTGGTAAGACCTAGGGTTTGATGATCGAAATAGCAAGATAGACATGTGGACTTGGATTCTATAAGTTGAGTTCTCTAGTAGTGTACTTGTGTGACATGAAAAACCCTTCTAATAATGATCGTATTCCACTTGGATTAGGTCAATAGAGATAGATTAGGTTTCTTGGATTCTAGATCAGTTTCCTAGGGTTAGATTAGTGTTTGTGTTAACACCCAAAAAGTGTTCACTACCTCATCTACCTCATTACATGGCTCATTTGTCCATTTTCCTACCATATTTCCCTTAAAAACCCTGAAAATCCCACTAAAAAGCCTCCAAAAGGCCTAAAATGCCTCCAAAAGGCCACAAAACCATCAAAAAAGCCTAAAAAAGGCTAAAAAACCCATTTTTCCTCCAAAAATATCCAAAATTCCTCTAAAAATAGAAAAAACCCTCTAAAAAGTGAATAAAAAATATAAAATAATGAGGAAAAGGAGGAAAAAACCCTATACAGCTACCCTAAACCATATGGTTCCCAAAACCATGGGCCAGCACTCCACCACCAAAAAAAACTATAAATAGGTGATGGAGACCCCTCATTTCATATCCATAATCAAGTATACCCTTACTCTGCCAAAATCTCTGTTGAAACCCTAGCTCACCCTTGAGCTACTTTCACCTTGAGAGCCCGTTTTGGCCCATTCCCACTATTGGAGAAAGAGAAGGAGCAAGTTGGAACTTGGAGCAACCCTCTTGGGCCATTGCAAGAGCTTCACCAACCTTCACATTGGAGGTAAAATTAATACAAAAACCATTCTTTATATCTTGTTTGTATGTTTCATATACATGTTTAGAGTAGTTTACATTTCTGTTTTAGCATTTTAATTTACCATTTACTGAACTGCTACTAAGGAGTCCTTTCTCCTTAGTAGGTGCTCATTTGCACAAGCTAGGGGTAAAACCCTAGATACAGTTTTGGTGACTCCCCTAGGTTTGAATTTCTGGTTACAATTTTTAAATATTTTTTCTGTTCGGCTGTCCCTTTCGGCCGCCGTATACCGCGTATTTTCCCCCTGCAGTCACATTCCGATCGCGTCTTTTAGGCACTTACCTGCGATCCGACCGCGGCTCTCAGACTGTTTCCGGCGACCTACCGGCCGTTTTCAGTCTGTTACCTGCGATCCAACCGCGACTATTAGCCTGTTTGGGACGGTCTAACTATGGCTATTACCCTGTTTTCTGCGTCCCACCTGCGGCTTTCGGCCAGTTTCCCACAACCCCCCGGCGCCTTTCGGTGTTCTTCCTGTGTCCCTCCTGCGGCTTTCGGCCAGTTTGCCGCAACCCGCCGGCGCCTTTCAGCGTTTTTCCTGCGTCCCGCCTGCGGCTTTCGGCCAGTTTCCCGCAACCCGTCGGCTCCTTTCAGCGTTCTTCCTGCGACCCGCCTGCGGCTTTCGGCCAGTTTTCTACAACCCGCCGGTGCCTTTCGGCGTTTTTCCTACGTCCCGCCTGCAGCTTTCGGCCATTTTTCCGCAACCCGCCGGTGCCTTTTGGCGTTTTTCCTGCATCCCGACTGCGTTTTTCAACCCAAAACCTGCAACCCGCCTACGACTGTTCAGCTGTTCTCCGCGGTCCGACCGCCCAGATTTGCCAAAAACCCGCGGTCTGTTTTCTGCAATTTTCTCTGTTTTGAACCCAGCCCTTTGCTGCACTATTTTCTGCCCCAGCAAAGCCATCTGTCCTACCTGCAGCCACCCTTCCTTACAACCTTTTCTGCAATTTTATTTCTGTTTCATTTACAAAATCGTTTTTACATTTTCGACACTTTAAATTGAAAAAAGAAAATTGTGCATTTTAAAAGTTCATTTATGTCTTGTTAGTTAGAAAGTTGCCCTCCCTAGTGGCACTTTTTACTTGGGTTCATCATCATCTCACACGCACACACTCTGTCACATAATTCAAGTGAGCCTTAAAAACTACTTAACTCAACCAATATTCTAACCCCACTTGGGGAACACAAAAGAATCTTTGTAGTTAGGTAGGATCGGGGGGATAGGCTTCCAATAACACCCCTCGATTACTTACACTTGAGACATAGTTGTTGTCCAATTAGGGAACCAAAATCCCCTGGTACTTTTTGGCACGGTCACAACCAGTTTACCAGAGGGCCTCTCCCCTAGGAGGGTTGAAGTCGCGAGACTGGTTCCGGAGGCATGAGTGGAATACCGCACTCCATTCAGTAACCGAAGGGATACCTTTCGCAGTTCTTGGGATATCCCTGTATAGGGGTATTGCGGTAAAAGGACCAAACGACAGATTCACCTTTCTGGATATGTCATGAACGGGGTATCTTAGTTTCCTTTCTTCTAGGATTGACTACCCGGTGTCCCTCCCGGTAGGGGGATATCTTAGCCACTTGGCTTTCCTATTCATATTGTCTGAATTGGATTTCATCACCTTGCATAGGATATGTCTAGTTGAGTCAGAATACTTTTTAGTTAGGTGTTTGCATGCTCCCTTACCTTCTTTTGGTCTAGTGAGTCCACCATTTTTTATTTTTAGAAAACCTGCTGCTTGTTGGTATTCTGATCATTTCTGTTGACACTCCACCTATTGTAGCACAGCTGTTACAGTAGGTGTTTTGAGTTGGTTGTTGGCCTGAGTGTCTTGTTTTTTGAGCTCTCCTTCTGCACACTCGGTTGCATTAGGATTTTTGAGTTGTTTTTTACTCACCTCAACCCACAGAGATTTGACACCATCTGTCACCATTGAGTCCCTGAGACATTCTCGGTGCCTCAGGGGCGAGCCCCCACAGCACGGTTCACTTGAAACCACCCGTCATCGACACAGATCATCATCACTTGGTACCACTTATCATAGATCTCAAGCCTTGTCACTCGACTTCACTCATCAGCGGCATAGGACTCTGTCACCCAATCTTGACGCCCCTTAGTTTACCTCCGATTCTGAGGAAGAGTCTGAGAACCCCATTTACACTGCCCCTACTAGCCCCATGGATGGCACGACTTCCACTCCTTTCCTTGTAGGGACCATTGGTGGCACATCCACCACTACACTAGTTACCACACCTGTTTTGGGTATGCCCTCGATGGGGGCCACGTCCACCATTCCGGTCACCATACCCATTCCAGTACCTGGCATACCTACCACCACTCCACCAGTGACTCACACCACCCATGGTGGTGTAGGACCCTCCTATACCTTAGTTCCCCCACTTGGGGGCAACATCCCAAACCCTGTCCCTCCACTTGGGGGCATTGGCCCCAACTTGGTCTGACCCACTACTATGTCACATCCTTCTTCCAGTCTGCCATTCATGGCTAGCCTCAACCTTCCTGACCTAGCCAGACTGACCAACGATCCTATTCGACACAGCCCTGCATGGCCTCACATGCTTACCAATCTCCCCTCTGACATCCGTAAGTTTGAGGGCAAGGAAGGTGAGGACCCTCAAAACCATATTATGTCTTTCCATCTATGGTGTTCCTTCAACTCCATAGTGGACGAATCTGTTCGCCTTCGTCTGTTACAGCGCACCTTCACTGGATCTGCAGCTAAGTGGTATATCGAGCAACCCCATGGGACCCATGCCACCTTTACTTCCCTTGCCTCAACCTTCCTGCAGTTCTTCCAATTACCGATCTGCTACGACGTGGGCGTCGAGATTCTCCTGTCTTGCAGACAAAACACGGCTACCCACATCACGGACCACATTCATGAGTGGCGTCGACGCCATAGCTTATGCAAGATCAAATTAGACAACCGTATCTTCTTAGATTGGTTCCTCAAATCCCTTCTTCCTGTCATTGCTAAGGATGTCGCTTCCGAAAGACCCAGTCTGAAGAAGAGGCCATCCTTAAGGCACAACAGTTCGACCTCATTTATGCCCAGTCGGGTTACCTTTATACCATTATACCTGACGCCCCCCACGGTGATTCCTCCCAGCACGATGCGCCGGGGGCATCCCATGCTGCAGACGACATCATCGGCCGTGTTTCTTTGCATCCCCAACCCTTTTCCATAGCACGTCCTAACCCTGGCCCCGACCTTTCGCGGGCTACCTCACAGTCTGGAGCAACCAACTCGTATGCTACCATGACACATCACCACCATTCCCATGGACCCACCTGTCCACCCCAGTGTTTCGGTCATGCGCCCCCCGCTTACACCCCCCCGGTCGCACCTCAACCCTATTACCACCAGCAGGCTGCACCAGCTCTTGCACCTTCCCACGCTCAACTAGCTTATTACCCGCCACAGGCAGCCCCTACGGCAAACCTACAACCTGCTCCGCAGACATATCAACAACCCCCTCAAGGTGCCGCACTTGCGTAGCCTCCACCTACATATCATCCACCGTAGCCTGCTCCTACACTTGCACAACCTCAAAACCCACCTGCTGCCCAAGGGAAAGTCTACGCCCAACAAACGCCGCAGCAAAACCAAAACAACCAGCATAACTAGGGCCAACAAAATCATGGTAAGGGCCGTAATTGTGGAAACAACCAGCCTCCTGACCAAGGTGGTCAACCGCCTAATCCCCCAGATAATAATAATGCGGCCCCCGCTAACCAAAACCCTGATCGCTCGCCCAAGCAGGCTAAAAACCCTAATTTGTGAACGAACCATCCTTGTTCTATTTGCGGGGGCTATGGCCACTACACACATGCTTTCCCACACTTGGAGCGAGCTCGGCAACTTTGGGTTGATGATGCCCATCGCCAAGGGCATGCGGCTCCTCAAGCACCGCCCAACCCCCCACCACCTCAGCAGCCACCTTTAGTGCTGCAAAACCCCTTACCAAACCAAGGCGTAGTGAACACTTAGTCGTTGGCTCCCCCTCAAGCCAATGCGCCACCCCAACAACAGATCACTTATGCCGCTCCTGATCAACCCATGTTTGACTCAGGTACCCACCACTTGTTGATGATGTCATCCACTGATGTCTACCTCCAGATCCGTCGGAACCAATATGGCTCCACCTCTGAAGCCCCTGCCATCGATAAAAACACTAATGCTCATCCCACTGATCAGGTGTTACGTATCCCTCCGCCCCCAATAGATGGCGCTTCCAAAGCACCTCGTTTCCCACTTCATCGTATCAACAATAACCCCAATGCGCGCGCTGCGTCAAACTACAGCATTGTAGATGACTTAGCCCAATCCCCCGCAGCCATGTCTGCGTTAGATGTTTTGAAAAACTGCCCTTCCCAGCGCAAGACTTTACTCTCAGCCATTGGGGCTATTGACCCGAATGATTCGAATTTGATGGCATTTGATTTGGACCAGTCCGAACCCCGCCTGCCTTCCACCTTAGCATTCCAAGTTTCTATTTCTGTTCGGAATCTTGTCATCCATCAGAGCATCATCGACGAAGGTGCCTCCACATGAGTTATGTCTACATTCGTATGGCAGAAGTTGGGATCCCCTACCCTTCAGCAGTCCACCATTGCATTACGCGCCTACGACGGTCGTTCGGCTCAACCCCAAGGTCTCCTAGCCAATGTCCTCGTCTAGTTAGGTGGTAAAACCATCGTCCTTGACATAGAGGTCATCAACGCCCAGCTTGATTACAACCTCTTACTTGGTCGCAGCTACATGTATGCTATGCGGGCGGTAGCTTCCTTTTCCTTTCGTACCATGATGTTCCCCCATGACGGACGCGTGGTCAAGATCAACCAACTCACTTACTATGATCCAAATGCCCCCGCTGCACCCGAAAATGTTCTCCCCATGGTTGAACAACCTGTTAATGGTGCCGCTACCTCGTTTGTTTCCTCCTTGGGACCTGGATTTTACTCAGACCCGTCGATGACATCCACCTTCCAATCCATTTCTCCCCCGTCATTTACGCCCGAAGTGTCTGACTTATGTACCCTGTCCCACGATAACCAAACACCTAACAATCAACCACCCTTGTTGCCTAAACCACCGTTGGTACCTAGCCACATTGGTGTTACACCTATCCACACAATCCCCTTCCTAGTCCCTCCATCGGGAGTAGTAAGCGCCCCGGTCATGGCTACCCTTAGCCTCCCTGGGTTAACCTTGGGATTACCTGTCTGGTATCTTTCGCCTCCCGTCCCTCCGCCGACACCAAGCGTCGTCCTCCAACCGGTGCAGCCCATGGCTACTACCACTCAGTCACCCCCCAGTGTCGCTACCCCTTCGTCCTCCACAAATCCCCCTCCTCCTCCCAAATCCACTGGGGGTAGAGGCCCCCAACCTTACACTGCTGTACCACCTCCCAAGACAGTAAAAAACCCCATTGTGTTTCGTGCTCCTCCCAAATGCTCGTTGTGCGATGAGTTAGGCCATGCGACTCATCAATGTCCACAGTTACTTGCATTACAGGAACACATGCAGATGCTTGACGATGACCCCAATATCCTGGCTGTCAAACTAGATCCAACCCCTAAGCCTCGCGATAAATCCTTGCGCACTAACCACCCCTGTGCCATATGCGGTGTTTACGGGATTTACTCACATCATTGTCCCGATCTCCCCGATTACAGAGAAGCTCTCTATGAGATGAACAATCTAGATCTTGAGACGGCACCACCCACCATTGAAGAGATTCACCCCCCGGTCTCACACCCATTCGGGGAGATCAACACCATTTACATGATCTCTTCAACTACCATTCCCTCATCAACCGATTTGACGGCCCACACTTTTCGTACTGATGAGGAGATTCTTGAGGCACTCACTTCCCTGGAGTATCCCTGGGATGACATGCACCATCGGTCGTATTTCCTCCCAGAATCATCTTCCTCTAGCATCGCTACCCAATTTGCGGTTGAATCCAAAGATTTTCTGCCTACCAAGGTCGACTGGTTTAAGGATCCTATTCCTGCTCCAGATGCCTTTGAGGAAGGTAACATGGCCAATATTTCACCCGTCATCAAAATTGATATCGCTGCCCCAGGAGGTACTCCTGAACTCATAACTTTAGGAGCATCCTGTAGTGAGCATGAGATTGAGGAGTACAAAAAACTCTTCCAGGAATTCCATGATGTTTTTTCCTGGTCCTATACTGAGATTCCCAGTCTTGACCCCGCCATTATAGAGCACCACATTGACACATGGCCTGATGTACCCCTCGTTCGTCAGAAATAGCGTCCCATTCATCCTTCCAAGCTACTCGCTGTCAAAGCAGAGAAACTTCGCAAGGCAGGATTCATTTATCCTATTGCTTATACCACCTGGGTTTCAAACCCTGTTCTCGTTAACAAAAAACAAGGCACCATTAGAGTATGCATTGACTTCCAAGATTTAAACCGAGCTTGTCCGAAGGACAAATTCCCCACGCCATTTATTGACCAACTCATCGATGCGTGTGCGGGGCATGAAGTCCTCTCGTTCATGGACGGTTTTTCCGGATACAATCAGATTCGGATCCGAAAGGAGGATCAGTACAAAACTGCCTTCACCACCCCATGGGGCACCTTTGCCTATCGCGTCATGCCTTTCGGCCTCAAAAATGCTGGTGCCACCTTCCAGTGGGCCATGACCTATTGCTTTCACGACTTGGTCCATATCTTGCTAGTCTACCTTGATGATCTTACAGCTCGTTCCCGGAAACGATCAGACCACCTTAACGACCTTCGGCAAGTTTTTCTGCGTTGTCGCAAATACCAAATCCGCTTGAACCCACAGAAGTGTGTCTTTTGCATTCCGGCAGGCCGATTGTTGGGTTTCATTGTTTCCCAGAAAGGAATTGTTGTCGACCCCCTGAAAGTCCAAGCCATCTTAGACCTTCCCTCTCCTCGTATGCTCTAACAGCTCCAAAGTCTACAAGGGCGATCCAATTTCCTCCTTCGTTTCGTTCCTGATTACGCTACCACCGTTCATGATTTCTTGCGCTTGCTTTGTACCCACGTACCCTTTGTCTGGGATGAGCAAGTAGAAGCTACATTTGGAGCCATCAAGAAAGCTCTCACACAAGCCCCCTTGATCTCCCCTCCGGATTTCTCTCAGGAATTCATCCTCTACGTCTCGGCATCTGAGCATGCTGTGTCCGGAGTCTTAGTTCAAGAAGACGCTTCTCACCAGGAGCATGTCATTTATTACGTCATCCAGACCTTGTCGGGACCACCCCTACGTTACCCATATGAGGAGAGACTAGCCCTCGCAGTGGTCTTTTCGGTCCAAAAATTGCGACACTACATCTTACTTAGTCATACCACTGTCGTCGCCGACTCCAACCCCATGGTCTATCTCTTAAAACGGCGGCTACTGCAAGGTCGTGCTGCTAAATGGGTCATTATCCTCCAGGAGTATGACCTCACTTTCCGAACCCCTAAGAGGACCAAATCCCTCGCGCTTTCCCAGCTCATTACCGATCTCCCCTCCTTTCTGCCATCCCCCCAAATCTCCGTTGAGTTACCCGACAATCACTTGTTCACTATCTCGTCTGATGACCCATGGTACAGTGATATTTTGTTATACCTACGCACGCAGAAGTTCAGACCCAAAGTCACTCGTAATGGACGCCGTCGCATCCGTCACCAGGCCTCTCAATATCTCCTCTTAGGCGATGTCCTTTACCGGCAGGGGGTTGACACGATTCTTCGTCGTTGCCTTACACATGAGGAAGCTGAGCACGTCCTCAATGACTATCATAGCGGTGCCTGTGGCGGCCATTTCTCTGGAATGGCCACCGCCCAGAAGGTCGTCCGCGCCGGATATTTTTGGCCCACACTCTTTACCGACTGCATCACAGCAGTCAAGCATTGCCATAACTGCCAACTTTTCACCCCCAAGGCCCGGACACCTCCTGCTCCATTACACCCAGTCGTCACTGTTGGTCCCTTTTGTAAGTGGGCCATCAACTTCATGGAATGTAGACCCCCGTCTGCCAACGGCCACAAATACATCATTGTCGTCGTCGATTACTTCACCAAATGGGCCGAAGCCATGCCTACCTTCAATTGTACCGCTGACACAGCTGCCCATTTATTTTTTAACCACGTTATCACTCGATTCGGGGTTCCTAAACAGTTGGTCTCAGACCATGGTTCACACTTCGAAGATTTCGTTTGGCGTGAATTATCCACCCTCCTAAAATTCGAACATCAGTTCTTCTCTGCTTACTACCCCCAAGGGAACGTCCAAGTAGAGGCCATTAACAAAATTCTCAAAACCATCCTTCAATGCAGTGTTGACCGGCATAAGTCCAATTGGCACCATATGCTCTTCCCCGCCTTATGGGCTTACCGTACATCCACTAAAACCGCCACTGGTTTTATCCCGTTTCATTTAGTTCACGATGTCGAATCTATCCTCCCCATCAAGTGTTAGATACCTGCTTTACATATCACCATTGAGCTTCTCCCCGATACCTCCCCACTTGAGCAACGTCTGCTATCCCTCGAACAAGCCGATGAAGACCGTCGTGCCGCTCTCCAGACCATTGAAGCTGCCAAGAACCGCTCCAAAGCTGGTTACGACAAACACGTACACCCTCGAACTTTCCACGAAGGGGACCTTGTCCTCGCCTATGACCAAGCCCATGACAAAACCGGAAAAGGGAAGTTTGAATCCATGTGGAAAGGCCCTTACATCGTGCAGACTTGTCTCGGCAAGGGGGCATACATTTTAGCCGACTTCGAAGGTCACCCTTTGCGCAACCCTCGTAATGGGTTGTATCTTAAATGCTTTTATCCCTAAATAATTTGCGGCCCCATTGGTCCGCATTGTACAGTTTGCTCTCTTTTTGTTTTTCACCTTTTTTACCACGATCTTACATTCCTCATTTTTGCATGACCACAGATGGACCATCTTCCACCTTATTACACTGGCTTCGCCGATGGAGCAAGCCGCTGGTCTCCCAACCTGGCTTCTGCAGCGTGGGTCTTATATTCCCCTTCCCATGAAATGATTCACCTTGACCGAATTTGCATAGGCGCTGCTACCAATAACCAGGTAGAGTATGATGCTGTGACCGGTCTCCTGACTGCTGCCCTCCAGATAGGCATACGTCACCTTCATGTGTTCCTTGACTCCCAGCTGCTTGTCTCCCAGCTCAACAACTGCTACTAGGTGCGTGATCTCTGCCTCTTTAGAAAATTCCTACGCACAAAACAACTCAGCCGACAGTTTGAATCCGAAACATTCACCCATGTCCCAAGAGCTCAAAATAGTGTCGCAGATCAAATGGCTAACAACATCCTAGATTGGCACATCAATCACACCATGTAAAAGCTTCCATCATGCATTATCATCTCATAGCATCTCATAAAAATATATAAAAACCCAAAAAGATTGCAAGGGGCATCCACGTGCCTATCATCACACAAACATTTGCATCCATGTGCAATACAAAATAAAAACACATTCATATACAGGGGCATCCACGTGCCTAGTCCTACATCCATAGTGTTGCATCCATATGCAATACATCGCATAACATACACAAGGGGCATCCATGTGCCCAACATCCTATACTACTTGCATCCACGTGCAGTACAAACATACAACACACCATAAGCGCATCCACGTGCATACAACTAAAACATCATCGCTAAAAGGTGCATCCACGTGCATATATATATATCAAAAAATACATGTTCATCAGCTATACATGTCCTGAGTACCCCCGTACTCATCTATACACAAAAAATGTCTATACATCTCATAAGATACATGCCGGAGCTACAAAAATTGGGGGCAGTCCCCTATACTCCCTAATGAGAGTCATAACCTGCATAACTACCTGCATCTGCCACCTCTGAGTCCTCCCCTCACTCCTCCTCCGGCAAATCCTCATCCCCTTCGGGCTCCTGTGCCCGAGCCCTGTCTGCCAAGATAGCCACCCGGATCGCAATCGACCGGAACTCCTGGGGTGCCCTCATACAATCCTGAACCACATCGAGATCCACATCCCACCATCCCTCATCGGTCACTCCACCTAGTAACCGATCCAGCAACACTCGTATAGACTCCAAAGTCCCCTCTGCGTCCCGCCGATGCACCTCCCCTCGGCTGGGTAGGGCTGGTACCGCCACATGTCCCCTACGTGCGACGTGTCCTGGCGGTGGTCTCGGACCCACATCTGTAGATCACACATCAGTCAGTAACAGTATATATCATAACACACATCATCTATAAAACTTGACATCCACAACATGCAAGTAAATCAATACGTACCGTCTGGTCCCCATGCCTGCCCTGGTGCCCGCGGTGCCTCTGGGTCTCCCGTGTAGTCCATATCCCTATACGGATAGTCATCCAGTGGAAGTGGCATCTGTAGCCACTGCAAGTATAACTCCTGCATGAAGTATCTACCCACCTCGCCGCCACCACGGCAGCACATCATCTTGCCCCACCGCACCATCCGCGGCTCCCTCAAACCTCCTGCCCTGATCGGTACCCGCGGCCGCAGGGTGGGTACCCTCTCCATGAAGAACGCACATAGGAAGGAACCATAGCAAAACCCCTTGCCAGATTCCTTCACTGCTGTCAGCTGTCTCTGTACACAGGTGAGGAACATCTGGCCCCATGCATAGTAGACCCCGTCTAGTACGCGCTCCACCAGCTGCATCTGGCCCCGAGACACCTTCTCCAATGACTGGGACCCCAACACACATACCACGCATGCTGCAATTGCCTGTATCGCCGGCTCCTGTAGGTCTATCACCCGGAGTGCATTCCTATGCACCCTAGCCTCTAGAGCACAATACCGCTCCAGCATGTCCTCCATATCCACATCGGCGGATACTCGCGGCTGCGTATCCGCCACCCTACCCAGACAGGGCAACCCCATGAGGAAATATACATCTGTTAGGGTGAGGTCCACCCTCTCACCCTGCACCATGAAAGCCTGTATGTATGGCTCCCAGAAACTCACTAGCCGGTTCAGCAGCAACCCTGCCGAACGCATCATGGGTACCTATGCGAACTTCAGCAGTCCGCACATTCCCAACACCGCCCAAACATGACCATCGTCCCGGATGTAATCCACTATCTCATCTGGGATCTCCCGCTCTCTCCATAGTACAAGCAGCATCCTGTCCAACATGAAAGACAAACTCATCAGACTCATGTCAAAGAAATCAACCTTGCCCCCCCCCCCGGGAAATTCCTAACAGCTCGCTCCAAAACGCGGCTTTAGGCCCCCTTGCCACGGTTTCCGACAGCAGCTGTTTGGCCCACAATCGCAGTCCAAAACCGCGACTGTCAGTCTCGAACACGCGGTACCAAACCGCGTGTTGAGCCTCAAAACATGCGGTCCCAGACCGTGTGTTCCGATTCGAGCCCCGCAGTCTCCACGCACGTCATCCACCATGGAACCTGCGGTCTCCGACCATGGCTCCCTCCTGAAAACCCACGGCCCACCCCACGTGGACCATACAAGTAACCCCTGGGACCCACTACCCACCCCCCGAACCCAAAAAACGTGTAGGTATGAGTTTGACGGAATACCTGTATCTCCCGGATCTGAAATCAGTCGGTTGGATCGTCCAGAAACGCCACCTCACCTCTAGTACACTCTGATCACTAGTCAAAGTCAAATAGTACAAATGACACTTGTCATATTGGACCCACTCACTACTTATAGTCAGTTGACTTTTTCTTGTTTAGGCCATTCCGAGCTCATACGGAGTCCATTTTTCGAACCGTTTCCACCACTGGAATTAGCACGACGAGACCGTCATAAGGGTCCACTTGTTCCCTTAATTTTTCCACTTTATTTTTTTAGCATTTTTTCCAACACCCCTCATCGCCTCGGTTTGCGTGCCACATAGGCCGTTCTCCATTTTTCGCATATTTTATATCATCGGATTCATTTTTTCGAGCTCGTAAAGATGCTAGAGATCATTTCTCGCTCTCACCCCTAGATTTTTTGGGTATTTTTTCAAAACGCCCCCCGTCGCCTCGGTTAGCATGCCACATCGGCAGTTATCCGTTGTTGACACTTTTTATATCGTCGGATTCAGTTTTTCGAGCTCGTGATGATGCTTGAGATCATTTCTCACTCTCACCTGGTACAATTTCAACATTGTGTCCCGACACCTTGCTGCCTCGATTTGCACGCCACATCGACCGCCATCAGATTGTTCCACACTTTTACATGAGCCATCCACTCCTGTCATACTGCAAATGTCTCGTTATTTTTCCACCATTTCATTCACCCCGCAAGGAGGCCCACCAGTGTTCCCCCCCCTACCCTCGTTCTTGGTCATCATTACTATTCCTTTATTGAACACTTCCTCCTTGCCTGGCCATTCCTTTTGTTCGGTATAATTTTATCCCTTTTTCGGGCCGGACAAGTCCTTTACGAAAAAGGCACTTAGGGAGTTTCTGTTAAGCTCTTTTCTAACTCCTAAAACAATGAAAAGATCGCCGAGCAATCTTGCTTCCTTTCATGCTCGTTAAAGTACCTGAAAGGGCATCTATCTGGTATAAGTTTAACCCTTTTCCGGACCTGGTAGACTAATTACGAAAAAGGAATACTCTAGTCACACTGGCTAGAAGAGTTCTTCATTGCATCATTTTATGCTTCTTTGGGCCTTGGAGACTAACACACGAAAAAGCAACCCCCTGGAGTCTTCTTATCACTTTCAGACTCTCTAAAATTGAAAGAAACCACGAGCACAAACTATCCTGGGCTCGTAAAATCCACACGACAGTACCATTCCATCATTTCAGAGTCTTCTTATTGCTTTCAGACTCCTTAAAATTGAAAGCAACCACGAGCATGAACTATCCTAGGCTCGTATAAATCCACACGATAGTACCATTTTATACACACTTCTTCATGTTCCCTAACCCATGAAGAAGTCCCCCCCCCATGCCTCCTGGCACTATGAGCGATCATCTCAACAGCATCCCCAATCAGGTCGCCTTTGTTCAGAGTAGTCTGCAGTCTCCTTCCATTTTACACCAGCTTGAGTCTCCCTCATCCCAGTCACTATCCTTGATCCATTACAGCTATGATCCCTTTCCCATCAGTCAGTCTCATATGCTGCCCGATCATCCCCGCCATCATACTCTGAACAAAGGAAGTTTGAGTCCACCCACTCCACTTGCCCAGTTATCCCCCACAGTTTGTCAGTCCTACCATCAGTACTCTCACACTTCGGTTCTCCACCTCGTGCTCCTATGAAGGAAACATCATTGCCTTGCTAGTTGTAGGTCTCCCTCTGTCGACGACAGCCCCTCTATTCCATAGGATAGACCCAGAGGTCCCTGCGCCTTGGACCCATCACCATCAGTGGTGATTGCCTATGGACCATTTTGAGAGGAGTCATCAATGCCTCTCCGAGTGGTTGTTTCTCACATGCTTGACTTCAACACCTTTATCGCATCGTTGAGAATTGCGCAGGGTTTATATCCCTTCAGTTATTGGTTGAAGACCCCGGATTTCCCCCGACTCTAGCACATTGGTGAGTCACTTCAGAATGCCCAGTTATATGTTCCCATGGATGTCTGGGTTGCGTTGGCGATTGTATTCGGAAGCCATCCAGTTATATGCTTCCTTGAGTACATAGTTCAGTTCCAGTATGACCCCTTGTCACTATGATCCAGCAGCTCATCAGTTCCTTTGGTACCACACTCAGTAGCACTGTTGTCATTCCAGTGTATCAGTATTTCAGCTCAGACATGGTCAGCCTAGCAGTATGTCCCATATTTGTGTCCTCTTTGGACCCTTATGATGTACACAATGGTTCTCTATGTATCCTACAGGTCCCCCTTTTTCGGGCCTTACAGTTATTTTTATGTATTTTGACACGAGCATGGGTATGCCCACCTCGTCCATATATTGAGATTCTTCCTCATTCAGTATTTGAGGTCATGTATATTTCAGGTCCCCTTTTTTGGACCCCGTTGTTACTATGTTATGTCCTGATACGAGCATGGGTATGCCCGCCTCGTCCATATGATCAGATGATTCCTCATCCATTATTGAGGTTATGTACTTTTAGTTCTTGCAGTTTGTTCGGGATCGTTGTTCCGGGCTTCAATTTGTTTCTTCTCTTCTCCACACCCCAGGAAAACCTTACATGACTTATGATGTCCATCGGCCATACGATGAGCTCCTGCCCTCACACATCAGGGGGCAATATGTTAACACCCAAAAAGTGCTCACTACCTCATCTACCTCATTACATGGCTCATTTGTCCATTTTCCTACCATATTTCCCTTAAAAACCCTGAAAATCCCACTAAAAAGCCTCCAAAAGGCCTAAAATGCCTCCAAAAGGCCACAAAACCATCAAAAAAGCCTCAAAAAGTCTAAAAAACCCATTTTTCCTCCAAAAATATCCAAAATTCCTCTAAAACTAGCAAAAACCATCTAAAAAGGGAATAAAAAATATAAAATAATGAGGAAAAGGAGGAAAAAACCCTATACAGCTGCCCTAAACCGTACGGTTCCCAAAACCATGGGCCAGCACTCCACCACCAAAAAGAACTATAAATAGGTGATGGAGACCCCTCATTTCATATCCACAATCAAGTATACCCTTACTCTGCCAAAATCTCTCTTGAAACTCTAGCTCACCCTTGAGCTACTTTCACCTTGAGAGCCCCTTTTGGCCCATTCCCACCATTGGAGAAAGAGAAGGAGCAAGTTGGAGCTTGGAGCAACCCTCTTGGGCCATTGCAAGAGCTTCACCAACCTTCACATTGGAGGTAAAATTAATACAAAAACCATTCTTTATATCTTTTTTTTATGTTTCATACACATGTTTAGAGTAGTTTACATTTATGTTTTAGCATTTTAATTTACCATTTACTGAACTGCTACTAAGGAGTCCTTTCTCCTGAGTAGGTGCTCATTTGCACAAGCTAGGGGTAAAACCCTAGCTACAGTTCGTAGGGCTAGTTTAGGTTTCTAGGACTAGATTAGGTTTATAGTATTCTAGCTTAGTTTTCCAGTGATAAATTAGTGTTTCTAGGGTTAGTTTAGCTTTCTAGGATTTCTAGGGCTAGATTAGGTTTGTAGGGTTATATTAGTGCTTCTAGGGCTAAACTAAGTTTCAGCAGCGCATGATAACAATATCGAATAAACTATATAACATGAATAACATTAATAACTACTACATTTTTGGCCTTTAGGGGGGGTTGTCTCCCCCCCCCCAAAAGTGACCTACGGAGGAGGTTTTGGCTCTGGGGGCGGTTTTGGAAAAACCGCCCCTAAAGGCACCGATGTTGAAAGTTTTTCCTTTTAAGGGCGGTTTTTGACAAGATTGGAACCGCCCCCAAAAGTGACTTATGGGAGTAGTTTCTAACCCCCCTCGTAGACGTCTACAGAGGCATTTTTAAACCCCCCTCGTAGACCCCTTCATAGAGACCTATGGGGGCGGTTTTGAACACCCTTCATAGAGACCTAGGAGGGCGGTTGTGAACCCCCCTCATAAGCCCCTTGGTACAAACCTACAGGAGAAGTTTGGAACCGCCCTTGTAGAGGACTAGAGGAGCTATTTCAAACCCCCCTCGTAGAGGTCTATAGGGGAAGTTGTGAACCCCCCTCGTATAGTCCTATAGGGGTGGTTTGGAACCCCCCTTGTAGAGGCCTATAGGGGCAATTTAGAACCCCCCTCATAGAGGCTTATAGGGGCAGTTTTGAACCCCCCTCATAGAGGCCTATAGAGGCAGTTTGAAACCCCCCTCATAGAGGCCTATAGGGACGGTTTGGAACCCCCCCTAAAAGTGACTTGTAAACCCCCCTCGTAGAAACAATTGGGGGTGGCTCAGAACCCCCTTTAAAAATCATTATTACAAACTTTTGGGGGCGGTTACAAACCCCCCTCCTAGGTACCTACAAGGGTGGTTCAAAACCCCCTCATTGTAACATACAAGGGAAATTTCGAACTCCCCTCGTAGTGACATATGAAGGCGGTTTAGAAGCCCCCTCGTAGCAACATACAAAGATGGTTTGAAACCCCCTCTATAGTAATAATAAATCATAATAAAATATATTTTATTAAAAATACCAATATTGCAATATCAATAGGGCATGGAGGAATCGAACCACCAATCTCCTACTTGTAAGGCAGGCGCTCTTCCATTGAAGTAGAACCCTTTCAGAATTTGGGAGAGCAGAATATGAACACCCAAATTGCATCATTTGTAATTCTAAGAAAAGACACTAATATTCAAATGCAACCATGCTTAAAATCCAATTTATTTTTCAAAACACATTGATAAGCACAAAAATCTACAAGAGTAAGCCTAGAGCTCCTTCTAACTTTTGGAACTGTTTGAAGAGACCCCAAAGATGTCTAACCAAAAATTCTACATAAGTAATTTCACATAGGATCTATGTTGGTAAAGAAACTGGGATTTAAGTTCCTCGTTTACAGATAATTAACATTGATCATATACTAGATCCACAGGGTATACTTCACAATTGCTAAACACCATAACCATAAAAGCATTAAAAGATTATACTAATCCATTGAAAATGAAAGGAAATGCAAGAAATCATAAAATTGTTAATGAACTCACCTTCATTTAGTACTTATACTGGGGTAAAGATGGATATAAACTAGTTGTTTTTTACTAGTAGTTGTATTTTACTTCTCCATACAGTGTAGTATGATTCAATAAAATGTTCCGAGAAGGTAGCCATGAACTTGTTGATTCCTGTTTATCAAATCCAAATGTCCTCCAAAGCTGCAGATGCCCTGAATTCATATCCGTCTATGAACACACAGTAGCAGTTTTGTTTAATTAACTATATGAAATGTTATTAATCCTATTATGTTTGGGCAGTTGCAAAGATATATATAAGTAAATGTATTTTTATAATTTTAAACTGAACATATACACACACACACACACACACACATATATATATATATAAAGCCGACTTAACCCAGTGGGTTAGCTCAATTAGTTTGAAATGACCGTTTCAAAAAAGACTTTGCTGTGAGGTCTCAAGTTCTGAGGTTCGAGTCAGGTTGAGTCCTATTAGGTTACACGTTGCTATTGTGGTTGGTAGTTAAGTTTCCCTCCATCTAGATATTCCATGAGCTGGGGGTGGGGACTGGGGAGATCCATGAGGTTTTCTTTGCAAAATAGATATATATTAAGCTGAATTATGCCACATCATTGTCATATTACACTACCCATCTCCCCATCTGGGATGTAATATGCACCATTCACTACAAAAATGTTTTATAAATTATTCTCAGCTTATGCTCCAAGAAGCATAGGAGTTGTAGAACTAACTCTCTTCCCATTAATATCTACTATACCCATTCTCTTGTCTGCCTTTGGTACATACATATATCACATAACTTGCTGCAATACATGGATTTGTACCTATCTCATAATAGATTGATCTATGCGATCAAGTGTATAGTTTTTATGGCATCAATAATTATATTGTTTTTCTCCTAGTATTTTTCATTTCTGCACCAGCTCAAATGCAAATTAGATACTTCTACATTTTAAGGGATTCAAACCAAGCAATCATTTTTGTATTGGAAATAATTTTCAGTATTTCCATAAATGAGTCAACTTTAAAGCCCAAGGTGTTAGTTCAACCAATTGTTGTCACATCGCTGGGCATTTGGCTAGTTTGGTGCTGGCAGGTAACCAGTTCAAATCCACACAGTTGAGAAACACTATTATATGCCAACAAGTTTACTAGGGATGCCATTTATGAATGTGAGGAAGCATCCCTTGGGATTTCTGCGAGGTTTTCATTGGAAAAAAACAAGTTATCTTTAAAAACACTGTCATAGGAGACATTCTCATACCACCTTTTATTCATATAAATGAAAAAGTATGTTTCTAAAATATGTTTCTAGTCATCTACCATTCCTGAGATATGGGTAATGTCTCCCAATTGTAACGAATACCTATTAAAACATTCACAGTACGTGGTGTCATCATTGAAGTGACTGAACATTCCCCACCGTAATGTGAAGAATGCAGGGGGCATCACTCTAACCCCAGGGACACATTGACGGGGAATACATATTTAGTGCAACAAGAATGCTAATAATGAAGGAATGCAATTTACCACATGAATGGTCGTGATCTGAATCCTCTCTTGAACTACTCTTAAAATCAACAAACCAGAATTCAAAAATTTTAAAGAATCCTTTTGGCTGTCTGCATGGGCATGATAAAAATCATTTTTTGAAGAATTCCTGTTTGGGATTTAAATAAAAGATATGCACAATAATCTCAGATACAATATTTGATCTAAACAATTGATGTAATTACAAATAAAAATTTATGAATGCATACTTGAAAAATGAGCAATTGGTTGTCAAGTTAACCATAAGGAGTCAATCCCAAATTATATGATCCAAACATTAACCCTTCAACCCCACCACAAGGGGAGGAAGCATGGGATGGGCCTAAAATCCATCTTTCCAATGACCAATGCCATGGGCTTGTTAGTGGTCAACAACATTAAATCAACGATCGATTTGGTCTCAACATTAGAGAACTTCTAATATCTACTCACAATAACCATGCACATGAAGAATCATTACTGGAGGGTCTCAACTTTCTGTATTCATCTACAGAGTTAACACCAAATCAAGATTCAAATGATGTTTGTCAAGTTAGCACCCAAGTGAATTAAGAAACATTAACAACTTGTTTAAATCCAGTAAATTGCTAAACATTATTGTATAAGAATAGTCAAGGAAGGCAAACTAAACTATCCGATTTAATTTTATTTAAAAGTAGATGACAATATGAAATGTACCTGTTATAATGTCTCATTATTAACATGGTTGGGAATCTCTCCTTTCCTTTCAAGAGGCATGTATTGCACCATGATTGGCCTAATTTTAGAGTCCATGTATGACTGGAGGAAGATGACAAAAAACAAAAAAGTATTTCAGTCACCATACCATATATAAATATAACTTATACAAGGTAAGCTCTCTCCTATAGAACAAAAAGATAAGGATAAGAACAGGCAAAAGATAAGAACACCTCACAGCAAAAGATAAGGATAAGAACATGCAAAATAGAATGTAAGACAAACATAGGATAAAAACTATATCTATGTTGTGAAAGACATAAAGAGGTGATATAGAACTTTATTACAATCTACTAGTATATCTCAATTTTCAGGGTTGTTTACACATCATTTGGTGAACTATTTTGGTATTTAGGGAGGGGTATCTAGCAGGGATTCATCCCACTTGAACCTTTGATGTAACAAAATCTGTTAAGGAAGAAAAAGGCCCCATTCATTTGTTTTCATTGTTTTCTTTGCTTTCATGGTTGTATTGGAGAAAACTCACTATTGCTTGAGAATACCACAACAAACAGATGACTACCAGAAATCTACTCAATTCTCAAAACAATGCTATTATAAATGACAATGTTAAAACAATGGAGAAATGTAACCAACCTCGATCCAACGTTTGATGTAGATCCCCGTTGGAGCTTTCAATCCGTGCACATCCAAGCACTTGTAATCTGCAAATTAGTCTCGACAACCAATATCTAACACGTACATGTGATATATAAATAACATTAACATCATCAATAACAATGGTCCATAATATCATAAGCAAATGCAACCCAATGTATAATAAAAGATATTCACACCATGAATGGACGAGAATATGAGTATTTTTATTAATAAACAAGAAGAAGTACAAAGTGATACGACCTCTTGCCGGCAACCAATTTGAACCAAGATTTAGATCAATCCACTTGTGCCTCCACCACTTCAATCCTCCATGAATGGCAAACTCAAACTAGAAAGGAGTTTGAAAGGTGAACATAACTGGTTCACAACTACAAGGATCAATGAGTGCAAACTCAAGATAGGGAAAAAATCCACTAGAATGCCTTTACTATTCTCTTCTTTCTCCCGTCCATAAGCCATATGTACTCAATATATAGTCCTCTCAAAGGTAGGTGAAAGGACTCATCGAGACGTTACTTGGGCAGATGGAGAGCCAAAGGTCACCCAATGACCGCTTTTTGGGTGTAAAAAGTAATAAAATAGTGGTTTCTACCATTTTACTTGATACCCGCGGGCTATAGGGATGTAACTCGCGGGTACGCTTGCTATGGTGATGCAACAAGTGGGTAGGAACAAAAATAGGATAAACTTGTATCACTGAAGGATGAAAATGGATCTGAGTCACTAAAATGGAGCCTACAGGCCAAAGAATGCTGATGCTAACAAGGTGGAAGATTTCTGTGTCACAATGGTTGCATCATATGCTTCTTGATGTTGAGTTGGAACTAAAAAGGCATCTAAGAGAGCTTTTTGTTAGTTATATGTATCAATATGGTTGATTACACTGGTAATGTTCATGGGTAGCATAACTTGTTGATTGCAATGGTAATGTTCATTTATAACATAACTTCCTGATTTTTCTTTTACATCTTACACTTCTTCAGCAAGTTGTGCTTTGTCCCCACTTGTCCCAAGGACAGGTAAGTAGGTCTTGCTTGTCTTCGCACCCTTACGTAAAAAAAAAAAAAAACAGATTTTACAGATCTGATTTTATATTAGCTTTAATAGGATAGGTTTGTAGTCTTACCATTGAATCCCCCCTTACACCCGAGGAGAGTCAATCTAAAGTGAGGTAAATGACCACCATGGTAACAGTGGGTGGTGTCCTCAAGTATTTCAAGGGATTGTACTTGAACAATTAGACTTATATTTTGTGAAGATCTTGGAGGTAACAATAATATAGGATGTGGTCTAGTTTCTGCCAACCAAGAAGGGAGAGCATATGACAGGTGCCCAAATATCATTGCATGAACTTACTTTTCCAATGTGGGCATAGGTGGCTAGGGTCCCACTTTCAGTATATGTACTAGCTAGGAAAGGTTGACTCCCAAAGACACTCTCAAAATGGTTTAAGGTGTGTGTGCAGCTCTTCCAGCCAGAAATTTGTGACATGTTAGCACCCAAGAAAGTCCCAAACTTGTATGAATGACATCTTGACACTTGAAATTTCTCTCAATATGCTTATGGTTGTTCATTACTGCCAGAATAAACTTACTTGGTAAACTTTCAGCAATGATTTGCCCATTTAGAATAAAGAGGGTGAAACTAAGCATCCACTATCTTTGCAAATTATTTACAACATAAAGACTCGGATCCATGTGGATCAACACCTGTCAAAGATGTTACAAACTTGCAACACAATGCAAAATTTAAATATCCACTAAGCATTCTGTCACTAATAGAAATATAACCTGTGTACTCCAAAGTAAAGCTCAAGCCCGAGAAAATTTCGTGTGTAGAGAAAACAGACATCGGAATTTACATCCAACAGGTTTTACGATCAATATAGGAAGATCGTGAATGGATCTTAACACATAAATTATGGATTTATCGCTTCCAACGAATTTATGGATAATAGCTCGTTCGACCCGAACGGCCAATGTTATTGTAAAAAGACGAGAGCAACCTTAAGTGGAACAACGCCTAAACCTGTGGGTGGTTTGATGAAAAGATTTGCATTCGAATTCATGATTTTTGCGACCTTCAATTTATTCCCAACGATACCATGCATGGCCATATTTAATTTCTACACTATGACAGACCTTTTGGGTGATTCCAATCTCGGATCTAGATCCAAAAAAATTTGCACATCTCTTTCTTTTTTTTAAAGACAGTTATTGGATCTCGATCCGCCCCAATCCTACTAGTACAGGAGTATTCCTATATTCAGGGTTTTTAAATATAATCTCATTGTTGATTTCAATTTCAAATGAGTATGTTTCATACTTAAAAGAGATGCTAAGGATTCGCCCTACGCCAGTTCTTAAATTTCTGAATAAGACTTGCAACATAATTTTTTGAGGTCTCACTATATAACGATCCCAAATTCAGAAGACTTATTCTTCGTGGATTTAAAATTACAGAGACTCCCTTCGAACAATAAGGTACAGAGATCAATTTTGTTGAGGCGTTCCCTTCAGATATGTATGTACACCGATCAATTGCGAAGGTAAAGTGTTTACAGATCCCAACTATGGCGAGGTATCACTTACGCGTACTAAGATAAAATAAGCAAAGACTCAACTATTATTGCGATAATTATTTATGAACCAAAATTTGCAGAAGTTTAAAGAAGATAGCGATCCAACTAATAAGCAGCATTTTCTTCTCAGACAAAATACAGAGATTGTTTCTAAGAATAAAAAAAATATGTAAATATTGCTTCGATGAGCCATTTCCTTTTGAGAAATACATACATAGATAAACAAATATGAAGACCCAACTTTTTATTGAGACATAAAATAAGGATTTAGAAATCCATCTATATTGCAGTATTCCTTTCTGAGATAAAATACAGAGAACGTTTTCTGAAATAAATCTATACGTATCCAACTACGAGGGGGTTTTACCTTTGGAGGTATACATACAGAGATAAAATAAGTATAGCCATCATTTCCTATTGAGATGTAGATGCGACTAAATTCTTACCAGAAATGTCTCTTGAAGGTGACAACCCCACTGGTTCAGCAAGGACACCTACAGATCTATCCAAGGACGTAGGGGAGACCATTGATGGGTGCATTTGAATGGAATGGAGTTGAGCGATGACACCATGTAAATTCTTCTTAAGTATCTTTTCCAGGCGATGTGAACTGATGATGTGGAGAGACCCTTGTTGTAAGCCCTTAAATTTGTGTTGTTTCCCATTGACTGAAAACTGCATCCAAAGTTTAGCAAAATCCCATAAGATGGGGCCAACTGTGCGTAACCATTGAACGCCCAAAACCACATCACATCCACCTAGGGACAAGGAAAACATGTTAGAGCGCAGGTTATAATCTTCCAGAGAGATACGCACATTGTGACACTTCCCCTTGCAAGGTAAGGTGCCCCCAATGGCAACCATGACTTCAAAGTTGGAGCAAGGATGGACAAAACAATCAGCATGTTTAGCGATCCGATGGTCAATGAAGTTATGAGTGCTACCAGAATCAATGAGTATTGTAAGAGGAAGCTTTTTGAAGCAACCCCTGACCCACATTATTTTGGGGGTGGGGACACGGGACAAAGCATGGAGAGATATCTCTCGTTGTTCATCCTAAGATGGGGGGTCAATATGTGGCTCCTGAATATCGACCTAATCATCCATTGTATCTGGAGCTTCTTCACCAATTTTAGAGGCAGGCGGAGAATCCATATCCAAGAGATAGAGCTTTGGTTTAACACATCTATGTCCCCAAGTGAATTTCTCATCACAATTATAACAAATCCCTTTTTCTCTACGTGCCTGCATCTTGGTTTCAGACAAATGCTTGATAGGAGTTGGTCGAGGAGCTGGCGGGATGGGAGGTCGTTGAGAACCCATATTTCGGAAGGGAACAAAAGTGGGTTTGGAGCATTGTTGGGCTACAATCTTGTCTTCTGCCAACTTAGCCAACCCTAGGACTTCCATCATTGTGTTGGGATAGAACATTTTAAACTCTGTCCGGATTTCATCCTTAAGACCACTGATAAAACAACTCCTGTAGAATTCATCAGACAATCCTTCTGTGTGATTGGCTAGTTTCTCAAATTCTGTCTGATACTCTATCACAGTGCTACTTTGACGAAGTTTAGTGAGTGCTCCGGTGAAGTCATCAAAAGCACTAGGACCAAATCGTTGCAAAAGGAGTTGGGAAAAATATGTCCATTTTGGCTTGTCATGAGCCTTGATGTACCAACGGTACCATTGAAGGGCTTCCTGTTCCAAATGAAAGGATGCAACTGGATCTTTTTGGAAATCAAAAGTATTATGCAGACTGAAATACTGTTCTGCACGATAGATCCATCCAGTCGAATCAGTACCATTGAAGCAAGGGAATTCAAGCTTAGGACCACAGAAATTGCTGGAAGAAGAGAACCCATTGGATGCAGAAGATTCTTGCTGTCGGTTATTGTTCATGGCTGAATGCTGAAGATGGAAGCTGAGAAATTTTCATCCAGATCTTGGATTTTGGTTTGGATCCCTGCAAGTGCTTCCTCCATGGTTTTTGCTCCTGCACAGCTGACAACCATAACGAGGAGATTTTGTTTTTTCTTGGGGGGGGGGGATGGATAGAAAAATACAAACAAAAGCTTATTTAGTAAAGGGAAATTTGGATTGGGGAAAAACTCGGAGGGGTAACTGGAGTTTGACTAGGTTTTCGACATGTTTTGAGGGACACGGAAGCAAAAAATGGGGATTTCAGAAGTGGGGTGAAAGAATGAGAAAATTTGTCAAAGAGGAACAAAGAAGTAGAGATAGGGAAAGAACACAGTGGCAAACTTTGGAGGCGAGTGGGTGAAAATTGAAGAAGTTATGTCAAACCCTAAAAATAGACAAATGTGGGATTTCTCGCTTTGGAAAGTGGAATTTGAGATAGGGCCTTAGGAATGAAATATGCAGAATGGGATTACAGGGGTTCCCGGGAAGTTTCAAGGTAAACGGAGTGAAAACAAGGGAGATATGGAGAAAAAACTGAATTTTATTCTCCTTTTTTTTTTTCCATAATGGAGCTGTTACGGCGCGGAAGGGATCTAAAATTAGATAGATCTGCAATGGTGCGGAAGTGATAAAAAATAGAGGGATCTGAAACGGCGCAGAATGGATCGAAAATGGATGGATCATAAATAGATCTAAAATAGATGGATCTAGAACGGCTTTCAGAATGGATCTGAAACGGCACGGCAGTGATTGGCAACAGTTCATCTCAAAATAGATATGGACTCCAGGTATGTTCGGGTTCCTATCAGTTCAGGGGATTCACTCAGCCACCAATGTTGTCTGACGGCTTGCGTATCAGGGCAGTACCCCTCACTCCACGACTCAGGTAAAACTGATAACCACTTTGCCACAAATGACAGCTCTTGGTTTACCTCATGGGTGGAAACTACTCAATCAGGTAGGGGTCATTGCCCTTTTCACTGGCAGGTCCTCTCAATGGGACAGCTACTTTGGGGTTCATGTGGTACTCCTGACAATGATTTTTAGGGCTTATTCCCATGTACTTCCCATAGTTAAGCGGATAGGGATTATTCCCAGATCCAAAGCTGCAACATATAAGAGAAAAAACAATTTGGCAGAAATTTCACCCAGTGAGCCCAAGAAAGTGCTCTGATACCATATGTGAAGAACCTGTAATATTTAATTAATGAAAACACACAAGATAGTAGAAATAACAGAACTCATAATCACTTTTATATTGATCGCAGTCCACTTCGAGGGGGAAACCTCCTTTGAGCAAGCTCAATACAAATAACTTCATGGTGCCTTCATTGGTCTCAACACAAACTTATATACTAATTCTAGGTGCCAATACCATGGCTCAATACCATGTTTCAATACAAACCATGGGCCAATACAAAATATGGATCAACAATTACTATGGGACGAATTACAAAGCATATGCGTTCAACAACAATAAGACAAACTATGGATCAACAAATACTACGGGACAACTTACAAAGCACATGCGTCCAACAACAATATACTAACAAAGTAAATAGAATGGTTGACATGGTTTTTTAACATTTGATAACTTGGATAATTACATATAAACAAGGAGGGAACCGGGATATGCATGCACAAATGTTTACCTGGCTATACAAGATCAGATATATGATAATATTCATTCGAAATAGAGGATTGTCCTTCCTCTAACTGGATTGTTTCAACAACTGCATATGGGTCCACTGCAAGTGATACATGATCCCATTCATCAACCCAATCCATTGATTCGCACTCATCCCACTCACAACTGCTACAAGGCCCACAAAAGCAAGCAAGTTTTCGCGTCCATATTTCAAATAAGGGGTTGTTTGAGCTTCGAACCGAATGAAATCCATGAGTGCCTTGCACAGTACTACAACTATAAGAACGTGGTCGATCTATATCAACTACATGCCAAAAATTTCTGTCAACATGTCCTCTACCTGTTTGTAGGTGTTGCTCCGTGTTGGCTGCTTTCGGGGCAGACCCGGGTTTTAATGAAGCGCAGCAACAAAAACCCCTTGGCGCACTAGCCCTCTCGGCAACGAGCTGCGCAGCAGCTCGAGGTCTCACCCGAAGTGGCTATGGGGGGGCTAAGGAATCAGATTTCCTTAACCTAGGCGACGCAGAGACTGCTCTCGTTCTTCTCTTGCGACTCCTCAAAGCAGACTGTTGGTCTTTTCCGCAAGCCCTCCTTCGCAACTGCGCGGAATTCTTACTTAGCGGCCTAGTGGCGCAGTATCTCCGTTCCAGCGCACGGGGCAGCTTCCCCCCCTGTATCAGCGCTCTATGTAGATCTTCTTTCCACGCGCTCAGCACAGTAATGCAATCCTCGATCGCTGCGGAAGCAGCGTTCTACAACTCCTTCGACACTTAGTGATTATAGCTATCAAGAAAGCTCCGAGAACGTACTCAACATACTCATAAAGATCATACAACATTCATATAAACGGAGATAACACTCAGACATGCATTCATGCGATTATTCCATAACAATAAGACGTAAGGAATTCACCTCCACAGGAAACCACGTCCACAGGAGTGTTTCATATATTAACTCGAGGGAAACTTATACAATAACACTGCGCACACAGCTGCAGCCTTAGATCTTTCCAGGAAACTCCACGCACACAGCTGGGAGCCCTTCTCTCGATTTAGTCTCTTCCTCTATAGAGATTACAATAGTTCAGACATCGACTCGGACTGTCTGCAACTCAGGGATTAACTCCATGGCTATCCCGACTCTAACTCTTTCTTCTCACAACACAATAGAAGACTGAATGGCTCGCTTACTAGCTGACTGACTGAAAACCACTAACTAGCTAGCTTACTAACTAGCTAACCTCTACCCTTTATAATTATACATATATATAGGTGGCCATGACGGTCACACCTTTACAAAACTGTGGGCCTTTCCCAACAGTAATCCCCAAAAACCCTAACCACACACATGGCTAGGTGTACTGTAGGCGCTGCTTCCTGCAGGTTCCGTGACTTCCGACGCAGATTGCGGGTATGGGCGCCTTGTCCTTCGCCTTCAATGCTCTGGTCCGTTGCTCCTCCTTGATCCGAGCAACCATAAATTCTGTACTTAGCCTTAATGAGGGTAGCTGAGCCCTCTACTCCGTCGCTTCATTCATTATGGTGGTTGAGCTTTCTATTCAGCCACATTCATTCCTCTATGACGTGTGCATGCGAGCTCCGCGGGTTCCAGTCCATAATCTGCGTTAAGCTCGTCCATCTGGCACCGTACTGCGCACCGTCTGCTTCTATCCCAAAAATTGGTGCTTGTTCAAAATTAGCACTTTCCTTCCATACTTGTGCTTTTTCCTCAAAATTCGCAGCTTTTACCATAGCTGCGTCCTAGGCTCCAACAGGCCCCTAACACTTACTTGTGGCTCACCCTCGAGCCACTCGCACTTGCGTGTGGTCGCTTTAGTTGTGCATCTTCTTTTGCTTGAGTCTCCGCTAATGTTTTCTTCCACTGCGCAATAGCGGAGTCCAATTCATCGACACACTCCACAGCTGTCTGCACCATTTCTGCAGTGGCTTCTTCTTTAGTTATGCCATCAATCACCTGTTGAGATTCTGCAATTTCTTTGATTTTTGTCTCGACTTGGGCAATGATGTCAGCATATTCATCCATAAATGGCTGAATGCTGTTGGTGAGCTTCTCATCTTCAGTTCTGAGCTTGTGCAGTTGCTGTTGCACTCTGCGCACTTCGCTCATTTTCTTCATTTTTGCTAAGCCTGCTAAGGCCTTAGCTTCTTCAGTCAGAACAGTTAGGGATTGTTCTGCGGCTTGCACCTGTTCCAAAAGACCAACTTTAAAAGGGAGCTTCTCAAGCTCCGTCCAAGCTTCCATAGCTTGGTTTATCAGGTTCTCGGCTTCCTGTGTTTTATCTTTCATTTGTGTGGAAGCTCTGTTCAGCGCTTCAAATTGTTCCTGCGCATCATCTGCACGAGCTTCCAGCTCGGCGATCTGGGTTCTATGGCCCTCAGCCATAGCAACTATTTCGTGCTCCACGGTTTTCACCCTTCCTCCAATAATTTGAACTTTCTCAACCAGAGGGAGGTCTGGTTGAATCTCGCAAGCCGGCAACTCCTGGGAAATTTCATCAATTACATTTCTTATACCCGTGTCTTGTGCCTCATAAAGTGCGAGCTTCTCGGAGATATCCTTATGGCTTGCCTTCAGCTCTATCTCTTACGATTGCAGTCGTTGGTTTGCCTGAAATGTAGAGAGCTCTCTAGCTATCAACTCAACAGAAACTTTCTCGTGCACTAGCTGTAGAGTCTCTATAGGAATTAAGGACAAATTTATTTCAACGGGCCCAACTGCGCTTACCTGTAGTGCAGCTAGTGGATCCGGAAGTGTCATGCTGGTAGGCGGAATGTGCACGACAGTATGCCTTTCTGCAAGTACTTCCACTCGCTCCGTACTTGTAGCTACTTGTGGCGCCTGCGAAGTAGATGCTGGCGCATGGGTCTGCGCAACTCTTCCTGCGAGACCTTTTAGTTTCACAAACTGTAGGTCTAGAGCACTTCTGAGGTGAGCGTGCGCGGTCCGCAGCTCGCGAAATTGCTCTTTCAAATACTGGTCGATCCCCGAGGGAATAGCCTCAGAGGGATGCGACACTTTCTGTTTCTTGGTTGCCGGTTCTGTCGAGCCTTCATCACTTCTTTGCTCGTGGGCTTCCTTGCCCTTATTCTTCTCTTGCGCAGTAGCGGGTGGCATCGCGGATGCGATGTCGGTGGCTTCCCTCCATTCATCCGACCACGACTTGATAGTTTCTTCAACATCCTCGGTGGTCATCCTGTAAAGGCCTATGGCCCATTCCTCTTGAATGTCGCAGGGGCGGAGGTAAAGTTGATGTAAGTCGGCGGTAAAGGCCAACTTTTCGTCATATCTCTTCGCTGTCTCCTCACTCAGCCTCGGCATTTCCTGAATGGTATCTCTGAGGAGATAGTAGTATTCACAAAATACAGCGCGGTTCATCTTGTGCTTTGCGGGATTAGCAGACTCCCAAAGGTTAACATAGTGGATTCCGGCAGGTTCTCCTGCGTGGCGCGGAAGGAACTGAGTGTTCGGGGTCTCCTTCCATCCGACGAGAGCACATAAAATTAAAAGCCAAGAAAAATGGAACAACTGACCGGGGTTATCTTGGACGTTCCGGCAGTCTTCCAAGAAAGAATTGAGGAGGAAGAGGGACCAGTTGTACTATTCTCCCTCCACAGCTGCGATGGCGAGTTCCACGACAGCTCCAGTAACTTCCTTCGGTCTGCACTTTGTGAGAAGTCTGCCTGCGAGTAGACTTCCTATGAATCTAAGTGCTTCGTCTTCTACTATAGTGAGGTCATAAGCCCGACCTCCTCTTGTAAGGTTGTATCACACACCAGCTGTGCAGCCAATTTTCTATCCTTGTCTTTTCCCACAAAATTAATATTGGGATCCTTACCAACCTTAGATAGGCTGGTAATACGGTGAATCAAATTGACATTTAAATCGATTGGCCTCCCCAGCCAAAGGTAACCTCCATGAACGCAGGATAGCAGTGTCTTAACAACTGCGTTCACTTCATTGCTACGCCAGAAATGTGGTAGCTTTAACAGGTTCAGGAGTCCAGGCCGCTCAAGATTTGCTGCGAATCTCTTTGGGATGAATTCGTCAATCTTTCTACTGGGATTATGCACTATCATCAGATATCGATCTGGCGCGAACTGAGGATATGTTTTATAGTCTCCCAGGTTGAAATCAGAGAACTTGACTAGTGGAAGGTGTCCGAGCAGGGACCCTTCTTGTCGCACGCCAGCCGGTAGTGGAGGTAACGGGAGTGGATACTTTGCATTCTTCGGAATATGCACCTCTGGTGCATCGTCTGGACGCGGCGGAATATAATTCACCATAGTGGCCAACGGTTCTGGAACAGGCTCTTCTGGCTGTTGCTGAGACGCTCTCGTTCCTGGAGATTGTTTAGGATCATTAGAACCAGGATGTACGTAAGTCGAGGCTATCACCGGAGTAGTCATGCCGAAATCTAAGCCTCGGCACAGGAATTGACGAACAACTTCTTCGGTTGACAGGTTCTCCGTCGTGAACCGGTATAGGGAACAAGAACTTGGTCAGACAAATGGCAGAACAGCGTAGGATATGGATGCTGAAAACAAAGGAAACACTCTGCACAACTCGGCTCTGAAAACAATAACTCAGATTCTCACACAAGACTATGAACTCGAGAAAAGTAACCCGAAAATATACAAGTGTGGGGTATTTATAGCTAAGGCTCCAGTAAATGCGGGCAAGTGGGGCTACTAGCTGTAGGCGCCTATGCATGAGTTGACAACTCCATTATCCCCCTCACCTCTGCGGTGCATTTATTGTGATGGATGGGCTCTGACAGCCTTCCGCGAGAAGCTAAAGCTTTCGGCGCCTGAGTTGAATGCAAATCTTACGGAGATCAGGCCGAATCTGTCAGAGCGACTATTCTTAAATGGCGGCCTTATCCTTCATTTATTCTCAGACGCGGCTACATAACTGCTGTAATTCAAATTTTTCGGCGGGCCATTTCAACTTAGGTAACTGTGCATAGAGGGGTCCACAAAAAGAACTCTTCAAGCGGAAACTTGACACAGGGAACTCCGCAAGAGCGACAGTTCAACATCCCGGGGAAAAACTTCGTCGGAGCGCAAAATAAGTTCGCTTCTTACAAACTTTTACTGATATGCGCGGATGGTTCAAGGAACTGCACGGGAAGCCAGAGACTGCAGATCTCGCGACTTCCGTGTAGACTGATAATGCGATGCCTCTTTCAACTACACTGGACATCTGCACTTCTTTGAGCAGCTATTTAAGTCGACAGGGCAGAGTGGCCGTCGCGGTAAAGCTTGAGCTGACTCCCGTTGATCTTTGTAGGTAGGAATTCTCCATTAAGCTTCGCAAGCTGAACTGCTCCTCCTTCTGTTATTTTTATCACCTGAAAAGGGCCTAACCAATGTACGCGAAACTTGCCCGGAAACTTGATGAATTTACTATCATAGAGGAGTACCAAGTCTCCTTCTTCAAAGTGTTTATTCTTAATGTGCCTATCATGCCAATCTTTCTGTCTTGCCTTCTGTACCTGTTGATGAAATCCGGCTAAAAGTCCGTCTTCCTGTAAGGCAAGCAATTGTGAAAGTCTTTCACTCATGGTATCAGTATCTGCCATTTCTGTAATTTGCGCAATTCTGAGACTGGGAACAATGTATTCCATGGGCATAACTACTTCTTGTCCATACACCAAACTGAAAGGTGTGTGACCTGTTAGTTTCTTGCATGTGGTTCTGTAAGCACATAATATAGCTGTGACTCTAAGGTCCCAATCATCTCTTTGTTGATTACAGATCTTCGTCAGGGCATTCTCAAGAATTTTATTGAATGCCTCCACCGTACCATTAGCTTGAGGGTGGTAAGGTGTACCCTGATCACTCATGAGAATCACTGGACATCCAAACCTAGTGATAATGTTCTCAAAAATAAACTGCGCAGTAGTGGCAGCGTCGCAGTTCTTAACTGGCTTCGCCTCAGCCCATCTGGTGAGGTATTCAGTAGCTGTGATGATGTATCTTGCGCCGGTTCTTTTTCCTGGTGGGTTGATAGGTCCTACAAAATCAATGGCCCATTTATCAAAAGCACGTAGTGTTATATGAGGTCTTAGTGGCATTTCATCTCTCCTTGAGGGTTTTCCTGTTCGCTGGCACACATCGCAACATTTGCAGAATTCCTTAGTATCCTTGTGCAATGTCGACCACCAAAGTCCTGCGGCTAAGATCTTCTGAGCAGTCGGCTTTCCTGCGAAATGGCCTCCTGCGGTGCCTGAGTGCGCTTCTGCGGTGCCTGAGTGCGCTTCTGCGATAATAGAGCTCTTTTCATGGGGTAAGATACATCTGCGCAAGACTTCATCAGGGCCCAACTTATAGAGTTGGCCTGCTATCAAAGTGAAGTCTGCGGCTTTAACAACAAGTTGTTTCCTCTGCTGGATTGTAAACTGAACTGGCGCTTGTCCAGTAGTGAGAAACTCCAGGATATCATAATAATATTCATCTGCTGCTTGAACAAAAAATAGCTGCGCATCAGGTAGATTGTCTTCTAGATTTGTAGGTTCTTCCCCTGACTCTATCCTGGATAAATGGTCAGGTCCTGCATTCAATCTACCTGGCTTTACAATAACCTCAAAATCATATTCTTGAAAGAGCAGTAGCCATCTGCAAATTCTTCCCCCTAACACTGGCTTATTGACCAAGTATTTCAAAGCAGAATGGTCAGTGTACATTTTAAAATGTGCGCCCAGAAGGTAGTGTCTGAACTTCTGTAGGGCGTACACCATAGCTAGTCCTTCTCTCTCTGTAGTAGTGTAGTTCTTCTCGGCCGTGGACAGCTTTCTACTGGAGTAAGCAATGGGGTGATCGATACCTCCTTCTCCCGGTTGTGTAAGCACGACCCCCAATGCTATGGAAGAAGCATCGACATGAACATGAAAGGGTTTATTCTAGTCTGGGAAAACTAGAATTGGCGCAGTGATCATCTTTTCTTTAAGTGTATCCAAGCTCTGTTGGCATTCTTGTGTCCATTGGAACTGCGAATCCTTTTTCAACAATCTTTCCATAGGTGCTGTGATCTTTGCATAACCTTTGATAAATTTTCTGTAGTATCCTGTATGTCCCAATGTAGTGCGCAATTGCTTGACTGAGTTGGGCGTAGGTAAATTAGCAATGATGGCAACCTTCACAGGATCCATCAGGAGTCCTTTTCTGCATACAATATGGCCCAACAAAATACCAAAAGGAGCACAGAAGATACATTTTTTCAAGTTAAGGGAAATCTGATGCTGTCTACATTTTTCTAACATCATTCGCAGGTTCCCCATATGGTTCTTTAGTAAACCAAACACAGTCCAGTCATCAAAATAGACTTCTAAAAACTTATGGATGAATTCTTTAAAAACAGCAACAACGACTCTAGAGAAGATATCAGGAGCGTTTTTAAGACCAAAGGGCATTACCGTATACTGGAATGATCCCCATTCAGTCGCAAAAGTAGTCTTATGGCGGTCATCTGGATGGATTCTGATCTGATGGTATCCCGAAAATCCATCAGTGAAGGAGTAAGCCTCTTTTCCTCCAACATTATCAAGCACTTCGTCTGTAAAGGGAGTAGGAAATGGATCATGCGCTGATGCATCATTGAGTTTGCGCAAGTCCACGCAGATTCTTATTTCACCTTTTGTCTTTTTCTCTTGTACCACCATAGGACTAATCCAATCGCTTTCTTCTACTGGCTCAATAATAGCTGCTGCGAGCATCTTATCGATTTCTTCTTTGACTTTTTCTTTATAGCGCGGGTTCAACCTGTATGGGCGCTGCTTTACTGGCTTTGCGTCTGCTTTCAGAGGTATGCGCATTACTCCTAAGTCTCCTAGGATGCCTTTCATTTCTGTGAACTTGGTAGGAAAGATATCCTGGTAGTCACGTAATAAATCTGAAATATGACCAATAGTTTCATCATCCCAATAGTCTCCTATAGAAGCAAACTTGGGTTCGGCTTCTGTACCAATGTTAATCTTTTTGAGCTTGATGTGTTCTGTAATGGCAGGGATATCAAGCTGAGGACCTTCAACATTGCGCATCCCTTCTGATTCTGGGATATTGATGTTGCGAGGATCATCCTCCTCTTCTCCAGCGGTGAAATTGTAGCGTTCCAGGGCATGTTCTATCTGAACAGCCCAATCCGGTTTGGAAGATTCTGGTAATAGACATGGTTCAAATACCTTCATTTTAATACACTTCAGAGCCCGATCAATACTTGGATGTTCTGACTCAAAGCTGAAGGTAAGTTGAAAACTTTCTATCATAAGAGGCCAAGTAAGGGTGCCTCTGCGCAATTCTGTTTCAGTGTACCAGTTCCTTGGAACTGTGTCCAATGTGTGGATGAATAGGTGAACCCACTCATCTTCTGGAATATCCGACCATTGGTGAATGCATGCTTCAATGTGTGACCTGGGGTCACTCTGTCCCTCATATTTGCGCAACACTTCTGCTGTAGTGTCCTGGAATCTGCGCAGTATCAGTCTGCGATAGTCTTGCCATGTGTGAATATTGTCTTTATGCGCACCCCACCATCTTGCGGGTGTAGCGCGCAGTGATACATCCAATGCTTGTATGCGCTGCTGTTCTGGAAGTTGTTGTTCATATGTATGTATGAATTCGCTTACTTCAGTTAAACCATCAAAAATTGGAGTGTTAATCAATTATGTGCCAATCCATCGAATGGATTTAGTCATCATGGCACAACGTCTTGCAGAAACCTCATGTAAACGATTCTGCCAGTTTTCCAATCCTGCATCTGAGTCTGATGTGCACGAGCTATCGCATCGCCAGCTGATATGGCCGTCTGCTGTGGGATTGACATAGTCACTCTGACTAGCAATCATCTGATACAAACTTTCCATGTGGCGCGCTTCTTCTTCTGCCCGAATGGGTTCTATATACCTTGGTCCTTGAATAGGATCAAGTGGTGCAATGACCCTAATCTGGTGATCCTCAAAGGTCATCTGTCTTTTCTTCAAATTAATGACAGCCAAATTATCAAATGCCCAGTCTATACCTAAAAGTGCTGGGTAAGGTCTACTATCATCGAGAATTTTGATTACTTCAAAGTCTGTAGAGCTTCTTACTCCCTCGATATCAATAGGTACATTGGGTAATCTGCCCAATGGAGAGACTCGTTGCTGATTTGTGAGTCTTAGCTGGATAGGAGATCTTGTAAGCTGAGGGCTTCCCATCTGTTCCCATGTCTGCATGGTGAGAACATTAACTTCTGAGCCCAAATCTAAAATGACTTCGTCCATCTCAAATGCTCCAATCTACGCTGTGAGCCTCATCTCTTTTCCAGTTCTAGTGTGACTCCCAATCTGGTGAACAGCACGCTGCGGCGTGTTCGTCGAAGCAGATTGTTGACATTTATCCAATAGGTGTTGAAGTTCCATAGTTTCTTTTTCATTGCGCAACAACTTTAAGCAGTTCCTTAGAAAAGTATGGACACTGCCTAGTGCATCTTCTTCATCGGGCCTTCCGGATGTAGTGGCCTGTTCTTGTACCAGGTTATCTTGTCTTAGTACTTGCGATCTAATATCATTATGCGGAGTTGCGACAGAACTTGAAGCTCTCGGATCTGAGAAATACTCTTGGGCTTGCTTGAATGCTTCTTTTTGCTTTTGCAGGTTAAGTGGGGCTGGTTTAATATTGGCGCGGCGCACCCATTGCGTCGCTTGCTTTCCAGTTCTCGACTCTGGCGCACCAGTGGTTGTTCCACTGCACGTCACGATATTGACTATAGGGTCTGGTTCCCTTTTTTCTGCTCCAATCAATTGAATATTCTGGTTGACCTGTGGCATCTTTGCTTGCATCTTAGCCATCAACTGAGGGCATTCTTCAATGCTATGATCATAAGATTTACAGTATCTGCAAAGGGTTGTAGGGTTTTGGCAATCTCTGGCGAAATGACCTTGCGCTCCACAATTATAACAAGTGATCTGGCCTCTTCCGCGGCCAAAATTTGTTGTGCTTCCGCGTCCCCTATAATTTCCTTCTCGTCCTTCGCGAGTTTGGTCATACTGTGGACCTGCTGCGGGTCCTTGTGCTTCTGATTGTACTCTATAAACATCGTGTTTCCTTTCCATCATAAGGTCATATGCTCTGCAATTGTTCTCATCATGGCCTACTGATTTACAGAAATTACAATATAGATTCTTTGGAGTTTGTACATATTTCTGAAGTAAGTGACATTCTTGTGGTCTATGACCTCTAGTTCTACAGATTTCACACCAAGGCCCCTGTGCCTGTGGTAAAGGGTTAGGTGCTCCAGTTGCAATATACTCTGTTAAAACGGGACAGTGGTCGTTTGAACGACCTTGTGTTTTACATTTTGTACACCATATTTCTTCCTTAACATCCTTGCCTTTCTTAATATCATGCACTTGCAGGGTTAAGTTTGCTAATTGGTTCTGCAACTGCGCAACATCGTTGCTTGTTCCAGCAATTGGTGAAGCTTCTAGTTTCATAGCCATCTCTAGAGCGTGTTCCTGAGTAGTGAGGTTCTGTTGCATAAGAGGAAGTCTAATATGTGGGAGCAGCGCAGCAATGAACCATTCCTTATGCTGCTGTGGTGCAAACTCAAAGCTTACTTGATCTATCAAAGCTTTGAACTTCTAGTCAAAGTCCCATACTGACTCTGTAGGTAACTGTTTTATGTCTTTGAGCTCTGTTATACACTGTGATTCTGATTTAGGTTTCTTGAATTCTCTAATCATAGCATTTCTTACATCAGCAAGCGTTCTATTCTGTGCTGCTGAGTATTTCATGAACCAAGTTAAGGCTCTTTCTCTTAATGTGGTTGCTAACTGAACCAGTTTAACAGCATCATCATTAATTTGCTTAATTATCCAAATGGCTTCACACAGGAACCAGTGTTGCTCAGGGTCTTCTATCTCTGTTCCTCTAAAAGTTGGTAGTTTCATGTCATCACCCATCCTTCTTGTGCTAGGTTGAGGTGAAGGTACTGTAGCAGTGCTTCTGGGCTGGTTAAACAAAGGTGGGACAGAGGTGCTAGAAGTACCGTGTGGGCTACTAGAAGGTGTTACTGCGGGAGTATACTGAGCTTCGTCTGGCTTTTGCGGTGTAAAAGGGTAATAAGGGATATGAGCGCTCCCTTGTCTTTCTATGTGGCTCGCTCTAGGAACTTGACTGTCTTCTGGGCCCGACTCAAAAGAATGTTGGTCAAGGCCTACTTTATACCATTTTCCACTATGAGTGCAACCAATAACTTCAGGGTCACTATCAGAATCTACGGACATTACTTGTCTATGCTATTCATCTGAAGCTATACATAGTTTTGCTTTTTCATACAGAAGCATTTTAATCCATAAGTTCAAAGAATTTAAGAACTTACCTCTATGTGCTTAGAAGAAACTCCTCTCAGCTTCACTGAAACTCTTTCTTGTATCCACTGCAAACTCAGTGATGAAACCTTCCAGCAGACTATTCAACCAAAAGTCTACTGCGCGGGACATAGAATTATCTACCCGCTTCAAAATACTGACTAGCTCAGGGGTCCAAGCGACTGGTCGATCAATATGCAGAGTGGGTCTAGTATCTGCTAACTTGGCTATCCAAGCATGCAACTCAAGTGAAAATGTGACAAAGAAAATTTCGTGAAGGTCAGTATAGATATACTTCTGCAACCAGTCTTCTGTCTGGAGCCTAGAGCTTCTATTTTCTTGTTCAGCGAACTCTTTATCCTTTAAATCAAACCAGTCCTGAATTTCTGTAGCTGTAGGATTCCAGTAACACATTTGTTAGCTGAGCAAGTCTCAAGGCAATAGAACCATTTGTTGGCTCAACCAATCATAAAGCAACAACCTCACGTCTCAAGGCAATGAAACCATTTGTTGGCTTCAGCAACAATCTCCTACATCGTAGAAATAGCAAGTCTCATAGTAACAAGTCACAAGGCAACGGAACCATTTGTTGGCTTCAGCAACAATCTCCTATGTCACAGAAATAGCAAGTCTCATAGTAACAAGTCACAAGGCAACGGAACCATTTGTTGGCTTCAGCAACAATATCCTACATCGCAGAAATAGCAAGTCTCATAGTAACAAGTCACAAGGCAACGAAACCATTTGTTGGTTGCTTTCGGGGCAGACCCGGGTTTTAATGAAGCGCAACAACAAAAACCCCTTGGCGCACTAGCCCTCTCGGCAACGAGCTGTGCAGCAGCTCGAGGTCTCACCCGAAGTGGCTATGGGGGGGCTAAGGAATCAGATTTCCTTAACCTAGGCGACGCGGAGACTGCTCTCGTTCTTCTCTTGCGACTCCTCAAAGCAGACTGTTGGTCTTTTCCGCAGGCCGTCCTTCGCAACTGTGCGGAATTCTTACTTAGCGGCCTAGCGGCGCAGTATCTCCGTTCCAGCGCACGAGGCAGCTTTCCCCCCTGCGTCAGCGCTCTATGTAGATCTTCTTTCCACGCGCTCAGCGCAGTAATGCAATCCTCGATCGCTGCGGAAGCAACGTTCTACAACTCCTTCGACACTTAGTGATTATAGCTATCAAGAAAGCTCCGAGAACGTACTCAACATACTCATAAAGATCATACAACATTCATATAAATGCAGATAACACTCAGACATGCATTCATGCGATTATTCCATAACAATAAGACGTAAGGAATTCACCTCCACAGGAAACCACGTCCACAGGAGTGTTTCATATATTAACTCGAGGGAAACTTATACAATAACGCTGCGCACACAGCTGCAGCCTTAGATCTTTCCAGGAAACTCCACGCACACAGCTGGGAGCCCTTCTCTCGATCTAGTCTCTTCCTCTATAGAGATTACAATAGTTCAGACATCGACTCGGACTGTCTGCAACTCAGGGATTAACTCCACGGCTATCCTGACTCTAACTCTTTCTTCTCACAACACAATAGAAGACTGAATGGCTCGCTTACTAGCTGACTGACTGAAAACCACTAACTAGCTAGCTTACTAACTAGCTAACCTCTACCCTTTATAATTATACATATATATAGGTGGCCATGACAGTCACACCTTTACAAAACTGTGGGCCTTTCCCAACAGTAATCCCCAAAAACCCTAACCATGCACATGGCTAGGTGTACTGTAGGCGCCGCTTGCAGTCACGTCGCCGCTTCCTACAGGTTCTGTGACTTTCGGCACAGATTGCGGGTATGGGCGCCTTGTCCTTCGCCTTCAATGCTCTAGTCCATTGCTCCTCCTTGATCCGAGCAACCATAACTTCTGTACTTAGCCTTAATGAGGGTAGCTGAGCCCTCTACTTCGTCGCTTCATTCATTATGGTGGCTGAGCTTTCTATTCAGCCACATTCATTCCTCTATGACGTGTGCACACGAGCTCCGCGAGTTCCAGTCCATAATCTGCGTTAAGCTCGTCCATCTGGCACCGTACTGCGCACCGTCTGCTTCTGTCCCAAAAATTGGTGCTTGTTCAAAATTAGCACTTTCCTTCCATACTTGTGCTTTTTCCTCAAAATTCGCAGCTTTTACCATAGCTGCGTCCTAGGCTCCAACACTCCGTGGTTTGATCTGACATTTTTGAAGAGCAGCATTGAAATATGGATTGTGCATCCCAAATATGAGGGTTTCTCATGCACCTCATCTCCTCCCTTTGCAAGGTAGTTTTGAAACATGCTCTAGCCCCGTCACGCTCTCCATTTCCATGCCCGGTCTCAAAATAGTTCCATACATGCAACACATCATAAGTCTTGTGCAAAATACTCAACCACTGGAATACACGTGCATTTTTTAACTAGCCTGCACAACCATCTGACCATATCCAATGCCGGTCCATCTGTATAACTCTCTCCTTCAGCTGATCATAGAAAATTTTGAAGAAATGTTGCACATAATGTAGGTTGTGGCACGTGTCATCACTGATGTAGAATTTGGTCTCTTTCAATATTATCCTCATGTCATTGTTGCTCTCTGGAGCATTCCTATACATGATATGGACCATTATGCTAACTTGGTCTGAACGGTAGTATTGACTTTGAATCTCATTCTGTGGCTGTAGGGTGTAGTTTTCAGCAAAGTCCACAACCGACAATATTGTGCCATTGGGGAAGGTGTCCCTGCACTGTTTGTATTGTTCATCCTTCCATTGTGCTACATGGACATGTTGTACCTACTACTTGATCTTTTGGTTGAATTCCTTCATGAAATTGCAAATTAGTACATGGTGCCACAAAACCAAGGGCATTAATACTACGTGACATTTTCAATATGAATATATATGTACAAATTCAACATGTACAGTATGGAAGTATGCAAACTTAGATTACCTGTGACTTCACCAGTGCAATTTTTTTGCTTTCCTTCGAACTATCTACTTGATATGTTATGTACTGGAAGTTCTGAATTTCTACTAACATCCTCCCAAATTCGTGCTCCGCGGTTGCGTGGATGCAGCAGATCAATAAAGCAAATCCCCTGCAACTGGAACATGTCCCATATAAACATGATCTTTTATAATATTTTTGTCCTTTGGGTCTTGGACACATTATGCTATGTATAAATTCTCTGGATGCATTCGGTGGTTGTAACGATGGGAAATCCTGCACAATGTTAGTGTGCAAATCACAAAATATATGTCTATATGTATCATAATAGTACTCAAATTCTACATGGTATCTACAACAACATGTATTGTGATCAATGAAAATTGTAACATACTAGGGTTTTCATTTTTCAAAGGTCCTTTGGCCCAAGTTCAATTGTGTGTACTCATTCTTGAACCTCTCATAGAGTTCCATTTGTGTCGTGTCAAGGAAGTGCTTGACATGGGGTTCACCCCCCCTAACACCTTTTCTAAACTTTAAAACATCTCTTTGATTCGATGATGGTCTACTGCTATCATGCAAAAACTTTTGCACTAGTTCTTTAACAGCATTAATGAGCTTCATGTCTGAACAAGGTAACCTACCAACAAAGGACCGACAATCTTTTAGCCCAGGGTCTCTAGTTTTTCTCTAATGGAAGAATACTTTTGAAGAGTCTTTCTATCTACTTTAAATATTTTACATGTGTGTGATAGTAGGCGACGTTTCCTTGTGGATTTGTCTACAATCAATTCTGACAGCACACGACGAGCCACATTAAAATCTTTTGTACGAGAATTTTTTCCAATCAAATTAAATGCAGATTGTAGATTTCTAACAACATGATTGTTCTCCTTTGAACTTCTAACTACCTTTATGCCCAAAATTCTCCTAACATGAGCTAGACAATGTGATTTTAACAAAGCAAGAAACAATTGACATTTTGCTACATCGGTTTTGGATTCAAAAAATGCTTTGATTATCTTGCTACAATGTAAATCAATAGTGTGTATGGGAAACTTACCTTCAAGTCTTGAAAATGAACTTTCATCCACATGAATACATCTAGGATTTCTTCGTCATTCACTTGATAGTCGAGGCAAGGGAGTCGGCAAGGAAGTACGAGTCTCTTCAATGGTTTCTTGTGGCCCTTCGTTCACAAATTGGTCTTGCAAGGGAGTGTGTTCGCCATTTGAGTGCTCTTCTTGGGGAGGTTTCCAATTAAGAACTTGTTCAACATCCATCCCTTCATACTCAACATCAGGTAAGATTTGATTGATTTCAACCACTTCGTCATTGCTTGTTGATGGATCTAAGGCATTAACATTTTGATTTCTACGGTTTTCCATGTACAACTTGGCATTTTCTCTTATCTTATGGGCCTTTTCAGGGGGCGGCTCCTTCCTTCTAGACTTTCTTTTATTATTACGTATCTTTCCCATATTCAATGTGTTTTAAAAAAAAACAACAATATCACTCCTGCAAGAATGAACAACAAATAAGATATTAAAACTCGATGTGCATGATTATTAAAGCTCGATGTATCAATTGATTATGTACAACAACATCTAGTGAGAATGTTTTCATATAATCTTAAAATCTATTGAGAATGACCTAGATATAACTACAACAACACCTCTAGGAACTCAGTAGGATGGTGGTATGGGATGTTAGTAGGAGAAAATTCCCTACAAGGGAGAAGCTCCCAATCACTTCATTTTCATGTTATGGATGAGGGAAAATAGCCCCAAAAGATTAAGAGTTTTCAATTCTGTACATGTTTGTGTGAGTTGTTGTAGTGAATCCATCAGGTATTCAACAAATGTTTGTGTACTAGATGGAGGAATGTGATTATGAAATGTTATTGGTGGTGATGCAAGTAATTTTTTTTATTGTCTTCATGAAAGGTTGAAAGCATTGCTTGGTGCATGTTGTAGTTTTTTTTTGGTAAGATGTTTTTATTGTCTATGTTGAAGATTAAGAAGACTAAAATAGATCTATCATACAATTAATGAGGAAAAACTAAAATAGATTCCATTCAAACAAGTGAATGAAGACTAAAATACATTTAACAAGATAAAATTGTCACCATACCTCAAGGATTATGATTTCTCTTTGCTTCAAATGTAAAATTCTCTTTTGATGTGTCCACTATATGTAATAATAGTTCATGTGTGTCCAAGTAGCATGAGAATTCAATCCAAGGATCCAAATAGATTCCAACTGTTGTGTATTCACTCAAATGATCCAAATAGAGCCCAAGAGGTGTGTATTCAATCCAAAGAGCCAAATACAGTCCCAAATGTTGCATATTCTATCCGAATGGTCAAGGAAGCACCAAATGGTGTGTGAATTCAATCTAAAATGTAAATGCTTGTCAGATTTTGTGTGAAAACAATGAACAAAATGCGATGAATCATAGAAAAAATGTGGGAGAAGAGAGCTGGCGATTTTCTAAATTTATGTTCAGCAAGGATGCGCACATACTAGGGAGCGTGTGCGCACTAGGTGTGCGTGTGCGTCCCTGCTAAACGTTGTATAGTTTGGTGGGTAACGTTCAATTCATTTATTACCCAACAAATCTAAATGTGTTGGTTTATTCCTAGAGCCCCTCCTCCATAAAGGCCTTTATGACCTCTTCTAACCCATAATCCCTAAGTGCATTTAAGTTCTTCTAGATGTTTAGGGGTTTTGGGGTATATTTACAAATATCTATTTCAATTTCAAAACATTAATTTAATTTTGAATTAGAAACATATGTATTACATCAAGAATAATTAAATACATAATAGTTATAATGAAATTCCGCTGAAACGTATGGAAAAATAGAGAATTTTGGATAGATCATCCGGTAGAATATTTCTTTTGTTACTAAAATAACTAGTATGAGATGCATGGATTGCAAAATCCCGGTGCAGTAAAGGTTTTCAAGGTTACTGAATCGGATTGTGCAACCAAAATATTCAATTTCAGTAGATTTGTAGTTTAAGATGTTAATGAAGACTATTTTTTTGTAACTTTTTACAAATATAACAAATGATATCAATCATATTTTTTTAGAAACGGCTAAACAATACATTTTTGGTTTGAAAGCCTTCCATTCACCAACTTGTTTCTAAAATCAATCAAACATAAAATAACTAAATCTTTAAGCAAATAGGCATACCAGCTATTTCCAATTCTACCCATTCCATGCATAAAGTGTCGTTGTACGATGCCATTTTCCGACATCTTTTCCTGCCCCAACTGTACAGGAGAATCTATGTTGTAAAAAATTTATAAAAAGAAAAAAAACTCAATTTGTTCTGTGGATTAAAACCCAAGTGAAAATTTTACAAGCATTTAACCTGCATCCCCAAAGTCTCAGGCACAAACCAAAATGGAGCCATCTACTTAAGGAGTGGGATGCAAGCACTAAAATATTCCAGATATTGAAAATGTCGAACAACAAAGGAGAATTGGTGAAAATATTATGAAGGTAAGACAAAGTGAAAATGGCGAACAAGAAAAGAGTATCAGGGTTGAGTTTAATGGATATCTAAGAGTATGACACTTGGGGTTATATGGAAACTATCTAGGAAATTAATTTCATCCATTGGAAGCCGTTGATCCTTTGCTAGAGAGGTTTGGATATGTGGAGCAGCTTCGATGCTCATGATCAAACTAACTTACTAATTTATCTTAAATTGCATTACATATTCATTCATAAACCCATAATATAATGTTGAAATCATTTTATAATGAGAAAAGCTCTGCAAATAAGTTTTGTTCTTTTTTCTCTATTGATTGTTGTAACTTACAATTTTATAATCAAAAGAGATTCATCTTAATTCTAGTTCTATTATTAAGTATTGAGAAGGATCGTAAAGAAATTAGAGCTTCAAACTTCTTAGTACTTTAAGATAGGGATTAATATCTACTCTAGTTTATTATTATTATGGTCTACCCTTTTTAAGATCATCTCCCTCTTCCTCATCAACATCTTCATCATCATCTTCTTCTTCATCATCATCTTCCGCATCATCATCATCATCATCTTCATCATATTCAGTATCATCATCATCATCATCTTCATTATCTTCATTATCATCATCATAATCATAATCATCATCATCGTCATTACCATGTTCATCATCATCGTTGTATTTGTCATCACCACCACCACCATCACCATCATCATTACCATGTTCATCATCATCATCTGCATCATCATCATCATCATCTTCGTCGGCATCTTCATCATCACCATCTTCTTCATCATCAACATCATCATCATCATCATCATCATCATCATCATCTTCATCATCATCATCATCATTGTCATCGTCTTCTTCATCATCGTCATTATCATCATCATCAACATCATCATCTTCATCATCATCCTCATCATCATCATCACCACCATCATCATTATCTTCATCATCATCATCATCTTCATCATCATCATCATCATCATCATCATCATTACCATCATCATCATCATCATCATCATTGTCTTCATCATCATAATCATCATCATCATCATCAACAACAACATCTTCATCATGATCTTCTTCGTCATCATCATCATCATCATCATCATCGTTGTCATGACCATCTTCATGGTCTTCATCATCATCATCTTCATCTTCATCATCACCATCGTCATCTTCACCATCATCATCTTCATCATCATCATCATCATCGTCGTCTTCATCGTCATCGTCTTCTTCATCATCAACATCATCATCACCATCTTCATCATCTTCATCACCATCATCTTCATCTTCATCATCATCATCGTCATCTTCATCATCATATTCATCATCATCATCATCTTCATCACCATCTTCAGCTATAACGTTTTATTGGCTTACCGATTTCGAGAACGAAAAGAACCCGCACAATACTACAAGAATACCTACAAGCTAAAAAAAAAAAGTTTTTTTATTATGTTCAAACCATGATATTGTGGCTCAACACTTGACCATGTCGTTTTAGGGCTTCACTAACTTTCGTAATTTTAAAAAAATATAAAATTAACTTTAAAATTTTGGAAAAATAGCTCCGCACAAGATTTGTCTGTTGCATACACCTCTACATTTTTTTTCTCATAAATTGACAATTTACATAATTAACAGGTGGCCCAACAAAAACATGTGCATTATGTTTTATAGACAAAAAAAACAAAAACAAAAACAAAAACAAAAACAAAAACATACCAATCTTAAAATAATGACATTTTTGGGTGGTTATACCACTTTTCCACAAATAAAAGCCATATATTTCGGAAGGTAATCCATTTTTCTACGTTTCATTTTTTCACCTAATTCTAAAACAATTTGTAGGTACCCCTAATAATTCATTTTAATGATAATATTTATGTTTTTCCAGCATGCCATTGCAACTAACGTGTCATAAGTGGGTATCATTACCTTGCACCAACCCTATTCTTCTATCTATATTTTATGCTAATCTTTGTTGCTAATCTAGTGAGGTTATATTTGCTTCAAGATCCGTAGCTGTAGAATTTATTCCATGGCATCAAGGCCATATAAGTTTGACATGGTATTAGAGCTTAGGTACCTTAGTCTATTTTATCCTCCATACAGATCTTCATGGTGTTGTTTTGCAGGTACCACTTCTACATTTATTCGAAAGTAGTTCCGCTTCTTACTCCATTCACATGTTATTCAGAGTGGAAATTGAATTTGGTTGCATCTCTAAAGAGACAAGGTCTCTATGATATATTTATTGGAGTTGTTGAAGAGCCAATATCCTATGAAGAGAGAATTGATTGGATAAATTATTGTGATAGAGCATTTGGAGCAATATGTCTAGCTATATATCCAAGCATGTGCTACCTGATTGATACTGCTAAATACCCAAAGGATATCTGGAACAATTTGGATAGAGATTTTGGAAAGCATGATGAGGAAGACTCTAGCCATATGGAGAATGAACCTAGAACCTCCTCACATGATCTCCAATCTTATGTCTCGACCTCAAACATCTCTTCTGAAGTTGTGCAAGGTGAAGAAGAAAATATGGCAGAAATTTCAACTCAAGTTCGAAATGGTGAAAGTCTCCTTGAAGTGACTCCTTCTCTTATTTCTCTAGAAGTCCATGAGAACTCTGATTTCTCATATTCACATGTAGTTTATCCAATAGAATCCATTCAAGATTCCTTTGTTGAAGAAGAACTCTCCTTCCATCTTTCATCATTGTTCTTCAATAATTCTTCAAATGTTGATTTTGAGGATGATAAGCTAGTTGTTGAAGATCCTTTGCATACTTCACTTGCTGATGGTGCAAAATTTGTTGATATTTTGGATGATTTGAAGGTTGCATCAAGATGTGAGATATCTGCAAATGCACTCACCAATTCTAATACAAATCTTTCTACTTATTCCTCTATGGTGACTAGCGTATTTACTCCACAATTTACTCACAATTCTACTCAAGAAGGAGACATTGCCATTGTCTTCGCATGCCTCGAATTCTTGTTCCTCTAATTTGGACCTGACCATACCTATTTTGGATCTGATTTTAGTTCAGATTTCAAGTCCAAAGATCATTTGGAATTATTTTTCATCATTCTTGGAGCTTCCATAATAGTTTTTGGTTCAAAGTTTCAAAAAAATTATGTTTTGCTTGATGTTGACTTCACCTCTCTTGGTTCAATTTTTTTGGCTCAAGCATCTCAAGAATCATTTGGACTTGATTTCACTATGAAGTTCAATTCTAAGGAGCAACCACTTCTGCTTTCACATCAGTGTATTGGAGTTATTTTACATGGATACATTGTCCATCATGGAGTTGTTCATGTTCCTGATCTAGTTGAGCAACATCCACTTCTTCCCAAGAAGAAGGTTCCTCCAGACATATGAAAAAGTTCACACCTACTTGAGTTTTGGACTAGTTCAGTTTATTTTGATGTATTTTATGTCCATTTTAGAGGGAGTATTTTCCCCATGTGTTTTTTCCTCCTTCCTCACTTACATGGATTAATAATGTAAAGAGTGACCATAAGCCTTTGTTACTTGGGCCCTCCTAATAATTTTCTTTGCTCACAACCATTTTTTATTAAGGCGGGGTGTTGGAACATAATTCCCATCTAGACCTTGGTTAATATTCCTTGCATAAGGTTCCAAGTGTTTAATGTAAGTTGTTTCATGGTTTGGCTTCATAGTGCCTAGTCTAGGGGGTTTGTCCACATATTAGACTAGTGGTTTTTCATTATAGCCAAGTTTGTCCACAAGTGTGCCCAGTTCATTATTCTGGGAAGTCAAAGGTGCCCTACTTAATGCATTTAATGAGGGATCCACCCCACTTCCTTGTTTTATAAATAAGATTGGACCAAAGGCGCTAATGCACTATAAATGGTCAAATTGCTCATTAATGACCACTACCAAATCCCTAAAACACCTAATTCACCCTCATAATGATTCCATCTACATTAATTGATCCTAAATTCCTCGTGGTCCTCATAGATTCATTGGACCTCATTATGGCCCAATACAAGAGTTACACTTGGCACAATGTCATAGATTGGGGGAATTACTCCACTAATCCTGGCATTAATGTGAGCTACTCAACTCACCACTAAGCCTCTTGATTTGTTCTCTTGAGATCATTTATATATTGTACACATCTTATTGAATAATATAGAAGGTGGATTTCATCCCAATTGAGTTCTATCTCTTTTGTTTCTTGCTATTCTTCTATATCTATTTTATGTTAATCTCTGTTGCTAATCTAGTGAGGTTATATTTGCTTCAAGATCCTTAGATGTAGAATTTCCTTCATGGCATCAAGGCCATAGAAATTTGACACTTTTAATGATGGATTTGTACATATTTCTATTGTCATATTTTAGGGACTCATCGATTATAGCTCCTTTGATTTCTCTTCATGCAATTTTACACTCTTTTTCATACCAAGGGTTGGTCATTCTATTTCTATTTTTATAAAACACTTCAATAGAGAACTTGTAACTGAAGAGGTAAGGGTCGTAGATGAAATATGATAAATTTTTTCTATATTTCCATTACTAGATAGAGGAAACACATTATTATTTAAATCATTCAAAAAAAGTTCAGCTCTACTTATGTTGAACATTAAGTGCTTTTGAATCTCACGATTTGTTTCTCTGGGACTACTATACGAAAAAAACTTGAGAGTTACAATTAATTCTCTATGATTTGAGTGAGGTTCATGGTAATTTAAAATGTCAAAAAATTTTATTTGGTTGTTTAAAGGGATATTGGAAGTGCAATAATCAACCACGCTACTCCCAAGCCCATGAATGCAAGTCATATGACTAGCATTAGGCCATTGCATAAGATTGTTGCAAATAATTAGATCTTGAGTACTAAAAATACTGATTAGCTTAGAATGAAACAAATTTTCCTCTAAATCTTCAACACTTCTTTTGTAGTTGTTGGCTAATGCAAGGTCTTCATCTAACCATAGATGATAAGAGTTGGAAGCATTTCTTAAGATAATAACTTTGATAGTAGTTGTTCCAGCATTAAATTAACCCATTAAGAGGATATTGCCTTCATTTATTAAATTAGAAATATCATGTTCAAAATCCATTATAAGGACAAGTTTGATCTAAATTGTTCATTTTATAAAAGCTAGCAAAACACATGCTAAATAAAAAATTTCTATAAATATTTTTTTAGTATTAATATATGTAATCTCTATCCATATGTATTGGTTGAACGAATCCTTCTTATAAATCCTAACATGATGGGAGATGTTATTTCTAATGTAACAAGCTATGTCTCCAATGCCTAAGTGTTAGGATCACTTGTTCCATATCAACCATGGGACAAATCATTTTATTCTAGCCACCTTAGAATCTTCATGATCCCAAGTTTCATCCATCAAATATTATCAACTTCATTCAAAATCCAACGTAAATTACGACCTAGCTACTCCATGATTCCAAGAGAGGTTCTAGAGGGTCTAGAATTCCTATTTATTATTATCTTTTTGGTGTCTTTCTTGGACAACAACTTTTATATTTATACTTAATGTCCATTTTCCTTCCTTCCTAACTTTTTTTACCTGTTAAACTTCCTTTCTTAATTTAACTTGATCTTCTAAAATAAAATAATCATTTATAAATATTCCTTATAATACTAAAATAATAATTATAAAGAAATTTAAAAAATACAATTACCGTTGATAAAGAAAAATAAATTAGTTTTAAAAACAATAAAATTAAGAATGTTAAAGTAAGAATAAATTTCTCACAAGTTCACTAACTTCATAGTAAAATTAGTGATTGGAGAAGACTTAACACACCATCTTATGATACCAGCCATAGAGATCCATATTAATTTAATGAATAAAATTATCATTCTTAAAATAAAATAAATTAGTTTAAATAATAAAAATTGTCTTATTAATATAAGAATAAATTTCTCACAAGTTCACTAGCTTCATAATGAAACTAGTGGTTGGACTAAACTTAATAAACGTGGAGGAGAAAGAATATACAACCTTTTTTATATAAGCAACACACAACTTTTTTGATTAGGATAATGATATATTGAAATATCATATATTGAATTTTGTTATTAATTTATATATTTCATATATATATAGATATTTTTATTTTATTTATATTCATATTTAGTTAATATTAACATTACTATGTTTTAAAAGTATTATATTAAAATATATTGTATTTTTTTTAAGTACATATGTAAGTTTTACACAACATCTTTTTAGGATAAAAAAATTACATTTTTTTAGAATGACATATTTGTGTACACATTATAATATGGTTTGCCTATATAAATATTCAGTTTATTTATTGCACTCAGTGTGTGATGTAGCGTTACATCTAATAAAAAGTAAAAAGTGATTGCGTGTAAAAAGCAGTAAAGTAAAGTAAAAAGAAGTAAGTAAAGTAAAGTAAAGTAAGTATGGGGAAGACGTTGTAAGGTAAGAAGTAAGTAAAGTAAAGTATGTATGGGGGAGATGTTGTAAGGTTTGTGATGTAATGTTTGTTACTAACAAAATAATTAAAGAAATTCATGTGCGCTCATAAAAAAAAATTATGGAAAGTATTTAAAAAAAATCCATGTTCATTCATAAAATAAAATATTATGAAAAATAATTAAAAAATAGATGTTCGTTTATAAAATAAAAACTTAAAACTTAAACCGGATCAAGAGAGATCAAATTTCTTGAATTTAAATTTAAAAAAAGGAATACACCTCAAGAAATTGGATCCCTCTCGGTGCTTAATAGATACGGGTTTAAGATGGATCTATAGTGGTTTTTAATCAATGATGTGGATGAATTAAAGAAAGTAAAGGAAATATTTCTCCAATCATGTCTATCATGAAATTTTTTTTTTCTAAATTATCTTTTTTTTTTTAAATTTACTCATTCATTATCATTATTATTATCGTCACCACAAAAAAAATATTATACAACATCATATGTACAAAACATTATTACCACAACCTAAAATGTACAGATTATTAGAAACATTTATAATGTAAGCAACCATAGAATATGACATCATATATCTTGCATTAAATAGAAATAATTTACATTATTCAAAACCTATATAAAACACTTCTTACATTTAACTAATAAGATTTGTATACTAAGATTAAAAAATATAATATATCAACTTTATACTATTGAAGAAAAACAAATATTATTCATATAAATTAAATAAAATCTTTATACTAAATAGCTACCCTTACATTCAAATACCATGAACAATATTTTATTATAGAACATTATCTACATTCTTAATCAAAACTATATGAACTCCTTTACTATAAACCTTTTCCAAAAAATTGAATCCATAAAAATCATTTACCATTGGACCCATACAAATATAAATCTGGAATAATTATAAAAAATCTGCAATAATTATAATAATGTGATTAATTATAATAATGTGATTACTAGTATTTTAATTTTATTATTTCTATCCATCTATTTTAATGCATAAAACAATTTTCACCAATCAAAATTTGATAGTGTGAATCATTTCATCCATTAAAAAACTTAATAAATAAACATATGTATATGTAATAATTATAATAATCTAGTTTCATTATCTTGTTTATTACTTCTCTAAGTATCATGAATTTTATGGAAAGGAGTTGTTCCTCTTATTTACATGGAACTTCAAATTACAATGAAACACTTCTACATGCTAAAACCCTAACCTAGCTCATGTGTGCATGGTGCACATGCATGTGTTATTAACTAAGCTTCACTTTACTTCTAGACCCCCATTAATTATGATCACTGAACATATGATCTAACTACTAAAACATATTGGCTCTAAGGGATTTCATCAACAAACAAAAAATGAATCTGGTCTATGTCTCACTAGGGCTTACAAAATATCTTCATCTTCACCTTCTTTGTTGTTATGTGTTGATGCAGCTTTATTATGTTCTTTCTGCTCCAATTTTTGAAGTTTTCAATATTTTTCTTCGTCTTTGTGTTCCACACTTTAAACTCTGGACATCACTTATGCTCGTTACTACATTGCTTTCGCCATTTCTTCTTCTTGCATCTAGGATGTGCAAAACTACACTGTGCATAACTCTCGTTGTAAAACCAGTGATCAACATCATCTTCAATGCTGCCTTTAACATCTGCAAGATATTTCTTGCAGATTTGTTCTCTGTTACTACATAATGTAGGTTGTTATCTAGAGTTTCTTTTGGCTTTGCAAGCCAATCCTCAATGAATGACAAATCTTTTTCAAAAATTTTTTCTTGCAAAGACATCATCCACTTGATCTTCATTTTCAAGTAGGGTTACCACCTCATAAATGAATTGCTTCTTGTAGTACTATCAACCTTTGTTCATAAGAAATGTGTCCTACTAAGAGGTTATTTACTTGTGTATTAGCCTTCTCAAAAAGCTCGAGGACTATGGACTCCTTCTCTTGAGTCCTCATCATTTCTTCCTTATCACCCCTAAAAAAAGTAAATTTACTTAACACCCTTTAAATGCAAGATCATGCGCAACCTTATTTTAAGAATATAAAAATATATCCTTCTTTACCAAAACCCTTTACAAATCCACCCTTTCACTCTTTCTTATTTAAAAAAAAGCCTAAGTTTTCAAACAATACTATAAATAGAGCTTTTTATATTCATTACATTAAATGGAGCCTTTGATAGAGTTAATTACTTTTTCAAACAAAGCAAACATTTAGGTAATCACTCTTAAAATTTCATTATCATTAAAATGGTTTGATATAGGCCAATCAACACTCTTTGTAAAAAATATAAATGAAAAGCTATCAGATGCGTCGGCGGCGAAAGGCCGCGCTTCTATCGCTCCAACTTTTTATTATAAATACATTGATTTCATTATATTTTTTCAATGTCTCCTCTATCATAGTTTACCTTTATTGTATTCTTGACTGCTGTGGGTTGTTTTATTAATTCAATCTCCATTGCTGGTGCTGCCGGTGATCTATTTTTACTAGTTATATAAGTGGGCTTCTGTTCTTTACTTTAATAGAAATGGGACTGCAGCATTTAATTTGCGATTGTAATGAAATATGTGCCCAAGAAGAAGAAAGAAATCCAGTTAATGGCCTTTTACCTCCCATGGCCGGAGGAAATCCGAATAGAAAAACACTGGTGTTAGATTTAGACGGAACGCTGGTGCATACGAGTATGACGCCCATGCCAGCCGGCTATCATTTTACCATAACTTTCGAATTCCAGTTTTCCAAGAGAAAATATTACGTGTTGAAAAGGCCAGGGGTGGACGAATTGTTGCTGCAATTGGGCAGCACAGGGTTGTACGAAATTGTAGTTTTCACCGCAGCAACCAAAGAATATGCAGACGCTGTAGTGGACGGGCTGTTGGATTCATTGCCCGCAACTGAAACCAGTCACATTCATAAACACAGATATATAATTTCGCCCACCCATCTGCTGTCCAGTAGCCATTGCAGCAAAGTTGAAGGAGTCCTCGGCGACGTGAAGGACCTGTCTGTGCTCGGAAGGGATCTGAAAAATGTAATATTTGTAGATGACCGCCCTTATTCATATTATCTTCACCCCCAAAACGCCATACCAATCAATTCATGGGACGGAAAGGACTCCGACGACAAATCCCTCTTCAAAATTCTTTCCTTCTGCCTGAAAAATGCGCTCGCAACAACAGACGTGACGCTACTTCTTGATTACTATATGGGTTCTGATCACCAATTGTCAAAATATTCTCCATAAATTCTCAATTTCTGATTGTATCCAAAATAATTCTCCAACGCAGTTGGATTCTATAAAAACGGAATTTTTATGTTATATATCAAATTTAATCAGCCACGAATAGTTTAATGTCCCATATGTGTTTATCATACCAAGATTATGCTGCACAGATTTTGATTCCTCAATTTTAAATTGATATTTGAAGAATGGTTAAATTAACAAATATTTTTAAACTAAATTAGGTAGCTTCAAATTAGGGTTCTTCAATGTTGATCTGTTTTTATTGGTTGATTGCATCGTCTCATGATTTCTATCGATCCTCTATTACGTATAATATTTTCTCTTACATGAGTTTGAATCTTAAAGATTTCATTACGTAATATTTATATTAGCAACTTGATCAGCCAATACCGCACAACGAGCTTCAATACTTTCTGCATGAGCATACTTGCCTAGTGTCTTCCTCTCCCAGGCGATCGTAGCCACTCTGTTCTTGATATCCAATGCAGCTAATTGTTCTTATGATAAGGGTCTCAAAAAATCTATGGCATCTTGAGCTATCTCTTTGGGCCTCAGGCTCAGATTCTCTCGTGTTGATGCACAACTTTTTAAAGCCTTCTTTATTGCTCTCTCTGTGGCACCTATTGATATCAAACAAGGCCCGAGATCAGTGGCTATTGTTATGATGTTATCCCATATTAGGGTCCTGCATGTCTCCATGAGGATCTACCAAGTTACTTGGGAGACAAACCTTTGGTTTGTTTCCATCAACCCCTTATTCTACTTCTACAGTCCCTTTATTTCTTCCTCCATCTATGTGTTCTATTCCTCTAGTTTTAGAGCTCTTTCCTTTAGTTCTTTAATTTCTCCTTTCTTCAGGCTAACCTGAGACATAGCCAGCGAAAGGCTGTGAGCACCATTGTCATCTGCCTCTCGACTTAACTCGGACCCTAATATGGGATAACATCATAACAATAGCCACTGATCTCGGGCCTTGTTTGATCTCAATAGGTGCCAGAGAGAGAGCAATAAAGAAGGCTTTAAAAAGTTGTGCATCAACACGAGAGAATCTGAGCCTGAGGCCCAAAGAGATAGCTCAAGATGCCATAGATTTTTTGAGACCCTTATCATAAGAACAATTAGCTGCATTGGATATCAAGAACAGAGTGGCTACGATCGCCCGGGAGAGGAAGACACTAGGCAAGTATGCTCATGCAGAAAGTATTGAAGCTCGTTGTGCGGTATTGGCTGATCAAGTTGCTAATATAAAGAGAAGATTTGAGAAGGTCATGCAAGAGAAAATACTAAGTAATCCTAAATTAAATATTACGTAATGAAATCTTAAAGATTTCATTACGTAATATTTCTATTTTTTCTCTTACATTCGTGTGCTATAATGTTTCTTCTTTTTCCTTTTAAAGCTTACATATTATTTTAACCATTATATGTCGGGTTCATCCATGTTAGTAAGACAACAAGATTACAATGAATTAGTTTTAAGTATGTTCATATCGTTTAGAGATAAATTAGAGGTATAGTGTTATACCCTTTATTTAGTTTCTCTAAGTAAGTGATAAGGTTAGCCTTGTAAGGATTTTGCAAGTGACCTATCCATGATTATACTTAAAGTTTAATCCAATCACTAAGTGAATTTATTTTAGTTAATTACTTTCTAGAAAATAACTTTCTAATTAACACTTAAATTGTAAATATTTAGATTTACTTTTCCTTCGATTATGCTCATTTGGCATGTAGAGAATAGTTTAAAATAAACAAATTAGGTTTACAAGCACACCGTTATTAAACATGGTGCCCAATGTTAAACCACTTTCATACAAAATTAAAGTAATATATCAATCAACGTTTACACTTTACCCACTAGGTAGGAAACCTTTGCATAGTTTCTTTCCTATCTAAACATGTGTTTACCTTTAGAAATTCTAAAATTAAAACATACTAACAATTTCATCATCCCAATTACTAATGCATATTCTTTATAGTAATTGAAACGGACAAAGTACATCACTATATAAAGCATGGAAAACATGACTTCTATATTGACTTTAGCATAAAATAAAGGCGAAATGCTTGATATCACCTGAACGGAGAATTATCTCTATGAATTCCATTCAAATACTACACTGAACCAAACATGAATAAGCAAATACAAAATAGATTAACAAAGAGAGAAACACAATTCACATGGGAAAAGAGAAGGAACAGACTGTAAGACCAATAACACGGGAATCCCTATCAAAACACCTGCTCTGCTCTGTCTAACTTTATTGAAAAAAAAGGCAGCTCAAAATATTACACAGAGCAATATATTTTTTTCCAAAAAGTTTTCCAACCCTCTTACTTCAAGTACATAACATATATATGGCTTCCTAGAGCTTGAGGCTTGACCTATTCGTATCTAAAAATAGTTACAACAAAATTCCACCTCATAAAGACAAACTCGCCACTACCAAAAATGGGCGAGCTGGCATAACCGTTTTCTTTCACATTTACTGATCTTCTTACTAAGTGATAACTAACTTGAAGATAAAAACAAAAGATAGCAAAGCGGTCGCACCGGCTAGCTATTCCCAATAACAGCCTCAAAAATATTACAAATTACTTTTTAAAATGGAAATGTCTTGAAAGTCTTTGAAATAACAACACCTTTTGAAAGTAAAAATAAAAACTACTGAGGAATATTAAGGGAATATTTCATTTTCCCATACTTCTCCACATAACCCCATTGATCGGATGTGAAGCTCTTATGCAGCACCATTTCTTTCACTAGTACTCTCAGCTCCACGTTATGTCTGCTGGACAGGACAAGTGCCCCTTCACTTAGACTCTTTAGCAGGTCCATGATCCTGAAATCTTCGACAAGCTTCTCCAATAGTATTTTTCGTTTAAGAATTTGACTTAACCTCTGGAACTTTTCGTGATCCATTTTAATGGCAGACAACATGCTCTTGTAATCATTGTGCAAGATGAGCTCATTTTATTCATCCTAAAAGGACGGTAGCCCCTTCTGGAAGACCTTCTCAAATCTTCTCTTTATATTAGCAACTTGATCAGCCAATACCGCACAACGAGCTTCAATACTTTCTGCATGAGCATACTTGCCTAGTGTCTTCCTCTCCCAGGCAATCGTAGCCACTCTGTTCTTGATATCCAATGTAGCTAATTGTTCTTATGATAAGGGTCTCAAAAAATCTATGGCATCTTGAGCTATCTCTTTGGGCCTCAGGCTCAGATTCTCTCGTGTTGATGCACAACTTTTTAAAGCCTTCTTTATTGCTCTCTCTCTGGCACCTATTGATATCAAACAAGGCCCGAGATCAGTGGCTATTGTTATGATGTTATCCCATATTAGGGTCCTGCATGTCTCCATGAGGATCTACCAAGTTACTTGGGAGACAAACCTTTGGTTTGTTTCCATCAACCCCTTATTCTACTTCTACAGTCCCTTTATTTCTTCCTCCATCTATGTGTTCTATTCCTCTAGTTTTAGAGCTCTTTCCTTTAGTTCTTTAATTTCTCCTTTCTTCAGGCTAACCTGAGACATAGCCAGCGAAAGGCTGTGAGCACCATTGTCATCTGCCTCTCGACTTAACTCGGACCCTAATATGGGATAACATCATAACAATAACCACTGATCTCGGGCCTTGTTTGATCTCAATAGGTGCGAGAGAGAGAGTAATAAAGAAGGCTTTAAAAAGTTGTGCATCAACACGAGAGAATCTGAGCCTGAGGCCCAAAGAGATAGCTCAAGATGCCATAGATTTTTTGAGACCCTTATCATAAGAACAATTAGCTGCATTGGATATCAAGAACAGAGTGGCTACGATCGCCCGGGAGAGGAAGACACTAGGCAAGTATGCTCATGCAGAAAGTATTGAAGCTCGTTGTGCGGTATTGGCTGATCAAGTTGCTAATATAAAGAGAAGATTTGAGAAGGTCATGCAAGAGAAAATATTAAGTAATCCTAAATTAAATATTACGTAATGAAATCTTAAAGATTTCATTACGTAATATTTCTATTTTTTCTCTTACATGCGTGTGCTCTAATGTTTCTTCTTTTTCCTTTTAAAGCTTATCACATAGTGATATGGTACATATTGTTTTAACCATCATATGTAGGGTTCATCCATGTTAGTAAGACAACAAGATTGCAATGAATTAGTTTTAAGTATGTTCATATCGTTTAGAGATAAATTAGAGGTATAGTGTTATACCCTTTATTTAGTTTCTCTAAGTAAGTGATAAGGTTAGCCTTGTAAGGATTTTGCAAGTGACCTATCCATGATTATACTTAAAGTTTAATCCAATCACTAAGTGAATTTATTTTAGTTAATTACTTTCTAGAAAATAACTTTCTAATTAACACTTAAATTGTAAATATTTAGATTTACTTTTCCTTCGATTATGCTCATTTGGCATGTAGAGAATAATTTGAAATAAACAAATTAGGTTTACAAGCACACCGTTATTAAACATGGTGCCCAATGTTAAACCACTTTCATACAAAATTAAAGTAATATATCAATCAACGTTTACACTTTACCCACTAGGTAGGAAACCTTTGCATAGTTTCTTTCCTATCTAAACATGTGTTTACCTTTAGAAATTCTAAAATTAAAACATACTAACAATTTCATCATCCCAATTACTAATGCATATTCTTTATAGTAATTGAAATGGACAAAGTACATCACTATATAAAGCATGGAAAACATGACTTCTATATTGACTTTAGCATAAAATAAAGGCGAAATGCTTGATATCACCTGAACGGAGAATTATCTCTATGAATTCCATTCAAATACTACACTGAACCAAACATGAATAAGCAAATACAAAATAGATTAACAAAGAGAGAAACACAATTCACATGGGAAAAGAGAAGGAACAGACTGTAAGACCAATAACACGGGAATCCCTATCAAAACACCTGCTCGGCTCTGTCAACTTTATTGAAAAAAAAGGCAGCTCAAAATATTACACAGAGCAATATATTTTTTTCCAAAAAGTTTTCCAGCCCTCTTACTTCAAGTACATAACATATATATGGCTTCCTAGAGCTTGAGGCTTGACCTATTCGTATCTAAAAATAGTTACAACAAAATTCCACCTCATAAAGACAAACTCGCCACTACCAAAAATGGGCGAGCTGGCATAACCGTTTTCTTTCACATTTACTGATCTTCTTACTAAGTGATAACTAACTTGAAGATAAAAACAAAAGATAGCAAAGCGGTCGCACCGGCTAGCTATTCCCAACAACAGCCTCAAAAATATTACAAATTACTTTTTAAAATGGAAATGTCTTGAAAGTCTTTGAAATAACAACACCTTTTGAAAGTAAAAATAAAAACTACTGAGGAATATTAAGGGAATATTTCATTTTCCCATACTTCTCCACATAACCCCATTGATCGGATGTGAAGCTCTTATGCAGCACCATTTCTTTCACTAGTACTCTCAGCTCCACGTTATGTCCGCTGGACATGACAAGTGCCCCTTCACTTAGACTCTTTAGCAGGTCCATGATCCCGAAATCTTCGACAAGCTTCTCCAATAGTATTTTTCGTTTAAGAATTTGACTTAACCTCTGGAACTTTTCGTGATCCATTTTAATGGCGGACAACATGCTCTTGTAATCATTGTGCAAGATGAGCTCATTTTATTCATCCTAAAAGGAGGGTAGCCCCTTCTGGAAGACCTTCTCAAATCTTCTCTTTATATTAGCAACTTGATCAGCCAATACCGCACAACGAGCTTCAATACTTTCTGCATGAGCATACTTGCCTAGTGTCTTCCTCTCCCAGGCGATCGTAGCCACTCTGTTCTTGATATCCAGTGCAGCTAATTGTTCTTATGATAAGGGTCTCAAAAAATCTATGGCATCTTGAGCTATCTCTTTGGGCCTCAGGCTCAGATTCTCTCGTGTTGATGCACAACGTTTTAAAGCCTTCTTTATTGCTCTCTCTGTGGCACCTATTGATATCAAACAAGGCCCGAGATCAGTGGCTATTGTTATGATGTTATCCCATATTAGGGTCCTGCATGTCTCCATGAGGATCTACCAAGTTACTTGGGAGACAAACCTTTGGTTTGTTTCCATCAACCCCTTATTCTACTTCTACAGTCCCTTTATTTCTTCCTCCATCTATGTGTTCTATTCCTCTAGTTTTAGAGCTCTTTCCTTTAGTTCTTTAATTTCTCCTTTCTTCAGGCTAACCTGAGACATAGCCAGCGAAAGGCTGTGAGCACCATTGTCATCTGCCTCTCGACTTAACTCGGACCCTAATATGGGATAACATCATAACAATAGCCACTGATCTCGGGCCTTGTTTGATCTCAATAGGTGCCAGAGAGAGAGCAATAAAGAAGGCTTTAAAAAGTTGTGCATCAACACGAGAGAATCTGAGCCTGAGGCCCAAAGAGATAGCTCAAGATGCCATAGATTTTTTTAAACCCTTATCATAAGAACAATTAGCTGCATTGGATATCAAGAACAGAGTGGCTACGATCGCCCGGGAGAGGAAGACACTAGGCAAGTATGCTCATGCAGAAAGTACAAATAAAAACTACTGAGGAATATTAAGGGAATATTTCATTTTCCCATACTTCTCCACATAACCCCATTGATCGGATGTGAAGCTCTTATGCAGCACCATTTCTTTCACTAGTACTCTCAGCTCCACATTATGTCCACTGGACAGGACAAGTGCCCCTTCACTTAGACTCTTTAGCAGGTCCATGATCCCGAAATCTTCGACAAGCTTCTCCAATAGTATTTTTCGTTTAAGAATTTGACTTAACCTCTGGAACTTTTCATGATCCATTTTAATGGCGGACAACATGCTCTTGTAATCATTGTGCAAGATGAGCTCATTTTATTCATCCTAAAAGGAGGGTAGCCCCTTCTGGAAGACCTTCTCAAATCTTCTCTTTATATTAGCAACTTGATCAGCCAATACCGCACAACGAGCTTCAATACTTTCTGCATGAGCATACTTGCCTAGTGTCTTCCTCTCCCAAGCAATCATAGCCACTCTGTTCTTGATATCCAATGCAGCCAATTGTTCTTATGATAAGGGTCTCAAAAAATATATGGCATCTTGAGCTATCTCTTTGGGCCTCAGGCTCAGATTCTCTCGTGTTGATGCACAACTTTTTAAAGCCTTCTTTATTGCTCTCTCTCTGAAACCTATTGAGATCAAACAAGGCCCGAGATCAGTGGCTATTGTTATGATGTTATCCCATATTAGGGTCCTGCATGTCTCCATCAGGATCTACCAAGTTACGTGGGAGACAAACCTTTGGTTTGTTTCCATCAACCCCTTATTCTACTTCTACAGTCCCTTTATTTCTTCCTCCGTCTATGTGTTCTATTCCTCTAATTTTAGAGCTCTTTCCTTTAGTTCTTTAATTTCTCCTTCCTTCAGGCTAACCTGAGACATAGCCAGTGAAAGGCTGTGAGCACCATTGTCATCTGCCTCTCGACATAACTCGGACAGTCGCATGCCCAAAATGGGAAAGTTATCTTTCATATCTTCAACTTGTTGTTCCAAAATCTGCTTCTCTTTCTCTTACTTTGTCTGTTTCCCAACCAACTTCAACAATTCAGCTCAGCTTTCACTGAGCTCCCTAGTTAGTGTCTCTTTTTCCTGCTCTAATTTAGCCACCTCGGGAACCTGAATTAATTGAATGCTCGAAACCTTTGCCTTCTTTTGCAATGTTTGGATCAAGCTTTCTTTCTCTGCCAGCAGCTGTTTGGTAGTTTTCCCACCACCATCGTTAGTGATCAAATCGAGCTGCAACTTCTTAACCTGCTGCTAGTGGGCTTTGCTTCCGAGCCTCTCCTATTTTAACTCGACATCCATTTTGCGAACAATTTCCTCTAACTTCTCGACTCTTAGAACAGCCTGCATATAGTCCTCGTAGATAACATCCCTGAGCTGCTTATGCAACTTGACCTTGATAGGGGCTGATATGTTTTTTAAATCATATTTCACCTCAATCAAACTGTTTGGTGTAGCCACTGCCACATTTAGAGTGCCTTCCTTGATATCTCGGCTAGTCACCAGAGCAACATTTGACTTCGACAGGCTTCGAGCTTTGGGTAGCAAGTCATATATAAACTGGGCAGAAGCCTGTTTGTTCTGAGCATACCTTTCAAACATCTCTTGTCTCGATGAGATTTTGCTTGTGTCCCTGCCTTCCCTTGCTTCCTGGAAATTGTATTCTAACACTTGTACTCCGAGAATCTTAATTTCTCCTTCTTTATTTCCCTCGCTATCCATAAAAATAGCCAAATCGGGTTGTGTGCCAACTTCTCCCTGATCCTCAATCCTAAGTCTCTTTCTTCCCTCTTCCTCATATTCATCCATAATTTCCTGTAAACTTCTTTTCTCCCCTACTTCCGCCACCTCATGTACCGTCTCCACCTCTATCGCCACTTCTAGTAGCGTGAGGTCTTCTCCTTGCAACGTATGTGCTTCTGCTGCCTTGAGTTCATACTGCAACAAGTTCTTTCCACCTAACGACCCTTCCACCTCCTTGTGCTCGAACCTACTAAGGTTATTCAATTTTCTTCTATCAGAAATAATGTGACAAGGGTCGTAGCTCATGGCGATATCCTTTTTGAATTATAATTATTCTAATAAACTTCGCACCTCCGCAACGGCTTCCTTACGTTTTACAATAAACGGAACGACAACCCAAGGATACTTTAAATTGCTGCCCCTTCTGAACTTTGAAAATTTTCATCTTCTACGGTCAGCTTCTGCCTGATAAATTCTAAAGAGAAAATCCTCAATGTCATGAAGGCAGGTAGTATGTAGAGTTCTTGCATGAACCCGTACAGTCGGATGACAGTGTAATCTTTTGATAAAAACCAGTCCCCTGCTATGACCTCCCTTTTTAACTGCAACAAAGTCTTCATTTCAGGAAAGACCCTTGGTAGCTCTTCCCCAAACAATAATTTGTACAATACAGATAACATAGAATTCATGTAATTGAACATGTTTTCCTCCAAAATGTCGACATAAACCTCTGGAGTTAAATGCAGTTCATTCTCGTTACTGGCCATGATTAGGTTCATTAAATGGGCCTGATACTGGAAACATATAGTGCCTGGAAACACAACAAACTGGGAATTCATGGATTTTTCCACAAAATATTCAAACCTAAGGCTTGGAATCGACTCATAACTGACTAGGGATGACCTGACACTTATTTTGTACAGCAGACTCAACTACAGCTCTGTCACAAACCTGTCAATATCGAGACCTAAAAACTATGCAAGTAATGAGTGGACTAACTGGGTATTTGCATTGAACAGGTTAACATCTAACAGGTATGGGGTTTCTCCTATCTCCTGGTCCGGTATGAGGAAAGTGGTCAAAACGGCTTGCCGACTCTCGGGAGGGGTTTGGCAATAAAGGTTCACAATTGCTTTTGCAGAGAAGTTCTCAGACTCTGGCATTAGTAGCTGAGGGATTCCAAATGAATGACGCACGACTGACGGCTCTATGGAACAGACGATTCTACTCTATTGACTATTCATGATAAATCTCTGGGACCCTTTGTAATTAGATGTGCACCAAGAGATGAAATCAGGAAATGACATGATCTAGTCTAAACAAAACAAAATGAATGAAGACTGGAAAACCCTATGTACATTTGTGCCCCTGTCTTGCAGACGCTTCAGCTTTCTCTTAATTTCGGCCACGGGTAGCTAGATAACTTGGTCAAAAATGTTACATTCCCTATCCTCCAAGGTACTCCTGACCCTATTCGTGCTTACAACTGAACCTTCTTCCATTACTCTATTGTAAAAAAACTTATATCACTGACAAAATTAGTCGAAAAAGGGCCTACCTGTCGTTAGCAACCTTATGGAATTATTCTGTCGAAAGCCCTATCGCTCTCATCATCTCCCACATGCCGAGAAGCTTCTGACTTCGACAGCTCCAACAAACAAATGCCAACAACACATGACGGTGATTATATATAAAACTTTGTTCTTTTAACCATCAGTCTTGTCTGTCAATTGCCCAACGATCTGGGCCGTTGGTTTCTCATGTGCCATTCCCCACCATCGGATCAGGCCTTTATTTAACCATTTGATTTGACACCTTTTCTTTGCCCACCATTGGATCATCCCGTAATTCCCAATTTGCACCGTCCCCCGGGCACCACGTGTCCGCGAAGTGGTATCATGATAATCCCAAAGCGATTTTAAATACTTCTTTCCTACTTCGTGACCATCCCTTGTGTCGACACCTGTCGAATGGTTTCATCTGTCATGACCACTGTTCCTCATATCCACTGCACTACTTCCTAATGAGACTATCATCGAGAACCACTAATCTTTGCTTGCTTTACATCCATGGTGGGGACAGATGACATGTTTCATTCTCCGACCTTTTTCGTAGATGGGGTCCACTTTTTCTATGATTCGTGCATCTTCTTCATTGCGTCGTCGTTGATTTGGCTAATTTCATTCCGCACCATAGATCGTCTACGATCCTACCACTGCGGTATCGTGTGCTTCTACAGTGGTTTTGCTTACCTCTTTTCCTCTTTCACGACGCGCTTCCTGGCTGCCATCTGTCTAGCGATCACAACCCATCATGACCACCCACGTGACTAACTTCCACGCTTCTTGGCTACGCGACCATTAGTGTGAGCTGTTGATCTCATGCTCACGCCCGATCAATGGTATCCTGCCTGCCTTTGGCTATCTTATGTAATATTTGCTTGTCGGACTTAGGACTTAGATTTATTTGATTTTTCAAAAGGCCTTTCAACACATTTCCTTGCAAATTTTTCGATGGTGAATCATACTCACCCTTTTCCACCCCAATTTTTCATACCTTATCCTTCCAATCTGAAGGAGGAACGGGACCTCAGGATTCCACCAGGTAAGATTTATAATCCTCCATCTTTCATTTCTGATATTTATGCTGTAGAAAAATCAGGTGCTAACAACTGGCTCCAACTCGGGGATTCTATCCTCCCAGTGAGGTAGCAAAGAACCCCTAGTAGACTAGTGCCTGATCCATTGGGAAAAACTTCACCTTCTGAAATACAAACACTAGGATGGAAACCCAAAACTGTACATACTGTAAATCTGGGTTTGCTACGCCGATAAAAGGTGAAACCTTGGTTACCCTTCCAGATCTTAGGGCCTTCAGTTCAAGATTCAAATCCTTAGGTTCACCCCAAAAAATTTAGAACATTGCTAAAACAAAAATATTTATAGGCTATGGTACAAAAGTTACCTGGCTTTTTAGGACAGATAATGCTTCAAAAATCTCCCATTGATCGGACCCCCCGACCAGGGGGATCTGTCCTGATGCTCAAGGATGAAAGAATTTATCCCTCGACTAGCTGCAACGAAAAAAGGCCCGACCCACCTATGGTAAAAATTTCCACATTTATTTTTCCTAGGAGAATCCCACCTCAAAACCAAATCATTCACCTGAAAGTGCTCTTCCTTTATCTTTCTGTCGAAGGTGTCTTTCATTTTCTCCTGGTGCATCTGTACTTTATCGTACGCCCTGCTTCTCAGCTCGTTTAGCTTTACTATCTGGTTCACCCTTCTCTGCATGTGATTCGACTCTTCTTCTAACCCCTGCAGCAACCTCATGATCGGTAACCCTAACGATGCAGGAAAAACCACCTCTGCTCCATACACCAACTAAAAAGGCAACATCTCGATGGCTCTCTTTGTACTGATTCTGTCGGCCCAAAGAGCATATTTCAATTTTGTGTGCCAAGCCCTCGTGTTCTCTTCTAACAATTTATTTATGATCCTTACCAGGCTTTTGTTTGAGGACTCTGCCAGTCCATTTTCGTGAGGGTAGTATGCCGTGGAATGGTTCAGGATGATGTGGTACTTGTGACAAAAGTTTATCATATTTTTAGACTTAAATGCAGGTGCATTGTCAGTCACAATCCTCTTGGGGCATCCAAACCTAAATAGGATGTTTTCTTTGAGAAAATCCATGATAACACCTTTAGTTGCATTCCTCGTGGAGATGGCTTCAATCCACTTGGTAAAATAATCGATAGTTGTCAAGATCCATCTTTGCTGGCCAGAGGAGTTTGGGTGTATCTCTCCGATGAAATCCATCCTCCACTGTTGGAATGGAGCTTCTACTATGATAGGATGAAGGGGAAGTGAGACAACCTTCCTTTTTCCTTCGAAAATTTGGCACTGATGACAAGTAACAGTTTCTTTATATACGTCAGCAAACATGGTCAGCCAGTAGAATCCAACCCTCAAAATTTTGTTGACTGTCACCTTCCAAGAATGGTGCCCACCACAATCTCCTTTGTGGAATTCTTTCTTGGTGTGTTGACCCTCATCTTCTAGTAAACAGTTCAGCAACACACCTCCTAGATCTTTCCAATACAAGAATTGATTCATGATACAAAATTTTGCCACTTTTAATTTTACAGACCGGGCCTTGGTTTTGCTCATACCTGCAAGAGCTTGTAGGTTTTGCAATACGTAAATTATGTTGGCATACCAAGGTGATGCAGAGAACTCTAGTCTAACGTGCGCTCCTGCTTCTGCTTGATTTGGATAACCCTCCAAGAAATTCAGTTGCAAAGAATCACAGTTGGCTTGAGTTATTAACTTTGCCAAGCCTTGGCCCTTTACCAACTTGGTGGGTTTTATTTCTAGGTCATACTCTAGCAACACAGCCATCCATTTGGCTCTCCTTCCTTCAAGGTCTTCTTGGGTGAGGATACATTTCACAATAGCATCTGGGACATGGGCGATGACGTGTGAGTGGAGGATGTATACTCTGAAGTCCTTCAGTGACTTAATTAAGGCATACGCCTGTTTCTCCATGATATCATATTTTAACTCCCCATCCCTCAACACTCGACTGAAGAATGCAATCGGTTGTTCAGCATTCTAGGCATTCTTTTGTAACAGCACCCCTGCCACAGTATGTTCAAATGCATAGGAAAAAATTAGAAAATCCTTGGAGAAATCTGGACTGGGTAGTACTGGTGCTTCAGTAATAGCTTTCTTGATTCCTTTGAAAGAATCCTTTGCCTCCTCAGTCCATTTTATCTGATTTTCCCTTTTTATCATATTAGTGATGTTTCTTATGATTTCTGCAAAAACTTGGGATAAACTTTCTCAGGAAACCTACTTGCCCGATGAAAGACTGTACTTCTTTCTTACTTCTCGGATCTCCAACCTTCTGGATAGCACTAACCCTTTCAGGATCAATCTTGATACCTTCTTTAGAGATGATATGTCCCAGGAGTTTGGCTTCCTCTAATGCAAAATGTGACTTCTTAGGGTTGAGGGAAATACCATACTTTCTACATTTCTTGAAGACCTGCTCCAAATGTTTCAGATGCTCCTCATCAGACCTAGAGAATACTATTATATCATCCATATATACCACCACAAACTTATCCTTTTCTTCAGCAAACGCTATATCCATTGCACGCTGGAAAGTGGCCCTTGCATTCATTAGCCCAAAAGGCATCTTCGGATACATGAAGGTGCCCCATGGAGTGGTAAAAGTAGTTTTTTCTTGGTCTGCTGGGCACACCTTACTCTAATTGTATCCTGAAAACCCATCCATGGTAGAGATCCTCTCTGCACCTACCACCTTCTGTAAAATATGTTCCATTTTAGGCATAGGATAATTGTCTTTCAGAGATGCCCTATTCAAGTTCCTGAAATCGATGCAAATCCTCATTTCACCATTCTTTTTCCTCACAAGAACTAGATTAGCTATCCATTGGGAAAACCTCAGAGTGACAATGATTTTAGCATTGAAAAGTCTTCGGATTTCTTTCTCTATTATATGCGTCAGTTTTGGATTTATTCTTCTCAGCTTCTTCTTGAAAGGGCACTTCTCCCCCAGTTTGATAGGAATAGAATGTTGTATTATAGAAGTATCATATTCCTTTAGGTATTCATAACTCCAAGAAAAATCATCAGAATATTTCTTCATTAGTTCTACATATCGCTCTTTCTTCTTAATATGCAGCTTCTTGGACAGGTTCACTATCCGAGGTTCTTCTTCAATCCCCAGGTTCTGGTCTTCCACGACATCACTGGGAGGTTCAAACTTAGGGTTTGTGGTTACATCATTCTGGTCAATCAGCTGCTCTAGGGGTATCAAACACTTAGGGATATAATTACTCTTCAACCGAATGATATCCTTTCCACCCAGCATATTTTTCCACCCTTTGTTGTCATTATTTTCATCTCCTGATTGCTCTTGTTCCACAAGACCTTCTAGGTCTTCACCCTCAGTGTCGATTTGAACATTTGCAAACTCATCAGATAATTCTAAAAACCTCTTAATCTGTAAATCATCATGAAATACCTGCCAGTATTTTGAATTATCTGGGATAGATGGCCTGTTCACCACCTCCACTTCATACTTCTCTTGAGAAAAGATAGGAGTTTTAAAACTACCAGCAGTAGTGGCTAGGGAATCTGCCACTTGATTGTTACACCTGGGAATCACCCTGATCTTGTGTTCTGTGAAAAAATTTCCAAACATATCCTAGACTTCATTCTTGTAGGCCCTCATCCTGGGGTGTTTGGTTTGGTAGCTGTCATTCACCTAGTTTACCACCAACTCTGAATCCCCACAGAGCTCTCAGTCCCAGGAGCAGAGCCTCATATTCAGCCACATTATTGGTACATTCAAAAGTCAACTTATATGATAATGCTCAGGACTCTTGGTCAGGAGGTATGATTGAAACTCCTGCATCGGCACCATTCTTGATCAAGGATCCGTCAAAGTACATCTTCCATAGCCCCTCTTCATTTTTATGTCTCTCTGAGGCTTCATATCTTGCTACAAACTCCCTATATTCATTAACTTCAATGCATGTAGGGGGCTTAGGATCAATATGGGGGCCATCATTGAAGAAGATTGAGGATCCTATGTCGGTGTCTACAGCATATACAAGGTGGTTTTCGGGGTTTGTGAGTGCTACTGACAACATAAGCCATCCTATTCTCTCTATACAATATTCTATTAATCCCAAAAAGAGGTATGGTGGAATATGACAAATCCATCTGCATAGTTCCTTTCAATTTTGAAATCCGGGATCTTTATAACAGCATCCCAAATTTTGCAGGCATATCAGCCACTACTATGTCCATCATGATGTTTTTAGCTAGGACTTGGGAGAGGGTCACCACCAGATTCTTTATTATCCCCAGGCATTCCACCTTCCAGGAGTCGAAAGAATAGAGGTCTTTGTATGGTCTGGTAACTTCTAGACCTAACTGATCCATCACAGATTTTGGTATCAAATTGTGCGATGACCCAGAGTCTATTAATGCATTGTGCAAAATGTTATCGTGGACATTCAAACTCAAATAAAACGGGGGAACCTCTTCATTGTCTGGTTCTTCAAGCTTGGACCCAAAAATTATGGTGGGAGCATCTTCTGTCACCTCCAAGACATCATGCTGACAATCCATTTGTCCTTTCACTAGGATAGTTATCTCCTCCCTATATTCATTGTTCCTTAATAACTCATTTAGAGGGATAGAGATCTTTACTTTGGACAATTATGCCTTTAGGATGAAGGTGGGAAAGGGTTTCATCACTTCCGCGACTTCTAGAAGTTTGACCTCCTTGGAAGGTTGTCCCTTATCCACCGGTGCTTTCTGTGCAGCGACTTCCTATTGTTTCTCCTTTGGCATTTCGGACTTTGGATTTTCTGCCTCTTACTGAGTATTAGAGAGCTAAGTTTGGCCAGACTTTCCTTTGTTTATTGTTACCTCTCGATTCCTTAGCTTCATTTTCCTTTGAATGTCATCCATAGCATTTTGATAACCCATCTAGTACTGCTCAGAATCAGACTCAGGGTTTTAGCTGGTGTTTTCCTTGGTGAAAAAATCATGTTATCTTTCTATCAAAAGTAATTTGTGGTCCAGAGTATCAAACAACTGAATATGGTCGCCCATGGGGTCTTCAGGTCCTTCTTGATCAACTAAATTTTTAGGGAAAAGGGGCCTTATCTGTTGGTCATCAGGGTTTCTCTGATTGCTTTGAGGAAATGGCCTTCTAAAATCAGGATTTCTTATTTGGTTTTCAGGCTAATCTCTAATGGTAGGTTTGTTGTCTAAGGCTAATCTATCCATTAGTTTTTCCATAGCCTTCATCATTGTATCAAACTTTGCATCACTAGAAGAGGAGGAGTTAGAGGCTTGGGACTCTTGTTTCTTTTTGTCTACTTCAGTTTTACCTTTGATCTTTCTCGAAGCCATCATGTTTTCCTCCACCTTCGTAGCATCTTTCAGCATAACAGGCAGGGAGGCCGACTTTCTTTCTCTTAATGTACATAAAAAATCTCCATCAAAGGCATATGCATAATGAAGTTTCACAACACCTTCTAAAGGATTCAGATCATCTAGAATAGAATTGTATGCCTTCATAAACCTAGCAGAAAACTCATGAATCGATTCAAAACCCCCTTTATTCAAATTGTTATACTGATATAGGACTATGGCAAGACTTCTAATTGTTTCCCATCTTTCTAAGAACAATGCCTTAAAAGTTGCATAGCCATTGATAGAAGCACCTGGTAGTTTCCTAAACCATTTCTTAGGTTCTCCAAACAAGATTTGGGCAAACAACCTCATCTTTGCATCTTCTAGATCTACTTCCTCCAAATCAACAAAATCTTCAAATCTTTCTGCATGTTTCCTGGCTGAGAAATCTCCTTCTCCATCGTATGAGACGATCCTCTAGGCATAGTTCTTGGGGAGGTCATGCAAAACAGCTGCTAGGTTCAAAGGTGCGAATCTAGAAGGCATGGGTATAGGTGGATTTTGGACTTGAGGGGTGATATTCTGAAGGATATTCTAGGCAAGATTATTGGCAAGGTTTATGGCCTGAGGCTGGGGAATTTCATAATGAGGTTTGGCACCTTCAGATTTGGTAGTACCCTTCAAACACCACACATGATCTAGAAAATATAACTCCGTATCATTCAAACCGACTTCGCCTAGATTTAGATATGATTCGAATTTTGATCTGGGCAACACTTTCCCAAGGTCTATCTCTATATCTAACTCTTGAAAAATAGAGGATTCTTCTTTAGACACAATTCTCTCACTGTTAGAAATATTAGCTTTATCTTTTCCAATCTTATGTCTAAGCAAAATTTCAAGATCATCCACTCCTAGCAAAAGTTTTGAGAAAGGATTACCTCGGGTATGGATCTTCTTGGAGGCCAGGATGTCCTTTGGGACTTGTTTGGTGAAGGATTTTGTCTGACTGGTCTTCTCTAGTGGAGTCTCCTTTGAATGTAACTCTCAATGAGTGCAGTCGCCAGGGAAAAAACATACAACCTTATCGAATTATGGAAACCTCTGTTTGCCCCCATAAATTTCTCTTTTCTTCAAACAGAACTAGGACTTCTTTGTTGTTTTCCCAGGGATGATAAGACAATCGTTCCCCAGCAATGGAGCCAATTTCTTAACAGACAAATTAACCCCCAAGGTTGTGAAGAGGGAAATATGGGGTAACCACTAACCATATTTAGACTAATGATACTGACCCGGCATAGTCAGAGAGGGCTCTCTCTATAAATCGATGATAGACTAGAAATAGTCAAAGGTGTCAACAATGAAAACATACACCAACATTCACTTCTCAAGATATCCAATCAGACAACATTCATAGAAGGTCAGACTTCTATCAAGACAGATTTCTTTTCATAACTTGTGGTTGGAAAACAACATGGATATATATTGGGCCAATGGAGTTAGATTAAACAAAACATGAACATTCTTGAAAAATACTTCGCAGATACATTCGTACAGGGGAAAGGTAGCCTCCAGCTCACAGTCAAAGAGATTTTAGTTGGTGATTTAGAAGAGAGATAATAATCCATCAATATAAAGCATGGAAAAAATGAATTCTATATTGACTTTAGTAGAAAAGAAAGGTGAAATTCCTGGTATGACCTGAACGGAGCATTATCTCTATGAATTCCATTAAAATACTAGACTGGACCAAACATGAATAAGCAATTACAAAATGGATTAACAAAGAGAGAAACACAATTCACATGGGAAGAGAGAAGGAACAGACTGTAAGACCAATAGCACGGGAATCCCTATCAAAACACCTACTTGCTCTTTCAACTTTATTAAAAAGAAAGGCAGCTCAAAAGACTACACAGAGCAATATATTTTTCAACAAAAAGTTTTCCACCCCTCTTACTTCAAGTACATAACATATATATTGCTGCCTAGAGCTTGAAGATCGACCTATTCGTATCTAAAAATAGTTACAACAAAATGCCACCTCATCAAGACATACTCGCCACTACAAAAAATGGGCGAGCTGGCATAACCATTTTCTTTCACATTTACCGATCTTCTTACTGAGTGATAACTAACTCGAAGATAAAAACAAAAGACAGTAAAGCGGTCGCACCGGCTAGCTATTCCCAATAGCAGCCTCAAAAATATTACAAATTACTTTTTAAAATGGAAATGTCTTGAAATTATTTGAAAATAAGAACACCTTTTGAAAGTAAAAATAAAAACTACCGAGGAACATTAAGGGAATATTTCATTTTCCCATACTTCTCCACATAACCCCATTGATCGGATGTGATGCTCTTATGCAGCACCATTTATTTCACTAGTACCCTCAGCTCCATGTTATCTCAGCTGGACAAGACAGTTTCCCCTTCACTTAGACTCTTTAGCAGGTCCATGATCCCCAAATCTTCGGCAAGCTTCTCCAATAGTATTTTTCCTGTAAGAATTTGACTTAAACTTTGGAACTTTTCCTGATCCATTTTAATGGCGCACAACATGCTCTTGTAATCGTTGTGCAAGATGAGCTCATTTTCTTCATCCGAAAAGGAGGGTAGACCCTTCTGGAAGACCTTCTCAAATATTCTCTTTATATTAGCAACCTGATCAGCCAATACCACATAGCGGGCTTCAATACTTTTCTGCATGAGCATAGTTTCCTAGTGTCTTCCTCACCTAGGCGATCGTAGCCACTTTGTTCTTGATATCCAATGCAGCTAATTGTTCTTCTGATAAGGGTCTCAAAAAGTCTATGGTGTTTTGAGCTATCTCTTTGGGCCTTAGGCTCAGCTTCTCTTGCGTTGATGAACAACCTTTTAAAGCCTTCTTTATTGCTCTCTCTCTGGCACCTATGGAGATCAAACAAGGCTTGAGATTAGTGGCTAGTGTCATGATTTTATCCCAGATTAGTGTCCTACATGTCTGCATTGGGATCTGCCTAGTTACATGGGAGACAAACCTTCGGTTTGTTTCCATCAGCCCCTTATTCTGCTTTTGCAATCCCTTTATTTCTTCTTCCATCTGTGTGTTCTATTCCTCTAATTTTAGAGCTCTTTCCTTTAGTTCTTTAATTTCTCCTTCCTTCAGGATGACCTAAGACATAGCCCGCAAAAGGATGTTAGCACCATCGTCATCTGCCTCTTGACTTATCTGGGATGGCCGCATGCCCAAAATGGGCAAGTTATCTTTTTGATCTTCGACTTGTTGTTCCACACTCTGCTTCTTTTTCTCCCACTCTGTCGTTTTCCCAACCAACTTCAACAATTCAGCTCAGCTTTCACTGAGCTCCCTGGTTAGGGTCTCTTTTTCCTGCTCTAATTTAGCCACCTTGGGAGCTTAAATTAATTGAATGCTTGAAACCTTTGCCTTCTTTTTCAATGTTTGGATCAAGATTTCTTTCTCTGCCAGCAGCTATTTGGTAGTTTTGCCACCACCATCGTTAGTGATCAAATCGAGTTGCAACTTCTTAACCTGCTGTTGGTGGGATTTGCTTCTGAGCCTCTCCTATTTTAACTAAACATCCATTTTGCAAACATTTTCCTCCAACTTCCCAACTCTTAGAACTTCCTACATATAGTCCTCGTAGATAACATCCCCGAGCTACTTATACAACTAGACCTTACCAAGGGCTGATATGTTTTTTAAATCATATTTCACCTCAATCAAATTACTTGGTGTAGCCACTGCCACATTTAGAGTGCCTTCCTTGATATCTCGGCTAGTCACCAGAGCAACATTTGACTTCAACAGGCTCCGAGATTTGGGTAGCAAGTCATATATAAACTGGGCAGAAGCCTATTTGTTCTGAGCATATCTTTCAAACATCTATTCTCTCGATGAGAACTTGCTTCTGTCCCCGCCTTCCCTTGCTTCTTGGAAATTGTATTCTAACACTTGTACTTCAGGAATCTGAATTTCCCCTTCTTTATTTCCCTCGCTATCCATCAAAACAGCCAAATCGGGTTGTGTGTCGACTGCTCCCTGATCCTCACTCGTGAGTCTCTTTCTTCCCTCTTCCTCATGTTCCTCCAGAATTTTCTACAAACTTCTTTTCTCCCCTACTTTCATCGCCTCATGTACCGTCTCCACCTCTATCACCGCTTCTAGTAGCATGAGGTCTTCTCCCTGCAACATATGCGCTTCTGTTGCCTCGGGTTCGTACTACAATAGGTTCTTTCCACCTAACGACCCTTCCACCTCCTTGTGCTCGAACCTACTAAGGTTATTCAATTTTATTCTATCAGAAATAATGTGACAAGGGTCATAGCTCATGGCGATATCCTTTTTTATTTCTAATTCTTCTAATAAACTTTGCACCTCTGCAACAGCTTCCTTACTTTTAACAATAAACGGACCAACAACCCAAGGATACTTTAAATCGCTGCCCTTTCTGAACTTTCAAAAATGCTCATCTTCTACGGTTAGCCTCTGCCTGATAAATTCTAAAAAAAAAATCCTCAATGTCAGGAAGGCGGGTAGTATGTAGGCTTCGTGCACGAACCCGTACAGTCTGATGACAGTGTAGTCTTTTGATAAAAACCAGTCCCCTGTGGTGACCTCCCTTTTTAACTGCAACAAAGTCTTCATTTCAGGAAAGACCCTTGACAACTCTTCCCCAAACAATAATTTGGACAATACAGATAACATAGAATTCATGTAATTGAACATGTTTTCCTCCAGAATGCCAGCATAAACCTCTGGAGCGAAATGCAGTTCATTCTGGTTACTGACCATGGTTAGTTTCATTAAATGGGCTTGAAACAAGAAACATCTAGTGCTTGGAAACACAACAAACTGGGAATTCGTGGCTTCTGCCACAAAATATTCAATCCTAAGGCTTGGAACCGACTCATAACTTACTATGGATGACCCGACACCTGTTATGTACAGCAGACTCAACTGCAGCTCTGTCACAAACCTGTCAGTATCGAGACCTAAAAATGGCACGAGTAATGAGAGGACTCATTGGGTATTTTCCTTGAATAGGTTAACATCTAACGGGTATGGGGTTTCTCCTATCTCCTGGCCTGGTTTGAGGCAAGTGGTCAAAAAGGCTTGCCGACTCTTGGGAGTGGTTTGGCGATAAAGGGTCACAATTGCTTTTGCAGAGAAGTTCTCAGACTTTGGGATTAGCGGCTCAGGGATTCCAACTGAATGACGCACGACTGACGATTTTCTGGAATAGATGATTCTACCTTGCTGACTATTCATGATAACTCTCTGGGACCCTTCATAATTAGATGCGCACTAGGATATGAACTCAGTAAATTACATGATCTGGTCTAAACAAAACAAAATGAATGAAGACTGGAAAACCCTATATACATCTGTGCCCTTGTCTTGCGGATGGTTCAACTTTCTCTTAATTTCAACCACAGTTAGCTGGATAACTGTGTAAAAAATGTTATAGTCCCTATCCTCCAGGGTACTCCTGACCCTATTTGTGCTTACAACTGAACCTTCTTCCATTATTCTATTGTAAAAACACTTATATCATTGACAAAATTAGTCGAAAAGGGCCTACCCGTCGCTAGCAAGCTTCTGGAATTATTCTGTCAAAAGCCCTGTCGCTCTCGCCATCTCCCACATGCCAAGAAGCTTCTGACTTCGACAACTCCAAAAAAAAATGTCAAAAACACATGCCAGTGATTATATATAAAAATTCGTTCATTTAACAATCAGTCTTGTTTGTCAATTGCCCAACGATCTCGGCCATTGGTTTCTCACGTGCCATTCCCCGGCATCAGATCTAACCTTTATTTAACCATTTGATTTGACACCTTTTATCTTCCCACCGTTGAATCATCCTGTAAGTCCCAATCTGCACCGTCCCCCAGGCACCACGTGTCCGCGAAGTGGTATCGTGATCATCCGAATGTGGTTTTAAACACTGCTTTCCTACTTCATGACCATCCCTTGTGTCGACACCTGTCAAATGGTTTCATCTATAACGACCACTGTTCACTGTATCCACTGCACTACTTCCCGACGAGACTATCATCGGGAACCGCTGATCTGTGCTTGCTTTGCATCCATGGTGGGGACAGATGACACGTTTCATTCTCTGACCTTTTCTGTAGATGGGGTCCACTTTCTCTATGATCCATGCATCTTCTTAATTGCGTTGCCATTGATTTGGCTAACTGCATTCTACACCGTATATCGTCTACGATCCTACCACTACAGTATCGTGTGCTTCTATGGTGGTTTTGTTTACCACTTTTTCTCTTTCACGACGCGCTTCCTGGCTGCCATCTGTCCAGCGGTCACAACCCATCGTGACCACACATGTGACTAACTTTCGCGCTTCTTGGCTATGCAACCATTAGTGTGAGCCGTTGATCTCATGCTCACGCCTGATCAATGGTATCCTGCCTGCCTTTGGACATCCTATGTAATATTTGGTTGTCGGACTTAGGACTTAGGTTTATTTGATTTTTCAAAAGGCCTTTCAACACATTTCCTTGCAAATTTTCCTATGGTGTATCATACTCACTCTTTTCCACACCAGTTTTTCATACCTTAGCCTTCCAATCTGAAGGAGGAACGGGACCTTGGTCTTCCACCAGGTAAGATTTATAATCCTCCATCTTTCATTTCTGATATTTATGCTATAGAAAAATCAGGTGCTAGCATATGCGTTTTATTTCCACATTCTATTTATTAAATTATTGCTCAGTGATCTTGTTTTTCTAACACTAATGTTTTACTTTCTCACTATTATGGTTTTCTCATAAATTATGAGCAATGCTAGTATGTTTATATTTTTGACAACAATTTCTGAAGAGGTACTTTGCATCACATCCCCATCATTTAAAGGATTTATATTTTTTTCTTACATTCTAATTTCTATTATAGGAATATACATATGAGACATTCTTATGAAATGGATGTTATCCACATAGCTTAGTGTGTGTCCCTCATATACCTACTTATTATGTATGGTCAATTATGAATCATGCCAAAATTAGAGCTATTTTGCTACTCTTGAGCATCCAATATCTTTGCCTGATTATGTTTTCTTTTCTAAAGATTTGTCTTAAAAAAATTTATGGTGACAATTACATTTAGAGTAAGTTTTCATGTTTTCTCCCATTTATAGAATCTTTTTTTACTTACTAGGTTTTTAGTTGTAGCAATCCAACATTAGATATTAGTGAAATGGTATTAGTAATAGTAAAAATGTCAAGAATTATATAAACAAGTTAAAAAGGAAAATATGCATTATAACTTAATTAAATTGCATGAGGCATAAGTGTGTCAAGCATGCAGAAAAAGTAAGAAAATCAGTAATAAAAATTGGCTAAGGCGAAGAGTGTGGGAAGTCTTGCTGGTGGGTTTGGGTTTCTTTCTTCTATATTGTTGTGCCCGCGCATGTGTGTGTGTGTGTGTGTGTGTGGGTGTTCCTATTAATAGGGAGTATAAGGAGGAGGAGAGGGTGGAACGTAGGTAGAGACATAGATAGAGTAAAGAGTTAAGAAATTACCTAGTGTTTCATAGTTTAAATTGTTGAGGGATTGGGGGCCTCAACCTTTTGGATGGGGGTTGCTTGGATGGAGATTTTTCCACCCAACTGTTGTTGTGGATGTATCCTATGTAATCTCAAGTAGGAAAAGGGTTGCTTGCACAATTGATAAATTGGTTATCACTATTTCAGTTAGAACATATCAATCAATCTAGAGCACTCACTAGATTTCCCAACATGTCCATTTCATAACCGAAATATCAATACTTCTTTATCTATTTCAGCAATGTGAAGGCCATAAAATAATGGCTTACATGGAATACCTTAGATATGATTCACCCACTAGTAACTTTATTATTTTAATGAGTTTATGGATATTAACGAAGCAAAATCCTCTCATTTTGTAGCATTTTAGTAAGAGGTGTTCTATCTGGCTAACTGAGGATCCATTCAAACCATTAAATCACTAGGCTAGTTAGGTAATGAAGAGTCAAACAATTAAGTTTATATGTTTATTTTGGTTGGTTCAAGGATCTTGACACATTAGCATAACTACATACCATAGTAGCATAATTCGACTGTATTGGACCCTGTACGGAAATTCATAGAGTTTGAAAATCGTCGAGTATTTGGGCATAGTACGAAAATGGTAAATTTGACTACCATAATTATTAATTTTTGGCTTATAGAGTTATTTAAATTTTATTGTATTATTTTCAATTTGGTCCCATTATATGACTGCACCAATTTGTGTTAATATTAGTTTTACATTTAAAAAGTTTAAAGATTTAAACTTTATCATATATATTTTGTTTTAGAATTTAGTTAATATATATATATTTTTAGAAGTTTGTTATAAATATTAGATTAGTTTTTATATTCGATTTATTTTATAATATAAATACAATGTTCACTAACCAGTTATAATATTAGATATTAGATATTAGATATTATTAAATTTTAGTTAGGGTAATATTTTCTCAAATACCTTATTAGAAATTTGTTTTATTGTTTTATAATTTTTTTTGTATTTTAATTATTTAATATTTTTTTAATTAAGTTTATAAATGTATTATTAGTTTTTGTTTTAAGATTTATATTTCAATTTGTTTTTAATGAACATTTAAAATGAATGTAACATGTATTATCTATACTTTCTAAATTTCTAAATTTTAAAAAATATGCTTTTTTAATTTATAAGAAATCTATTCCTGTATTTTTTCATACTAGATTTTTTTGTTACGTATTTTTACCGTATCGAATCGTATTTGAATCCGTATTCGTACTCGAATCATGATACTATGCTACATACCTTCCAAGTGACATCTACTCATGCAAAGTCATCCCAATAAGACTTCATGCATACATCACCTCCTATTCAGTCCAATCAAGCATTAAAGATGGAAATACAATGCAAGATATCTTTCAATTGTCTTGGATTAAATCTACTATTTGTGCTCTTTATATGATATAAACCAACATAAAATAGAAGAAAACTATTGCTTTTCCTTCCCATGGTTTAACCAAGTTCCAAATGGAAATACAAGTGTTGAGTTAGTCCATCAACCAAGCCCATGCATAATCCTACACACTTAACCGCATAAGATGATGCAACCATTCGAACAAAATGTATTTGGATAGAGGACCTATTCTTTCTCATAGGAACTCAAATTTAGCTTCTACCTGCTTATATGAAAATTGTAGTTATACACTCATAGGTTATACATGAGTAGAATAGAGAGGAGAATCTTTTATCATCATTAGCATTCAAAAAACTAATCATTAGAAACAAGATGGATTTACACAATAAGAATATGTCGAACCTAGCTCACATTAGGAACCAATTTTGTAGCAAGCATGCAACTAAAATATTGGTTTCTCCATTGAAATTAATTAGTATAATGGTAGGGTAGCGATGCAAATGTAATGACATCATGGGTCCAACAAAATATCTTGCACTACTTTAGTTTTCATATTATGATTATCTTGCACCGAGATGTACGATTATAATCCAAAACCATTCTCATACTTGCTCCCATTTAAATCAAACATCACAAATGACACTTTCTAATAGTTCATGGGGGTACTCAAATGAAAAATTGTTGGTTTTCACTTACCTATGCTTTCATTCACATCGATATGTCTAACTATGACTATCAAGTGGTGATTCAAACACTCTTTTGTAACTCACATGCACTTCATATGTCTTATGCACCATTTGCCCCTAAAATTTGCTCATGAGCTTAAATTTTCCCTTAGCTCGTGGGAAAGGGAAAATTTACTCAAAATAGCTTGTGGGAAAATTTTAGCTCGTAGCAATATAGCCTTGCTTTACAGCTAGAATGAAGAGCTTGTGGATGTGAGGGATGAGGACATACACCCAATGTTTTAGGATTTCTACTTGATAGCCTTCAATGCCCTTAGATTTCGCATTTGTAAGGAACTTAATCCCAAAATCTATATGTCACATACCGAAAATCTGAACATTTTATGTTATGAGAAAAACATTATGTTATATGTTATTGTAAATTTTTATGATTATTGACCAAGTGGGGTCAAGGATGACTATAATTAATTACTCGAATATTTTATTATTAATAAATGAAAGAAGAGACAAATATCCAAAGGAGACTCTTAAAAGAGTGTTCACTGATCCACTAGGAGGAATGGATTGGGGTGGAGACGAAACTGACACTTGGCAGCATCATCAATTCACCTCTAGTTGTTGCAGGGGGGAAACTCCCTATTTTTATGGTCATGTTTCCCAAGAAAGTGGAACTGAGTAGGTGGCTCAATAATTATGAAACTGACCAAAGACCTAGGCATTCTATGCTGCATCATCAATTCACCTCTAGTTGTTGCAAGGGGGGGAAACTCCCTATATTTTATGGTCATGTTCCCCAAGAAAGTGGAACTACGTAGGTGGCTCAATAATTAAGAAACTGACCAAACACCTAGGCATTCTATAACACCCGTCGAATGGAGCAGGAGGCTCATCAAGTTTTCCTTGTGATAAATTCTGAAAAGAGAAAGACAAGACAACACAAGAGATTCAATGAGGGGAAGGCTAGGAAGTGACTGATTGAGTTAAGACTGCATTTCTGAACTAGTACTGCCTAATGCAAAGTTAAATATTGCTAAAGGCATAAGTATTTCTATTAAGCAAAATAAGTACTACTCCTGAGTTGCAAAGAACTACTTACATGTCTCCACACATCATCTTCGTCCTAGTGGTTCAATGAACATGATCGGGGGTCCTAAGGCAAGTGATTTGGCTGTCTTCACGAGAAGGTTGGGTGGAATGGCCTCCTTTGGATGTTTGTTCCCTCTACAATTATCGGGTTCTACTTATGTTATTTTATTTTCTTATTAATGACCTAATTCTGAATGACTGTGTGTAAATATTATTGTATGTTTTCATTATATCATAGACATCAGTTAACTGTTCTAAATGCTTTATTTCTGAACTGATAGATTTAATTATCGAAACACATGACTGGATAAATGTTATAGATTGATGAATAAAAACTCTTCCTGTATTTTTCCACTCACGTTTAGTGACGTACTCTAGTACATGAAACTTTGTTTAAGTAGGTATATTTAAATGATCTCATGCAAATAGTATAAAAAAGATTTGAAGAATTTTTAAGAATTATCTCTATAAAATGATAGATGAATAAATAGTCTTAGCAAAATGCTTATTGTATAGGATGCATCTCTGTATTTTGTTTTACATTTATCCTATCGCCGACCTTTACAAAGAAATCATTATTTTTAAAGAAACCAAAATACTAATGCTTTTAAGGTATACAAACCTGTAAATAGAAGTAGTACATTCCTATCGAACTATATAGAACAAGTATGAAATGAACATGTATAATGTATAGAGTTCATGTCTTCCTGATAGCAACACGATCTTTATACATCTCTTAGAAAAACTACAAGTATTTCCGAACAACATAAAGACCATTACGAAACAAAGATTTAGGACGTTCGCTTTCAAATTTAAATACAACTGATAAATCTTTTTATTTTTCAAAATGCATTATAGTAATGTGACTAAGTTACAAATTTTAAATAAATTCTAAGGTTAGGGCCGAGTCCCTAAAAGTCTTCACCTTTTATACAATCAATGGACATCGGAATTTCAATAACCCTATAACAAATTACTATCACATCTAAGTTCTTAAATTTATCAAAAAAATAGCGAATGACAACATCAAAATACAAGTACTCTTAAACAGAGCTCAATGTCCTTCATCCAGGGCATAGTTGCCATAACATTTTCAATGAATATCAAGAGAATTTATTCAACGAGAAAGGTTACGGGTTTGACTCTCCTGTACGAGCTCGCCTAGCCATAAACTAATTATAAATTAATTATAGACTCATATTTGGGCAGGGTTTCGAGGTTTTTCAAAAACCATGTAGAAAAATAAACTATTAACAATGAAAACACTAAATGTAACAGTAGAAGTAAAAACGTTGAAATCCAGTTAGGGTTGACCCAAAACAACTATTTGTTTTTGTTAAACTGTCGAATCAAACTCTACCCGTTAGCTCAGTTAAGATAATGTATTTTAAATATAAATGCCGAAACAATTACAGCGAGATACATTGTTTTTCCATTAGCGCAAAGTTTCCTCTGGATATACGCCTAAGAACAAAGAGACTAAGCCACAATGACCAAGTCGAAACTCACCAAGTTTTCATAATTCATTTGCAAGAAAAAGTAATAACTCAACTTTTATTCTTTTAAACCAAATAGCTCATGAACCGTCCAAGGTTTCAACCCTATTCTTTTAGAAATAATTCCCATGCGGTTCCAATACTTCAAACAAAGTGAAAGCAAAGGTATTATGGAACCCTCCTTTAAAATTTACAAACCAACATCAAATGCCAAAACACTACCAAGAACACATAGGTAGGATAAGAGTCACGCTGAAGGGAGTGCCAAACATTTCCCAGGGCTTACGAACAACTCTTTGAAGGTGCCTCTCCATTCTGCTACAGTTCGAGTTTGGCCGAGAAGTAATCCTTGCACACAACAAAGCATTAACACAAGGTTCAAAATTATTATGACAATATGTTATCACCATAGAAATAATACAAGGTATATATATATATATATATATGGAGGAAGCTTTCAAGACCTTTATAAATATAAAGTTTAGCATATACATACTCTCGAACAAGAAGGAAGTTAATATATTGAAATCTTTATGACAATCAGGGTATAAACTCTATATATAAATTAAGTTATCATAAATAAAATCTTAGCATGGATATGTCCTCCCTAATCTTTGAATGTGGTTTTACATACATGCTAAAGACGTAAAAATCTAGTATAGAAGAAATAAGACTGATAAAACGTACTCCATATCTTTGCTTAAATCATCAAACTATTAAAACCTTGAAAGTACCATGCTTACCTACAAATTTGTAAAAGAGTAGTATGATACATTAGCTAGCTAGTAGCTAAGTAAGCCACGGGTACCCTTAGGAACTCTTCATTCAAAGGAAGAAAACTATTAAAATCACATTCATGATTATAGCTATAAAAACACATCATCTTTATGACAATTAACATGACAAATGTTTTTGTTTATGCACACATTCAGACAATGACGATAGGTGCATAAAACTAGGAGTCATTACGAAATAATGAAAGATTACAATATTTCAACATTACAACACTTTAAACAAACTGACGAGTGTTGGTGACTTAGTATGTGTCATCATATGCATAACCGAAATGTTATTGAAAAGAGTAAATTATCATTATCATACTTTCCACATAACGAGTGACTTAGTATGTGTCATCATATGCATAACCGAAATGTTATTGAAAAGAGTAAATTATCATTATCATACTTTCCACATAACGAATACTAGCATTTATTACTGCATATAAAATTTTAAAATTTTGGTAATTTTTGGGGATCTTACATGTGGTATCAGAGCGCAAGTTCAAATACTAAGCCTGAAGTGGCTCAACTCGCGGAGTTAAAAATTTAAAATAAAATTGCAATTACTGATTTTTATTTTAATTTGTTTTCTGTTCAACACATTTTACATTTAGTTGCAAGTATGGAAGGACCAGAAGAGTCAGTTGAGGAGAGGTCCCATCCTAATGATCAAAATAATAATGAGCAGGAACGTATTAATGAAAAAAATATATTTGTTGAATTAAACGATAATTCATCTGAATTATTGAGAATAGTTAAAGATTTAAAAACAGAAATAAAAACTATTAAGGAGGAGAATGAACGAATTCTAAGATCTCAACAGGAGCTGAATCAAATCTTGTTGGATAAATTCCATAATAAAGACAAGGATAAAAGGACAAAAAATAATTATGAATCTCGAACCATGTCCTATCAACATAAGGGTAAAAAGTTAAAATTTACTAATTATGACAGCAGTTCTTCTTCTGAATTTTATGAAAAATCACGCAGGGAAAAGCACAAGTATTCCAACTACAGAGTGAAAGTCACTGGTACACTGAAAAGAAGAAGTGCAAGCCATACGAAGAAATTTATGGAGAATTAAAGAATATTAAACCACCAACATTTAATGGAGAAACAGAAAAAGTAGAGGAAGCCGAAGCATGGCAGTCTAGTATGAATAAGTACTTTCAAATTTACAACTACTCAAGTCATTTAAAAAATAAAATGGAAATTTATAATCTAATTGGAAAAGCATACATCTGGTGGCAAGATCTAAAGCGAGTAGAAGGATTAAAAGAGAAACATGTAAATTGGAGTAATTTTAAAAAGTATTTTCAAAATAAATTTCTGTCAGAACAGTACTTTGAAGGACGAGCTAAAGAATTTTACGATTTAAAATTGGGTTCCATGAATATGAAGGAATTAAGTAGAAATTTTTTAAGTTTATTAAGATATGTGCCTTACATTACTAATGAAAAACCTAAAGTACATATATTTCTGATCTGTTTACCCTCTCATATAAAGGACAAAATTGAGTATGACGACCCTAAGACCCTTGAAGAGGCCATGAGAAAGACAAATATCTGTTTTGAACAGAACATTAAAATGGAAGGCATACCAAGCTGGAAAGTAAAAAGGTATAATAACTTTGAACAAAGAAATAAGCATTATACGTTTAATCGAAATTTTGGAAACAATAATTCTCATAATTCTTTTAACATAAAATTTCAAGGAAATAATTCAAGAGGCAATATACAGTCAAATTTTACAGCTGCAATGAATAAAGATCCACCTAAAAATTTTGTTAAAAACAATGAACGAAAAGAACTTGTTAAATGTTGGGACTATCACGGACCCCACTATGCATCAAACTGTCCACTCAGGAAGAGAACCGTCAGCAACATACATACAGTGCAGGAGGAGGCTATTGTTGACGACTTACTGAGGGAAATGCCCAGGATCAATGCATCCTTGGAAAACAGACAGGCTAATCATCAAAATTCAATGGTTGAAGTAGGAGTTATGCTGAAAGATAAACCCATTTCTATTTTGATTGATCCAAGAGCTATTTTGAGTTATGTGTCACCTGATTTAGTAAAATGTTGTAATCTAAAAATAAACAAGTTTGAAAAGTCATGGTTGGTTCAGTTAACTACTGAAACTAAAAGAAAAGTAACTCATTGTGTAAAAGATTATGAATTATTGATGAATCAGTTTAGGACTCATGTTAAGCTGAATGTATTACCATTAGGTGCATACGATGTTCTAATTGAAATGGGCTGGCTGCAAAATCATAGGGTAGTGTTAAATTGTTTTGAAAAGACCTTTACTTGTTTAAATGATAAATGTGAAACTGTAATAGTAAAAGGAATTCCTAGAAAAACTTCAGCTAGACAGATTTCTCCTTTGCAAGTTAAAAAGGATGTTCGTAAAGGGTGTAAGTTGTTTGTTGTAAATGTAATTAATAATGAACATACAACTAAATAAGATAAGATAAAACTTGAAGACATATCAATTCTAAGAGATTTTTTGGATGTATTCCCTGAAGACATTGCAAGATTACCTCTGAAAAGAGAAATGGACTTCACCATTGATTTAGTACCTGGTGCGGTACCTAACTCAAAAGCTCCTTACAGGATGAATATCCTGGAGCTTAACAAATTAAAATTATAGTTAAAGGAATTAATTGATAAATATTAGATAAGGCCAAGCATGTCTCCATGGGGAGCACCTGTTATTTTTGTTAAAAAAGACGGTACCTTGCGTTTATGCATAGACTACCGTCAGTTAAATAAAATGACCATTAAAAATAGATATCCCTTGCCCCGCATGGATGATTTGTTTGATCAACTACGCGGTTCAACGATATTTTCTAAGATAGACTTGAGTTCAGGGTACCATCAAGTCATAATTAAAGATGATGACATCTTTAAGACTACTTTCAGAACCCGCTACGGGCATTACGAGTTTGTGGTTATATCTTTTGAGCTAACCAACGATCCAACAGTTTTCATGTGTCTAATGAATAATGTTTTACGTAATTACCTGGATAAATTTCTAGTGCTATTTATTGATGGCATGCTAATTTATTCTAAGACTAAAGAGGAACACGATAAACACTTAAAGATAATTTTACAAGTGTTAAGAGAACACCAACTTTACGCTAAATTCAGCAAGTGTGATTTCTTCAAAGATAAAATACAATATCTAGGGCATGTGATATCCAAGGATGGAATCGCAATAGACCCAGACAAGGTAAAAACAATTAATGAATGGCCTGCCCCTAAATACATAACTGGTGCATGATCTTTCATTGGGATTACACGTTACTACTGTAAGTTTATAGAAGGATTCTCACGAATCACGAATCCTATAATGTATTTGCAGAAGAAGGGTAAGAAATTTGTTTGGGATAAAAAATGTGAAGAAAGTTTTAAGAAATTAAAGGAACTATTAACAACTGCGCCTATTCTAAAAATTGTGGATCCAAACAAGGATTTCATTGTTTGCACTAATGCATGCAATGATGGACTTGGTGGAATCTTAACACACAAAGGTCATGTAATTTTCTATGAGTCTAGAAAGTTAAAAATTCATGAAAACAACTATGCAACTTATGACTTAGAGTTGGCTTCCATGATACATGCTTTAAAGATGTGGCACCTGTTGGGTGGATTAATTGTATAATTAATTAAACAACTGAAACTATCAGAACATAAATTATCAACCCGAGGAAGTCTTTTATTTCAAAGCTATCGTGCAAGATCTATGCAAGCACAATTTCTACCTGACACTGATTATCTATTGGTATGAAATCAAAAGTCTTTGTAAACTAGATCACACCTTCTTGAAAATAAATCAAACTCAAACCTTTTCATAAATCCACACTGTAAATCTAATCACACTTCAATCAAAATCAAATCTAATGAAGTAAGATCTAATAGCATAAATATGGAAGAAATGCTATGTTGGCCAACGATCTATGAAAAGAAATTAACATGAAAACGTATATGATAAATCTAATGAATGGAAGAAAGCATGAAATAAATGATAAACAAATCTACACATCTACAATCAACACTGTCAGCATCTGCTCAGAGAAGAGGGCCCTTCTTCCACTGAGCAAAGCTGAATCTCCACAATGAAAGTCTACAACTCCAGAATTAAGAAACTGCCAGCATGTATTATCAGAATGAAACTATTACATCAGAGTTCTGGATCAATTCCTACAGCATAACATTGATTTCTCTCTTCCTCCCCAATACATCATAATGATTACATATTTATACATAAAATGCTCTTAGAAGAATGAGAAACCGAACCCCCAACTTGTGATATGTTTCAACCAATTGCTAATTTAGAAAACCGGCCACAACAATAAATCTGAGAATTACAGGTTTAGAGAACCATATGTATAGCTCAAGCCGTAGCTTTGTTTGGAAATTTCCTCGTGAGTCAGGTAAATGAGGCCATTGCGCAGAAAACCCATGTCCCATAGTTTTGAGATTCATCTTCAGCTACCCGTAAATCAGGACGCGAATCACTATGTTCTTATCTGACATGCGTTTTTGGTTGAGGTCGTTTGATCATTAGCTCGAGGCTGCCATGTTGGACTTGGGCACGAATTGAAATAAAAAATCCACATAATTAATCATAAGCTGAAACCATGTTGTGAAATATCCATGTGGACGTGTGCTAGCATGCCAACTTTGGAGGCTTGAACTATGGCTGCTACATCTGCTAATATGAACAATCACTCCATAAACCATCATTAGTAAAATTATGCATAAGAGTCTTCAATTCATCAAAAATAAAGGAAAATAATCATGATTAACCATTAAAGCATCAATAAGATTAATATGGCATTTCTCGAGCAGTTACAACAAATGGATGGAAAATGGAATGATAAACGGGTGATAATAGGAAGAAGATGGATGAAATAAGTAATGAAAATAGGGACAAATCTGTGACCCAACAACACCATCACTTAATCAGAAGGAAGTTTACACTAATGACATATAATAAAGGCTTAAAATATTTGTTGGATCAACCAAATCTTAATGCAAAGGAAGCCAGGTGGTTAGCTTTCCTTAGTGAGTATGATTTTAAGATCCAACACATAAAGGATAAAGAAAATAAGGTAGCAGATGTCTTAAGCAGGAATGCAATAATTAACTTTGTGGCAGCAATCAACACTTATAAAACAGATTTGGAAAATCAAATTAAAGAAGGAATAAAATTAGATGAAAAGTATCAAAAGTTACAAGAAAATGTTGCTCGTGATAATTCTGAAAATTTTATAACAGATTTCAGATTTGATGAAAGAGGATTAATGTTGTATAAAAATAGACTTTATGTGCCCAATGTTTCTGAAATTAAATTGTTGATTTTAAATGAAATACATAAAAGTCATTATTCAGGACACCGTGGTTACCAAAAGATGATAACAATGCTAAGGAAAGATTATTTTTGGCCAAATATGAAAAATGAGGTAGCTGAATACATAGATAGGTGTATTGAATGTTAGCAAATAAAGGCTGAGCATCAACACCCAGCTGGATTATTGCAGCCTTTTCCAATTCCAGATTGGAAGTGGGAAATAATCAACATTGATTTTATAACTGGGTTACCTAAAAATCAGAAACATAATGATTCTATAATGGTAGTTGTGGACAAGCTTTGTAAAGCAGCCCATTTCATACATGTTAAAAAAACTTACAAGGCTACTAAAATTGATGAAATTTTTATGAAACGAATTTTTTGTTTTGCACGGAATTCCTAAAGTCATAATTTTTGATAGAGACTCTAAATTTACGGGAAATTTCTAAAAATATCTGTTTATAGGTTTGGATACTACTTTAAATTCCATTGCATCATTTCATCCAAAAACGGATGGGAAAACAAAAAGAGTAAATCAGATTCTTGAAGATATGTTAAGAATGTATGTTAGAGATCAACCAGGTGGGTGAAAAAATGAAGATGGGTGTCTATTTTGGGGGGTCTCGTGAGAAAATAATTCTGGTTTTTTCATGTTTTTCAATTTCGGGCGAACAAAAGTGATATTTTTGTTTAAAATTTCACTTTTCCGTAAAAATAAAACTTTTATAGAATTATGTTATCTTTCTATTCATAATTTTTTCAATTTTTTTATTAAGATTTGATATGTCGATTTCGCAAATGTTTGACAGTGTGTTCTTATAAAAAGAAAAGACTACAAAAGAGTTATGATTTGTTGCGCCACTAAAATCGTTGTTAGACTTGTTTTTTGCAAAAACAGAAAATGCTACGACAATCTACACACAATGTAATAGTGGCTGACTATAAGTTTGCATCCAATGGATCTATATACTAATTATTATATTTTTTAAAGTCGATCAATGGGGAAACTCAGTCAATTTTCAACAACTTTTTTGTTGCACCACTTTTCTCTCAATCCGCTATAAAAGCAAAAAATCTACGAACACCTTTTTTAAGTAGACACGCCAATGAAGAGTCCCACAATTTTTTCAATTTTTTTGGTGTGGTATTTTTAAAGTTATGGATTTTTCTTTTCGCCGTTTTTTTAAAGAGATGAATCATAACTCGACACATGTTACGAAAATAAAACTTAAAAAATATCAGTTCTTATCTATATACAACAAAATTTATACCCACGTAAAGTAGATTCAATGTAGAATCTACTGGTATGAAGTTCGGCATTCGTTTTGTTGTGTAAGAGGTGGTTTTTCCCTTCCGAAAATGGAGAAACCTAAAAATTCTGCAGAGATGTGAATCTTTCATGTTTCAGAGATTATTCGACCGAAATAATTATTCGGCCGAATAACGTTTTTCCGTAACGACGCCGTGAATTATGGTGAAGGTTATTCGGCCGAATAATGAAACGGAAAAAAAACTCGTCGACCGGGAAAAAATAAATAAAATGTTTTTTATACTCATATAAATAAACCTAAAGTTGATTCATTATTTTCGCATGTTTTAACTTCGCATTTTTTTGTCAAACTAATTTTGAAAGGAGAAGATATTTTTTGCAAAATGAGGTTTTTACAAGGTATGTTTCTTCTTTTTTTTTACAAAAGGCACATTGAAGGATTTTTTTTTCTAAGGCATATTTGCAAGGAGTTTTTTCAAAATATTTCTTTTCTTATTGCATATTTGCAAAGAAGACATTTTTTGCAAAAGGAGGTTTTTACAAAGTATGTTTCTTCTTCTTTTTTCCAAAAGGCACATTGAAGGTGATTTTTTTCTAAGGCATATTTGCAAGGAGTTTTTTCAAAATATTTATTTTCTTATTGCATATTTGCAAATAAGACATTTTTTGCAAAATGAGGTTTTTATAAAGTATGTTTCTTCCTTTTTTTTCCAAAAGACACATTGAAAGTGTTTTTTTTAAGGCATATTTGCAAGGAGTTTTTTCAAAATATTTCTTTTCTTAGACATGTTTGCAAGGAGGTTCTTTGCAAGGATTGTATTTAAAAAGTGTGTATTCGAAAGTATTTTTGCAAAAAAAATGTATTTTTCCTTCTTATTTCTTTGAAAGGGATTTTTTCAAAGAGTTGTTTTGGTAAGATAATTTACAAATGGTTTTTTTCCAAAGTAGTTTTGCACTTCTTATTTAATTGAAAGAGGTTTTTTCAAATAGTTGTTTTACTAAAGTATTTTGCAAAGGGTTTTTTTCCAAAGTAGTTTTGCACTTCTTATTTATTTGAAAAGAGTTTTTTCAAATAGTTATGTTGCTAAGGTATTTTGCAAAGGGTTTTTTGCAAGGTAGTTTTGTACTTCTTATTTCTTTGAAATTGGTTTTTTCAAAGAGTTATTTCTTTACAATGATTTTTTCCCAGATATGTTTACAAATAAGTACTTATTCAAAGTACTTTTTTTTAGTGGCTTTTTTTGTAGATATTTTTTCAAAGAGGTTTTTTTGCAATGATTTTTACAACAAAGATTTATTTACAAGGTGTTTTTATTATTTTTCAATGGGTAGGTAATTTATTGTCAAGGAGTTTCTTATTTCTTTCCAAGAATGTTTTTTTCAAAGAAGATTTTTGTTCAGAGAGTTTTTTCAAAGGAAAGTTAATTCCAAAGAGATCTTCTTTTTTTTTTAAACAGAAACAGGTAAAAAGGTTGTATTAACAAAGGCTGTGCACAACCATTCAATACATTGGCAAAATCCAGTTCTCTGCGTCTAATGCAGGAAAATTGCAGAGATTTTTAAAGTCTATTCCCTGGAGTTCTTTACTATCAGACTTCCTAAAAACACTGTAATTACTAGTGGGGTAAACCCTCACAAACTGATTACATGATTTAAGGCAAAAATACATTCAAAACAAAAACAGCTGGGAGACCCTGCAAGCAAGGAAATGCCATTATCCATAGTTCTGCTGGTTGACTGAAGACGCCTCTGCCATTTCCAGATTCACTGTTGGAGCCTCTTGTGCGTAGCTACATTGCGTTTTGTATACAAGAGCAGAGATGTCATTTTTAATGCTTTCCAGCTTCCCCATGAGTTCAATGATGTTTCTATCAATATCCTCCATGCGCGATTCCAAGCAAGACAGCTTGGAATGAATGTATTTGTCTTCCACCTCGAGTTCATCAATTTTGTTGTCTGTGTTGCACACTGCAGCATAATTTCTTGACAGGTAAACCTTGATGTCGGAGGTGAGGCGACTCAGAGTAACAATCGCCTGCCTGACGCCGTCCATCTCGCATTCAGCCGGGAGATAACTACCTGCTAACAACACTACAGGTTCCTGAGCGAGACAAAGGTTTTGCAGAGCAGGGCCGAGAGCATCGAATGGAGGGTTGTCCATGTTGAATGTAATATCAACTACCGTCGCCTGGGGTGATAAATGCTCAGGCGTGAGAACAGTACCCGCCACGAGGTGAGCACATGGTGTGAGGTGAGATAAACGAGCCATGCCATGGCGGTGGAGAAGGCAGAGACCAATGCAAAAATCGCCGTGAGAGTTTAGGCTAATATGCCTTAAACTTTTCCATAGTGGAGAGTGCTTAAACCACGAGACCATTAGGGGATAAAGTGGTATGATAAGACATTGTTTAGGATTACTTGCCCCATTTCTAACTTGACTCCATTGTTGGCCAAAGTGTCAGCATTACCATTGAGATCCCTTAGCACATGATAATAGAGTGTGTCCTTTGGGAGGGTAAGACGTTTTATTCTTTTCTGGATTCTTCGATTTTTGTCATTTTTTAGGGAATTGCCATTTTTCATTGCATGAATAACATGCCTGGAGTCCCCATAAACTTGAAGGCGATTCATATTGAGGGTGACTGCTAATTCTAGAGAATAGAACAAGGCTAGCCATTCTGCTTGATTGTTGGTGCTAGTTCCAAGTCCCCAAGAGAAATCTACTAATTTATTTCCTCCAGGGTCAAAAATTACCCCACCCGCACCTGCTGCCCCCAATTCCAAAGAGATCTTCTTCAAAAGACTCTTACAAAATTTTTATAAGGTAAAGTAAATTTCAGTTCATGTTTTTATAAATTCCGTAAATATTTTTAAATCTTAATTTATTTATTTTTACTATAAAGTAATATGATTCTTTAATTTATCATATATAGATTAAACAACCATGGGCAATAAGAGAAAACGTCAAAGAAAAGGTGATCGTAAACGTAATGATGATGATAATAGAGAGAAACAAAAACTCAGATATATTGCCAAAAAACAAAGGGTTGCCGAAACGGAAGAGAGAACTATTGAAGATATAAATACAGATTTACATGATACCGTTGAAGAGATGGAAATTGAAAATAGAATACAAAAAGAACAAATTGAAGTTGAAAAGAACATTGTAGAAGATGTAAATAGTGATTTACATGCTAATGTCGATGAAGTCAATATTGAAGATCAAGTTCAACATCCAGAAATTGGACCTGGTATGTATATATCATATATTTTTTAAATTCATTTTTTTATAATGAATTTTATTTTTGGATATATGTTAAATTAAATTTAACTTGATGTATAGGTACTTTTACTATTAATGATGAAATGTTAGAAGACATTCATTACGACAAATATGGAGAAAAACTACCAATACATGTTGCACGATATCGTGCTACAAAAATTTATGATGAAGTTCTCAAGGATTACTCAATAGCAGGACAAGCACAAATTTTGAGATGTTTATTAGTGTCCAAGAAGTTAGAAGGTGCTACATCATTATTGGGTATTCACAAAGCGACAAAAGAGTCGAAATTGAAACAAAATGTGATGGAAAATATAAGTGATGCAATAAAAAAATTTGGAAAATCCAGGAAGAAAGATATCAGTGCTGCACGTAAAGCAATTCATACAGCAATTCTTTCAGCCAGTACTAAACAAAAGCGTTTGACAACAGAACTAGCAAAAGCAGTTGGAATATCAAGAAAGACATTATACAAACATAGCAAATTCAGAATGCAAATAAATGAAAATAATGAACTTGCTTGCTGGGCAATTATTTGTAGACAACCTTACAAAGATAGATTAGGAGTAGGTGTTAAAGATATTGTACGAGAATATTGGTTGGAACATGCTCGAGTTTCACCAAATTCAAGAGATGTGATACGCAAAAGAATATCACGAAATGTATATGAAAGCCAACCAAACATATAATGGACATGACACAAGTACAATTGTTCAATAAATTTAAGGAAGATCATCGTGGAATTAATATATCAATCACTACATTTGTGCAACAAAAACCATGGTATGTTCGACCTATTACTATACGTGATACATGTTGTTGCCGTTATCATGTGCAATTTCAATTATATTATGACACGTTTCTTGAATTTGGTAAAATGTTTTGGACAAATTCACCACCGCCACCGACGATACGTGAATTCATATCTCAAATTTTATGTGAGAGAAATCACAATGAAGTATTTTATTCAAAGAAATGTGTCAATGGAAAACATTGTCATCATTGTGAAAATTTGGTGCTATTCCACAATAAATATTCTATCGATAATGATCAATCGTTGTCAAATGTAAATGTTGATTGGAGGAGATACGAATACATCAACTATAGTACAAGTTCTAGTGATTCACATTCCAAAAGAATTGATTTGCTAGAAGACAAGATATGCGTCACAGATTTTCTCAAAAAATTTGAAAGCGAAATTTATAAATACACCCAGCATTCACATAGAGCACGATGGCAAGATCTTCAATTCAAACAGTCTCGTGAAATTTTTCCACCCGGAACAATTTTGTCGGTGGTTGATTTTACTGAAAACTATACATTTGCTGCACAAAAAGAGATACAGAGTGAATACTATCACTCTGACCAAGTTTCGATATTTGTCCATGTTGTATATAGACATTCTCAACAGGATGTTGATGGCATTGAAAGCACATGTGACAATCGAGATGTGATTAAAGAATATCACTTCTATATCAGCGATGATCGTACACACGATACAAATTTTGTTCAACATTGTATAGAAAATATTTTCTATGACTCACTGAAAAAACGCGAAGTCAAATTCAATGAGCATTGGATATGGTCTGATGTATGTGCGGGTCAACTTAAATCTTCACGATCATTTTTTTGGTTATGTCGACTTCATAAAGCACTAAACATTAAACATCGCTGGAATTTCTTTGAAACTGGGCATGGAAAAGGTGAGCATGATGGTGCAGGAGCATGCGTAAAAAGAGCACTTCGAAGATGCAAAATGAACTATTCTTCTGCACGGTTTCATTCAGCTGCAGAGGTTGTCCAATGGTGTCAATTAAATCTAAGCCATGATTATAATCAACAATCAAAAGATGTGCGCAGGTATGTCCACTATTTTTTTTATTTATATTATTTCTTGAAATTTAAAAAAATGTATGTACTAACATTTAAGTACATGTACACTAACATTAAAAGTTGTTCTTTGAAAGTGATTCATCATTTATTGTGTAGGTTTTTTTGGCTTGTTGGTGTCCAAGATATAAATAGATCAATACCATATGACACTAGCACCATACATGGGACTAGAGATCTTCACTCTATTCAAACAAAATAATTTCACAACGTGTTTGCATTTGACAGTATAAAGCAATCATGCTTTTGTCATATTTGCATTGAAAATGTTGAATCTACAGAAGTTTGTGAAAACATAACAAACAACTACGTAAAAGCTTGGAGACACACAGAGATTAATCCAAAAGGAAAAATGCCACTGGCAAGTGTAGAAGAGTTAGAATCAGAAGAAATAGCAATATCGTCTGATGGCGATAGAATTTCAGATCTCGTTAGAGAAGGTAATAAACTTGTTCTTGACTTTTAAGTTAATTGTTCATTCTAGTCCATCGCCATAAGTATAGTCAATTTAATTCATTTAAAAACGTTAACACCAATTATAATTTGCGCAAGAGATGTTTTCGCTGTGATTGCACCTGTAGACAACAACGAAAATGTCAAATATTATTTGATGCGATGCACTGAAGGAAAAATGAAGTTATTGGAGGACTACAACGACAATGGATTTACATACGAAAGAGGATCCATCATTTTAAAAGGCTATTTTTTTTCAGCAAACGCATATGACTAAAAATTATGTCTACTTTCAAGATTATGAGCCCGATGTTATATGTTGTCAGTATAGTCATTTAGTATGTGCATCTCGAATAAAGTTGATACAAGTTCCATCAAAAAAACAGTTAAAAACCAAAAATGGAAACTATCCATATGTGACCATGAACGGATAGTTGAGGATGGCATTCCATTGCGATGTTTTTAACTACATATCAAAAATAAATTGATCTATATTTTTGTCCATGTCAATTGTTGTGTACAATATATTTTTTGTTCATGTGTCACAATTGTTGTGCACAGTATATTTTTTCATTGAGTTTTTATGAATATTTTCTTGAATTACAACTAACATAAAAGCTTAAATGGTTGTACTTTAACATGCTTCAAAATGAATTTAAATATTATTTGGGAATTCAAAAGTACTTTATTCGGGTCCCCATATGTCTATTAGACCACTAAGGGATGAGCTAACGGATGTGGCTATCCCCACTCCGCCCCGAAATTTTACTTTTGATTGATTGATGCCAATGAAAAATCACCAAAAAACATACTAAATTTTGTATTCTTTTAATCCATAGAACATGTTTCTTTAATATACTTCACCAATAAATATGATCTGAATGAATTTTTTAAAACAAGTTGTTAATCTATATAATTTTTAAATATATGATTGTTGCACAAAAATAATATATCTCTCACATGTAAGTTCACATAACTGAAATCATAGCAAATGAAGATAACAATCATTTGATTTTTAATCACAAACAAGAATTCTTAGATTGTGAAGCTTATGCTAAATTAGAGCAATGATTATTTACAACAAATCGATAAAAATTCATCGAATTGTTGTCTAAAATTCATTGCTCTAACTTATCATAAGCTTCACAATCCGAAAATCCTCACTTGTGATTAAAAAACAAAAAATCATTATCCCCATTTGCCATGATTTCAATATTTAGAAATTCACGAACTACAAAGTACCTGAACAATGAACATATGAAAAACATTAGTTAAATTTTGAAATTTACATATGCATATCAAACAATAAACATATGAAAAACATTAATTGAAATTTAAAATTTACATATGAATCAAACTACCTAAAAATTGAAACTTTTATCAAACAATTCGTAGATTTTCTATCAAAAATTCCTATCATTTCATTTCTTTACATTTTAACATCCCATTTCTTAGTTCATTTTAAACCTTCATTCTTATGATTCAACACTTTCTCAACATTCATTCTTTCCATAACATTTCTCAACATAACAAAATGAAATTTTTTTACAAATTCAACATTTCCAAACTTTAAATTACCTATTCAATGTTTCATTCACTCTTAACAACTTTAAATTACCTATCAAATGTTTCATTCACTCTTAACATTTCAAACATTTTTGACACCTCCCATTCATTTTTTCCCAACATTGATTCTTACCATAACATTCATTCTCAACATTGAACATTTCCTAACTTAGATTAACATTTTAAACATTCCTAACACCTCCCATTCATTCTTTCCCAACATTCATTCTTCCATAACATTCATTCTCATCATTCAACATTTCCTAACCTTAGATTGCACCTATCAAGACATTTTAAACATTCATGAAAAACATATTATAAACATTATCAAAACATTTTAAACATTCATGGAAAACATATTCTAAATATTTTACCAAATGAGAAATAATTAGCATGTACTCATATATAATCCAAAAAAAAGTTAATGAACATGTGAGTTCAATGTACATATATGTATAATCAAAAAATAAATACCGTCCATGTTCAAAACAACTACAATATATATATATATCAACAAAAACAATAAAGTCTGAACCACTGTTCATCTGGACCAATATCTTTCCACTATTTTTCACTAGGACCTTCCCTGGGACTCAACTCAACCTACAATACACAGAAAAAACAAATTATAAATCTAGATCATAAATTATTTAAACAATTTTAACATAAATTCAAGATATTAAGATATTAAACTTATCTAAAAAACAATTCAATTATTAAAAAAATCGTACATCAAATTATTTGAATGCATGTCCACCACTTTTTTCCACTAGAGCCTTCCCTTTGGCTCCAAAGGATCTCAAAGAGCCAAGCTGCAACATGTACAAAAGTAATTTATGAATCCTAAAGCATGCAAACAATTTTCAAATATATCCAAAAAATATAAAACATTAAACTTATATCAGAGATCATTTCTAGTTCAACAAAATTATCTCGGTGCCAATATCCGCATTCATCAAAGAACCCGCATCTTCACCCCCAAATTCCAAATGGTATCTCCCCTAAAATTTAAATTTTGTTAATGAATAAAACATAGTAGATACATATAATAAATTAAGCAATTAACTTAAAACCAAAACAAAAAAATTAAAATCATTAGCTCACAAGAGATGGTAAATCATCTAAAAAGTTGGAATCTAAAGAAACCTGCATAGATAAGTCAAATTAACAGTAAGATACATTGATATTCATTAAAATTCAAACAAACAAAAAAATATCAAGTTCAATCATAAATATTATAATTAAAATACCTCTCCAAAGCGCTCTTCATTTTGACTAGGACGCTCTTCATTTTGACTACTGGAGACTCGAAAATTATGTGCATTTAACATTCTAGAAAACTGCAAACAAAATACATTTGCTTAATATATTTATTACTATGTAGCAAAAAATTCAATTCAAAATGAATAATAAAAAATCAAATAGATTGTCATAGCATAATCAACAAATCTCTCCCATACTCGATGTGTCATTGGATAACACATCTGAAGCTATATCTCGACAAGACTTAGCATAAGCCCTGAGATCATCGATGCTCAATGCATCTACCTCGTCATTCATCTTGTAAACAAAATTTTGACAAACAGTAGCACGAGCCCTCTCTCTACCCAAACCCACTTCTACTCCAACAAGAGCTGATGCTAAACCATCACCTACCGATTCCCTTGCAGCTGTCCCTAGTTGGGATGTGGGCTTCATCTCTGATCTTAAAGCCACAACCCTTGGTGGACGAGGTATCTCAGGTGGAGGTTGAATAGTCGTAGGGTCTCTAAGAGCACATTTTTTATTATATATTCGACCCTTTCCAACTCCATAAAAGTCAGAAGGAACATCAGTATAGTTAGGCTTCATACCTAAAAAAAACTCCGCATAGAAAAATCTAACAAAATAATTAGGAACCTCATCATTCCATGGAAATCGACCATAAGCTGCAAGAAACCGATCATATATTAAATGTGCAATTTGAGGATGCTTGAAATATTGCACTTTCAACATTTTTCGCTTAAGGCCTTCTTTGAAATTGAACATTGAATTGGCTTGTTCTCTGGTGACTCTCTCCTTCACAACCTCCCACTTGTCTGGACCCATAACTTGGTCCCTTCGCATCCGCATCAAATGAACAAAACCATTCGTAGTTGGTCCAAGTTCCTCGTATGCATCAATGAATTTTTGCAAAGACCCCAAAACAATCTCTAGACTTTGTCGGCTCTCTGGAGGGAGATCCAAAGAACAAAGATCATTGTGCAACCTGTCATAGTGGGATCTACAACTTTCAAGAATAGTTTTTTGCACAACACCTTCCCATGGAAGCTCATCAGGTAAATCAGACGGATAAGTTGATATGGATGTACAACCCTCAGCTAGTGGAACATATGTCGTCCTAGCTCTAGGAGGATCTTCAAGACCCTGCTCTGCACCCACACCTATTCCATCATCTACAATCCTATCTTGATCTTCCTCTCGCTCTGTTGAATTACGCACATCTTCTGAACCTCGCTCTGCTTCAAATATAGCCGTAGTAAAAAATTAACCTTGTCCAAAAATTCAAAACACATAAAAATACAAATTATACATGATTAAACATTAATGTTCATACCAACAAAAGGTTGAGATCGACGCTCTCCCACAGAAGACAAAGGAGAATCATTTGTACCCCTATCAACTTGTTGGTGATCAGTTGACTGTGACCCATACAATAAACTCAAACCCCGCAGTGAATTCGACAACCTCTGACTACCAATGGGAACACCAATTCCTGATGAATGTGATGATCTCGTACGCTTTCGCTTCGAAGACTCCACTCTATCCATTTGATATGATTTCTAAATTTACACAAACGTCAACTCATAACATATTGAAATTGTACATGTTTATTCTACAAGCATAAAGACATATCTAATAAGAACTACATACCAAATGTAAAGGTGTCTAAAGTAGTATAAGTGAAGTTTTTTTGTAAGTCCCTCTCCTAATTCTAATTAATTAACTAAACTATTGCAACGTAAAGACATTTATAATAATCATTTCGTTATCAAATATAAGTTATAACGAGTTAATTGTAGTAGTATAGTAGCCTTAAAAACTTTTCATCCATCAAATATGATCGAATTATATATATCAATGTACAAACATTTCACAAAATATATATATCTACACTTATTAAAAGATTCCTACTTTATATTCATGATAAAAAAATTTACACATATTGAAATTGGAATTGTTAATTCTTCAGACTTAAAAACATTTCTCATAAAGAACTGCATAACAAATGTGGTGGTGCCTAGAGTAGTATAATTTAATTTTTTTGTAAGTCCCTCTCCTAACTCTAGCAGCACTACTATTGCACCATAAAGATAACATTAATAATCATCTCATATTCAGATAAAAACTATAATGCAGTTAATTGTAGTAGTATAGTAACCTTACAAATTCTTCATCGATCACTTATAATTTAATTCTATATCTCAATAAACAAACATTTCTTAATATTTATTAAAAAAAAATAATTAAGGACTTACAGCAATATAACACTACAGCAATATAATTAAGGACTTACAACAATATAATTAAGGACTTAATATTTATAATTTATAATGCTATAAATATTACAAATACTGTTCATCTGGACCAATATCTTTCCACTATTTTTCACTAGGACCTTCCCTGGGACTCAACTCAACCTACAATACACAGAAAAACAAATTATAAATTTAGATCATAAATTATTTAAACAATTTTAACATAAATTCAAGATATTAAGATATTAAACTTATCTAAAAAACAATTCAATTATTAAAAAAATCGTACATCAAATTATTTGAATGCATGTCCACCACTTTTTTCCACTAGAGCCTTCCCTTTGGCTCCAAAGGATCTCAAAGAGCCAAGCTGCAACATGTACAAAAGTAATTTATGAATCCTAAAGCATGCAAACAATTTTCAAATATATCGAAAAAATATAAAACATTAAACTTATATCAGAGATCATTTCTAGTTCAACAAAATTATCTCGGTGCCAATATCCTCATTCATCAAAGAACCCGCATCTTCACCCCCAAATTCCAAATGGTCTCTCCCCTAAAATTTAAATTTTGTTAATGAATAAAACATAGTAGATACATATAATAAATTAAGCAATTAACTTAAAACCAAAACAAAAAAATTAAAATCATTAGCTCACAAGAGATGGTAAATCATCTAAAAAGTTGGAATCTAAAGAAACCTGCATAGATAAGTCAAATTAACAGTAAGATACATTGATATTCATTAAAATTCAAACAAACAAAAAAATATCAAGTTCAATCATAAATATTATAATTAAAATACCTCTCCAAAGCGCTCTTCATTTTGACTAGAACGCTCTTCATTTTGACTACTGGAGACTCGAAAATTATGTGCATTTAACATTCTAGAAAACTGCAAACAAAATACATTTGCTTAATATATTTATTACTATGTAGCAAAAAATTCAATTCAAAATGAATAATAAAAAATCAAATAGATTGTCATAGCATAATCAACAAATCTCTCCCATACTCGATGTGTCATTGGAGAACACATCTGAAGCTATATCTCGACAAGACTTAGCATAAGCCCTGAGATCATCGATGCTCAATGCATCTACCTCGTCATTCATCTTGTAAACAAAATTTTGACAAACAGTAGCACGAGCCCTCTCTCTACCCAAACCCACTTCTACTCCAACAAGAGCTGATGCTAAACCATCACCTACCGATTCCCTTGCAGCTGTCCCTAGTTGGGATGTGGGCTTCATCTCTGATCTTAAAGCCACAACCCTTGGTGGACGAGGTATCTCAGGTGGAGGTTGAATAGTCGTAGGGTCTCTAAGAGCACCTTTTTTATTATATATTCGACCCTTTCCAACTCCATAAAAGTCAGAAGGAACATCAGTATAGTTAGGCTTCATACCTAAAAAAAACTCCACATAGAAAAATCTAACAAAATAATTAGGAACCTCATCATTCCATGGAAATCGACCATGAGCTGCAAGAAACCGATCATATATTAAATGTGCAATTTGAGGATGCTTGAAATATTGCACTTTCAACATTTTTCGCTTAAGGCCTTCTTTGAAATTGAACATTGAATTGGCTTGTTCTCTGGTGACTCTCTCCTTCACAACCTCCCACTTGTCTGGACCCATAACTTGGTCCCTTCGCATCCGCAGCAAATGAACAAAACCATTCGTAGTTGGTCCAAGTTCCTCGTATGCATCAATGAATTTTTGCAAAGACCCCAAAACAATCTCTAGACTTTGTCGGCTCTCTGGAGGGAGATCCAAAGAACAAAAATCATTGTGCAACCTGTCATAGTGGGATCTACAACTTTCAAGAATAGTTTTTTGCACAACACCTTCCCATGGAAGCTCATCAGGTAAATCAGACGGATAAGTTGATATGGATGTACAACCCTCAGCTAGTGGAACATATGTCGTCCTAGCTCTAGGAGGATCTTCAAGACCCTGCTCTGCACCCACACCTATTCCATCATCTACAATCCTATCTTGATCTTCCTCTCGCTCTGTTGAATTACGCACATCTTCTGAACCTCGCTCTGCTTCAAATATAGCCGTAGTAAAAAATTAACCTTGTCCAAAAATTCAAAACACATAAAAATACAAATTATACATGATTAAACATTAATGTTCATACCAACAGAAGGTTGAGATCGATGCTCTCCCACAGAAGACAAAGAAGAATCATTTGTACCCCTATCAACTTGTTGGTGATCAGTTGACTGTGACCCATACAATAAACTCAAACCCCGCAGTGAATTCGACAACCTCTGACTACCAATTGGAACACCACTTCCTGATAAATGTGATGATCTCCTACGCTTTCCCTTCGAAGACTCCACTCTATCCATTTGATATGATTTCTAAATTTACACAAACGTCAACTCATAACATATTGAAATTGTACATGTTTATTCTACAAGCATAAAGACATATCTAATAAGAACTACATACCAAATGTAAAGGTGTCTAAAGTAGTATAAGTGAAGTTTTTTTGTAAGTCCCTCTCCTAGTTCTAATTAATTAACTAAACTATTGCAACGTAAAGACATTTATAATAATCATTTCGTTATCAAATATAAGTTATAACGAGTTAATTGTAGTAGTATAGTAGCCTTAAAAACTTTTCATCCATCAAATATGATCAAATTATATATATCAATGTACAAACATTTCACAAAATATATATATCTACACTTATTAAAAGATTCCTACTTTATATTCATGATAAAAAAATTTACACATATTGAAATTGGAATTGTTAATTCTTCAGACTTAAAAACATTTCTCATAAAGAACTGCATAACAAATGTGGTGGTGCCTAGAGTAGTATAACTTAATTTTTTTGTAAGTCCCTCTCCTAACTCTAGCAGCACTACTATTGCACCATAAAGATAACATTAATAATCATCTCATATTCAGATAAAAACTATAATGCAGTTAATTGTAGTAGTATAGTAACCTTACAAATTCTTCATCGATCACTTATAATTTAATTCTATATCTCAATAAACAAACATTTCTTAATATTTATTAAAAAAAAAAAATTAAGGACTTACAGCAATATAACACTACAGCAATATAATTAAGGACTTACAACAATATAATTAAGGACTTAATATTTATAATTTATAATGCTATAAATATTACAAATACTAACTTTTATAAAATTTAGATTAAATTCTAATAACATGAAACATTGCTTATTAACTTACTAAGAAAAATAACGATTTAATGAATTAGTATGAAACATCGACATACTTAAACTATCAATTGAAAATTCCTTTTATTTTACACTATGTATCACACAAAATATCCCTAAGAACAGAGTTCAAGAACTCTGTTCAAGAACACCGTTTAAGAACTGTGTTCAAGAACACCATTCTAGAACTCTGTTCAAGAACACCGTTCTTGAACTCTGTTCAAGAACAGCGTTCTTGAACTCTCTTCAATAACAGCGTTCAAGAACTCTGTTCAAGAACAGCGTTCAAGAACTCTGTTCAAGAACAGAGTTCAAGAACTCTGTTAAAGGGTATACAGAGTAAACTCATGAAAGTAAAATTACATATAAAAAAATATTCTTGCCAATACAAAATTACGTATAAAACAACTATTCTTTCCAATACAAAAAACTATTCTTGCCAAAAAACTCTGCTCTGGCCATAAAATAAAATGTTAAAAATAAAGACAACCATTTTTACCAATAACGAATTTCGCCAAAAGATACACACCTGTAACCCAAACACGCAGAGAAGAGATCGTCAATCCAGAACGCCGCAGCAGGTCAAACCACCAACTCACCAAACAACAAATATTTCTTGCACAAATCGACAAATTATGTTAGCAACTGAAAACTTTAAAAATTCGAAAACAAAATCAAAAGAACACAACAAAACGGGAAAACATACCTTCAAATGGCGAACAATCAACCCTGCGCGGAAAGCCGAAACACCAACAACGCACCGATCACAACCCCAGAAAAACAAACGAACTAACCTACCAAACTACCGCATTTCAACAAAATATTAGAAGACAGAAAATAATTATAAAATTCTAAAACTACCACATAAAACAAACTTAAAATTCAAAAACCAATAACAGGAGATAAAACTTATTTACCTTAACAGCCGATAACTCCACGTTGTTACGCCGAGCTGCAAAAAAACACCAATTTCAGAGTTGCGAATCCGCCAGGCACACTCGTCGACGAACGCAGCAAGTAGCGGATCGCGAAAACGGTGAATCAACAACAGCCGAGCAAGCACCGGATCTGGGAAAGGGTGGAGCAACAACGGCCAAGCAACCAGCGGTTCAGGGAAGGGGTGTAGCAACAGCGGTCGAGCGTCATCGACGCAACAGGAGACGAGCGTCGTCGTCGAGCATGCAGGGTGGTGGCAAGGATCAAGGAGGGGCCCGCTTGCGGGGTCCATAATTATGCAACAGCGACAGCCAAATGGCGGACGATGCCGACTTTTTATGCAGAAAAATTGTTCGGGTCGAACGATTGTTCGGCCGAATAATTGTTCGGCCGAATAATTATTCGGCCGAACAATCATTAAGCCGAACAATTGTTCGGCTGAACAATTATTCGGCCGAATAAACTACCATCAAAAAAAATTTCCCGTCCGGCAGTGGTTTGCATGCATTTCAAGGATACCCGTTAAACTAAATGGAGAACTGTTAGTAGTTATTCGGCCGAAGAACTTCTACATTATTCGGCCGAATAATAAATATTATTCGGCCGAATAACCTCCGCTAAGACGATTTTGCCCTAGTTTCTCACGAAAGTGTTACCCACCTTCACGTTTTTACCCAGGTAAATGAGAAGATTTTCTGCACTGTGACATACCCGAATTTCTGTAAAAATTTAAATTTTTCTAAAGCGTCTAATATTCATTAAAATGCTCTGCGGAAGGTAAGGTGTACACACAACATCTATATTTATCACATCATTGTAGCATCTCATAACTTCTTAACATTGATTATTCAATGGTAATTATTAATGAAAACTTTACTTGTCGACACAAGGTCTTCTGTAAATTCGCAAGCAACACCAATCGTATCTTATTTTAATAGTATGACTAAAATTCCAACACTTGTCTCAACTTAACAATTCCTTCTACTAGCTCGATTATAACTGAATAAAACGCATTCGTGAAAGGATATAAATAACAACCACCATATTAGTAAAATGCTTAAGATACATAAATTAGAGGTAAATGAAACGGAAGGAATAACTGAAGCATATCATCAAGAGAATACATGAAAGAGATGCACAAGTACCTCTACAAATATCAAGAGATATATACACACCAAGAGAACACATATATACACATGAGACCAAGGTAACGTGGTTCACCCGTACACGGGCTAGTCCACAAAGGTGTGTGCATCATTTATTATTAGGCAAAAAGGTAATAAGATTACAACGAGCAACATAGTTGCTGTAACAAGATTTCTTCTTCTTCCGTCAAGCTTCTATCACCTAGAGCTTTTCATGAATCCACCATTCATAACCTTTATACTTATGTTTCATCAACATAAAGATATATATAACAGTTCTTTCATAACTCTTATACTTATGTTCTCATTTCTAGTCTTTTCTCATACATGTCTAAAATCTTTGAACAATAACATAACGTTTACTTTATCATTTCTTGTCATATACATAAAATCATTAAATCATGACATAACCCTTTTTCCTTTATAATTTCTTGTCATTTCTCATGCTATCACTCTATCTAGCATTCTTTTAACAATCTATTTATTTCCCTCACGGATAATATGTATATACAATATTTTGAGGTAATCAATACCAAACAACATAATCCAAGTTTCTTCTTTATAACTTACGGGTGAAAAGGAATTATTATCTACTCCACGTGTAATGTAAAAATGTTCTACTACTTCAGAAGTAGCCATCGAGCCATTCTCCACGCGTCAAAGGTATATTTAAGTTCCAAGATATGGAAGTTACTATATGCACATACCTTTAAATATTTAAAGCATTAATTAGGGTTTTATACTTTCATACAACTGTAATGCACTATCTTAACCATCAAGAAGAATTACCGGAATTACAATTCCATGACAGTAAGCAAACAAAGACCATCTACAGGGTTTGATCAGGGAGCAAGCCCTGTCATGGCTATCCGTGCCCAAGTTGTTCAGAGACGCCATAGACAAAACGTTTGTAAATAAACTTAAATAATAACGTTTAATACTAAGAACACGTCTTCTTCACAATAATTCCGACAGAGTATCTATTGGGAAGATACGAGCGATCTACCAGTTTTACAGACATATTACTTAGTCGAATATTGTGAAATCAAATCCGATACATCAATAACCAGCAATATCAAATAACCTATGTTTCATCTGTACCTAGTCACTACACAGAGCATCAATTTGAAGATGTAAACTATACCATAGAATGTTCTCGAGTCAAAAACAAAATTCATAACATCGGGATCAGGCATTTCTTAGCCCTCCTTTCCCATATTCTCGGTTCTTCCACGCGTTCCCCATAGGAATCACAGGAATAACTAACTTAAAACACAACATTGGAACTCTGCATACATAGATCATGATTTCAAGAAAAAGATTCAACACAAGGGTTTAAAAAAAAAAGGGTTCAACGCTCTCTAATGAGGGAGATCTCTTTGGTAACTCAATTAATTTCCATTTAATCAAAAAACTTAGCACAAGCATATTATTCTGTCTGCTGGTATCTACACTACAGAGGTGTAGACTCATGGGTAATAACTCTAAATTTTTGAATACAGCAAATGCATCCACGTCAACTAAAGTGAATCGGAACCATCAATTAAGATATGGAGCGCAATGAACACAACTAAGGAAATCAATCCATCTAATGGCATAAATGTTTTCAATCCAAAGTGTTTCTTCACTAACAAGCAACTCAACTCAAACGCGTTAAACTCACAGACTAAAATCTTTGAGGCAACGCCTTAAGTAAACGGTGGGACTGTATTAATTATAGGTCAGAAAAGAACTAGTAAACCGATGGAAGCAAAAATGGAAACTATGTTCACGTAGGTCATACAGTAACAATCAGGTAGGTCATAAAAACTAAAGCAAAATACACTTTAAGAAATGGGATCGACTCTCCCTTGAGGGCCGTCATTAATCGTTTGAGCCCTAGTCATTCAGAGGAGAAGGAAAACAGTTCCTATCTAGGTTCAAGGAACAGAGATCTAAGCCACTATTTCAATAAGTAAGAAAATCAACAAAGACCTAAAATTCAAAATCAAATCCAGTAACTAAGAATTAAGAACAGATCAGAGACACAATTTTAATCCCGAATATGGAGGTAGATGCGATCTAACTCGGCTTTCAATTCCAGCAAAAGAACTTAAGTAGCATACTATTTGAAGAGAGTACCTGAGATTGATTGCGTTGATGTAAGTACAGAGACCCTTTCTTAACGCGGCGATGGGACCAAGCTAATACCGAGCTCCTTCTAACGCAGAGATTAGTTCTTGCTCAAAAATTTTCTTCCTGCTGAGATCTTCTACCCAACTTCTCGCCGAGATCAAGATCGATGAGATATAGTTTTTCGACCCTTCTGTGCTCCAATGGAGTCTTCAACCGAGCCAGTGGAATCCTCTTGCATCCAAAAACCTTTCAAGATCGAACCTCCCTCAGATTGTATGTCAACCAATTAGCAATAATCCTCATTTCTCTAGTCATCCTCCATCTCGGGCGAGAGACACCTTTTGCAGAGATGAAAAACTCTTTTAAGAATCGATATCAATCCCACTCTGATGGTCGTAACCCCCCTAACTCCTTCCACTCGGCGTCTTTTAAACTCCCTTGTCAGGTGTTGTAAACATCGCCTTCTCAAGACCCATATGTTATCTCAACTAGTTCACCACTATGACAAATGTCGAGAAACTACCACTCAGCGGCAGGAGTCCTACCACAATCTCCATCTGGTCGGTTGGTAAGAGGCTAACCTTAAATTTTAAGCGTCCACGTTTAACTACTCAAGGAGTGGAAGTTTAGGAAATCAAGCATTCTCCTTTTGCTTTACGAAATATGAAAACCAGCCAAGTGGAGGGTTCGGTTCTTAAATAAGAGGGTGTGCTAACCAATCATGCTAATCTTAAAATCTGCAATTTGTCGAGCTTCCTCCTTCATTCCACTAATCAACGTTTTCATTAAATTCAAAATAACTTAATTTGGACAAGTGTTCCCCTTGCGTAGAAGTGGTTCAAACCGTTCTCCATCATACGCTTTTTACCACATGTCCATTTAATGATTTAGCTTTCAAGTGGTAGAAGTACCCGATCCATTTTAAGAAGTTTAATGATCCACTAAGAACATGTTCTAAAACAATTTAGAAAAGATTTCAAATCTTTCCCTTTTAAAATTTAAGTATCACTAAATTCGTTATCTTTTAAAGATTCGATATCCCTCATGGTTGGGTATTATTATAAACTCATAAATCATTTGTCTATATGATTCCTCCATAATACTACTAGTATATATATATATATATATATATATTTATTAATAATTTGACATCTCAAAGTGTGACTTATACCTATACATGATAGTTGTAAGTTTAAGTGGTACAAAAAAATAAGTTATGCTTATCAACACATATTAACCCTACTTAGGTGGATTTCTTTAGAAATTTTTTTTGAATGATCTCCGCTAGCTTCTCATCGTCAAAGGTCTATGATTTAGAGCATGACTTTTACGGCTCCCTAGCCATCTTACCCTTCTTCTTGGTGGTTTTAGTTATTTATTGTTTAAATCGCATTACCGTACTAAATCTCCTAAGCTTAAAATAAGACTTAAAACATGACACTAGCTCGAGGTCCATTGGCGGGGCCTTGGCCTTGAGCTCCTCACCAAGCCATTTACATATTTACAATATATATATATAAATAATAATAAAAATAACGATCAAAATAGGTCATAAAGGAGGGATATCACATCCTCATCCCCTTTAAAATAACACCGTCCTCGGTGTTCACTCTTCTCTTGGAGTAATCATTTGTATCACAAAATTGGAATTCAAAAGAACAATGTTTAGTAACAATTGTCATCAACTTCATAATCAAACTCAGAAACATAAATCATGAGTTCTTTATTGCACATATCACTTGCAATATATGGAATAAATCTAGTGCTCCCTGATTGTATATTGTTGACGAAATCAACAAACAACATTCACTTGATCCAGGAAATTCTTGCCTAACACCTTAGTGCTCATGCAGCAAACATTTCTCTCATTTTTTTGCCTAACACCTTAGTGCTCACACAGCAAACATTTCTTTCATGTCTTGCCTAACACCTTAGTGCTCACGCAGTAAACATTTCTCTCATGTTTTGCCTAACACCTTAGTGCTCACACAGCAAACATTTCTTTCATGTATACTAAGCAGCGTCCTGCCTCCCACATATACATTTTCTTATAGCTTGCCCAGGTCTTATAGCCAGCCGATTCTCCGAGAATCCTAGTGGCTGTTCAATCCCTGATTTTAGGGAATATTTCAATGCCATTACAACACTCCTTACACAATTCCCCTCAAGCCTTCTCGCTTGAGTCCCGAAATTTATTTTCCCCAAGCCGTCTTGCTTGAGTCTAGAAAATCTCTTTCAATTTAATCAATTTATTTCGTCACATTACATTCTGTACCCATACGATTACTCTGACCAATCTGGGTCGAGTGCTTTGTTCAACAATAATTACCCACATTTTTTTATTTTTTTTTTATTTTTTTTTTAAAGGAATATGTAAAAATTGTGATGTGAATCTTATTCCTCACCCCTCATTTTACCATGCATACATTTATGCTCTTTCATTTTCACGAGCTTCACAGAAATTTCACCATCTGCCAAATTTCACTTGTTAGTATCACTTTATATACGAAATCAAATATTGTAAGAAGATCCCTTCCTTAAACAGAAAATCATCTTTCTTAATAAAATATCCATATGTGATCATCTAAGATGCCGTTTCCTACTACACATAACTAACTCATAAATTTCATAATGCTTTGAACACGATATAACATTCTTTCTATGACGATCCATGGATATTATGATCTTTTAACCTTGAATGTTAGATTTCACCATTTCAACAAAATTCCTATTTAGTTATACAACCCTTTTGTATAACCTAACATCATATAGGGATAGCCAATTGTCTAAAACAAACTTACATACCTTATACAGATAACCGTGTACCTTTGTAAAGGCAACCGCATAGCTCACCTTCATCCGCCGCGGTTCCATTTTACTTGTATCATCACACATTAGTATTATACATGAATCGATATATATCCCACATTTACCCATTGATGGGTGTCAGGCAGTGATGTGTGGGAAAAATATCATTTGCTCGACCACAACATTCAAAGTGTTAGTCGTATAAAGGTAATTAAATCATAAAAACAATCATACATATAACATATGTTCAAACATCATTTTTACTTGTTTCATAAAAGCTTATACCTCGATTACTGTCTCAAAGATCACTTCCGATCTACCCTGCAAAATCCATGTCATCAATGTTTTCCTTAACACATAATAAATAAAAACAGTCATTCCTTGTGACAACATAAGGACGCCAGAAGATTACAGCATCCTACTAACCTGTATTTATTTCATGTTGGTTCTAGGTTTCCAATAATCTATCCCTTAACCAAAATAACATATAGTTGTACATGGATAGCAAGTCGTCATAAATATTGTAACAAATAAAAGTATAACTTCTATAACCATCACTCATCGTTCCCAACATCTAGCTTAAGGATTACTGGAGTAAGAAGTTGTAAAAAGGAAACATGCATTTTCATCATATGCACCCTATACCTATGCATACTTTTTAAGTGTTTATAACCCTTTTGTCCTTTTGTTGAACTAACAAGCAAGGGTATAAGACTGCTCTAATGTCTCACATTCAGTATCGTAATCACTTATCCCATACCTTCTTCTGCTAAAGTGGAAATATAGTAACAAATACTATTCATCTATGGAAGTACTCTCAGGTGAAGAACATGCTAACTTCGTTCTCAAGGTAGTAAATGTTTAGACTACATTCTTGCTCCATTTGTCATTCAATCAACCGAACACGTTTAAACTTCTAAGATTTGTAACCAACAAATTCCAATAATTATATTTCGCACAAGACAGGATATAACTTTTTACATCATTCCCATCAGGGTGATACAGTTTATTTCATAAGAGAACCATACATCCCCATATACTAGTTAAGAAATTATTTATCTAAACTTCTTATCCTTTGGTTTTATCTAAGAGGAGCATCATCCCTTCCGATGGAATATGTACTGTAGTTATTGTCATAAATTCTATATACTACTTAACTTTTCTACTCAAAATTGAGGGAAACATACCAACTCCTTTAGTCGTATTCACCCTTCCATATCTATATGGTCAATATTCTAATAATTTCCGGTTTGTATAATATTCTTCTTGGATGTCGGATCATCGACGTCTATCTATGTAGTAAGTAGGGAATTTTCTAGGCATCGAACACACTTATCGTTAGGAGTTCTAAGTAACCCATTAAAGTTAATCCCTTTAACCTTTAATGATATATTTTGTCTTTCATAATGCGGATGATCCTTATACATGATAGTGGATGATCAATATCATTCGATCCAAAACTTTCAATTTACAGTATGTAAATAAAGCACAACATACTAGACTAGAGATGAAAGTGGAACTCATATACTTACAGTTTAATCAGACGAGTCTTGGTTGGAATTCCACAATAAATTGCTTCGTCACGATATTTCCATATCTCCATTAGTTTCTTCTTGGCGAACTCGACGATTAATTTGGATAGTATATTCTCGTCCATTCGTCCCATGCGTCCAAAACACAATTTGTTTGCTAGTTTCGAAACCCTCATATTTATTTACCTTATGTTGAGCCCCTATAGGCCCGAGTGCTGAAACCTCAGCTCTGATACCATATGTGACATACCCGAATTTCTGTAAAAATTTAAATTTTTCTAAAGCGTCTAATATTCCTTAAAATGCTCTGCGGAAGGTAAGGTGTACACACAACATCTATATTTATCACATCATTGTAGCATCTCATAACTTCTTAACATTGATTATTCAATGGTAATTATTAATGAAAAATTTACTTGTCGACACAAGGTCTTCTGTAAATTCGCAAGCAACACCAATCGTATCTTATTTTAATAGTATGACTAAAATTCCAACACTTGTCTCAACTTAACAATTCCTTCTACTAGCTCGATTATAACTGAATAAAACGCATTCGTGAAAGGATATAAATAACAACCACCATATTAGTAAAATGCTTAAGATACATAAATTAGAGGTAAACGAAACGGAAGGAATAACTGAAGCATATCATCAAGAGAATACATGAAAGAGATGCACAAGTACCTCTACAAATATCAAGAGATATATACACACCAAGAGAACACATATATACACATGAGACCAAGGTAACGTGGTTCACCCATACACGGGCTAGTCCACAAAGGTGTGTGCATCATTTATTATTAGGCAAAAAGGTAATAAGATTACAACGAGCAACATAGTTGCTGTAACAAGATTTCTTCTTCTTCCGTCAAGCTTCTATCACCTAGAGATTTTCATGAATCCACCATTCATAACCTTTATACTTATGTTTCATCAACATAAAGATATATATAACAGTTCTTTCATAACTCTTATACTTATGTTCTCATTTCTAGTCTTTTCTCATACATGTCTAAAATCTTTGAACAATAACATAACGTTTACTTTATCATTTCTTGTCATATACATAAAATCATTAAATCATGACATAACCCTTTTTCCTTTATAATTTCTTGTCATTTCTCATGCTATCACTCTATCTAGCATTCTTTTAACAATCTATTTATTTCCCTCACGGATAATATGTATATACAATATTTTGAGGTAATCAATACCAAACAACATAATCCAAGTTTCTTCTTTATAACTTACGGGTGAAAAGGAATTATTATCTACTCCACGCATAATGTAAAAATGTTCTACTACTTCAGAAGTAGCCATCGAGCCATTCTCCACGTGTCAAAGGTATATTTAAGTTCCAAGATATGGAAGTTACTATATGCACATACCTTTAAATATTTAAAGCATTAATTAGGGTTTTATACTTTCATACAACTGTAATGCACTATCTTAACCATCAAGAAGAATTACCGGAATTACAATTCCATGACAGTAAGCAAACAAAGACCATCTACAGGGTTTGATCAGGGAGCAAGCCCTGTCATGGTTATCCGTGCCCAAGTTGTTCAGAGACGCCATAGACAAAACGTTTGTAAATAAACTTAAATAACAACATTTAATACTAAGAACACGTCTTCTTCACAATAATTCCGACAGAGTATCTATTGGGAAGATACGAGCGATCTACCAGTTTTACAGACATATTACTTAGTCGAATATTGTGAAATCAAATCCAATACATCAATAACCAGCAATATCAAATAACCTATGTTTCATCTGTACCTAGTCACTACACAGAGCATCAATTTGAAGATGTAAACTATACCATAGAATGTTCTCGAGTCAAAAACAAAATTCATAACATCGGGATCAGGCATTTCTCAGCCCTCCTTTCCCATATTCTCGGTTCTTCCACGCGTTCCCCATAGGAATCACAGGAATAACTAACTTAAAACACAACATTGGAACTCTGCATACATAGATCACGATTTCAAGAAAAAGATTCAACACAAGGGTTTAAAAAAAAAAGGGTTCAACGCTCTCTAATGAGGGAGATCTCTTTGGTAACTCAATTAATTTCCATTTAATCAAAAAGCTTAGCACAAGCATATTATTCTGTCTGCTGGTATCTACACTACAGAGGTGTAGACTCATGGGTAATAACTCTAAATTTTTGAATACAGCAAATGCATCCACGTCAACTAAAGTGAATCGGAACCATCAATTAAGATATGGAGCGCAACGAACACAACTAAGGAAATCAATCCATCTAATGGCATAAATGTTTTCAATCCAAAGTGTTTCTTCACTAACAAGCAACTCAACTCAAACGTGTTAAACTCACAGACTAAAATCTTTGAGGCAACGCCTTAAGTAAACGGTGGGACTGTGTTAATTATAGGTCAGAAAAGAACTAGTAAACCGATGGAAGCAAAAATGGAAACTATGTTCACGTAGGTCATACAGTAACAATCAGGTAGGTCATAAAAACTAAAGCAAAATACACTTTACGAAATGGGATGGACTCTCCCTTGAGGGCCGTCATTAATCGTTTGAGCCCTAGTCATTCAGAGGAGAAGGAAAACAGTTCCTATCTAGGTTCAAGGAACAGAGATCTAAGCCACTATTTCAATAAGTAAGAAAATCAACAGAGACCTAAAATTCAAAATCAAATCCAGTAACTAAGAATTAAGAACAGATCAGAGACACGATTTTAATCCCGAATATGGAGGTAGATGCGATCTAACTCGGCTTTCAATTCCAGCAAAAGAACTTAAGTAGCATACTATTTGCAGAGAGTACCTGAGATTGATTGCGTTGATGTAAGTACAGAGACCCTTTCTTAACGTGGCGATGGGACCAAGCTAATACCGAGCTCCTTCTAACGCAGAGATTAGTTCTTGCTCAAAAAATTTCTTCCTGCTGAGATCTTCTACCCAACTTCTCGCCGAGATCAAGATCGATGAGATATAGTTTGTCGACCCTTCTGTGCTCCAATGGAGTCTTCAACCGAGCCAATGGAATCCTCTTGCATCCAAAAACCTTTCAAGATCGAACCTCCCTCAGATCGTATGTCAACCAATTAGCAATAATCCTCATTTCTCTAGTCATCCTCCATCCCGGGCGAGAGACACCTTTTGCAGAGATGAAAAACTCTTTTAAGAATCAATATCAATCCCACTCTGATGGCCGTAACCCCCTAACTCCTTCCACTCGGCGTCTTTTAAACTCCCTTGTCAGGTGTTGTAAACATCGCCTTCTCAAGACCCATATGTTATCTCAACTAGTTCACCACTATGACAAATGTCGAGAAACTACCACTCGGCGGCAGGAGTCCTACCACAATCTCCATCTGGTCGGTTGGTAAGAAGCTAACCTTAAATTTTAAGCGTCCACGTTTAACTACTCAAGGAGTGGAAGTTTAGGAAATCAAGCATTCTCCTTTTGATTTACGAAATATGAAAACCAGCCAAGTGGAGGGTTCGGTTCTTAAATAAGAGGGTGTGCTAACCAATCATGCTAATCTTAAAATCTACAATTTGTCGAGCTTCCTCCTTCATTCCACTAATCAACGTTTTCATTAAATTCAAAATAACTTAATTTGGACAAGTGTTCCCCTTGCGTAGAAGTGGTTCAAACCGTTCTCCATCACACGCTTTTTACCACATGTCCATTTAATGATTTAGCTTCCAAGTGGTAGAAGTACCCGATCCATTTTAAGAAGTTTAATGATCCACTAAGAACATGTTCTAAAACAATTTAGAAAAGATTTCAAATCTTTCCCTTTTAAAATTTAAGTATCACTAAATTCGTTATCTTTTAAAGATTCGATATCCCTCATGGTTGGGTATTATTATAAACTCATAAATCATTTGTCTATATGATTCCTCCATAATACTACTAGTATATATATATATATATATATTTATTAATAATTTGACATCTCAAAGTGTGACTTATACCTATACATGCTAGTTGTAAGTTTAAGTGGTACAAAAAAATAAGCTATGCTTATCAACACATATTAACCCTACTTAGGTGGATTTCTTTAGAATTTTTTTTTGAATGATCTCCGCTAGCTTCTCATCGTCAAAGGTCTATGATTTAGAGCATGACTTTTACGGCTCCCTAGCCATCTTACCCTTCTTCTTGGTGGTTTTAGTTATTTATTGTTTAAATCGCATTACCGTACTAAATCTCCTAAGCTTAAAATAAGACTTAAAACATGACACTAGCTCGAGGTCCATTGGCGGGGCCTTGGCCTTGAGCTTCTCACCAAGCCATTTACATATTTACAATATATATATAAAAATAATAATAAAAATAACGATCAAAATAGGTCATAAAGGAGGGATATCACATGCACTTAGTTGAATTTGCTTATAATAATCATTATCAAGCTTAAAAAAAACTCGGTCCATTTGAAATTTTGTATGGTAGAAAGTGTAATACACCTATTTCATGGAGTAATCGAGTTGACAGGTTGATGTTAGGAATTGAGTTATTGAAAGAAATAGAACTAATAGTGAAGCAGGTACAAGGCAATTTAAAAATTGCACAAGATAGACAGAAAAGTCATGCAGATCTCAGAAGAACTCAAAAAGAGTTTCAAGTTGGTGAGCATGTTTTCATCAAGATAAAACCCAAAAAGAGCTCCTTAAAGTTAGGAAGTTGTGCTAAGTTAGCACCAAGGTATTGTGGACCTTTTGAAATATTTTCGAGGGTTGGACCAGTGGCATATCATTTGGCTTTGCCACCAAATTTTAAAGTACATAATGTCTTCCATATTTCTATTTTGAAAAAGTATGTGCATGATGCTACTCATGTGATTAATTGGAATGATGTACAGGTGGAACCAGAAGGAGATTTTCTGGTGGAACCAGATTGTATCCTCGACAAGAGGAAAATTTTGCTTCGGAATCACACCATTGGACACGTAAAGGTGCAATTGAAGCACCTTAGTTTAGATGAAGCAACCTGGGAATTGGAAAGTAATATGCGATGCGTGTGACATATCCAATTCTGTTCCAGGAAGACTTAGAGGATGATGAATAAAGCAACATCAAGGACGATGTTGAACTTAAGAGGGGTGTTTGCCACATACCCAAAATATGAACATTTTAAGTTATGAGAAAAACATTATGTTATATGTTATTGTAAATTTTTATGATTATTGACCAAGTGGGGTCAAGGATGACTATAATTAATTACTCTAATATTTTATTATTAATAAATGAAAGAGGAGACATATACAAAGGAGACTGTTAAAAGAGTGTTCAATGACCCATTAATAGGAATGGACTGGGGTGGAGGGGAAACTGACACTTGGCAGCATCATCAATTCACTTCTAGTTGTTGCAGGGGGGAAAATTCCCTATTTTTATGGTCATGTTCCCCAAGAAAGTGGAACTGAGCAGGTAGTTCAATAATTAAGAAACTGACCAAAGACTTAAGCATTCTATAACACCCATCGAATGGAGCAGGAGGCTCATCAAGTTTTCCTTGTGATAATTTCTGAAAAGAGAAAGAGAAGACAACACAAGAGATTCAATGAGGGGAAGGCTAGGAAGTGACTGATTGAGTTAAGTCTGCATTTATGAACTAGTACTGCTTAATGCAGAGTCCAATATTGCTGAAGAAAGAAGTATTACTGTTGAGTACAATAAGTACTACTGCTGAGTTGCAGAGAACTACTTACATGTCTTCGCACAACATCTTCGTCCTGGTGGTGGTTCAGTGAGCAGGCTCGGGGGTCCTAAGGCAAGTGATTTGGTTGTCTTCAGAAGAAGGTTGGGTGAAACGGGCTCCTTTGGATGTTTGTTCCCTCTACAATTATGAGCTTGTACTTATGTTATATTATTTTCTTATTAATGACCTAATTTTGAATGACTGTGTAAATATTATTGTATGTTTTCATTATATCATAGACATTAGTTAACTGTTCTTAATGCTTTATTTCTGAACTGATAGATTTAATTATCAAAACACATGACTCGATAAATGTTATAGATTGATGAATAAAAACTCTTCCTGTATTTTTCCACTCACATTTGGTGATGTAATCTAGTACAGGAAGCTTTGTTTAAGTAGGCAAATTTAAATGATCTCATGCAAATAGTATGAAAAAGATTCGAAGAATTTTTCAGAATTATCTCTATAAAATGATAGTTAAATAAATAGTCTTACCACAATGCTTATTCTATAGGATGCATCTTTGTATTTTGTTTTACATTTATATTGTCGCATACCTTTACACAGAAATCATTATTTTTAAATAAACCAAAATACTGATGCTTTTAAGGTATACAAACCTGTAAATAGAAGTGGTACATTGCTATCAAACTATATAGAACAAGTATGAAATGAACATGTATAATCTACAGAGTTCATGTCTTCCTGATAGCAACATGATATTTATACATCTCTTAGCAAAACTACAAGTATTTCGGAACAACAAAAACACCATTTCGAAACAGATATTTTGGACGTTCGCTTTCAAATTTAAATACAACTGATAAATCTTTTTATTTTTCGAAATTCATTATAGTAATGTGACTAAGTTACATATTTTAAATAAATTCTAGGGTTAGGTCCGAGCCCCTAAAACTCTTCACCTTTTATACAATCAATCGACATCGGAATTTCAATAACCCTGTAACAAATTACTATCACATCGAAGTTCTTAAATTGATAAAAAAAATACCGAGTGACAACATCAAAATACAAGTACTCTTAAACAAAGCTCGATGTCTTTCATCTAGGGCATAGTTGCCATGACATTTTCAATGAATATCAAGATAATTTATTCAACGAGAAAGGTTATGGTTTCGAGTCTCCTGTATGAGCTCGCCCAGCCATAAACTAACTATAAATTAATTATAGACTCATATTTGGACAGGGTTTTGAGGTTTCTCAAAAAACCTATAGAAATCTAAACTATTAACAATGCAAACACTGAATGTAACAGTAGAAGTAAAAACGTTGAAATCCAGTTAGGGTTCACCCAAAACAACTCTTCATTTTTGTCAAACTGCCGAATCAAACTCTTCCCATTAGCTCAGTTAAGATAACATATTATAAATATAAATGTCGAAACAATTCTAGCGAGATACATTGTTTTTCCATTAGTGCAGAGTTTCCTATGGTTGTACGCCTAAAAACAAAGAGACTAAGCCACAACGGCCAACTCGAAACTCACCAAGTTTTCATAATTCATTTGCAAGAAAAAGTAATAACTCAACTTTTATTCTTTTAAACCAAATAACTCATGAATCATGTCTCCATTGTTTGACCCCTTTTCTTTTACAAATAATTCCCATGTAGTTCCAATACTTAAAACACAATGAGAGCAAAGGTATGCTAGAACCCTCCTTTAAAATTTACACACCGGCATCAAATGCCAAAACACTACCACGAACAAACAGGCAGGATAAGAGTCACTCTGAAGGGAGTGCCAAATATTCCTTGAGGCTTACCTTGGCTTACGAACAACTCTTCGAAGGCGCCTCTCCATTCTGCTACAATTCGAGTTTGGCCGAGAAGTAACCCTTGCACACAACAAAACATTAACACAAGGTTCATAATTATTCAAAAGAAAATCTACCTAACACAACGCATACTAGTGTGGTTTAAACTTTAGCACGATCTATCCAGTAGAAGCCAAGACTGCTAGTTTCCACCATCGAAATGCTTAGATTACAAGGAGTTTTTAAACGCCGAGTTACACCAGCAAAACCCTCGAAGTTACAAATGGATTTCAAACCCGAATAACTAAGAGCCTGTCAGCTCTTCTTGCAAACATATGTCAAATGACTCAGTTAAAGGTTGAAAGGATGGTCATTCAATGCAAGACTAGGGTTCTACCAAAACCCTATGTCTATCATGTGGAACTGCCAGACGTGCTCTCTATCATTGGACCTTTTCGCAGAGCATTTAAGTTATAAACCTTCCAAGCACCAATGCTCCTGCCAACAGGAAAATCCACTAAGGCTCAGATGTTTGTATGGTTTCCTATAGTATTAAAATCATGGCTATGCCAACATTAAACACCATGCGAAATCTTAATCCATGAACAATACTATAGTTTTGGGGTTTTAAATAACATCACTTAATAATCAAAGTTTTATGTCGGAACTATACATGGCTCGAGGTCGATTATGTTATCACCATAGAATTAATACAAGGTGTATATATATATATATTGAGGAAGCTTTCAAGACCTTTATAAATATAAAGTTTAGCATATACTTACTAAGAAGGAAGTTAATATATTGAAATCTTTATGACAATGAGGATATAAACCTTATATATAACTTAAGTTATCATAAACAAAATCTTAGTATGGATATGTCCTCCCTAAGCTTTAAATGTGGTTTAACATACATGCTAAAGACGTAAAATTCTAGTACAGAATAAATAAGACTAAAGAACATACTCCATATGTTTCCTTAAATCGTCAAACTCTTAAAACCTGGAAAGTACCACTCTTACGTGCAAATTTGTAAAGGAGTAGTATGATGTGTTCGCTAGCTAGTAGCTAAGAAAGCCACGGGTACCCTTAGGAACCCTTCATTTAAAGGAAGAAAGGTATTAAAATCACATTCATAATTATAGTTATAAAAAAAGATCATTTTTACGACGATTAACATGACAAATGATTTTGTTTATGCAAACATTTAGACGACGAAGATAGATGCATAAAACTAGGAGTCATTATGACATAATAAAAGATTACAGTATTTCAACATTACGACACTTTAAACAAACTAACGAGTGTTGATGACTTAGTATGTGTCGTCATATGCATAGCTGAAATGTTATTGAAAAGAGTAAATTATCATTGTCATACTTTCCTCATAACGAATACTAGCATTTATTATTGCACAGAAAATTTTAAAATTTTGGTATTTTTTGGGGATGTTACACTATATATTCTAAAGAAAAAAAATCATCCTCCATAAAAATGGTTTGAATGGGTCCTAATCTTTTGGCAGTTGTTTAAGAGTCTAGATTTCATGGTAGGGTAGTGGGTTCCCTAAATGCCACTTTCATTACTTTGATTCCTAAATCTTCAAATTATGAATCTTTCAATGATTATAGACTGATATCTCTTTGGAACCTCGTCTATTAGAGCATTGCAAAGGTAATTTCTATTAGGTTAAGTCATATGCTATGAATGTTAATATCAAAAGAACAATTTGTCTTTTTCCATAATCGTCAGTCCAAGATTCCATTAGAGTTTCTCAAGAATTTTTTCACGACATTAAGTAAAAAAGAGTGAAGTCTATTTTGTTGAAGATGGATTTAGTAAACGCTTATTACTGACTCAACTGCAACTTTCTTAGTCCACTCCTTCTCCATATTCCACTAAGTTTTGAAGTTACTAATTGGGTCATAGATTGTGTGGTTTCTGTAAATTTTTTGGTATTTGTAAACGATGCTACTACTAGGTTTTTCAAGGTTTGAGGGGCCTTAGGAAAGGATTACCTCTCTCCTTCTTATTGTTCCTTTTAGTCATGGAGGACCTCAATAGACTCATTAAGAAGGAGAAGCAGGAAAGAATGATCATGGGAATCAAATGATTTTCTGTCATTAATATCGCACATATCATTTTTATGGATGATGTTATTCTATTAGGGATTAAGGGTTTTGTTCAAGAATCGAAGGTGTATCGGGATATTCTGGAGGTAGACAACAATTCTACTCGTATGCTAATCAATGAGACAAATTCATATTTCATTGATTTTGATGTGGAAGCAGATATTTTGACTCAAATTGGGATTCCTTTTCCCTTTTAAATTTATCACCTTAATGAAGGTATGAAATATCTGGGTTTCTTCTTAAAACCAAATATTATACTTTAGAGGACTGGTCTTGGCTTATTAAAAGAATTGAGAAGAGGATTGGACATTGGTGCATTAAGTGGTTGTCTCTCATAGGTAGACTAACTTTGGTCAAAGATGTCCTTGAAAACATTCATGTATATTAGTTTTCCTTGAGAGAAATGTCGACGAATGTCATAAAGACAATCATGAAAATGGTCTTTAGCTTCCTATGGACAGGTAATAGGGTTAAAGAGGCCTCCCATTTTCTAAAATGGGAATGTTTATCTAGTCCAAATAAGGTTGGTGGTTGGGGTATTAAGAAAATTTTTATATTTGCATTGCAAAAGCTTTAGCAACAAAGAGTCTTTGGAGGTGTATGCTCTACAATATTTTTAGTAGTAGGATACTCAAAGACAAATACCTTAAGAGAAGAATTGTAACAGAGTGGATCAAGGATGATGTTAGAAACATAAAAGGGGTGCAATTATATGGATTTTTCTTCTTGTTTCTTTCCATATTTTTAGATATTGGCTCACTTCATTTCCAAGCTTATCAGTGTAGGATAAGACCAATTTATTGGGGATCATGGTTGTTACAAGTTTTCTCAACCTTACATTAGTTTTCTTCGACAAAAAAGGTTTATTTTCCTCTTCCAAGTTAGGCTATCAATATCCAAATATAACACCATTCCATGGGTGGAAGCAAGCTCAGGGCCTAGGAATGTAGGGGCCTATTTCTAAAAAATGGGGTAGATTATGTAATGGGACATAGAGAAGTGGAATTTAGCTATCAGATTGGGAGGACTCTTAAGTTTGGTCTTGGAATGAAAATATTGGCATGGTTACTCCAAAATTGGATTATGAAGCCTCTTTATTTTGAAAGGAAGTTGATAATTGTTGGTGGATTATCCCTCTTTGTAAGTGGAATCCCCCTTTAAAAATTAAACTCTTCATTTGGTTGGATTTAAGGAAAAAATCCCCACCTATGACAACTTCTTAAAAATCATGGGATATGGTCCCAATATGTGTATCATGTGTAGCAAGGAAGCATAATTAGTGGACCATTTATTGGTAAATTGTCCTTTTACTAAAAAGGGAGCTCGTAAGTCCCCTCTTGTTTGGTTCATCCCTAATTTGGCTCTCTGCTTTAAATATTGGGTTCAACATTTCTCTTCTTGGGGATAATCACCTATTTTTACTTGTTGGGAAGTGTTGAGGCTCATGAACAAATTTCTCTTTGAATACTTCCAAAAAAAAATACTATGGCTCATATCAAATCTATAGGGTATTTCAAGGAGATTTTTAAGGAAAGATGGAGTAAAACTTTGATTTTGATTTCAACTCCAAGTTTTAGCCACAATTGGCATATTGGATTCTTTCTTGCTTCACTTGATAATGGAAGTATATGTGGTGCAGTGGTTGCTATGAAAATGAGGTAAAATAGAGTTCATAAGCCAAATTTCAACTATGGAGAGGGCACAAACACTAGAGGAGAAATTCTTGCTCCATTGTGTCTTATGTTCTATGCTATATTAAAAAATATTCCTTCTTTACAGGTTGTGGGGAACTCAAGGAATATTATTGATTGGGCTATTTTTAAATGCAAAATACAGGTTTTTTCTTTTGAGGGGTGGATTGTAATGTCCCTAAAAATGTTAAGATTCAATATGCTAAGATAGAAAATATCAAAATTACATTCCATTTCACAACAATAGCATATACAGGATCACTGAAAGAACAACAAGCACAGCATAAACACAAGAGACACAGATTTATCGTGGGAAACCCTCATGGGGAAGAAAACCAAGCAAAGCTTCGTCCATATAGATGACCAACAATACAGAGATGTAATCCACAAGCATGAGCTCCTTCTCCTCCATAGCAGATCTCTCTCATTTATGCGCTATTCACAAGTGAGTGCAATGTGTGTTAAATGAGGAACACACCTCCTATATTTATACACAACTCCGACTTGTATTTTATATTAACTAGGTCGGCCCCAACTTAACCACTAGGTTAAACACCCGATTACAACTGACTGGGCCGACCCCTCTAGGGTGGTCTAATAACCCTTTGGCCCACATAACACATACAGGGCTGACCCCCACTAGAAAAGTCTAATAACCCAAGTTACCACATTCCGACGGAGGAATAAACATCTCCGGATATACAATAAAATCTTCACAGAGGAATGAAACATCTCTGGAATAATAAAGTACAAATATAATATTCTTTGAAGTTACAATATTTCAACAAAAAATACACTATAAAAAAAATTGTAAGGGACTTTAATCATGTAAACTGGTCAAAATGATTCTTTTAAATTAAGTCCAATATTGAGAAGTGATTTTATGAGATCTTAACTATTATTTTGGTTTGTTTACCTGGAATGTGCCTGTATCGTTTGTTTATGATAAATCCTGCAGTTGATGAATATGTGGTTGGTTGCTTGTATGGACATTTTGAGTATGATTTCTCATTTGTATGTTATGGATTTTCTCTTTTAAGATATGCGAACTTATTCTTCAGATGAGCCTAACTTAGTTAGATTTTATTAAACCTAATGCATATGTTGTTCCTATTTATTGATAGGTTAGCGAAAGATCAGTTCGCTCTGTAGCATACAATCCCTAACAACAGGGTAAGAGCATTAATCCTTATATACTAGTCATGAGGGGATAGTGCAGGAATGACTTGGTGATAAGCTATTGGAAACAACTTCCTAGTATGTAAATCATTTCCTTCCTATCCTATACATCTCCTATATGGTAAAATTACATGATATGTGAATTTTCCTATGTAACAAACCCTATGCACTACTATTATGTAACAATCCTTGTGCGCTACCTTTATCATGCCTACCTTTATGTTTTCTACATGCTACACCTTATGGTTTAAACCTTTATGGATACCCTAAGTAATGTAAGTGAAACTTTGGTCTTTAATGAATGAAAAATCATTGGGGGTTTGGTTGTTATCTTTAATGCTTCCATGTGAGGGCACGCTTCTAGTCTCCACGTAAATTGGGCACCTCTTCATCGTAGCAGGGGTTCTATTATGCATTTGTTTCCTTGTTGAAGTTCTCGTTGAGGAGTGGGAGGCCCTCGGATTCTCCTCTGTGAATTCTCATTGGAACCCTGATGGCATTCACTTCCCCCATGAAGCAAGTTCGTTCTGGTTGAAAGGAACTCAGAGTTATTGGAATGTAATAAATCGCATTCATTGGTACTCGTTGGGTTTAAAAGGAGGCGCATTTACTAGCGTGCGAATTCTACTGTAAAAAATCAGGTAAGAAACTTATGTGGATACTAACGTTGTAGTTAAATTTCCTCGATGTTCTCTCATGTTGGTTTCTAATTTTTGACTTGCTGGTATTGTTTTGCAGCTACAGGGATGACTTAAGTGAAGTTATTTGCTGGATTCCGGTAGAGCTCGAAGCCCTGGTAAGCCTATGCTCCAGCGGTTTATGTTTGCACTAGAAAGAGAAGGGGGTATGCTAGTCCTGGTTGGTTCAATGCTAATGTGTTTCTCCTTTGTGGAGTAACAAGGGGTTTGGGCATATTTCTGTTGTACAGAGCCTCTATTCCTTTCTAACAAGGCCCTTCGTTATGATTTGAAAGACTCTAGGTATGTTTGCCCCATTTCTCAGTTTGGTTTTCAAGTAGTTCATAAGGCGAATTTTATGTTTTATGTTATTGTAATGTATAATGCTGGAAGTGCGATAATGCCCTACGGGGCTATGTAAATAGATTCGTTCTGTGTTATACTATGCTCCTGGACTCTCTAGTTGTTAATAGTTTTTGATAATATGTAGTTCTATTTATGCGTTTTCTATACTGCATTTTTGGTCTTTTATGATGTAATGGGTGTTAATGTGTATGCGTAAGGATGTAAGTGGGACTATTCTTCTCTTTTTCCTTTGGGCCAGTGTAAATGGTTATCTCTATGTTTAACTATACCTTGGATTTTCTGGGTTATAATACTTTTGTAATAAACAACTCTACTTCTTTTAAGATGGCCCTTGGTTGGATCAACGTATGATGCTATGTTTTCGAAATACCTTTGCCTAAGGTTCTGGTTATTCTTTAATTGAGATGTGTCTCTATGGATTCAATCTCTCCTATCATTTGTGCCTATCCTGGCGTGGCTGAGCTCTAGGAATAAAGAATCTTTGCTAGAGCGAATCCTCCATGATCCTTGGTTGGATGCTTGCGAAAATTATGGGATAAACCCTTCACTGGGCATGACTTGAGTCTAAAATACATTTTGGTTTACAGATGGAGTTTATTCTAGTTTTAACATCTGAACAGAGCTTCGGTCTACATTGATAGTTATGAGATTGTATTTCGTTCTAATGATTAGTTGCATTAAAAGTTAAACTTAGGTTTCTGTGATTTTGAATTAGCATGTCAATTTTGGGTTGCAAAACTATTCTTGGGTGAAAGAATAACATATTTCTATTTATTTGAAATGTAATTTGATGTCTGGTTTTATTAAATAATAGATCTCAGTTTATGATGTTCTTGATACTCGTTTCTGTGCAGATCGTTAATAGATTTATGCTTTAGATCTGAGTGTGTAAATTTATGAAATAATTGCAGAGTTCTATTTATTTTAGTTGGGTAGTTTAATGCGTGTTTTGGCTTATGAAAAAGTTTGGTTTATGGTGTGATCTTGGGATGAACTATTACACCTAAATCTTGTCATATCAGTCCTATGTTAACTTAGTGCCTTGACCCCTAAAGTTTCCATGACCAGAAGTCATTTAGAGCAATTTGTTGATCCTTTTTCCACATTCTCTAGTTAGGTCGGCACATCTTGTTTTCCAACAAGAAGGGCCTGACTAGGTTCGGCACAAAGTGTCATCTGGAATACTACTCCAATGGATCACGTTTCCTTCATGGAACGTGCGCTTGCCCCTTCCTGGCACAAATTGTCCTCATGCATCATGCGTCGGGGTTGGTTAAAATGGATAAATGAGTCCTTCGAGCGACTTCTCAAATCTTGATGAGGTGGATGTCTATCCCTAACTAATAGGTGAGTTTTCCTTCAGTTCCCTAACCTCTAGGGAAGATCCCTTAGACCTCTCCCATCATTTCTCAACCTACTCTATCCACTTGGTCTTATAAATATGAAGCTCCTCTCCATTCCAAGGGGAGGGAGGTATATAGCACTCTCATGTTGGTTGAATTGGCTTAGGTGATCCTTGTACATACTTGGGAGTCCTACTTCATCCTTGGAGGCGTAGGTTTGGCTTGTCGGAAGGAATTTTACAATGTTAAGGCATAGGTTGTAACGTTCTTCTCTATTTTACTCTCTTTGATTAGAGTTAATACAATCTCTTCCCATATATGTTATTGTGTTGTTGATGTGTAGATATTACTTCATTAACTATTAGCTTAGATTGATCATATGAAATATATGCTTTTACTACTTGTTTGTGTTTGCTTGTTCAAGAGGGCTTTGCAGCTGTAGATTTGATGGTTCATGAGCATTGGATCAAACAAGGAGCAAAGGGATCATAAATCTCAGGTAAGATACTTGCTTGTTACTTTATGATTCTATTGATCTAGGGAAGCTGATTTTATTTTGTATCTATTTTTTCTATATCTAGTTAGACTAGGGAGATCTTGTTTTGGAGAAAACTCACTATGGCTTGGGGTATACCACAACAGACAGCTCACTACCAGAAATTAACTCAATTCCCAGTGCTATGCTATATAAATGACAATGCTAAGATAATGAAGAATACAACCAACCTCGATCCAAATGTTTGATGTAGATCCCTGTTGGAGCTTTCAATTCGTGCACTTGAATCTGCAAATTAGTCTTGACAACCAATACATAACAAGTATATATAATATATGAATGGAATTAACATCATCAATAGCAATGGTCCACGATATTATAAGTAAATGCAACCCAATGTAGTATAAACAACATTCACAACATTAATGGATGAGAATATGAGTATTTCTATTAAAAAACAACAAGAAGTACAATATGATATGACCTCTTGTCGACAACCAATCTGAACCAAGATCTGGGTCAATCCACTTGCACCTCCACTAGTCGGCTCTAATTATGGGTTCCTAATGAGGGCAAATAGACCAGGAGCCTACTTTAATTATCAAACCAGGGGATGTACAAACTTTAGAGGTATTGGCACTATATGTGCTCTTTACGATAGTCTTTGTCAAAGTTGGGTGTTTGTATCAATGGTTTTAAAGAGTTTCCTAACAAAGATTAAATGAATAGTAAACATGATTGTTAATCTATGGAGGAGAAATTCCTATGCTAAGAAATTCAAATACTGAAAGCCGGAAATATATGGCTAAGAATTTGAATGCAGGAAACAATAAATCTATTTTTAAGAATTAACTCGCTGAAAATAATAAAAATTATACTATGGAATTGAATGTTGGAAATATAACAGATCTATTCTAAAGTAATGAAAGCTTGATCTTTATTCTAAGGGGTACTTACTATAAATTGAATGCATGAAACTCAAAGTCTGATCTAACATAATCTAATGTTAAAGCTAATTTCAGAATGCCATTATCTAATGCTGCAATTTTAATCAAATCATTAAGGAGTGAATGTCATCATGTAACCAATAAATACTAAAAGAAATCAATCTCTATGAGCAGTTCTAATAATGCAATGAATACATAGGCTTAAGATCTAGATCGCTGCTTCAGAAATAAATGCAAGCCATATAGAGAAATGGGTGTTAATTATGCCTTGGCAGAATGTTGCTACAGGACTACAGACACAGTGTTATCAAACTACAAAATGCGTTGTAATGAACTACGGAATAAGAAATGTTCAACGACTACATAAATCAAATCGTGTTATTTATACGATATTTAGAATACTATGATCTGCAATATAAATTCAACCACTGCACAACACATAATGAGAAATACCTGTACTTCAAGATATCCTGACTTACGTGTTGGAGGGGCCCTCTCCAACCCATACTTAGGAGTGAAAGGAACTTATAAACGCTGAATCGTAGGTAACATAAAGTATTTATTTAAAGTAGAAACTGCATAGTTTAAAACCAAGTTTGTAACCCAACTGTCTTGATAGTTTGAAACGTAAAAAAAAAATTCTTCAAAATAGCAGCAGGGGCCTCTCGCTACCCTAGAGGTCCATATTTATATAATTCTAATGCTTAACCTAACAAAATGTCTAAATACCGATTCTCTTTGAACAGGAGTTCATTCTCTACAGATCAGGAAAAAGGTGCTGAGGTTGGTGATGTTCTTTCAGTTCTTCACTTGATTTGCGCATTGTCCTTTAGTGCACCCACACCTGCTCATTCAAACTCGTTTCTCATGCAATTAGCTCATACAATGCTTTCAAAACATAACCAAAATAATCTCTTAAACAACTTCATTAAATAATTAATGTAAATCATTTTCCCACAAAACGAATGTATTCCTTCTCCGTTTCTTGTGTTTTTTGCTTTGGAGAAAGGGCTATCAGATACCTGTATTTTGGACCCATCATTATCCCCAATACTTGAAGGATTCACCCATCCGTGGGTGACGTATTTAGCTCTTCAACAACTTCTCTGATGTCCCATGCTACCCCACTGGGGGTTCCTGCTTTCCTGTAGTAGCCCATGCTCTGATCTTTTTTGACCCATGCGCTCCTTTCTTCTTCCTCATTAGTTTGTTCCTTAATAACCGCGGGAAAGAAAAATGGAGGATTCAGCCTTATTCCAATCCATCTAAGTTGATTCTTTATCAGGGATTCTCTGTAATGTTTGGCTTGGAACAGAGCAGCTGCAAGTCTGATAGGGGAGTGGAGCTCTCTCCTTTTAAGGTCATTTTCCACCCTACACCATCTCTCGTTAATGGACTCATTGTAACATCCTCTTTTGTACCATATTTATTTGTAGTTTTAAATATAAATTGCATTTACTTCTGGTGAGGAGCTCAAGGCCAAGGCCCCACCAAAAGACCTTGTGAGCTATGTGGTAAATACCTAGTTGTAAGTTGTAAACTTGAGAGATTGAGGGCAGCAACACAACTAAGCGACGGCAACCAAATCCACTAGAGGGAGTACTAATGATGATGGTGGGTCATCCTAATCCTATGAACGTTGGAGAAATGGTAAAAAAATAATAATATACTTATTTAATACCTTAAGGGAGAAGGTAATTATCCTAAGTTTAGGATAAACGGCTAGTCGCCGCATGCGAATAATTGATTCTTCTTATGTGAACATTCTAAGAAACTAGGGTTACTCCTAAACAAATGATAAAGACCTTTATATGCCAACATTATCAAACGATCTTTAAGACTAAGCATTACCCTTTTTTTATGAAATAAAAGAGTGGTGAAACAATACGTCTATGACTATATTATGTCTTTATTCATATTATATATAATATACAAAGGAGTGGGAAAATACTACATGTGCATGTTTGGGTTTATATATATATATAGATATATATATAAATTATACTAAAGAGTGGAGTTATAGTACTCATAAGATGGTCTTGGCTTTTCCTGGCGAGATTTAAGAAGGTTGTTCCATTATTGGAGCACCGAGAGAGTTTAGGAGGGTGTCTCCTTAATGGAGCACACAAACTCCTTACGTTCGCCATATGTCCCTTCAGTTAAGACTGAACTAACTGACAACCTGGAGTTGCAGGTCGGTGCATGCTGTCGATCATAGGATCGGGGAATCTTATTTCTGCCTTTAGTGAAGTCTTGCTGGAGATCTTGGGGGAAAAACGCAGACAGATTTTCCAAAGCGGGAGAGCCAAATTCTTTATATTATTTATATGTGTTTTGCATAAGGATTGGGGGGGGGCTTGACTGGAGATGTGTTGTTAAAGGGAAGGGACGGCTCTCATGGAGCCTGATCTCGAATAGTTTACTTCCATTTTTGTAGTTTCTATGTTGTGGGTGGGTCGGCTCTGTGTGAGCGATCCCAAGTTGAAAACTGTGTGTAAATTCTGTTTATATACGTTTTTCATGTAAGGTTATAGTCGAGTGGAGAAAACTCATCTTTCCTTCGGATAAAAACTCTGTTTTCATATATATTCTGTTTCCTACTATCAAGAGGGGTTGTAGTGTTGGTTCCGGATAAAAAATGAACCCATGCTCGAGCATTCAGATTTCTGCTTGAGACGGTGACAAGGAGAAATAATAATAAGATTCAGTAAGAAGCTGTAATCATGGTATGTGAAGTAGATCGGGAGGATGCTGAACATTTCCAATGCATATTTCTGGTAGGAGGTTCCATTTATTTGTATGCAAAGCAGATCAAGAGAAAGTTAACTACACTAGCGTTGATCCCTGGTAAGAACTCTGTTTATTTTTATAAGCGAACTGGACAAGGATAATGCGAATGAATTAGAGTAGATTCCTGGTATAAAGATCAATTATTTATTTATTACTTGGAATAGAAATATCTATGTTAAACATTAGTGTGATCCTTGTATAACGATATAGTATTATTTAATTATTTTGAATGGGAAATCTCCGTTAAGCACCGGCATTAAATCCTGGTATAAACATCTAAACTATTCGTTTAACTTATTAGAGAAATTTTGTTGATTTCAGTGTTCCATATAAATAATGGGCACTAGCTTGCATCTATTAACTCCAGTGCAGACCCTATAAGTCTTAGAGTGTTTTCAGTGTATTGATCTAGTGCCTTAATGTTGCGTTGATCCCTTTGGGAAAGCCCTATAATCTCTGAAAAATGTATGTCTGCGTTTGATCCTTTAGGGTTTATTTCCTTTTAAATTTTGGTGACGATCTGCATTAAGAACGATTCTATGATCTATGGGAAATAAATTTTGGGATCTTGGTGTTATGAGACAGCGATCCAATGCTGGTGAATGTGCTTTTAAAAATGTTGAACCCCGTCTATAAACTTAGTAATGTGCAGCATCCATAAAGAAAACTTTGCAAGCGATCATGCTTCGTATTTAATCCTGCTTTGTTAAAGTTCCTTTGGGTACAACCGATCGAGGTACTTTTCCTTTTATTCTTATAGTCTACGTAGACCCCCTACAACTTGGATAGCGCCCAGCTCCGTGGAGATCTCTGTGAGCAAACATAGATAGGGTACATTTATTTCCTTCCCCACCGATCAGGTTTGTTGTTTAATATTTGAAAGAACGTTTGCATTGGACAATTAATGGATTGACCCTGATCTTTTCTCTTTATCAATTGTTGTATTTAGTCATCAACAAGCACAGTGATTTCAGTCTTATCTATAGGATTGGTTTAGGAGGAAAAAGCTTGCATATTAATCAGAGTTAATAGGTCGTATGCACCCTCCATTTATAAATACATAGTTATATATAAAAGATTATACAAGAGTACAAGTTGTGTACTCCTCTAGAAAAGAGTAAAGTACTTATGTTATATATGTAAGCAGAGGCTGAATGGGCGTCAATGGGAAACCTTGGTTAGTTCCAGGTTTGCAGATGATTGGGAGGCATGGAAGAAGTCGAAAAGAAAGTAGCACATAAATTATGGCAACCATTGAATTGTAGATTGTAATTCCTTTGATTTTTAAATAATATATATGACAACTCCTCGTGTGGACGTAGCCCAAAGGTTGGGTGAACCACATGTATATTTGTGTCTCTTGTGTTTGAAATTCGTGTGATTGGTGTGATTTACTTGATGAAAGATGTACATTCATATCTTGTGTTTGCAATTAATGTGATTTACTTATATCTTGTGTTTGCAATTAATGTGATTTACTTTATGAAAGATGTACATTAATATTAAGCTGAAGTGATGCCTTCATAGGTTTATTTCATGTAGGATATTCAAAAGGGGATGTTACAACTACTTTAGCAATTGACATAATTGGGTATGTTACAATAGTCAAATGAGATATTTTATATTACTAACTTGTGAAGTTGGTCGATGACTATAAAGGAGTAACGATGTTATGTTCTCAACATAACACCGGCATTTACAAGGAGATGTTACAAGTGGTATCAGAGCTGTAGGTAACAACACTTGGGCCTAATGGGCTCAACTTGAAATAAGATTGATAAACTAATCAATCAAGTTGCCTTGTTCTGTGTTGGATGCATGGACTGAGATGGAAAAGGGGTTAATATCAACTGAGTTGAACTACTAGCTCTCCAGAAGGGAATAAAGATAAGTATTTTCAACCTTTGCTTTCCATCGTCGTGAGATTTTCCTTACTCACATGGTTGTTTTGTTAAGAGCAAAGATTCAACAATCAATTCATACTCTGTTCTTAAAATATTACAGAAACTGTGGACTTTTTATATTTAGTTATTTTGTTATAAGTATTAATTATAGTTTACTAGTTACACATTTGGTTTGCAGCAGAGACAACTTCTGCTCACCCACACAGTAGGCCGAATAAAGCTTGGTTTTTGTTTCTTTAAAAAATTTGAATCAAAGAAATCTCAGAAACTCTTGTGTTAAAGCATAACTGAATCTCCGATATCTCTAGAGAAGTCCCTATTTTGGAAAACCTGAATTGAGTTGTTTCTGTGCCTAAATGACTGATGTTTTTACTTGTGTTTTAGTGGGTAGATGATTGATGAAAATAGTAAAGTGAAACTGGGTTTGAAGGGCTGCGCGAAGCAGCGGCCATGTGTGTTGGCCGTGGTCTTCGTTTGTTTAGTTAGCTAAAGTGGAAGCTTAGTTAAATTGTAGTCGGTACAACCCTGGAGCACTGCGTCGAAAGCTGGGGAAGAATGTTTTTGATTCTATTGACTTTAACTTGAGTCGTCTCTATCTTTTCCATTGGAATTCAGCCAGTATGTTTGCCAAAGACTTGGCTTGTTAAAACGTAGAATAATGGTGATAAGTAATATTTTGACATTTCATTTAAATGCCTTGGTTACACTGTGGTTTTCGGAAACCTCTAGACCTTTAGAACGCCAATGAATGGGTTAGTGGTGTGTATCGGTTTATTTATTTTAAATATATGAACTCAATTTATCTTCTAGTTGAAATTTATTTAATTCCTAGAGCGCATAATACTTATGTTTATAGTCAAACGAGAATGTTTCAACCCTTGAGTTGGTATAGTAGACAAAGGGTTTTTAATAAAGAATTACTTTATAAAGGAGTGGAAAGCTATGTTGTTGTATAATATATATATATTTTAACTAAGTAATATAAATGTTATGAGCATGATGTAGACTAAGTTCTTGTTTCTTTCACGTGAGTATAAAAGTCTTAAATTATAGGTATTAAAGCTAAGGGTGTAATAAAGGTTGATGTGTATCATGAAGAGAGATTTTGTTTAAAGGTATAAATACGAAGAACCTTAAATCTTGTTCTTGAATCATGGTATCTTTTGAAAGAGTACCGGAAGATCAAAGAGGAAAGAGTCTTTAGGTAATGTATCCTAGATGAAAAAAAAATCTATACGTTACTGACATTTGAGTGTGCCTATATGAAGTTAGTGAATACAAATAAAAGTTGCATAAATAGGAATTGTATTTGGAATGGTGAAAGCTAACATTCGAGATTAAGCAATCATAATGTTCATGGATTATCATAGGAAGAGTGTTATTACGTGTTTAAGACATTATGCAGTCCTATTAATTAAGTTGGTTATGCTTAGTGTGAAAATAATGTTTATTTTAGATGATCACATGTGGAGATTGTAGTATGAAGGATGATTTTCTTATTTTATACATAGAAGAAAAACCTCCTTACAATATTTGGTTCTATTATTGTGGCAGATGGTCAAAAATCGGTTGAACTTGTGGAAGAGCGTAATATATTATGCGGGTATGTGTCGCTTTGTCAACAAGACCTCGACACAAGTTATAAATGTTGGGTGGTTAAATTATATTGTTTCATTGATGAAACTATAAGTGGAATCACAACTTGAGTCCATACATATCTAGCTTATCACTCATGAGCATTGGTGTAAAACTCGAATGAATTTTCCTTAGTGGCAGTCGATAAAAGATAGACAAGTGAAAGACGTTTCAATTCTATTAATATTCCAATAAATAGATGGCGTATAGTGGTTATGTACTAACATTGCAGGATTTCGCTATGAATATAACCAATCAAAATGGAAAGTGATTATTCACGCAGATAAATAGTTGAGTTAACCATTCAAGAGTAAGTGATGATTCACTTAGTGCATCTTATTTTACTAAGTCATATTTCGAGACGCTTATAACCATGGATTAACATTGGATTATGTTGTTTAGTTACTAACATTTCAGGATGTTATCATACTTACGACCAATGTGATAAAAAAAAAGGGATGTGGATTATAAATCCATTGGTGTAGGTGGGTGGAACAAAATCGCTCAAGAGTAAGTGATTACATTTTTTTTTGTAGCATGGATTACAGTATGGCACAAAACCTGATTTGGTGATAGATGTGTGCTAGTTATCATGAATGATAAGCAAATAAGTGAATCTACTTACTGTTATTACGTGGCATATTGTAATTGAAAAAAATTGCAAGAAATAATAAATGATTATTATCGAAGATAAATTCGTGGACTCAAGCGAGAAGGCTTGAGGGGAATCGAGGAAGAGTGCATTAATGGCACTAAAACACCCCTTATAAATCGGGGAGTTGACACCCTCCATGATTCTCGAAAGAATCAGTTGGCTGTAAAGACCTGGCAAGCTATAAAGAGAATGCATATGCGGGAGGCAGGACACTGCTTAGTATGCATGGGAGAAAATTGTTGTGTGAGCATTGAGGTGTTAGACAAGGATCTCCAAATGAATTGCTGTGTGAGCACTGAGGTGTTAGGCAAGGAATTCTGAAAGGATTGCTGCGTGAGCACTGAGGTGTTAGGCAAGAATTTCTGGGAGCAAGTGAATGATGTAATTGGTTAAGTTAAACAGTCTAAAAATTCTTGGAATGTTGGATTCATTGTTTATTGTAATATTGGCATGCATAGTAAAAGTTGTATGAAAAAAGTGGCTTATTTACTTATGTTTTGAATAATGATATGTTACTGAACAAATCTTATGAGACTGGTTTTGTTGCACAAAATACAGGTTGCAAACAAAAACAAATGGCAATGATCATGAAAGTTTTAAGAAGAACGAACAAAAATTTCGAAGAAAACAAAGGATAATTCAAAAACAGAAGACAAATCATTGAAACACCGAGGACGGTGTTACTCATTAGGGGAGGAGGATGTAATATCCTCTTTTGTACCATATTTATTTGTAGTTTTAAATGTAAATTGCATTTACTTCTGGTGAGGAGCTCAAGGCCGAGGCCCCACCAGAAGACCTGGTGAGCTATGTGGTAAATACCTTGTTGTAAGTTGTAAACTTGAGAGATTGAGGGCAGCAACACAACTAAGCGATGGCAACCAAATCCACTAGAGGGAGTACTAATGATGATGGTGGGACATCCTAATCCTATGAACGTTGGAGAAATGGTAAAAAAAAATAATATACTTATTTAATACCTTAAGGGAGAAGGTAATTATCCTAAGTTTAGGATAAACGGCTAGTCGCCGCATGCGAATAATTGATTTTTCTTATGTGACCATTCTAAGAAACTAGGGTTACTCCTAAACAAATGATAAAGACCTTTATATGCCAACATTATCAGTGAAAAATTTTGCTACATTGTTTTTATTTGCTGTAGCAAGTGCTGCTACCTCAGTCCATTTTGTAAGGTAATCTGTGCATACTAGAATGTAGCTCTTTCGATTTGATGGTGGGTTGATTGGACCAACGAAGTTGAATCCCCATTTCTCGAATGTTTCTAAGGAGATCTTTGGATGAAGAGGCATTTATTCCTTTTGTGTAGGATTCCCCATTCTTTGACAGTCATCACAGTGGGACACATACTCATAAGCATCTTTGTGGAGTGTTGGCCAATAATACCCTGTTTGCAAGATCTTGTAGGTTGTCCTCTTTGCAACATAGTATCCTCCACAGGGTTCAATGTGAGTGGCATTCATTATGTCATGTACTTCATCTTCACTAATGCACCGTCTAAGTATTTGATCTGGTCCTTGTTTAAAGAGCATGTCCTCTATCCATGTATATGTGGCACTTTGCCTTATTACTTTTGTCTTCTCTTTATAACTGTAATGTTCTGGAAACTTCCCGGACACTAAATAGTTTGCTATGTCAGCAAACCATGGGCTTCTTGTTGATATGGCAAAAAGGTGCTCATCACGGAAGTTAGCATTAACCAATTCATTATCTAGTCCATGTGTGACTCTTGACAAAAAGTCGGCTACAACATTATGCTTGCCTGGTTTATCTATTATAGTAATGTCAAATTCTTGTAGAAGTAGCATCCATCTAATAATTCTAGCACTAGTATTAGGCTTGTTTATAAGATACCTAATTGTTGAGTGGTCAGCGTGGATAAAACTTTGGTATCCTCATATGTAATGCTTGAATTTATTGATTGCATGTATGACTGCTAAAAATGCCTTCTATATGACTGTAGTTTAGTTATGCTCCAGCCAAATTTTTGCTTATATAGTATATGGCATAGGGTTTCTTGTCTCTTTCTTGTCCAAGCACAGATCCAATGGCTTTATCTGATGCATCTGAGTGGATGTGAAATGGAATTTCCCAGTTTGGTCCTTGGAGAACTGGTGCTGTGATTGTTTTCTCCTTAAGATTTTCAAATACTGTCATGCAATTGTGTGTCCATATCAACTCAGTGTCTTTTGTGAGAATTGCAAACATCGGGGAAACAATTCTACTATAATTTTCCATAAACCTTCTGTAGTACCCTGTTTGTCCAAGGAAACTTCTCACATACCTCTTTTGAACAGGTGGTGGCAGCGTTTTGATTACTGAGACTTTTGCTTGATCAACCTCTATCCCCCTCTGTGATATATGATGTCCTAGGACGATGCCTTCTTCCATTAACATCCTGCATTTGTCATTGCTTAGGCATAATCTCATCTCAATACATTTCTTTAATACTAATTCCAGATGGTTCAATGCCTGATCAAAGTTTTGTCCATATGGTGTGAAATCATCCATGAAAACTTCCATTTGGTCATTTATAAAATCAAAGAATTTACTGAATATGGCTCTTTGAAATGTTTCTGGGGCGTTACATAAACCAAAGGGTAGAACCTTATAGGCATAAGTTCCCCATGGGCATGTAAAGGTTGTCTTATCTTGATCAGCTGGGTGTATTAAAATTTGGTTGTACCCATTGAAGCCATCTAAAAATGAAAAATACGTGTTCCCAGATAGTGTATATAGCACCTGATATATATATGGCAGTGGAAAGTGATCTTTCTTGGTGGCTTTATTTAGCTCTCTGTAGTCCACATAAATTCTCCATTTGCCTCCTTTTTCTGGTACTATAACTAGTGGTGAGATCCATTCGCTGTCAGAGATGGGATATATGAACCCTGCATCTAATAATTTCTGTAGTTCTATTTTGACAATGTCTTTTAATGTTGGGTTCAACCTCCTTTGTGGCTACCTGATAGGGATAGAACCTTCTTTGATGTAAATATAATGTTTGCATATATCAGGATGTATACCTTTCATGTATACATATGTCCATGCAAAAGCTTTATTTTGTTCTGATAATACTTTGATTGATTGCTTTTCTTGCTTTGGCCTGAGATTGGCATGAATGTTGACCGTCTTTCCAAGCATGATTTCCACTGTCTTTCCTTTTTCTTATTGTTCTTCCAGATGTAGTACGTCTGGCCACATTTTATTTAAGTTATGGTTTGAACTTTCGCCTTCTTGTTGCTATGCTGTGGCAAAAAATATTTTCAGAGCAACGTTGTTAGAATATTCATTTTGTATAAACCTATCTATCTAGCCATCTTCATCTATTGCTTTTAATGATAGTGCAACATCAATTGTTAGGATAGGTTCAAGGTTCTAATTTGGTGTATTGTGACAGTTGTTGGAGCATAGGCCGCAGCTATGGTAAAGCTACGAATTTTGAGAAAAAAACACAAGTGTTGAATGCTAATTTTGAGTAAAAGCACCAATTTTGGGCAGAAGTGAACAGTGCGCAGTATGGCGCCAGATGGACAAGCTCAAAGCAGATTACGGGCCAGAAATCGTGGAGCTCACGTGCATATGTCAAAGGAGAGTGAATGTGGCCGAGTAGAAAGATCAGCTACCACAATAAATGAAGCGACGAAATAGAGGGCTCATCTACCCTCATTAAGGCTAAGTACAGAAGTTATGGTTTCTCTGACCAAGGAAGAGCAATAGACCAAAGCATTGAAGGCGAAGGACAAGGAGCAGTGAACGATGAAGCGGCGCCCATACCCTCAATCTGCACTGGAAATCACGGAGTCTGCAGGAAGCGGCGACATGACTGCAAGCGGCGCCTACAGTACACCTAGCCATGTCCGCGGTTAGGGTTTTTTGGGATTATTGCTGGGTAAGACCCACAGTTTTTTAAAGGTGCGACCCTCAGGGCCACCTATATATATGTGTAATTGTAAAGGGAAGAAGGTTAGATGGGTTAGATGTTAGAAGCTAGATGTTAGATATTGGATGAGTTAGATGATAGATTGGTTAGAAGATCATTGTAAGTAGATGTCTGAGGTCGCAGACAGTCTAAGTTGACGTCTGAGTCATTGTAATCTCTGTAGAAGAAGAGAATAGATCTAAGAGAAGGGCTCCCAGCTGTGTGCATGGAGTTTCCCAGAAAGATCTAAGGCTGCAGCTGTGTGCGCAGCGGACTGTGTAATTCCCACTTTGAGATAATATAGAATACAATTACCATGAACGTGATTTCCCTGTGGAGGTGAACCACATATATCTTCTTGTATGATGATGTTTTGCATGAATGCAAGTCTGTATTTTACTATCTATGTCTACATGAATGTTTCATTATCTATATGAATGAACATGTCAAGTAAGTCCATGAAGCTCCCATAGAAGTTATATGTGCACACTGTCGGAGGAGTTGGTAAGAGCACCATCGTTGCAGCGCTTGAGGAGTATGTTACTGCGCTGTGGCACAAGTACATGGATGACACATAGCGTATCGGATGTAGCGGGTAAACGCCTAGTGCGCAGGTGCTGAGATACCGCGCAGCTGGGCTGGTAAGAGTTTCAGCGCTCTCGCGCTGAAGGGTCTGCGGAAGAGTAAGACGTTCCGCTCTAAGGAATCCTCCCGTAAGAGAAGGGAGAAGATAGAGTCTCCACATCACCTAGGTTGAGGAAGCCTGATTCCTTATCCGCCCCATAGCCACTTCGGGTGAGACTTCGGGCTGTTGTGCAGCTCGTTGCCGAGAGGGCCAGTGCGCCAAGGGGTGTTTATTGCTGCACATTCTGAAAACCCGGGTCTGTCCAAAAAGCATCCAACAAATGGTTCCGTTTCCTTGAGACTTGTTATTCCGGCGACGTGCGATATTGATGTGCAACCTAGAGAGAAAGGGAGCCAACAAATGGTTCCATTGCCTTGAGACTTGTTATTCCAGCGACATGCGAGATTGATGCGCAACCTAGAGAGAAAGGGAGCCAACAAATGGTTCCGTTGAGCTGAGTGTCGACTTCTAGTAGCCATTTGTAAGCCAACAAATATGGTACTGGAATCCTACAGCTAAAGAAATTCAAGACTGGTTTGATTTAAAGGCTAGAGAGTTCGCTGAACGAGAAAATAGAAGCTCTAGGCTTCAGACAGAAAACTGGTTGCAGAAGCATATTTATACTGACCTTCACGAAATTTTCTTCGTAACATTTCCACTTGAGTTGCATGCGTGGGTAGCCAAGCTAGCAGATACTAGACCCACTGTGCATGTTGATCAACCCGTCGTTTGGACGCCTGAGCTAGTTAGCATTTTGAAGCAGGTAGATAATCCTGTGTCCCGCGCAGTAGAATTTTGGTTGAACAGTTTGCTGGAAGGCTTCATCACCGAGTTTGCAGTAGATACAAGAAAGAGCTTCAGGGAAGCTCAGAGGAGCTTCTTCCAAGCATACAGGGGTAAGTTCTTAAATTCTCTGAACTTATGGATTAAAATGCTCTTGTATGAAAAAGGAAAACTATGCATAGCTTCCGATGAATAGCATAGACAAGTAATGTCCGTAGATTTTGATAGTGATCTTGAAGTTATTGGTTGCACTCGTAGTGGAAAACGGTATAAAGTATGCCTTTACCAACATTCTTTTGAGTCTATTCCAGAAGATAGTCGAGCTCCTAGAGCGAGCCATATAGAGAGACAAGGGAGTGCTCATATCCCTTATCACCCTTTTACACCACAAAAGCCAGACGGGGCTCAGTATAACCCCGTAGTAACACCTTCTAGTAGCCCGCACGGTACTTCTAGTACCTCAGTCCCACCTTTGTTTAACCATCCCGGAGGCAGTGCTACAGCACCTCCACATCAACCTAGCGCAAGAAGGATGGGTGATGACATGAAGCTTCCAACCTTTAGGGGAACAGGGCTAGAAGACCCTGAGCATCACTGGTTCCTGTGTGAAGCCATTTGGATGATTAAGCAAATTAATGATGATGCTGTTAAGCTGGTTCAGTTAGCAACCACACTAAGAGAAAGAGCCTTAACCTGGTTCATGAAATACTCAACAACACAGAATAGGACACTTGCTGATGTAAGAAATGTTATGATTAGAGAATTCAAGAAACCTAAATTAGAATCACAGTGCATAACCGAGCTCAAAGACATAAAACAGTTACCCACAGAGTCAGTATGGGACTTTGACCAGAAGTTCAAAGCCTTGATAGATCAAGTAAGCTTTGAGTTTGCACCGCAGCAGCATAAGGAATGGTTCATTTCTGCGCTGCTTCCTCATATTAGACTTCCTCTTATGCAACAGAATCTCACTACTCAGGAACAAGCTCTAGAGATGGCTATGAAACTAGAATGTAATACCCCAATTCGACCCTTAGGATATATTAGCCTTTCATGTAAATAATGTGTACATGTGATGTATGTTTTCCTAGCGTGGAGCTCAAGGCCAAGGCCCCGCTAGTGAAAGTCCGAATTTTATTTAAAGGGCAAGTATTTGATATTTTGATACCATGTGCTCTTAAGCCATGGAAATTGTAATAGGATGTAATTAAACATCATGCAATATAAAATGTCCAAAACTGGCTACGGAGGCAACGAATGAGAAGGGGCCACGTGTATCCACTAGGGAGTGGTGAGGGGGCTATGGGAGTGAACCATAGGTTGCCATATGTCACTATGAGAACCCATTTTGACTTCCCTAGGTGACATTTATGCATGTTGTAAGGAAGTGGTTGAAGAATTAAGTCAATGACTTTGATGGAGCATGGGCAGCCCTGAAATTCATATGGGTGGGTATGGACTTTGTTTACTTGTCCTAGAAGTCACTCAACCTCATGGGAGGTGGCTTCATTCTCATCCCCATTCCATGGGGAAGGCACCCATCAGCATTCTCCACCCAAAAACGAGCTCCAATGGGAGAGAAAACCAGAAATCGCGACTTGGGTTGAACCCACGTTTTGGGAAGCCAAAAACGTCAAGATTTGGAATTGGATAGTGAAAACGAATGGGGGATCCATTGGTATGAGCCTTGGGGTGAATTTGGGAGCAATAGCTACTCCAAAATCCATGGGATAACCCAGTTTGGATAGCCCAAAAAATCAGTGACGGATTTGGGGTTATTTGTGACCAAGTTGTGAGAAATCCGATGGTGAATGTATGAATAGAGGATGGGATTGCTGAGTCTAGCTGGAAGTGTATGTGGCTCTAGGATTGAGCTTAGTGGACTAGCATCCTCCTCCATTTTCCTATTGCATGCTTGAGAAACCCAACCGTGTGTTGGTTTAGCATGGCTGTTGGAGTGAAACCCTGACTGTGAGTGAGCCATCTAGTTTCTCCTTAGTGGATACACAGCCCAGCTCGGGGGTGATCTCTCAGCTGAAAGACTACAGGCTGGACAGAGATCTATGGTTGGGTGGAACGTTGCTCTCACGTAGCCAGTCGTTTGGGCCATTACAATTCGAGATAAGTATTCTTGCAATTGAACTATGTTAATTCTATGCTCTGTAAATATTTTAAGTAATGACTGCTGTTTATATGATTGAACGCATGATGAATCTGTGTGCATATGTCATGTTTAAATCCGCTGTGTTTTATTGAAGTATACATCTGTATAGAGAAGTTTTAATTATTACAGATTTATGAGCAAAAATATTGGGGCTTAAGTTTACAAAAGCCCGGTATGTTGTTAATGTTTCCTTCCCTGCATTTAATAAGGAGAAGGGGACGTTACATAGAAGCTTCACCAATTGCTGGAACAAGCAACGATGTTGCGCAGTTGCAGAACCAGTTAGCAAACCTAACCTTGCAAGTGCATGATATTAAGAAAGGAAAGGATGTTAAAGAAGAAATTTGGTGTACAAAATGCAGAGCACAAGGTCATTCAAAGGACCATTTTCCTGTTTTCATAGAGTATATTGTGACTGGAGCACCTAACCCTTTACCACAGGCTCAGGGGCCTTGGTGTGAAATCTGTAGAACTAGGGGTCATAGACCACAAGAATGTCACTTGTTAGAAAAATATGTACAAAGCTCAAAGAATCTATATTGCAATTTCTGTAAATCAGTAGGCCATGATGAGAACAATTGCAGAGCATACGATCTTATGATGGAAAGGAAACATGATGTTTATAGAGTACAGTTGGAGGCATAAGGACCCACAGCAGGTCCGCAGTATGAACCACCTCGCGAAGGCCGAGGAGGAAATTATAGGGGTCGAGGACGTGCAGAAGCTTTTGGTCGTGGACGAGGACCGATCACTTGCTATAACTGCAGAACTCAAGGTCATTATGCAAGGGATTGCCAAAACCCTACAACCACCTGCAGATACTGTAAATCGTATGATCATGTGATTGAAGAATGCCCCCAGTTGATGGCTAAGATGCAAGCAAAGACACCACAGGTTAACCAGAATGTTCAGTTGATTGCAGCAGAAAAAAGAGAACCAGATCCTACAGTTAATATAGTGACGTGCAGTGGAGCAACCACTGGTACGCCAGAGTCAGGAACTGGAAAACCAGCAACGCAATGGGTGCATTGCGCTAATATTAAACCATCTCCGCTTGACCTGCAGAAGCAAAAAGAAGCATTCAAGCAAGCTCAGGAGTATTTCTCAGATCCGCGAGCTTCAAGTTCTATCGCAGTATCGCACAAAGATATTAGACCGAAAGTGCTAAGACAAGAGAACCTAGTACAAGAACAGGCTACTACATCGGGAAGGCCTGATGAGGAGGATGCACTAGGCAGTGTTCATGCTTTCCTGAGAAGCTGTTTAAAGTTGTTGCACAATGAAAAAGCAACTATGGAACTCCAACATCTGTTGGATAAGTGTCAACAATCTGCTTTGATGAATACCCCGCAGCGTGCTGTACAATAGATTGGGAGTCATATTAGAACTGGAAGAGAGATGAGACTCACAGCGCAGATTGGAGCATTTGAAATGGATGATTTCATTTTGGATCTAGGCTCATAAGTTAATGTTCTCACCATGCAGACATGGGAATAGATGGGTAGTCCGCATCTTATTAGATCTCCTATCCATCTGAGACTCGCAAATCAGCAACGAGTTTCTCCATTGGGCAGATTACCCAATGTGGTCATTGATATTGAGGGAGTAAGAAGTTCTGTAGACTTTGAAGTAATCAAAATTCTGGATGATAGTAGACCTTACCCAGCACTTTTAGGCATAGACTGGGCATTTGATAATCTGGCTATCGTTAATTTGAAGAAAAAACAGATGACCTTTGAGGATGACCAGATTAGGGTCATTGCACCACTTGATCCCCTTCAAGGACCACGGTATATTGAACCCATTCGAGCAGAAGAAGAAGTGCGCCACATTGAAAGTTTGTATCAGATGACTGCTAGTCATAGTGACTATGTCAATCCCACAGCGGACGGCCATATCAGCTGGTGATGCGATAGCTCGTGCACATCAGATTCAGAAGCAGGACTGGAAAACTGACAGAATTGCTTACATGAGGTTTCTGCAAGGCGTTGTGCCATGATGACTAAATCCATTCGATGGATTGGCACAGAATTGAATAACATTCCAATCTTTGATGGTTTAACTGAAGTAAGTAAATTCATACATACCTATGAACAACAAATCCCAGATGAGCAGCGCATACAAGCATTGGATATAGCACTGCGCGCTACACCCGCAAGATGGTGGGGTGCGCATAAAAAAAATATTGACACATGGCAAGACTGTCGCAGATTGATACTGTGCATATTTCAGGAAACTACAGCAGAAGTGTTGCACAAATATGATAGACAGAGTGACCCCAGGTCACACGTTGAAGCATGTATTCAGCAATGGTCAGATATTCCAGAGGATGAGTGGGTTCACCTATTCATCCACATGTTGGATACAATTCCAAGGAACTGGTATACTGAAACAGAATTGCGTAGAGGCACTATCACTTGGCCTCTTATGATGGAAAGTTTTCAACTTACCTTCAGCTTTGAGTCAGAACATCCAAGGATCGATCACACTTTAAAGTGTATTAAAAAGAAGGTATTTGAACAATGTCCGTTACCAGAATATTCTCAACCAGATTGGGCTATCCAGATGGAACATGCCCTGGAATGCTATAATTTCACCACTGGTGAAGAGGAAGATGATCCACGCAACATCAATATTCAAGAGTCAGAAGGGACGCGCAAGGTCGAAGGCCCTCAGCTTGATATCCCTGCCATTACAGAACACATCAAGCTCAAGAAGATTAACATTGGTAAAGAAGCCGAACCCAAGTTTGCTTCTATAGGAGATTATTGGGATGATTAAACTGTTGGCCATATTGCAGACTTACTATGTGACTACCAGGATATCTTTCCTACCAAGTTTACAGAAATGAAAGGCATCCTAGGAGATTTAGGAGTTATGCACATACCTTTGAAAGCAGACGCCAAGCTAGTAAAACAACGCCCGTACAGGTTGAACCCGCGATATAAAGAAAAGGTTAGAGAAGAAATTGATAAGATGCTCGAAGCAGGTATCATTGAGCCAGTAGAAGAAAGTGATTGGATTAGTCCTATGGTGGTACAAGAGAAAAAGACAAAAGGTGAAATCAGAATCTGCGTGGACTTGCGCAAGCTGAACGACACATCAACGCATGATCCATTTCCTATGCCCTTTATAGACAAAGTGCTTGATAATGTTGGAGGACAAGAGGCTTACTCCTTCACTAATGGCTTTTCAGGATACCATCAGATCAGAATCCATCCAGAACACCGCCATAAGACCACTTTTGCAACTGAATGGGGCTCATTCCAGTATACGGTAATGCCCTTTGGTCTTAAAAACGCTCCTGCTATCTTCTCCAGAGTTGTTGTTGTTGTTTTTAAAGAATTTATTCATAAGTTTCTAGAAGTCTATTTTGATGACTGGACTGTGTTTGGTTTACTAAAAAACCATATAGGGAATCTGCGGATGATGTTAGAAAAATGTAGACAGTATCAAATTTCCCTTAACTTGAAAAAATGTATTTTCTATGCTCCTTTTGGTATTCTATTGGGTCATATTGTATGCAGACAAGGACTCCTGATGGATCCTGCAAAGGTTGCCATCATTGCTAACTTAGCTACGCCCAACTCAGTCAAAAAATTGCGCACTACATTGCGACATACAGGGTACTACAGGAAATTTATCAAGGGTTATGCAAAAATAACTGTGCCTATGGAAAGATTGCTGAAAAAGGATTCGAAATTCCAATGGACAGAAGAATGCCAATAGAGCTTGGATACACTTAAAGAAAAGATGGTCACAACACCTATTCTAGTTTTCCGATACTGGAGAAAACCCTTTCATGTTCATGTAGATGCTTCTTCCATAGCATTGGGGGTTGTGCTGACACAACCGGGAGAAGGAGGTATTGACCACCCCATTGCTTATTCTAGTAGAAAACGGTCAACAGCTGAGAAGAACTACACCACTACAGAAAGAGAAGGACTAGCTATGGTGTATGCCTTACAAAAGTTCAGACACTATCTATTGGGCGCTCATTTTTAAATGTATACTGACCATTCTACTTTGAAATACTTGGTCAATAAGCCAGTGCTAGGGGGAAGAATTTGCAGATGGCTACTGCTCTTCCAGGAGTATGATTTTGAGGTTATTGTGAAGCCAGGTAGATTGAACGCAGGACCTGACCATTTATCTAGGATAGAGTCAGGGGAGGAACCTACAAAGTTGGAGGACAATCTGCCTGATGCGCAGCTGTTTTCTGTTCAAGCATCCGATGAGTATTATTCCGATACTCTTGAGTTTCTCACTACCGGGAAAGCACCAGTTGAGTTTACAATCCAGCAAAAGAAGCAACTTGTTGTCAAAGCCGCAGACTTCACTTTGATAGCAGACCAGCTCTATAAGTTGGGCCCCGATGAAGTCTTGCACAGATGTATCTTACCGCATGAGAAGAACTCCATAATCACAGAAGCACACTCAGGGACCGCAGGAGGCCATTTCGCAGGAAAGCCGACTGCCCAGAAGATCTTAGCCGCAGGTCTTTGGTGGCCAACATTGCACAAGGATACTAAGGAATTCTGCAAATGTTGCGATGTGTGCCAGCGAACATGAAAGTCTTCAAGAAGAGATGAAATGCCACTAAGACCGCAGATAACAGTGCATGCTTTTGATAAGTGGGCCATTGATTTTGTGGGACCTATCAACCCACCAGGAAAGAGAACCAGTGTAAGATACATCATCACAGCTACTGAATACCTCACCACATGGGCTGAGGCCAAGCCAGTTAAGAATTGCGACGCTGTCACTGGCGCGCAATTAATTTTTGAGAATATTGTCACTAGGTTTGGATGTCCACTGATTCTAATGAGTGATCAGGGCACACATTTCCTGAATGAGACTATAGAGGCTCTGAATGAAGAATTCCACATTAGTCACCATAAAAGTACACCTTACCACCCTCAAGCTAATGGTACGATGGAGGCATTCAATAAGATTCTCGATAGTGCCCTGACAAAGATCTGTAATCAACAAAGAGATGATTGGGACCTTAGAGTCACATCTGTGTTATGGGCTTACAGAACCACATGCAAGAAATTAACAGGTCACACACCTTTCAGTTTGGTATATGGACAAGAAGCAGTTATGCCCATGGAATACATTGTTTCCAGTCTCAGAATTGCACAAATTACAGAAATGGCAGATACTGATACTATGAGTGAAAGACTCTCACAACTGCTTGCCTTAGAAGAAGACAGACTTTTAGCTGGATTCCATCAACAAGTACAGAAGGCAAGACAGAAAGCTTGGCATCACAGGCATATTAAGAATAAAGTCTTTCAAGAAGGAGACTTGGTACTCCTCTATGATAGTAAATTCATGAAATTTCCAGGCAAGTTTCGTGTACATTGGTTAGGCCCTTTTCAAGTAATGAAGATAACAGAAGGAGGAGCAGTTCAGCTTGTGAAGCTTAATGGAGAACTGCTTCCCACATTGATTAACGGGAGTCATCTCAAGCTTTATCGCCACGGCCACTCCGCCCTGTCGACCTAATCAACTGCTGGAAGTAGTGCAGATGTCCTGTGTAGTTGAAAGAGGCATCACACTTATTAGTCTACACGGAAGTCGTGAGACATGTTTCAGTGTCTAGCTTCCAGCGTAGTTCCTCGAATCATTTGCACAGAAAATAAAGTCTGTTCTGAGCGAGCCTATTTGCGCTCTTGCGAAGTTTTTTCCCCGGGTTGTCAAACCGTCGCTCTTGCAGAGTTCCCTATTGTCAATTTGCCGCTCGAGGAGTTCTCCTCGCCATGGAGCCCTCCATGTGCACAGTTACCTATGCTGAAGTGACCCACCAAAAATTTGAATTATGGTAGTCCTATAGTCACGTCTGAATATTAATTAAGGATAGGATCGCCAATTAATTGTATTTGCTCTGACAGATTCGGCTTGATCTCCCTAAGATTCGCATTTAAGTAAGGAGCCGAAGGCCTTAGCTCATCTCCTGAAACGCTGTCAGAGCCCATCCATCGCAATTAATGTACCGCAGAGGCGTGGGGGTAGGTGGGTTGTCAACTCATGCATAGGCACCTATGGTTATTAACCCCACTTAGCTGTGTTGTGCAGACTGCCCCCTTTATTTTCAGCATCCGTATCCTACGCTGTTCCGCCATTTGTCTGTTCAGGTGCTTGTTGTGTATATTGGTTCATGACGGAGAACCTGTCAACTGAAGAAGTTGTTCGTCAATTCAAGCGCAGAGGCTTACATTTTGGCATGACTACCCCAGTGATGACCTCGGCTTACACGCATCCTGGTTGGACTGATCCCATACAATCCGGGCACAAGGGTGTCTCAGCAGCAGTAGCCGAACGAACATGTTTCAGAGCCCTTGGCCACTCTGGTTAATTACATTTCTCCACGTCCAGATGATGCACTCGAGGTGCATATTCCCAAGAATGCCAAGTATCCGATTCCACTGCCACCAATGGCGGAAATCGTGCACGAAGAAGGGTCCCTGCTTGGACACCTTCCACTGGTTTGGTTTTCTGACTTCAACTTGGGAGACTACAGAACATATCCCCAGTTCACGTCGGATCGCTATCTGACAGTGGTCCATAACCCTACAAGGAAAGTTGACGAATTCGTCCTGAAGGAATTTGCAGCAAATCTAGAGAGGCCTGGACTGTTGAACCTGTTGAAGCTACCACACTTCGGGCGTAGCAATGACGTAAATGCATTTGTTAAGGCCCTGCTATCCTGTGTTCATGGTGGTTATATTTGGCTGGGGAGGCCAATCGATTTGAATGTGAACTTGATTCATCGTATTACCGGCCTATCTAAGGTTGGTAAGGACCCCAATGTTCATTTCGTTGGTAAAGATAAGGACAAAAAGTTGGCTGCACAGCTGGTGCAGAAATACAAATTGCTGAGACGAGTTCAAGGTTATGACCTCACTATAGTTGAAGATGAAGCACTTAGATTCACAAGCAGTCTGCTTGTAGGTAGACTTCTAACGAAGTGCATACCTAAAGAAGTCACTAGAGCTGTTGTAGAGCTCGCAATCACAGTGCCGGAAGGAGAGCAATATAATTGGTCTCTCTTCCTCCTGAATTCTTTCTTGGACGACTGCCGGAACGTTCAGGACACCCTCGGTCAATTGTTCCATTTTTCTTGGCTTTTGATTTTATGCGCCTTTATCGGGTGGAAGGAACCCCCCAACACTCAGTTCCTTCCGCGTCGCGTAGGAGAGGTTGCAGGGATGCACTATGTCAACCTATGGGATTCTAGTAATCTCATGAAGCGCAAGATGAACCGCGCCATGTTCTATGAATATTACCATCTCCTCAAAGACACTATCCAGGAGATGCCGAGGCTGACTGAGGAGACAGCACAAATCTATGGAGCAAAGTTGGTCTTTTCTGCCAACTTGCATGAAATTTACTTCCGCTCGCGCGGAATTCAGGACGAATGGGCCGTAGGTCTCTACCATATGACTACTCAGGATGTCGAAGAAACTATCAAGTCCTAGTCAGACGAATGGAGGCAGGCTGCTGAAGTCGCCGCCGCGACGCCACCCCCTGATGCGCAAGAGAAAGATAAGGGCAAGGAAAAGGCCGTGCAGAAGAATGATGAAGGTCCGTCAAGACCGCCTCCCAAGAATCAAAAGTTATCGCATCCCACAGAAGCGACTGGAGATCCCTCTGAGACCCTTGCCATGGGGTTCGATCAGTACCTGAAGGAGCAATTTCGTGAGCTGCGGACCTCGCAGGCTCACATCAGAAGTGCTCTGGACCTGCAGCTCATGGAGTTGAAAGGTCTCGTAGGAAGAGTTGCGCAGACCCATGCGCCAGCATCCGGTTCGCAAGCGCCGTAGGCATCTACAAGCACCGAGTAGGTCGAAGTACTTGCGGAGAGGCATACTGTCGTTCACATCCTGCCTATAAGTATGACATTCCCGAAAACTTTGGATGCAACCCAGGTAAACACGGTTGGCCCTATTGAGGTAAATTTGTCATTAATCCTGATAGAAACTTTGCAGTTAGTACAAGAGAAGGTCTCTATTGAGCTGAGAGCTAGAGAGCTCTCCACATTCCATGCAAACCAGAGACTGCAATCGCAAGAAATAGAGCTGAAGGCAGGCTATAAGAACATCTTTGAGCAGCTTGCACTTTACAAGGCACAAGACACTAGGATAAGAAACGTAGTTGATGAAATCGCCCAGGAGATGTCGGCCTGCCAGATTCAACCAGACCTTCCTTTGGTTGAAAAAGTGCAAATTATTGGTGGAAGGGTGAAAGCCCTAGAGCAGGAAATCATTGCTATGGCCGAGGACCATAGAGCGCAGATCGCCAAGTTGGAAGCTCGTGTCGCATCACCTCCTATAGATGATAGGCAAGAACAATTTGAAGCACTGCGCATAGCTTCCACATAAATGAAGTGCAGAGCAGATGAAGCCCAGAACTTAATGACACAAGCTATGGAGGCTTGGGCTGAGCTTGAGAAGCTCTTTTTCAAAGTCGGCCTTTTGGAATAGGTGCAAGCAGCAGAACAGTCCCTAACTGTTCTGAGTGAAGAAGCTAAGGCCTTAGAAGGCTTAGCCAAAATGAGGAAAATGAGCGAAGTGCGCAAAGTACAACAACAACTCCACAAGCTCAGAAATGAAGATGCTAATCTCACCAACAACATCCAGCCATTTATGGATGAGTATGTTGAACTTGCTGCCCAAGCCAACGCAAAGATCAAAGAATTTGCTGAATCTCAACAGTTGGTTGATGGCATAACTGAAGAAGAAGCTAGTTCAGACATGGTGCAGACAGTTGTGGAGTGCGTGGATGAAATGGACTCCGCTATTGCGCAGTGGAAGCAAGCATTTGCTGCGACCCAAGCAAAGGCAGATGCGCAAGTAAAGCGACCACACGCTAGTGCAAGTGGCTCGAGGACGAGCCACAAGTAAGTGTTAGGGGCTTGTTGGAGCATAGGCCACAGCTATGGTAAAGCTACGAATTTTGAGAAAAAAGCACAAGTGTTGAATGCTAATTTTGAGTAAAAGCACCAATTTTGGGCAGAAGTGAACAGTGCGTCGTACGGCGCCAGATGGAGAAGCTCAGTGCAGATTACAGGCTAAAAATCGCGGAGCTCGCGCGCATACGTCAAAGGAGAGTGAATGTGGCTGAGTAGAAAGCTCAACTACCACAATAAATGAAGTGACGGAATAGAGGGCTTAGCTACCCTCATTAAGGCTAAGTATAGAAGTTATGGTTGCTCTGACCAAGGAATAGCAACGGACCAAAGCATTGAAGGTGAAGGACAAGGAGCAGTGAACGATGAAGCGGCGCCCATACCCGCAATCTGCACTGGATATCACGGAGTCTGCAGGAAGCAGCGACATGACTGCAAGCGGCACCTACAGTACACCTAGCCATGTCCACGGTTAGGGTTTTTTGGGATTACTGGTGGGTAAGACCCACAGTTTTGTAAAGGTGCGACCCTCAGGGCCACCTATATATATGTGTAATTGTAAAGGGAAGAAGGTTAGATGGGTTAGATGTTAGAAGCTAGATGTTAGATATTGGATGAGTTAGATGATAAATTGGGTAGAAGATCATTGTAAGTAGATGTCTAAGGTCGTAGACAGTCTAAGTTGACGTCTGAGTCATTGTAATCTCTGTAGAATAAGAGAATAGATCTAAGAGAAGGGATCCCAGCTGTGTGCGTGGAGTTTCCCAGAAAGATCTAAGGCTGCAGCTGTGTGCACAGCGGACTGTGTAATTCCCACTTTGAGATAATATAGAATACAGTTACCATGAACGTGATTTCCCTGTGGAGGTGAACCACATATTTCTTCTTGTATGATGATGTTTTGCGTGAATGTAAGTCTATGTTTTACTATCTATGTTTACATGAATGTTTCGTTATCTGTATGAATGAACATGTCAAGTAAGTCCATGAAGCTCCCATAGAAGTTATACGCACGCACCGTCGGAGGAGTTGGTAAGAGCACCATCGTTGCAGCGCTTGAGGAGTATGTTACTGCGCTGTGGCACAAGTCTAGGGATGACACATAGCGTATCAGATGTAGCGGGTAAATGCCTGGTGCGCAGGTGCTGAGATACCATGCAGCTGGGCTGGTAAGAGTTTCAGAGCTCTCGCGCTGAAGGGTCTGTGGAAGAGTAAGACGTTCCGCTCTGAGAAATCCTCCCATAAGAGAAGGGAGAAGATAGAGTCTCCACATCTCCTAGGTTAAGGAAGCATGATTCCTTAGCCCCCCCATAGCCACTTCGGGTGAGATTTCAGGCTGCTGCGCAGATCATTGCCGAGAGGGCCAGTGCGCCAAGGGGTGTTTGTTGCTGCACATTTTGAAAACCCGGGTCTATCCAAAAAGAAGCCAACAATAGTCATCAGTCCAATTTTGGTATTCTAAATCTGAATATTTTCTTGCTGGTGGGTAGATCGTGATTTTCTTCTTGGCATTTCCACTGGTGATAGTCATATTTCCTGATCGACAACCTATGTAAGCGTCCACAGTTGCTAACCAAGGTCTGCCTAGTATGATTGGATAACCACTAAGTTTTCTTTTGACTTCAATTACTATGAAATCAGCTGGGTATTCGCAGGATTCAATATTGATCGTAATGTCTTCGATCATCCCTTCGAGTTTCACAGTGGATGTGTCAGCTAGCTGGAGTACTGTAGTTGTTGGTCTGATTAATGATTGGATTCCTAGGTATATCATGGTTTCCTTAGTCATGACATTGATAACAGCTCCCAAATCTATTAGGCTTTTATTTATTTGTTCGCTATTGATGGTGATGTTCACTACAGGGCTACCTGGATCAAGATACTTAGGGTTAATAATAATACCCAGCATTAAATCAACCAATTATCCCACTACATTTATTGTTTGTGGGTCACGCTTCGTCCTCCCAGGTTTCTTCAAACAATTTTCGCTAATAAATTTGTTACAGATGGGCACATCCCTTATGGCTTGCAAGATTGGGATTTGGATGTTCAGTTGTTTTGATTCATTTAAAATTGCATTTTCTTCTTCCTCTTTTGTACTTCGTATAAGTTTCTTAGGAAATGGAGGGTTTATGTTTCGTGGGAGTGGTTGGGTTTCTTCTTCTGGCAGATTTGGTTCATCCGAATGCTAAACATAGGGTTCTGTTGTTTGTTCTTGAACTTCAGGTTATGGGATATTCTGTGTTGATGTATTTTGCAACGTTTTTCCGGATCTGAGGTTTATTTCGTTTATTTCCATGGTGTCTACAACATAGGTAGGGAATTGTGTGATATCAGTGTTATAAGTCTGTTGTTGTTCTGGAGGTCTGTTATTATTAGGGTTTGGGATGGGTTGGGATGGAATTGGAGGGGGTCTGGTGGGTGGTTTAGTCTGTGGGGGAGGCATGATGAGTGGTTGTTGTTGCTGCAACAAAGCTCTCCAATTTGATGGATAAGGATTTTCATTCCCATAATTTGTGGTGGATGAAGAAAAAGGTGGGGGATATGAAGGGTAAGATGGTGGAAAATAAGGTTGTTGATAGGTTGGTTGATAAATGTGTTGACTCTGCTACCATTGATTTGGGTTCGGCTGTGCTTTCCATGAAGTTGGTGCAGAGTTCCAATTTTTTTGGCCATGATTATAGTAGGCTTGATTGCTAGGTTGATATGGTCTAACAAAATTATTCCTCCTTTGATTTACAAAACAAATCTGTTATATTGCTCTTGCAGCTGTCGGGTCTTGAATAGCATCCTTACATGAGGGTAAGAGGGGACATTTATCAGTGGAGTGGTCATCAGTGTAGATACCACATACTTCTATGGTGTTTAAGGTGCACTGCCCCTTCTCATGTTTCTTTCTACAACGAGGACATAATACTGCCAAGGCTTGGTTAATTTCGTCCTGCTTCTTTTTTATCTGAAGTGCGTCATATTGCATGGCCACAGATTGTAAGATGTCTATCTTCATATCATCTAACAGGTTTCCTAAATCAGATTTTGTAAGATTGGGTCCTGAAGATGATGAAGATCCTATGGGTAGATGTGTATCTCTTGTCCCATTCTTGCTTTTCCTAGACCTAGAATGGTTCTTGAAAATTTGGAGTATCTGGTCATAAGCCGTCTGAAATATGTCTCCATCTCCTAAGAGGTTTAAGATCTCAAAAGTATCTTCTTTGATCCCTCTAAGAAGGACAAGTTTCGGTGATTCTCGGTCTAGGGTGCAATGCTTAGCTCATTTGTAGCTGAGCTGAAAATGCTGGGCATAGTATTCTAAGGATTCACGGCCTCCCTGCTGCATACTAAATATTTCATCCCTTCTATCCTTTGCTTTGCAGTAGTCCCTATATTTTTCTAGGAATGTGTATTTCATCTGGTCCCCACTAAAAATGCTATTCCCCTCTAAACTCATGAACCACCTAACTGATAAATATTTTAGTGTGGAGGGAAAAAGTCTTAGCTTTTATGCATCCGTAGTGTAATCAAAGGATATGCAAACTACCTCAAATTCAAACAAGAGTGTGTCAGGATCTTCTGAAGTCAATCCATGGAAGTTTGGAAATTTGCTAGGGTTTATATTCTTAATCTGTGCATCTCCAATAGGTATGCTAATGGGGAAGGTGAACAGCTCCCTAGGTTCCTCTTCTTCGCCTTCCATAGTGGTGTTTGAGCTGGAACTAGTAGAGAAGTTGTCTCTGTTTGGATCGTATGTGGAGTCAGTTTTGTTTTCAGAGTTCAGAAATTCAAACTGAGAATTGTCAAAACTATTATTACCGTTGCTGCTCATGGGACACTTAGGAAGAAAGCGTCCAAACCTATCCCTTTGCCGACGAGGCATTCATTGGTAAAAATATTTATGTTTTTTTCTTATGTGATTTTTTCTTTCTTTTTGTATTGTTTTTTAAGATGTTTCCTAATAGATTTAGCACCTCCCCAACAATGGCGCCAAAGAGTGTTGGGCTCTAAGTATGAGTTCCTAACGAGGGCAGCTAGACCAAGAGTCTACTTTAATTATCAAACCAGGGGACGTACAAACTTTAGAGGTACTGGCACTATATGTGCTCTTTAGGACAGTCTTTGTCGAAGTTGGTTGTTTCTATCAATGTTTTTAAAGAGTTGCCTAACAAAGATTAAATGAACTGTAAACAACATTGTTAATCTATGGTGGAGAAATTCCTATGCTAAGAAATTCAAATACTGAAAGCAGGAAATCTATGGCTAAGAATTTGAATGTAGGAAATAGTAAATCTATTTTTAAGAATTAACTTGCTGAAAACAATAAAAATTATACTATGGAATTGAATGCTGTAAATATAATAGATCTATTCTAAAGTAATGAAAGCTTGATCTTTAATCTAAGGGGTACTTACTGTAAATCAATTGCATGAAACTCAAAGTATGATCTAACATAATCTAATGCTGCAATTTTAATCAAATCATTAACGAGTGAATGTCATCATGTAACCAATAAATACTAAAAGAAATCAATCTCTATGAGTAGTTCTAATAATGAAATGAATACATAGGATTAAGATCTAGATCGCTGCTTCAGAAGTAAATGCAAGTATATAGAGAAATGGGTGTTAATTATGCGTTGGCAGAATGTTGCTACAGCACTACAGACATAGCATTATCAAACTACAGAATGCATTGTAATGAACTACAGAATCATAAATGTTCAACTATTATAGAAATCAAATCGTGTTATTTAGACGCTATTTAGATTACTCTCATTTTCAATATAAATTCAACCAATGCACAACACATAATGAGAAATACCTATACTGCAAGATCTCCTGACCTACATGTTGGAGGGGTCATCTCCAACCCGTACTCAGCAGTGAAAGGAACTTATAAACGCTGAATCGTAGGTAACATAAAGTCTTTATTTAAAATAGAAACTGCATAGTTTAAAACCAGGTCTGTAGCCCAACTGTCTTGATAGTCTGAAACGTAAAACAATAATTCTTCAAAATAGCAGCAGGGGCCTCTTGCTACCCGAGAGGTCCATATTTATATAATTCTATTGCTTAACCTAACAAAATGTCTAAATGCTGATTTTCTTTGAACAAGAGTTTGTTCTCTATAGATCAGGAAAAAGGCGCTGAGGTTGGTGATGTTCTTTTAGTTCTTCACTTGATTTGTGCATTGTCCTTTAGTGCACCTACACCTACTCATTCAAACTTGTTTGTCATGCAATTAGCTCATACAACGCTTTCAAAACATGACAGAAATAATCTCTTAAATAAGTTCATTAAATAATTAAGGTAAATCATTTCCCCACAAAACGAGTGTATTCCTTCTCCCATTCTTGTGTTTTGCTGTGTGAAAAGGCCTATCAGATACCTATATTTTGGACCCATCATCCACCACTTCAATCCTCCATGGAATGGCAAACTCAAAATATGATTGGAGTTTGGAAGGTGAACATAAGGGGTTCACAACTACAAGGATCAATGAGTGTAGACTCAAGATAGGGAAAAAATGCATTAGAGTTCTCTTGCTCTTCTTTCTCCTCCCGTCCATAAGCCATATGTGCTCAATATATAGTCCTCCCAATGGTAAGTGAAAGGACACATCGAGACGTTTCGGGGAAAATGGAGGGCCAAAGGTCACCGTATGACCGCTTTTTGGGAGTAAAAAGTAATAAACTAGTGATTTTTACCATTTTACATGCTACCTGCGGGCTATAGTGATGCAACTCATGGGTACGCCCGCTATAATGATGCAGCTAGCGTACAAGGGAAAAAATAGGGAAAAATAGTGTGTGAAGGATATAAAGTGGATCTAAGTCAGTGAAATGGATATTGCAGGCCAAAGAGTGCTGATGCTCACAAGGTGGAAAATTACGCTGTAACAGATGCCCCTTAATGTGTGAGGTCAGAGACTAATGCTACGATGGTCGAAATACATTATAAAAAGATCTCAGAAGTGGAGTGATGGAGACACAAGTGGAAGGGGCAACTCACTTGTCATAGTACAATAGTATCCCTGAATACATGTCGGTATCGTAAAACAATCTGATACAATGGCCACAAATAGGAAGTACATAATGAATACATAACATAAGTTTTCATAGCCATGATCCCTCTACAGTAAGATATGGTATCCTGCTGAAAAGGAAACAATTGGTGCAAACTGGAGGTACAAACTGCTGATATCTGAGAGGTGATATCTCAGATGTAAAGTCATAATCATAAGTAGCATACTGAATGCCACTATCGCCTGGGGTCTTCTACACAAGTCTTTGACGGTGCAAGTCCCATCAAGTGAATAAAGGAGTTGAGGTCAAACCTGATGTGACATCGGCTGATTACTGGTCAATGATGTATACCATTAACAAACCCTAGATAACCCACCAATAACGAAAATGGGCATCAAGGCACATAGCACAATCATTATAGTGTGAATAGATGAGTTGAAGTCGAACACTAGGATGAGTCCATCGATCAGGGGACATTGATGTATTCCCAAAACTGTCGATGGCAAGAGAACCTACCACTAATGACTGCAAGCCTCAAGGTACTCAACCGAACTCTAAGCTTCAAGTCCCGGAATAAATGAGTTGAAGTCGACGGAACAAGACTTGCTGTAAGGAGGGCATTAAGGCATCCGCCATCAACCAGCATGAGGTACCAACTATGCTGAAAGATTTGGAAGATCTCAGGTGAAACAGACTGACTCAATAAGGATGGCCGACATGTAGTAATCAAGAGATCTAAGGAGTGGCCAACTCTTGTTTTAGGACTTCCTTTGAACAAGAACATGAGTAGATGTATAGAATCAAGAAGCATAGACTCGATATAGACTGTGTGATGCAGGAGGCACCACAAAGGGCTCCATAGTGACTGGAAGCTTAACCAATCGGTGGAGTAACTGAGAAACAAGTACAGCTCCTAAGGTCCAACTATAGTCCCGCCTCATAATGTATGGAGTGAAACGAATGCTCTATTCAAAGGCGACACAACAGATTCCAACTAGAAGTAGTAACCATAATCCCGTCCGCCTTTTTGGAATATTTGATTTTTTTGGTCTTTTTCATATTTGGAGTGTTACATCGTAATCTTCCACCCTGTGAGCATCAACATTATTTGGCCTGTAGGATCAATTTCAGTGACTCAGATCCACTTATATCCTTAGAACACTATTTTTCCTTATTTTTCCTCTTACCCGCTTGTTGCATCCTTAAAGCGAGCGTACCCGTGAATTGCATCACTATAGCCCACGGGTATCAAGTAAAATGGTAAAAATCACTAGTTTATTACTTTTTGCTCCCAGAAAGCGGTCATTGGGTGACCTTTCGCTCTCCATCTTCCCAAGTATTGCCTCGATGTGTCCTTTCACCTACCTTTGAGAGGACTATATATTGAGCACATATGGCTTATGGAAAGGAGGAGAAGAGAATAGCAAGAGAACTCTAGTGGATTTTTTCCCTATCTTGAGTCTACACTCATTGATCCTTGTAGTTGTGAACCCTTTATGTTCACCTTCCAAACTTTTATCCAGTTTGAGTTTGCCATTCATGGAGGATTGAAGTGGTGTAGGCACAAGTGGATTGATCCAGATCTTGGTTCAGATTGGTTGACGGCAAGAGGTCGTATCACCTTGTACTTCTTCTTGTTAATTAATAAAAATATTCATATTCTCGTCCATCATGTTATGAATGTTGTTTATTTTACATTGGGTTGCATTTGCTTATGATATTATGGACCATTGTTATTGATGATGTTAATGTAATTTATATATTATATATACTTGTTGTGTATTGGCTGTCAAGACTAATCTGCAGATTTCAAGTGCATGGATTGAAATCTCCAATGGGGATCTACATCAAATGTTTGGATCGAGGTTGGTTAGATTTGTCCATTATCTTAACATTGTCATTTATAATAGCATTGTTTTGAGAATTGAGTTGATTTCTGGTAGTCATCTGTCTGTTGTGGTGTTCCCAAGCCATAGTGAGTTTTCTCCAACATAGAAACGACGACTCCGCTGGGGAAAGCATCCATGTTTGGAAAAAAAATTAGCATTAGTCCTTAATTAGAGTTGTTGTTTATCGAAGCTCTGTGTCACGGATTGGCCGCTAAGATACACCATAGATAACTTGCTTTTTCTTAGGCTTTGGAATCATTTTTTTCCCATTTGCCTTTCCTCACCCACGGGCTATCTTAGCTCAGCTCGCGTATACTTGCCTCTGTTTACTCTACTGCTCGTGGGTACCCATAGGTATTCCTTCGACAGTAGCATACAACTTCGACTTTTGTTGGTTTATGGCTATTGGTTTTTGCTGGGTTGGCTTTGGTTGTTCCTGAGTCTTTGTTGGCCTCTTTCTTGATTGTTTCATGCCTTGGTTGTGACCAGAACTCTTTGTTTCTCTTGGTTGAGCCTTCTTGGTTTTTTACCAATCTTTGGATTTAGCCTCTTGGTTTTTTCCTTGTGAGCTCATTCCTTTGGCTGAGTCTTGCTGTTTAGGATCTGCTGGGTTGTCTTAGTGATCTTCTCGACACTTTAGTGACTGAATAGTAGGATTTTGCTTGCATTTTTTCCATCTATATTGAAAAAATACAAAAATAAAAATAAAAATATACATCTAGTTTTTGCATTTTCCTTCTTGTTTATAAGCGAAAATAAAAAAAATTTACTTTCATGTACTGCATCGTGCATTGAGTGCTTGTTTCCTTCATTTAGGTTCTTCTTGTGCATCAAATAGATAAAAGATTACATCTTTAAATTGGAATTGTTGGTTGATTTTGCATATTAGTGACATTGTTTTATTGGATAGACGAGTCTACGATTGGACGATTTTGCATACTATTGAGTCTACACATCACTAGTTTCACGATCATATCCCTTGAGTAACCACAACCACTAAAATTAATGCTTAATCTTAAAATTGATTAGACCGATTTTATTTATAGGGTACACCAACTAGCATAGGTTTAGGGTCTTGGAATATATCATTATGAATTAACAATCGAAGACTACTACATGAAACATTAGGTGTCTGACTAGGGAGTGAAGGAATCCATGGTATAGATCGGTGTTCTTAGGAAGGTCTACTCAACCCAGAGTTAAGCACGAGGTCACGGGAGGTTGGTTGAAGGGATATCCCTCTAATACCGGCTGAACGTGGGAGATATTTCCAGGATTTGTTCCTATTTGGGGTTACCGGAGGTTCATCCTCTTGTGATTCGGGCTTACCTACCTTGCCCATATGACGGATCCCACTTGCGACTGTCCCCTTGAGCATTGGTTATATTGCGATAACCATAGTTTCCTTACCTAGGTATCGCACAGGGTACTTGTAGTGGTTATGTTGTTTGTGTGCTGAGTTAGATAGGGATTGGACAACACAGTTGTGTTTGTGCAGTGGACTTGACCTTGCACACGCAGTGAAGTGTGAGTGTCTCTATAACTGATTCTGTTACCTATGGTTATAGTTTGGGAGTCTAAAGCCTCTCCTAGGAGAGACATACAGACTCTAGTGTCGGGAGCTCATTTAGCCACTCTGTTTGTCTGCTCTTGGCTGTAGTTTCTCTAGGTGTGTGCTTTTGATTTACTGTTTTTGATCGATAGTTGGCCTTTAGGGGATGTTTTGATTATATATTCTCTACGGATATATCATGGCATGGAGCCCTACCCTTCGCTGATCCAATCGGTTGGCCGGTTTGGGGCCTCCCGAGATTTCATGCCATGTTGATAGAGGACGCTGGAGGGCTCCCTCTGAGTCTTTAGATTCTTACGAAGCTTACATTCATGACGTCATGACTGCTACACATTCCGATACTGAGGAAAAACCTTCAGCTCCATCGAATGAGGTTGAACACATTTCCGATCACCATACCCATCGCGAGGCATGGGGAGGTGATCTACCTGAGACTCAACCTGGTTTGATTTGGCCGAATCCACTTGAACGAGATCCGTTTGATCCTTCGAATCTGGATAATTATCTTTACAGAATTCCCAACTTACCCAAGGACGAAGAATAGGATGATCCTTTCGTTCCTTCATTCCCACATAGTTATAGACACAGAATGCCAGAGTTACATGACGACACTGGTCCTACGATCAACCCCACCACACTCTCTTTTGGTATGCCTAGTCATAATACTGTTGAACCTTCCACTATGTTTGGTAGTCACATTGGCACCAGTCATGGTGCTAGCCATACTATACTCACTGGGGGCAGTACCCTCACTGGGGGCACTACGTTGTCCACTCACACACGTAGTATGGGGAGTGGTCATGTTCCTCCTAACAATGCTGATGTTGGAAGGAGACTACCTCCTAGGATTTCCCAACCTAATACGAATGTTGTTTGGAACACGACTCGCCATCCACCACCTAACATGCATGCTACTACTCGTCAACCTAGAATCACTTTTACGGATGTTAATTCTCCTCCCAACCATGGGGGTGGAAATATACCGCATACTTTTGCATCCACTGCCGCTACTAGTAATCCTAACATAGGGGGTGGGAATATCTCCTATCCACATGGACATCACGCCACCATCCCTACTACTAGTAACACCAATGTTGGGGTTGGGAATACTTCTCATACTTATGGTCATCACACGACTAATCAAGCTAATCCTAATGCTGGGGATGGGAACATACCATACCATTATGGTCATTACAACACAGTTCCCGCTATGAACAGTACATATGTGCCCCATACTCATGGTGGAAACCCTTACTACAAAACAGTCGGTGCTGGCCACCAGTACAACCCACCACCCCAATATGGTACCCAAAACACACATATACCTGCTTACTCTCAAATGGGTCAGGTAGGAGGAGTTTATCAATCCTATGGCCATGGGAAAGCTTAAGGTCCATTAGGTCCTCATTATCAATAGTTTAATCCTCATGGTCAAGCTTTTGGTCCATCTTATAACACGGTTCTGTTTAACCAACCTTTTATGGGAGCTTATAATCCAACTTTCCAGCCGCAACTCCCATTCCTTGCACACTTGAATCTTCCAGATATTTCAAAGCTCACAAATGATCTAGTGCGTCACGACCCTAGTTGGCCCCTGGTTCCTACCAAGCTTCCTTCGGACATTCCAAAGTTTGAAGAGAAAGGTGGTGAGGATCCAGGCGATCATGCCACAATGTTTCACATTTGGTGCTCCTCCAACTCTTTGAATCATGATTCCATTAGATTATGACTATTTCAATGCACTCTCATGGTGGCAACCGTGAAGTGTTATGTAGAGTTTCCTGGGAACACCTATAGGGGATTCAACGAGACTGCTTTGGTTTTCTTAGACCATTTCCAGTTACCGGTTCGTTATGATACTGGTACTGAGTTGTTGTCCACCTTTCGTTAGAATAAGGCCACACATATTTCTGACCACATTCAAGAGTGGCATCGGTGGAAGAGATTAGTGAAAGCCAACATTCCTCCAGAGTTCCTGTTAAAATGGTTCCTCAAGTCTCTACTCCCATACATTGCTAAGGATCTTTCGATGTCCGGCATTGTGACTGAGGAACAAGCTATCTTGAAAGTTCAACAGTTAGATCTACTTTGTTTTCAGTCTGGCATTTTATATGACATTATTCCTGATGCACCGAGAACAAGACATGAGCCCACGTCAGTTCCCGGACCATATGCCGATGGCATCATGGGGTCCGCATGCACTCGCCCTATAGACTTGGTAGCTAATCAGATGCAAAATTTATCGCTAAAATAGTCTGCTCCAGGATAGGTTCACACCATGTCCATTTCCACTCCGTCGTCTGATGTACACAATGTGCAATCAATGAAACCGTCATGTAACCAGCAACCTGGGGGTAAGAAAAAGGGGAGAAACAATCGTAGGGGTGGAAACATTGGAAGTAACAACAATAGCAATCGTAATACTCCTCATAAAGAGAATTCCAACCCTCCTTGGGAAGGCGAAAATGCTAGTGAGGATCGTAAACCTAGGCATAAGTTGAAATTCCCTTACAAGCTATGTGGGGAGGATCATCTTACTCACTTATGTCCTCGAATTGAAGAAGCATTGAGGCATTTGGCATAGAGCCCAGCTGTGTTGAAGGATCCCCTCCCTCATCATCAAAATATGATTTCGCATGCTCCCACCACTGGTTATGGTACTAATGAAACGACAACGCCTTCGTCCAATACTAGTGGTTATGGATGTGTGAATATGGTTCAGTCGGAGGTTTGTGTTGCTACTCATCAGTGCGATTATGGTGCACCACAACCTAATTTGGGGAGTGAGCCTCCCCCTCCTCCTGACAATTCCTTGCATATCGAGAATCCCTCTATTATGCCGCAGACACCGAAAAGTGTTCTCAATCACTCTACGCATAATCCCAATGCTCGAGCCTCCCAGAACTACTCCATTGTAGAATATTTGGGCCAAACTCCATGTGCCATGTTGGCTCTTAAAGTTTTGCAAGCTTGTCCTTCTCAGAAGAATGCCCTTTTGAGTGCGTTGGGAGTTCAAGATGGGGGAAATCCTAGTGTTATCAAGTTCGATACTACTGATGTCCAATCTCACTTACCTTACCACGTGGCTTTTCAAATCCAGGTGGTGTGCCTTTAGAGTTTCGTCAAACGTACTATGGTTGATGAAGGTGCTTCTGCATCAGTAATGTCGTTAACTTGTTGGAAAGCTCTTGGCTCTCCTCCCCTACTCGCATCTAGAACTACACTCACTGCATTCGATGGTAGATCTTTTATGCCACATGGAATTATCCCTTCCCTTGTTGTCTCCTTGGGAGGTAAGTCCATTCCTATTTAATTCGAAGTGGTTGATGCGCCCATCGACTACAAACTTTTACTGGGTCGGAACTGGATGTACACTATGAAGGTTGCCATGTCTATTGTATTTAGAGTTATTTGCTTTCCCCATGAAGGCAAGATTGTGACGATCGATCAACTGGATTTTGTTGGCACTCCTTCTGCAGCATCCGCGGGATTTGTAGTCCCACAAGTTTCTAATTCTCAGCCGGCAACTGGGAACATAGGTGTTGGAATGTACCCTTCACTGATGGGAACTTATAATCTTTCTGCACCTGTGAATTTTATTGGAACCATTACCGATGATGCGTCTCCTCCTTCGAATAATATGTTATTCTGAACCTCCTATCTTGATGATCCATGGACTTTACCGTCCATGAGTTCCACATCTGGAAACATTACGCACGTCGGGATGTTTATGCCTTTTTCTGTAGTGGATCTTGCTTACGATCATATTCAACAAACCTCTATAGGTCCGGATCTCTCTTCTTCTTGGATAGTCGAAGAAGATCCCATTATGGTGCCAGTTTGGGCAGCCAACTCATCTTGTTCACACGATTTCCTTGATGATACTTTACCATTGGATGAAGCTATCCCGGAGGCCATGTGTGGTAGTGAGACGCCTTGGGAAGATATGCACCATCACTCTTATTTCCTTCCCAACCTCGAGCTCATTGATAAAGAAGAGTTTAGGATGACTATAGCAGAGATGGTTGGTCACCCTATGGCTCTTTTGGAGTCATATGATGTTTTTGCGGAGGGGAATATGGCCAATATTTCCCCAACCACTTCGATCAACATCTCTCGCACTCCTAGAAAGATGTAGAACGTTTACGTCGGTGCCAATTGCGCTCCTGAGGAGATCTCTATTTACACTGACTTATTTACAGAACTCCGGGAAGCTTTCACCTAGTCATATGAGGAAATGCCAGGAATAGACCCCTGCATTGTTGAGCACAAGATTAGAACGTATCCTGATGCTAAACCGGTTCGACAATGCTTACGTGCTGTGAACCCTAGGAAAGAAGCTGCTATCAAGGTAGAGGTGGAGAAACTGCTCAAAGACGGTTTCATCTACCCCATTCCCCTTACCGAATGGGTGTCAAACCTCGTTCCTGTGGATAAGAAGCAGGGAACGATCCGTGTATGCACTAATTTTAGAGATTTGAATCATGCATGTCTAAAAGACAACTTCCCCATGCCATTCATTGATCAAATATTGGATGGTTGTGCGGGGAGTGAGATATTTTTATTCATGGACGGCTTCCCGGGCTATAATCAGATTCAAATCAAACCTGCAAACCAACATAAGACAACATTTATTTGTCCATGGGGAACGTTTTCATATGGGAAAATGCCCTTCGTCCTTAAAAATGCCGGAGCTACTTTTCAGCGAGCCATGACCTACGCCTTTCATGATCTTAAGATGATTATGGAAGTTTTCTTAGATGATCTTGCTGGCCATTCTTGCAAGAGAACGGACCACCCCAAGCACCTCCGTATGATTCTCAACGATGTATCCACTACAAAATTTGATTGAATCCAAACAAATGCATCTTCGCTATTAGGACTGGTCGCCTTCTAGGATTCATAGTTTCGAGAGAGGGTATTAGAGTCGATCCTCTCAAAGTTGAGGCAATACTTCAGTTGCCTCCTCCGCGTAATTTGTTACAACTTCAGAGCCTCCAAGGGAGAGCTACTTTTCTGTGTCGATTTATAGCTAACTATGCTAATATTACCAAAGGTTTCGCATGCTTATTGAAGAAAGACACACCTTTTATCTAGGATGAGTGGGACCAGCAATCTTTCGACTCCCTTAAGAAAGCATTGGTATCGGTTCTTGTCCTTAGTCCACCAGACTTCGCACGAGATTTCATTCTTTATGTGGTTGCGTCTCAAGAGACTATTGGCATGGTCTTGGTTCAGGTAGATGATGCGATTGTTGAGCATGTTATCTATTATCTTAGTCAAAATTTAGTAGATGTTGAGCTAAGATATACTCACATAGAAAAGCTGGCACTTGCGATTGTCCACATAGTCCAGTGGTTACAACATCACATTTTGCTTCGAACAACCACAGTTGTAGCTCACATCAATCCATTTCAGTTTGTGCAATAACAATGCCTTATAGGGGGTGAGTATGATAAATGGATTGTGATCCTTCAGGAATTTGATCTTGATTTTGCTTTGGCAAAGTTGGTCAAATTTTTGGTGTTTGTTGAGCTTATGTCGAACCTTCCGCGGCTTGACGAGGATGTCATTCATGAAGATTCCTTTGTGGATGAACACTTATTTCTTATCTCGTTCGAAGACCCTTGGTATGGGGATGTCATCGTATATCTCCAAACTTTGAAGTTTCCTCCACATTATTCACGAGATGAGCGACGACGTGTGAGACATCATGCTAAAGATTATACTATCGTCGGTGACACTTTGTATCGTTGAGGAAAGGATTCAATTCTCCGTCATTGCTTGACTCATGAAGAAGCAGAGCGAGTACTTAATGACTACCATGTGGGGGTATGTGGTGGTCACTTATCCGGGCTTGCTACAGCCTAGCGTATTATGCGAGCTGGTTATTTTTGGCCTACCATCTTTAAGGATTGTATTAATGCTGTGAAGAGATGTCACCCTTGCCAGGTGTTTTCTTGGAACATACACTCGCATCCAGCGCCCCTCCATCCAGTCATCACTGTCGGTCCCTTCACTAAGTGGGGGGTAGATTTCATGGATTGCAAACCAGCTTCGGATGGGGGGCATCACCATATTATCGTGGTCATAGATTATTTTTCCAAGTGAGCTGAGGCCATGCCTACCGTAAATACCGACGGTGGTACTGCATCCCATTTCGTGTTCAACCAGATTATCACTCGGTTCGGTATCCCGAAAGAGATTGTCACTGACCATGGTAGTCACTTTCAAAACAAGATGATGGAGGATTTGTCTCTCAAGCTTGGGTTTTGTCAGGAACACTCGTCTTCCTACTATCCTCAAGCAAACGGTCAGGTTGAAGCAGTAAATAAGTCTTTGAAGCCCATTCTCCAACGTACCATCCAACAAAGCAAAACCAATCGGCATATTGTTTTATATCCTACTTTGTGGGCATATCGAACCGCAGTTAAGACTACCACTGGGTTCTCACCATTTCAGTTAGTTCATGGTGTGGAGTCACTTTTACCGATTGAATGTGAAATTCCTTCACTCAAGCTAGCCATAGAGCTCCTCATTGATATGACGGGTATTGAGAAACATTTAATACACCTCAAGCAACTTGACGAGCAACGTCGAGATGCGGCTGCAACCATTGATGTTAACAAGCATCATGTCAAGGTTCAATATCATAGGTCTATCCATCCCTTTCAGTATGCTAAAGGTGACTTGGTCCTTTTGTATGACCAAGCTAAGGAACCCCTGGGGGCAGGCAAGTTCAATCCCATGTGGCATGGTCCTTACATTTTGAGGCGTGTCCTGGAAAAAGGAGCTTATGAGTTAGAAGACTATGAGGGGGTTGCCTTGAAGGAGCCTAGAAATGGGCTCTACCTCAAGTGGTATTATGCTTGAACCTCTGGTTCAGGCTGATACTTTTGTACACTATTATATAGTTTTTCTGTACATAGTTTAGCTTGCCTTTTGGTTGTTGGGTCTGCTGATTAGCGTCTATTTAATTGATAGATGTCACTAGAATATCCTACATTCTTCGGTTTCATGGATGGTGCTAGCTGGCATATGCAGCTGCTTGCTTCTGCTGCCTGGGTTATCTTCTCACCTAACCACCTAGTTGTGTCCTCAGGAGGTGCTTATCTCGGTCCTACATCTAATAATGTGGCTGAGTATAGTGTCATTATTGAACTACTTCGGGATGCTATTTCACATGACATCCAGTCTTTAGAAGTCTGCCGTGATTCATAACTAGTTGTGTCTCAGCTGAATGGGAAGTACCGTGTATGAGACCCTGAATTACTACGGAAATTCCTTAAGGTACGACTCTTAGAGAGACATTTTATTTAAATTACATATATTCATGTTCCAAGAAGTCTTAATTATATATCTGATGCATACGCTAACTATGTATTATATTGGCATTTGTCACATTCATCATGAAGCACATAAATACAAAAGACATTCATACATTTGTACATACACACATATAGTAGAACCAAGAACCAAAGTTTTTATATATATATAAATAAGTCCAAAATGGTAGTGTCATACAAAACTGGAGCTCGTAGCCCTCAAAATATACATATCGATACAAAAAATGAGACGCTGGGATATCTATTCCCTCCGAGGAGGCCTAGCTACCACCCCAACAGGATGTGTCTCATAAAAGTACTGTACTTCATTGGCTACCCACTGCAGTAGCCGCACCCAGTCACCAAGAACACCCACTACTTGGCACTGCATGGCCTCAAGTAATCGAGCCACCTCTATCTGTGGTACCCGGGCAACCATCCGTGATGTGTTGTGCCTTAATGTCTATAGAGTGCGCCATGCTACAGCATCTCTTGCCTCATCACCTCTACCCCAATGACCATGTCTCGAGAAGCCCTCGGGTCTCATTGAGCCTTTGTCTGCGAGAAAATAGTCAAACTTTAGCATTTGATACTACCACCAAAAATATGTTTGTATTTCAACTATAATAAAAAATCCATAAAAATTTAATAAACACAAAAAACCAAAGAGAGTGCTCACCGATGTCTTCGAACGCTGCACCTGGTGGGAGCAGCATGTCTTGATCCTGTCTGAAGTCTATCCCTGCATAGGGATAGTCCTCTATAGCGATCACCTACCGGTTCCACCAGCGGAAGAACTCCTCAGTATATGGTGATGCCAGACGGCCATCACCCTATCGTGTCAAGATCTCAGCCCACCGGGTCAGGGCTGGATCGCGGAGACTGTGAGGACGAACATCCACCCTCGGACTAAGCCTCAGAACCCTCTCAAAGAAGAAGCTGCATAGGATACTACCATACCCAAAGTTTTTGGCCTTCCATTCTTTTCATTCCGTCAATTGTGTCTTCATAGACACCAGCAGTGTAGTACACCAGTCGAATACCATAGGTTGCATGCATTGTGATGCATAGAACATCACCATCCTGGATGCCTGGTGCAGAGCTTTGGATCCAATGATCTGCACCAAGGTAGCCACAATGATCGTTGTGCTCAGATCTACTATGGCGTTGACGGGCACTTGAATTCCCACCACTCGTGTGTTCATAGGACAATACCACTATATGTAGTCCTGAACAGTGATCCCACCACCAACGGTCTAGTACCGAAGACTGGCCACCTCACCTCTATGGGATAAATCGTTAATGAAGTAGATATCTTCCACTTCCAGTCTGAGGGTTTTCCCGTTTAGGATGAAGTTTTGTGCGTCCACAACCCAGTAGTCTATCAGGTGATGGAGCAATAGGTTTTGGGCCCTTAAACCCCCTATACTCCAGAACTTGTACAACTTACATGCTTGCAATGCCTGTTGTGCTTGCACATCATTGCGCATGGCCTCATCAACTTAGTCATGCTCTCTCTCCCTACACTCTAGGACCATCCTAGAGTGAGAAACAAACAAGTTTTTGTCAGTTTCTTGTGTAAAAATTTCTTCACAGTTGTACCAGTGGGCTAATTTGTATACAGGTGTAGGTACCCATGGCCAGTCTATGTTTTGACTGTGCGTTTGGTGCCCTACCTGCGACCCGCATAGTTATAGCTCGCGAGTAGCGCCGAAGCCATCTAGGGCTTGGCCAAACTCAAAATCCCACCACTGAAAACTAAAATGAAAGCATTGAAATGAAAGGTATGGAAGTGACTACCAACCTGCTTCAGAAGGTTCGATGAACGGTCGCTTGTAGCTCCCAGAATTAGCAACAAAACTTTCAGGTGAAAAATAACCACAAAACTCCAAATGGCTGAATAGTATAAATGAATTGTAAATTGTAAAATTTTATTACTATTTATAATTTTCTGGACCCACCTGTCTATAGTTTTTACTGTTTTGAGCCGTTATGAACTAATATCGTGTCATGGAGTAGTGTTTTTTAAATCAGATTTCCTCAGTGAAAGTTGTTATGAACCATTTCACACGTACAGCAGGTACTGTAGCTAGGGTTTTACCCCTAGCTTGTGCCAATGAGCACCTACTAAGGAGAATGGACTCCTTAGTAGCAGTTCAGTATATTAAACTAATAATGCAATAAACAAAACATTAAATTATTTCTAATACAAGCATAAAGCATAAACACCAAAATGAAAGAATGTCTTTGTATTGATGTTACCTTGAGTGTCAAGGTTGGTGAAGCCCTTTGCAGTGTCCAAGAGGATGCTCCAAGCTCCAAGAATGCTCCTTCTCCTTCTCCAATGTTGGGGATGGGCCAAAGGTGGCTCTCAAGGTGAAACTAGTTCAAAGGTGGACTAGAGTTTCGAGAGAGATTTTGGCAGAGTAAGGGTGCTTGTGATTGTGGATATGGAATAAGGGATCTCCATCACCTATTTATAGTTTTTTGGTGGTGGAGTGCTGACCCATGGTTTTAGGAAACACATGGTTTTAGGCAGCTGTATAGGGTTTTTTCCTCCTTTTCCTCATTATTTTATATTTTTATTCCCTTTTTAGGGAATTTTTGCTATTTTTGGAGGAAAAGGGGGTTTTTTAGCCTTTTTTAGGCTATTTTGATGGTTTTTTGGCCTTTTGGAGGCATTTTAGGCCTTTTGGAGGCTTTTTAATGGGTTTTTTGGGATTTTTAATGGAAATATGGTAGGAAAATGGACAAATGAGTCATATAATGTGGTAAATGAGCTAGTGAGCACTTTTTGGGTGTTAACAGATTGCCCCCTGATGTGCGAGGTCAGGAGCTCATCGTATGGCCGATGGACATCATAAGTCATGAATGGTTTTCCTGGGATGTGGAGAGAAGAGAAGAAACAAACTGAAGCCCGGAACAATGATCCCGAACAACTGCAAGAACTAAAAGTACATAACCTCAATAAAGGATGAGGAATCATCTGATCATATGGACGAGGCGGGCATTCCCATGCTCGTATCAGGATATAACATAATAACAACAATGGGGTCCAAAAATGGGGACCTGAAATATACATGACCTCAAATACTGACTGAGGAATAATCTCAATATATGGATGAGGCGGGCATACCCATGCTCGTATCAAGATATATAAACATAACTGTGAGGCCCGAAAAGGGGGACCTGTAAGATACATGACCACTGTGTACATCATAAGAGTCCAGAGGGGACACAAATCTGGGACATACTGCTGAGCGGATCATGTGTGAACTGCAGAACTGGTGCACCGGAACAATCAACAGTGCTACTGAGTTTGGTACCAAAGGAACTGATGAGCTGCTGGATCATAGTGACTGGGGTCATACTCTCCATGGTACACTGAACTGGAACTGATCTGGAACTGAAACTGGGTACTCAAGGAAGCATGAAACTGGATGGCTTCCGAATACAAACGCCAACGCAGCCCGGACATCCACGGGAACATACAACTGGGCGTTCCGAAGTGACTCACCAATGTGCTAGAGTCGGGGGAAATCCGGGGTCTTCGACAAAAACTGATGGAATATACTCCTACGCGATCCTCAACGATGCGATCAAGGTGCTGAAGTCGAGCATGTGAGGAACAACCACTCGGAGAGGCAATGATGTCTCCTCTCAGAATGATCCGTAGGCACTTACCACAGATGGTGATAAGTCCAAGGCGTAGGGACCTCTGGGCCTATCCTCTGGAATAGAGGAGTTGTCGTCGACAGAGGGAGACCTGCCCCTAGCAAGGCAATGATGTTTCCTTGACAGGAGCGCGAGGTACAAGACCGAAATGTGATAGTGCTGATGGCAGGACTGATAAATTGTGGTGGGACAACTGGGCAAGTAGAGCGGGTGGACTCAAACTTCCTTTGTTCAGAGTATGATAATGGAAATGATCTGGCAGCATATGAAACTGACTCAGGGGAAAGGGATCATAGCTGTAATGGATCTGGGGGAAGAACTGGCTGAGGGATACTCAAGCTTGGTGTAACATGGCAGGAGACTGCAGAATACTCTGAACAAAGGCGACCTAATTGGGGGTGCTGCCGAGATGATCGATCATAGTGCCATGAGGCACGGGAGGATACTTCTTCATGGGTTAAGGAACTAGAAGAAGTGTGTGGATAAAAGATACTGTCGTGTGGATTTTACGAGCCCAGGACAGTTCATGCTCGTGGTTGCTTTCAATTTTAAGGAGTCTGAAAGCGATAAGAAGACTCTGAAGTGATGGAATGGTACTGTCGTGTGGATTTTACGAGCCCAGGACAGGTCATGCTCGTGGTTGCTTTCATTTTTAGAGAGTCTGAAAGCAAGTAAGAAGACTCCAGGGGGTTGCTTTTTCGTAGATTTAGTCTCCAAGGCCCAAAGAAGCATAAAAGGATGCAATGAAGAACTCTTCTAGCCGGTGTGACTAGAGTATTCCTTTTTCGTAAGTAGTCTACCAGGTCCGGAAAAGGGTTAAACTTATACCAGATAGACGCCCTTTCAGGTACTTTAACGAGCATGAAAGGAAGCAAGATTGCTCGGCGATCTTTTCATTCTTTTAGGAGTCAGAAAAGAGCTTAACGGAAACTCCCTAAGTGCCTTTTTCGTAAAGGAGTTGTCCGGCCCGAAAAAGGGATAAAATTATACCGAACAAAAGGAATGGCCAGGCAAGGAGGACGTGTTCAATCAAGGTTAAGTAATGATGACCAAGAATGAGGGTAGGTGGGAACACTGATGGACCTCCTTGCGGGGTAGATGAAATGGTGGCAAAATAACGAAACATTTGCAGTATGACAGGAGTGAATGGCTCATGTAAAAATGTGGAACAATCCGATGGCGGCCGATGTGGCACGCAAACCGAGGCAGCAAGGTGTTGGGACACAATGTTGAAATCGTACCAGGTGAGAGCGAGAAATGATCTCAAGCATCATCACGGGCTCGGAAAAATGAATCCGGCAATATAAAGGATGTCAAAAACGGGTAACGGCCGATGTGGCACGCAAACCGAGGTGACGGGGGCACTTTGAAAAATGCCCGGAAGAACTGAAGGTGAGAGCGAGAAATGATCTCAAGCGTCATCACCAGCTCGGAAAAATGAATCCGATGATATAAAACATGTGAAAATCGGAGAACGGCCGATGTGGCACGCAAACCGAGGCGACTAGGGGCGTCTGAAAAATACCCGAAAGATCGGGGGGTGAGAGCGAGAAATGATCTCAAGCATCATCACCACCTCGGAACAATGAATCCGATGATGCAAATGGTGCGAAAAACGGAGGTCATAAGGACTCCAGAATGGTCAAAGGAAAGAACTATGCGTATCAAATCCAATGTACAAGTGACACGTGACCTCAAAAATGGTTGAGATCACAAATGTGAAAAAGTGAGCAGGGTTAATGACTTGCCCCCATGCTATGTGCATGGGGTTTGTGATTATGGATCACATATGTGTGGGTTTGAACAATGGGTTCATTGACGTGCTGAGATAGATGTGATAGGGAAGGTTCAAAATGATTGATCATGCCCCCTATCCCAGGGTCGATGGAATCTATTATGCCCCTTGACTCAGAGGTGTCAAGGTGGTGCTCTATAATGGCGGGGTCAAGCCCGGGCATTGCAGTATAGGACCAGGCAAAGACATCACGGAATTCTTTGAAAAGGTTTATGTAGTCCTCAATCTCTTGTTTACTGCAGAATGCTCCTAAAGTAAGGAGTTCAGGGGCACGACCTGGAGCAGCAATATCAACTTGGATGACAGGTGAGATATTGGCCATGTTGCCCTCCTCGAAGGCATCAGGAGCAGGAATAGGGTCCTTGAACCAGTCAACCTTGGTGGGGAGGAAGTCTTTGGATTCGACCGCGTATTGGGTAGCGGTGCTAGAGGAAGACGCTTCTGGGAGGAAATAGGAACGGTGGTGCATGTCATCCCAGGGATAATCCGGGGCAGTAAGGGCCTCAAGAATCTCCTCGTCAGTATGGAAAGTCTGCGTCGTCAAATCGGTTGACGAGGGGGGTAGTGGAAGTATTGGTTGAAGAGATCATGTAGATGGTGTTAACCTCTCCGGAAGGTGAAGAGTCTGGGGGGTAGATCTCTTCAATGGTAGGTGGTGCCGTCTCAAGGTCCAGATTGTTCATCTCATAAAGAGCTGCTCTGTAATCCGGGAGATCAGGACAATGATGTGAATAGTGCCCGTAAATACCGCAGATGGCGCATGAGTGGTTGGTACGTAGGGACTTATCTTTAGGCTTAGGAGTGGGGTTTAGTTCGACAGTTGGGATGTTGGGGTCATCATCGAGCATTTGCATGTGCTTCTGTAATGCGGGTAACTGTGGGCATTGGTGGGTCGCATGGCCCAACTCGTCACACAGCGAGCATTTGGGAGGAGCATGAAACACTGGAGGGTTCTTGACTGTCTTGGGAGGTGGGACAGCAGTGTAAGGTTGTGGACCTCTGCCCCCAGTGGGTTGAAGAGGGGGAGGAGGTGTCGTGGAGGACGAAGGGGTAGGGACCCCGGGAGGTGGGTGGGTGGTAGTAGCCATGGGTTGCACCGGCTGGAGGACGACATCAGGTGTCGGCGGGCGAACGGGAGGCGAAAGGTACCATACAGGTAATCCCAAGGTTAACCCAGGGAGGCTAAGGGTAGCCATGACCGGGGCGCTTACTACTCCTGCTGGAGGAACTAGGAAGGGGATCGTATGGATCGGTGTAACACCAATGTGACTAGGTACCAAGGGTGGTTTAGGCAACAAAGATGGCTGATTGTTAGGTGGTAGGATGTCATGGGACAAGGTACATAAGTCAGACATTTCGGGCGTAGATGATGGCGGAGGAATGGATTGAAAGGTGGAGGTCATCGGCGCGTCTGAGTAGACTCCAGGCCCCGTAGAGGAAACGAACGAGGTGGAGGCAGGAGAAACAGGTTGTTCAACCATGGGGAGAACATTTTCCGGTGCCGCGGGAGCACTGGGATCATAGTAGGTGAGCTGGTCAATCTTAACCACGCGTCCTTCATGGGGGAACATCATGGTGCGAAAGACAGAAGAGGCAACCGCCCGCATGGCATACATGTAGCTGCGGCCAAGTAGAAGGTTGTAATCCAATTGGGCATTGATTACCTCTATGTCAATAAGAACTGTTTTACCACCTAACTGGACAGGAACGTTGGGCAGGAGGCCTTGGGGCTGGGCCGAACGACCGTCATAGGCACGTAACGCAGTGGTGGACTGCTGGAGAGGAGGGGATCCTAGTTTCTGCCATACAAATGTAGACATAACGCATGTGGAAGCACCCTCGTCAATGATGCACCGATGGATAACAAGATTCCTAACGGAGACTGTAACTTGGAAGGCTAAGCTGGAAGGTAGGCGTGGTTCAGACTAGTCTAAATCAAACGCCATCAAATGTGAATCAGTTGGGTCAATCCCCCCGATGGCGGAAAGTAAAGTCTTGCGCTGGGAAGGGCAGTTCTTCAAGACTTCTAACGCAGACATGGCTGCGGGAGATTGGGCTAGGTCGTCTACAATGTTGTAGTTTGACGCAGCACGTGCATTAGGGTTATTGTTGATTCGGCGCAGTGGGAAACGAGGTGCTTTCGCAGCGCCGTCTGTGGGAGGCGGAGGGATACGTAACGCCTGATCGGTGGGGTGGGCGTTAGTAGTTTTATCCGTGGGAGTGGCTTCAGAGGTGGAGCCATATTGGTTCCGACGGGTCTGTAGGTTGACGTCAGCTGATGACATCATCAGTAAGTGGTGGGTACCTGAGTCAAACATGGGTTGATCAGGGGCAGCGTAGGTGATCTGTTGTTGTTGGGGTTGCACGTTAGCTTGAGGGGCCAACGGCTGAGTGTTCACCACGCCTTGGGTCGGTAAGGGGTTTTGCAGCACCAAAGGGGGTTGCTGAGGTTGGGGGGGGTTGGGCGGTGCTTGGGGAGCCGCATGCCCTTGGCGATGGGCCTCGTCAACCCAAAGCTGCCGAGCTCGCTCCAAGTGTGGGCAAGCATGGGTGTAATGTCCATAGACCCCGCAAATAGAACAAGGGTGGTTTGTTCGCAGATTGGGGTTTTTGGCCTGCTTGGGCGGGCGATCAGGGTTTTGATTAGCGGGGGCCGCATTATTGTTGTCAGGGGGATTAGCCGGTTGACCAGCTTGGTCTGCAGGTTGGTTGTTTCCCCGATTACGGCCCTTGCCGCGGTTCTGTTGGCCCTGGTTACGTTGGTTATTCTGGTTTTGCTGCGGGTTGTGTTGGGCGTAAACTTGCCCTTGGGCAGCAGGTGGATTTTGAGGTTGTGCAGGTGCAGGAGCAGGCTGCGGAGGATGATATGTAGGTTGAGGCTGAGCAGGTGCAGCAACTTGAGGGGGTTGCTGATAGGACTGCGGAGCAGGTTGTGGATGTGCCGCAGGGGCTGCCTGGGGCGGATAATAAGCTGGTGGGGCTGGTGAAGGCGCAGGAGCTGGGGCAGCCTGCTGATGGTAGTAAGGCTGAGGGGCGACTGGAGGAGCATAAGCAGGAGTCGCATACCCGAAGCACTGTGGTGGACATGAGGGCCCATGGGAATGGTGATGTGTCATGGGAGCATACGAGTTGGTTGCTCCAGACTGTGAAGTAGCCCGCGATAGGTCGGGGCCAGGGGTAGGACGTGCTATAGAAAATGGTTGGGGATGCGAAGAAACACGGCCAATGATACCATCTGCAGCGTGGGATGCCCCCGGCGCATCATGATGGGAGGACTCGCCGCGAGGGGCGTCAGGTATAATGGTATAAAGGTAACCCGACTGGGCGTAAATGAGGTCGAACTGCTGTGCCTTAAGGATGGCCTCTTCTTCAGACTGGGGTCTTTCTGAAGCTACATCCTTAGCGATGACAGGAAGCAGGGACTTGAGGAACCAATCGAGGAAGATACGGTCATCTAGTTTAATCTTGCATAAGCTACGGCGTCTACGCCACTCATGGATGTGGTCCGTGATATGGGTAGCCGTGTTTTGTCTACAAGATAGAAGGATCTCAACGCCCGCGTCATAGCGGACTGGCAACTGGAAGAACTGCAGGAAGGTCGAGGCCAGGGAAGAAAAGGTGGCGTGGGTCCCATGAGGCTGCTCAATATACCACTTGGCTGCAGAGCCCGTGAAAGTGCGCTGTAAGAGACGGAGGCGAACAGAGTCATCCACAATGGAGTTAGAGGAACACCATAGGTGGAAAGACATGATGTGGTTCTGTGGGTCCTCACCGGCCTTACCCTCGAATTTAGGGATGTCCGAGGGTAGTTTGGTAGGCATATGAGGCCACATAGGGTCGTGTCGAATAGGATCGTTGGTCAATCTGGCCAGGTCAGGTAGGTTGAGGCTAGCCATGAATGGCAAACTGGAAGAAGGCTGCGACACAGTAGTGCTATGGACCAAGTTGGGGCCAGTGCCCCCAAGTGGAGGGACAAGATTTAGGGTGGTGCCCCCAAGTGGGGGAACTGAGGTAGTGGAGGATGGTCCAGCACCACCATGGGTAGTGTGAGCCACTGATGTAGTGGGGATAGGTATTCCTGCTGTGGGAATAGGTACCGTGAGGGGAACGGTAGATGGTTGCCTCATGGAGGGCATACCAAAAACAGGTGTAGTAACTGGTGTAGTAGTGGTGGATATGCCACCAATGGTCCCTATGACAAATGGAGTGGAAGTCGTACCAGCCATGGGGCTAGTAGGGGCAGTATAAATAGGGTTCTCAGACTCTTCGTCAGAATCAGAGGTAAAGTAAGGTGCGTCACTATCTGGTGACGGAGACCTACGTCGCTGACGGGTGGAGTCAAGTGACAAGGCTCTAGATCTGTGATGAGTGGTATCAACGGACAATGATCGGAATCTATGACGAGTGGTGTCGAGAGAACCGTGCTGTGGGGGCTCGCCCCTGAGGCGCCGAGAGTGTCTCGGGGACTCAATGGTGACAGATGGTGTCTAAATCTCTGTGGGTTGAGGTGAGTATGAAAACAGCTCAAAAATCCTAATGCAACCGAGTGTGCAGAAGGAGAGCTAAAAAGCAAGGCACTCAGGCCAACAACCAACTCAAAACACCCACTGCAACAGCTGTGCTACAATAGGTGGAGTAACAACAAAGATGGTCAGAATACCAACAAGCAGCAGGCTTCCTAGAAAAAGAAAAATGGTGGACTCACTAGACCAAGGGAGGTAAAGGAGCATGCAAACACCTAGCTAAAAGTATTCTGACTTAACTAAACATATCCTCTGCAAGGTGATGAAATCCAAGTCAGACAATATGAGTAGGAAAGCCAAGTGGCTATGATATCCCCCTACCGGGAGGGATACCGGGTAGTCAATCCTAGAAGAAAGGCAACTAAGATACCCCGTTCATGACACGTCCAGAAAGGTGAATCTGCCGTTTAGTTCGTTGACCGCAATACCCCTATACAGGGATATCCCGCGAACCGCGAAAGGTAGCCCTTCGGTTACTGAATGGAGTGCGGTATTCCACTCAGGCCTCCGGAACCAGTCTCCCGACTTCAACCCTCCTAAGGGAGAGGCCCTCTGATAAACTGGTCGTGACCGTGCCAAAAAGTACTAGGGGATTTTGGTTCCCTAGTTGGACAACAACTATGTCTCAAGTGAAATGACCAAGGGGTGTTATTGGAAGCCTATCCCCCTGATCCTACCTAACTACAATGATTCTTTAGTGTTCCCCAAGTGGGGTTAGAATGTTGGTTTAGTTAGGTACTTTTTAAGGCTCACTTGATTTAATGTGACAGAGTGTGTGCTCATGAGGTGTTGAACCCAAAAACAGAAGTGCCACAAGGGAGGGCAACTTCCAATCTATCAATAATGCTGAAATTGATTCTTTTAATTGGCAAAATTTTCTGAAAATAAAAATACTGAAATTTTAAAAAGATTCTGTAAAAGGAACAGAAATTATGTTGCAGAAAGGCTGTAAGGAAGTAGGCTGCAGGTGGGACAGAGGGCTGTTCAAATGCAGAAAATATTGCAGCAAGAGGGGCTGGGCTCAAAAACAGAAAAAGAGCAGAAATCAGACCGCGGGTCTGTGGCGGGTCAGAACAGGCCGACCGCGGGTTTGAGGGCAACAGCGGCGTTCAGGTCGCGGCTATCGGGCCAATAGTTGCAGTCGGGACGCAGGAAACAGAAGACAAGGCACAGTCGGGTCGCGGCTATCGGGCCAACAGTGGCAGTCGGGACGCAGGAACAATGGAAAAAACAGACAGTCGGGTCGCGGCTAAAAGGCTAACAAGCGCAGTCGGGACGCCCGAAAGAGGCAAAAAACCGCAGTCGGGACGCGTGAACAAGGCCGAAAGGCGCAGTCAGATCGCGGCAAACAGGCTGATTAGCCACGGTCGGATCGCAGGTAACAGACTTGAATCCGCCGACTGAGCGTCGGAAGCAGTCTGAGAGCCACGGTCGGATCGCGGGTAAAGGCCTGAAAGGCGCGGTCGGGACGCGACTGTAGAGGAAAAATACGCGGTATGCAGCGGCCGAAAGGGACAGCCGAAAGAAAAAATTTAAAAACGGAAACCAGAAATTCGAAAACTAGGGGAGTCGCCAAAACTGTAGCTAGGGTTTTACCCCTAGCTTGTGCCAATGAGCACCTACTAAGGAGAATGGACTCCTTAGTAGCAGTTCAGTATATTAAACTAATAATGCAATAAACAAAACATTAAATTATTTCTAATACAAGCATAAAGCATAAACACCAAAATGAAAGAATGTCTTTGTATTGATGTTACCTTGAGTGTCAAGGTTGGTGAAGCCCTTTGCAGTGTCCAAGAGGATGCTCCAAGCTCCAAGAATGCTCCTTCTCCTTCTCCAATGTTGGGGATGGGCCAAAGGTGGCTCTCAAGGTGAAACTAGTTCAAAGGTGGACTAGAGTTTCGAGAGAGATTTTGGCAGAGTAAGGGTGCTTGTGATTGTGGATATGGAATAAGGGATCTCCATCACCTATTTATAGTTTTTTGGTGGTGGAGTGCTGACCCATGGTTTTAGGAAACACATGGTTTTAGGCAGCTGTATAGGGTTTTTTCCTCCTTTTCCTCATTATTTTATATTTTTATTCCCTTTTTAGGGAATTTTTGCTATTTTTGGAGGAAAAGGGGGTTTTTTAGCCTTTTTTAGGCTATTTTGATGGTTTTTTTGGCCTTTTGGAGGCATTTTAGGCCTTTTGGAGGCTTTTTAATGGGTTTTTTGGGATTTTTAATGGAAATATGGTAGGAAAATGGACAAATGAGTCATATAATGTGGTAAATGAGCTAGTGAGCACTTTTTGGGTGTTAACAGGTACGTTTCACACCTGGCATATAGGTTAGATGCCATTTTCGCATGCATTATGCATTTGACCTATTGACCATTTTTCATAAACCCTAGGTGTAACCCCGCTTTGTAACCGACACAGAACCTTCACACTGCTTTAGAAGTGTTGTTATGTGGTGGTAGGGCTTTTCCGAACATGGGTACCCTAGTTAGAACCTCTTTTTGCATTTTGGTGCCCATGTTATTGTTTGTCCTTAGGATTGGGGGTCCTTTGTAGTTACGCCATGACATTGCGATAAAGATTCACACTCTACTTTTTCTTATGTTGGTCATCTCCCTTAAGGACTCCCCTCAGTTATATCATGTTGTGATTGCATTGCATAATCCTGCTTGTTGCTTGAGCCTGGTGCTGGCTCCCGCTTACTCCGTTGTTAGCCTGGTGCCTGAGCACCTTTCCCTGTCGAGCCCTAGAGAGCTTTCATTTGTCTTTCACAATTTGATGACCCTTTTGACCCTGATGGAACATACCCCTAAGTGTCCACATCCTGCACGCACTTCCTTGCATTGAGCATAGGTATGTTCCACTGCTTCGGACTAGTCTGCTAGCTATTTGACACTCGTTCCCTCACTTGTTGTACTATAAGCAATTTTATTCTTTTTCAAGCTTTTCCCAAATATGAAAAAGACCAAAAAATCAAATATTCCAAAAAGCCGGACGGGATTATGGTCACTATTTCTTGTTGGCAGCTGTTGTGTCGCCTTTGAACAGAGAATTTATTCCACTCCGTACATTATGAGTCGGGACTATAGTTGGACCTTAGGAGCTGTACTTGTTTTTCAGTTTACTCCACCGATTGGTTAAGCTTCCATTCATTATGGAGCCCTTTGTGGTGCCTCCTACACCACACAATCTATATCGAGTTTATGTTGCCTGATTCTATCCATCCGCTCATGCCCTTGTTCAAAGGAAGTTCTGAAACCAGTGTCGGGCACTCATCAGATCTTTTGACTATTGCATGTTGGCCATCCTTATTGAGTCAGTCCATTTCACCTGAGATCTTCCAAATATTTCATCATTGTTGGTACCTTGTACTAGTCGATGGGGGGTGCCTTAATGCCCTCCTTCCAGCGAGTCTCATTCCGTCAACTTCAACCCATTTATTCCGGAACTTGAGGCTTAGATTTTGGTTGAGTACCTTGAGGCTTGCAGTCATTAGTGGCAGGTTCTCTCGCCATTGATAGTTTTGGGAATATATCAATGTCCCCTGATCAATGGAGTCATCCTAGTGTTCGACTTCAACCCATTTATTCACACTCCAATGATTGTGCTCTGTTCCTTGATTCCCATTTTCATTATTGGGGGGTCATCCCATGTCTGTTAACGGTATACATCATTGACCGGTAATCAGACGATGTCTCATCAGGTTTGACTCCAACTCATTTATTCACTTGATGGGACTTGCACTGTCGAAGACTTGTGTCGAAGACCCCAGGCGATTGTGGCATTCAGTATGCTACATATGACTTTGACTTTACATCTGAGATATCACCTCTCAGATATCAGCAGTTTGTACCTCCAGTTTGCACCAGTTGTCTTCTTTTCAGCAAAATACCATATCTTACTGAAGAGGGATCATGGATATGATCACTTATGACATGTATCTATTACATACTGCCTATTCATGGCCATTGTATAAGATTGTTGTACTATACCGACATGTATTCATATATACTATTGTATTTTGACGAGTGACCTGCTCTTTCCACATCTGTTTCCATCACTCCACTTCTAAGTTTTATAATGTATTTCGGCCATCATAGCATCAATCTCTGACCTCACACATTAGGGGGCATCTATTACATCATAATCTTCCACCCTATGAGCATCAGTATTATTTGGCCTGTAGGATCCATTTCAGTGACTCAGATCCACTTATATCCTTCAGACACTATTTTGCCCTATTTTTCCTCTTACCCGCTTGTTGCATCCTTATAGCATGTGTACCCGCGAGTTGCATCACTATAGCCTATGGGTATCAAGTAAAATTGTAAAAATCACTAGTTTATTACTTTTTATTCTCAGAAAGCGATCATTGGGTGACCTTTGGCTTTCCATCTACCCGAGTAACGCCTCGCTGTGTCCTTTCACCTACCTTTGAGAGGACTATATATTGAGCACATATGGCTTATGGATGGGAGGAGAAGAGAATAGCAAGAGAACTCTAGTGGATTTTTTCCCTATCTTGAGTCTACACTCATTGATCCTTGTAGTTGTGAACCCTTTATGTTCACCTTCCAAACTCCTATCTAGTTTGAGTTTGTCATTCATGGAGGATTGAAGTGGTGGAGGAACAAGTGGATTGATCCAGATCTTGGTTCAGATTGGTTGCCGACAAGAGGTCGTATCATCTTGTACTTCTTCTTGTTAATTAATAGAAATACTCGTAATCTCGTCCATCATGTTGTGAATGTTGTTTATTATACATTAGGTTGCATTTGCTTATGATATTATGGACCATTGTTATTGATGATGTTAATTTCATTTATATATTATATATACTTGTTGTGTATTTACTGTCAAGACTAATCTACAGATTTCAAGTGCATGGATTGAAAGCTCCAACGGGGATCTACATCAAACGTTTAAATCGAGGTTGGTTACATTTCTCCATTATCTTAACATTGTCATTTATAATAGCATTGTTTTGAGAATTGAGTTGATTTCTGGTAGTCATCTGTCTGTTGTGGTATTCCCAAGCCATAGTGAGTTTTCTCCAACACATGGAGAAAGCTTGAAAAAGAATAAAATTGATTATAGTACAAAAAATGAGGTAACGACTGTCAAATAGTGAGCAAACTAGTCCCAAGTAGTGGAACATACCTATGATCAATGAAATGAAGCATGTGCAAGATGTGGACACTTGGGGGGGTGTTCCCTTAGGGTGAAAAGGTCATCAAATTGTGGAGGGAAAATGTAGGCTTTGCAGGGCTCGATAGGGAAAGTGCTCAGGCACCAGGCTAATAATGAAGTAAGCGGGAGCTAGCACAAGGCTCGAGCAGTAAGCAGGATGATGCAATGCAATCACAACTTGATATAAACAGGGGAGTCCTTATGGGAGATGGCCAGCATAAGACAAAGTAGAATATGAGTCTTTATCGCAACGTCATTGCGTAACTACAAAGGACTCCCAATCCTAAGGACAAACAACGACATGGGCACTAGAATGAAAAAAGGGGTTCTAACTAGGGTACCCATATTCGGAAAGGCCCTACCACCACATAACGACACTTCTATAACAGTGTGAAGGTTCCATGTCAGTTAAGAAGCGGGGTCACACCTAGGGTTTATGAAAGTGGTCAAAAGGTCAAATGCATAATGCATGTGAAAATGACATCTAACCTATATGCCAGGTGTCAAACGTACCTGCCGTAGGTTTGAAATGCTCAGAAACAACTTCCACCAAAGAGATCTGGTAAAAAATGCTACTCCAAGACATTATATTAGTCCAAAACAACATATAATGGCGAAAACTATAGACAAGTGGGTCTTGAAAATTATAAATAGTAACAAAAATTTACAATTTACAATTCATTTTTACTATTCACCCATTTGGAGTTTTGTGGTTAGTTTTCACCTTAAAGTTCAGCTGCTGATTCCAAGAGCTACAGGCATCCGATCATCGAATCGTCTGGACCAAGTTGGTAATCTCATCCCCACCTTCCATTTCAATGTTTTTATTTCAGTTTTCATTGGTTAAAACTTTTGTTTGGCCATGCCCTACATGGTCACGGTGCTACCCACGGGCTATAAATATGCAGGCCACAGGTAGGGATTGGTACACGCTATCAACATGCATATTGACTGCAGGTACGTACCTCTGTGACCACAATTTCCCACGGGTACAGCCGTGAAGCTAGTTTTTTTAGCAAAACTGACAAAATCCTTGGGTTATTTTCTTTCCAGGATGGTTCTAGAGTGGAGAGAGAGAGAACATGACCTAGTGCATGAGGCCATTCATAACGATCTGTGTGTACAACAAGTGCTACAAGCATGTGTTCTATATAAATTTTGGAGCATAGGGGGTTTGAGGGACCAAAACCTATTGCTCCGCCGTTTGATAGACTACTGGGACGTTGATGCACAGAACTTCAACCTAGACGGGCAAATACTTTCACTGGAAGTGGAAGATATCTACGTCATTATAGGTTTGTCTCTCCGAGGTGAGGTGGAAAGCCTTCGGTCTCGAATTGTTGGTGGTGGGATCACCATGCCCAACTATATAGTGAGGTATTGTGTTTCAAATACTTGGGAAGTGGGGAGTCAAGTGCCCCTCCGAGCCATAGTCAACCTGAGCATGAAGGTTGTCGTGGCAACTTTAGTGCGGATTACTGGTTCAAAAGCTCTTCACCAAGCATCCAGGCCAATTATGTTATGTGCATCATAGTGTATGCAACCTATGATATTTGACTAGTGTACTATGCTACTAGGGTCCATGAAGATCTAGCTGATAGAGCGCAAGTAGGGGGATGCGAAAAACTTCGGATATGGCAGTATTTTTTGTAGTTTCTTCTTTGAGCGGGTGTCAGGGCTCATTCTGAGGGTTGAGGTCCCTCCTCATTGTCTTCGTGACCCAGCCATGACCCAGTGGGCCTAGGTCTTGACGCAACAGGGTGGTAGCCATTAGGCATCACCATATATAGAGGAGTTCTTTTACTGGTGGGATTGGCAGGTCATAGTGATAGATGACTACCCCTCTGTAGGGATAGACTTCCGGCAGGATCGAGACATGCCGCTCCCACTATATGCAGCATTCGGAGACATTGGTGAGCATTCTTTTTAGGTTTTTGGGATATTAAATTTTTATGGATTTTTTATTATAGATGTAAATGCAAAAATCGTTTTGGCGGTAGTATCAAATATTAATTTTTGATTGTTTGCTCGCAGACAAGGGCCCAGTGAGACCCGATGGTTTTCCGAGACATCGTCGTCGGGGCAGGGGTGATGAGATGGTAGGTGCTGCAACAGAGTGGACACTACAGACTTATTGATGCCTCAAAAATCGTAGCATCAATCAGCAAGGGATTCTCCTCGATAAGCAATCCCAATTAGATCGCTCACTGTTTGGTCTAGGGAATCTGTCTAGTTAACGGTTCTGGCTACCGTAATATTTAAAGATTCTTGTTCTTTACACCGGTCACGGCCCAATCCACTGTTTATGTATTTTATTTTAAAGATGAAATGCAAGTGCCCTAAGCTAAATGCAAGTAGCTAATCTAAATTAATCTAAAACTGTATAAGCAAATTTAACCTATCCTTGCAAGGAGCAAATTATAAAGATGAGTAATAAACTGGAAGAAACATCTAAAGATTATATAGATAGCTAATTAATCATAAAGATGTATCTACAATAGAATATGAAGGATATTAAAGATAGCTTTAATTCATTTAATACATTCCATTACTCATTTTGAGATAAACTATATTTGCACAGGAATATGTAAGAGAATTAATCACATAGAAACAATTCATGATAGCAAAGAATGATCTCATAGCAATATGCAAATGATATAGGAATAATCCAGCACACATTTGACACATTTCCAAGGAAAAAATGCCTTCTCCTAGGCTTTCATTAGGCAAAGTCCAATTCTTCGAGCAAGTAGCAAAGTAGTTCACGTACAAGGACGAAAATTCATTCACCTACCAAAATTCCTATATCCTTCTCTTATCCCTCTTTATATAGTTTTACAAATTGCTCCTTAAGCTGACAAGTGTACCCTACAGTTTCGGAAACTTCTAATTTTTCATTTAGTGTGTAACTACAAAACTAAATGATTAGTGGGTACCTTTTCACAAAAGACAAAAATAAAAGGATAACTATCTCTTAATGTATCTACACATGAAAAGCTTTCCAGCTTATTTTCCTAAAGTATAATAAGACGAACTAAGGACCAACTGGTTCTGCTGACTCATTTGGTCGCTCCTCTCCTATCGGCTCACTTCCTGCAATAGGCTCACCCTCTTCAACAGGCTCGGCTGATTGTTCTGATTTATCTTCCTGTTCAATGTAGCCTGCCCACTGTCCAATTTCCCATACAATGGTTTTTCCTCTCAATGAGATTGTCACATTCTGCGCTATCCTATGTCTGCCTAATTTTTTTTTGATGGTTGTTGTCCCTGTTACAGTCCTTTGCACACAACTTTCTAGACAGTGAGTGTGGACAACAATCTACCCAATGAATTGATGAAGGTCTTCTGAGGATATAGCTTCTATCTTCTTTAAATAATCCAATTCTACGTTCAGATTATTCCCTAACTCCATCATGCGCTAGTCTCTCTCAGGAAACTCATAAACACTCTGTGGTAGAGGCATCTGAAATGTCTCATGAGCTTCTCGGATCTTGGAATAGATAACATAGCACTTTTTTATTGTCTTCTAGATTTCAATACTTAATATGTCGCCACAGTCTCTGCAAAATTCCAGGACTCCAATATCCATATCCAGCTCCTCATCGGTTAGGGCGCGCAGATTTGAGGGAAAACCTCATTTTCCTTTTCTCCATTCCGACTGCTCCTTAATCTGGACCGCATATTGAGCAAACCTGTCTTTAATCCGAATTTCTCCAATCTCAATACCTGTCATCTTTGTGATCATTTCTTTCATCCCGCAAATTTCCTCATAAATGGATACCAACAATTGATGTATCCTCTCTTGCATGTCGTGGGCTTTCTTATAGAAGGTGGATAGATCCTTCCTGTTTTTTGTTATCTCCTTGAGCTGTTTCACTAACTCTTCCTTTTCCTGTAGTAACCTTTCAAACTGAGGTTTGAATATATGAGTCTATTGAGCCCTGCTGGCCTCGAGTTTCTCCATCTCTGATATACGAGCCTTTAAGTTCTTTCGCTCATCTTCTAAGATCGACAGCTGCATCTCCAGTGAATTCTTCTCATTTTCAAGCTGCAGAGATTTTGAAGTTGTCCTTAATTTATCTTCTGCAAGTTCCTTGTATTTCCTCTTCATTTCATTTGCTTCTAGCACCTCTTTCTTCCTATCAGCTTTTATTTTGAAGCATTTCTCTTTGTAATTTTTTACTTCTTTCATTAACTGATCAACATTGGCTTTATTTGCCTGGGCTGAAGCTACAGTTCATGCTGCTTGGAATGAAGGATCGATGTTAGTCCCTTGGACTAGCCTGGTCTCCGATACTCTGAATTCAAATGATTCAAGATTAATCTCCATTTTTCTCACTATTCTGCCAATGATATCCTTCTTCCATTCATGAAATTAGACGGAATCCAAGTTGGCCACTTGGCGCTGCTTTCTAGGGTTGTATGGAGTCAGTGCCAATTCCTCAGTAGAAACAACCGCTGCATGAGAAATCCCCGATTGGTCTATCTTTGGCATATCTAATTCCATGGCATGTGGGCTGGACGGGTTTTGTTCAGGATTTCTCTCAACTTGCTCCTGTTGAATTCTTGCTGCCTCTTCCTATAAAACCTTTTCCTCCTGCTTGCTCTTGATTCTAGCAGCTTCTTCTTGTTACTGCAATTGAATAGCATGCTCTTGTTGAATTCTTGCTGCTTCTTCTTGTTGAAACTTGGCAGCTTGTTCTTTTTGAATCCTAACAACCTCTTCATCTTGTCGCAATTTGGCAGTCCATTCATTTTGAATCCTTGCTGCTTCCTTATCTTGCTGTTGTTTGATAGTTTGTTCTTGTAGTATCCTTTCCTCTTCCTCTTATTCCATACCTGTTGAATCTCCTGATTGGGACACTGATGCCTCCTTCTCCTTTTGGATTAGGCCGACAGGCCTGGGGGCAGAGCTCTTTTTCTTGTCTTTCTTGTAGCGCTTGCCTAATTCTATTAAGTTTCGAGCACTATGGAAGAACTCTTCATCTTGGTCCATAAGATGAGTGTACTCGAAGCTGGTTTTGGCATCAATAATATGTTTGACAACTTTACCGCAAGGGTCATGCCTTCTAAAGAAATTTGTACCAAAATGGAAGATTTCTAAATCCTAGACATAGTTTTCTCCTTCCTTGGCCCTCGGGAGGCTATACGCTCCTATAGTGAAAGGCATTGGTGGATATATCAATTTCTTTCTTTCGGTGACAAATCTACTGATTCCACCAATACTGAAGAGTTTCCTTAAGGCTTCCCTATGTATCACAAAATCTGTAGCATATCTAGGAAGTAAAAAGGGGGCTACGGATCCTCCACTCATTTAGATATAGGTATCTTCTAGAACATGGTAATAATCTCCAAATGCCTCAATAATGGGCATGGCATTCTCTAACATGCAATCTGGTTCATCTACAAAAATAAGCTGATATAAAGGAATGATGAATTTCTCGCAAACCTGCTTGTAATAGCTTGCATACTTTCTTACCCATATGAATTGATAGGCCATGAAGAGAGGTGTCTCCTTTCTGTTCCATGAGCAACCCAAGTCAGGGAAGGTGTGTTTGCTTAGTAGGCAGTCTATCAAGCATGAAGACATAAAGAATTTTGCTTTCTTCTGAGTCATTCCTCCTTGGGAAGCAATTAGCTGTGACACCAAGATTTCTGAAATTATATCAGCCCAATTAAAGATGGTACCATTCATAGCTATATGGAATATTACTGGTACCCATCCGAGTTTAAAGATATTTCCATTTGGCATACCAAATATCCAGCTCAACATCAAAACGATGAGTCTATAAGGAGTCTTTAGGAGGTTGCTCTCATATGCATTAGTTTGCCTCTTTCTTATCTGTATGTCAACTATCATCATTTTCCTGGTGGTGTCCAGCGGGTCCATAGAGTGTTCTGCTATCCATTCATTATCTAACCAAGCCCTAGCTAGGGGCAATCTGTAGGTAGTCGTGATATGCTTAGGAGCAATAGATGCTAGGCTCATTCCATTCTTATCATTTATAAACCTAGTGTCAGTATTGACATGAGGGATCAACCAGCCAAGCACTTCAGAACATGGGAATAACTCAGGATGAGTTGCTGCCTTATGGAGACATGACCTTATGATATTTGCATATACCATAGCGTCCTTTATGGGGTTTTGAGAGTTGTCTTGATCTCTGATGAATCTATATAAGTCACCCCACTGAAACTCTGAGGCAGAGCTCCCTAGGGGTGCATTGGTGGTAGCTTGTGTATTAGTGAACATGGTCTCAAGTGAGGTATCCAGCAGGATCTCTACATCTGAATCTGACTCTACCTTTTGCGCGGCTTTCTTCCTTGCATATTTTCTATGCATATTAAACCTGCGGCGAGCCGAGGAGCATAAATAAGGATTTTTTTTGAAGAAATTTAGAGCAACTATCTAAACACAATGCTTCCAACAGATTGTAAAAGAAAACGTGATAGAATTGGGTTCTAACTAAATGACTTTCAAACATTAGTAAAATAGTCATAAAATTTCTAGAATATGCAATTTTCACAATATGAAAGCTATTTTGAAAACTGATTAACTAATTTACAGATGCAGTTATCATTTCATGGTTGCTGACCTTTACAAATGAATGCAAAGTTATTCATTATGCTACTATTGCAGGCCCAAAAGATTTTCTTAACGTGTTCTAAGGCGGTTTTGGCATTCAAACAACGTTGTTCACCGGTAGGGGCAATGTGGATGTATTTCAAAACAACTCCATAGCTCACTAGCTTCATAAGCATTATTGGTGATTATCGACCATGCGTGGTGAAAAATGTTGATTTCGCATCAGTCCTCCGTAGAGGGATGCAGTTATGCAAGGCACATTTTTTTTTTTATGGCCTAGGTGTGAATGGTTTTGTCATTCGGGGCGTGTTTCTTTCCATGGGGATGGATACGATTGTGGCGTTTTAACCAAACAAAAGCGTTTGCTACAGATTTGGGCTTGGGGCATGATCTATACAGTCCATGTGAGCAAACTACGGCCGTCAAGCTGTGAATGGGAATTCCCAGGGATTGTATTCTTATCAACGGAAATGCTGCGTGGGAAAACTTACTTAGGACGCCGAGTAAGCGACAGTGGGAAGAGGTTGGCATGCGTATGTGAGGAAAGGGTCTTCCGGGATTTGGTTTGCATAGGGTGGCTTCGAGTCCTCATTGTTTCGAATAAAAATAAAAAAAAATTGCTCGACATGTAAGGGTTCCTTCGGCACACATATATAGTGACAAAAGACTACCAAAGGGAGTATAATTCTAACTGGGAACCGTGGATAACACAACGAGGAGGGGAAAAGCACCTACCTGTCAACCTCGTGATAGCTCCTGGTAGCTAGTAGGTGTCTCGAAACAAATGGAGGTCCAAACAGAGATCAAATGGCGAATGGCGAGATATGTCCTCCGTCGGTAGCAGCAGAATGATTTCCTAAAATCCCGTTCCATGAATTCATATAGGGGAAGCATTAATTTCACGTGAGTGATAGGTTGGCGAGTTGATGAGCACGGGGCTCAAGGAAAATGGGCATTTAAATCTTCACATGGTGATATTAATGACTCCACCAACTCTATATTCACACATATGCCCAAATTGGTTTTCTACGCCAAAGTGGCGACCTTGCCATTAAGTTGTGCGCTATGAGCAACGGTTTTAGGCTTAAATCTCATGATGATGCGTTATGCCAAGAATTGAACTATGTCCAAAGATGAGGCGCAATTATGAGAGTGGATTTTCTTAGGGATAAGTATTGCACGCCGGAGGAGGATTTAGTCACAACATTTGTGCTAATGAAAGATGCGCCAATGAGTCGCAAAAGATTCAAAGGGTTTTCGTGTCAGTGTCCCTTTTAGGGTTAAATCCTGTGCCTAAACACCCGAAATATCGTTAGCAATTGTGCCAAAGGCGGACAATATAGAGCTAAGATCTACGCTAAAGATAGGCCAAGATGATTATAAAGGCCAATATATATATAAAAAATGCGCAAAAGAGGCCAATATAAAATTTAAGACTTGCACCCAAAAAATGGTTGAATTGTGGTTAACATTATCGCCGAAGTGGCAAAGTTATGGTTAACACCTGCGCTGAAAACAAAAGTTTATGATTAAAACTTGCGTCGAAGGCAGAGTATTTATGGTTAAAACTTGCACCAAAGGCTAAAGGTGTCTTTGCCTTAGAAAAAATTCAGTTGAGAAAAACTTCTTTGGGAAGCAAGTGTTGAAATTTGCCAAGGTTGAGTAGGATAAGCTTCAAAGAAAAGAGAAACATTTGTTACCAAAATGTAGAAGGAGGGGCCCCAACATTTTGAAAATTTTTGGGAAGGATGTTGCAGCAACAACAAGACTCTACGGTCCAACCTATCATAGATGACTTCCAGGGTACGACAGGTAGAGGTAGCACAGCTACCAGAGGATATGCAGCGCTAGGTAGTGGGGGTGCCAAGCAACTGGGTGCGACTACTACAGCATGTCACGAATGCAGTGCATTATTTTTATCAAACACATCCTATCAGGGCAGCAGATAGGCCTCCTCATAGGGATTAGACATCTCGGGTTCCCATATGTTGTATCGATATGTATATTTTTGAGGGATATGGGCTCCAGTTTTGTATTATGACACTACCATTTTTGGAGATATTATTTATAAAAAACTTTGGTTGTCCGGTTCTAATATATGTGTGTATTTTCAAATGTATGAATGTCTTCTTTTATTTGTGTGCTTCATTGTGAATGTGACAAATGCCAATCTAATACATAGTTAGCATATGCATCAGATATATGATTAAAAATTCTTGGAACATAAATGTATGTGATTGAAACAAAATGTCATTCCAAGAGTCTTACCCTTAGGAACTTCCGTAGTATTATAGGATCTCGCACACGGTACTGCCCATTTAACTGAGAAGAGCATTAACATTCCTGAAATTGGTCCTGGGTTGACAAGTAGCGACATGTGTATTAGGTGGTGGATGGCGAGTCGTGTTGCGAACAATGTTCCTATTAGGTTGGGTAGCCCTAGGAGGCAGTCATCTTCCCACATTAGCATTGTTAGGAGGAATATGATCGGTCCCCATACTATGTGTGTGAGTGGACAACGTGGTGCCTCCGGCGAGGATATTTCGCCTAGTGGGTGCAGTGTTGCTAACACCATGAATGGCGCCAGCGTGACTACCAAAAGCAGTGGAATGATCAACTGTGGTGTAATTCGGCATACCATATGAGAACGCGGTAGGGTTGACCATAGGGCCTGTGTCATCATGTAGCTCTGGTATCCCGTATAGATAATTATGCGGGTATGAAGGATCGAACGGGTTGTCCTCGGGTGGATTTGGACCAAACAAACTAGGTCGGGTCTTGGGTGGATCCGGACCAAACAAACTACGTTGGGTCTCAGGTGGATCACCCCCCCACACCTCACGATGAGTAGGGGTGTCGAAAGTGTGTTCAACTCTACCTGAAGGACTGGTCGGGATTTCTCCCATGCTAGAGTGTGCAGTCATGGCATTGATAACATATGTATCATAAGAATCCAAAGATTCAGAGGGAGCCTGGTCTTGAAACGGAGTGAAATATCGGCAAATGGTAAACCAACCAACCGACAAGATCGACGGGGAGCAGGACTCCATGCCATGATATCTCTGGAGAGACTATAAAATCAAAACTTCTCCTAAAGGCCAACTGCCGATCAAAAAATGTAAATCAAAATCACACACCTAGAGAAACTACAGCCAAGAGTAGACAAACAGAGTGTCTAAATGAGCTCTCGACACTAGAGCTGGTATATCTCTCCTAGGAGAGGCTTGAGACTCCGAAACTATAGCTGGAGGTAACAGAATCAGTTATAGAGACACCCAGGCTTCACTGTGTGCAAAGGGCCATAACCCTTAGCATTAAACAACTATGTTGTCCAATCCCTATATGACTTAGGACACAAACAACATAACCACTGCAAGTACCCTATGCGATACCTAGGTAAGGAAACTATAGTCACTACAATATAACAAATGCTCAGGGGGACAGTCGCAGGTGGGATCCGTCGTATGGGAAGGGTAGCTGAGCTTGAAAGTCAATGAGGGTCAAATTCCCCAAGAGTCCCTAGATACGAATAAATCCTAGAAATATCTCCCACGTTCAGCCATAATTAGAGGGATATCTCCTCAACCAACCTCCCGTGACCTCGTTCTTAACTCTTGTTTGAGTAGAGCTTCCTGAGAACACTGATGTATACCATGGATTCCTCCACTCCCTAGTCAAACACCTAATGTTTCGTCTAGTAGTCTTGGATTGTTAACTAACAATGATCTATTCCAAGACTCTAAACCTATGCTATTTGGTGTACCCTATAAATAAAGTCCGTCTAATCAATTTTAAGATTAAACGTTAAGTTTAATGGCTGTGATTACTCAAGGGATATGGTCATGAAACTAGTGATGTATATGACTCAATAGGATGCAAAATCGTCAAATCCTAGACTCATATATCGAATAAAAACAATGTCACTAGCATGCAAAATCAATCTAATGGTTTCGAAATAAAAATGCAATCCTTTTATATTTTCAATGCACAAGCAAAACTTAAATGAAGGCAGCAAGCACTCAATGCAAGATGTAGTACATTAAAAAAAAAATGTATTTTCTCTTACAAACAAAAGGAAAATGCAAAACTATATGTATTTGTTTTTTGTATTTTTCAATATAACGAAATGAAAAATGCAAGCAAAATCCTACTATCTAGACATGGATATGCCAAGGAGATCACTAAGACAACCCAGCAGATGCCAAACAGTAAGACTCAGCCAACGAATTGAGCTCAAAAGGAAAAAACCAACAAGTTTAAATCCAAAGATGGGTAAAAAACCAACAAGGCTCAACCAAGAGAAAAGAAGAGTTCTGGTCACAACCAAGGCATGGAACAGTCAAGAATCAGGCCAACAAAGACCCAGGATCATCCAAAGCCAACCTAGCAACAACCAAAAGTCATAAATCAACCAAAGCCAGAGTTGTATGCTACTGTCTAAGGAATACCTGCGGGGACCCGCAAGCAGTAGTGTAAGTAGAGGCGGGTGTACCCGCGCAGAGCTAAGCTCACCTGCGGGTAAGGAAAGGAAAATGGGCAAAAAAAGAGTCCAATGGCTCAGAAAAAACCAGTTTTCTATAGTGTATCTCAACGGCCAATCAGTGACATAGAGCTTCGACAAACAACAACTCTAATTAAGGACTAATGCTCACAAATCCAAAAAAATGGATGTTTTCCCCAGCAGAGTCGCCATTTCTTTTTTGGAGAAAACTCACTATGGTTTGGGGTAGACCACAACAGACAACTGACTACCAGAAATTAGTCAAATTCTCAGTGCTATGCTATATAAATGACAATGCTAATATAATGAAGAATACAACCAACCTTGATCCAAACGTTTGATGTAGATCCACGTTGCAACTTTCAATCCGTGCACTTGAATCTGCAAATTAATCTTGACAACCAATACATAACAAGTATATATAATATATGAATGACATTAACATCATCAATAGCAATGGTCCACGATATTATAAGTGAATGAAACCCAATGTAGTATAAACAACATTCACAACATTAATGGACGATAATATGAGTATTTCTATTAATAAACAACAAGAAGTACAATATATATGATATGACCTCTTTCCAACAACCAATTTGAACCAAGATCTGGGTCAATCCACTTGCGCCTCCACCACTTCAATCCTCCATGGAATGGAAAACTCAAACTATGATACGAGTTTGGAAGGTGAACATAAGGGGTTCACAACTACATGGATCAATGAGTGTAGACTCAAGATAGAGAAAAAATCCACTAGAGTTCTCTTCTTCTTGTTTCTCCTTGCATCCATAATCCATATGTGCTCAATATATAGTCCTCCCAAAGGTAAGTGAAAGGACACATCGAGACGTTTCGGGGCAAATGTAGGGCCAAAGGTCACCCTATGGCCACTTTTTGGGAGTAAAAAGTAATAGACTAGTGATTTTTACCTTTTACATGTTACCTGCGGGATATAGTGATGCAACTCGTGGGTACGCCCATCGTAATGATGTAGCTAGTGTACAAGGGAAAAAATGGAGAAAAATAGTGTCTGAAGGATATAAAGTGGATCTTAGTTAGTAAAATGGATCCTGCAGGCCAAAGAGTGCTGATGCTTACAAGGTGGAAAATTATGCTGTAACAGATCTGGCCTTAAGTCCACTTAGGTAGATTGTCTAAAAACAAATCTAGGGACTCCTCTAGGGAATAATTCATCTTTCATTTCAGTTTGAGTGTGATTCCATTGGTTTCTTAGTGATCCATTTCTTATCCTCCTGATCCCTTCCCACTATCAAATCTTATCATTAGAGAGTATGTTTACTTCCCCTTACTCTTTTAAGATCATTATCAGGTCATTTTCTTTTTATCCTTTGGAGATATTTTGATTTTTTGCAAGTGGATATTCTCCCAACACTCCTGGGATGTATATGCAGTGTGCCTAGACCCATCTATCGCTCATTTTGTGTGTGCAATCTTTGCTAGTGGTGCTATTTCCTTGCATATAGTCTGCTTCAGTGGCGCTTTGCATTTGTAGACAGTCTGCATCGGGTGCTCTGCAGCATACTGGCAGAGTGAACCAGGCCTTTGAACTTGGTGCTTGGTTCAAACCCTCTCCAAATTTTTCTTTTTGATCTAATTTGCAAGCTTCGATGTGCTGTATCTTCCAGTCATAGACTTGTTTTCCTAGCTTGCCTGATTTTGGTTTTGTTTTGTCGATTTTTGGATTCCATTTGGTCAAGTTAGAGATTAGATGGTGGCGAGCAATTTCAATCCCCTACGTTCATCCGCTCGATCTTGCATTCCCTGATCACCTTACCAAATCTATTTATTGTTTTAGATTTGATTCCAAACCTTTTATACACTTATCCATTTTTTTTTATTGCATTTGATTGATTTTGAGTGATTTGAGTGTCTTTGGACCCATTTTAGTGTTTGTCATTTTTTCTTTCAGAATTTTTTAGTCATTGGAGTGTTACAATCAGTCTCTTGTTTTTCTACTAGTACACCTAAAAAGCATTATTATCATCAGATCTTGTTTTGATATATGTATTGAAAAAATAAAAATTGCTTCATTTTAAATATTTTCAAAATCATTTGGAAATTGTTGTGGAATTGTTTTGTGCTTTGGAATCCATTATTTATATTTTCAAGAAGTTTGAAAAAGCATCGATTGATTATATTTTTCTTAGTTATAAGTCTTTCATCTCTTTGAAAAGATCAAGTGAATTCAAGCTCTTTCAAAGTATTTCAAAATTTGAAACGTTATATGCACTTTTGGTCTTTTTGGGCTTTCGGTTCATGATTGTGGAAGTTGAAGAGTTAGTGCATTCTAAGCAGAAATCCTCCTTTTCATTATTACTTAGATTCATTCTAGTTTGAAAAGACAAAAAGAAAAAGTTTTGATTTGGTGTGTTATTGTTTTTTGTGTTTTGTTGGAAAAATGAAAAGGGTGCTTTCAATCATCTTTGGTAGATTTTCGAGCTTGTTGAAATTTACTATTTTTTTTAGGTCGTTGAAAAAAAATATTTATCCTTACCTTACATAGACTTCATCGAAAGAAAAGGAAATGTGCACCTTCATGTAGCTAGGGTTGCATTATTTTTAAATTTCTATCTACACCTCATGTATTCACCTAACCGCATAAGATAAAATTAATTGGTATCATTAGGTTAAAATTTACTAGTAACTTGTGCGATAAGTTAGTGATGTGCTCCAGTGTCGTAAAATGTGGCAGTTGTCATTATTTTCCTGCACTGCATCCTGGGGGCTTGCAATTCTTCCACGTACCAACCAGTATATCGAAAGTAACTTCACGTACTCCATAGTATATCGAAGGGCTCTTGTCGTATGGTTGTGAATTAGACAACACCACTATCGATTTATGCTCCCACTTACCTTGAGTATATCAGGAGACTCTCCTAGGATTCCTGAAACCAACCAAGCTAGCCATTTGGCTGTCTTGGCAGAGCAATACATCGAGAAAAGCACTCGGGGAGCCACTACACATGTGTTTCTCGGTAGTCGAGTTACATGGTGAGGGGTACGGTCCTAATCCTCCTTGGTTAGTTGTAATGTCCCTTGTTAGGAATTTTATTAAAATGGCAATTTTTCACTTTTTTCCCTAGTTTGACCTTTGACTAGTTTTGAGCTCTAGGTCCCCAAATTGCTCCAATTTCTCCCAAATATTCTGAGAAGGTATATGGATGATGTTAGAACATAAATATATATTTCAGGGATGCTTTTGGACCTTTAAAATACTTCTGCAAATCCTCTTTCAATTCTGGCCAATGTAGGGAACTTTACTAGTAATTTCCCTTTAACTAGTATTGGTCTCTAGGTCTCGAATTGACTCCAAATGCATTCAAATATTCAAGGAAGGTGTATGAATGATATTAGGACTTTAATATGATCTTCAAAGATGATATATTACCACCAAAATACCTCTGAAAACTCTCTTAAGATTATGGACCAAGTATGCAATTTTACTAGTAATTTGGGGTTCAAATCCCCAGGGGTTAGTACTGAAAATGGCTTCCCAAATGCCTCCAAACCCACTCAAATTTCTAAACAGAGGTAGGGAATGTATTAAGGATGTTATTAAGGTATCATTTTCACCATTAATTGATTATTATATCTATTCCAACCCTCTCCCATTCAACTGCAAAAATCACCAATTCGACCCTTGGGGAAATGGCACTATTTCTTCTCCCAATGCAATTAAACTAAGTAAAAATACTTCAAATGCTCAAGTAAAGTACATGAAACTTGTAAAATAAATCCATGGCAGTCCATTAATCACAAATGCATCAGATAATCATCCATTCATTTGAAATCATGATCAATACATTGGTTCACAACAAGGTAGTGGGGAATTGGCATTGTTCTTCCATTAAAAATGAGATTTATACATTTCTACTTGGAATTTCGACCTGAAAATTTCTGGAGATGAATAAAAGAGTATTTAATTCATATTAAAAAATAAATGGGGCATGAGAAGCTCCCCCAAATATTACAATATCTCACCAAACCGCCCACCCTCAAGGATCAAGAATATGCCATCAGAACTAGAAATGGTTGAGAGAATGTGATGCAATAGAAGAAACCATGAGCTTCCCTGTATCTTACACCTACAAATAAAGACTCCATTAAATCTCCAAATTAAAGGTCTGAATGGCCTTTCCAATTACCAACTTGGATGGAAATCTTTCACGCCCGAAATTGGCTAAGGCAAGAAACTAGTCATCCACTAGCTCTCCCTCTACACAAATGCAATTGCAAATTCTACAAATGATCAAAAGCTGGTTTCATTCCTTTTTATTTACATTTATAAATTTCTAATGTCCTCCATGGTTCTAATTCCTTCCAAGAGACTCATGCCAACTCAAGTTGGGAAGATATTCCAAAGAACGCCACTTGTACAACAATTCCTAGTTTACCACTTCCACCAAATCACATGTGGAAGCATCTTAGCTTCCCTAACACCCTTGAGAACCCTCTTGGAGTGTATTTTTATCCCTGACATGTCATATATGTCATATGTTAGCCTTCAGGTCTGATTTGTGTCATAGGTGTCATATCATCTTCAACATTGTTGTCATAGAGCTAGGGAATCTAGCCCGAGTGTCTCACTGGCTCCAAATTGTCTCTTCCTCTTCTATGCAAGATAATCTTCCTCTATATTTCGACCATGGATGAGTCATGCCATGAATAATACCTTTTGGAATCCCCCAAGTATGTTACCATTCACCTTGAATTCGAATTGGTGAGAGAATGATGCCAAGTGTAGTAGGGAAATCTAGCCATATGTGGGTCCCACTTCCTCCATGTGTCTTCATGATCAAATGACACTTTGATTTTCACTTGTATATATTTATTTATCTCCATTATTAATTATTTATGCCGCTCTAATGTTCAAACATCATTTATTATCCACATTATTCCAAATCCCAAAGCTTCCACCCCAAACCTAGGAAACTAGTAATTTTCCTCATTGGCAATTATTTGACCTTTAACATCAATTTTACAAACTCTAATGAATAAGGCCAATGTGATTAGGCCATTGTGACCCAATGCGAAATTTGGGACATGAAAAATCCTCCCTTCCCAATATTGCTTGTCCTCAAGCAATTTTAAACATGGGTGTTGAAGAACCTGCTTTCTGTATAATTCTTTGAAGTTGCCATTGAATTGCCCAACCTTGAGTCTTTGAGTTTCCATGAATATTTTAGAGAGAAACCACTATGCTTGCTGCTGCACTACTCTGATAAAAATCACTTTATTAAGTGGGAAATCCATCTCCCATACTGCTTGTTTCCCCAAAAAATTTGAAACCAATGAGATAAAAATTATTCCAGGGTCCCATTGCTTGTATTGCACCCCAACAATTAAGAGTGCTCTCCAATCCACACCATTAGATAAGAGGATTCCTGGATCCCATTTTCTTGTATGCATCCTTCCAAACATCATGAGTACCAAATATATATCATCAAAGTACATAACAACATAATGAAAATGTACATCAAGGATATTCTTCATCAAAGAGTCATGAAAGTGCTTATACCTCCAAGCAAGTAGACCACCATTTTCCAATAGCATACAAGCTTCAAGTGACCAATCAAATATGCTCCAATGACATAGGTGAGGATCCCATCTCCTATAATGCTGCTCCAAAAGGATGTGATATGCATCAAAATATTCAGTCATGTATTCTTTCATCCAAGAAGTGAATTAAGAATCTCCATTAAAATCTGAACCAAATAATGAGTAGAAAAAACAAGTAGACTTAAAATGACTCAAATAAGTCTCACCCATACATCCCTGAATGTGAGAATCATAAAGATATAACAAAGTATGTGACTTGCAACAAAAATGTTCTCCAATCATAAATCTATTCACCCAAGTGTTGGATGAAGTTCCTCCAACATCAAATGAATCAAGTGTTGAGCAAGAAAAACCATGAGTCTTCAAGTGACTCAAATGCATATCATAGGTGCATCCGTGTAGATGTGCATCATCATAAGGTAACAAAGGATGCTGCTTCAAATGTGAATAAGAATGTGCTCCAACCATGTCATCATAAAAGGTAAATCTAGGAGTTCCATACTCCTCATGTGGCACCATCAAAAATAAACCTTTCACCCATACTTCATTGAGACTAATGTTGCAAAACATGGAATTGTAGGATGTAGGAGAATGAACCAAATCACCCAAATGATCAAAAAGTACAGAAGTTTCATCATGGGAATGATCCATATGGGTAGTATCATGCAGCTCCTTCAAAAGTGTGAACTCTTTGTCATAGTTTGGTTCCAATGTAGAGGAATCATGCTTTTCTTTAAAAATTGCATAACCTTCATCAAGAGACAATTCAAGTTCCTCTTCCACCACATCAAGCATTTGGATCTCTTCAAGTTCATCTTCAAACACATCAAGGACATTCAAATTTTCACATTTCTCATGATCCACCATGATGTCATGAGAATCCTCCAAACAATCTACCATTTGACAATCTGAAACATAGGAGGAAAAACAAGTATCTTGCAACTTTTCAAGAAGTTGCTCATTTTGAATTGTGAGCTTATGATTATCCTCATTATTCTTCAAGTATGCATCATGTAACAATTCATTAAGTTCAAACAAATGGTTTATATAAAAAACAAAAGACATGAAATTACCTTTGATGTGGCACATTGCTCTTTGAATCTTCTCCATGTCTTCAAGGAAGGATGTTTCCTCCAATGAAGTAGCTCTCCAACAAGAATTTGACACCAATGCTTGAGTGTCATGGAGAATGCTAAGGGACTCTAGGATCTTCTTTTCATTCATCTTTAAGGAACCTTCAAGAAAATGAGGCTCTTGCAAATGAACCTCCTCATCTTCTTCATTTTTTCTTGGACCAACTTCATGAAGCTCAAGTGGTGATGGGGAAGTTGATATTGGTTCTTCTTCAACTGCTACAAAGTATTCATTATCATTCTTAATGAAACTTGTACTTGTAGAAACACTTTCAAAAGTGATCTCTATGTCACCAACATAGAGGTGTGAGCACCCATCAGTAGGTACTCCTTCATAGTTTAAGCATCCATCAGTAGATGCTATTTGGTTCATGTCTAAGCTAGAAGGTGTCTCGAAATGATATTCCATATTTTCAATAGAATATTCTTCATGCTCTTGTGATGTATCTTCCTTTCTCTCCTTAAAGCAAGCTGATGCATTTGGCCCCTTGTTTTTCTTAGGATCAGTATATTTGGAATCTCTTCTAGAATAAATCTCAAAAGCTCTCCTCAAGGAGGACATCATTTCATGCACACATATATGATACTCGCTCCAAGGGTTTCTACAAGAAGGGCATAAAACTTTATTCACTAACTCCACATATTCATTTTTGGTCCTATTTTCAAAAACATGTTCAGCATAGTACTCAAAAGACATGGCATTTTGTGTATTTTTGCTCGAAGCAAGATATTCTTGATATTTTTTATATTGTTAGGGCAAGGTTTTATAATTTTATCTCCATCTTTGGAAATCGCTCATAGAATTATCCTTGGTTGGTGTGACACACTCATATTCATCAGATCTAAAGTCATAAGAATAATCTTAATTTCTCTTGAAATTGTATGAACTGTTGCATCATGGCACCTCTTCCTCGTACCATTCACATTCTGCTTCATATTGCTCATAAGCATATGCATATTCCTCATAAGAATTGTACTCATAGGATTCATCATAATAGTAAGACATGGGTTCCAATTATTCTTGAATGTGTGTATCTAATCCACAGGTGCAAGGACCATGCTCTAATACCAATGTAATGTCCCTCATTAGGAATTTTATTAAAATCACAATTTTTCATGTTTTTCCCTAGTTTGACCTTTGACTAGTTTTGAGCTCTAGGTCTCCAAATTGCTCCAATTGCTCCCAAATATTCTGAGAAGGTATATGGATGATGTTAGAACATAAATATGTATTTAAGGGATGATTTTGGACCTTTAATATACTTCTTCAAATCCTCTTTCAATTCTGGCCAATGTAGGGAACTGTACTTGTAATTTCCCTTTAAATAGTATTGGTCTCTACGTCTCGAATTGACTCCAAATGCCTTCAAATATTCAAGGAAGGTGTGTGAATGATATTAGGAATTGAATATGATGTTCAAAGATGATATATGACCACCAAAATACCTCTGCAAACTCTATTAATATTCTGGACCAAGTATGCAATTTTACTAATAATTTGGGGTTCAAATCCCCCTGAGGTTAGTACTGAAAATGGCTTCCCAAATGCCTCCAAACCCACTCAAATTTATGAACGTAGGTAGGGAATGTATTAAGGATGTTATTAAGGTCTCAGTTTCACCATTAATTGATTATTATATCTATTCCAACCCTCTCCCATTCAACTACAAAAATCACCAATTTGACCCTTGGGGAAATGGCACTATTTTTTCTCCCAATGCAATTAAACTGAGTAAAAATACTTCAAATGCTCAAGTATAGTACATGAAACTTGTAAAATACATCCATGGAAGTCCATTAATCACAAATACATTAGATAATAATCCATTCATTTTAAATCATCATCAATACATTGGTTCACAACAAGGTAGTGGGGAAATGGCATTGTTCTTCCATTAAAAATGAGATTTATACATTTCTACTTGGAATTTCGACCTGAAACTTTCTGGAGATGAAGAACAGAGTATTTAATTCATATTAAAAAATAAATGGGGCATGATAATCTCCCCCAGAGAGTACAATAGCTCACCAAAAATGCACTCCCTCAAGCATCAAGAATATGCCATCAGAACTAGAAATGGTTGAGAGAATGTGCTGCAATAGAAGAAACCATGAGATGCCCTGTAGCTTACACCTAAAAATAAATACTCCATTAAAGCTCCAAATGAAAGGTCTGAATGGCCTTTCCAATTACCAACTTGGATGGGAATCTTTCACCCTCAAAATTGGCTAAGGCAAGAAACTAGTCATTCACTAGCTCTCCCTCTACACAAATGCAATTGCAAATTCTACAAATGATAAAAAGCTGGTTTCATTCTTTTTTATTGACATTTGTAAAGTTCTAATGTCCTCCATGGGTCGAATTCCTTCCAAGAGACTCATGCCAACTCAAGTTGGGAAGAGATTCCAAAGAACGTCACTTGTACAACAATTCCTAGTTTCCCACTTCCAGCAAATCACATGTGGAAGCATATTAGCTGCCATAACACCCTTGAGAACCCTCTTGGAGTCTATTTTTAGCCTTGACATTTCATATATGTCATATGTCATCCTTCAGGTCTGATTTGTGTCATAGGTGTCATAGCATCTTCATCATTGTTGTCATAGAGCTAGGGAATCTAGCCCAAGTGTCTCACTAGCTCCAAATTGCCTCTTCCTCTTCCATTGGAGTTACTCTTCCTCTATATTTCGACCTTGGATGAGTCATGCCATGAATAATACATTTTGGAATCCCCCAAGTATGTTACCATTCACCTTGAATTCGAATTGGTGAGAGAATGATGCCAAGTGTAGTGGGAAAATCTAGCCATATGTGGGTCCCACATCCTCCATGTGTTTTCATGATCAAATGCCACTTTGATTTTCACTTGTATATATTTATTTATCTCCTTTATTAAATATTTATGCCACTATAATGTTCAAACATCATTTATTATCCCCATTATTCCAAATCCCAAAGCTTCCACCCCAAACCTAGGAAACTAGTAATTTTCCTCGTTGGCAATTATTTGACCTTTAACATCAATTTTACAAACTCTAATGAATAAGGCCAATGTGATTAGGCCATTGTGACCCAATGCCAAATTTGGGACATGAAATTAGTGCTTTGAAACATTGGGATGAGTATAAATGTTGGACCTTGGGGTATATTGCGAGTTGCGAAGCCTTTACAATCACTTGAGGTTCCAGACTTTTGAATCCATACCTGTCACATAAGTTTGCTTGTGTACTTAATTTGGGTAGATTTTTGGACTGCTTTTCTTTTGTATAGAAGACACTTAGGAGAAATTATGCTTCAATCATTCTGGGTGAACAACCTTTGAGAAGGTCCTGTAGAATTTTAAACTTGCCACCCGAATATACCCTTAATCAGGAGGTATGTTCGAAGGAAAAAATGGATCCACCAGTTACTGTCGTGTCACCTGAAGAAGAAGACTCCACCATGGATTCGGGAATGAACTTTTCACTTCCCTTAAGTCCACTATTCACTGATCCTATAAGGTATGTGACCATGGAACTTTCTGCTTCATGAGACACATATTTCCACCTTTCGATGGAAGGAGACCCTGGGGCTATAGAATGGTACAATCAACCCCAGGATGACCCTATATCTACAACTTTTGGTCCATCTGGATCCTTTTGGGACACCACTCTAGGGTAACAATGGGCCCACTTTGCTTTGCGTCCGGGACCAGAATATCCCCCCCCTCATTAGGTTCCCAATGATTTTTTTTTGGCACCCTTCAGGGACCGCATTGACCTTCTACGGATGGTCGGAGAAGAACTTAGATGACTAAGTATCTCACAAGGGAGTAGAAACTCAGAAATTCCCATGTCTCAACACACCCCAATTCGTTCACTATGCTTTACTTCACTAGAAAGACCTATACATAACATGACCACTTACAAACCTGGTCAACCCTCATTTCTTGCGAGTACACCTCTTAATCAGGAGACTAGTTCCATACCCCAAATGACTCAAAACATTGAACGAAAATTGTCCAACACCCCTCATACTACTACTGGAATTCTACCCACCCCTCCCCCACCCCGAAACATGCGGGGAGGAGACATTTTACCTCTCAATTTCCTCATGAGTAGTGTTCCTCCAATAGTAAGTAATCATCAATCTATTGTGAGTCAACCATCAATAAGTGGTCAGAACATTGTTACTGCTGGGAAACCCCCTGTTCACTAACCATAATCGAGTGGAGAGTTTCCAACTGGTCATTCCATTGGAAACTCCTTGCCAGTCAAGGGACCTACCATGGGATTACCTCATGGTGGGCGACCATCCAATCTAACTCAATCACTATGGAGTTATATATATCCAGGTAATTTCAAACCTACATCGAGACAATACAAAATGGGAAACATGCTTCCCGAGATACCTTATACCAAAAAATCTAACACTCCATGGGAGCATCATAATACTATACCATTTGGACCCCCACCAACCTTTCCTTAAGTCCCACCACCCCCACCACCATTTGGTCCACCTCCACCTCTGACGCAAGGCACCTTAGACAAGTAAGGTTCTTGCTAAACATTACACACGACATGACCACAATCATTACACGAACAAGGTGCAAAATGGGATGCCATAAGTGGCTTATATTACTTCTCAAATCAGTTACAATACAGAATAACTCTAAATGACAATAACTAATTAACTAGTTGGCCTCAGCCGTTACAATAATGAAGTAACCGTGGTGTGCTCTCTCAGTGTGTGAACCTCACCCTCTCGTTGTTCACTATAGAACTCTGAGCTATGGCTCGATCTTCTCTACATTTGGAAGCTGTGACTATTCTCTCCAATCTACAAAACTTCTCCCCGAACTCTTCTTTGCAACTCCAACAAAATGGAATTGACCCTTTCCTCTCTTCCTAAGCACCAGTCTTCTACTCTGTTTCTACTGTTGTTCCTGAGACCACTGCGATCCCTGAGACACACATCCTCTGTCAATCGATCCTTCCATGATCCTGCAGACCTGCAACTATCAGCACCCTTGTCGTGCTGCACAGTCTCATCTACCTGCAATAATTTCCATTAACTTCCTTAGAAACCTTGAACGGCTACCAAGTATAGTTTCCTTGACTTTCTGCTCTTTCAACCTTGCTATAGTAGTTGGTCACATATCGACCTTTCTATTGGTTTAGTCTACTTCATGTGGTTCACCAGTCCTCCCCTTCCTGCGTGCTTGGATCCACCAAACTTGTCGATGTCATGATTCAACCACATGTCAACTCATCGATGCCTTTCTCCAACCCATCTTCCATCGAACGTTAACATGTTGTGACCTTCGATCTTCACACTCCTATCGATTGCTTTGATAGTTTCCTGCTCGATTCATTGACTTTGACAAGCCAATCTGCTCCTCACACCAAGAGTCATCGGCACTCCCTCTGGTTGGCTTTCACATGTCGACTAACTTCAACTGATCTACCAGGGCCCCGATGCTCCTTCATAAGACTCCCGAGGTGAAAAAGAAATCGACTGCTCTGTTGTTGGCGGGAAAATCTACCCTATAGCAAGGAAACTAATGCTATCAACTTGGTTGGGGTGACAGGTAAGTGTATTGATGATACTACAAAGATATTTACAAAAAGAAATAAGTTGTGGATCTTGAGAACACACCTTTCAATCGAAGTTTGATCCTAGACTTGACTTGACCTCGTGTTCAACCTCCAAATCCACCTTCCTTCTAGTAAATATTCAATAACAATACCTTTCTCAAAGCGTTTTGGACAACATATAAAGCTTGAAAGAAACAAAAACAATGTTTAACATTTGGCATTGACCAAAACAGATCCAAATTAAGATGCCATTTCATAACACATTTAAATTGGAACAAGAAAGAAACTTCAACCTTTATTTGTCAAAATTAGAATGATGTACAAGTATACCTGATCATGAAACATGCTCCTGCAACTTAATTCTGGGCTCTGACTCTTCCCTGGCTTGGGTATCTTCAGCAACAACTCCTCCAATGCAAGCTTCTTTCTTCAAAATTTCTCCATTAATTCATCTCCACATTTAGGTTCTAACCCTTCTCCTTTAATCTTCTTTGTATTTATAAGATTAGAGAAGCAGTTCAGGTCGATGTATAGTTATGGAGGAAGTTGGGGGAGTTAGGAAACTACCAGCAACTAATCCTCCTCGAGATGTTAATTTATTTTTAAGTCATATTTTAAGATGTACGCGACTCTTGTTCAGTGGAGTAGCGTATAGGGTGCTACTTTAGTTCTTAACAACTAGCGCTCATTCAATTTTAAATGGCGAGCGCTACTATGCTGAGAAGGAGTAGCATATACTAGGATATGGGCGCTACTATTATACACTGGAGTACCATATGGGCGCTAGTCTCTTTGAGTAGAGTAGCGCTCATATCTCAAAATGATATTTTTTGGGGTTTTCCAATAATGTCAGGAAATGGAGTGAATTAAAGTATCATCCAAGGTCAACATGCTCCTCCATCCAAGTTGTCCTTTTGTGTGATCAGCAGCTTAGGGTGATCACGGACAGAGAGGTGCAAGTTTGACCTATAACAGATGCCCCCTAATGTGTCAGGTCAGAGGGAAACGATGGACGAAATACATTATAATCCAAAGCCAGAGGAGGAGCACAGAACCGCAGAAAACAAATCGCAAGAAACCTGCAACAAAGATCAAGGTCAGCGAGCAATTACATTTTTGACATCATATAGATGTGCAGTGTGATACAACATGATCTCCGATACATAATAAGGAGATGTATATAAAGCATGGCCACTTGAAATACAAGCGTGGATCCATGTCAAACTGAGAGATCATAGCCATAACAACAAACTGGATCTATGTCTCATGGAGAGCCGAATATGAGTGAGGCTCAGTCTTGCACAACTTGGGTGATAACAAAATGAGGTAATGTCATCCAAAACTCTCAAGGTCTTCATCCCAAAACAACCCTAGGTACAAACCCTAACCATGTGAATAGATGAGCTGATAGTCAAACATGGGGGGTATCGTTTGATTACCGGTCATTAATGTATACCATTAACAAACACGAGGACTTCCACCGATAATGATGATGGGGTCCAAGGTACCAAGTACGATTCGCGAAATGTGAATAGATGGACTTGGAGTCGAACAATTGGGAATCCTGTCGAAGAAGAGACATTGATGTATTCTCATCTTTCAACAGCGAGGAAAATTGCCACTGGTGACTGCAATCTCCAAGGTACTAACCGAAACTCTAAACTTCAATCCCATAATAATGAGTTGATGTCGATGGGAAGAATTCCGTTGGAAGGGAGGCCTTAAGGCATCCTCCATCATCCAACTCGAGGAACACTCAACTGGTAAGAGCCAATATGAAATATGTAACAAGACTGACACTAGGAAGGATGACACATGAGGTCAAGGTAAACTGCAGAATGGCCGACACAGGGTATATCCTTGAACATTGAGCACGACACAAAGTGACTCAAGCAGTTTCAAACATAATGGGGTAAATAATAAGTCTAAAATGTAAGAGACATTAGCAGACCCTCCATATGGTTGGAAGAATAACCAACCGGGGGAGTAAACAACTTGGAGGAAAGGTTCACCCTGAGGTCAAAAACTAAACCCAACCGACAATATAGACTCAAGTAGGTGCTGTGTTCAAGGATAGAACTTGATTGAAACTACCTTTGATAATGAAGATATGATATGTCTTTCCCATTCCTTATTCTTTTTAGATAAAAGAATACCCTTCTTGTTGTTTTAATGAGTTCAAGAAAGAATGAAAACTCAATAGATCCAACCATGTAAAAAATTTAACGAGCCCATGGGAGGAAGACTCAAGACCTTCTTCATTATTTATCGAGTTTGAAGAAGAGATAGAAGATTACTCTATATTTACTGATCTCTGAATTATAATATCGAGCCGAGATCTGTTCTTGCTCGCCGGTGTATTCAATTTTAAAGAGTCTGAAAAACTTAAACAATAACTCCATATATCTACTCGTGGATTTTAGTATCGAGCCCAAGCAGATTAATGCTCGCCAGTGTTTTCCTGTTTATAGAGTCTGAAAAACTTAAACAATCCTCTTTTCACCTATCCGTGGATTTTATATCGAGCCCGGATTGGTCTGTGCTCAGCGGTGTTTTCTTGTTTATAGAGTTGAAAAACTTAAACAGTCCTCTACTTACCCTCTCGTGGATTTCACATCGAGCCCGAGTAGGTGAATGCTCGCTTGGTATTTTCATGTTTAGAGAGCCTGAAAACCCTAAAGAGAGGCTCCAAAAGGTCCTTTTTCGTATAGTTAGTCTCCTCCCCCGAAAAAAGTATAAAACAATGAAAGGAGAACTCTTCTAGCGCATACAGCAGTATACCTAGAGTATACCTTTTCCGTAGTTAATCCACTTAGGCCCGGAAAAGGGGTAATTCTATACCTGAGTGGATGAGCCTTCGATTACTTTAACGAGCTCGAAGAGGACAAGCTTGCTCGGCAATCTTGTTTAGGTTTAGATAGTCCAAACAAGATCTTAAAATGACTTCACGGTCAGCTTCTAGGATCATATCTTCATACTCTGCCAAAACTAGGTCTTCAACAAAATATTAGGCGATGCGGAAAAAATCTCGAATGATATATGAATTTGAAATATTTATCTAGTTGACAAGGTCTATCATCAAGAAATTTTAAACTTAGGAGACGAATCCGACAAAAATTAAGTGAAAATTGAGCTTGGATCAGTATTATACCGTATTGTGTGTTTCAGTTGATTAATTAGGGATTTTTGAAAAATTTTAAACTATAGAAAATTAACAATTATGGGTAAAAATCAAAATCCAATTTATATATAATTTCATTTTTTAAAAATCAATTTTCAATTTTGTTTTGTAGGGCAAAGATTGGGGCAACCTTTTTCAAATTTCAAATCTCCATTGCGATCAAACCAAGCATCCAAACGCCGTTATTCCTCCACCAAGTAAGTTGAAATTCACCTATCTTGCAATTTCATGGTTTATTTTTCAATTTTTGAGCAAAAAATGGCTTGCAACGCAATGTTCACAAGTGTTGCTGCGCGGGCGCTACTGTGTAACCACAGCAGTAGCGTGTAAACTCAATGGGCGCTACTGTGCTTAAGTAGAGTAGCGCCTATACGCGCCTGTGTGGTATACACAGTAGCGTACATACTTGAAAATCTACATACAAGCGCCGAGACTCAAAAATTTTGAAAATCTACATACAAGCGCCGAGACTCAAAATTTTGGTTTTTTGTGCAGGATGGTCCTTCAATGGAGGGAGAGGGAGCATGAGGACATGGATAGGTTTGCTATGCAAGATCCAGCCACCCTCCATGCTCTCCGAAGGTGCGGTTTGTTGAATTTTTATCGAACCATAAACATGAGGGCCTTAAACAAATTGTTTCGAAGACTGATTCAATATTGGGATGTGGATACCAATACCTTTGTCATCCGTGGGAAAACTATGGAGCTTACTGTTGATGACATATATTTCATTACTGGTCTCTCAAGGAGAGGAGATGTAATCAATCTGAAAGGGTCTTCTCGTTTGGGTGTAAGATCAGTGCAAGAGTATGTAAATACATATTGTGTTGCCGGAGTGGAGAAATCGGGAAGCGAAGTCTTGATTACAACTATTGATGGTCTCCCTTTGAAAGTGATAGTGAGCATGATTAACCGAGTGGCAGGTAGTGATTCGCAACACTTAGCTTCCAGGCACTAAATGCATATTGGTGTACAATGCTTACACGGTCATGTCTATGATTGGTGTACTAGTTTGTTAGCAAACATGAAATCTCAATTGACAGGTTGCAAATCCGGCACAATGAAGAATTTTGTGTACGGTAGCATCTTGTGTAGTTTCTTCTTTGAGAGGACGCCTGCTATCAGTTTGGGGATGCCTCTACCACAGGTTAACCCCCGTGAGCCCAGACTAGGCTGTTGGGGTGACATATTCCTTCACCAGGGTGGTGGGGAAAGTCACTATTGTTATCATACTGATGATTTCTGGGGGTGGTGGGAGAGGCAGGTACCCACTTTCGAGCATTTTCCATGTGCTGGATTGGATTTTTGTCATGATCCAGAGCTGGTGCTTCCTCCAGGTGGAGCCTGGGGAGATATTGGTATGTTTAAATTTTGAGAATTTATTTAATTTTTTCAAACTTTTTCAAATATTTAATTTTTATGAATGAGTTTTGAAGTTCTAACCAAGTGTCATATGCATATATTGGGCCTGTTCATCCTGAGGGAAATCCTACCATCTTTGTGAGGCCAGCTGATATTACCACAGCAGATGCTATGTTGGGAACCCTGGAGAGGAAGATAGGTCGGTTGACTCACGATATTCCTACATGCCGTATGGATCATATACATGTTGATATGTAGGAAGATGTTGTTGGGGTGCCCCCAGCATGGCTTAGAGTGCTGCGGAAGATAGCTAGGCTTGTCATTTGCTATCGCAATGCAGTAGATGATGAGGAGATCCCTCGTTCTCCATAGGAGAGGGATACATTCTATGTATATATTTTTGAGGCTACTATGCCCAGTTTTGTACTTTTATGACCTGACTTGATAGACTTATGACTCAAAACTCATATTTTTTGATACGGTATTGACTATATACAGTATCGGTTATTTACATGTGTATGCGTTTTAAATTTATGTGTGCAATGTTGTTTATGACAATGTATGATGCAAATGCCAGTCTAACACATAGTTTACTAATGAATCATCTAAAGTGTTTAAACTTCTTGGAATGTGTTCATATCTGATAGAATGAAATTGTCTTTCCAATAGTCTAACTCGTAGAAAATGACATAGCAAACCAGGATCCCTAATATGATAGACACCTGTTAACTGAAATACAATTAATTGTGAGTCAAGCCTTACCTCCAAATGTGAAATGCCATGACTGAGAGCATCTCAGAGGAGTTTTATAACTGCACTATATTCAGCTACATTATCCGTGTTAGGTCCTAAACAAACCCCCCCAAAGAGACAAGTTGGTCAGCGGGTGAATAAATGACCCAAGCTGCTGCAGCCAACTGACAGGTGTGGCGGCTGGCGCCATCAGCAAATCCTAGGAAAAGTTCAGTTGACATCTGGTACACGAAACGAAACACACATAAGAATACCTAACGAGCATAACAAAAACTAGCTTTACAAAAATATACAGCTATGTTACAAGAAAAAGTACTTCATCCTAAGCATAATACTTCTTCAAGTAGGGTCAATGCCTGGATCCTCCTCGTGAGGCCGGGCAAATGTGTTATGGAAATCACGGAAAAGATTGGTATATGGAATGATTTCATCAAGATAACATCCTGTTTCAAAGAAAATGTTTCCATTGACCCCAGTGAAAATGTTCACCAGCGAGGTATGCAATCTATTTGCTTCAATAATGCTGATTTGTGAAGGACTGAAATCAGCATTTTCATGAGGTGGTGAACAAAATTCACCTCTCTCTAACAAGTTAAGAAAAGGAAACAAGAAGGACACGGGATTTATATGTTCATGAGGATGGTCCGGGTCGTTTAGGGATTCTAACATTTCCTCATCAGAAGGTAAAGTAATTTCTGAACTGTCGAGAGAATGGATCGGGTCCGGTGTCTGAGTAGTGGCACAATCTATGTTTGGTTCAACAGACACCAATGGATTCGACATATGTTCTGTTGTAGTTTGATAAGAGTCCAAGTGGGTAACTTCTAAAATAGGGGTGGGCACGAAGGAGTTTGTATTATTTGAGGGAAACTCAGAATCAGTTTTTATACTGACCATGGAAGTTTCAAACGATGGACATCCCTCAGTACCAACGAATAAGGTAGGAGCCAGTAGGTCAAAAGTGCCGATTAGTGACCCATAAAGTCCTGCTCCTAAACTCTCATTAACTAGGGTGGTTTGATCAATTAAACGAACCGTGGTTTCCGAAGAATTCTGGTTGTTTCTCTTAGTGAAAGAAAGTTGATCGACTGTAACGATCTTACCTTCAAATGGGAACATGATCACTCGAAAAACTGTCGATGCAATAGCTTGCATGGCATATGTCCAACTCCTGCCTAATAACATGTTCTAATCAAGCGGAGCGTCCAGAACTTCTACTTCAACAACAACTGTCTTACCGGCTAAAGTGACATCAAATGATGGCAAAACTCCATGTGGACGGAAATTTCTGCCATCAAATGCAGTAAGCAGTGTGTTGGAAGGGGCTAACTCAGGAGAACCTAGAGCTTTCCAATAGGAAATTGACATTATGCAAGTCGACGCACCTTCATCTACTACAACTCATCTGATGGTCATTGGACCATGAACGAGCTCAATCTGAAGGGCAACGTGATAGGGAAACCGGTATTTGACATCAATCATATCAAATCGCGTAGACATATTAGAGGATTCCATACTCCCAATAGCTTCCAGAAGTGCATTTCGTTGTAAAGGACAACTCTGCAAAACTTCTAGAGTAGACATGGCACAAGGGGTTTGGGCTAAATATTCAACCACATTGTAGTTAGAAGCAGCCCATGTGTTCGAGTTGTACGATGCCCTCTTCAAGACACCTTTCAGAATCTTCGGCATTGGGTCCACAGGGATGTGTAATGGAGTGGAGGATTCAGGAATCTCCTTATCCTTTTTCTGCGCTTCCGGGGTATATTTCCTGGCTCTAGTTTGCAAAAGTGCATCTGAATTAACCATGTTTATAAATGTTTGATCAACCGAAGCATGCGAAATGCCCCCAGTTTTGGAGGTGCCAAAAGTTGAGCCTTTCCCTTTAGGAAATGGATCTTTCAGGACAACAAGCTTCTTTTCTCTTAAGAGATTCTGGGCTTCTTCAAGTAGAGGGAATTGGTGGGTAAGGTGGTTCTGCTTGCAAAGTTTACAAGGGAACTTAACCTTCTTTTCCTCTTTGTTACCCTCTTCGGCATTGTCTTTTCTGGGATTTTGTTGGTTCCCCTCTCCTTTCTTTCCCTTCTTTTTGTTGTTGGGCTACCGAGGGCCCTTTTGATTGTTCTAGACCTGGTTGACAGGTTCAGAAGTAGAAGGAGAGGTTGTGATGGAAGAAGTATCTACAGTCGATTGTTTGACAGCTAAGGCATGGACCTGTTTGGTCAGTGCTTCGAAGGCTGCAAAGTCAACTGAACCCACTATGCCGTCAGCATGTGGTCTAGGTTTCGATCTACTCGGATCGGTGTTCGATCGTGGTGCATTGGGTATGATCTCATACAGTAACCCAGATTATGCGTACACGAGGTCTAACTGCTAAGTCCGTAAGATGGCTTCTTCCTCATTGGATACTCCAGATGTAGCCACATCCTTAGAAATATAAGGAAGGAGTGATTTGAAGTACCACTCAAGAAGGAACTCCGGAGGTATGTTGGCCTTAATGAGCCTCTTCCGTATTCGCCACTCCTAATTGTGGTCAGATAAGTGAGTGGTTTTATTTTGTCTAAAAGCAGACAAAAGTTCTGTTCCGGCATCATACCGAACAGGAAGCTGGAAGTGATTCAAAAAGACGGTAGCGAGATCTCCAAAACTAGAGAAAGTGGCCGCAGGTAGTTCAATGTAGCATTTGGCTGCAGGACCAGTTAAGGTCCTTTGGAACAATCTCAATCTGATGGAATCCTCGTTTAATGAATTGGAAGAACACCATAAGTGGAAGGTAGTGACATGGTCACCAGGGTCTTCACCTGTTTTTCCTTCGAACTTTGGAATGTCCGAAGGTAACTTGGTGGGAACTGATGGCCATGCCGCATTATGACACACATGATTGTTCGTTAGTTTGGAAAGATCTAGCAAATTTAAAGTTGCCAGAAATGGTAGCCGAGGCCGGTAAGATGGTACTTGATAAGGGGAACCACCCATCGTTTGACCCATGAATTGTTGGTAGGGGTTGCCCCCATCCATCTGGTGATAAGGGTTGTTTTCGGCCATGTGCTGATAGGAGTTTCCACCTACCATCTATTGATAGGGGTTGCCCCCAGCTGCTTGTTGGTAGGGGTTACCCCCAAGTATTTGTTGGTAGGGGTTGCCCCCTGCCATCTGTTGTTGTTGTGCGAAAGAGTTATTAAAATTTCCCCACCCATACAAAAGTGGATTGGTGCTTTGCGGATTCGTCCACTATGGCTGGGTGTTAGCCCCGCCATATTGCTGGTTAAAGATATTACCCCCTCCCCCTGAGAATAAGTAAAAGGGGATGTTACCTGTAGTTATACTACCTTGGTTCACGTTAAGGCCTACAAAGTTATTGAAACCAGTAGAAGTTGATGTGGACGGTTCAGTCATGGTGCCCATGACTAGCATGTTTGCAGAAGCACTTGGTCCTACCATAGGTGTAGAAACCCAAGTACTAGGAATCTGATATAACGGTTGAGAAGCAAGAGGTGTTGCATAGATGGCCGTACTACTAGGTCCAACAATAGGTGTAGGAATAGATGCCATCGTTGTCGAACTAGGCATAGCTAATGTACCAGTGTTGAAACTGAAAGATGGGATAGACATAAAGGTTTGTGCCTGACTTGGTGTAACAGTAAAAGAAGGGTTAACTGTGTTGGTATTCATACCTAAAGTGGGAGTTTGGGGAACCCCCTGTTCACCTCCTAGGTTAGACATCAGATGTCCGGGTATGAAACTGTCTGCACTGAAATGGGGTTGCTGGAAACCAACAGGTGACAAAAACAGAATTCCAGTATTGGTTAAGGGAGGATTGAAGGGAGTGATATACTCCGCGGAAGTAAGATCTTCCACCTCAACTGTACTAAATTGTTGCTGATCTGTGGTACCTAGTAGTGGTTCCTCAGGAACCTCAATTTAAAGGTTTTCTGTTACAAGAATTTCTTCAGGATATTCAGTTTCAGGAGTAATTTCTGAAGAAATATCGGGGTTTACCCACTGTCATCTAGCTGGCTGTATAGGTTCTATTCTAAGTGGTGGAAGGTTTTAAAACCTCCTCGATCTACGAAGCTCTTGATTCTCCGTGATTATAAATATAAAATAACAGACTAGAACCGAGTGGCCACTACAACTAGGGGGCAAACAACATGCCAACTAAAAAAATTCCTAAGTATACAAACCAGGCAAACAAAGGTGCCTTCTGGAGAAGAGTCTGGGATGATGAGGGCCCATAACAGATCAACGAAGGAAGAAAGACAGTTACCCGGGGTCCACAATACAATGACTAAGGGTGCAAGCGCTAGAATCACCCAACTGACCTCCCAAAGACTTGCAAGGGATTTCCTCCCACGTCTGTCTTAGGTACAACAGATATACCCTCTGTTGTCACCTGTGTATGAACCTAGAGTTAGATACTAAGGATACCACAACACCGAAAACTATTGGGGGAATAGTCACCGGTCGAATCAGAAAGCGTGGGCAAGGTAGCTAAGCCCGAAATTTGAAAGAGTCCCCAATACACAATCCGATCCTGGCGCATGCTCAAACAGAAAGTAGGAGGAGTATTCCCACAAACTGATCTCGCAATGACCTACTGCATAGATCCCAGGCAAGTTTTGAGTGAGGTGGGTTTACCTGTGATAGTTTCACTACGATTTTTGCGCAATGTGTGATCTTCAGTGGTTTAAGGTGATTTAAACTCAAGATTCTAACCAAAACTAGTTGGTGTAGTGTATGCCTAAAAAGAAAAAATGTTTCTAGTTCATTTTATTAACAAATTTTAGGGCTGTTATTACTCAGAAAGGGTAGTGCTTTGTGTGGCGTGGTTATAACAAGAAAACAAAAGTGCATAAGAATCAACTTTCTACAACAAAGATCTTTTCATTTTTTTCAATTATCTCATTCCAAAACTGAAGATCTAAGCAAACCTACTTAAAATTTTTTGTTTTCTTTTTTTGAAATAATACAAAATATCCTAAGTTATCTTGTAACAACAACAACAAGTTCCATTTAAACTTAAAATATCAATTTTTTTTGCTTTTTCAGTAAATGAAAAAGAACTATATAAAAATGGAAAGCCAAACAAAACTTTATATGCAATGTGTGTAAGTATGGCTAAAAAGTTCTTAGGCTTATAGCTGTCGAAACCCTAGCTCGAAAAGACTTGATCTACAGGTTTTTTGCAAAGAAAAAACCTCTAAACTTGAGAACAAAGTGGGAGAAAACAAAGGAGAAATACACAAAAGGAATGACCTAAAGTATCTAGCCCTAACAAGACCACTATGCCAAGCAAAAGTAGACAAGAAAGCTGCCCTACTAACACAAAGAAACTAGGAAATGACTCAGCCTACAGCTGTTTAGATGCACTTGCAACCAGCAAAAGACAATCAGTCCAGGAAGAATGGAACTTGACCAAAAAAGAAGACACCCTAGAGGCTCTACCAAGGACCAAACCCTAAAACAAAGGATAGGAGTAGTAGAGAGCATACAAACGTCACCAGAAACAGCAGATACAGGAGTATACAGGTTTGTAAACTAGGAACACGTAGTCAGGGTCTAAAAAAGTGGAAGTGCTCAACACCAAATACCACCTAGCCTTCCAAAAAGTCATAAACAGTCCCAAAGTTCCAAAGGTCAACAAGAGGTTCAAAAGATGGAAAAAACTTTAAGAAAAGGTTCTATGACTTAACAATAGTTAAAAACCTCCTACAATAGTCAAAGGGATCCTACAGCAAAGTCAGCAAACCACCAAAAGGCTAAAAAACAAGCAGACCAAAAATAGAATGCTTCAGAAAGTGTACCCTACTGTGTAGTAGGGAAACTCGCGCCCCTACTGAAACGGGCGCTACTGTATATATATCACAGTTACGTATGGGCGCTACTGTAGATATAACAGAGTAGCACTCATATCTCAAAGGCTTAAAAAACTGACTTTGGAAGATACCAAAACCTGATGAAAGCAGACAAGAAACAGGCAGGGGATACCTATAAAGTTTCTTAACACATCAAAGAAGTCTAAACAATCTAAGAAGGTAAACAAGAACAAGGTTTCCTAGAGCCAAAAACTCAACTTTCCGCAGTAGAGTCGCTAATCTGTTGGCGGGCAAATCTACCCTATAGCAAGGAAACTAATGCTATCAACTTGGTTGGGGTGATAGGTAAGTGTATTGATGATACTACAGAGATATTTACAAAAAGAAATAAGTTGTGGATCTTGAGAACACACCTTTCAATAGAAGTTTGATCCTAGCCTTGAGTTGACCTCGTGTTCAACCTCCAAATCCACCTTCCTTCCAGTAAATCTGCAATAACAATACCTTTCTCAAAGTGTTTTGGAGAACATATAAAGCTTGAAAGAAACAAAAACAATGTTTAACATTCAGCATTGACCAAAACAGATCCAAATTAAGATGCCATTTCATAACACATTTAAATTGGAACAAGAAAGACACTTCAACCTTTATTTGTCAAAAGTAGAATGATGTACAAGTATACCTGATCATGAAACAGGCTCCTGCAACTTGATTCTGGGCTCTGACTCTTCTCTGGCTTGGATATCTTCAGCAACAACTCCTCCAATGCAAGCTTCTTTCTTCAAAATTTCTCCATTAATTCATCTCCACATTTAGGTTCTAACCCTTCTCCTTTAATCTTCTTTGTATTTATAAGATTAGACAAGCAGTTCAGGTCGATGCATAGTTATGGAGGAAGTTGGGGGAGTTAGGAAACTACCAGCAACTAATCCTCCTCGAGATGTTAATTTATTTTTAAGTCATCTTTTAAGATGTACACGACTCTTGTTCAGTGGAGTAGCGTATAGGGCGCTACTTTAGTTCTTAACAACTAGCGCTCATTCAATTTTAAATGGTGAGCGCTACTATGCTGAGAAGGAGTAGTGTATACTAGGATATGGGCACTACTATTATACACTGGAGTAGCGTATGGGCGCTAGTCTCTTTGAGTAGAGTAGCGCTCATATCTCAAAATGATATTTTTTGGGGTTTTCCAATAATGTCAGGAAATGGAGTGAGTTAAAGTATCATCCAAGGTCAACATACTCCTCCATCCAAGTTGTCCTTTTGTGTGATCAGCAGCTTAGGGTGATCACGGATGGAGAGGTGCAAGTTTGACCTATAACATCTGTCAATCTCCTAAACTCTTCTTCAGAAATCCATGTCACCTCCTGCAACTCATCGTTCTTCCATCACACCAAGTATTCGTTCTTTCGCGAACTACATGTATGCCTGACTTCATGTTCCGCTATTACTTATGTGATCTCCTCTTTCTGTCGGTCTAGAATCTGCTCTATCTAGTCCATCTTCAACACTTCCGCACTTCCACTGTTTGAACCTTCTTCATATTTGTATTTATCTGAGACATTAAATGTTCGCAAAATGATAGAGTCATTCAGTAGCTCCAACACATAAGCCTTGTATGAAATATTCCTCAGAATTTTACATGGTCCAATCTTCTTCATCTTCAACTTATTATATGTTCCTCTCGAAAATCTTTCCTTCCACAAATATGCATAAACTAAGTCTCCTTCGCTAAATGACTGTAGCCTCTTTTTCCTGTCGGATCTCAATTTGTATGTCGCGTTGCTCCTTTCTATGCGCTTTCTCACATCTTCATGCACTTCATGCACATGCTCAACAAATGATTTTGCATCTATACTTTTCCTAATTTATGTTGGTAACTCAACCAAATCCACCACTCCATCTGGGCTTCTTCCTTGAACAATCTGGAATGGGCTCAAACCTGTCGACCGATTCGCAGAATTGTTATATGCAAACTATGCTTGTGTCAACATGTTCTCCCACTGCTTGGGTCTATCGGCTGTCAAACATCTCAGAATATTTCCCAAACTTTTGTTCACCACCTTGGTCTGTCCGTCTATCTGCGGATGATGTGTCGAGCTAAACTGTAACCTCATGTCTAGTTTCTTCCATAGGGTTCTCCTTAAATGTCCCATGAACTTGGTATCCCAATCCGACATGATACTCTTTGAAAATCCATGCAATCTAACAACTTCCTTGAAGAATAGTACAACAATGCTTATTGCGTCACTTGTCTTCTTACACGGAATAAAGTGTGTCCTTTTTGAAAATCTGTCAACTACAAAAACTATTGAATCGCTCCCTTTCTATGTCTTCAAAAATCCTAACACAAAATTCATTCTCAGGTGATCCCATGGGGTACTCGGTACAAATAATGTTGTGTACAGCCCCGTGTTCTGACTTCTCCCTTCTACCAACTAGCGAACTCTAAATTGTCAAACCCACTTTCCAACATCTATCGTCATTCCTGGCCAATAGTACTTTTCTTTGACCAATGCCCTAGTCTTGTTGATGTCGAAATGACCTGCTAATCCACTGCTATGCAACTCTCGGATTAGGTTCTCCCACACTAATCCTCTAGGAATACATAACTGATTTCCCCAAAAAAGATAACCTTCTTGGACGAAATAATCCAAGTATGGATTTCTGTCAACACTCCATGGTTCTTGACAAGATTTCCATGCTTTCGCAAAATCCCCATCAGCCTCATAGTCCATCTTCACCGACTCTATTCCTGTTGCCTGAAATGTTGTCTTGTTCAGCAATGTAGCTCTCCTGCTTAGTGCATCGGAAACCTTATTCGACTTTCCAGACCTATGTCGCAACATGAACGTGTATACCTATAGGAATTCGACCCGTTTCATGTGTCGCTAACTCAACTTTGACTGAGTATTCAGATACCTTAGCACTTGGTGATCTGTGTACAACACAATTTCCTTGGGAAACAAATAATGTCTCCAATTCTTCAATGCTTGGACAATAACATAAAATTCCTGGTCATAGACCAAATAATTTCGCTTCTCGTCATCCAACTTTTCACTGAAGAATGCAATTGGTTGGCCCTCCTGGATCAACACTACTCCAATTGTCGTTCCACTTGCGTTGCAATTGACCTGGAAAACTTTGTCGAATATGGAAGCACTAATACTAGCCTCTCAGTGACCTTTTCCTTCAACCTGTCGAAATATTTCTGGGAAGCTTTTGTCCACTTGAACTCGCCCTTCTTCATGCACTCTATCAAAGGTGCACAAATCCGACTGAATCCACGAATGAAATTCCTATAGAAACTCGTAAGTCCTTGGAAACTCCTTACAGGCTAGTCGCACTTGTCGGTTCAGGCCAATCCAATGTCACGTTCACCTTTTCTGGGTCCATCACCAACGCTTTACCCAATATCACAAATCCTAAGTACACCAATTCCTTCTTCATGAAGAAACACTTTTGCAAGTTCACCATCAGCTTTTGTTGCTACAATTTCTGCAATACCTGTCGAATATGCTCCAAGTGTTTTGTCTTGGTTTGACTAAAAATCAGAATGTCTTCTATGTAGACGATGACAAAATTTCCCAAGAATGTCTTCAACACTTCATTCATCAACCTCATGAATATACTGGGTGCATTAGTCAATCCAAATGGCATGAATAACCACTCTTATAGCCCTTCCTTCGTCTTGAATTTTGTTTTCCATTCGTCTCCTTCTCTTACCCGAATCTGGTGATAACCACTTTTCAGATCTATCTTTGTGAAGTATGTCGCTCCACTCAGGAGATCCATGAGGTCGTCCATTCTCAATGGAAACCGATACTTGACTGTGATCCTGTTGATGGCTATGGATTCTGTACACATTCTCCATTCTCCACCCTTCTTCGGCACTAATACTACTAGTATAGCGCACGGGCTCACACTCTCTCTGATCAACCATCTGTCCAATAACTCCTGGACCTGTCAATTGAGTTCCTGACCTTCGGTCAGACTCATCCTATAAGGCATTTTTTTGGTAGACTCAACCCTGGAATCAAGTCGATCTGATGGGATATGCTCCTGGTTAGCTACAATCCCATTGGTGTCTCATCGACCACTATGCTCTGAAACTCTTTAAGCATCTTCCTGACTTCGACCAGAATTTTCTCCTCCATTGTCGTCCTCTCGACACATGGTCCCTTTGGATTGATAGCATAGCACCCCGATTGCTTTTCCTCTTCTGCAAGGAATTCTTTCGTTGAACACATCAGCACTCGATTCTCTCAAAAGTTGCTCTTGTCGTGCTTACCATTGGCTTTCTCCTCCAGCCTTAGCTTAAGAGTCCTTTTCACACCATTTTTCCACACTGTGACTGTGTTGGCTCGACCATCATAGATCATCTTACGATCATATTTCTATGGTCTCCCTAACAACAAATGGCATGCATCCATTGGGATTACATCACACAGTACACTATCTTCAAATCCTTCAACTCTGAAGTTGATCAGGCACTATTTGGTCACCTTCAAAGGATGTCCTTTCTATAACCATGAGATCTTGTATGGGTGTGGGTGTTCCCAACACTTTAACTTTACTCTATCGATTACTTCCGTCAACACAATATTCTCAGTGCTTCCACCATCAACTATGGTCTTGCAACGCCATTCTCCGATTCGCACCTTCGTTCGAAAGATGGCCTTTCGCTGTGCCGACTCTTTCTCATGTGTTGATCTTCTTGAACAAATGTTCTGCTAACCGTCCAACTTCGGTTCCTTCTTTTATCATCTCCATTGTTGTCTGATTCCGACTCTTTCCTCTTGTCAACTTGCTCATCTTTTCGACGTCTGGGTTTCACCTCCTCTACAACATGTAGATTTTCTGGGCACTCATATGCCTTGTGTCCTGCTCCACGACACTTGTAACAGATTATGGCTGGTCTGTTAGCTCCTTTTTTGTCAGATGGACCACTTCAAGCATACGCATCTTGACCATGAGTCTCAGGACCATCGGTTCTCTTGCACTTTTTCCCTTGTCGATGTCCCTTCCGCGTGTCGACTATCTTCGACAGTTTCCTTCCTGTAACTGCTATTTTGGACTTTTGCTACAAATTTCCTCGATAGTTTCTCTTATGCCTACAGAGCTAACTGGTAGGCTTCGCCGACTGCTCTGAATCTTGACATGCTCAATTCATCCCGAATAGCATATTTTAAGCCATTCACATATCTAGCAACAACTTCTTCTCCTTCGTCGGTTTGTCCCGACCTTATTGATAATCTGTAGAACTCTTCTGTGTACTCCTTCACGGTCATCTCTTTTTCTCAAAAATTCTGCAACTTCCAGAAAAAGGAAATCACATGGTCATTTGGCAAGAACTTTCTTTTCAACTTGGCGACCATCTTGTCCCAAGACTTGATTTTCTCCTTGCCTTTTTTGACCCTATCAGCCTGTACATTGTCCCACCATAATGAGGCATGACCCTTGAATCTTAGACATGCAGTCTTAACTCATTTAGGATCCTCAATCTTCTCTATGTAGAAGTATTTCTCCATCTCTCTGAACCAGTCGATCAAGTCTTCTAGGTCTAGGCTTCAGGAGCAGGCACGTATGTCTATTTTCGTTCGACCTCTCATATCCATAAGAATTTTGATCAGTTTTTCATCTAGTTCATCAGCAGCTTCTTCTCGAGCTTCCACCTCTTCGACTTCCTCATCACTGTGGTTTAACGCATCAGGAATACAACCACGCCTTTGGCTTTCTTTGATCGCTGTGACTTCATTTGTTAAATTTTGCATCATTCAAACACACTCATCGAACATCTCACGATCCACTATGACAGCTGTTGTGCCATGCGCGCTTCGTCCTCGGACATTAACACCTCTGTGAGCAATTTTCAACCTTGAATGAAACTCCCACTCGTCCAATCGCAACCGGACTTCAACAAGTCGTGCACAACTCTACCGAACCTCAGCTGGATTTGTTCAATGCACTTATAGGATTAATACCACCTGACATTCTCCTTCAAATCTCAAGATACTACAGCTCTCAGAATGCTTCCACTCTGATACCAACTTATGCCAGGTGCCTTAGACAAGAAAGGTTCTTTCTTATCATTACACACGAGACGACCACAATCATTACATGAACAAGGTGCAAAATGGGATGCCATAAGTGGCTTATATTACTTCCCAAATCGGTTACAATACGGAATAACTGTAAATGCCAATAACTAATTAACTAGTCGGCCTCAGCCGTTACAATAATGAAGTAACCATGGTGTGCTCTCTCAGTGTGTCAAACTCACCCTCTTGTCGTTCATTAAGGAACTTTGAGCTATGGCTCGATGTTCGGAAGCTGTGACTATTCTCTCCAATCTACAGAACGTTTCCCCAAACTCCACTCTACAACTCCAACAAAATGGAATTGATCCTTTCCTCTGTGCCTGTGCACCAATCTTCCACTCTGCTGCTACTGTTATTCCTGATACCACTACGATCCCCGAGACACGTATCCTCTATCAGTTGATCCTTCCATGATCCTACAAACCTACAACTATCAGCGTTCCTACCATGCTGCACAACCACATCTACCCGCAATAACTGCCATTAACTTCCTTAGCAACCTCGAATGGCTACCAAGTACAATTTCCTTGACTTTTTGCTCTTCCGACCTTGCTATAGTAGTCAGTCACATCTCGACCTCTTTGTTGGTTTACTCTGCTTCATGCAGTTCACCATTCCTCCCCTTCCTCTGTGCTTGGCTCCACCAAACTTGTCGATTTCATGATTCGACCACATGTCGACTCATCAATGCCTTTCTCCAACACATCATTTATCGGACCTTAACATGTTATGACCTTCGATCTTCGCACTCCTATTGACTGACTCGACAGCTTCCTTCTCGACTCATTGACTTCGACAAGCCAATATGCTCCTCGTACCAGTAGTCATTGGCACTCCCTCGACTAACTTCGACTGATCTACCTGGGCCCCGATGCTCCTACGTCAACCCCCTTCCTGAAGTGGTATGCCCCCACCTCATTCCATAGGGAGCAGACCTCCACCTTCCCATAGAGGCCCACCCCATTTCGGTAGTAGTGGCCCACCCCAAACCAGTAGAAGAGGCAGAGGCCAAAACCCTTATGGTGACGGAGGGTCCCTACCTTCGAGCAGAGGCCCTCCTTATTCAGGAGGTGGCAGAACACGTTATTTTGGCTGCAGAGGACCCCCACATTTGGGTTGAGGCCCACCTTATTCTGGCAGAGGAGGTGGAGGACCACCTTATTCTGGAAGAGGAGGTGGAGGACCACCTTATTCCGGCAGAGGAGGTGGAGGACCACCTTATTCCAGCCGTGGTGGTAGACCCCCACCTTCTTGTGGAGAGGCACCCTATTCCAGCGAAGGAGGTGGAGGACCACCCTATTCTGGCGGTGCTGGAGGACCCCCACCTTTTGGAGGAGGTTGTTGAGACCAGGTTGGGATAAAGTTTTGGTAACACTTTTGGCAAGAAGGAAAAGCTAGATGCAATTTTGGCTAAGTATTAAGGATGCTGTGAAGTTGTGCGCATCCTCCAAGTTCTTACCAGACTGCAGAGTTGGGCACAACATTGAAGTTTTTGCATTGATACGAAGACCAGTACTGCGTCGAAGCAGTGCTGTGGAGATAGGAGGCCACGTGGAGCCAGCAAAGCAGAGTGCTGGGAAAGGATCAGGTGCAGGTACCGGTTGGACCGGTAGCAATGAATTTTGTAAAGATACTCCAGGATTGCTAAGCGGCGGGTATGAGCAAATCAGGAAGGCAGCCATGCGTGAGGATGTTAAGGAAAGTGACATTTGGCATGCTCGGTGGGAGAAAACGTTAGAGATAAACGGCTTGCCAGAAGCATCCTATTGACACGTGTGTGATAGGAAGGCTGATAGCGACAAGATGAGGACGTGGAGATCTGCCACAATCAAGAAAACGATACCAGGAGCCAGCAAGACAGTTTGGGGAACCGATGCAGTTTTGGAAATCCTTAGGGTTTGTGGGATTTAGGTCTTCGGAATTGTACAGACATGACCTTCGGGGATGATCTATTTAAGAAGACAATTTTTTATGGGATGGGGCTAGTTGCTAGATGATAGTTGATAGATTGTTTTGTAGCATTTTAAAATCTCTCCGAGCTGACAATATTGTAAAGACTCTACAGCTGTGTGCGCAGAGACCTAGCTGAGAGAAAGGAGAGTCTGTAGCTGAGTGTGCAGACTAAGAACGGTTGCCCCATCCCGTTTGAAAGAAATACATTACCAACCATTCTTGTGGATGTAGCTTTCCATCCGAGGAAGTGAACCACGTTAAATCCGGTGTTATGCGATTTTATCTTATGAATGAATCACTGTTTGTATTTTCTGTAGAATGAATGTTTAAATGTTTCCTTGCATGCTGTAGTGAGAGGACTTTGATATGCATTTGCCATCAGGAGAAGTTTGGGGAATGATATGCTAAGTTCCAAGCGAATGGATGAATGGTGAACGTTTTGCTTATGTTTAAGGATAGTGAATCAGTCATTTAGTTTAACACTTTCTTAGACACGGTGAAGGAATGCAACACAGTTGGTTTGCATCTACTGTTTCGGCTCACATTGTAATAATCTAAGTCATTGAACGAATGCTAGAAAGATAATCAGTTAAGTGCATGAATGAATGGATGAGTGATATTCAGATCAGTACCTTAGTGTTTTCAAGATCTTCCAAGTAGAGTAAAGTTATAGTGTTCGTTGTTCAGTAGAAGGCTCGCAGCAGTGAAAAGTCCTTAGTGTGGTCCGCAGTGTTGCCATCACCGCGCAGTATTTACTCGCAGCATAGATCCTGCTGCGTACCACATCGCTTTTCCCTGCAGCACACTCCCTCTGTCCTGCACTACGCATCTTGTTCATATAAACAACTCATCATCTACTGTGGAAACCTGATTCCACAGTACCCCATAAGATACACCTTGGGTGCGACCTCGACCTGCTCGCATCTTGTTGCCGAAAGGGTCGGTGTGAAGGAGTTTTGTTGGTCAAAAGGGAGAACCGCGAAAGAACCTGGGTCTAATTGGAAACCTCTGGGTCATTTTAAGCCAACAAATGGTTCCATTGCCATGCTAGAATCCATGATGAGTTGCAATCATGATGAGTGAGAAAGAATATCAGTTCCCTGAAGGATCTGACAACTAGCATCCTGAAAAGATAGAAATCCAAGCTTGGTGGGATCAGACCATAAGAGACTTTAAAAGGAAAGACAATAGACATCCGTGTCTAAGTGACACACAATGGTCGGATAGATATTTGTTTAACGATATTAACAAGATTTTATGGGAATCATTTCGAAACGAGCTGCATTCATGGATCTCGTGGCTCGCATAGAAGAAAACTTGTTTTCAAGGAGGAGTTCCTACACAGTGGACTCTTGAGCTCATAGCACAGCTCAAAGCATTAGACAGCCCGTTGTCACACACAGTTGATTATTGGGTTGATCATATGCTAGAAGGCTTCATAACAGAATTTCCTGTAGACACACTCAAATCCTACAGCCAAGCAGAAGCATACTTTTTCAGAGGATTCCAAGGTAAGTTCCTAAACAATCTCAGTCTTTATATTAAGATGCTATTAGCTGAGAAAGGTGTTTTACGAATGCAATAATATTTTTAAGTTTGTCATGGTAAACAATATATTTAGTGATTCTGACGAAGAAACACATAATCTTAGAAGTGGTAAGAGATATAAATTTAATAAGAATCCTGGAGGCCCTCGACTCTAGATTGATATTGAGATACCGTGTAACATTGACAACAAAGTTGCACCACCATTCACCCCTGAGAACCCACCGGCTGTAGAGACTGCGCCACCCTTATTACAGAACCCACTTGCTACGCAGCTCGCCCCACATAATACTCATCCCAGTCCATCTCTATCGATAGTCCCATTTGTATTCATTGCAAAGAGCCCTTTACAGCAGCCGCACAGTAATCCAGGTGCTCCACCACCTAGTAGCACAATGGAAAACATAGATATGAAGTTACCAATATTCAAAGGAACTGGCCTAGAAGACCCTGATCAACATTGGTTCCTTTGCGAAGCCGTATGGAGTGTCAGAAAAATTCAAGATGATGACGCGAAGAGAGCATAGCTCATCACCACTTTCAGGGACAGAGCTTTACATTGGTTCATGAAATACTCTACCACATAGCTGAGAACCCTCATAGAAATTAAAGCTGCACTTGTGGCTGAGTTTAAGAAACCAAAATCTAAATCCTAGTGTATAACAGAATTGAAAGAAATAAGGCAGAAACCGACTAAAACGGTTTGGGAGTTTGATTAGAAGTTCAAGACCCTATTGGACCAAGTCAGCTTTGTTATAGCCCTGGAACAACACAAGGAATGGTTCATTGTTGCGCTATTGCCCCATATTAGATTACCATTGATGCAACAGAAGGCCACATCCTAGGTAGAGGCCTTAGAGATCGCAATGAAGCTAGAGGCTTCGCCAATTGGTGAGACTAGTTTTGGGATGTCTCAGATCCAAAACTAGCTGACCACCCTGACACATAAACACCAAAGTATGAAAAATGACAAAGAACAAAGATATGAATCTAGACAGGATGTCTGGTGTACAAGTTGTAAAGGAGAAGGTCATGACCGCGAGCATTTCCCTCTATTCCATGACTATCTTAACAGTGGTGCACCCAACCCGTTAAATCAGAATTAGGCCCCATGGTGTGAAATTTGTAGAAGCACAGGACATAGACCTGAAGACTGCTACCTCATCCAGAAATGTGTGAAAACACCTAAGAATTTATACTGCAATTTCTGTAAATAAGGTGGACATGATGAATCCAACTGTCGGGCATATGAACTAATGAATGAAAGGAAACAAGATATGGACGCAATGAGAGGTGCTGGCATGTACTACGTACAAGAAGAATACCAGCCTAAACAAGATAATACACAATATGACGAAGGAGGATACAGAGGTTGTGGTGGTGGATACTGCTACAGAGGAAGAAATGCTGGTCCGACGTAGGGAAGAGGCCGCGGCTAGGTAATTTGCTATAATTGTGGCCAGCTAGGTCACGTATCTAGAGATTGTGTTAACCCATGCACTACGTGCAACTGTTGTAAATCATTTGAGCATGTTATTGAAGAATTCCTAGTACTAGAGGTTGAAAAGCAAAAAATAAGACGGACGGATGCACCAAATACGAGCGTCTAGTCGATCGCAGTGGAGAGCATACCAGTAGATCCGAGCATCAATGTGGTCATGCGTAGTGGTGCTGAGATAGGATGCGATAGAGGAGCAGAAGATTCCCGTCAGGGACGACTCACACAAGCCAGAGCCCCCTTGAAACAATATGGATAAGGAAAGCCCCAGGAAAAATGTGTCCTCTTGACTTATAGAAGAACAAGGAGATCTTCATTGACACACGGGACACCTTTAGAGAACCAGCACCTAAGTCATAGAGGATCTCACTGCGCAGTGAGATATCGCAGGTCAAAGACATACCCGCTTCGTATGACAAAACAAGCACCGCCATGGATGTCAGCACTTCCGTTGCACAGTTCTTGCGAAGCGACATGAAGTTGCTAAAAAGTGAGAATGCCATAGTAGAGTTGCAGAAGCTCATAAACCAATATAAGTCGCACACTGGAATAGACACTGCTAATAGTGCAGTACATCACACAAGGAAGCATAAAAGAACAGGCTGAGAAATGAGGCTTACCGCTCAGATTGGAGATTTTGAAATGGATGAAGTCATCCTTGATTTGGGATCAAAAGTGAATGTCTTGACTGAGCAGACATTGCAGCAGATGGGTCGATGAAAGTTGTCATAGTCACCTATCCAGCTGAGAATGGCTAACCAAGAGAAGGTCATACCTTTTGGCCATTTAGCTAATATAGTAGTTGACATCGACAGAGTACAAAGTCATGCAGACTTTGATGTTATTGAAATTGTGGATGATAGTCAGCCTTTTCCTGCGCTGTTAGGATTTTACTGGGCTATGGATAACCAGGATATTATAAACTTGAAGACAAAGAAGATGATCTTTGAAGGAAAGCATCTTAGGGTCATCACACCATTGGATCCTAAAGATGGTGATAGATACAGCGAGTTGATTCAGGAGGAATCCAAGGCTCAAGACTTAGACCAACTATACCAGCTGACTGCGAATAAGGAAGACTACATTAATCCTACTACGGACGGTACACTCAGCTGGAGATGCAACAATTCTTGTATCTCTGACTCGGATGCAGGACTAGAAAATTGGAAAAGCTACATGCATGAAGTATCAGCAAGAAGATGTACGCAGGTTACGAAATAACCGCGCTGGATCGGGAAGGAGGTGAGTCCTATTCCCACACATAATAGTTCTGCTAATGTTTATACTTTTATCAAGGAATATACTGCAACTACCATAGATGAGCACAGGTTACCAGCACTAGATATGGCACTGCACGACACACCTGCCAGATGGTGGAATGAACATAAGAAGACATTGACCACTCGGGATCAGTGTAGAACTAACATGCAGATCTGGTTCGCTGAAAGGGTTACTTTACCCTTTGAAAAGTATAATCAACAGATAGACCCTAGCTAGCATATTGAAGTCTGTTCAAAGGCATGGGTGAAAAGACCACTTACAGAATGGGTACATTTATTTGTACATACATTGGACGCAGGTATCCCAGAGAAATGGTACCTAGATCTGGAGCTGCGCAGTGAAATCACTGATTGGGAGTTGCTCACTGTAAACTTCCAGAAGGCCTTCAGTTTTGAAGATGAGAACCCATTAATCTATGATGCATTATAGCTAATTAAGAAGCGCATATCCCAGGACGACTGTCCTCATAAAAACATGACATTGCAGGAATTTTTTGGGACAAATTGCGTTCTTGCACACTTACAGTCAGAATGGAAGGAACATGAAGAGCACTTTATCGAGTGTTACAACTTAGCTAAAGATACCAATGATACAAATAAAGACGACGAGGAGGACCCGTGCAACATAGATATACCAGAATCAGAAGGCATGCACGATGTAGAAGGACCTCCTTTGTAAATCCCAGATAGGACTAGACCAGTAAAGACACAGAAGGTGAATATTGGTATAGACAAAGAGCTGAAGTTCGCAGCAATAGGAGACTATTGGGATGATCAGACTGTTGTAGAGATCACAGACACCTTACATGAATATTAGGAACTGTTTCCAACAAAATTTATAGAAATGAAAGGAATTCTGGGAGACCTAGGAGTCATGAAAATAGCTTTGAAACCATGTGCAAAGCCTGTGAAGTAGAGACCGTACATATTAAATCCACGCTACAAAGAAAGAGTCTGCGCAGAGCTGGATAAGATGCTAGAGGAAGGAATCATTGAACCTGTTGAGGAATTAGAGTGGATTAGTGCCATGGTCATTCAAGACAAGAAAACAAAAGGTGAGATCAGGATTTGTGTGGATCTCAGAAAACTGAATGATGCTTCCATGCACGATCCATTTCATACACCGTTCACAGACGACGTGCTTGATAACGTTGGAGGGAATGAGGCATATTATTTTACTGATGGTTTCTCCGGATATCATTAGATCAGGATTGATCCTACAGACAAACATAAGATGACTTTTTCTATAGAATGGGGGTTGTTCCAGTACACAGTAATGCCTTTTGGCTTGAAGAAAGCACCTACCAGATTTTCCAGAGTGGTCGTCGCAGCATTTAAAGAGTTTATGCATAAGTTTCTCGAAGCCTATTTTGATGATTGGTCTATGTTTGGTCTATTGATGAACCATTGTACGAACCTTAGAATGATGATGGAGAAGTGTCGACAGCGTCATATTTCTTTAAATCTAAAGAAGTGTATTTTTTGTGTCCCTTATGGCATTCTACTTGGGCACATTGTTTGTAAGCAAGGATTGATGGTGGATCCCGCGAAGATTGCAGTCATTGCAAACTTATGAACACAAACTTTAGTCAAGATGTTGCATTCTACTTTAGGCCATACCGGATACTACAGGAAATTTATAAAGGGTTATGTGCAGATAACCGCAGTAATGGAGAAGCTGCTGAAGAAGGACGCACCGTTCATTTGGAACGCGAAATGTGAACAGGGTTTTGATACACTAAAATAAAAGATGGTGACTGCGCCAATTCTAGTCTTTCCAAACTGGACAAAGCCATTCCATGTCCATGTCGACGCATCATGTATTGCCCTGGGAATTGTGTTAGCTCAGCCAGGAGAGGGAGGTATTGACCATCCTATTGCATTTTCGAGCAGGAAGCTCTCAACAATAGAAAAGAATTATACTACTACTGAGAGAGAAGGCCTTGCAATGGTATATTCCCTATCGAAATTTAGACACTACTTGCTGGGATAACACTTCCTTATGTTTACCGACCATTCTGCATTGAAGTACTTGGTCAATAAGCCAATGTTAGGGGGATGCATATGCAGATGGCTATTGCTATTCTAGGAATATGACTTTGAGATTAATGTCAAGCTAGGTAGACTAAACTTGGGACCTAATCATCTGTCAAGGATTGAGTCAGGAGAGGAGCCGACGAACATTGAATATAGTCTACCTAATGCACATCTATTTTCCATACAGGTTTCCAATGATTATTACAAGGATATCATTGATTTTCTAACAACAGGGCTGGCACCACAGGAATTCTCTGTCCAGCAAAAAAAGCAGTTAGTGGTGCATGCCGCGGAATTCCTATAATTGTAGGTCAATTATACAAACTTGGACTGAATGAATTCCTACGCAGGTGCGTACTCGATCATGAGAAACCAGTTATTCTAGCAGACATGCATTCAGGGATCATGGGAGGTCACTACGTAGGAAGGGCTACTGCACAGAAGATATTGCGCGCAGGGCTATGGTGGTCTACGATCCACAAAGATTCCAAAGAACACTGTAGGAACTGTGATGTCTACCAGCAGATAGGAATACCTTCACGAAGAGATGAGATGCCATTAAATCCATAGTTGACACTACAGCCATTTGAAAAATGGGCAATTGATTTTTTGGGTCCTATAAACCCACTAGGAAAAAGAACGGGTGCAAGGTATATTATCACTACTATTGATTACCTCACCAGGTGGGCGGAAGCAAAACCAGTCAAGGACTGCAGTGCAAGTACTACTGTGCAATTTATTTTTGAAGAAATACTGACAAGATTTGTCTATCTAAAGATTTTGATGAGTGACCAAGGTACTCACTTTTTGAACAAGACTATTGAGGCACTTACAGAGGAATTCCACATTCGTCATCAGCACAGTAATCCATATCATCCACAGGCGAATGTCACTGTTGAGGCTTTCAATAAAATATTGGAAAATGCACTCACCAAGGTATGCCATGTAAATAGAGACGATTGGGACCTACGCATGTCATCTATGCTATGGGCATACAGGACCACATGCAAGAAATTGACAGGACAGACACCCTTTTGGTTGGCTTATGGGAAAGAGGCTATAATGCCTATGGAATATATTGTCCCTAGTTTGAGGATCATTGCATTTACAAGGATGGTAGACTGCGAAGCTCTAGAAGAAAGATTGCTACACTTACTGGGCTTGGAGGAAGATCGCTTCATTGCCGGCTTCCACCAGCAAGATCAGAAGGACCGCAAGAAAGCATGGCATGATCGCCATATAAAGAACAAGTGTTTTTAGGTAGGTGACCTAGTCCTCCTGTATGATAGAAAATTCATGAAATTCCCTGGTAAATTTAAGATGCATTGGCTTGGCCCATATACTATGATACATGTTACTAACACTGGTGCAGTCTAGTTAGCCAATTTAGCTGGTAATACCTTTCCAACTTTCATAAATGGAAGCAGGCTAAAGCTATACCATGATAGCACTGCTTCACAGAACCTTGAGTAACAAATAGAGGAAGAAAGTTCTAAGTGTCAAGTACAGTTGAAATTGGACACTAGAATTGTAAAGGAGTCTGTACACATATGATAAAAGGAACAAGGTATGATACGAAGAATGATGTATGCACCGCGCAACACTGTTGAAGCTGCACGTAAAAAAAATAAAATGAAAATCAAATGTTGAAGCCACACGGTTGAAAAATTTTGGCATTGCGAAGTAGCCGCCCAGGATTGTAGAGGGCTTGCTGCGCAGTTCGGTGCAACATTCAGAGAAAAATAGCCATTGCATGGCTTTTCAGAAAACTAGTCGTTATGTGACCATTGCAACTAACCACTCGAGCATTTAAAGGGGAGATAGCCATTTTGAGCACATTGACAACGGAAAAGACTGGAGGATCTTCTCAAATTGGCCAACGGACACTACATTAAATTCTCATGTAGCCGTTGGAAGGCGCGGTGAGGACCTCGTTGCGCATATAAATTGAACCGCTTCAAGACTCATGGGCATTACTCAGCACTTAGAATTTTTCTGCAATCACGCCCTGAAGCTAATGTCTCTCTCCCATCTGATTATCACAACCTTAGCTAACCTTTGAATGCCCAAAATTTCCTATAGAGAAGAAGAGATTACACTCCAAGAAGTAATCAGAGTCTTTCAACATGGGGGGATTGCAGAGTTAATGAAAACCCCTGCCAAGAAACTTGTACTTGAGCCAAATCAAGTAGTCAGGAGATCACCTTGCCATACTCCAATCATGCAAGACAAAGGGAAAGATAAAGGGAAAGACATAATAGGACCACGAAGCAAGATTCTAAAAATAGGCCAAACAGTGCAAAGCTCGCCGGTTTTTCAGAAGGGACCCTTGAAGTTGACACCCAAATATATATCACCAAGGGCGTTGGATGCCCCAGTCTTTAAATTGGTCAAGAATGCCAAATATGAAATCCCATTGTTGCGGATCTCCAAGCATGTAGATGGTGCCAAGAACCTTCTTGGAAAAATTCTGGACTGTAAGTGGGAAGATTTTGACCTCTTAGGCGTACAAAAGGAAGATCCCCATGCGCCTAAGTACCCACAGTTCCAGCTTGACCAATACATGTGCTGGAAAAAAGATGCGAGGGGCTCATTTAACTTGGTTGCCGAAAGCTGGCTGACACCAGTAGTTCAGTCAGGATTGTTGAATCTCCTCTGATTGCCACATTTTGATCGCTCGCCAGAAGTTAATGCCGTGGTTCGCACGCTGATGGCGCGAATTCACCAAGGATACCTATGGATAGACAAAAATATTGATGTCAACATTGCCTTGATACACCGCATAATAGGTCTCAGCAAGCGTGGCAAGGATCCCAAGTAGTTCTTCCAAGGGAAGAGCAAGGAAAAAGAGGCTGTCGAGAAAATGAAGAAAATCCATGCTTTGGTAAAGGAGAAAAGAGGTTTTCCCACAGAATAAATTGAGGACAGAACGACAAAATTTGTCACACAGTTACTCACAGGAAAAGTCCTTAGAATGGCTAGGCCTCTGGAGGTTCCTGTGGGCATAGTATTACTTGGTGTCGCAACAGCTAAGGGCACCGAATTCAATTGGTGTCAATATCTTCTAAATGAGTTCTTGGACGAACTCAATGATATGCAGGTAAATGGTGGACAGTTCCACTTCACATGGCTGATCATCCTCATCACCTTTTCCAGATGGAAGGTGCCAAGGGACTACGTGGGAGTCAATATAGAAACTAATGATCCCAGAGGATTTTGGTATTGTAGCTAGGGTTTTACCCCTAGCTTGTCCAAATGAGCACCTACTAAGGAGAATGGACTCCTTAGTAGCAGTTCAGTAAATGTAAATAACTAAGCTAAAACAGAAATTAAATTACTTTAGACATTGTGCATAAAACATAAACAAAAGATATAAAGAATGGCTTTTTGTATTGAAATTACCTTCAATGTGAAGGTTTGATGAAGCCCTTTGCAGTGTCCAAGAGGATGCTTCAAGCTTCAATATGCTCCTTCTCCTTCTCCAATGGTGGGGATGGGCCAAAAGTGGCTCTCAAGGTGAAAGTAGTTCAATGGTGAACTAGGGTTTCGAGAGAGATTTTGGCAGAGTAAGGGTGCTTGTGATTGTGGATATGGAATAAGGGATCTCCATCACCTATTTATAGTTTTTTGGTGGTGGAGTGCTGACCCATGGTTTTAGGGAACACATGGTTTTGGGCAGCTGTATAGGGTTTTTCCTCTTTTTCCTCATTATTTTATATTTTTCTTCCCTTTTTAGGGGGTTTTTGCTATTTTTGGAGGAAAAAGGGGGTTTTTTAGCCTTTTTTAGGCTATTTTGGTGGTTTTGTGGCCTTTTGGAGGCTTTTTAATGGGATTTTTTGGGATTTTAAGGGAAATATGGTAGGAAAATGGACAAATGAGCCATATAATGTGGTAGATGAGGTAGTGAACACTTTTTGGGTGTTAACAGATTGCCCCCTGATGTGCGAGGTCAGGAGCTCATCGTATGGCCGATGGATATCATAAGTCATGAATGGTTTTCCTGGGATGTGGAGAGAAGAGAAGAAACAAACTGAAGCCCGGAACAACGATCCCGAACAACTGCAAGAAATAAAAGTACATAACCTCAATAATGGATGAGGGATCATCTGATCATATGGACGAGGCGGGCATACCCATGCTCGTATCAGGATATAACATAACAATAACAATGGGGTCCAAAAAATGGGGACCTGAAATATACATGACCTCAAATACTGAATGAGGAATGATCTCAATATATGGACGAGGCGGGCATACCCATGCTCGTATCAAGATACATAAACATAACTGTGAGGCCCGAAAAAAGGAGGACCTGTAAGATACATGATCACTGTGTACATCATAAGAGTCTAGAGGGGACACAAAGCTGGGACATACTGCTGAGCGGATCATGTGTGAACTGCAGAACTGGTGCACTGGAACCATCAACAGTGCTACTAAGTGTGGTACCAAAGGGGCTGATGAGCTGCTGGATCAAAGTGACAAGAGGTACACTCACCATGGTACACAGAACTGGAACTGATCTGGAACTGAAACTGGGTACTCGAGGAAGCATGTAACTGGATGGCTTCCGAATACAATCGCCAACGCAGCCCGGACATCCATGGGAACATATAACTGGTTGTTCCGAAGTGACTCACCAATGTGCTAGAGTCGGGGGAAATCCGGGGTCTTCGATTAAAAACTGATGGGATGTAATCCTACGCGATCCTCAACGATGCGATCAAGGTGCTGAAGTCGAGCATGTGAGGAACAACCACTTGGAAAGGCAATGATGACTCCTCTCAGAATGATCCGTAGGCACTTACCACAGATGGTGATAAGTCCAAGGCGTAGGGACCTCTGGGCCTATCCTCTGGAATAGAGGAGCTGTCGTCGACAGAGGGAGACCTGCAACTATCAAGGAAATGATGTTTCCTTGACAGGAGCGCGAGGTGAAGAACCGAAATGTGATAGTACTGATGGCAGGACTGACCGAACTGTAGGGGGATAACTGGGAAAGTAGAGTGGGTGCACTCAAACTTCCTTTGTTCAGAGTATGATAATGGGAATGATCTTGCAGCATATGAAACTGACTGAGGGGAAAGGGATCATAGCTGTAATGGATCTGGGAGGGTAACTGGCTGAGGGAGACTCAAGCTGGTGTAAAAATGGCAGAAGACTGCAGAATACTCTGAACAAAGGCGACCTGATTGGGGGTGCTGCCGAGATGATTGATCATAGTGCCAGGAGGCACGGGAGGGTACTTCTTCATGGGTTAAGGAACTAGAAGAAGTTTGTGTAAAATGATACTGTCGTGTGGATTTTACGAGCCCAGGACAATTCATGCTCGTGGTTGCTTTCAATTTTAAGGAGTCTGAAAGCGATAAGAAGACTCTGAAAAGATGGAATGGTACTGTCGTGTGGATTTTACGAGCCCAGGACAGTTCATGCTCGTGGTTGCTTTCAATTTTAGAGAGTCTGAAAGCAAGTAAGAAGACTCCAGGGGGTTTCTTTTTCATAGATTTAGTCTCCAAGGCCCAAAGAAGCATAAAAGGATGCAATGAAGAACTCTTCTAGCCGGTGTGACTAGAGTATTCCTTTTTCGTAATTAGTCTACCAGGTCCGGAAAAGGGTTAAACTTATACCAGATAGACGCCCTTTCAGGTACTTTAACGAGCATGAAAGGAAGCAAGATTGCTCGGCGATCTTTTCATTCTTTTAGGAGTCAGAAAAGAGCTTAACAGAAACTCCCTAAGTGCCTTTTTCATAAAGGACTTGTCCGGCCCGAAAAAGGGATAAAATTATACCGAACAAAAAGGGATGGCCAGGCAAGGAGGAAGTGTTCAATCAAGGTTCAATAATGGTGACCAAGAACGAGGGTGTTGGGGAGAACACTGGTGGGCCTCCTTGCGGGGTAGATGAAATGGTGGCAAAATAACGAAACATTTGCAGTATGACAGGAGTGAATGGCTCATGTGCAAAGGTGGAACAATCCGATGGCGGCCGATGTGGCGCGCCAACCGAGGCAGCAAGGTGTCGGGACACAAAGTTGAAATTGTACTAAGTGAGAGCAAGAAGTGATCTCAAGCATCATCACGAGCTCGGAAGAAGGAATCCGACGATATAAAGGTTGTCAAAAATGGATAACGGCCGATGTGGCACGGAAACCGAGGCGACGAGGGCGTTTTGGAAAAATACCCGAAAGATCGGGGGGTGAGAGCGAGAAATGATCTCAATCATTATCACGAGCTCGGAAAAATGAATCCGATGATATAAAACATGTGAAAAACGGAGAACGACCGATGTGGCACGCAAACCGAGGCGACTAGTGGCGTCTGAAAAAATGGGCAAAAAATGATGGAACAAAAATAATGCAACGAGGTGACCATCATGATGGTCTCGTCGTGCTGATTCCAATGGTGAAAACGGTTCGTAAAACAGACTCCGTATGGGGTCAGAATGGCCAAAACAAGAAAAAGTCAACTGACTATAAATAGTGGTGGGTCTAAGATGACATGTGTCATTTGTACTTGTTTGACTTTGACTTGTGATCAGAGTGGACCAGAGCTTAGGTGGCATTTCTGGACGATCCGACCGGCCGATTTCAGATCCGGGAGATACAGGTATTCCGTTAGACTCATACCTGCATGTTTTTTAGGGTCGGGGGTTGAGTAGTGGGTCCCAGGGTTTATTTGTACGGTCCACGTGGGGTGGACCACGGGTTAGGGGGTCGAAACCGCGGATGGAGACCGCGAGTTTCAGGGCGAACCACGCGGTTGGAGACCGCGTGTTTCCTGGATGGAACCGCAGTTGGGTACCGCGAGTTTCGAGGAGGAACACGCGATTCCCAACCGTGGGTTTAGGGCTGACAGGCGCGGTTTAGGGCTGACAGGCGCGGAAACCACGGCAAGAAGCCCGAAAGCCGCGGTTTTGGGCTGAGCTAGTAGGGTCTTCTGGGAAAGGGAACACGACTTATTTAGTTGACATGAGTCTGATGAGTCTGTTTTGTGGGATTGACAGGATGCCGCAGGTGCTCTGGAGAGAGCGGGAGATCCCGGATGAGACCATGGTTTTCATCCGAGAGAATGACCATGTGCGATCTGTGCTGGGAATGTGCGGACTTCTGAAGTTCGCACAGATACCCATGATACGGTCAGCAGCATTGCTGCTGAACCGGTTGATCAGCTTCTGGGAGCCGGACATACAGGATTTCCGGGTACAGGGTGAGAGGGTGGACCTCACCCTGACCGATGTATATTTTCTGACGAGGTTACCCTGTCTAGGAAGGGTAGCAGACACACAGCCGAGGGTTGCCGCGGATGTTGACATGGAGGACATGTTGGATAGATACTGCGGTTCGGACGCGAGGGTGCATAGGAATGCACTTCTGGTGAGGGACCTACAGGAGCCGGCAGTGCAGGCCATGGCGGCATGTGTGGTGCGAGTATTGGGTTCTCAGTCACCTGAGAAGGTGTCTCGGGGTCAGATGCAGATGGTAGAGCGCATACTGGATGGAGTGTACTACGCGTGGGGCCAGATGTTCCTGACCTGCGTTCAGCGACAGCTGACGGCAGCGAAGGAAGCTGGCAAGGGCTTTTGTTTTGGTTCCTTCTTATGTGCCTTCTTTATGGAGAGGGTACCCACACTGCGGCCACGGGTGCCGATCAGGGCAGGAGGTATGAGGGAGCCCCGGATGGTGCGATGGGGCGAGATGATATGCCGCCGTGGTGGCGGCGACGTGGGTAGGTATTTTACGCAGGAGTTGTACCTGCAGTGGCTCCAGATACCGTTGACACTGGATAATTTCCCGTATCGGGACATGGACTTCACGGGAGATCCGGAGGCGCCACGAGCACCAGGACAGGCATGGGGTCCCGATAGTACGTATGTGTTTTTGTTGCATGTTATGTATGTCAAGTTTTATTTATATGATAGGAGATTGATATACTGTAACTGACATATGGGTGTTCTTGCAGATGTGGGCTCGAGGCCACCTCCAGGACATGTGGCACGGAGGGGTATTGTGGCCGTCCCAGCGCTACCGGGGCGAGGTGAGGTCCGTCGCCGTGATGCGGAGGGGACACTGGAGTCAGTGCGGGCACTATTAGATCGGTTATTGGTAGGGGTGACCGACGAGGGATGGCGGGATATTGATCCTGCTGTAGTACAGGATTGCATGATGGCGCCCCAAGAGTTCAGATCCATCGCGATCCGGGTGGCGGTCCTAGTGGACCGGGTACGGGCACAGGAGGCCGGAGGAGAGGAGGACTTGCCGGAGGAGGAGCGAGGGGAGGAATCAGAGGCAGCCGATGTAGGCAGTGATGCAGGATACGACTCCCATTAGGGGGTGCAGGGGACTCCCCCCGAGTTTTGTAGCTACGGCATGTATGTAGATGAGGCTTTAGGCATGTATAGCCATTTTTTGTATAGCTGAGTACAGGGGTACTCAGGACATGTATAGCAGTGAACATGTATATTTTTTGGTATATATATATATATATATATATGCACGTGGATGCATCTTTTTGTATGATGTTGTTTTATGTGTACGCACGTGGATGCGCTTTATGAGTTATGATATGGTTACGTTGCACGTGGATGCAAGTAGTTTAGGATGTTAGGCACGTGAATGCCCCTTGTGTATTTTATGTGATGCGACATGATATATGTATGTTTAGGCACGTGGATGCCCTTATGGATATGCATGTGGTTTATGTATGTGGATGCAAATATGGATGTGATGCAATCTTTTTGGGTTTTTATATATTTTTATGAGATGCTATGGGAATGTGATGCATGATGTTACATGGTGTGATTGATATGCCATTCTAGGATGTTGTTGGCCATTTGGTCTGCGACACTATTTTGGGCTCTAGGGACATGTGTGAATGTGATGGATTCAAATTGTCGGATGAGTTGTTTTGTGCGCAGGAATTTTCTAAAAAGGCAGGGATCACGCACCTGGTAGCAGTTGTTGAGCTGGGAGACAAGTAGCTGGGAGTCAAGGAACACATGAAGGTGAATTATGCCTATTTGAAGGGCAGCAGTCAAGAGACCGGTCACAGCATCATACTCCGCCTGGTTATTGGTAGCAGCGCCTTATACATATTCTGTCAAGGTGAATCATCTCGTTGGAAGGGGAGTACAAGACCCATGCTGCAGAAGCCAGGTTGGGAGACCAGCGGCTTGCGCCATCAGCGAAGCCAGTGTAACAAGGTGGAAGATGGTCCATCTGTAATCATGCAGAAATGATGAATGTAAGATGATGGTAAAAAATGTGAAAAACAAAAAGAGAGCAAACTGTACAATGCGGACCAATGAGGCCGCGAGTTATTCTAGGGATATAGATGCCGTAGGATACAACCCAGCATGGGGGTTGCGCAAAGGGAGGCCTTCGAAGTCGAGTTCTGTATGAAAAGGAAGTTCCTCTGGCCGTGTGTCAATGTGATGTTCGAGAATGGCAGGATTGAACCTAGGCATTCTGAGAGAGGGCCAAGCAAAGACATCACAGAACTCTTGGAAGAGTTGTTTATAATTATCAATCTCCTGTTCGCTGCAGGAGGCTCCTAAAGTGATGAGTTCAGGGGCACATCCGAGGAGCTTGGAGGGATGAATGGGGCGCTGTTTCTGACGAACGGGGGGTACATGAGGCCATGTGTCAATGTGGTGCTCTATAATTGCGGGGTCAAGACCAGGCATTTCGGTATAGGACCAGGCAAAGATATCACGGAATTCTCTGGAAAGGTTTATGTAGTCCTCAATCTCTTGTTTACTACAGAATGCTCCTAAAGTGATGAGTTCAGGGGCACGTCCTGGAGCAGCGATATCAACTTGGATGACAGGTGAGATGTTGGCTATTTTACCCTCCTCAAAAGCGTCAGGAGCAGGAATAGGGTCCTTGAACCAGTCAACCTTGGTGGGGAGGAAGTCTTTGGACTCAACTATGAATTGGGTAGCTGTGCTAGAGGAGGATGCTTCTGGAATGAAGTAGGAACGATGATGCATATCATCCCAGGGATAATCCGGGGCAGTAAGGGCCTCAAGAATCTCCTCATCGGTACGGAAAGTTTGCGTCGTCAAATCGGTTGACGAGGGGGAAGTGGTGGAAGAAATCATATAGATGGTATTAATCTCTCCAGAAGGTGAAGAGTCTGGGGGGTAGATCTCCTCAATGGTTGGTGGTGCCGTCTCAAGATCCAGATTGTTCATCTCATAGAGAGCCGCTCTGTAATCCGGGAGATCGGGACAATGATGTGAATAATGCCCGTAAATACCGCATATGGCGCAGGAGTGGTTGGTACGTAGGGACTTATCTTTAGGCTTGGGAGTGGGGTTTAGTTCGACAGTTGGGATGTTAGGGTCATCGTCGAGCATCTGCATGTGCTTCTGCAATGCTGGTAACTGTGGGCATTGGTGGGTCGCATGGACGAACTCGTTGCACAGCGAGCATTTGGGAGGAGCACGAAATACTGGAGGGTTTTTGACTGTCTTTGGAGGTGGTACAGCAGTGTAAGGTTGTGGACCTCTGCCCCCAGTGGGTTTGGGAGTAGGAGGGGGAGTCGTGGAGGACGAAGGGGTAGAGACACCGGGGGGTGGCTGAGTGGTAGTAGCCATGGGTTGCACCGGTTGGAGGACGACATCGGGTGTCGGCGGGCGAACGGGAGGCGAAAGATACCATACAGGTAATCCCAAGGTTAACCCCGGGAGGCTAAGGGTAGCCATAACCGGGGCGCTTACTACTCCAGATGGAGGGACTAGAAAGGGGATGGTATGGATCGGTGTAACACCAATGTGGCTAGGTACCAATGGTGGTTTAGGCAACAAGGGTGGTTGATTGCTAGGTGGTTGGCTGTCGTGGGACAAAGTACATAAGTCAGACACATCGGTGGGAGAAGACGGAGGAGGAATAGATTGAAAGGTGGAGGTCATCGACGCATCTGAGTAGACTCCAGGCCCCGTAGAGGAAACAAACGAGGTGGTGGCACGAGACACAGGTTGTTCAACCATGGGGAGAACATTTTCAGGTGCCGCAGGAGCACTGGGATCATAGTAGGTGACTGGTCAACCTTAACCATGCGTCCCTCATGGGGGAACATCATGGTGCGAAAGACAGAAGAGGCAACCGCCCGCATGGCATACATGTAGCTGCGGCCAAGTAAAAGGTTATAATCCAGTTGGGCATTGATTACCTCAATGTCAATAAGTACAGTTTTGCCGCCTAACTGGACGGGGACATTGGCTAGAAGGCCTTGGGGCTGAGCCGACCGACCGTCGTAGGCGCGTAATGCAGTGGTGGACTGCTGGAGAGGAGGGGAGCCAAGCTTCTTCCATACGAACGTAGACATAACGCATGTGGAGGCACCCTCATCGATGATGCACCGATGGATGACAAGATTCCTAACGGAGACAGTAACTTGGAATGCTAAGCTGGAAGGTAGGCGTGGTTCAGACTGGTCTAAATCAAATGCCATCAAATTCGAATCATTTGGGTCAATCCCCCCAATGGCGGAAAGTAAAGTCTTGCACTGGGAAGGGCAGTTCTTCAAGACCTCTAACGCAGACATGGCTGCAGGAGATTGGGCTAGGTCGTCTACAATGTTGTAGTTTGACGCAGCGCGCGCATTGGGGTTATTGTTAAGACGGCAAAGGGGGAAACGAGCTGCTTTGGTAGCACCGTCGACCGGCGGGGGAGGGATGCGTAACGCCTGATCAGTGGGATGAGCGTTAGCTGGTTTATCCGTGGGAGGGGCTTCAGAGGTGGAGCCATATTTGTTTCGACGGGTCTGGAGATTGACGTCAGCAGATGACATCATCAACAAGTGGTGGGTTCCTGAGTCAAACATGGGTTGATCAGGGGCAGCATACGTGATTTGCTGTTGTTGGGGCGCGTTGGCTTGAGGGGGAGCCAATGGCTGAGTGTTCACGACGCCTTGGGTTGGTAAGGGGTTTTGCAGCACCAAAGGGGGTTGTTGAGGTTGGGGGGGGTTGGTCGGTGCTTGGGAAGCCGCATGCCCTTGGCGATGGGCCTCGTCAACCCAGAGTTGCCGAGCTCGCTCTAAGTGTGGGCAAGCATGTGTGTAATGGCCATAGACCCCGCAAATAGAACAAGGATGGTTTGTTCGCAAATTGAGCCTGCTTGGGCGGGCGATCAGGGTTTTGATTAGCGGGGGCCGCGTTGTTGTTGTCGGGGGGATTCGCCGGTTGCCCAACTTGGTCGGCAGGTTGGTTGTTCCCCCGATTACGGCCCTTGCCGCGGTTTTGTTGGCCCTGGTTGCGTTGGTTGTTCTAGTTTTGCTGCGGGTTTTGTTGGGCGTAAACTTGCCCTTGGGAAGCAAGTGGATTTTGAGGTTACGCAGGTGCGGGAGCAGGCTGCGGGGGATGATATGCAGGTTGAGGCTGAGCAGGTGCAGCAACCTGAGGGGGTTGCTGATATGACTGCGGAGCAGGTTGTGAGTGTGCCGCAGGGGCTTCCTGTGGTGGATAATAAGCGGGTTGGGCTGGTGAAGGCGCAGTAGCTGGGGCAGCCTGCTGATGGTAGTAAGGCTAAGGTGCGACTGGGGGAGCATAAGCAGGAGTCGCATAACCGAAGCACTGAGGAGGACATGAGGGTCCATGGTGATGTGTCATGGGAGCATATGAGTTGGTTGCTCCAGACTGTGAGGTCGCCCGCGAAAGGTCGGGGCCAGGGGTAGGTCGTGCTATAGAAAATGGTTGGGGATGCGAAGAAACACGACCAATAATACCGTCGGCAGCGTGGGATGCCCCCGGCGCATCATGCTGGGAGGACTCACCGCGAGGGGCGTCAGGTATAATGGTATAAAGGTAACCCGACTGGGCGTAAATGAGGTCGAACTGTTGAGCCTTAAGGATGGCCTCTTCTTCAGACTGGGGTCTTTCTGAGGCCACATCCTTAGCAATAACAGGGAGAAGGGATTTAAGGAACCAATCTAGGAAGATACGGTCGTCTAGTTTGATCTTGCATAAGCTACGGCGTCGACGCCACTCATGGATGTGGTCCGTGATATGGGTAGCCATGTTTTGTCTGCAGGATAGGAGGATCTCAACGCCCGCGTCATAGCAAACAGGCAACTGGAAGAACTACAGGAAGGTAGAGGCAAGGGAAGCAAAGGTGGCGTGGGTCCCATGAGGTTGCTCGATATACCACTTGGCTGCAGAGCCAGTGAAGGTGCGCTGTAAGAGACGGAGGCGAACAGAGTCATCCACGATGGAGTTAGAGGAACACCATAGGTGGAAAGACATGATATGGTTTTGTGGGTCCTCACCGGCCTTCCCCTCGAACTTAGGCATATCAGAGGGGAGCTTGGTAGGCATATGAGGCCATGTAGGGTCGTGTCGAATAGGGTCGTTGGTCAATCTGGCCAGGTCAGGTAGGTTAAGGCTAGCCATGAATGGCAAACTGGAAGAAGAATGTGACACAGTAGTGGGTTGGACCAAGTTGGGGCCAGTGCCCCCAAGTGGAGGAACAAGATGTGGGGTGGTGCCCCCAAGTGGGGGAACTGAGGTGGTGGAGGATGGTCCAGCACCACCATGGGTAGTGTGAGCCACTGATGTAGTGGGGATAGGGATTCCCACTGCGGGAATAGGTACCGTGAGGGGAACGGTAGATGGGGGCCCCATGGAGGGCATACCCAAAACAGGTGTAGTAACTGGTGTGGTGGTGGATGTGCCACCAATGGTCCCTATGACAAACGGAGTGGAAGTCGTGACAGCCATGGGGCTAGTAGGGGCAGTATAAATAGGGTTCTCAGACTCTGTCTCAGAATCGGAGGTAAAGTAAGGTGCGTCACTATCTGGGGACGGAGACCTCTGTCGCTGACGAGTGGAGTCAAGTGACAAGGCTCTAGATCTGTGATGGGTGGTATCAACGGATGATGATCGGAATCTATGATGAGTGGTGTCAAGAGAACCGTGCTGTGGGGGCTCGCCCCTGAGGCACCGAGAATGTCTCGGGGACTCAATGGTGACAGATGGTGTCTAATCTCTGTGGGTTGAGGTGAGTAAAAACAGCTCAAAAAAGGCCTAATGCAACCGAATGTGCAGAAGGAGAGCTAAAAAGAAAGGCACTCAGGCCAACAACCAAATCAAAACACCCACTGCAACAGCTGTGCTACAATAGGTGGAGTAACAACAAAGATGGTCAGAATACCAACAAGCAGCAGGTTTCCTAAAAATGAAAAAATGGTGGACGCACTAGACCAAAGGGAGGTAAAGGAGCATGCAAACACCTAACTAAAAGTATTCTGACTCAACTAAACATATCCTCTGCAAGGTGATGAAATCCAAGTCAGACAATATGAGTAGAAAAGCCAAGTGGCTATGATATCCCCCTACCGGGAGGGACACCGGGTAGTCAATCCTAGAAGAATGGCAACTAAGATACCCCGTTCATGACACGTACAGAAAGGTGAATCTTCCGTTTAGTTCGTTGACCGCAATACCCCTATACAGGGATATCCAGCGAACCGCGAAAGGTAGCCCTTCAGTTACTGAATGGAGTGCGGTATTCCACTCAGGCCTCCGGAACCAGTCTCCCAACTTCAACCCTCCTAAGGGAGAGGCCCTCTGACAAACTGGTCGTGACCGTGCCAAAAATTACTAAGGGATTTTGGTTCCCTATTTGGACAACAACTATGTCTCAAGTGAAAGTGACCGAGGGGTGTTATTGGAAGCCTATCCCCCCGACCCTACCTAACTACAATGATTCTTTTGTGTTCCCCAAGTGGGGTTAGAATGTTGGTTCAATTAGGTACTTTTTAAGGCTCACTTGATTTATGTGACAGAGTGTGTGCTCGTGAGGTGATGAACCCAAAAATAGAAGTGCCACAAGGGGGGCAACTTCCAACTATCAATAATGCTAAAATTGAAAGTTTAACTTGCAAAATTTTCTGAATTAAAAATACTGAAATTTTAAAAGAATTCTGTAAAGGGAACAGAAATTATGTTGCAAAAAGGCTGTAAGGAAGTGAGGCTGCAGGTGGGACAGAGGGCTGTTCAGATGCAGAAAATATTGCAGCAAAGGGGGCTGGGCTCAAAACAGGAAAACTGCAGAAATCAGAGTGCGGGTCTGTGCCAAAACAGAACAAGAAGACCGCGGGTTTTGGGGAAACAGTGGCGGTCAGGTCGCAGCTTTCGGACCAACAGCGGCGGTCGGGACGCAGGAAATAGGGAAAAAGATGCAGTCGGGTCGCGCGAAAGAGGCAGAAAGCCGCAGTCGGGACGCGGGAAAAAGGCCGACAGGCACAGTCAGATCGCAGCAAACAGGTTGATTAGCCACGGTCGGATCGCAGGTAACAGACTTGAATCCGCCGGCGGGGCGTCGGAAGCAGTCTGAGAGCCGCGGTCGGATCGCAGGTAAAGGCCTGAAAGGCGCGGTCGGGACGCGACTGCAGAGGGAAAAGACGCGGTATGCGGCGGCCGAAAGGGACAGCCGAAAGTAAAAAATTCAAAACGGAAACCAGAAATTCAAAATCGAGGGGAGTCGCCAAAACTGTAGCTAGGGTTTTACCCCTAGCTTGTGCAAATGAGCACCTACTAAGGAGAATGGACTCCTTAGTAGCAGTTCAGTAAATGTAAATAACTAAGCTAAAACAGAAATTAAATTACTTTAGACATTGTGCATAAAACATAAACAAAAGATATAAAGAATGGCTTTTTGTATTGAAATTACCTTCAATGTGAAGGTTTGATGAAGCCCTTTGCAGTGTCCAAGAGGATGCTTCAAGCTTCAATATGCTCCTTCTCCTTCTCCAATGGTGGGGATGGGCCAAAAGTGGCTCTCAAGGTGAAAGTAGTTCAATGGTGAACTAGGGTTTCGAGAGAGATTTTGGCAGAGTAAGGGTGCTTGTGATTGTGGATATGGAATAAGGGATCTCCATCACCTATTTATAGTTTTTTGGTGGTGGAGTGCTGACCCATGGTTTTAGGGAACACATGGTTTTGGGCAGCTGTATAGGGTTTTTTCCTCTTTTTCCTCATTATTTTATATTTTTCTTCCCTTTTTAGGGGGTTTTTGCTATTTTTGGAGGAAAAAGGGGGTTTTTTAGCCTTTTTTAGGCTATTTTGGTGGTTTTGTGGCCTTTTGGAGGCTTTTTAATGGGATTTTTTGGGATTTTAAGGGAAATATGGTAGGAAAATGGACAAATGAGCCATATAATGTGGTAGATGAGGTAGTGAACACTTTTTGGGTGTTAACAGGTATGCCAACCTGTAGGTAAATATCAACGCAGAGTGATAGCATGTGACAGCTAAGGTTTTCTATCAATATTACACTCAACTGCGCGATGCGATTACCCATACACCCCACATCACAAAGCAGGTAACATCGAAGTACATTCACATGCTTGATTTCAGCTCAGACATGCGATGTATCTTCATTGCACCCAAAGAAAAAATGAAGAACCCATAATGGTTCCCAGGTAACTATCATATGTATGAGGATGACATTGAAGCCCTCATGAAATACTGGCTGGCTGAGTTCCATGTTGAATTCATGGATGCTGAGACAGACTCGAAAGAAGATGAACCAATCTTGCCAGCATGCCCGATTGTTGAAGAAATAGGAAAGCAGAAAGAGCCTGAAACTTCGCAGAAGCCGAAGGCACAGAAGAAGGTGAAGGCCACAAAGACTCAAATTGACGTAGTCATGAATGAGGATCACTATGAGATGATAGCATAAACAGTCTCAGAAAAAATGAAGGAGCTCATGGCCGATAAGGACGAAAAGGATATGGTCATCCAGGATGACCTACAAAAGACCCGGCTCACACTGCAAGGTCTAATGAAGAAAATGGATGATGTCTAGAAGAGCCTGACCTTGGCGCGCGATGCAGCATTTGAAGGGAGGTTGGTAAGAACCTTGGAGCAAGCACTATTGCAGCTAGCAATAACACTGCCATCTAAGACTAGGATTGTCCATGTGGAGCCATTGGCTATTGCACTACCCATGGCAGAACAAATCACGTTGGACACAAAGGGAGTCGAGCGGGTAGTGCTCGACTTGGCCAAAATCCCCTTACTAAGATTACACTTCATCCACACGTAGATAGTCGAGGAGATGCGTGAGCGGATAGTAGACTCAATGAAGTCACAAGTAGAGCTGCAAGTAGCAAACAGGCAAATTTAGCTACATGCAGAAATGCAGCTACGAAACGAATTGGATCGCCGATAAAATTTGGAGACTACCATATCCAATGTTGCACAGGCTATTGAAGGTATAGAAATCCAGGATGATCCTGTGGACACAGTTCTGAGGATCGGGGACAAGGTAAGATCTTTGAAGATAGAGATGTAGGATAAGGACATCCTCCATGAGGCCGATCTTACCGTCCTCAGGGAAAAGCTGAACACCCATACGCCATTAATTCAGCAGCAGTTAAGGGACCAAGCTAAAAGTGTCTCATCGCAGAGAATCACCAGTGAGATGGCTAAGTGCCAAGATCTCCTGGATAAAGTGACAAAGGAATTCACTACCCTTGAAGAAGATCAAGGGCTACAACAGGTAAAGACTGCGGTAAAAGAAAAGAAGACCGCACTGGAGAAGTTGGATGCAAAGGTCAAGACTCTGCCACCTAGAGACAGGTTGACGAGGTATAAGGAAATATCCAGCTTAAAGAAAGAAGTGTAGGCATTGCGAGAAAATGAGACTGAAAATGATAATCAGTCGCAGCATCTCTTGGAGGATGCCACCGCGGTGTCACAGCAGATCGAAGAGAAGCTCAAGGAACTGCGTGACAACCAGGATCAAGTACAGGGACAGATCGGAGAAGAAATTACTCCAAAATTACTTGAGGAAGTACAACAAGTGGAGAGGATACCAAGGAAGCAGTAGCACAGTTGTCTAGTACCTATGAAGAGTTTGCGACCAATTTAGTTCCACTGGTCGCGGAGCAGAGTGAGACAACCGATGTAGCAAGTGGCTTGGGGACGAGCCACATGTAAGTGTTAGGGGCATGTTGGGCCCAGGTTGGGATAAAGTTTTGGTAACACTTTTGGCAAGAAGGAAAAGATGAAATGCAATTTTTGCTAAGTATTAAGGAAGCTACGAAGTTGCGCGCAGCATCCAAGTTTTGACCAAACTACAGAGTTGCGTGCAACATCGAAGTTTTGGCATTGATGCGAAGACCAGTACTGTGCTGAAGCAGTGCTTTGGAGATACGAGGCCACATGGAGCTAGCAAAGCAAGCCGGTTACCAATGCAGTTTTGGAAACCCTTAGGGTTTGTTGGTTTTAGGTCTTTAGCATTGTACAGACATGACCTTCAGGCATGATCTATTTAAGAAGACAATTTTGTATGGGATGGGGCTAGTTGCTAGATGATAGTTGATAGATTGTTTTGTAGCATTGTAAAATCTCTTCGAGCTGAGAATATTGTAAAGGCTCTGCAGCTGTGTGCGCAGAGACATAGCTGAGAGAAAGGAGAGTTTGCAGCTGAGTGTGTAGTCTAAGAATGGTTGCCCCATCCCTTTTGAAAGAAATACATTACCAACCATTCTTGTGGACATAGCTTTCCATTCAGGGAAGTGAACCACGTTAAATCCTATGTTATGCGATTTTATCTTATGAATGAATGACTGTTTGTATTTTCTGTAGAATGAATTTTTAAATGTTTCCTTGCATGTTGTAGTGAGAGGACTTTGATATGCATTTGCCATCAGGAGAAGTTTGGGGAATGATATGCTAAGTTCCAAAAGAATGGATGAATGGTGAACATTTTTCTTATGTTTAAAATAGTGAATCAGTCATTTAGTTTAACACTTTCTTAGACACAGTGAAGGAACGTAGCACGATTGGTTTGCATCTACTGTTTCGGCTCACATTGTAATAATCTAAGTCATTGAATGAATGCTAGAAAGATAATCAATTAAGTGCCTGAATGAATGGATGAGTGATATTCAAGTCAGTACCTTAGCGTTTTCAAGATCTTCCAAGTAGAGTAAAGTTACAGTGTTCGCAGTTCAGTAGAAGGCTCGCAGCAGTCAAAAGTCCTTAGTGTGGTCTGCGGTGTTGCAATCATCATGCAGTATTTACTCACAACATAGATCTTGCTACGTACCGCATCGCTTTTCCCCACAACGCACTCCCTCTGTCCTGCGTTGCGCAGCTTGTTCATATAAACAACTCATCATCTATTGTGGAAACCTGATTCCACAGTACCCCATAAGATACACCTCGGGTGAGACCTCGACCTGCTCACAGGTTGTTGCTGAAAGGGCCGGTGCAAAGGGGTTTTGTTGGTCAAAAGGGAGAACCGCAAAAGAACCTGTGTCTAATTGGAAACCTCTGGGTCAGTTTAATCCAACAGAGGTCCACCTTATTCCGGCGGTGTTGGAGGACCACAACCTTTTGGCAGGTGTCCACCTTATTCTAGAGACGGCAAAGGACTCCAAACTTTCATTGGAAAACTACCCTATTATGGCGGTGGACCACCATAAGGTCCACCACCCAACCCAGGCGGCACACCCCCTTATGGCCCATTCCCTTTGGTAACACCTTACAATCAATCGATTCAAGGTCCTACTGGTCCATACATGCCATATCAATACTATCAGTATCTGCAACCAAACCAGAAGCTGTCATTTCTGGCTAATTTAGACCTACCAGACCTGTCTTATTTGACCAATGATCTCATCCTACATGGTTATAATTGGCCACCCATTTCGGTTAAGTTACCTTCTGATATTCCAAAGTTTTATGGAAATCCCAATGAAGACCCAAAGAACCATGTAATGATATACCATCTATGGTGCTCATCCAATTCGTTGATGGATGACTCAATCCGTCTGAGGTTATTTCAAAGGACCCTCACCGGTTTCGCAGCCGAGTAGTATATCGAACTACCCACACACTTGTTCTTGATTTTCATTCTCCAGCTATGTCATTCCTCACTCATTTCCAGTTACCCATCCACTATGAAACTGGTATGAACTTATTGACTAATCTCTGTCGAAATACCGCAAATCATATATTTGATCATATCCATGAGTGGCGGAGGAGACAATGTCTCATTAAAGCTCACATTCCAAACCAATTATTAGCTGACTTGTTTACAAAGTCTCTTTCACCCACTGTAGCTAGAGATGTATCTATAGAAGGGGCCATCACCGAGGAACAGGATATTGTTCGTGCCTACTAATTAGACCTTGTTTATGATCAATCCAACACTTTATATGACATTGCTCCTGACGCCTCCCACCCCACCTACGATCCTGAAAACTACCTCAGGGACCTCATGACGATGGAATTATTGGTTTTGTACATTCCCATCCTCCTACTCAAACCGGTGGATTGTCGAAGCACCATGGCTCTTCCACACCCTCGCACAGGCTAGAAGTAGCACCACCAAGTCACCCACTCCTTGTCCCACCGAGGAGGTGAATTTTGTTCAATCAGCTTCGCCTCATAAATCTGGTGCCAAGAAGAAAACCAAAGGAAAACCCAAGAAGTCTTCCAACCACTAGTAACACATGAACCCTCTCGGAGACACGAAATAGAAACAAAAGCTCAAGTATCCTTGTTTATTGTGTGGCGGTGACCATTTCTCGAAAGAATTTCCCCATAGAGATGAAGTGCAAAAGTTTCTTAAGGGAATCTCCACACCTGCAATTCTCAACGATCCCTTCCCCACCCAAAACCAAGAAATGATTGCCCAACCCTCTCCTTCTCAAGGAGAAACATCCTCCATTGTGCATGTTCTCATGATGCATAGTGAAACGGTGAACCTGAATACACGATCACACTCATACAACTCAGTACCTCCTAAGGAACCCAACGGAAGTAATACTGAAAAAGATTCCGCCTCTACCTCATATATTTCTATGCCGCAAGGTCCTCTCACCATTTATAAACCTTCATTAGATTCAGTGTTGCGTCCTCCTAGGAGCATGATTCAAAAAATAGTTTTCAATCCTAATGCTCCGGAAGCTAAGAACTATAACATTGTAGAGGACTTGGCACAAGCTCCTTGTGCCATGTCAATGCTAAAAGTCTTACAGAATTGTCGCAATCAATGTAAGACTCTTCTCGCTGCCATCGACGCAGTAGACCCAGATTAATCGAATACGATCATGTTTAGACTTGAGTAATTTAAGCCGAGGCTTTCCCACCAGCTGGCTTTCCAAATTGCCACAAAGTTTGCTAGGAAAAGAATCCATCGTACTATATTAAACGAAGGTGCCTCCACCTCGGGCATGTCATTATCTTGTTGGAAAGCTGTTGGTTCTCCTGATTTAAACCATTCTTCGACTACCCTGAAATCATTTGACGGTCGTAGCTCCAAAATCCATGGGACATTAAAACACTTGGTAGTAGAGTTGGGGGTAAGACTATAACTATTAACACGGAAGTAGTCGTAGCCCCTTTGGATTATAATATCTTGCTTGGTCATAACTAGTTTTATGCCATGACTGCGATTGCATTATCTGTCTTCCACATTGTGGAATTCCCCCATCAAGGCCAAATTGTCACTATCGACCAATTGGACTTCTATACACCAAACACCCTTACTCATCTCGACAATAATGTCCCTTTGTTAGGGAAATATTCGCACCTATATGAGAACGTGGGCCCATGGGGGTGTGCCTCATAAAATATTCATCTCTTATGGGCGTCTTCCCAACCTCGGACCCCCCTAACCATGTTTCCATGGTGAACATGATCTCCTCCCAGATTCCATATTCTTCCAACTCTACCGATAAATGGCCCATGCCCGATGAGGCCAGCATGCATTTGATTGGAGATACTATGTCTCTCTTACCAGATGAAGCTACTTATGAGGATATATAGTCACCCCCTGAGGACCACTTGGTTGTGGTCTCTACATCATGTTCTCTACAATGGACGTCATCCTCCCCAGATCCTCTGCTCCGGACTTTCCATTCGGATGAATTCATTATGGATATTATGAGCACGAATGAACTTCCATGGGAAGACCTTCTGTCACATACCCCAATTTTGCAAAAATAATGTAATTATTTTATTTTATTCCTAAGACATTATGTTAAATTTAATGCTAAGTAGGAATTGATGACTTAGCAGAGTGACCAGAAGTGGAATGTAATTCTGAATATTTTATTATTAATAAATAAATTATGGAGACAACAGCATGGGAGAGCTGTTAAAAGAGGTTACTGGTCTAACTGGTGGAGGGAACTAGATGGAAAGGCAAAAGACAAGTGGCAGCATCCTCAAACACTTCCTAAGTTGCAGGTGGCAACTTCCCTATATTTTGGGGTCATGATTCCCCAAGAAAGTGGAATCTGAGCAGGTGGCTCATTAATGACAATTAACCCAACTAAGACCTAGGCAATATTTTAAATAGTACTCAATGAACTGAGCTGGGGGTTCAACATTGTTCTGGAGGGAGAATACATTCAGGTGAATGCTATTCAGGAGTCCCATTGAGGAAGAGGGAAAATACAGTAAGGGGGTGTTTGATATGGGATGCTGCAGTAACTTGGTTCCAGTTTAGCTATTTTGACTGAGTGAATTAATCTGCTGCACCTAGTTCCAGCCAGGAAGACCAGAGCAAGCTCGGGGGTCCTGAGAAGTGCTGTCTGGGCACTCTCCAGGAGTTGGTAGGGAGGAACAACCTCCCATTGTTGTTGTTGTCCACTGCTTGAAACAGGTTCTGCCACTCACTCCTGTTTATTTATTAAGCGTAAATGAATGCATATTATGTTTATCTTCATTATGACTGAGTATTATTTAATTCAGTAAGAAATTCGCAATCCCTGAATATCAGTAGTAGATTTCATAATAGTTACTGTGTTAAGATTTCCTTATATTAATATTATCTTATGGATAAAATATTTACAATGCATAATAAATAGTAGTAGTACTGTAAGTAATAGCAATGATTGTAACTGTTAAACTTAGTTTATTTATAATAACACAGAATTTGATACGCAGGGTTTAAGGGTACAAGTTATTTTATTTTAGTATTACAACTCATTAAAACAACCATAGGAACTGTAACAAACATAGCCATTTAATTCACAGTATTGATATTAATTATCAATGCCTTTCAAAATAGCTACAATTAATGCTAGAAATAACCTCTCCAGTTATTAACTATCAAACAAACAATAGTACAGAAAACCTAATATAAGGTCGTCACATAACACTTATCCACAGCTAACAAAATTGAATGGTTTTAAACACAGTTAGATAACAGAACCAATAATAGCTCGGTATCAAGTTTATTGCCTCAACAAAGTCATAATCGAAAACATAGAACCGTCTCTTCTTGTCTTTAGCTCATTTATCGAGCTCAATAACTTTGTATTATCTTCTCTTTTCCTTTTTAAAACTTAAAATAGCAGCAGAGTTGAATTCATACCCATAGGGTAAACAATTAAAAGAAATTACGACTGTGGAGCTCGACTATTATTCTTTTGTTATGTAAACCCTATGGGATTATTACCTTAAGTTTTTCCATCTCGTTGTTAACTCCATTATTCACTTATAACCATTCGATAGACTATGGCATATCGAATAGAATCTTAACCTAAACGATAGATTCAGTACCGAAATGAAATCAAACTGAAAACTTTGAACTATTTAAACCCTACCACTTCCATTTCTTTATTTCTTAAACGCTAGGATTATGACCAGGTTTCCATCTACGACCACAACTTAATTTCCTTTTTAAAACAACATATATACAGAGCAAGTTACAACACGCGCCACCCTATCTTATTCTTATAATATGACTGTAACAAGTCCTTTCTATCAAAAACTTAACCTACACAGCATACAAACGTATAAGCAAAACCAGTGCTCAATAGGAAGACTTTATTTTCACCGATGGCCGAGTTACGAACCCACCATTGAAGTGGTTTAAAAACTTAAAATGAAGTTAATGATCACAATACATAGCATAGAACCAATAACAACAATGCCTGTATAAAAACAGGCCATTATATAGGTAACCGTTCTTTATATTTCTTAACTTCCCCAAAACTGGGTGGATACCCTAATATTTTCAAATTACTGTAACAAACACCAAAAGGCCGTCATATCAGAACAAGCCACAGCCTGTATCTTTATACTTTAAATCTTCCAAAAACCCTAACTACTATAGGAAATACGAATACATAAAATACAATTGCAACCATATCATACTACACACATCACAGGGTCAACAATGTCCGTGAATGTGATAACAGTCAAGCCACAAGACCAACAGCACGGAGCTAGCCACAAAGGTGGTCTTATCAAATCAAACCCTAAACACCCTAACCACCAAAGGGAGGAAAAGCCATGGTGAAACCAGGCTTACCCGGTTGGAGCCAAGCGCCGGAGGTTGGGCCTCGTACACCTTCAGGATTTACCAGTGCCTACACAGTACAAGTTGTCGACTTAGTTACAACATTTATTTTTTAAAATAAACAATCTATTTTAAATGGAAACCACGAAGCAAATGATATAGCTTACCTGTGAATATGGAGGAAGCAAAAACTCAGTGAATGCCCATGTAGCCACGAGTTGAGCTAAGTGGAAGACCTCACCCTGATCACCAGAAGAATGGGCTAGGAAACTCCAAGGTTTCTTTCCATAGAGAGAGACGTGACAAGGAAACATTCAGAACAATACCCTCACGCCAGGAACAGACCAGGATTGGAAGCACAAATATAAACCCAGGTTATAACCACTTCATAGATGCCGACAGGAGGGATACCATGGCTCTGAAGCAATACAAGGGAATAAGTATGAGGGCTGGGAGAAGACTGGGAACTGATAGCCAACAGAAACAACAGAAGAGATAACCCAAGATGCCCAATACACATATAGAACGCCAATAGCAGAGCTTACTGACTCACAAACAACACGAGAGACACACTCCACAAACTGTAGCAGCATCGAAGCTGTAATTTACAGTACCACGACGAAGAAACTCAGACCGGAGGGTTATCTCAGGAAGCCGAGCCTGAAGGCAGAGGGAAATGGCCAAGTAGGGTTTCGGACAAACCATTTATATCATCAACACAGGGACCAGATTTATCCACGTATCCTTTAAATATTTTAACTTGCCATGGGTCGACAATCCATAGTTCTTGTGGTGTTTCAAATTATTGTTTCTCCATTGTTAAATCATCGAATGGATAAAGTATAATCATAGTAGGGATATTCCCTATGATCGAAATACTATCATTTAAACCATCATCTAATGCACGTTAGAACCCTGCCTTCGAGATTGCGTAATGGACATAACACTTTGACCTACAAACAATTAGAATTTTGTATAGTCAAATTACTACGAGGATTCATCTTTTGTTGTGAAATTTAAATCTTACTTGGTTAATAGAGTTAGATGTAAAGTTTATCCATAAAGATTTTAATAGTATAGTTCTCATAACATTCAAACATAGGAACAATCCCTATAATTCCTGTAATATTTGGATAAACCTAACTTGTTATTCCATACAAATGAACGTTGTTCAAAACAAAGGAAGAAAGTATTCTAGGCATGGAACAAGCATATTGTATTATAAAAGTTATAAAGATGATGATGTATTATAAACTATAAATGGATAGAACATCATATCACTATTATTATCACAACTCCAGTCTCATGAGAACGACAAGGGTCACATCCATCGTCGGAACTGATAATTGACAGAACATCACACAATGCTAGCATTAAGTAATGTATACGAGGAATTATTTCAGGTCCTTTATAAGAGGAAAGGTAAAAGATACAGTATCATTAAGACAATTAAAAATGATATGAATAACATGATCCAGTGACTTTATACAGCACTAAATAAGAGACATTGTTACAACGCAATGATAATATCAAAGAGACAATACTTCATAGGAATGCTTATCTCATTTTATCCAGAACAATAGTTATCACATTTCATGTAAATCATCAACTCTCTGTCAAGCAAGATTTCATGAATAGTACAGGAAGGGAATTCTACCTTCTTACACGTGACAACCTATTAAGAATATTTAGACCTTTACTGAGCATTATGGTACAGTTAAAGGATTTTTTTTTTAAAATGCTTTTAAAAATCATTGACAATGATCCATACTTGACCTGTATACCTGTAGAAAAAGGACGGATTATGCATTAGCTCGAAAGCTAAGTAAGCCAGTCAACTATGGCAATTTTTTTCTCCCTTTGAGGTCAGAGAAAAGAAGACAATCAATAACTGCAATTAAAAACTCACATTAAAATATAAGTACAATAACAGATAAGTTAGACAAAATTATGATCACTTAACTAAAACAAACATATCAAGGAATGCAATTATTAACATTTATTGCTATCTTAAAAAATTTTAAATTTTACATAAATTTTGGGTTTTGACACCTTCACCATAGATTGTATTTCCCACCCTCATTAGATTCTGTGGAGAACGCTATCACAACCATCTTTACACCAGATGTCTATCCTTTCCCATAGTCACCGATCCTCACTTGCGATATGGTTATGGAAGGAAACATGGAAAACATCACGCCCACCATCCCGATTGACATCTCGGTTACACTCGGCATCATGGAACATATTTGCATTGGACAAAATTGCTCTCTTGAGGAGCTCACCACATTCATGGCCTTGTTTAAACAATTCCGCGACATCTTCGCATGGACCTATGAGGAAATTCCCGAGATTGATCATGCTATTGTTTCGCATGAGATCAATGTTAATTTTTCGATAATTTCATTCCATTATCATAAGGATCTCTAAGAGAATAACATGTACAACATATCTCTACAGCATATCAATCATAGACACAAAAGAAATCACACAAGAGACACATAGTTTCTCCGGGGAAAACCAAGAAGGTGAAAAACCCCGCAACTTCCTCAGAGATAAGATAATCCACAATACAAGATCACAATGATCAAACCCAATAAGATGTCTCTAGCCGATGCTCCTCCTCCTCCACTAGTGATCCACTTTCTCTCTTAGCTATGCGAGCTTGAGAAGTGAGTGAATGAGATAAATGAGAGACACAACCTCTCTATTTATACACTGACTTGACCTACCAATAATCCATTGGGGTTGACTTGCTAATCAAGCCTAATAACCCAACCACATGTGCTAACTAGGTCTGACCCCACACTGGGGGTCTAATAACCCATCAATACAAATGACGACACTTGTCGATGCACATGATGACACTTACAAATACAAATGACGACACTTCCAATCAAAAGAATAATACATCTCTATGGGATATACAATAAAGTACAAATGTAATACAGAGAAGAATATCTTCCGAAGTTACAAATACATCAACAATCAAAACTTGTCCCGATGCTAAACCTGTCCACCAAAAATTACGACCAGTACACCCTGAAAAAACTACGGCAATTAAAGATGAGATTGAAAATCTCTTCAAGGCTAGCTTTATCTATCCTACTCCTTTAAAATAATGGGTCTCCCATGTCATCCCTATGGCCAAGAAGCAGGGTAATATTAGGGTCTGTGTCGATTATAGGGACCTGAACACGGCTTGTCCTAAGGACAACTACCCTACTCCTTTCATCGATCAGATCATAGACAATTACATCTGTAGCATCATCTTCTCGTTTATGGATGGCTTTTCCAGTTATAATCAAATAGAGATCCACTCAGCCAACCAACACAAGACCACTTTCATCTTACCTTGGGGTACGTCTACCTATTGTAAACTCCCCTTTCATCTTAAAAATGTTGGTGCTACATTCCAGCGGGCCATGTCGTATGATTTTCATGATGTGAAGGACTTTGTAGAGCCCTATCTTGACAATCTCCCTACCCATTCGCAGCATCATGAGTTCCACATCGATCATCTAACAGTTGCATTCCTTAGATGTAGGCAGTATAACATTTGTCTGAATCCTCACAAGGGTATTTTTTGCGTCGAATCAGGACACCTCCTAGGTTTTATTATCTCAAAGGACAGGATCCGCATTGATCCCTTGAAGGTGGAAGCCATTGTCGCTCTCCCCACCTCCTACTGATATCACGGAACTACAGAGTTTGTAATGGAAGGAAACTTACCTATGGATTTTTGTATGTAATTTTGCTCAAAAGGCACAGGGCTATGTGCGATTGTTGAAGAAGGACGCCCCTTTCATCTTGGATGACCAAGACCAACAATCCTTCGACAATTTGAAGTCTGCCATTACTCATGCCCTTGTGCTCAAACCACCCAATTACTATAAGGATTATATCCTTTATCTTGCCACTTCCACCACCATGATCGCCATGGTCTTGGTCCAGGAATAAAACAACATCTAGGAACATGTGATTTATTACCTCAGTAAGGGTATTATTCACTATCAAACTCATTATTCACATGTCAAGAAAATCACTCTCGCAGTCATTGTCATCCAAAAGTTCTGTCACTATGTCCTACTCCACACCACTACTTTTATTGCCAACTCGAAACCCATTGTACCATGTCCTTACACACCAGGTGCTTGGGGGAAAGTATTCATGCTGGATCGTGATACTTCAGGAATTTGATCTCCTCTTCAAGAAAGACAAGTCAAAGAGATCTTTTGTGTTTGTGGAGCTCATTTGCGATCTTCGCCATGTTGATTCGAGAACTGAGACCATCGACTCCCTTCAAGATGAGTCGTTGTTTCTCATCAACACATCTGACCCATGGTATGGGGATATCACATTATATCTTCAAAGCCAATGCTTCAACCCCCAACTATCTCGTGACGAATGTCATCGTATACGCCACCACGCCAAGTATTAATTGATCATCAATGATACCTTGTATCATCGTGGTGTTGAATCCATCCTTCGACATTGTTTAACACACGAGGAGGATGAAAACGTATTGAATGACTATCACTCTAGGCCTTGTGGTGGTCATATTTTTGGGATGGCTACAACCCAGAAAATACTACGCACAGGATACTATTGTCCTTCGATCTTCAAAGATTGTATTGAGGTTGTTAAGAAGTGGCCCCCATGCCAACACTTTCAATTCAAAAAGCGCTCCCATCCATCCGCTTTACATTTGGTTATTGTCATCAGCTCCTTTGCTAAATGGGGCATAGATTTCATGCACTGTAAGCCTACCTCTCTCGGGGGGCATGGTTACCTCATTGTAGTTGTCGATTATTTCACTAAATGGGACAAGTCTATGCCTACGTACAATGAATACGGAAAAACCGTTGCACTCTTCATGTTTAACCATGCCATTGCGCAATTGAGAGTCCCACAATCCATCATTATCGATCACGGATCTCATTTTCAAAACAAGATGGTAGATGAATTGAGTGCCAGATTGGGTTTTCACCATGAGAACTCAACCCCATACTACCCACTATCTAATGGACAAGTAGAGTCCATCAATAAGGTCTCGAAAACCATGATTAAACGCATGGTGGGTAGGCACAAGTCAAACTGGCATAACATGCTCTTTTCTTCCCTATGGGAATATAGGACCTCCGTTAAGACTGCCATTGGGTTCACACCTTTCCAACTAGTTTATGGATTGGAGGCAGTTCTACCGATAGAGTGTGAGATTCCATCACTGAAAATTGCAGTCAAACTTTTCCTGCACACCACTACTCAGGAAGAACGTTTCCTTCACTTCGAAAAACTCAACGAAACCTGCTGGGATGTTATTCTTGCCAATAAAACACATAAGCAATGCATTAAATTCCTGTACAATAAGTCAGACAAACCTCATCTCTTTAATGAGGGGGATCTGGTCCTCACATATGACCAGAAACATGACAAGCTGGGGGTAGGCAAGTTTGAGTCCATGTGGCATGGGCCATATGTTGTAAAATGTGTCTTGAAGAAGGGAGCTTACGAGCTTGAGGATTATGATGGAATGTCTCTAGGGGAGCCTTGCAATGGGCTCTACCTGAAGAGATACTACGCCTCAATTTTCACGCATTAGTATCTTGTATATACTATACATGGTGTGTGTTTTGTGTGGTCTGACACTTTACTTTAGTGTGTTAGGATATTGGCTTTACGCTTATGTCATGTTCTTCCTCCATGTGCAGATGGAAATCTGTTTTGGATTCACTGAATGCACTAGTAGGCATACCTGCATCCTCGCTTTGGCAGCCTGGATACTATATTCCCCTGTCAGCGAGCTCATTAGCTCGAGAGGGAGTTGTCTATGGTAGGAAACAAATAACACTGCAGAATATCACGCGATGATTGGAGTCTTAACCGAAGCTCTTTCCCTTGATATGGACCATATTGTCATCCACCCCGACTCACAATTAGTGGTCTCCCACCTTAACCGTATCTATGCCATCTGTGATCCCATATTACTCTGTTTTTTCCGATGAGTACGTCTCTTAGAGAGGTCCTTCGAATCTGTTCAATAGTTGCACATTTCAAGAGAGATGAACACCGTTGTTGATTCCATGGCCAATTTCACATTGGAATGGTACATTGCACATACATGAAAACATTCATAAACATAAAAGTGGCATGACATGTACATAATGCATAAAAAAGCACATAGACAAGATCCCATAATCATCCGTTAGAACAAGATGTATAAATTTGCCATAGAGTTTTTATATATCATATCAAAATATAGTACTGATACACAAATATGAAGCGTATAAGCCTTCAGTAAATATCTACTGATACAAAATCTAAAGCTTATAGCTTTCACTACATAAACATATACACATAAACCTAATCTGAATGATGCTCATGGTAGCAGATAATCACTCTCACTACTTTCCTAAGCAGCAAGCCAAAACGCTCAGATACTCCAATGGTCTCGCACAGATACCGGAGAGGTAAATCATGAACCCTGGGCTCTGGAATGTATATAGTCAAGCATTGTAGGTTCTCCTCCAGCTCATCCAACTCCTCTACATCATCGCGCGCTGGGACACCCAACACCGACACTGCTCCTCTCCGTGTGATCGGAGATACACTTACTAATCGTGACAGGCCCACATCTACATCAAACACATGTCAACCATCAGTCCTACTCCAAAAACATCAAATATATATAAAATGAAAAACAGAGTAGATTTTTCACTCTTACCAATGTCACCCCACTGCATCCCCTCGGGAAGCACTAGGTTTGGATCTCCTCTGAAGTTGGTACCATCGTATGGATAGTCCTCAACAATGAGGAGTTGACCCCTCAACCACTAGAAGAAAGGTGTACCAAAAGTGATAATGGTACCACCACCTCCATGGCGGGCCAACACTTCTGTCCAATGGATCATGTGTGGATCTCTCGGAGCCAAATCCTCTATATCAACCTGAGCACGCATATGTGGCACCCGCTCCAGGAAGAATGAAACTATAACTGAGCCATAGCCAAATTGTTTCAGTGCCCCACACCGAAACTTGGTCAGTTGTTATCGCAAACTTGCAAGGATTCCCTTAGACTAGTTGAATACCTTTGGATCCATGCACTCCTTAGCATACATCATCTGGGACTTGCTCGCTAGATGAGCATATCTACTCTCGGCCACCCTCACAATGGTAAACAAAATGGTGTGAAGAGTTTGATCTCTAACCTCTTTGATGGGAATATTCCCACCTACCATTTGGGTTCCATCAAAGCACCATTGGTCTATCAAATCCTATATGTTACGATCACCTCCTTGTGATCCTACAAATGATACAGGATTGCCTCGTCAAGATAGCCCACTCAGGAAATAGATATCCTTGATATCTATCGTTAAGGTGTGAACACCTATCTAAAAATGTTGTTGCACCGGATCCCAACATTGGATCAAGTTATCCAATAATATCACTTGGGATCTGATGCCAGGAACCTAAAAGTACTTTGGTAATCCATAATTCTTGAACGCGTCCATGCATTGAGGGTCATTTTCCACTTGGGCATCTTCCAGCTCCTGGTCTCGTTCATGCCATTTGACCATTGTGTTCACTTGAACCCTTCCCAAAAGTGCATAAAAACATCATTATGACATTTCCAAACCATCAAAAGCATTCATCTTTGGTTGGATTTTGAGCTTGCCATGTGGACTTGTGATGGCGCAGCCCATCCTTTCAGACAGGGCATCGCCGGTGCAAGAGAGTCTGTTGATGCCTCAGAAATCGTAGCATCAATCAGCAAGGGATTCTCCTCGGTAAACAGTCCCAATTAGATTGTCCACCGTTTGATGTAGGGAATTCGTCCAGTTAACGGTTCCGGCTACCGTAAGATTTAAAGATTTTGGTTCTTTACACCGGTTACGGCCTGGTTCACCATTTATGTATTTTATTCTAAGATGATATGCAAATGCTCTAAGCTAAGTATATGCAATTAACCTAAATTAGTCTAAAAACTGTGTAAGCAAACCTATTCTATCCTTGCAAGGAGTAAACTGTAGATATGAGTAATAAACTGCAAGAAACATCTAAAGATCACACAGATAGCCATTTAATCATAAAGATGTGCCTACAGTAGAATATGAAAGATATTAAAGATAGCTTCAATTTATTTAATACATTCCATTACTCATTTGAGATAAACATATTTGCACAGGAAGATGTAAGAGCACTCATCACATAGAAACAATTGATGATAGAAAAGAATGATCTCACAGCAATATGCAGATGATACATGAATAATCCAGCACACATTTGACACATTATCCAAGCAAAAACGCCTTCTCCCAGGCTTTCATTAGGAAAAATTGAATTCTTGGAGCAAGTAGCAAAGTAATTCACGTACTAGGAAGAAATTCCATTCACCTGCCAAAAGCCCATTCAATTCTCTCCTATTCTCCTATATATAGTTTTACAAAATGCTCCTTGAGCTGCCAAGTGTACCTTAAACCCAAGAATTTTTATTTATCATTAAAAAACTTAAATATCGAATTTTGATGACTCATGCCAATCCTTTTTCACAACAGATAAAAAGAAAGGACAGCTGTCAATATAGACATTATACAATTAACCACTTTTAGTTACTTTGCAAAATCAAATAAGGCATATTATTGTCCAGCTAGATCTGCTATCTCGATGGGTCATTCCCCTTCTATTGATTTGTCCTCTTCAACAGGCTCACTTTCTTTTGCAACCTAATTTACCTCTTCTATATAACTGGACCATTGACTCATTTCCCTTAGTGTTGTTTTACTTCTTGCAGAGATCATTATTTTCTGTGCTATCTCATGTTTGCATAAGTCTGATTTGATATTTGCCACCTTTGTGATAGTTTCTTGCTCAATATTTTCCAGGAAATAAGTGTGAACGACAGTTTGTTCAATGAATTGATGGAGGTCCTCTAGGGTTATACGCTCTATTTTCTTTAGATAATCCAAATCTAATGTCAAATTTCCTTGCAATTCTTCCGAATGCAATTCCCTCTTTGGGAACTCATAAACATTATGAGGTAGAACGATATGGCATTTGCTGTGGGCTTCCCAAATTTTAGAGTAAATAACATGGCATTTGTCGTGGGCTTCCCAAATTTTAGTGTAAATGACATGGCATTTCTTGATGGTTTTCCTAATTTCAGTACTCAATCTGCTACAGCACCTCAAGCAAAATTCGAGGACTCCTATGTCCATATCAAATTCGTCATCCTTTTTATCCCTTAGGTTTGAAGGGAAACCTGATCTCCCTTTTCTCCATTCAAACTGTTCTCCAAGTTCTTCCACATGTTGCTCATATTTGTCTCTTAATCTTAGTGCTTCAACTTCAATGGAAGTCATCTTTGTGATCATTTTCTTCATATTGCAGACTTATTCATTAATCGACACCAGCAGTTGATGAATCCTTACCTGCATTTCACAAGCTCGCTCATTAGAACATGGCTAGATCTTCTTTTTTCTTATTTTCATTTTCAAGCTCTTCGAGTAGTTTAGCCTTTTCTTGCCCCAATTCTTCGAATTGAGGATTGAAAGAATTGACCTGTTGGGCACTGTTTGTGAAAATCCTCACAGCAGATCTAAGAGATGATGTATCTCACAAGAGAATAATTATGATTAAGCAAGAAAATAGAAGAAGAGTGATACATGCAGTATAATGAGCAACATAATAATATGGTACATTAGAACTCAGATAGAAGCAATAATACTTCAGTCATACTAATTAATTAATCACAGTATGGAAAAATAAATAGTACAATGGTAGAGAGGATTCGAATGCCTAAGGTGGCAATTTGAATTAGCCTCTTAGAGTGATCATAAGATCAATAGAGTGTCATCGGAGCACAACTAGGTGTGCTCATGATCATCGGAGCGCAACTGGAAGTCTTCATCATCATCAGTGGAGTCATCAATGCTCAAGTAACTGTCAACCATCAGTCAAACTAACTCAGGTAGGTGTAACTGAGTGTAACTGAATGTAACTGAGTGTAACTGAGTGTAACTCAATGTAACTGAATGTAACTGAGTGTAACTAAGTGTAACTGAGTGTAACTAAGTGTAACTGAGTGTAACTAAGTGTAACTGACTATAACTAAGTGTAACTGAGTGACAACTGGACTGGTAGGTGAAGGAGGGCGAGTTGCTCCCTAAAATCAAGGAAGAAGGGTGCATTAAGCAACTGGAGGGATAAAACTGAATAGTGAGAAGCTCCTGGGGGCTGGCTAACTGAGGGCTAGGTGCTGGACTGATGACTGGGATGCATGCAAAATGCATGAAAACCCTAGAATGCATGCAAACCCTAAAAGGTGCATGCATGACTGAAAATGTAAATGATCAAAATACTGGTGGGACTAGGATGGAGTATAGGAATATCCTAACACCCCCCCTTAATCCATCCTGGGCCCTGGTAACTAAGACCAAAGGTCACCCAATACAATGAATAATAACAATCAATAAACCAAGGAAGTGGGAAAATTTCATGGGAAACATACCCCCTCCTCAAAAAAATAGACTATAAGGCACACATAAAAAATAAAAGCTCCAAACTCAAGCATGTGTGATGCTTGGTCATATGTCTGGAGGTATCTTCTTCTTGGGAAGAAGTGGATCATGCTCAAAAAGCATGTGCTTGTACTTGCTCTTCAGATCGAATGTGATGAGAACAAATCCAACAATATTAGAATGATCCTTGAACCTGTGATTCGAATCAGCTGCGGTAGGATCAAATTTTTGAATGTGCATATAGTCCTTTGTCTTCTCCTTCGAACCACCATGGGTGAGATTATGCCAAAAAGAACTATTACATGTTTGCTTGAAATCAAAATCAGATTTAAGACTTTCAAAACAGTTTCTTGAGATCTCCTTTGAACCAGCAGGGGTGAGATCAAAACTATCATATGCATGAGAAATTTCCCAAGCAGTAATTGCTTAGAACCCAAATTAGATACAAGACTTGAATCATGGCTTCTTGAGATCTCCTTTGAACCATGAGAGGTGAGATCAAAACCAGTAGATGCATGAGAAATTATCCCAAGCGAATGGCAATGGCCATATTCTTCAATGACCTTCTGAAAGCATGAATTTATGATCATATAGTAGTATAAAAGATATGTTTGCTGAAGAGGAGCGAATGCATTACCTCCATTAGCTGATTTGACCTCTGAAATAATCATGTGATCATGATGCAAACCAATAGACTCTGGTGCAAGAGAGGATCTAGGACCTTCTGCAATATCTAGAGTGTGAGCTGGCACAGAAAGAGAAGAAAGTTTGAGCATGAGCGAAGAATCTGCAAGTTCTTTGTCAACAACTTCAATATGAGATGATACTGGTTCATGATCTGAGAGACCATCAAGAGGAGTGAATGCATCACTTTTTTTTCTTTCGAATGGGTTGGGACCAAGTCCTTCATTCTCTCTACCAAATTATCCATCCAAGTGAGCCCATATCTCTTTTGGAGTCCATAACTCTCTTGGAATTTCAACACCATCACGGTATTTGAATTGGAATCTCTAGTATGCACACAAAGAAAACATTATTGCTGCAAAGTGCATGTCTCTTTTATTTAACCAGTCAATCTTCGCTATTGAAGATGTAGAGGACCTGCAAAAACAATATAGAATAACTGCAACTACTACTGCTGCAAAAATGCAGAAACTGCTGCAACTGCTGCACTCGAAATCTTGGTAATAACCTACAAAAAACTCTCAAGAATGGAGATAAACAATTCTCTCAACATGCTCTGATACCATGTGAAAATCCTCACAGCAGATCTAAGAGATGATGTATCTCACAAGAGAATAATTATTATTAAGCAAGAAAATATAAGAAGAGTGATACATGCAGTATAATGAGCAACAGAATAATATGGTATAGTAGAACTCAGATAGAAGCAATAATACTTTGGTCATACTAATTAATTAATCACAGTATGGACAAATAAATAGTACAATGGTAGAGAGGATTCGAATGCCTAAGGTGGCAATTCGAATTAGCCTCTCAGAGTGATCATAAGATCAATAGAGTGTCATCGGAGCACAAATAGGTGTCCTCATGATCATCGGAGCGCAACTGGAAGTCTTCATCATCATCAGTGGAGTCATCAATGCTCAAGAATCTGTAAACCATCAGTCAAACTAACTCTGGTAGGTGTAACTGAGTGTAACTCAATGTAACTGAGGGTAACTCAATGTAACTGAGTGTAACTGAGTGTAACTGAGTGCAACTGAGTGTAACTAAGTGTAACTGAGTGTAACTGACTGTAACTGACTGTAACTGAGTGACAACTGGACTGGTAGGTGAAGGAGGGCGAGTTACTCCCTAAAATCAAGGAAGAAGGGCGCATTAAGAAACTGGAGGGCTAAAACTGAATAGTGAGAAGCTCCTGGGGGCTAGCTAACTGAGGGCTAGGTGCTGTACTGATGACTGGGATGCATGCAAAATGCATGCAAACCCTAGAATGCATGCAAACCCTAAAAGGTGCATGCATGACTGAAAATGTAAATGATCAAAATACTGGTGGGACTAGGATGGAGTATAGGAATATCCTAACACTGTTGGCTTCAAGCTCTTCTAGTTCAGATATACGAACTTTCAAGTTCTTTTGCTCATCTTTTGAAATTGCTAGCTGCATTTCAAGTGAATTCTTCTCATTTTCAAGCCACTGGGCTTTCAAAGTGGTTTCTTCCTTTTCTTCCACGAGCTGCTTATATTTCCTTTTTATTTTGTTGCTTTATAATACCTCATTCTTCCTGTCATCTTTTATTTTGAGACACAGCTCTCTGTAGTTCTTAACAGTTTCAATCAAATGATCAATATTAGCTTTGCTTGCTTGGGCTGAAGCTATGGTGTAGCCTGCCTAAAATGACAGATCGGGGTCGGTCCCTTAGACCAGTGTAGTCTTCGATATTCTGAAGTCATATAAGTCCTCCCCAATTTCCATTTTCCTTACTCTCCTGTCAACAATAGCCCTCTTCCGTTCATGAAAATAGACAAAATCCAGGTTGGCCACTTGGCGCTGCTTGCTGGGGTTGTATGGGGTGAGTGCTAATTCTTCGGTGGAGACAACCCCTTCATGAGCTATCCCTAGTTGGGCAGCCTTTGTTGAACCTAAGTCCATGCCTGTTGGGTTGGGCGGGTTTTGTTCTGGAATTTTCTCCGCTTCTTATTTCTCTTGCCTCTCTGTTAGCGCTGCTAGCTCTGCTTGCAATCTGTCTGATTCTCCCAACAAGAATCTTTCTTCTTCTTGTAATTTGGTATTTTGTGCTTGGAGGATTCTGTCTTCTTCTTCTCTCAGAGCTTTTGCTTCCTACTCTTTCTTAATCTTAGCAGCCTTTTCTTTCTTTTTCCTTTCGGCTATCACTGCTTTTAACTTGTTTGCTTCATCCAACAAGGTTATTTCCTCTTGCTCCTTTTGGATTCTAATAGTTTCTGTGATGTACCTGTAATAATTAATTAATGCAAATACACAAGATATCGGAAATAACAGAACAGAATCACTTTTATATTGATCACGGGCCACTTCGAGGGGGCAACCTCCTTTGAGCAAGCTCAATACAATTAACTTCACGGTGCCTTCAATGACCTCAACGCACACTTATATACTAAGTCTATGCCCAATACTATGAGTCAAAACCATGGGACATATAAGACTACGGGACGACTTACAAAGCATATGCGTCCAATACTATGGGTCAATACTATGGGCTAATATAAACTACAGATCAACAAATACTACGGGACGACTTACAAAGCATATGCGTCCAACAACAATATACTAACATAGTAAAGAGAAGGGTTGACATAGGTTCCTAACATCCCCTCTCCCTTAGAAAAAGCTTTGTCCTCAAAGCTTTGGTTGGAGAAATTGCTGCAGAATTTGAAGGAGTGATTCCTCGGTAGCATCCTCAGTTTGCATTTCGGGCCACTGACGCCTTTGGAGTGTCAAGGAGGATTACTTGGAAGGATGTAGATGACGAAGAACCCTGTCAGCTGCGTGGAAAATGCGCTCAGAACGGTGCTGATCGGCTTGTTGTTTCAGGCGAATTCTGGCCATGTGAAGATTGTCCTGCAGAATGAGAAGAATCTGATCGCGGTGTCGAAGAACCGAGTCAATTTCCTGAACTGGAGAGCTGCTAAGGGTGTATGGAAGAAGAACAGGCGGTGTTTTTCCATAGCCTGCTTCATATGGTGTCCTTTGAGATGTGGTATTGTACCACCAGAGCGCTGCTAGGAAATCCATAGAAATAGTTGGCCAAAGCTGTGTAGGGATGGCCACGGGTTTGAGCAATCCCGAAAGGAGTGTCGTTTCCCCCTTGTTGACTTGGAAAGTATCATCGTCAGCCACCATCTGTTGAATTGTCATTTTTAGTCCCGACCAAAAGAAGTTACATTGTTCCTGGTCATACATTTTGCAGAACCCAGAGTGCCCTGTTGATGAAGAAGCATGGAGTTCATAGAAGAGATAGCCTTGTTGAACATATTGCAACCAATTTGGAACAAGCAGAGAAAGAGCTGTAAGAGAAACTGGGTCATCAATTGTGCGAGAAGGAGCATCTTCCACCATATTGTCCGTACCCTTCTTGTAAGTGATCACATAGGGACAACCCATGAGTTGGATAACCCATTGCAGGTGTGTTGGGGAGGAGACCCATTGTTCCAAAAAAATTTCCAGACTCGGGAGATCAGTCGTGATGCAGAAATAATTCCCTAATAGGTATGGCTGCCACTTCTGTACTGCATGCAAAATAGCCATCATTTCCTGCTGAGAGGTAGATGTGGCTACATTCTTACCGGAAAGGTCTCTTGAAGGCAGCAAGCTCATTGGTTCAGCAAAGATACCTGCATATCTATCCAAGGAAGTAGTGGAGACTGTTGATGGGTGCATCTGAATGGAATTGAGCTGAGCGATGACACTATGTGAATTCTTCTTAAGGATTTTTTCCAGGCGATGTGAACTGATGATGCAGAGAGACCCTGGTTGTAAGCCCATAAATTTGTGTTGTGCCCCATTGACTTTGAACTGCATCCAAAGTTCCGCAAAATCCCATAAGACGGGGCCAAGTGTGCGTAACCATTGAATGCCCAAAACCACATCACATCCGCCTAAGGACAAGGCAAACATGTCAGAGCGTAAGTTATAATCTTCCATAGAGATACGCACATTGTGACACTTCCCCTTGCAAGGTAAGGTACCCCCATTGGCAACCATGACTTCAAAGTTGGAGCAAGGATGGACAAAACAATCAGCCTGTTTGGCAATCCGAGGGTCAATGAAGTTATGAGTGCTACCAGAATCAATGAGGATGGTAAGAGGGAGCTTCTTGAAGTATCCCCTGACTCGCATTGTTTGTGGGGTGGTGACTCTGGTTACAGCATGGAGAGAGATCTCGGGTGGGTCGTCCTGAGATGGGGTGTCAACAGACAGGTGTTGAATGTCGACCTGATCATCTATTGTATCTGTAGCATCTTTACCAAGTTCTAAGGCAGGCAGAGAATCCACATCCAAGAGATAGAGCTTTTGTTGAACACATATATGTCCCCGAGTGAATTTCTCATCACAATTATAGCAAAGCCCTTTTTCTCGGCGTGCCTGCATTTCTATTTCAGACAAATGCTTGATAGGAGTTGGTTGAGGAGCAGGCATGATGGAAGGTCGTTGGGAACCCATATTTCTGAAGGGAACAAAGGTGGGTTTGGAGCGTTGTTGAGCTGCGATCTTGTCCTCGACCAGCTTAGCCAACCCTAGGACTTCCATCATTGTGTTGGGACAAAACATTTTGACCTCTGAGCGGATTTCATCCTTGAGACCACTGATAAAACAACTCCTGTAGAATTCATCAGACAATCCTTCTGTGTGATTGGCTAGTTTCTCAAATTCCATTTGATACTCTCTCACTGTGCCAGTTTGGTGAAGTTTAGTGAGTGCTCCTGTGAAGTCGTCAAAAGCATTAGGACCAAATCGCGGCAAAATGAGGTGGCAAAAATCTGTCCAATTTGGCTCGGGATGAGCTTTGATGTACCAACGGTACCATTGAAGGGCTTCCTGTTCCAAATGAAAGGATGCAAGTGGAACTTTCTGAACATCAAAAGTATTATGCAGACTGAAATATTGTTCTGCCCGGTATATCCATCCAGTCGGATCAGTACCATTGAAGCGAGGAAAATCAAGCTTTGGCCCACGAAAATTGCTAGAAGAAGAGAACCCAGTGGCTGCAAAAGATTCTGACTGTCTGGTATTGTTCATGGTTGAATGCTGAAGATGGAGGCTGAGAAATTTTTCATCCAGATCCTGGAGTTTGGTTTGGATGGCTGCAAGTGCTTCCTCCATGGTTGTTTCTCCTGCATGGGTGACAACCATAACCAGGATTTTTTTTTTTTTTAGTTGACTGGGTAGGAAAACAAAAACAGGAACTACTTCAGTAAGGGAAAATTTGGATTTGGGAAAAAATCAGAAGGGTAATTGGGGTTTGACTAGGTTTTGGACACTGTTGGATAGACAGGGAAACAAAAATGAGGATTTCAGAAGCGGGGTGAAAGAATGGGAAAATTTGGCAGAGGGGAACAAGGAAGCAGAATTCAGAAAGGAACTCTGTGGTAAAATTTGAAGGTGATTGGGTGAAATCCGAGGAAGTTATGGCAAACCCTAAAAATAGACAAATGTGAGATTTCGGGCTGTAGGAAGGGGAATTGAGGATAGGGTCCTCAGGAATGAAATATGCAGACTGGAGCGGTTTTTTTTTTTTTTTTTTCCAGACTGGAGCGGCTATGGCTCGGATTTTTTTTTTTTTTTTTTTTTTTTTAACAAACTGGAGCGGCTACGGCTCGGAAGGAATCTGGAACAACGTCGAACGGCTGGATCTGGAACGGCTTGCAAAATGGATCTGAAATAGCGTAGCAATGATCGACAATAGTTCAGCTGAAAGTAGATATGGACCCCAGGGATGTGCGGCTTCCTAACAGTTCAGGGGTTTCACTCGGCCACCAATGCTGTCTGACGGCTTGCGTATTGGGGCAGTACCCCTCACTCCACGGCTCAGGTAAAACTGATAACCGCTTTGCCACAAACGACAGCTCTTGGTTTACCTCACGGGTGGGAACTAGTCAATCAGGTAGGGGTCGTTGCCCTTTTCGCTGGCAGGTCCTCTCAATGGGCCAGCTACTTCGGGGTTCCTGTGGTACTCCTCACAATGAGTTTTAGGGCTTATGCCCAAGTACTTCCCACAGTTAAGTGGATAGGGATTATTCCCAGATCCGAACCTGCAACAGAAAAAATTTGGGCAAAAATTCCACTCAATGTTCAAAAACCGGATCTATATTGCTCAGAATCGCTATTATAGCATGTTTCCGGAACTGGAACAATCACTCTGCTTCTTCCCATGAAAGCAGAATAGAAATCTGGGCACTCGGTCAAAATATTTTCTCACCGCAATTTCCGCGGTCGTCACCGAAATTCTGAAAAATTGCTGATTTTAAATCCGCGATATCTCCACTTTTAGAACTCCAAATGAGATGATTTTTTTTTTGAAACTGCGTATTTTTGAAAGAGGAATTCAGATATGTAATCGGTTTCTTCTGATTTTGTGCATAAAGTTTCAGAAATTGATTTGAAAGTCGCCGCCCAAAAAAAGAAAAAAAAATTCCCACTTGTGCCAAGGAAAGTGCTCTGATACCAGATGTGATGTACCTGTAATAATTAATTAATGCAAATACACAATATATCGGAAATAACAGAACAGAATCACTTTTATATTGATCACGGGCCACTTCGAGGGGGCAACCTCCTTTGAGCAAGCTCAATACAATTAACTTCACGGTGCCTTCAATGACCTCAACGCACACTTATATACTAAGTCTATGCCCAATACTATGAGTCAAAACCATGGGACATATAAGACTACGGGACGACTTACAAAGCATATGCGTCCAATACTATGGGTCAATACTATGGGCTAATATAAACTACAGATCAACAAATACTACGGGACGACTTACAAAGCATATGCGTCCAACAACAATATACTAACATAGTAAAGAGAAGGGTTGACATAGGTTCCTAACAGTTTCCTCCTCTTGCTGCAATTTAATAACTTTCTCTCGTTCTTGTTATAATTTTGCAGCCTGCTCATTTTGAATTGCGTCACCTTCTTCTAGTTCCATGTCATTTGAACCTCCAGCTTGGGATGTTGCTGCCTCTTGCTCTAGTTGTACTAGACCAACAAGCCTGGGGGCAGAAGTTTTCCCACCTTTCTTCTTGTTGTAGTGCTTTCCTAGATCTGTTAATTTTTTGGTGCTATGGAAGAATTCTTCATTCAGTTCAATCTGATGGGTGTACTCAAAGGAGGTTCTGACATCACTAATATGTTCCGCAACTCTGTCACAAGGGTCATGCCTTCTCTTAAACTTTGTGCAAAAATGAAAGATGTCCAAATATTGAACATAATTTTCTCCCTCTTTTTCTCTTGGTAGGCTATATGCGCAAATATTGAAAGGCATTGGTGGATATAGCCCTTTCTTCCTCTCAGTGAGGATCCTACTGACCCCGCTAATGCTGAAAAACTGCCTTATGGCTTCTCTATGTATCACAAAATCTGTAGCATATCTGGGAAGCAAGAATGGAGCTACAGATCCTCCACTCATGCAGATGTAAGTTCCTTCTTGGGAGTGGTATTAATTACCATATGCTTCGATAACGGGCATAACATTTTCTGACATGCAATTTGGCTCCTCTGCAAAAAAAAAGTTGGTATAAGGGCATGATGAATTTCTCACAAAGTTGTTTGTAATAACTTGCGTACTTGCTGGCCCATGTGGGTTGATAAGCTATGAAGAGAGGTGTTTCCTTCCTGTTCCATGAGCAACCCAAATATGGGAAGGCGTGCTTGCTCAACAGGCAATCTATCAAATAGGAAGACATAAAGAAATCTTTTTTTTTTTTGAGTCATCCCTCCTTGGGTAGCGGTTAACTATGATTCTAGGCTTTCTGAAATAATATCAGCCCAATTGAAAATGGTGCCTAATGTGGCTATATGGAATATTACTGGTACCCAACCCAATTTGAAGATATTACCATTGGGCATGCTGAAGATCCAGCTCAACATCAAAACAATGAGTCTATAGGGAGTCTTCAGGAGGTTACTCTCATATTCATTTGTCTGCCTTTTCCTTACCTACCTGTCGGCTATTGTCATTTTTCTAACAGAGATCGGAGGGTACATGGGATGTTCTGCTATTCATTTACTATCCAACCACGTTCTTACCGGGGGAAAAATGTAAGCAGCTACGATATGTTCAGGTGCGAACGACGCCAGATTCATTCTATTTTTGTCGGTTATGAACCTGGTGTCAGCTTTGACATGAGGGATCAACCAGCCAAGGACCTCAAAACATGGAAATAATTCAGGTCTGGTTGCTGCTTTGTGTATACAGGACTTCTTAATGTTTGCATATACCAAAGTGTCTTCTAGGGAACCATTTGGGTACTTATGATCCCTGATGAATCTATACAAGTCACCCCATTTAAAATCTGGGCCAGAGCTTCCTAGAGGCACATTAGTGGTGGCTTGCGTATCATTGAACATAGTTTCAAGTGACGTATCCAACAGGATCTCCACTTCTAAATCTGACTCTACCTTTTGTGCGACCTTCCTTCTTGCAGACCTTCTATGCATGTCAAACCTGATGTTTTTAGAGTGGTTTTCCATGGTTGGTGCACCTATCCAAGCTGATAAAACTAATAAAACGTCCACTATTTGCTCCTAGAATCTTTCTTGGCCTTGAGAATAATGAGTTGTTTGAACTCCGTTCTCTGTGCTTATAGGGGAAGAGTTACTTCCCATTAGGTGGATTAATGTGAGTTTGGTGGGCACAGGGATAAAAAACATAGCGAATTAACGCCACACAAGTCAAGTTAAATCGCCTCATCAACCCAGCAAGGGTGTATTGAAGGGCATCGAACGATGTCCTCAACACTCAAGAGCTCCGATGGTGTGGGATTGGTGCAGTGGCACTATTAAGCGTAGTACTTGCGATCGCGACGGGGAAAATATCATTAGGTTTTGCACCCAAGAGATGTGCCAATGACAAGGTCCACTTATAGAGAATGATCGTGGCAGTGATCTTAAGGTTAGGTTTTGCACATCGAGCGGAGGAGATATTGTTAAGTTTTGCTCCCAAAAGATGCGCCAATGGCCAAGTGAACGGGATCACGAATGCAGCGACGAATTTATGTTGAGCTTTTCTCTAAATATGGGGACTTCAGGGATAGACTTTGCGCTACGGGTGGATGCGTCGAGATGATGCAAAAAGATATGTTTAAAGCTTGCGCATTGCGGTGCAAAAATTAATCTTGTGATTTGCACATTGCTAATAAAGACCAGACCCAAAACTTGTGCCTTCCAGTGCAAAGTTAATCATGATGTCTGCACCTTTAGCGCATACTTTGAAAATTAAAGGTGTGCTTTGTGTTTAAAGAAAGAAATTCCTTAGAGAAAAATCCTCAAGGAAGAAGGAAAGAAATAAAGCTTTAGAGAAGTTTGAATCAAAGGAGTAACTAGGACTTGGACAAAACCAATCTTCTCAGCAAACAATAAATTGAGGGGCCCTAACATTTACCAACAAATTTGGGGAGGGATGTTGCAGCAACAACAATTGGCGATTCGCTAGTGAACACAGATCTTTGAAACACAATCTTTTCAAGATCAGAATGACTCTTAAACTGATAGCCACAAGTGTAACAAATGCCTCACAGTTCAACCTTCAAGGATGTAGTGATGTCTTTATCATATTGGTCACTTGGGAAAGGGGACGTAGACTTATTCTTCTTTCACACTCTCTCAAGGCCAGAGTATGAAGTTAATTCCCTTAGAATCTGTCTTTATGGTGATCTGACTAAGAAAGGACTCCACAGGATCCTAACAATGCGTCGAAGGGATATTCATTTGTTCCTCATTCCCATGCTATTTGGATCCCTTTTGGATGTTTCTATAATTGGTAGATTTGTTGGTTGAGCCTCCCAGAAATAACTTTCTTGAAAAATCCAATCCTTTGATTTCGGTTCTTCGATCCATAATGTCCTTTTGTGTGAGTGAGATTTTATTTGATTTTCAAGCTTCACGAATGGAGAAGAACTTTACTTGGGCCGAATTATTTGAACAGCTTATTGATTTGAAAATTTTTCTTCATCTCAGCCATGCTTTAATTGAGGCAAGAATTTCTAGGAATCAGACTCATTGATATAAGCACTTTCGGTTTTTATTTGTAGCATGGAATCATTTAAATACCATACACCTGTGAGGCATGCTTCCTTTCCATGGATCCCAAATAGAAAAAGGACCTTGGGATAGATATTAATATTAAAGTGGATGAGACCTCGAGATAGTGAGAGAGAAGTATTGAATCATTAGTCATTTAACTAGGGTTATTTTGACCAAACAGAACACGACCTCTACATTACAGAAGGTTGATTGGTAAAGGAAAAGTTGCGGGGCTATTTTCTTTATAAGTAAAATTTCATCTTTCAAGATTTTGAGTTTTGGTTGGAGCTCTTGTTCTACACTTACGCCAGGAGTTGGGCTGGGTCTTAGTTTGTAAAGAAAACAAACTCAAAAAGGAAGTGAAAAGACAAGAAAAATTAGACTAAACTACTAAAAATGTTCAGGGAAGAAAAACAAGATAGGAAAGCACAGAAACGAAAAGAAAACAAAAGAAACCACTTATTTATGTACAAAGGTCTGAATGAGACTATGCAAAGTATTGCTTTAGGGAGAGGCCATTGAGAGGAAGGATTACTTTTTCTCCCTGGAGGTCTTTCAGCTTGTAAGTAGATGAACCAAGTTTCTCGGAAATTAGATAAGGGTCGACCCGTAGATGTTGGAAGTTTGTATACATTCATTTTCCCTCATGCTGATGATCCCACTTCAGGACTAATTCTCCTTCTTCAAAATTTCTTTTTCCGGACTTTTGTTTATCAAACCATCTTTTGACTATGTCTTGATGTTGGTGGAATCGGTCTTTGGCTTTCTGCTGATATTCTTCAAGCTTCAGTAAGGTGTCAATTCTAGAAAGCAAAACTTGACTACTAGTACCTCGGGATGCTTGGGCCAATTGCAAGGATGGGAGTAAGAGGTTAGGAGGGGGGATGGATTCTCTACCGTAAACAAAAGTATATGGGAAAACTCCCAAAGCATTCTTTGCAGTGACTCTATCCACCCATAAAGCATTTGGAGGAGCAGTGTGCCAACTTCTCTGGTTTTCAATTATAGTCTTCTTGAGAATTCAGATGAGATTTTTGTTTGGACTCAGCTAATTGATTTCCCTAGGGATAGTAATTGGCTGAATAATGTAGTTTAATTCCTCTTTCATAAAAAAACTCATTTATTTTAAAATATGAGAAATAAGTTGCATTATGAAAAACTAGGGAAATTGGAACCCCAAACCTAGTTATGATGTTCTCTTTTAAGAAACTAATGACTGCATCTTCATTGATTTTGTGCAATGGGATAGCCTCTATCCATCTCGTAAAATAATCTGTGGCTTTAAGGATATACCGGTGCTGCAGAGAAGAATTTGGTTTTATCTCTCCAATGACATCTATGCCCCATTGTTCAAAAGGTTCCGCGATGATAACCAGTTGTAATGGTACTGCTGCCTTGGGTAATTTCCCAGCACTTCTTTGGAATACATCACAATGTCTTGCATAGGCATGAGAATCTCTGAACAAAGTGGGGCAATAAAATCCAGCCCTCGGTATCTTGTGAGTTGTGGTGTCTCCGGAATAATTCCCACCAGCAGCGCCATCATGTAGCTCTTTGACCACCTTACTTGCATCTTCCTTCTCTAAACATCTGAGAAAAATAGCATCATAATTTTTTTTTAAAAGTACTCCATCAATGATCTGGTAAGCTGCCGAATTCAAACGGAGTGCTCTTCTTTGCTTAGAACTCCAATGTTCTGGTTGGTACCCTTGTTGCAAGTAGTACATTAAGTCTCTGTACCAAGATTCAGGCGCTGTGAAGATAGGGCAGATTTCAGCTGTATTTAGTTCAGCCTCGTTTTCCCAATCTCGATTTTCATCTATTGGGTGCTCAACGAGCAATTTACATAGGCCTGGGCCTTTAATAATAGTGGATGGTTTAAATTCTAGGTCATATTCTTGAAGAGAGGTGACCCAATTTCCTCTTCTTTCTCCCAACTCCTTTTGAATGAACAAGGATCTGACAGTTGGATGGGGAACCACAACTTTAGTTTTGTTCTTAAGGATATATGGCCTGAACAGTTTTACTGCTTTGTACATGCTGTATGCCTGTTTATCTACGATATGATAGTTATGTTCAGCGCCCTGCAGACCAGTGCTCATAAACAATATTGGGTATTCATCTCCTAATTCCACCTTTTGCATAAGCACAACTGCGAGAGAGTCATCTGAAGCAAAAATATATAAAATAAAATCTTTGTCAAAATATGGACATCTTATAGAGGGGGCATTGGCTATGGCTGATTTGATATCCTTAAATGCATCTTTCTCTAAATATTTCCACTTTAACTTCACACTTTGCTTGACCATTTGCTGCAGAGGTTTGACCGTCTGAGCGAAATCAGCGACAAACCTTCGAACAAAATTGATAGTGCCCGTAAACGACTGCATATATTTTTTATTCTGGGGCGTGGGCATTTTATTGATAACTTGGACTCTCTCTTGATCTATTGAAATTCCTTTCTTTGAGATAATGTGGCCCAAAAGTTTGTCTTCTAGAACAGCAAAGACACTCTTCTTGGGGTTTAGAGGTATACCATACTTCCTGCAACGGTCAAAAATCTGTTTCAAATGGAATATATGGTCCTCTCTTTTCTTCGAGAAGACTATCACATAATCCAGGTATACTACAACACAATCACCACCCAATCCTCGAAAAGCAATGTCCATTGCTCGTTGGAAGGTGGCTCCTGCATTTATCAATCCGAAAGGCATTCTTCGGTATGCGAACGTTCCCCACTTAGTGTGGAAAGTAGTCTTAAGATGGTCTCCTCCCGCTACCAACACTTGATTGTAACCGGAGAAACCATCTTGTAGAGAAAACATTTCTTCTCCTGATACCATCTACAAAATTTGTTCCATTGAACGAACAGGATAATTATCTTTATCAGATGCTCTGTTCAGGTTTATGAAATCTACACATAATCTTATTTCTCTGGACTTCTTCCTTACGGGAAATAAATTAGCAACCCATTCCGAATGCTGGACTTTAAAGATGATCTTGGCGTCTAATAACTTCTTTAATTCCTTCTGAATCAAAGGCTCGAGAGTAGGGTGCATTCTTCTTAGTTGTTGCTGAAAAGGTTTAACACTTGCCTTCATAGGTATGATATGCTGAATGATGTGAATATCATATGTTTTTAGATCTTCATACGTCCAAGCAAACACATCTTTATATTGCTGGAAAAGTTTGATGAACCTATCTCTTTCACCCAGCAAACAACATCTACCAATATTGACATATTTTGGTTCAACCTTTGTGCCGAGATTTATCAGTTCATGCTGCATAGTAGAACTATGAGTTTTAACATTTGTGGGTTTCTTGAATTTGCTCTGCAAATCGAACAAACTTTCCAGTGATCTCACTCCTTTAGGGATGAAATTTCCTTTGACTGCGTCCTTATTTTGCAGATCACCATCATGCTTTTCTTCATCTATAACAGCTTCTTGCAACATGTCTTCATTTGTAAGGAAACTAGTGATTTGGTTGTCATCATCAAACACCCTGAAATTTGTTATATTATCTGGAATGGAAGGCCTGAAAACCAATTCAATAGAACACTTATTATTAGTAGGCACCAACCTAGAAGCAGAAGTACCTAACAAGTCAATGACAACATTCTATAATCTGAGAATAGATTTTATATTAAAAGCTTCAAAGTTGGTAATCAGATCCCATACCTCAGACTGATAACCTTTCAAATGTGGTGAAAGACAATTAATCGTGTCTCTTACCTATCTGACGACTATTTCCGAGTCGCCAAAGACTTTCAGATATTTAACATTCAAACCAATGGCTTTCTTCAATCCATGGACTAAAGCTTCATATTCACCAGTATTATTAGTACAATCAAACTCTAATCTACAAGACAAGAAGTGCTTTTTCCTCTCGAGATCCATTAGAACACAACCGGCCCTGGATCCTTACTGAGTCTTGGAACCATCAAAGTATAAAACCCAAAAAACATTCTTTGGTCTAACTAATTTAGTATCTGAACCACCTAAGTCAGTAACTAAGTTAACTATGTTACAGTCGATATCGTCAGTCCGAGAAAATTGAAGGAGATTGGACTATTTGTCTGATTCATTGATGGCATCTTTTGAATGATAGTTTCCAGACTTTATTTCTAAGAAACAAGTCCCTATGACGGAAGATGAGAAAGCTACGGCTTCATTCTTTCCCTCTAGCTGAGTTACATTATGTTTCATGTGCGGTTCTCTCAGCACTTTAATTTGGTTTCTCCTATTCTAATAGGGAAGCCATAAGTGGGACCAATCTGTGGCAAAATAACCATCTAGTTTGGTTGACCAATCTCTGCTTAGGATCAAACCATAAGCTTCAAGGATATCAACTACCATTATATCAATGAATTGACACACCCTAGAATTTGCAAACAACCTAATAAGTACATCTTTCATTTCCCCAATTACCTTAACAACGGTCCTGTCCAGCTGAATAATTTGGGCTGGGGATGGTGTTGGCTTGCCATTGATCCTTTTGCAAATAGACAATGGCAAGACATTCGAGGAAGCTCCAGAATCTACTAAACAGTTATGCACATTGTGATTGAAAATTTCAAAAGTTAAAAAAAATGGCAATGTTTGGGATTTAGATTTCCTGCCAATACTAGCTTCATTAATTTTAGGGTCTTCCTGAGTATCTGCTAACGATGCACTAGATTGGGGTTCAAGAGCTTGCAACAATTTATTTCGTTGCTGGGGCAAGATACACATATCGAATATCGAAACATTTGCTTTCACTTTCTTTATATCTTCAATTATGTCATATCCCATATCGCATTCCTTTACAACTTTGGGTTGACTATCAGTTTTATTCAAGGTTACTTTTGTTGGCTGAATTGTTTCAATGCTTGGATGTTTAGTAGGCATTTGATTAGGTTTGGGCTGTGGTGGAATGACCGTGATGTGCCTTTTGGTATCTCTTTGGAGGTTTTAGGCTTGGGCGTGGTTGAGCTTGGAACTGGATCAGTGACTGGACCTTTACTGCGAGTGTTAATGTTAATAGTTGAGACTCGACTTTCCTCGGGATAATCTTCAACTAATTCAGTTAAAACTACCCAATCCCATAACACCATACTAGTGTCTGTGGCTAGTTCTTTAGGTTTAGGATTTTGATCCTTTGGAGGATTGTATTGGTATGGGATTTGTGAGTCTAGTATTTGGTTCATCACCAAGCTCATTGAATTTATCCATTCCAGACAGCTTTTTTCAGAGTGTGGTTATTGATGAAAGGTGCAGAATTGTTCCATTCCTACTTCATTCAAATTCAAAACAGGAGAGTTATTGACAGGTGGATGAGGCTGATCCTTTTCCTCTCTTTTGTTGTAGAAAGGTTTAAAAATATTCTTGGAAGTGCTAGCTGCCTTATCCTTTTCAAGATCTACAAACTTATTGGACAATTTTTGCATCATTTTGACTACATTTTCCATATCCATTGATGGTTATTCCTTATTCCTGGTAAGCAAGAATGGTTTCTTAGTGGTTGTTGTTTTTGTTCTCTGCTTTTCCTTCTACCTTCCTAGCTTATTCAAAATTATCTATTAAGGTGGTTTTCTTAGTTCTTTTGACAAACATCGCTAAGGGGGGATAGAGTGTGGTTGTATAGTATTCCACGAAAGATTCTTCTACGGGTTTAGCTACCTCACTAAAATTATTTAACAATGTGGTGAATCTTTGGTTGGATTCTTGTACCTTATCTTTCTTTTCCATCCTCATGGACAACAATTCTTTCATGATCGTAGCTACTGTTTTTTTATTTCCATATTGCTTTACAAAACATTGTTCAAATTCTTCCCAATTGGATATCGATTTGGCTTGTAAACTAAAGTACCATGAAGACACCTTAGGCTCAAAAGTATAAGGAAAGTGTAGCTAGGGTTTTACCCCTAGCTTTTGCAAATGAGCACCTACTAAGGAGAATGGACTCCTTAGTAGCAGTTCAGTAAATGTAAATAACTAAGCTAAAACAGAAATTAAATTACTTCTAAAACATGCATCAAACATAAACAAAAGATGTAAAGAATGGCTTTTTGTATTAAAGTTACCTTCAATGTGAAGGTTGATGAAGCTCCTTGCAATGTCCAAGAGGGTTGCTCCAAGCTCCAATGTGCTCCTTCTCTTTCTCCAATGGTGGGACTGGGCCAAAAGTGGCTCTCAAGGTGAAAGTAGTTTAATGGTGAACTAGGGTTTCAAGAGAGATTTTGGCAGAGTAAGGGTGCTTATGACTGTGGATATGGAATAAGGGATCTCCATCACCTATTTATAGTTTTTTGGTGGTGGAGTGCTGACCCATGGTTTTAGGAAACACATGGTTTAGGGTAGCTGTATAGGGTTTTTTTCCTCCTTTTCCTCATTATTTTATATTTTTTATTCCCTTTTTAGGGGATTTTTGCTATTTTTGGAGGAAAAGAGGGTTTTTTAGCCCTTTTTTAGGCTATTTTGATGGTTTTGTGGCCTTTTGGAGGCATTTTAGGCCTTTTGGAGGCTTTTAAATGGGATTTTTTGGGATTTTAAGGGAAATATGGTAGGAAAATGGACAAATGAGCCATATAATGTGGTAGATGAGGTAGTGAGCACTTTTTGGGTGTTAACAGATTGCCCCCTGATGTGCGAGGGCAGGAGCTCATCGTATGGCCGATGGACATCATAAGTCATGAATGGTTTTCCTGGGGTGTGGAGAGAAGAGAAGAAACAAACTGAAGCCCGGAACAACGATCCCGAACAACTGTAAGAACTAAAAGTACATAACCTCAATAATGGATGAGGAATCATCTGATCATATGGACGAGGAGGGCATTCCCATGCTCGTATCAGGATATAACATAACAATAACAACGGGGTCCAAAAAATGGGGACCTAACATATACATGACCTCAAAAACTGAATGAGGAATAATCTCAATATATGGACGAGGCGGGCATACCCATGCTCGTATCAAGATACATAAACAGAACTGTGAGGCCCGAAAAGGGGGACCAGTAAGATACATGACCACTGTGTACATCATAAGAGTCCAGAGGGGACACAAATCTGGGACATACCGCTGGGCAGACCATGTGTGAACTGAAGAACTGGTGCACTGGAATATCAACAGTGCTGCTGAATGTGGTACCAAGGGAACTGATGAGCTGCTGGATCAGAGTGACAAGAGGTACACTCACAATGGTACACTGAACTGGAACTGAAATGGGTACTCAAGGAAGCATAGAACTGGATGGATTCCGAATACAAACGCCAACGCAGCTCGGACATCCAGGGGAACATATAACTGGGCGTTCCGAAGTGACTCACCAATGTGCTAGAGTCAAGGGAAATCCGGGGTCTTCGACTAAAAACTGATGGGATATAATCCTACGCGATTCTCAACGATGCGATCAAGGTGCTGAAGTCGAGCATGTGAGAAACAACCACTCGGAGATGCAATGAGGACTCCTCTCAGAATGATCCGTAGGCACTTACCACAGATGGTGATAAGTCCAAGGCGTAGGGACCTCTGGGCCTATCCTCTGGAATAGAGGAGCTGTCATCGACAGAGGGAGACCTGCAACTATCAAGGAAATGATGTTTCCTTGACAGGAGCGCGAGGTACAGGACCGAAATGTGATAGTACTGATGGCAAGATGGACAAAACTGTGGGGGGACAACTAGGCAAGTAGAGTGGGTGAACTCAAACTTCCTTTGTTCAGAGTATGATAATGGGGATGATCTGGCAGCATATGAAACTAACTGAGGGGAAAGGGATCATAGCTGTAATGGATCTGGGAGGGTAACTGGGCTGAGGGAGTCTCAAGCTGGTATAAAATGGCAGGAGACTGCAGAATACTCTGAACAAAGGCGACCTGATTGGGGGTGCTACCGAGATGATCGATCATAGTGCCAGGAGGCACAGGAGGGTACTTCTTCATGGGTTAAGGAACTAGAAGAAGTGGGTGTAAAATGATACTGTCGTGTGGATTTATACGAGCCCAGGACAGTTCATGCTCATGGTTGCTTTCAATTTTAAGGAGTCTGAAAGCGATAAGAAGACTCTGAAATGATGGAATGGTACTGTCGTGTGGATTTTATGAGCCCAGGACAGTTCATGCTCGTGGCTGCTTTCAATTTTAGAGAGTCTGAAAGCAAGTAAGAAGACTCCAGGGGGTTGCTTTTTTCGTAGATTTAGTCTCCAAGGCCCAAAGAAGCATAAAAGTATGCAATGAAGAACTCTTCTAGCCGGTGTGACTAGAGTATTCCTTTTTCGTAATTAGTCTACCAGGGCCGGAAAAGGGTTAAACTTATACCAGATCGACGCCCTTTCAGGTACTTTAACGAGCATGAAAGGAAGCAAGATTGCTCGGTGATCTTTTCATTCTTTTAGGAGTCAGAAAAGAGCTTAACGGAAACTCCCTAAGTGCCTTTTTCGTAAAGGAATTGTCCGGCCCGAAAAAGGGATAAAATTATACCGAACAAAAGGAATAGCCAGGCAAGGAGGAAGTGTTCAATCAAGGATCAGTAAGGATGATCAAGAACGAAGGTAGGGGGAACACTGGTGGACCTCCTTGCGGGGTAGATGAAATGGTGGCAAAATAACGAAACATTTGCAGTGTGATAGGAGTGAATGGCTCATGTACAAAAGTGGAACAATCCGATGGTGGCCGATGTGGCATGCAAACCGAGGCAGCAAGGTGTCGGGATACAATGTTGGAATTGTACCAATTGAGAGCGAGAAATGATCTCAAGCATCATCACGAGCTCGAAAAAATGAATCCGGCGATATAAAGGGTGTCAAAAATGGGTAACGGCCGATGTGGCACGCACACCGAGGCGACGAGGGCGTTTTGGAAAAATACCCGAAAAATCGGGGGGTGAGAGCGAGAAATGATCTCAAGCATCATCACCAGCTCGGAAAAAATGAATCGGATGATATAAAACATATCAAAAATGGGCTACGACCGATGTGGCACGCAAACTGGGGCGACAAGGTGTTGGGACACAATGTTGATATTGGTCCTGGTGAGAGCGAGAAATGATCTCAAGCATCATCACGAGCGCGGAAATATGAATCCGATGGTGCAAATGGTGCGAAAAATGGAGGTCATAAGGACTCCGGAATGGTCAAAGGAAAGAACTATGTATATCAAATCAAATATACAAGTGATATGTGACCTCAAAAATGGTTGAGATCACAAATGTGAAAAAGTGAGCAGGGTTAATGACTTGCCCCCATGCTATGTGCATGGGGTTTGTGACTATGGATCACATATGTGTGGGTTTGAACAATGGGTTCATTGACATGCTGAGATAGATGTGATGGGGCAGGTTCAAAATGATTGATCATTCCCCCTATCCCAGGTTCGAGGGAATCCATTATGCCCCTTGACTCAGAGGTGTCAAGGTGGTGCTCTATGATGGTGGGATCAAGACCGGGCATTTCGGTCTAGGACTAGTCAAAGACATCATGGGATTCTCGGAAGAGTTTTCGGTACTCCTCAATCTCTTGTTCACTGCAGGAGGCTCCGAAGGCAATGCATTCATTGACACCAGGGGGGTCAGAGATATCTATGTGGATAACGGGTGAGATATTGGCCATGTTACCCTCCTCGAAGGCGTCAGGAGCAGGAATAGGGTCCTTGAACCAGTCGACCTTGGTGGGGAGGAAGTCTTTAGACTCAACTGTGAATTGGTTAGCTGTCTAGAGGAGGATTCTTCTGGGATGAAATAGGAACGGTGGTGCATGTCATCCCAGGGATAATCCAGGGCAGTCAGGGCCTCAAGAACTTCCTCATCAGTACGGAAAGTTTGCGTCGTCAAATCGGTTGACGAGGGGGTAGTAGTGGAAGAGATCATGTAAATGGTGTTGACCTCCCCGGATGGGGGTGAGATCGGGGGGTGAATCTCTTCAATTGTAGTTGGTGCCGTCTCAAGATCCAGATTGTTCATCTCATAGAGAGCCGCTTTGTAATCCGGGAGATTAGGACAATGGTGTGAGTAATGCCCGTAAATACCGCATATGGCGCAGGGGTGGTTGGTACGTAGGGACTTACCTTTAGGCTTGGGAGTGGGGTTTAGTTTGACAGTTGGGATGTTAGGGTCATCGTCAAGCATCTGCATGTGCTTCTGTAATGCTGGTAATTGTGGGCATTGGTGGGTCACATGGCCCAACTCGTCGCACAGCGAGCATTTGGGAGGAGCATGAAACACTGGAGGGTTTTTGACTGTCTTGGGAGGTGGTACAGTAGTGTAAGGTTGTGGACCTCTGCCCCCAGTGGGTTTGGGAGTAGGAGGGGGAGTCATGGAGGACGAAGGGGTAGAGACACCGGGAGGTGGCTGAGTGGTAGTAGCCATGGGTTGCACCGGTTGGAGGACGACGTCTGGTGTCAGTGGACGAGCGGGAGGCGAAAGGTACCAGACGGGTAATCCCAAGGTTAACCCCGAGAGGCTAAGGGTAGCCATAACCGGGGCGCTTACTACTCCCGATGGAGGGACTAGAAAGGGGATGGTATGGATCGGTGTAACACCAATGTGGCTAGGTACTAATGGTGGTTTAGGCAACAAGGGTGGTTGATTGTTAGGTGGTGGGCTGTCATGGGACAAGGTACATAAGTCAGACACGTCGGGCGTAGATGCCGGGGGAGGAATGGATTGAAAGGTGGAGGTCATCGACGCATCTGAGTAGACTCCAGGCCCTGTAGAGGAAACAAACGAGGTGGTGGCACGAGAAACAGGTTGTTCCACCATGGGGAGAACATTTTCAGGTGCCGCGGGAGCACTAGGATCATAGTAGGTGAGCTGGTCAACCTTAACCACGCGTCCCTCATGGGGGAACATCATGGTGCGAAAGACGGAAGAGGCAACCGCCCGCATGGCATACATGTAGCTGCGGCCAAGTAAAAGGTTATAATCCAATTGGGCATTGATTACCTCAATGTCAATGAGGATGGTTTTGCCACCTAACTGGACGAGGACATTGGCTAGGAGGCCTTGGGGCTGAGCCGAACGACCGTCGTAGGCACGTAATGCAGTGGTGGACTGCTGGAGAGTGGGGGATCCCAACTTCTGCCATACGAATGTGGACATAACGCATGTAGAGGCACCTTCATCGATGATGCATCGATGGATGACAAGATTCTGAATGGAAACAGAAACTTGGAATGCTAGGGTGGAAGGCAGGCGAGGTTCAGATTGGTCTAAATCAAATGCCATCAAATTCGAATCATTTGGGTCAATCCCCCCAATGGCGGAGAGTAAAGTCTTGCGCTGGGAAGGGCAATTCTTCAAGACTTCTAACGCAGACATGGCTGCGGGAGATTGGGCTAGGTCGTCTACAATGTTGTAGTTTGAGGTAGCACGCGCATTGGGGTTATTATTGATACGGCGAAGTGGCAAACGAGGGGATTTGGGAGCACCATCTAGTGGAGGTGGAGGAATACGTAACGCTTGATCGGTGGGATGAGCGTTAGTAGGTTTTTCTGTGGGGGATACGTCAGTAGTGGAGCCATATTGGTTCCGACGAGTCTGAAGGTTGACGTCAGCGGAGGACATCATCAACAAGTGCTGAGTTCCCGCGTCAAACATGGGTTGATCGGGAGCCGCGTACGTGATTTGCTGTTGGGGTTGCACGTTGGCTTGAGTGGGAGCCAACGGCTGAGTGTTTATGACGCCTTGGGTTGGTAATGGGTTTTGCAGCACCAAAGGTGTCTGTTGAGGTTGAGGGGGGTTAGGAGGCGCCTGAGGAGCTTCCTGCCCTTGGCGGTGGGCATCATCAACCTAGAGTTGCCTAGCTCGCTCCAAGTGTGGGCAAGCATGGGTGTAGTGGCCATAGACCCCGCAAATAGAACAAGGGTGGTTTGTTCGCAGATTAGGGTTTTTAGCCTGCTTGGGCGGGCGATCAGGGTTTTGGTTAGCAGGGGCTGCATTATTATTGTCGCGGGGATTCGCCGGTTGACCAGCTTGGTCTGTAGGTTGGTTGTTCCCACGATTACGGCCCCTTCCGCGGTTTTGTTGGCCCTGGTTACGTTGGTTGTTTTGGTTTTGCTGCGGGTTTTGTTGGGCGTAAACTTGCCCTTGGGCAGCAGGTGGATTCTGAGGTTGTGCAGGTGCGGGAGCAGGCTGCGGTGGATGATATGCAAGGTGAGGCTGAGCAGGTGCAACAACTTGAGGGGGTTGCTGATATGGCTGCGGAGCAGGTTGTGGGTTTTCCGCAGGTGCTGCCTGTGGCGGATAATAAGCAGGTTGGGCTTGTGAAGGTGCAGGAGCTGAGGCAGCCTGCTGATGGTAGTAAGGCTGAGGTGCGACGGGGGGGGCATAAGAGGGAGTCGCATGACCGAAACACTGAGGAGGACATGAGGGTCCATGGTGGTGGTGATGTGTCATGGGAGCATACGAGTTGGTTGCTCCAGACTGTGAGGTAGCCCACGAAAGGTCGGGGGCCAGGGGGTAGGACGTGCTATTTTGATGGTTTTGTGGCCTTTTGGAGGCATTTTAGGCCTTTTGGAGGCTTTTAAATGGGATTTTTTGGGATTTTAAGGGAAATATGGTAGGAAAATGGACAAATGAGCCATATAATGTGGTAGATGAGGTAGTGAGCATTTTTTGGGTGTTAACAGAAAGAGTCTACAGACTACATCTTCATGCTGCACTTTCAAAATATTCAAGGCTAAATAGAAACTCTTAAGGCGATCTTCAGCAGAGATACCCTTACCTGGGTCATACTTAGGCAAACATTTCTTAGGATTCTTAGGAATATTGTGGAAAGGTCCAACCAAATTTAATGCCCCTCTCACTCTCCAGGTAGGTATAGCCATAGCTCCTCGTGGAGAATTAGGTGGGGTATCTCGAGGAGTATGAGGTGAACAATTATTTGGAGTGCACAGTTCTTCAAGATCTAGAGGATCCTCAAGTTCTATTTCTCCAAGAGGTTTTGTAATTTCTTCTAAAGACAAGTCTACTAATTCTTCGAAGCTTTGAACAAGAACTGAATCACTCATGTACTGTCTTTCTTTTCTAGGGACTCATCTTCTAGGAAGGAAAGGAATCACGTTTAAACCACCAAGCTATTTAATGTAAGCACGGGTATGTCTCCTTAGATTTTCTACTTTAGCAAAAGGTATAGCATAGAGTGTTTCTTGATTTTCTTGATTTCAAAAACTCAGAGTTGGGGTTTTCTTGATTTGCCACTTCCAGATCTGAATTGTCTCGGTGTGATGAACCTGTGATAAGTAATTAATGCAAATACACGAGATATCAGAAATAATAGAACTCAAAATAAATTTTATATTGATCACGTGCCACTTCGAGGGGGCAACCTCCTTTGAGCAAGCTCAATACAATTAACTTCACAGTGCCTTCATAGGCCTCAACATACACTTATATACTAAGTCTAGGCACCAATACCATGGGTCAATACTATGTGTCAATACAAACCATGGGCTAAGTATAGGCACCAATACTATGAGTCAAAACCATGGGACATATAATACTACGGGATGACTTACAAAGCATATGCGTCCAATACTATGGATCAATACTATTGGATAATATAAACTATGGATCAACAAATACTACGGGATGATTTACAAAGCATATGCGTCCAACAACAATATACTAACAAAGTAAAGACATGGGTTCCTAACACTCGGATTGCTGTTTTAAGCGGGTTTCCAGCTGGATCTCCTCTTAAAGAAGAGTCTCCTATATCAGCCATACACTGGTGGCCCTCCTTCTAGAGCCAAAAACTGTTGATGCCTCGAAAATCATAGCATCAATCAGCAAGGGATTCTCCCTGGTAAACAGTCCCAATTAGATTGTCCATCGTTTGATGTAGGGAATCCGTCCAGTTAACGATTCCAGCTACCATAAGATTTAAATATTTTGGTTCTTTACACTGGTTGCAGCCTAGTTCACCGTTTGTGTATTTTATTCTAAGATGATATGCAAGTGCCCTAAGCTAAGTATATGTAATTAACCTAAATTAGTCTAAAAACTGTGTAAGCAAACCTATTCTTTCCTTGCAAGGAGCAAACTGTAGAGATGAGTAATAAACTGCAAGAAACATCTAAAGATCACACAGATAGCCATTTAATCATAAAGATGTGCCTACAGCAGAATATGAAAGATATTAAAGATAGCTTCAATTTATTTAATACATTCCATTACTCATTTGAGATAAACATATTTGCACAGGAAGATGTAAGAGCATTCATCACATAGAAACAATTCATGATAGAAAAGAATGATCTCACAACAATATGCAGATGATACAGGAATAATCCAGCACACATTTGACACATTCTCCAGGAAAAAATGCCTTCTCCCAGGCTTTCATTAGGCAAAATCAAATTCTTTGAGAAAGTAGCAAAGTAATTCACGTACTAGGAAGAAATTCCATTCACCTACCAAAATCCCATTCAATTCTCTCCTATTCTCCTATATATAGTTTTACAAAATGCTACTTGAGCTGCCAAGTGTACCTTAAACCTAGTAATTTTGATTTATCATTAAAAACCTCAAATATTGAATTCTTATGACTCATGCCAATCCTCTTTCACAACAGATAAAAAGAAAGGACAACTATCTATATAGACATTATACAATTAACCACTTTTAGTTACTTTGCAAAATCAAATAAGGAAAATTATTGTCCATCTGGCTCTGCTATCTTGATGGGTCATTCCCCTTCTGCTAATTTGTCCTCTTCAACAGGCTGGCTTGCTTTTGCAGCCTTATTTACCTCTTCTATATAACTGGCCCATTGACTCATTTCCCTTAGTATTGTTTTACTTCTTGCTGAGATCATTACTTTCCGTGCTATCTCAGGTTTGCGCAAGTCTGATTTGATATTTGCCACCTCCGCGACAACATCTTGCTCAATATTTTCTAGGAAATAAGTGTGAATGGTAATTTTTTCAATGAATTGATGGAGGTCCTCTGGGATTACACGCTCTATTTTCTTCAGATAATCCAACTCTGATGTCAAATTTCCTTGCAATTCTTCCAAACGCGATTCCCTCTTTGGGAACTCATAAAGATTCTGAGGTAGAACCATATGGCATTTGCTGTGGGCTTCCAAAATTTTAGAGTAAATAAAATGGCATTTCTTGATGGTTTTCCTGATTTTAGTACTCAATCTGCTACAGTACCTCAAGCAGAATTCGAGGACTCCTGTGTCCATATCAAAATCTTCATCTGTTTTATCCCATAGGTTCGAAGGGAAACCCGATCTCCCTTTTCTCCATTCAAACTATTCTCCAAATTCTTCCACATGTTGCTCAAATTTGTCTCTTAATCTTAGTGCTTCAACTTCGATGGAAGTCATCTTTGTGATCATTTTCTTCATATTGTAGACTTCTTCATTAATCGACACCAGCAGTTGATGAATCCTTACCTGCATTTCACATGCTTGCTCATTAGAACGTGGCTAGATCTTCTTTCGTCTTATTTTCCTTTTCAAGTTGTTCCAGTAGTTCAGCCTTTTCTTGCTCCAATTCTTCGAATTGAGGTTTGAAAGAATTGACCTATTGGGCACTGTTGGCTTCAAGCTCTTCCAATTCGGATATACAAACTTTCAAGTTCTTTTGCTCATCTTCTAAGATTGCTAGCTGCATTTCAAGTGAATTCTTCTCATTTTCAAGCCACAGGGCTTTCGAAGAGGTTTCTTCCTTTTCTTCCACGAGATGATTGTATTTCCTTTTTATCTCGTTTCTTTTTAATGCCTCATTCTTCCTGTCAACTTTTATTTTGAGACACAACTCTCTATAGTTCTTAACAATTTCAATCAAACAATCAATATTGGATTTGCTTGCTTGGGCTGAAGCTACGGTGAAGCCTACCTGAAATGATGGATTGAGGTCGGTCCCTTAGACCAGTGTAGTCTCTGATATTCTGAACTCATATAATTCCTCCCCAGTTTCCATTTTCCGTACTCTCCTATCAACAATAGCCCTCTTCTGTTCATGAAAAGAGACGGAATCCATGTTGGCCACTTGGCGGTGCTTCCTGGGGTTGTATGGGGTGAGTTCTAATTCTTTGGTGGAGACAACCTCTTCATGAGCTATCCCTGGTTGGGAAGCCTTTTCTGAACCTAAGTCCATGGCTATTGTGCTGGGCAGGTTTTGTTCTAGAATTTTCTCCTCTTCTTCTTTCACTTGCCTCTCTGTTAGTGCTGCCAGCTTTGCTTGCAATCTGTCTGCTTCTTCTAACAAGAATCTTTATTCTTCTTGTAATTTGGTATTTTGTGGTTGGAGGATTCTGTCTTCGTCTTCTCTCAGAGCTTTTGCTTCCTGCTCTTTCTGAATCTTAGCATCCTTTTCTTTCTTTCGCCTTTCGGCTATCACTACTTTTAACTTGTTTCCTTCGTCCAATAAGGTTCTTTCCTCTTGCTCCTTTTGGATTCTAACAGTTTCCTCCTCTTGTTGCAATTTAATACCTTTCTCTTGTTCTTGTTGTAATTTGGCAGCCTTCTCATTTTGAATTGTATCACCTTCTTCTAGTTCCATGTCATTTGAACCTTCTGCTTGGGATGTTGCTGCCTCTTTCTCCAGTTGTACCAGACCAACAGGCTTGGGGGAAGAATTTTTCCCACCTTTCTTCTTGTTGTAGCGCTTTCCTAGATCTATTAACTTTTGGGCGCTATGGAAGAATTCTTCATTCAGGTCAATCTGATGGGTGTACTCGAAGGAGGTTCCGACATCACTAATATGTTCCGCAACTCTATCGCAAGGGTCGTGCCTTCTGTTGAGCTTTGTGACAAAATGAAAGATATCCAAATATTGAACATAATTTTCTCCCTCTTTTTCTCTTGGTAGGTTGTATGCGCCGATAGTGAAAGGCATTCGCGGATATAGCCCTTTCTTCCTCTTGGTGAGGATCCTACTGACCCCACCAATGCTGAAAAGCTTCCTTATGGCTTCTCTGTGTATCACAAAATCTGTAGCACATCTGGGAGGCAAGAATGGAGCTACGGATCCTCCACTCATGTGGATGTAAATGCCTTCTTGGGAGTGGTAGTAATCACCATATGCTTCAATGACAGGAGTTAGCACCTATATATTTTTCCTATATTATGAAGTTGAATGGAAGGGAAGGAGGGTCAAAATGTACCTAGTATGGAAAACTGAGATATCCTCCATGCTCCAGTGCTAAATGCTAGTGGGAAGAACTAAATAGCCTAAGGAGAACCAGAGGTGTAAAGGATGAGAAAGTGTTGAAGTATGGGTGTAAATAAACAACAAACATATTTTATACCCTATAGTCCGCCGGTCAATCATGGAGAGCTAAACATCACATCAATCTATGCCGTAGATTTCGCACGGAGATCAGATCCATGGTCCTGCGTGTGATACCGCACTGCCAAGTTGTGAGGGAGATAAGAAAGGAGCGGATGCGATGAGCCTTCTCTGTCGAGCCTTCTCCGCAGACCAAGTGTCAGCAATAGACATTGTCGCAAGGAGGAGGACCAAATGGTGATATGTGAAAGTGGGCACATGCAATGGCATGAGTTGGAAAAAGAATCCATGGTTTGGAATGCAGTAAGGATATACATCAATGTCTCTTGCAGCAGATGGCATAAAGATGTGGCACATGAGATAAGACAAGGGTGGGTGTGATGATATTTTCCCGCCTGCTAGGTGTCAGGTTCAGAGCTCTTCGCACAGAAGAGGAAAACCATGGTAGGGACCATTTGGGTGCATGCGAGGCCATCTTATGGGGAAATGTAGACAAAAGGAATGGCGTGGATGGAAAGTTAGAACTAGATCCGACGGCAAAGGAGACTCGATGGTCAAATCAAGAGATGAAGCAGCAGCTGATCCGACAGTAGTAAAGAGACACGTGAGAAAGCCAATGACGGAGATTAAAATATAACAGGTGAAAAAGTGTAGGGGTTATGTTATGCCCGGTTATATATATAAGGAAACAATCGTGAGGGTTGACATTTGCTCTAGAAGATTGTAGAAGTCTGGTGGTCCCTTGGTGTGTGGCAGACGGCGAAGGCGACATAACCTCCAGTGGCCAGCTCAAAGCTTCTAAACCGACAGGTAGGACCTTGTAACTGTTCTCTCTCTTGAAAGTTGAATCTTTACAGTCATAAAATGGGAGAAGAGCAGGCTTCTACCAGGCATAAAGCTAGGGTATCCCTAGAAGATAGGGACGCAGATGTATTCGACCCACGCCTTTGGTTCTCTGCCGAGAGATCAAAACAAAGTTAGATGCTATGCATGAGTAGAGTTTGGACTTACATGCGGTCTTTAGGTCGTCCTTTATTTACTTTTTCCTGGACCAAGTACCCTCTTTCCCCGAGTTTGTAACATGGTGCTCTGTGAATTACTCTGAATCCACAAGGATAATCATATATGCTTGCAGGTCTAAAATGGTCTTTGTTTTAGATGCGTCAGTAGTAAGAAATTCATTTTTTGTTCCTGACCCATAGTACCAGGAGTCCGAAAGCTCTTTAGAAGAGTTGATGGTTGCCTTATTCCGCCAAATTGCCCCAGAAAGCCTTTGAAAATTCCTAGTTACATCCTTAAAACCCCATGCCGAAGTTGCCGAAAATCCATACCCCTTGGACGTCAACCTTTTTAGTGACAATTCCCAGTTGGTCTTCTCACTACTGGCTCAATTCTTAGGTTTAGATAATGACCAATGGGTACCATAATTCCATCTTAGTCTACTCTTTATAATTAGTATTTGTTTATCAAGGTCCGACACAGGACTCATCCCTCCTCTAAAGTTTGATGAATTTTTGGCTAATAGAATGCATCTACAGTTGGAAAATTTCCCAAATGCTAGGTTTTTCAGATACCAGACGCAACTCATGAAGATGATCATGTATAGTAACACAGAAAGCCCGCATTTTCACCCTTTGCTTAAGACAAATGCTTGGTTGGACAATGTGTTTGAATATTTCAATTATGTTTTACCCCCAGTGTACAAATTCATTTTTGGGGAGGGACTGCCGAGAGTGTTTCCCGAGATGAAGTCCATGATGCAGTTAAAAGATGAACTAGCCGTTGGAGATTGGTTCCTTTCGAAAGATACTATATTCATTTGGCTGTATGGATTTGTGAAGGAACCCTACATCTTTCGCTCCTTTCTGACACTAAGAATTTTTGCCATGGAATTTATTAGGTAGAAACTGAGCTTGGAAGAAGCATTGTTCCTGTAGTACAAAAACGACACAGATATAAAATATTCCTGGAAAGTTGTCCCTTTTATTGTGGACAATAAGAAATCTTTGCCAAAGATAGGAAATGATAAGACTCCTGGGGTTCAAAAAATACATAGCTGTTGAATGCAATCGCCTACACATTATTTCTAAAATACTAAATGAGTGTAACATGAGCTCCTTCGAACACAAGGAGCCCGAAAGGGCACTCAGGGGACGGAACTTGCTACAATGGGAGCTCGCAGCAAAAGAAGCACCAAGTGTACAGGAAAGGGATCTCGTAATGTCTGATGTCATAATAAATACAGAACAGGTGCCGAACACCATAGAAGTGGGCCGAAAGAGAGATTTGGAGGAAATACAAGATATGGACACTGAGATGGGGAGTGAAGACAAATGACCCAAGATGATAACACCAGCTGAGGTGTTTGATGGAAATACTCAGGTTGAGTCATTAATTTCCCTCGATGAGGAAGGGTTAGTTGATGAGACACCCCTGAAAGAATTGACCATTTGGATAGATAATGAGAAGACCGATAATGAGGGGTCCCCAATCCCCAATGTTCAAATAGAAGAATATAAATTTGAAGATGTTCAAGAAGGTGAAAGCAGTAGTAGATTTCGGTTTAAGGCTGATCTATACGAGCAGTATAAACAAACTAGGAAGGCCTCAGCCAGAAGCTATTTGATCTAATGTCGAGAGCCAACAATCTGTCCAAAGTTAGGACTTCCTTAGTGGCCAGTAGAGATCAGAAAGACAACACCTTAAACCTAGTCATATCAAGAGATGCCGAAGTGAAAGAGATGAAGCTTAGATGGGATACCATACCTATACCTGACAAGATTCATTTTCACCAGCAGATTGGTGATCTCATCCATGTTGATCTTGTGAAAGCAGCATTGAAAGGTGATAACTTGGAAGTCGCTATAAAGAAATTAGTGAATCAGCTAAAACAGGAAAAGAGTGAAAACTGAGCCCTTCAACAACTTTTGAAGAGGTTACAAATTGAACTTGTTGGAGTTGATGGAGGAGGAAAAGCCACGAAGCAACTGCTAGCAGATAAAGAAAAGTTAATTTCAAATTTATAGAAAAAGGCTAAAGTCCCTAACATCCAGCTGATCCAAACCCCCGAGGAGACCAGGTTTGAAATACAAAAAGAGGCTTTATCTAAGGAACTGGATGATTGCAAAGCAGAAATATTAAAGCTGGATGGCGAGAAGGACAATTGGAAATGAGAGAAAAGTAGCCTAGAAAAGCAAATTGAAGACTTAAGAAGTAACTTGTCCAGTTTGGACATGCAGTCTACCCATGTGAATCAAGGTGGTGAAGAAAACAATACTAATGAGTTGGCACAGGCTATGTCCCATGTTAGCTTGAAAGATAATGAAATCAGGGATTTAAGAGAAAGAGTGTGGAAATTGGAAGAAGAGAACCAGAAGCAAGATGAGGAGATAAATGTCCTCTGGGTAAAGCAAAAAGAATCAATTGAACAGAATAAAAAACTCACTCGCCAAGTGGTAGGATAGGATTCTATGCAAGGATGTAGACACTTGGTGTGGGATAAGATATATAAAGAAGTTGAGAGTTTTTGGCCCTACTTGGAATACATAAGAGTCAAGGAAAAAACAATCAGGGATCCTTTATCAGGATGTGTAGCCACGAGAGAAGACTTGGCCGAAAAACCCAAAGAAACAGTATTAAGTGTTGTTTCCTTTTTGAATGATTTGTCAGAAGAAGAAAGGATCCGATTAAACGTTGGCAACCGAATCGGGACCATCACCATTGCTCAAAGAATTTTGAGGAAATATGCTCAGGTGGAAAGCGTGGAGGCAAAAGCATAAGCCATGAGGAAGCAAGTAACATACTTCAGAAGATCATTTGACAAGTTAAATGAAATGGGGTTGCCTTCTTTTTGGGATGATGATTTAGATTTGCTCCCTAAAAGTGCCTACAAAAAGAAGATCTTCGCTGTAAGGATGGATCATTCGAAGTTTAAACACATGGAGCAGCTGCTCATAGGAAAAACGCTAATGGAAAAGATCCGAGATGACTTTGAAGTCTTTAACAGGTTAATTTCCATTGGTGAAAGACTTCCTCCAATTTCCTACTCTGAACACATTGAAATCTGAGAGATGGTGAAAGAAATGACAGAATACGATCTCCCTTCGACTGAACGTTGGGCTGTTGTGCTTGCATATGCAAATATGAGATACACTCTCTGTCAATTGCAGTGATTGTCTGAGTTTTTATAAGTTGTCAAGTATTTGTTTGAAAGGTCCAAAGACACAAGACATTTTTAATTTTGATATAATTTGTAATATTCTTTGAGGAGGCTAATTGAATAGAAAGCTGGAACTATTACTTTTACTATGTCTGTTTTTACTTTAATGATAATTCCACTCTGTGATGATATCGACAATTGTAAGAAATAGTTAGATCAGCTCTACCTATTTCTGTTTTAAAACAGTTGTGACAAATAGACTTTGATGAGGTGTCATTCTGTTGCAAAACATCTTTTTTTAGAGGAGTCAAGCCTAGGGCTCAAAGAGATCTATAAATATGTTTGTAATCAAAGGCACAAGGGTTGAAAATTTTATGTTGAAAGCTTTTTGGTAATTTGAGGATTAGTCTGTAAGACATTTTTGAGCAGTTTTAATAAAGTTTGCACAGTCGAAGCCTGCGTTTTGATAGGGATTCCTGTGTAATTGGTCTAGTAGTCTATATTTTCTCTCTTCCCATGTGAAATGTGTTTTCTCTCTTCGTAAATCCATTTTGTGTTATTTCCTTCATGCTTGGAACAGGGTAATGATTAAATGGAATTCATAGAGATTATGCTCTGCTTAGTTTATTCCAAGTATTTCACCAACATATTCTACTAAAGTTGATGTAGGATTCATCTTGGTATGCCTTACATTGATTGACTGTTTCTTTTCTCTTCTTTTCCACAAAACTAAAATTCTTTTTGACTACTAGCTGCTTGCTACCTTGCCCTTGTGAATGCATTTGTAGAATCTCTGTGAATGATGTTTCATAGTTTGTAAAAGGTGACTCCATTTCCCAAACTAAATTTTGTATGTTTTCAACCAAACAACGTGTGAATCATCTTATTTCCCGAACAGAAAACTGATCTTTTGTATAATTGTTGTAATTGAATATCTTGGCCGTGAATGCTGGTGTTTCTTTTTCAATATTGACAATATTTATTATTCCAGTCTTTTCATGAGATTTTAGAGAGAGCCCTCTCTGTCTATGTTGGTTCAGTAGCACAGGCCAAATATTGGTTAGTGCTTACCCAAAATTTCCCTCTTTCATCCTTGGGGGTCAATTTCGGTGTTAAGAAATTGGTGTCATTGCCGGGGATGCAATTGTTCTATTAATCCCTTGGAGAACGACATATACATCCGAATTTCAAAGAACAAGAGAGATCCTTGTGTTCAAACAGAGGTTTCCACATTACTCAAGAAGGTTGAAGAATTTTTCCCTGGCGACTCCACTTACAAAGATTAGACAATTTAGGAAGACTTTACTGGAGACAGATCAGTATGCCAAAACATACTACTGAAGAAATTCTAAAGGCATCCTAGCCTCAAGAAAGATCCATATGAGATGTAATCCTGTCCCTAAAATCTTACTAGGAGTAGATGATCCGGAAAGTTTACTCAGACGTAGAACTGTGAAAGATCGGGCTAGTGCTCCCATCATTGAGACTGTCCCTTTTTCAAAAGATGCATATATTTTTCAAGAATTGGATCTAGAGATTGATATTAGCAAACCTTTGTCTAGAGCAAAATCTAAGTCATACCTAAGCCTAGGTGAAGAATCTCTGAATAATTTTGAATCCTATCTTTTAGATTCTGTGTGGTTTGATTCTAAAATTCTTTCCAAAGTTGAAGGCGATAAACCCAATTCTCAGGCCCCCCAAGCCCCCACTACAATCCCAACCAGTGATCTCACTCAGAATACTTCCCCATAAGCTCAAAATCCACCTAGACCTATGGCTTCCAGATTTGCACCTTTGGTCCTGCCTACTGCTTTGCATGACCTCCCTCAGAACTATGCTCAAAGAATTGTCGCTTACAATGGAGAGGGAGACTGGTTAGCGAAACAACATGTTGATAGATTTGAAGATTTTATAGACTTGGAAAAAGTGGACCATGATGATGCTAAAATGAGACTATTTGCTCAAAGCCTGTTTGGAGAACCTAAGAAATGGTTCAAACAGCTACCTAACGCTTCCATAGCATATTTTACAGCTTTTAAAGTATTGTTTCTAGAAAGATGGGAAACCATGGGAAGCGCTGCCATATTCTTATCCCAGTACAATCACTTAAAGAAAGGTGGCTTTGAATCAGTCAATGTGTTTTCTGCCAAATTCATGAAAGCTTATAATTCTATTCCCGATGATCTAAAACCCTTGGTAGGCACTGCAAAGCTCCACTATGCAGATGCCTTTGATGGAGACTTCTCATGCACATTAAAAGAAAGAAAATCCACCTCGCTTCCTGCTATGCTGAAGGATGCCGTGGAGTTTGAAGCCAACATGATGGCTTCTGGGAAATTAAAGGGCAAAACTGAAGTAGATAAGAAGAAGCAAGAAAACCAATCCTCTTCTAGTGATGCTAAATTTGATACCATGATGAGAACTATGGAAAAAATGATGGATAGGTTAGTGATGGAGAATAAGCCTCTTATTATGGAACAACTTGAAAATCAGATAAGGAACCCTAACTTTAGAAGGCCACCCCCTCCAAGAAATCCAACAAACCAAGAAGACTATTAGATAAGACCTCCCTTTCCTGAGAATTTGATAGATGAAGAGGGACCCAAAAACCCTGTTGCTGACCAGATACATCTCTTTGACACCCTTGAACACGTAGTTCATTTGACTAAAAAGGAGCATGATTTTTTCACCAAGGGAAATGTTGATAAAGCCACGGAGTTCGATTCTGAACAGTATCAAATGGGTTACATGAATGCTATGGACAACATCCAGAGAAATATGAGGTTGAGAAACAGAGAAATACCAATAACTGAAGGGTATTCTTCCTAGAGTCATCCCCCTAAGACTCAACAGAATACAGATAAAGTGAAGGGGAAACAACCAAAGGATCCTGCACAGAAAGTCCCAGAGGACAGAGGGCAGCATTCTAAAGAAGGTAGGAAACCAAAAGTCACTGAAGTAGGGAAGCCAACGTGAATATTTAGATTGAAGGCTAAGCTATCTAAGGTAAAGATATCTATCCTCCTGAATGAACTATTGAGAGTTAATGAATATAGGGAAGAGATAAATAGCCTAGTGAAGGGGCCGGCAGGAAATGTAGAAGATATGTTGGACGTGACGAATGATGCCCCCACTATAATATTTGGTTCCAAAATGGAGGAACCAGATGATGAAGAAGTCCCCCTCTTCTATTTGAGTCTGAATATCCATAATAAGTTATTACATAATGCCTTGATAGATTCTGGAGCTTTGCACAATTTGATGCCCAAGTCGGTAGTTGACATGTTGGGGTTAGAGGTCACTAGACCTTACAAAGACCTATATTCTTTTGACTCCATAAAGGTACCCTGTTTGGGATTGATTAAAGACGTGGTGGTAACTCTCACCCAGATTCTAGCGAAGAGTGTCATGATGGACATAGTGGTGGCTGATTTACCTGCTAAGTTTAGGATGTTGTTGTTTAGATCCTAGGTAAAAACGCTAAAGGGAACCATGCAGATGGATTTATCTTATGCTACTATACCAATATTTAGAATCAATAGGAAGTTATACAGAGAAAAAAGGATGGCTTATGTAGTTAGCAGTGATGACAAACCTGAAAACCACCCTATATTCACTGTGGGTACAGACATGGGTTCCTCCATCCTCTTTAATGATGGTCCACATACTGATCCTAGACCCCCATTTTTCCACAAAGTCGAGGAAGACAAAGAATTTGCAGCAAGGCATGAGGCATCAGAGAGGCGAAAAAATAGAGAAGGATTGTGGAAGATGTACTTTGATGGTTCACTGAGTAAAAATGGTACTGGGGTTGGGGTTTGGATCATACCTCCAGACCAAGAATCTAGAGCCCTATCCTATAAATTGACTTTTGAATGCACAAACAATGTGGCTGAATATGAGGCTCTACTCTTAGGACTAAGATCTCTGAAATACCTAGGAGCCAGGAGAGTACACATCTTTGGATATTTAGAACTGGTGGTGAACAAGGTGAATGATAGTTATCAGGCAAATCACCCCAGGATGAGAGCTTATAGAAATGAAGTTTGGGACATGTTTGGGAATTTTTTTGATGAACAGAAGATCTAGGCAATTTCGAGATGTGACAATCAAGTAGCTGACTTCCTGGCCACTACTGCGGGAGGTTTTAAAACACCCATTTTTTCCCAAGAAAAATATGAGGTCGAAGTGATAAATAGACCATCCATCCCGGACAATTCCAAGTATTGGCAAGTGTTTGAAGATGATCTACAAATTAGAAGGTTTTTAGAACTATCTCATGAATTCGCAAATGTTCAGATCGACATAGAAAATGAGATTGTAGAAGGTCTAATGAACCAGGAGTAGTCAGAGAGTGAAGAGAATGGAAATAGGGGTTGGAAGAACACTCTGGGAGGCAAAGACATTGTTCAGCTAAAAATTAACTATATTCTCAAAGGATTAGTACCTCTAGAAAAGCTCTTTGACCAAAATGATGTGGCAAATAATCCAAAATTCGAACCTCCCAAAGATACAGTAGAAGATCAGAATCTGGGTTCTGTGGGGGAACCTCGGATGGTAAAGTTGTCTAAAAAATTAGAGACTAGAAGGAAAAAGCAGTATGTTGATCTAATGAAGAAGTATGCCACTACCTTCGCTTGGAGCTATGAAGAATTAAAGGAATATGATACCTAAATAATTAAGCATTCCATCCCAATTCATCCTAGAGAAAAACCTTTCAAACAGAAGTTGAGAATAATAAATCCTAAGTTGGTACCAGTGGTTGAAAAGGAGATCAAGAGATTGTTCGATGCAAAGATTATTGTCACTCTGAGATTCTCTCAATGGGTGGCCAACCTAGTTCCTGTAAGAAAAAAGAATGGAGAAATTAGAATCTATATAGACTTCAGGAATTTGAACAGAGCCTCCTTGAAGGACAATTACCCCCTACCAAAAATGGAACATATCTTGCATAAGGTGGTAGTGGTAGAAAGGATTTCTACAATGGATGGTTTCTCAGGGTATAATCAGATCAAAGTCAGTCCAGAGGATCAAGAAAAGACTGCTTTCACCACTCCATGGGGCACTTTCATGTATGCTAAGATGCCTTTTGGACTGATGAATGCTAGAGCCACTTTCCAGAGAGCGAAGGACATCGCCTTTGATGAAGAAAAGGATAAGTTCGTAGTGGTCTACATGGATGACATAACGATGTATTCAAAGTCTGATGATGAACATTTAAAACACCTAGAACGAGTCTTTAAGAAATGCATAAAATATGGTATCTCCCTCAACCCGAAGAAATCTCATTTTGCTTTAGGAGAAACTAAACTCCTAGGACATATCATATCCAAAGAAGGTATCAAGATTGACCCTGAGAGGGTCAGTGCCATCCAGAAAGTGGGAGAACCAAGAAGCAAAAGAGAGATACAGTCTTTGATTGGGCAAGTTGGTTTTCTTAGAAGATTCATCCCTAGTTTTGCTGAGATTATGATGAGTATCACGAATATGCTAAGATAAGAAAATCAAATAAAATGGACAGAGGAAGCTAGAGATTCTTTCAAGGGAATAAAGAGTGCTATCATTGAAGCCCCTGTATTAGCCAGCCCCGATTTTTCCAAAGATTTCTTGATTTTTTCTTACGCCTCTGAGCATACAGTAGCAGGGGTGCTATTACAAAAGAACGACCATAATGCAGAACAGCCTATTGCTTTTTTCATTACGGTGCTGAGAGATGCGGAGCTGAAATATGATATCATGGAGAAACAAGCTTATGCCTTGATCAAATCACTAAAGGATTTCAGGATCTACATACTTCATTCACACATCATTGCCCATGTGCCAAATAGTGTTGTGAAAGGTATTCTCACCCAAGCAGATCCTGAAGGTAGAAGGGCAAAATGGATTGTTGTATTGCTAGAATACGACTTAGAGATAAAGCCTACTAAGCTGGTCAAAGGGCAGGGATTAGAAAAATTGATGACCAAAGCAAATTGTGATTCCTTGCAAATGAATTTTTTAGAAGAACATCCACAGTGGCTAGACACTGAAGTACAAATAAGTCCAGAATTTGCTGCATCCCCTTGGTATGCCGACAGTGTTTATGTGTTACAAAATATACAAGCTCCCCCAAGGTTAAGCAAGAGTAGGTCCCAGGCTTTGAAATTAAAATCCACAAAATACTGTATAATGAATCAGTTCTTATACTGGAAAGACCCCGAAGGGGTGCTGCTAAATTGTCTATTGGAGGAAGAAGCTAAGCATACTAAGAAAGAATTTCATAAGGGAGACTGTGGTGGACATCATTCTTGGAAAGTGACGGTGAATAAGATCTTGAGAGCCGATTTCTATTGGCCTACCATGTTCACAGATGTATATAAAGACACCGTGGCTTGTCACTAATGTCAAATTTTTGAAGGAAGAAGGAAAGTTGTCTCACTACCCCTTCACCCAGTCATAGTAGAAGCTCGTTTTCAACAATGGGGACTAGATTTCACTGGGGAAATAAACCCTAATTCTTCTGGGAAACATAGGTGCATACTGACAGCTACTGATTATTTTACCAAATGGATAGAAGTTATACCCACCAGAAATGCAATAGAAAATGTTATTATGGACTTTCTGGAGGATAACATCCTATCTAGGTTTGGATGCCCCAAAATAATTGTGACTGATAATGCACCTACCTTTTGTTCAAAGAAGATGATTAATTTTTGTCACAAATACCATATCAGTCTGAACCATTCTACAGCATACTACCCATAGGGAAATGGACTAGCATAGTCCTCCAACAAAATCCTCGTAAGAATCATAAAGAAATTGTTGGAAGAGAATAAAAGGGCTTGGCATACAAAGCTGAAATATGCCCTATGGGATGATAGAATAAGCATGAAAAGAGCCATTGGGATGTCCCCTTTTTAGTTGGTGTATGGAGCCAAGGTGGTGTTCCTGGCATCTCTAGGGTTGCCGGTTATGAGATTGTTGCAAGGAATGGACGAAGAGCCGAACCATATGCAGAGGAGAATAATCCAGATAATCGAACTAAATGAGCTAAGGACAAAAGCCTATGACAAAGTGTAGAGGCACCAGGAAAAGATGAAGGAAGCCTTCGAGAAGAAAGCTAAAGAAGATGAGTTCCAGGTAAACGATCTGGTCCTGAAATGGGACACTCCCATAGAAGATATACACGGGAAATTCGAATATATGTGGATGGGGCCATTTGTTATCGCAACAAATCGAGGGTTAAATTCTTTTATCTTGGAAAAACAAGATGGATCTGCCTGGTCTGGAGGACAGGTCAATGGTAGGTACCTAAAGCACTATCTATCCTAGAGGATCTAAGCAACCCATGTACCATAGCTTGTACATATGTATATTTTCTATTTGTTACAGTTGTTATGAAGTTTTATTTTTGGTATGAACCAGAGAGCTTTAAAGCCGGAAAGTAAAAACCATAAGGTCGGGAAGAAGAAGCCATGTTTCCATTTTGGGGGTCCAACCTAGATATGCTGTAAAGTATGGTCCTCAGTTACTAAAAAGAAGTCTCAGTCTAGGGTTTGAAAGAGCCACCCAATGGATCAAGCACTTAATCTACAGAGTTCTTCACTACCTCATAGGGAGGATAGCATCCCCGTTGGAGCCAGCTGTTAGCACTTATATATTTTTCCTATGATATGAAGTTGAATGGAAGGGAAGGAGGGTCAAAATGTACCTCGTATGGAAAACTGAGATATCCTCCATGCTCCAGTGCTAAATGCTAGTAGGAAGAACTAAGTAGCCTAAGGAGAACCAGAGGTGCAAAGGATGAGAAAGTGTTGAAGTATGGGTGTAAATAAACAACAAACATATTTTTTATGCTATAGTCCGCCGGTCAATCATGGAGAGCTAAACATCACATCAATCTACGTCGTAGATTTGGCACGGAGATCAGATCCACGGTCCTATTTGTGATACTGCACTCCCAAGTTGCGAGGGAGATAAGAAAGGAGTGGATGCGATGAGCTTTCTCTGCTGGCCAGGTGCCAGCAGTAGACATTGTCGCAAGGAGGAGGACCAAATAGCGATATGTGAAAGTGGGCACATGCGATGGCACAAGTTGGAAAAAGAATCCACGGTTCAGAATGCGGTAAGGATATACATCAACGGCTCTCGCAGCAGATTGCATAAAGAAGTGGCACACGAGATAAGACAAGGGTGGGTGCAATGATATTTTCCTGCCTGCCAAGTGTCAGGTTCAGAGCCCGTCGCACAGAAGAGGAAAACCATGGTGGGGACCATTTGGGTGCATGCGAGGCTATCTTATGGGGAAATGTAAACAAAAGGAATGGCATGGATGGAAAGTTAGAACCAGATCTAACGGCAAAAGAGACTCAACGGTCAAATCAAGAGATGAAGTGGCAGTCGATCTGACGGTAGTAAAGAGACGCGTGAGAAAGCCAACGACGAAGATTAAAAGATAACAGGTGAAAAAGTGTAGGGATTATGTTATGCCTGATTATATATATAAGGACACAACCGCGAGGGTTGACATTTGCTCTGGAAGATTGTAGAAGTCTGGTGGTCCCTCGGCCTGTGGAAGATGGTGAAGGCATTAGAACCTCCAGTGGTCGGCTCAAAGCTTCTAAACCGACAGGTAGGATCTTGTAACCATTCTCTCTCTTGAAAGTTGAATCTCTACAGTCATAAAATGGGAAAAGAGCAGGCTTCTACTAGCCATAAAGCTAGGGTAGCCCTGGAAGATAGGGACACAAATGTATTCGACCCACAGCTTCAGCTCTCTATCCCAGAGATCAAAACAAAGTTAGATGCTCTGCATGAGAAGGGTTTGGACTTACATGGGGTCTTTAAGTCATCCTTTATTTACTTTTTCCTGGACCAAGTAGCCTCTTTCCTCGAGTTTGTAACATGGTGCTCCATCAATTACTCCTAATCCACAAGGATAATCATGGATGCCGCTAGGTCTAAAATGGTATTTGTTTTAGATGCGTCAGTAGTAAGAAATTCATTTTTTGTTCCTGAGCCGCAGTACCAAGAGTCTGAAAGCTTTTCAGAAGAGTTGGTGGTCACCTTATTCTGCCAAATTTCCCTAGAAAGCCATCGAACTTTCCTAGCCACTTGCTTAAAACCCCATGCCGAAGTTGCCGAAAAGCCGTACCCCTTGGACTTCAACCTTTTTAATGACGATTCCCAATTGGTCTTCTCACTCCTAGCTCAATTCCTAGGTTTAGATAATGACCAATGGGTAACAGAGATCCAACTTAGTCTACTCTTTAGAATTAGTATTTTTTTAGCGAGGTCTGACACAAGACTCATCCCTCCTCTGAAGTTTGATGAATTTTTGGCTAATAGAATGCATGTACAGTTGGAAAATTTCTCGAATGCTAGGTTTTTCATATACCAGATGCAACTCATGAATATGATCATGTACGGTAACGCGGAAATCCCGCATTTTCACCCTTTACTTGAGACAAATGCTCGGTTGGACAATGTGTTTGAATATTTCAATTATATTTTACCCCTAGTGTACAAAGTCATTTTGGGGGAGGGACTGTTGAGAGTGCTGCCTGAGATGAAGTCCATGATGCAGTTAAAAGATGAAGTATCCATTGGAGATTGGTTCCTTTCGAAAGATACTATAGTCATTCGGCTGTATGGCTTTGTGAAGGAACTCTACATCTTAACCTCCTTTCTGACACTAAGAATTTTTTCCATGGAGTTTATCAGGTAGAAACTGAGCTTGGAAGAAGCGCTATTCCTGCAATACAAAAAGGGCACAGATATAAAATATCCCTTGAAAGTTGGCCCTTTTATTGTGGAGAATAAGAAAGCTTTGTCGGAGATAGAGGAAATGATAAGACTCCTGGGGTTCAAAAAAGACATAGCTGTTGAATACGATCCCCTACACATTATTTCTAAAAGAAGAAAAGAGTGTAACATGAGCGCCTTCGAACACAAGGAACCTGAAAGGGCACTCAGGCAGCAGAACTTGCTACAATGGGAGCCTGCGGTAGAAGAAGCACCAAGTGTACAGGAAAGTGATCCTGTAATGTCTAATGTCGTAATAAATACAGAACGGGTGCCGAACATCGGAGAAGTGGGTCGGAAGAGAGATTTGGCGGAAATACAAGATATGGACACTGAGATGGGGAGTGAAGACAAACGACCTAGGATGATAACACGAGCTGAGGTGTTTGATGGAAATACTCAGGTCAAGTCATTAATTTCCCTTGATGGGGAAGGGTTAGTTGATCAGCCACCCCTGGAAGAATTGACCGTTTGGATACATAATGAGAAGACCGATAATGAGGGGTCGCCAATCCCCAATGTTCAAATAAAAGAATATAAATTTCAGGATGTCTAAGAAGGTGAAAGTAGCAGTAGATTTCGGTCTAAGGCTGATCTGTACGAGCAATATAAACAAACTAGGCAAGCCTCAGCCCAGAAGCTGTTTGATCTAATGCCGAGAGCCAGCAATCTCTCCAAACCTAGGACTTCCTTAGTGGCCAGTAGAGATGAGAAATACAACACCTTAAACCTAGCCATATCAACAGATGCCGAAGTGAAAGAGATGAAGCTCAGATGGGATACCATACCTGTACCTGACAAGATTCATTTTCATCAGTAGATTGGTGATCTTGTGAAAGCAACATTGAAAGGTGATAACTTGGAAGTCGCTGTAAAGAAATTGGTGAATCAGCTAAAACAAGAAAAGAGCGAAAACTGATCCCTTCAACAACTTGTGAAGAGGTTACAAATTGAACTTGTTGGAGTTAATGGGGGAGGAAAAGCCACGAAGTAGTTGCTGGCGGATAAAGAAAAGTTAGTTTCAAATTTACAAAAAAAAATACTAAAGTCCCTAACATCCAACTGATCCAAGCCCCCCGAGGAGACCAGGTTTGAAATACAAAAGAAGGCTTTATCTAAGGAACTGGATGATTGCAAAGTAGAAATATTAAAGCTGGCTGGAGAGAAGGACAATTGGAAATGGGAGAAAACTAGCCTACAAAAGCAGATTGAAGACTTAAGAAGTAACTTGTCTAGTTTGGACATGTGGTCTACCCATGTGAATCAAGGTGGTGAAGAAGACAGTACGAATGAGTTGGAACAGGCTATGTCCCATGTTAGCATGAAAGATAATGAAATCAGGGAGTTAAGAGAAAGAGTGTGGAAATTGGAAGAATAGAACCACAAGCAAGATGAGGAGATAAACAACCTCTGGGTAAAGCAAAAAGAATCAATTGAATAGAATAAAAAAATCACTCGCCAAGTGGCAGGACAGGATGCTATGCAAGGATGTAGACACTTGGTGTGGGATAAGATATATAAAGAAGCTGAGAGTTTTTGGCCCTACTTGGAATACATAAGAGTCAAGGAAAAAACAATCAAGGATGCTTTATCAAGATGTGTAACCGCGAGAGAAGACTTGGCCGAAAAACCCAAAAAAACAACATTAAGTGTTGTGGCATTTTTGAATGATTTGTAAGAAGAAGAAAGGATCCGATTAAATGTTGGCAACCAAATCGGGACCATCACCGCCGCTTGAAGAATTTTGAGGAAATATGCTTAGGTGGAAAGCATGGAGGCCAAAGCAGAAGACATGAGGAAGCAGGTAGAAGACTTCAGAAGCTCATTTGACAAGTTAAATGAAATGGGGTTGCATTCTTTTTGGGATGACGATTTAGAGTTGCTCCCTAAAAGCACCTGCAAAAAGAAGATCTCCGTTGTAAGGATGGATAATTTGAAGTTTAAACACATGGAGCAGCTGCTCATAGGAAAAACGCTAATGGAAAAGATCCAAGATGACTTTGAAGTCTTGAATAGCTTAATTTCCATTGGCGAAAGATTTCCTCCAGCTTCCTACTCTGAACACATTGAAATCTGAGTGATGGTGAAAGAAATGACAGAATACAATCTCCCTTCGGTTGAACGTTGGGCTGTTATGCTTGCATATGCAGATATGAGATACACTCTCCATCAGTTGCAGTGATTGTCTTAGTTTTTATAAGTTGTCAAGTATTTGTTTGAAAGGTCCAAAGACACAAGACATTTTTAATTTTGATATAATTTGTAATATTCTTTGAGGCGGCTAATTTAATAGCCAGCCGAAACTTTTACGTTTATATATGTCTGTTTTTACTTTAAGGATAATTCCACTCTGTGATGATATCGACAATTGTAAGAAATAGTTAGATAAGCTCTACCTGTTTCTGTTTTAAAATAGTTGTGACAAACAGACTTTGATGAGGTGTCATTCTGTTGCAAAACATCTTTGTTTAGAGGAGTCGAGCCTAGGGCTCAAAGAGATCTATAAATATGTTTGTAATAGAAGGCACAAGGGTTGAAAATCTTATGTTTAAAGCTTTTTGGTAATTTGAGGATTAGTCTGTAAGACATTTTTGAGTAGTTTTAATAAAGTTTGCAGAGCCGAAGCCTGCGTTTTGACAGGGATTCCTGTTTAATTGGTCTAGTAGTCTATATTTTCTCTCTTCCCCTGTGAAATGTGTTTTCTCTCTTCGTAACTCCATTTTGTGTTATTTCCTTCATGCTTGGAACAGGGTAATGATTAAGTGGAATTCATAGATATTATGCTCTGCTTAGTTTATTCCAAGTATTTCACCAACATATTCTACTAAAGTTGATGTAGGATTCATCTTGGTATGCCTTACATTGATGGACTGTTTCTTTTCTCTTCTATTCCACAAAACTAAAATTCTCTTTGACTACTAGCTACTTGCTACCTTGCCCTTGTGAATGCGTTTGTAGAATCTTTGTGAATGATGTTCCATAGTTTGTAAAAGGTGACTCCATTTCCCAAACTAAATTTTGTATGTTTTCAACCAAACAGCGCATTAATCATTTTAGTTCCCGAACAAAAAACTGATCTTCTGTATAATTGTTGTAATTGAATATCTTGGCCGTGAATGCTGGTGTTTCTTTTTCATTATTGACAATCTTGATTATTCGAGTCTTTTCATGAGATTTTAGAGAGAACCCTCTCTGTCTGTGTTGGGTTAGTAGCACAGGCCAAAGATTGGTTAGTGGTTACCCAGAGTTACCCTCTTTCAGCCTTGGGGGTCAATTTCAGTGTTAACAATGGGCATAGCATTTTCTGACATGCAATTTGGCTCCTCTACAAAAATAAGCTAGTATAAGGGCATGGTGAATTTCTCACAAAGTTATTTGTAATAACTTGCGTACTTGCTGGCCCATGTGGGTTGATAATCTATGAAGAGACGTTTTTCTTTCCTGTTCCATGAGCAACCCAAATCTGCGAAGGTGTACTTGCTCAACATGCAATCTATCAAATAGGACGACATAAAGAAATCCATGTTGGAGCATAGGCCACAGCTATGGCAAAGCTGCCAATTTTGAGGAAAAAGCACTAAGTTTTGAAGGAAAAGTGCTAATTTTGAGGAAAAGCACCATTTTTGGCAGAAATGAATAGTGCACAGTACAGCACCAGATGGACGAGCTCACTACAGATTACGTGCCGGAAATCATGGAGCTCGCGCACACAAGTCAAAGGAAAGAGTAAATAAGGTGGCCGAGTAGAAAGCTCAACCACCAAAGTAAATGAAGCAACGGAATAGAGGGCTCAATTACCCTCATTAAGGAAAAGTACAGGAGTTATGGTTGCTCGGACCAAGGAAGAGCAATGGGCCAAAGCATTGAAGGCAAAGGACAAGGAGCAAAGAACGATGAAGCGGTGCCCATACCCACGATCTGCGCCAAAAATCGCGGAGTCTGCAGGAAGCTGTGACATGATTACAAGAGGCGCCTACAGTACACCTAGCCATGTCCGTTGTTAGGGTTTTTGGGGATCACTGTTGGGAAAGGCCCACAGTTTTGTAAAGGTGCGACCCTCAGGGCCACCTATTTATATGTGTAAATTGAAAACGGAAAAGGGTTAGATAGTAAAATGTTAGAAAGGTTAGATATCTACTGAGTTACACAGATAGTCTAAGTTGATGTCTGAATCATTTGTATTGTTGTATCTTGTAAGCTGTTAACGATCATTTTGTGCATGTAAGAAGGCCGCGATCTTGCAGGAAGACCGCTTGGCGTAAGGGCCATTGTATGTATCGACCAGTCGCAAGAGGACTGAGAAGGCAATGTAATTGTATGTCTTTGTCATAGTAATATCTGTAGAAGAAGAGAATAGATCTAAGAGAAGGGCTCCCAGCTGTGTGCGTAGAGTTTCCCAGAAAGATCTAAGGCTGCAGCTGTGTGCGCAGTGGAATTGTGTTATCCACATCTCAAAAATATTATAAAACATAGTTCCCGTGGATGTAGCTTCCCTCCTGGAAGTGAACCACATAATTCTTGTTGTTGTGGTGATACTTGATGTGATTGCATTTCTTGGCTTTACTGTCTATGTTTCTATGATTGTTTCGCTATCTTTATGAATGATTATGTAAAGTAACTACTGGAAGCTCCCTTAGAATTTGTACTTGTGCATTGTCGAAGGAGTCTAAAAGAACACCATCGCCATAGTGCTAAAGGTGTGTCACTGCGCTGTGGCGCAAGGGAAGAGACGATATAGTGTATCGGAGATAGCGGGTAAAATACTCACGCGCAGGTGTGGAGCTATCGTGCAGCTCGGCTGAGAAGAGCGAGTTCCAGCGCTGTAGCACTGGGAGACCTGTGAAAGAGTAAGAAACTCTATTCAGGGGTTACCTCCAAGAAGGGAAGGGAGAAGACTGTAGACTCCACACTGCCTAGGTTAAGGAAACCTGATTCCTTATCCCCCCCATAGCCACTTCGGGTGAGACTTCGGGCTGCTGTGCAGCTTGTTGCCGAAAGGGCCAGTGCGCCAAAGGGGTGTTTGTTGTTGCGCATCCTGAAAACCCAGGTCTGTCGAGAAAGCAGTCAACAATCCACTTTTTTCTTAGTCATTCCTCCTTGGGTAGTGGTTAGCTGTGATTCTAGGCTTTTTGAAATAATATCAACCCAATTGAAAACGGTGCCTGCCATGGCTATATGGAATATTACGGGTACCCAACCTAGTTTGAATATTTACCATTGGGCATGCCGAAGATCTAGCTCAACATCAAAACAATGAGTCTATAGGGAGTCTTTAGGAGGTTACTCTCATATTCGTTTGTCTTCCTTTGCCTTACCTTCCTGTCAGCTATTGTCATTTTTCTGACAAAGATCAGAGGGTCCATGGGATGTTCTGTTATCCATTTACTGTCGAACCAAGCTCTTTTCGGGGGAAAATTGTAAGCAGATGCGATATGTTTAGGTACGAACGACGCCATATTCATTCCATTTTTGTCGTTGATGAACTTGGTGTCAGCTTTGACATGAGGGATCAACCAGCCAAGGACCTCAGAGCATGGAAATAATTTAGGTCTGGTTGCTGCTTTGTGTATACAAAACTTCTTAATGTTTGCATATACCAAAGTGTCTTCTAGGGAACCATTTGGGTACTCCTGATCCCTGATGAATCTATACAAGTCACCCCATTTAAAATCTGGGGAAAAGCTTCTTGTAGGCAGATTAGTGGTGGCTTGCATATCATTGAACATAGTTTCAAGCGACATATCCAGCAAGATCTCCACTTCTGAATCTGACTCTACCTTTTGCGTGGCCTTCCTTCTTGCAGACCTTCTGTGCATGTCAAACCTAGTGTTTTCAGAGTCGTTTTTCATGGTTGGAGTGCCTATCCAAGCTGATAAAAATTGATAAAACATCCACTGTACACTCCTAGAAGCTTTCTTGGCCTTGAGAATAATGAGTTGTTTGGACTCCGTTCTCTGTGCTTATAGGGGAAGAGTTCATTCCCATTAGGTGGATTAATGTGAGTTCAGTGGGCACATGGCTCGAAAACGAAGTGAATTAATGCCACACAAGCCAAGTTAAATGGCCTCATCAACCCAGCAGGGGTGTATTGAATGGCATCGAATGGCATCCTCAACACTCAAGAGCTGCGATGGCGCGGGATTGGTTCAGCGAAACTATTAAGCGTAGAGCTTGTGATTGGGATGGGAAAAATATCGTTAGGTTTTTCTCCCAAGAGATGCGCCAACGGCAAGGTCCACTTAAAGAGAATGATGGTGGCGGAAATCTTAAGGTTAGGTTCTGTGCATCGGGCGGAGGAGATATTGTTAAGTTTTGTGCGCAAATGATGCACCAATGGCCAAGTGAACAAGATCGTGAATGCAGCGACAACTTTAGGTTGAGCTTTGCGCTAAAGATGGGGACTTCAGGGATAGACTTTACGCTACGGTAGGATGCGTCGATATGGCACAAAAAGTTATGTTTAAAGCTTGCGCTTTGCAGCGCAAAAATTAATCTTGCGATTTGTGCATTGGTGATAGAGTCCATACCTGAAACTTGCACCTTCTGGCGCAAAGTTAATCATGCTGTCTGCACCTTTAGCGCATAGTTTGAAAATTAAAGGTGTGCTTTGTGTTTAAAGAAAGAAATGCCTTAGAGAAAAATCCTCAAGGAAGAAGGAAAGAAATAAAACTTCAAAAAGTTTGAATCAGAGGAGTAACTAGGACTTGGACAAAACCAAGCTTCTCAGCAAACAATAAATGGACGGGCCCTAACATTTACCGAAAAATTTGGGGAGGGATGTTGCAACAACAACATAGTCTTTCAGGATTTGCGTCGGCGTGCCCTCAACATTGTTTCCACAAAGGGAAACTATGTCGGTCCATGGGCGCAATATCCCTCCATCAAGAAAGCTCAAAACTAAAAAAATGGAAGGAAATGAAAAATGTAAATCGCTAGAAAGAAAGAGGGAAGAGCTTAGGTTTACCTGACACTAGTGACATGGGAAATGACTGATAACAGCTCCTGAAATCAACAGTTGAAAATCACTCGCCAAAGGTCACTTTCACTCTCCAACTTGGTAAAAAACAATAGTTATTCTTTTTCACTATTTGGCCGTATTTATATTGAAAACAAAATATTCCTTTTTTAATTTATTTGGTTATTGGGCTATTTTTCCTATAGTTGGAAGTGTTTCACATGTCTGAACACCTAATCGACTATTTTGACCTAGTATTCGAAGATTTGCAGGTGCATTAAGATGCCATAAATGATTTGCTCATGTTTGTAGCATTTTCACACTCGTTGTTGGGTGTGAACAACTCTTCGAGCATTTTTTTGTTGTTATCCCGCTCATTTAAACCAATTAATAACAACACCAAGCTAACTCTTTGTTCCTTCTTGTGCTCGTAAAACAATGAGAATAAGTTACCGAGTTAGATTTTATCACTTTTTCGGGCTCGTTAAACTTCCACGAAAAAGGAACCCCTCAGAGTCTTTCTTTAATCTCTTTTCAGGCTCTCAAAATAAGAAAAATATCGCCAAGTGAACTTGATGCATTCACGCTTGTAAAAGTATTTAAATGATCTTCTTTCTGGTGATAGTTTACCCCTTCTTCGGACCAGGAGGCACTATTTACAAAAAAGGAGCACTCTATCCAATCATGGCTGGAGGAGTTCTCTCCTGCATTGCTTTACCCTTTTTCAGGCGAACAGACTAACTTTACGAATAAAGGAATTTTGGAGTCTTCTTTAGTTCTTTTCAAACTCTCTAAACATGAAATGACGTCAAGTTGACCTTATTTGGAATCGTTAAAAACTAACATAGAAAGGCCCGTTATGGGATGAGCCCCTCCTATCCTAGGTTTGTAAAATATTTTGGATTGGACTCATCCATTGGATGAGCTATACCGAGAGTTTGTTACCCTCCTCAAGATTGTTAAAAAAAAAAGAGGTACTCATCAATCATGATGGGGAATAGGGATGAGAATGTGCTCATTGTAGTTATGGCAGTACATAGTCGCTCTTGAACATGGTGCTCAGTTGCATATGCATTTGATACTTGGGAAATCCATTTGTCTTCGAGTCTTGCTAATTCCATGAGTCTTGTCACTCCTTTGGGTCATCCGAAGAATGCTTCCATCATCAGTTGCATTACGGGTTGGTATCATTCTCGTCGTCTCAATACTTCCAACTCATGCCATGCCCATGTTCAAGAGATGTTTGTTATTTATCATCTATGGTCACTGTACCTTTTTTCATGGTGGTTTACTCTGAGTCAGTATTACACATCACTCTATCGTATGATTCACTCCAAACATCTGTGATCGTGTTTCATGTCGATGATGGTGGATTCATCATGGCCCTCCTTCGATTGATTCATCCTTGTCGACTTCAACACATCATCCAAGCATTGAATCTAGAAACCAATCAAGTACCTTGGGCCTGCATGCCTCAATGGAAGGCTACCTTGCTTCCAACATGAGTTTACATCATTGGCTCTTGATTTAAATATCTCGTCGTGTGTTCGACCTCAACTCATGAACTCACACTCGATGTTATGTACTATGATACCTTGGGGATCATTGACATCAATGGTGATTTCCCTCACACTTGTTAATGATATATATCAATGACCAGTAATCAAGTGGTTTTTACCATCTTCGACTCCAAGACATTGTAATCACATGGATAGATTCGTATCATTGCGGGTTTGGATTGAAGACCCTGTGTTGTTTCATATTTCACCCAGGTTGCGATGGATATTTTTGGGTCATATCACACAGATCCACTTTATATTGGTCACGGCTGTGTTATCATCTCATCATGGATATACAATTGTGTCTAGTAGCCATGATTGTGTTCATTCGATCTTTACTAGCATCATGTTGTGAGTCATGTGAGAATGGGATCTCAAAGTCAGTGGTACTGCAGCAACACCTTACAACCAACAAGTCCTTGCCATCTATCTTGCAAAGCATATCACCTGTCTCATTTTTCCAGCTTCAAGCTTTGAGGGGAATTTTGTTACACCTAAATCTCGTCATCATGAGTCTTATGTTAACTCAGTTCCTTGATCCCTAAAGTTTCCCTAACACGAATTTATCTAGAGCAATTTGTTAATCCTTTGTCCACGTTCTATAGTTAGGCTGGTGCATATTATATTCAAACAAGAAGCACTTGACTAGGCTCGACGCAGAGTGTCATCTCGCATAGTACGTCGGTGGCTCAGGTTTCCTTCATGCAACATGCGCTAACCCCTTCCTGGTGCAAATTGTCCTCATGCATCATGCATCGGGGTTGGTTAAAATTGATAAATGATTCCTTCGAGCAAATTCTCGAAGCTTGATGAGGTGGATGTCTATCCCTAACTAATAGGTGAGTTGTCCTTTGGTTCCCTAGCCTCTAGGGAAGATCCCTTAGACCTATCCCATAATTTCTCAACCTACTCTATCCACTTGGTGTTATAAATATGAAGCTCTTCTCCATTCCAAGGGGAGGTAGAAATATAGCACTCTCATGCTGGTGGAATTGTCTTAGGTGGTCCTTGTACATCCTTGGGAGTACTACTTAATCCTTGGAGGCTTAGGTTTAGCTTGTTGTGGGCTTGTTGTTAGGAAGGTTGCGATGTTAAGGCATAGGTTGTAGCATTCTTCTCTATTATACTCTCTTTCATTACAATTAGGAGGCTTAGGTTTGGCTTGTTGTGGGCTTGTTGTAAGGAAGGTTGCGACGTTAAGCCATAGGTTGTAGTGTTCTTCTCTATTGTACTCTCTTTAATTACAGTTAATACAATCTCTTCCCATATATGTTATTGTGTTGTGAATCTATAAATTTTACTTCCTTAACGGTTATCTTAGATCGATCATATGCAATATATGCTTTTACTGCTTGTTTATGTCTCCTTGTTCAACAGGGCTTTGTAGTTTTAGATCTAAATATTCTGGAGAATTGGATCAAGCAAGGAGCAAAGGGATCATAAATATCAGGTTTTATTGGTCAAATTATCACTTCTCCAGCTATGATCACATCGCCTTGTCACTCACACAAAAGTACACTATGGATGGAAGAGCTTAGATGGCCTTGGATGCTTTAGAGATGAATCCTTACTCCTTCAACTTAAAACTTTTTTTTTGACTTATTTCACCCTAAAGCAGCGACTCCTATACTTGACATGTTGTGAGTCACTCATAGGTCTCCATACTGAAAACCCATGGGTATCAATTAAAAGATGCACCCACGAGTTGCTGAGACCGTAAGTTGCGAGTCACTCGCTAGTTTCTATGTCCTATAGTCGTGGGTGTCTTAAGGAAAACTTGAAAATATATATAAAAAATACGAATTGGGATTAGTTGAGTCAATTGTTCTAACTTCCCCAAGCTCCCAACTCAACCACCTTTCAAACTAATCCTCCTCACGTTGCTATAAATACAAGGGGAAGGCATGAAAAAGGGACCACCAATTGAAGAGCTATTGTTATGATGGAGAAATCCTAATTCAAGAGAGGAACAGCAGCCCATGTCTTGGTTACAAAGGTGCCTCATACAGAAGTCAGGTATAATTTTACTTACTTCATATATTGATTAATAGGATTGGACCTTCTTCCTTTGGCAACATAATATTTTTCATATGTTGTATATTTGATTATTAATTGATGTTTCATGCTATTATAGATATCAATTTTTTATATATAATCAAATAGGTGTGGGGAAGGACTAGGGCTTGTTTTGCAAACTAGCACATTGAGGAGCAAGAGAGGAGAAAGCTAGGATCAAAATTCGGAATAAGGTGCATGTCTTTCTAACCTCTATCTTATTTGCTTAAGAATATGTGTATGTAGAACTTACACATACACATATTCTTAATGGATCGAAAACAACTGGATCTGAAACAACTTTTAGAATGGATCGGAACCGACTTTCAGATGGATCTGAAACAGATGGATCTGCAATGGCCCAGAAGTGGTCAGTAACAGATAGATCTGCAATGGCACGAATGTGATCAGAAATAGTGTAGCTGAAAAAAGATATGGAACCCATATGCTCGGCTTCTTAATGGTTCAGGGGATTCACTCGACCACCAATGTTGTCTGACGGCTTGCGTATTGGGGAAGTACCCATCAATCCATGACTCAGGTAAAACTGATAACCGCTTTTCCACAAACGACAACTCTTAGTTTTTCTCATGGGTGGGAACTAGTCAATTAGGTAGGGGTCGTTGCCCTTTTCATTGGGAAGTCCTCTCAATGGGCCAACTACTTTGGGGCTCCTGTGGTACTCCTCACAATGAGTTTTAGGGATTATTCCCAAGCACTTTCCACAGTTAAGCGGATAGGGATTACTCCTAGATCTGAACCTGCAATGGATGCAAAAAAAAATAAATTGAAGAAATTTCACCCAACGAGCCCAAGAAAGTGCTATGATACTAGATGTGAAGAACCTACAATAATTAATTAATGAAAACACATGAGATAGCAAAAATAACCGAACTCGGAATCGCTTTATTGATTACAGTCCACTTCGAGGGGGAAAGCTCCTTTGAGCAAGCTCAATACAAATAACTTCATGGTACATTCATTGGTCTCAACACAAACTTATATACTAAGTCTAGGCGCCAATACCATGGGTCAATACCATGTGTCAATACAAACCATGGGCCAATACAAACTATGGATCAAGAATTACTATGGGGCGACTTACTAAGCATATGCGTCCAACAACAATAATACAAACTATGGATCAACAAATACTACCGGACGACTTACAAAGCATATGCGTCCAACAACAATATACTAATAAAGTAAATAGAAGGGTTGACATGGTGATACAAACCGTTACACCAAAACTCCGAGGTGTTAGTGAAGGCCGTCCACTAGGATCTTAACATCCCACCATGCTCCAAAGTCCAAACTCTGGGCTAGATGTGCGCCCGTACGGTGGTGTCCCCTTTGCACCGTACGAGCCTCAGGCGAACACTGCAATGCCGATGTTGCCACCCGCTATGTGACTTGAACCTGGGTGGAGGCTCTGATACCAAATGATACAAACCGTTACACAAAAACCCCGAGGTATTAATGAAGGCCATCCACTAGGATCTTAACACATGGGTTCCTAACATGAAGGAATTCAACGCCTATCTGCATGTAATTCCTCGAGGCTAAATGTTGTTTGGAGCTTTCCCCAATCCTGTTCAAAGTACTCAGGATAAATTTCAATGGGAAACTAAAGATTGACCTGATAGGAACTTGATTGCCACTTTTCTTAGTGCCAGGAAGACAATAGGATTTGATTTAATCCTATACCGACATGGCACCCACTCCTCAGAATGTACCTTTCAGGTTTACCATCTCCCCTCTTAGGGATAAACTTGTAAGGAAGCATATGTCATCAAGTGTAAGGTCAAGGATATCTCCTTGGATATCAAATACACCTTGATCGACATCCCAGTAATTCACAAGCAATCCCAACAGTTGTGTTGTTTCCCTCATGCTGGTGGTTTGGAAAAACTTGAGTAGGCCACACCTTCTTAATGCACCTTGAGTTAATTGATCTCTGATGGCATGCCTGTGCATCTCCCCATGTTCTCTCTCTCTCCATGCAAATCCATTCCTGCATCCATTTCAACCATTCATGCCTTAGTTTCTTTTGTTTTTCATTTTAAAACTCCACACCCATGACTCTTCCTTCTAGATAGTGGTGGGTACCCGCGAGGTAACTTGTGACAAACCCGTGCACTTTTCTCTTGCCTGCGAGTTTTCCACAGGGAAAACCGCGAGTACGCATCCCTAAAATTTAAAAATTAATAAAAAAAATAAACCACTAAAAATAAAAAACAATGATCTAAAATGAAGGTAGGAGGAGAGTATACTTACTTGTAGGTGGCAGTATGTGATTTGATGGCCTGATGTGATCACTATGAGCATTTGAAGTGAGAGGTTGTTTGCAACTTTTTAATCCGACAAATGATTTGGTGAATTGTATTTTAGTTTGAAACTATTTATAAAAATCTGGTTTGATTTTTTAACCTACTTTTTAAGTTCTCTATAGTTTCTTTTTTGTTTCAAAAACTTTATTTAATCAAACTAATGCACTTTGAACTCTCTTTTGATTAGGTAAAGAATGAGGCAAACATTTCCACTGCCTTTTACAACCATGATCTACTAAGGTTTGTTTTCCTTTATGACACGTCAGTTAGGTGTAACACCTCATGTCTTTATGAAATCTCTTGTTGATCATGTTATATATCATTTGTCAGTAATCTGGTCATTTCAACATATCATCATTTGACAAGATCACGGAACTTAGCTTCCATGATGCTTTTAAAGTATTTTTTAAGCCCTTGTTAGAATTTTCAAAAACAAACAAGATCGCCGAGCATACTTGTTCTCTCCAGACTCGTTAAAGGAATTGAAGGTACATCCACTTAAGTATTAGTTTACCCCTTTTCTGGAATTTTGTGGATTAATTACGAAAAAGGTATACTCTAGTCATACGTGGCTAGAAGAGTTCTTCTCTCATTTGCTTTACAATTTTTTGGGTGAGGAGACTAACTTTGCCAAAAAGGACCTTTAGGAGTCTTCTTTAGGGTTTTCAGACTCTCGGAACATGAAAGCACCAATCGGCATTCACCTACTCAAGCTTGATGTGAAATCCATGAGAAGGTATAAAGAGTTATTGTTTAAGTTTTTCAAACTCTTCAAACAAGAAAACACCAGCAAGCACATACCAACTCGGGCTCGATACTAAAATCCACGAGTAGGTGTATGGAGTTATTGTTTAAGATTTTCGGACTCCTCAAAAAAGAAAGCACCCACGAGCATGAACTAATCCATGCTCGATATTAAAATCCATGGATCAGTGTTATAGAGTATTAATCTATCTCTTCTTCAAACTCTGTAAAAAATGAAGAAGGTCTTGAGTTTTCCTCCCATGGACTAGTTAAACTTAAACATGGTTATACTCAAGGATAATTTTAGGGGCGAAATTTAGCCCATGGGATATTTTTCCATGTCTTTTTCTATAAAAAGATTCGTCAATTTGCATTTTTTGAAGGCCCATTTCGCCCAATTTTGATGGGGTAAATTTTTTTCACTCTAAAATTCGCCAAATTATTATATAAACTATATAAAATCCTTAGAAATTGAAATAATTTTAGAAAAATATCCCCAAATATTCTATAGTTGACATTTTAAGAATTGGTAAGATTCGCCAAGGATTATTCACTTTCAAATAAGTATGGGTCCTTAAAATTATCCCTACTTGGACTTGTATCAAGCAGTCTTCTCCCTCTTTCTTCGAGCTTGCTTTAAAAATAAAGAAAGACTATTGAGTTTGCTTTCTTGGAATCATTAAAAGCAACAAGAAGGACATTGTTTAAATAAAAAGAGAAAAAGGGAAGGCAAGTATACTAGACATCTTTTTCAGTATTATGGCAGCAATTCAGTCATATCCTTGAGCAAAGCACCTTTTGAGTCTATCAAACAGTTCGGTTTAGTTTTTAGTTTTTGGCCTTAGGATAAAACATGATATCAGAGTCTTTTACTCCTCTGATTGGTTACTCTTCCAATCATATGGAGAATCTGTTAATGTCTCCTTCATTGTAGGTTTATATCATGGTCCCTTTGTGTTTCAAAAGCTACCTAAGTCACTCTTGCGTCGTGCTCACTATTCACGGATACCACCTATGTCGACCATTCTGTAGTTACCTTGACTTCATGTGTTTTCCACTCCCTCGAGTTAGTTTTTTTCATCATGTAATTAGTCCTATTCTAGATCAAATCAACCTTTGGTTTATAGTCATGTTGGATGATGGAGGATGCCTTAAGGACTCCCTTCCACTGGACTTCTTCCCATCGACTTCAACTCATCTTCCTCTGGGAACAAAGTTTAGATTTATCGATAGTACTTTGGGGATTGCAGTCATCAGTGGCAATTTCCTTCGCTGTTGAGTAGTGGGAATCCATGAATGTCTCCTACTCGACATATTCTTGAAGTGATCGACCTCATAACACCTTATTCACACTTGTTAGAATGCACTAGGTACCTTGGGCCCCATTTTCATTCTCGGTGGGTGTCCTTGCATTTGTTAATGATATAAATCAATGACCGGTAATCAAACGGTATCCCCGATGATTGACTCCGACTCATTTATTCGCATGGTGAGGATTCGTACCTTGAGATGGTTTGGATGACGACATTGGGCCTATGATAGCATCATCACAGTTTGTTATTGCCCAAGTTGCACAAGACTGAGCCTCACTCATATTTGGCTCTTGATGAGACATAGATCCAGCTTTTTGTTATGGCTATGATCTCCTATTTTGACATGGATCCATGCTTGTATTTCAGTGGCCATGCTATATACATATCTGTGTTATGTATTGGAGATTATATTCTATCATCATGAACATCTCCTGATGTCAAGATTGTAATCGCTCACTAACCTGGTATTTTATTTCAAGTACTTTGGTGACTTTGTCTTGTGGTTTCCTCATTCCTCCTCTTACTTTGGATTTCTAATGTATTTTGGCCATCGTTTCCCTCTGACCTCACACCTTAGGGGGCATTTTTATCACTCAATTTAGCACTTCTTTGTCCATGATCACATCGCCTTGTATCTCACACAAAAGGACACTATGGATGGAAGAGCTTAGTTGACCTTGGATGATTTAGAGTTGAACCCTTATTCCTTCAGCTTAAAACTTATTTTTTCTGACGTATTTCACCCTACTGTCATGACTCCTATACTTGACATGTTACGAGTCACTCGCGGGTCTCCATACTGACAACCTGTGGGTATCAATTTGTGAAGAACCCGCAACAATTAATTAATGAAAATACACGAGATATCAGTAATAACAAAACTCAGAATCACTTTTATTGATCACAGGCCACTTTGAGGGGGCAACCTCCTTTGAGCAAGTTCAATACAAATAAATTCACGGTACCTTATTTGGTCTCAACACAAACTTCTATACTAAGTCTAGGCACCAATACCATGGGTCAATACCATGTGTCAATACAAACTATTGATCAACAATTAATATGGGATGACATACAAAGCATATGCATCCAACAACAATAAGACAAACTATGGATCAAAAAATACTACGGGACGACTTACAAAGCATATGCATCCAACAAGAATATACTAATAAAGTAAATAGAAGGGTTGACATGGGTTCCTAACATCCCCTCTCCCTTATAAAAATATTTGTCCTCAAAGCTTTAGATGTGGAAATTGTGTAATAATATGCAATGATCTGGCAGCTATAGCAACTCACAATCATACTCACAAATATGTTGCAAAGAAGAAGAGAAGGAGACACTCAATGATCACTCATAAACACAGTAGAATAGAACAATATCTCAGTATTATAAAACGAATAGGAATGTAAGTGAATGAATACAATAGAATAGTAAGGTGCATAATATAGGATTCGAATAGGCCAAGTAGGGCATTCAAATTCTTAACTCAAAGTGTGGCTTGAATGATAGTGGAGTCATCATTCAGTAAATGTATCAGTCATCAGATGCGACAGTCAGTCAACTGAGTCTAACTGAGTGAAGTAGGAAATAACTAAATGAAGGAGGCTCAGTGGAGGGTGCATGAGGACTCTAACTAAGTGAGGTAGGCATGAACTGAATGAAGGAGGCTCAGTGAAGGGCACGTGAGGGGCTAATTGGAGTCAGAATGGATAGACTAGTCTCACTAGAGGTCTATCAGAGTGAAACAGTCAGTGGAGAAGTCAATATAGCCTCAAATCAAGGAAGAACTGAGTGATGATTGACTGGTAGGTGAGAAGGGCACCTAAATGGATGTGGTAGGTGAGAAAGGAACACTAGTCATGCAAGAGACTGGAGAAGGGCGCCTTTGGTAGGTGGGAGGCCCCCTAGGGGCTGTAGATAGGTTGTGGAGAGCTAGAACCAAGATCTAGGAGCTGGGAGGTCCACCATGATGATGACTGGATGCATGCAGATGCATGCAAATGCATGCAGGAAAAGAAGAGCTAGGAACAAGCTCTAGGTGCTGGGGAGATCACCATGATGGTGACTGGATGCATGCAATTGCGTGCAAGTGCATGCAACATGCAGATATGCATGCAAGTATGCAAAATACAAAATGATGGGGAGAATATTCCAACAACCCCCACAAGCTATACTATGAGGAAATAACTGAAGAATAGGACCCTGGTAACTAAGACCAAAGGTCACCCTGTAAAATAGCAAGATAGGGCCCTGGTTACTGAGACCAAAGGTCACCCCGTACAATCAATCTAAATAAACTAAGTGAGGAAAGAGGGAAAACCCAGTGGGAAGAAATCCCTCCCTCAAAATAGATTGAAGGATGCCAGGGAAGCATACAATCTCTCACCCCTAAGGAGGTAAGTATCTTCCTTTCTCAAAGCGGGATCTATACATCCAAAATGGATCATGAATTTCACAAGGATGAATCCTTACATGTGAAAATTCTGATATGGCAGATCGGGAAGTAGTGGTTTCCCATCGAAGAAGAGGATGAGTAAAGATGGAAGGGTGAAACCTCCCATGCTGAGACTCTGATCTGACTGATCTAAAAGTAGTGAATGCCTACTGAAGAAGATTAGGAAAAATAGGTGAGATATCATTAGGTTCTCGTGGATCTAGATCTCCCATTCACTCATCTCCTTTATTAGTTACTATACCTTCAGGTTATTGTGTATCTAGATCTAGCATTCCTCCATCTTCATCTTCAAATTCTGAATCTGAAATATCATGTGAAGATGAATCTACAGTTGGCTCATCATCATATCCAAACTCTGAATTTGAAATCTCATGTGATGATGTAACTCTCTCTTGATCATCAATCAAGGAAGGAGTTATTTTCTTTTTGGGAATAAGTGGATCATGCTGCAAAAACATAGTATGAAGATCATCATGAAGCATGTGATTCGAACCAACTGAGGTAGAATCAAAACCATGAATGTGCAGATAGTTCTTTGATATCTCCTTTGAATTGACATAGGTGTGATTATCAACAAAGAAACTATGACATGATGATGGTGACTCTGCAACAAGATCACTGGTGCATGCAACAGTGGTGGTGGCCCATGAACCAATAGGTTCTAAAGCTTCAGGTTCTTGTGGATCTGGATCTAGCATTCTCTCAAAAAGAGTTATTTTCCTCTTGGGAAGAAATATATCATGCTGTAAAAACATGTGCTTGAGATCTCCAATAATGGATGTAAGCAAATCAGATCCAAGACTTGGAAGATGATTTCTCATGATCTCCTTTGAACCAACAGGAGTGAAATCAAAACCAAAATCATAGAAAGGTGCATGAGTCATGAACCCAAGCAAATGATAGAGTCTCCCATCGTCAGTGAAACTCTGAAAACATGTGCCAATGACCAAATAGGAATCCAAAAAAATCATTTGATAAGGGAGAGCGGATGCATTACCTTCCAAGTTTGTTTTCTTCAAAATACCCAGTAGATCACTATCTTGCACATCAACAGGTGCATCAACTCCATGAAAGTGTATGTAGTTCTTTGATATCTCCTTTGAACCAGCACGGGTGAGACAAGAACCAAGTGAACCATATAATGGTGATGGATTGAGCTTCAAATTAGATCCCAGAATTTGGGAAAGGTTTTTCATGAACTTCTTTGAACCAATAGTGGTGAGATCAATCTTCTTTGAACCAAGAGTTGTGAGATCAATCTTCCTTGAACCAATAGTGGTGAGATCAAAACTGAAATCACAAGGATTGTTAGATTTTGAGAATTAATTCAACATACTCTGGGATCTTTACTGAGAGAATAACATGTACAGCATATCAATCATATCAAGCATGTATTAAGCATATCAAGCAATCAAATAAGACAATGGACACACAGAGTTTCACTGGGGAAAACCATAAAAATGAAAAACCCCACAGCTTCCTCAGAGATAGAAAGAGCAATAATACAACCAAATACAAGAGATAGTCTTCTACTAGAAGCTACTCCTCCTCCTCAACTAGAGCGCCACTTTTCAAGTGATGTAAGAGTGAGTAATGAGATGATCAAATAGAGATCTCCTAATGTCTATTTATACTTGTCCTATCCTGCCCAATAAACTAACAGGGTCGACCCCACACTTGGTGGTCTAATAACCCATCACAGCAAGTTACGACACTTGAGACACTTGTCAATACAAATGATGACACTTCCGTATAGAGGAATAATACCATCTCTATAGGAGTACAATATACATAGGTGAAATACATTCTGAATTTACATATACATCAACAAGGATATGCTGAAGACTTGAGTCCAAGTGAATGAAGATTTTGGGGATGGTTTTTCAAGATCTTCTTTGAAGCAAGAGTGGTGAGATCAAAACCAAAATCATATCCAAGGTTTTGGAAATGGTTTTTCAAGATCTTCTTTGAACCAAGAGTGGTGAGATCAAAACCAAAATCAAATCCAAGATTTTTGGAATGGTTTTTCAAGATATTCTTTGAACCAATAGTGGTGAGATTAGTCTCCTTTGAACCAATAGTGATGAGATCGAAACCAAATTCTTGTACTTCTTCTTCATCTTGAACAACTTCATCATGCGAGATGAAGGAGGCCAAATCATGAAAAGAGAGATCACTGTAGGAAGTCTCACTGGGTTTGCTTTCCACATGGATAGCATCAACCTCTTCCTCTTGAATTCCTAATAATTTGTTCAATCTAGACCATAGATCACTTGGATGTTCATCGAGATCAATGTAGTATTCCATATTCCATATTGGAAAACATAGTAATACATATTTTTCCTCAGGTTGCTTCACAAGCATCAAGCCAATCTTCTTTCTCATCATCAGAAGAAAAATCTCTCTTGATACCAATACACACATCAAAAATACCACGTCTCTTCAGATATGATGCCATCTTGGCTTCCACTCATCATAGTTGAATGGAGTGAGAGAAGGAACTCCTTTTAGATACATAGAAGATGTTGTTCAATTCGAATCTACTCCTGCAATTGTAAAAACTGCTGCAACTGTAGAGAACTTCGAAACCTACAAAACATTAAAAGTGGTGCTGATGGAGAATGATACACTTTGATTGAAAACTACCTTGAGGACACTTGGAATAAGTGAAAGATAGCTACTCAAAGAAATGTTGCAACTACTGCTACTACAATTTGAATCGCTATTTCCTGCTCTGATACCATGTAATAATATGCAATGATTTGGCAGCTGTAGGAACTCACAAGCAAACTCATGAATATGTTGCAAAGAATAAGAGAAGGAGACCTCAATGATCACTCATAAACATAGTATAATAGAACAATATCTCAGTATTATACAATGAAGACGAATGTAAGTGAATGAATACAATAGAACAATAAGGTGCATAATATAGGATTCGAATAAGCCAAGTAGGGAATTCAAATTACTAACTCAGAGTGTGGCTTGAATGATAGTGGAGTCATCATCCAGTCAATGTATCAGTCATCAGATGTGACAGTTAGTCAACTGAGTCTAACTGAGTGAAGTAGGCAATAACTGAATGAAGGAGGCTCAGTGGAGGGTGCATGAGGAGTCTAACTGAGTAAGGTAGGCATGAAATAAATGAAGGAGGCTCAGTGAAGGGTGCATGAGTGACTAATTGGAGTCAGAATGGATAGAATAGTCTCATTGGAGGAGTCAATCTAGCCTCAAATCAAGGAAGAATTGAGTGATAACTGACTGGTAGGTGAGAAGGGCGCCTAACTAGTTGTGGTAGGTGAGAAAGGTGCACTAGACATGCAAGAGATTGGAAAAGGGCACCTTTGGTAGGTGGGAGGCCCCCTGGGGGCTATAGACAAGCTGTGGGGAGCTAAAACCAATCTCCAGGAGATGGGAGATCCACCATGATGATGACTGGATGCATGTAGATGCATGCATATGCATGCAGCATGCAGTTTTGCATGCAGGAAAAGAAGAGCTAGGAATAAGCTCTAGGTGTTGGGGAGATCACCATGATGGTGACTGGATGCATTTAATTGCATGCAAGTGCATGCATATCTGCATGCAAGTATGCAAAATACAAAATGATGGGGAGAATATTCCAACAAATTGATGCAGAATCTGAAGGAGTGGTTCTCTTGTAGCATCCTCGGGTTGCATTCCAGGCCACTAATGCCTTCTGAGTTGCAAGGAGGGTTCCTTGGAAGGCTGTGGACGAAGAAGAACCATATCAGCTACATGAAAACTGTGCTCAGAATGGTGCTGAGCAGCTTGTTGTTTCAGTCGAATTCTTGCCATGTGAATATTGTCCTGCAGAATGAGAAGAATCTGATCGCGGTGTCGAAGAACTGAGTTAATTGTGTGAACTGGGGAGCTGTTGAGGGTGTATGGAAGAAGAACTGGCGGTGCCTGTCCATAGATTGCTTCATATGGTGTCCTTTTAGATGTGGTATTGTACCACCTGAGCGCTTCTAGGAAATCCATAGAAATAGTTGTCCAAATCTCTGTAGGGATGGGAAAGGGTTCGAGCAATCCCAAAAGGAGTGTCGTTTCACCCTTGTTGACCTAGAAAGTATCACAGTCAGCCACCATCTGTTGAATTGTCATGTTCAATCCCTGCCAAAAGAAGTTACATTGTTCCTGGTCATACATTTTTAGGAACCCAGAGTGAACTACTGATGAAGAAGCATGGAGTTCATAAAAGAGATAGCCCTGTTGAACAGATTGCAAGCAAATTGGAACAAGTAGAGAAATAGTTGTAAGAGAAACTAGGTCATCAAATGTGCGAGAAGGAGCATCTGCCACCATATTGTCCTTACCCTTCATGTAAGTGATTGCTTAGGTATACCCCATGAGTTGGATAACCCATTTTAGGTGTGCTAGGGAGGAGACCCATTGTTCCAGGAAATTTTCTAGAGTCTGGAGATCAGTCTTGATGTAGAAATAATTCCCTAATAGGTATGGCTACCACTTCTGTACTGCATGAAAAATAGCCATCATTTCCTGTTGAGATGTAGATGCATCTAAATTCTTACCAGAAAGGTCTCTGGAAGGAAACAATCCCACTGGTTCAGCAAGGACACCTGCATATCTATCCAAGGAAGTAGGGGAGACCGTTGATGGGTGCATCTAAATGGAATGGAGTTGAGCGATGACACCATGTGAATTCTTCTTAAGGATCTTTTCCAAGCGATGTGAACTGATGATGCGGAAATACCCTTGTTGTAAGCCCTTAAATTTGTGTTGTTTCCCATTGACTGAAAACTGCATCCAAAGTTCAGCAAAATTGCATAAGATGGGGCCAAGTGTGCATAACCATTAAACGCCAAAAACCACATGACATCCATCTAGGGACAAGGAAAACATGTCAAAGCACAGGTTATAATATTCCAGAGAGATACGCACATTGTCACACTTCTCCTTGCAAAGTAAGGTACCCCCATTGGCAACCATGACTTCAAAGTTGGAGCAAGGATGGACAAAACAATCAGCATGTTTGGCGATCCAAGGGTCAATCAAGTTATGAGTGCTACCAGAATCAATGAGTATTGTAAGAGGAAGATTCTTCAAGTAACCCCTGACCTACATTATTTCGGGGGTGGTGACGCCGGATAAAGCATGGAGCGATATCTCTGGTTGTTCATCCTGAGTTGGGGGGTCAATAGGTAACTCCTGAATGTCGACCAAATCATCCATTGTATCTAGAGCTTCTTCACCAATTTTAGAGACAGGCGGAGAATCCATATCCAAGAGATAGAGCTTTTGTTGAACACATCTATGTACCCGAGTGAATTTCTTATCACAATTATAACAAAGCCCTTTTTCTTTACGTGCTTACATCTCTGTTTTAGACAAATGCTTGATAGGAGTTGGTTGAGGAGCTGGCAGGATGGGAGGTCATTGAGAACCCATATTTCGGAAGGAAACAAAAGTGGGTTTGGAGTGTTGTTGGGCTGCAATCTTGTCTTCTTCCAACTTAGCCAACCCTAGGACTTCCATCATTGTGTTGGAACAGAACATTTTAACCTCTGACCAGATTTCATTGTCAAGACCAGTGATAAAACAACACCTGTAGAATTCATTAAACAATCCTTCTGTGTGATTGGCTAGTTTCTCAAATTATGTTTGATACTCTCTCACAGTGCCACTTTGACAAATTTTAGTGAGTGCTCCGGTGAAGTCATCAAAACCACTAGGACCAAATCGTTGCAAAAGGAGTTGGCAAAAATCTGTCCATTTTGGCTCATCATGAGCCTTGATGTACCAACGGTACCATGGAAGGGCTTCCTGTTCAAAATGAAAGGATGCAAGTGGAACTTTTTGGACATCAAAAGGATTATGCAGACTGAAGTATTGTTATGCACAATAGATCCATCCAGTCAGATCAGTACCATTGAATCAAGGAAATTCAAGCTTCAGACCATGGAAATTGTTGGAAGAAGAGAACCCATTGGCTAGAGAAGATTCTTGTTGTCGATTATTTTTCATGGCTGAATGTTGAAGATGGAGGATGAGAAATTTTTCATCCAAATCTTCGAGTTTGGTTTAGATGGATGCAAGTGCTTCCTCCATGGTTTTTCCTCCCACATCGGTGACAACCAAAACCAGGAGTTTTTTGTTTTGTTGGGGAATGGATAGAAAAACACAAACAAAAGCTTATTTAGTAAAGGGAAATTTGGATTTGGGAAAAACTTGGATGGGTAATTTGGGTTTGACTAGGTTTTGGACACTTTCCAATGTATAGGGAAGCAAAAAATGGGGATTTCAGAAGCAAGGTGAAAGAATGAGAAAGTTGGTCAAATAGGGACAAAGAAGCAGAAATAGGGAATGAACACGGTGGCAAAATTTGGAGGCAAGTGGGTGAAAATTGAAGAACTTATGGGAAACCCTAAAAATAGAAAAATGTGAGATTTCTGGATTTGGGAAGTAGAATTTTGGCTATGGTCCTCAGGCTTGAAATATGCAAAATGGGATTGCAGCGGTGTCCGGGAAGTTTCAATGGAAAGAGAGTTAAAACAAGGGATTTTTTTTTTTTTTGCTATAGCGCAGAAGGGAGAGGAAATAGATGGATCTGTAACGACAAGGAAGTGATCGGAAACAACTGGATCTGAAATGACATCGAATGGATCGAAAACAGCTGGATCTGGAACGACTTTCAGAATGGATCTGAAACAGTTGGATTTGAAATGGCGCGGAAGTGTTCGGCAACAGTTCAGCTGAAAATAGATATGGACCCCAGGCATGTGCAGCTTCCTAACAGTTCATGGGTTTCACTCGGGCACCAATGTTGTCTGACAGCTTGCATATTGTGGCAGTACCCCTCACTCCACGGCTCAGGTAAAACTAATAACCGCTTTGCCACAAACGACAACTCTTGGTTTACCTCACGGTTGGGAACTAGTCAATCAAGTAGGGGTTGTTGTCCTTCTCGCTGCAGGTCCTCTCAATGGACCAGCTACTTTGGGGTTCCTTTGGTACTCCTCACAATGAGTTTGACATCTTATGCCCAAGTACTTCCCACAGTTAAGTGGATAGGGATTACTCCTAGATCCGAAGCTACAATAGATGCGAAATTTTTTTTGATAGAAATTTCACCCAACAAGCCCAAGAAAGTGCTCTGATACCATATGTGAAGAACCTGCAACAATTAATTAATGAAAATACATGAGATAGCAGTAGTAACAGAACTCAGAATCACTTTTATTGATCATGGGCCACTTTGAGGGGGCAACCTCCTTTGAGCAAGCTCAATACAAATAACTTCACGATACCTTCATTGGTCTCAACACAAACTTATATACTAAGTCTAGGCACCAATACCATGTGTCAATACAAACCATGGGCCAATACAAACTATGGATCAACAATTACTATGGGATGACTTAGAAAGGATATGTGTACAACAACAATATACTAACAAAGTAAATAGAAGGGTTGACATGGGTTCCTAACAAAATTAAAAGTTACACCCACGAGTTGCTGATCCCACAAGCTGCGAGTCACTCGCTAGTTTCTATGTCGTATAGTTGCAAGTGTCTTAAGGAAAACTTGTAAAATATATTAAAAACACGAATTGGGATTAGTTGAGTCAGTTGTTCTAACTTCCTCAACCTCCCAACTCAACCACCTTTCGAACTAATCCTGCATGCCTTGCTATAAATACAAGGGGAAGGCTTGAGAAAGGGACCACCAATTGAAGAGCTACTGTTATGCTAGAGAAATCCTAAGTGAAGAGAGGAGCAGGAGCCTAGGTATTGGTTGCGAAGGTGCCTCATACAGAAACCACATATCATTCTACTTGCTTCATTTATTGATTAATAAGAGTGGACATTCTTCCTTTCCCAACATAATCTTTGTCATATGTTGTATATTTGATTATTAACTGATGTTTCATGCTATTATAGATATCAATTTATTTTTATATAATCAAATAGGTTTGAGGAAGGTCTAGGGCTTGTTTTGCAGGTTGGCACATTGAGGAGCAAGAGAGGAGAAAGCTAGGATCAAACTTTGGAATAAGGTGCATATATTTCTAACCTCTATCTTATTTGCTTAAGAATATGTGTATGTAGAACTTTATATGTCCATCCTACACCCTTGTATGTTTATAGTCTCCATACCCAACTATAAGGTAAAATCACTAACAACAGAACTAGTGACTTCACTGGGGACACCTTCTTGTTTTCTGCTTTGGGGGTCTTTGGTTTCTTCAGTTTCATAACCTTTTCAGTTTATTTTTAGGTCTTTAGGGTTTTTGCTTAGATCGCTTTGTGTTGGCTCAGTCCAGCCTGGTTTACAGAGTTTTTTCTCTTCCTTTTTCAGTACCAACCCGCGTATCGCCTGTATATATAGGTGCACACCTTCTAGTGTACCCGCAAGTTGCAGGGTTTGCTACCCGTGCACTTCTAGTTGCACCCATGAGTTGTTTGCTTAGACAGTCGTGATTTTACCTTAGGAAGTCTAAACCTTGCTTTAGGGTTTGATCTTGGGTCTTTAGGTATGATTTGAGTTTTTTCTTTGTTCCCTAGTATTTGTTTGACACTCTTGTACTGTCACTTTTGGGTCTATACATAGCCTTTCTAGAAGCCTTTCTGATGTTCGTGGTTTGATTTCATTTGATTTTGGTTTCCAATCTTTCTTTTAAGGATTTTTTGAAACCTCCCAACGACTTGTCTTTACATACAGTCATGCACTATTAGCCCTAGTCGCGTGTTTCTATTATACATACTTGTGGATGAACAACGATTTGTCACATGCAACAGCTACGAGTATTTCCTGAGTTTGACCTTTTTTTCAGGGTTTAGTCTCAATGGGGTTTTTATTTGGTTTTAAAAGTCTTTGTTAGCTTGGATACCCCTTGGACATTGTTTCAAGGTGCTTTGAGTCTATTTTGGAACCTCTTTGATTGTTTTCTTTAAGTCATTGTGCTTGTAGGGTATGCCCTAGCTTGCTCGCCCATGTTCGGTTAGCCGGATGCTTCTTCTTTTTGTTTTCTGATGTTCAGGAGTAGTCTGGTTTTTACACAAAGATATTTCTGTGTTTCCATCTTATGCATCAGTTTTTCTTTTTTGCATCTTGTTCCAAAACTTTAGTTACATCTATGAAGAAAAATTCTTGGGTTAAGCCTTTGACGATCTTGCGTTAGGTCTGTTTGTTTTAAGTCTTGAGCTATGTCTCTTTACTCACACAGTTTGATAAGTCTTTTCAATTCGTCTTTTTAATTTTCATTTCTTTCTTAGATAGATAAAAGATCAATTTGGAAAAAAAAAATTATCTTACAAGATTTGTCGTTTGATTTTTCAAAGTAAGGTAGTTGCATTGGTATTAACTTTGAAAATAAAAACAAACAAAAAGAAACTTTTTATGCTTAGTTTGTGTATATTTTGTGTTTTGAAAGAACAAACGAAAAGAAAAAATTGTGAAGTTTCATTTCTTGATATGTACTTTGCTTAAAGTCATAACCATGCCACACACTCCACTACACCTTGAGTAAGAAACAACCCATAAAAAGAACCTAATTTAAAATTTATTACCAAAATTTATTTTTTAGGGTTATACGACAATAATTAGATTAGTCTAGGATTTCGTATTAGATCACATTTAACATTCCAAAATCATTTAAACTCCCAAATCGTAGTGCAAACTGTTATCTAGGTAAATCCACTCTTATCAAAATATTATGGGGTGCTCCACTTAAACCGGAGTTAAGAACGAGGTCATGTGAGACTCGAATGGTTGGGGATACCACCCCATTTTCCTTTCGAGCATACATCAGGGATGATTTGCGTACTGGGGTCCACTTGTGCTTCAAGTAATCTTCTATTTCAAACTTAGCTACCCTACCCATGTGTTTTTCCTGGACTTGCAACTGTCCCTCCATATTTTTTCACTTTTTTGGTAGCCTTAGTATATTGACCTTGGGTCTCTACACATGTATAGTGGAAGGCTATTTACATTACACCTAGGACAGGAACGGAAGGTAACCCTCTATAGTAATCCCGAGAGGGAGGTTTGGTGATTCAAACACTTGCACCTAGAGGACCTGTATTGGACATCGTGTAACTGAACTGCAATATTCTATTAGTTTTTTCTGGGACCTCATCATCCCAGATTGAGTTATGAGATTATTATCTTTGTTTTCCCAGTTTTGATTACTATAGGACATTTTTAGTGGTATGTTGTTTGCTCCTTAGTCGATTAGTGGCCACTAGGATTCTACACTTAGTTTATTTTTTATATAATTGTGGAGGAACAAACTCTCCATAGGTCATGAAGGTTGAAAAACCTTCCGCCACACACAGTGGAGCCTCCACCACCACCTCGATGACAGAGGACCGATTCCCGTGCTTCATACAAACTTACGGGCATAACGGAACCACCTGGAGAACCACATCTTATAACTTAGTATCAAGAGGTTCATCATACTATTGAGGTTGAAGACATAACTTATCAATATTTTAACACACCTTACAACCCTCCTTTGACATGACCTAACGATCATTTACTTGTAAGTATAGATTCTCTAGGTCAACCCGAGTTTAGGTCATATCGATTTACACCTGGTTTTTTTATGGCTAGTTCAGGAGACAAGTCAGGAGTTCTCCAAACTCCTACTATAGCCATTGCTTTGATATTTTTCTCTCCTTCTCTTACAAACACATCGGTACTTAGTTCTTTGCATGCTGCCTCTACTTTGAGCCCTTCATTCAGTTTCAATACTGGTTCCTTATATATGTCTGTCCCTTCAGCTTCGACATTAGCTACTCCTTTTGGTTCCACTATTGGATCGTCCAATATCCCTTTCACAGGGATACCTTTAGTACTATTTACATCGTCTCCTTTCATACAATAGTCTCAAGGTAATCCACAATCTGCTCCATTCAGTCATGGTTTTCCTTCGTATGGAGGACACATACTTCCTTCTACACATTTTATAGGATCGATGCCGACTTCATCCACACCCTTTTTGGGATCAATGCTTGTTTCGTCTGTTACATATATGCATGGGTTTAACCCCTTCACAGGTCCTAATATGCATTCATCGAATGTAAAAACATATCATATACCTATAGGGAGTATCCCCTTTTCACTGTTTGGTGGAGTAGGTGGTAATTTGTTCAACCCACATTACGGAGGGGCTAACACCCAACCGCAATGGATGAACACCCAAGGAAGTAATCCTTTGTATTACGGTTGGAGCAATTTTAGTAATGCTTTCACTTCATAACTGGTGGTTGGGGGCAACCCTAACCAGCAGTATATGAGCCAAGTTTTGGGTGGTTCCCCCTACCAAACTCCTGCTTATCAAATTCCATCGAAAATACCTCATTTTCCCTTTCAAGAAACACTGAACTTGCCAGATCTTTCAAAACTGACAAATGATCGGTGCGGCACCATCTTGCATGGCCACCATTTCCAACTAAGTTTCCTTCTCACATTCCAAAGTTTGAAGGAAATACTAGCGAATACCTTGGTGACCATGTCACTACTTTTCACCTCTGGTGTTCTTCCAACTCCTTGAATGAAGATTCCATTAGGTTTAGGCTCTTTCAAAGGACCTTGACTAGTGTTGCGGCTAAGTGGTACATAGAACTACTTGTCGCAGCCTATGACAACTTTTGGGATCTGGCAATAGTCTTTTGGAACCACTTACAACTTCCTTTCTGGTATGATGCCGGCATAGACCTTCTATCGATGTTTTGGCAGACTAAGGACACTCACTTATCTGACCACATTGAGGAGTGGCAAAGGCGAAAGAGGCTCATCAAAGCTAAAATTCCCCCAAAGTTTCTATTAGAGTGGTACTTGAAATCACTCCTTCCTTCCATTTCTAAGGATGTATCAACTTATGGAGTGTTTTTTAAGGAGGAATACATCCTTAGGACCCAACAACTTGATTTGGTATATGGTCAATATGGAATCCTGTACGAGATTATCCTTGGAACGTCGAGATCTAATATAGATGTGGGTAACCTAAGCCTAGACCACATGCCGATGGCATCGTCAGTTCAGTAGACACAACATCATTCGAAGCTTTGACCAAGCAAGTTCATGCTTTATTTGTAAAGCAGTCTGTTGTAGAAGCAACTACGGTTGCGGCCTCCCCTTCAACAAGGGAATCTATACAACAAGTGCAGACTAATCAAAACGGCACTCAGCAGCCCAACAATAAGAAGAATAAGGGTAAGAAAGGGGACGAGAACCATCAAAAACCCCGGAACAGTGAAAATGTCGAGGAGGGAAAGAAGGATAAAAAGAAAGTCAAGTTTCCTTGCAAGTTATGTACTTATCACAACCTTACCCACCAATTCCCTCTGATGGAAGAAGCCCAGAAGCTCCTCCATGAGAAGAAACCAGATGTTCTGAAGGAACCATTCCCTCATGAACAAGGCTCAGCTTCTGACAACTCTAGTGGTGGGGGTACCCCTTGTGTCTCGTTAGCTGACCAGTCATTTATAAACATGGTTAACTCAGATTTGTTTCTACAAACCCGAGCGAGGAATTATAACCCGAAATTCTAGAAAAAAGGTAAGGAAGTTCTTGAATCATCTACTCCTCTCCATATTGAGAGACCAATGGATTCATTGCTGAATATCCCTAAGGGTGTCTTCAAGAGGGATATGTACAACACTAATGCGTGGGTTTCTCCCAACTATTCTGTGGTTGAGGATCTAGCTCAAACACCCTCTTCCATGTCAAAACTAGAATTCTTATAGAGTTGTCCTTTACAATGTAATGCACTTCTTCCAGTGATCGGGAGCGTTGACTCATCTAATATGCTTGCTCAGTTTGATATGTCCAATATTAAACCCTGGTTTCCATATCATGTAGCCCTCCAGATAGAAGCATTCCATGGCCCTAAAACCATTGGATGAACTGTGGTGGATGAGGGTGTGTCTACATGCGTGATGTCTATTTCTTGCTGGAAAGCCCTCGTCTCACCTGAGTTAGCTTGTTCTAACACACTGCTTACTGCTTTTGACAAAATGTATTTCCTCCCACACAGAGTCTTACCGTCATTTGTTGTCGAACTTGCTGGTAAAGTAGTGTCTATGGAGGTTGAAGTATTGGACGCTCGTTTTGACTACAACATGTTGTTAGGAAGGAGTTGGACGTATGCGATGCAAAATGTCCCATCGTCCATTTTTCAAGTAATTATATTCCCCCATGAAGGCAAGCTCATTGCGGTTGATCAACTTTCATTTACTTAGAAAAACAACCGTACTTCGTCGGATTCAACGATCCCTTTGATTGATCAAACTCACCCTCCCAATGAGATTCTGGGAGTAGGCATGTCTTCATCATTGATGGGAACATTCGACCTACCTACTCCCGTTAACTTTATTGGTTCTACGAGTACCACTGATTGTTCATCTTCGGAGACTTTCATGGTCAGTCAAACAACTGATCCATGGACTCTCCCTACTTAGTCAGAACCAATCATGCCCCTATCTGTTGCAGAAGTGGCTTATCAATAATCACAGAATGCTGCAACATAACATATCTCGACTCTTCCTGTCTCTGCAGAGTCAGATATGGACTATGCACCTACATGGTCAGTCAACTCTACATACTCTTTCGATTGTCTAGATATTATTTTTCCCTCTGAGGAGGCCATCTTGGAAGCCATGGTAGTCCTAGATTATCCATGGGAACATATGCATCACAGGTCCTATTTTCTTCTTGATCTAAACATGATTGAGAGAGGAGAATTTCTAGTGAGACTTGGCGGTGATGTCAATTTTTCCACTATCCCTTCTATATAAAAGATTTATGCTGAAGGTAATATGTCAAATATATTGAGAACCATTTTGATCGATATCTCCATCAAACCTGGCGTTGTGGAAAACCGTTTTATTGGAGCAAATTGTTCTCCTGATGAGATCACTTTGTACACCAATCTGTTTAAGGAATTTAGTGACATGTTTGCATGGTATTATGAGGAGATGCCAGGAATCGACCCTGCCATCATGGAGCATGTCATCACAACTTATCCAAATGCTAAACTTGTGAGACAGAAGCTCCGTCAGATAAATCTAGGAAAGAAGCAACCATCAAGGTGGAAGTTGAGAAACTTCTTAGAGCTGGCTTCATCTATCCAATTGATATGATGTAATGGGTCTCTAACCTTGTTTTGGTCGATAAGGATCAAGGAACCATTCGGGTCTATACATACTTTCGGGACTTAAACAAAGCTTGTCCTAAGGACAATTACCCCACACCATTCATAGATTAGATTATCGATGCATGTGTAGGCCATGAAATTTTTTCTTTCATGGATGGTTTTTCAGGATACAACCAGATATAGATAAAACCTGAATACCGACATAAGATATCTTTTATTTGTCCTTGGGGGACCTTCGGTTACCGGAAGATGTCGTTCTCCCTAAAGAACGCTGGAGATACATTCCAATGCACGATGAACTTCTCTTTCCACGATATCAAACTTGTAGTTGAGCCATACCTAGATAATCTCCTAGCACGATCTCGTAAGAGATGGGATCATCATGATCATTTGAGACTCGTGTTTGAACGATGCAAATACTATAATATTCGATTGAATCCTAACAAGTGTGTGTTTTGTGTCAAGTTCGGACATTTACTGGGTTTTATTATATCCATTTGTGGCATCATGGTTGATCCACACACACACACACACACACAATACAGTCAAGAAAATATTATGTTTCAATGTTTCTTTGTATATTGCTTTCTTGTTCTGCAATTTTTGAAACACATCATGGGATACATGATACGATGTCTATAAATAATATGAGAATTGTCCAGTAAAATTTACACCAATTAAATGTACAAGTTGTCAAAAATATATAAATTGCTAAATGAATTGTTGTCTGTATAATATGACGGTCGTTTGAAGTTGAATGTCATTAACCAACACCTGATTTCTGAATGAGGCCCGAGATAAATTAATGAAGGGGAGGCTAACCCTTCTTCTTCCCACTATTATTTTCATCATAGTTGTAGACTGCAAGAAGGGTGGTTTGATCCTTCCTGTGTTCACCATTCTATATACAGGTGAATTTCCAGATATTGGTGTTCAGAATAATCTACTAAACGAAGGGGCGGCGGATCCTTCTTGTCGGAAGTTGGAAGTCTGGATAAATATTGTTTGCACGTTATAACTTAGCCAATGTCCCGATCCCTACTATTTACTGTGGAAGTATGTAGTCCATAATTTGTCGTCCGAGCCTTCACCGATTAAATATTTTTTCATTTCTATTTTAAATGAAGGGTCAACCAACCCTTATTGCGCTTAGTATTTCTCTAGTCTTGACCATTCTAGTTATACATGAATTGATAGCCTAGCCTTTGTAGCTTGGATATTTTCACAATTCCCTCATAAATGGAGGAGCGGCCAACCCTACTTTTTCATAGTATTATTTTCATAATAGTTCTATACTGCAAGAAGGGTCGGTCGATCCTTCTTGTGTTTACCATTCTGGATCCAGGTGAATTGATGGATTTTGGCGTTCACAACTATCTACTAAATGAAGGGGAGGTCGATCCTTCTTGTTAGAAGCCAGAAGTAGGAAGTTGGGATAAATATTGTTTATACATTTATATGTTATAAATTGGGTAACATTCCTCAAAGAGAAATCAAAATCTTTTGAGAAGTTTAAAATTTTTAAATTAATGGCTGAAAATGATACAAATATGAAAATCAAATGTTTAAGGTCAGATAATGGAGGAGAGTTTACCACAAACGAATTCAATCAGTTTTGTGAAACGTGTTGACAAACTATTTTTCAATTTTTAATGGCAAAAAGATTGATAAAAATAAGTCTTGATATAATGTAAAAATGTTGTGAATAGCCCCAAGTCCTGAAAAAAATGCTTCATATGACCATTTCCTATACCAAAAAAGAGCTAAACAACCGAGCTAAGTCCTTTGGAAGTCGTGTGAAATGATCAATGGCCACGATTGCATTGGAGAAAATCGATGGTGGAAGATGAGTTTCACCGGAAAAGAAGAGAGATGAATAGTGGAATCAAAATCCCCCGAAAAAGTATGACGCTCAAGGATAGAAATGATCGACAATTGTTGGCGGAAAAATGGATAGATTAACGACAGGGGAAAGGTTTGGTTGTGGAAGAAGCAAGGAGGATAAAGAAGATAAAGTGCACCGAAAAGTCAAGTCCGATAGTGTTAAAGGCACACCAAATCAATGGCTATTCGATAAAGGGTGGTTAGATCAACGACCCATAATATTTTCGTGTCGCTAACATGCACGACGAAATGGAGGTCGGAGCAGTTGCGAAATACCCTCCCACGTTGTGAAACCACCTTCTGGGTTGTATAAAAGAGAAGGGCATGTCAAAAGTTGACTGTTGTCTTTTGAACTTCGGAGGATTGGAACATGTCCGTGCTGCGACAAAGCGACAGAGCATAGTTTATTCAACCTGTCCGTTCCAGGTAGGTCCTCTGAAACTCATGAAAGAAACTAGAATTGTTTACATAATGGAAGGAAGTAGTGAAGCTGTCCCTCAGAATGTTGAAACTACGAGGATACAAGAAACCCTAGTGGACAGAGACAGCGACATTCGTGACCCCATAATGGTTAAATTATCAGTTTCAGAAATCAAAATCAAGTTGGAGGGTATATATAAACAAAATTTGGATATGCACAATGTTTAGAAGTCTCGTTTTATCCATTTCTGTCTAAAACAAGTTTTAGGGTTTCCAGAATTTAATTCATGGTGTGTAGTAAATTATTCTCAGCGTGAAAGAGTGATTATGAATTGATCGAGAATGAAAATTCTTTGCCCTATAAATGCATCTACCGTTAGGAATGCCCTGGCAGTACCCATGTTTTCCTCCCAGGACCAGGAATATTTTGCCGAAGAAGCCTGTTGTAGGTACAACAGATCCCATGTTCCATTGGAACATGGGAGCCCCAGGATTTTTTATATGCAAAGGTAATGGCTTAAAATTACTTTATCATTTTGGGGTTTTTCATCATTCTTATTATGGTTTTATGCCCTTTCATTGATTTCATTTAGCTAGGATTTTCCCCTTTGAAATTTTCTAGTTTTTGACTGTTTTTTTGAGTTGCGGGAAGCCCTGATTTTTCCTAGAAAGCCATTGTCATCCCGCAAACCCGTGATCCCGCAATTGTAGATTTTGGGAGCTTGTTGTTTCCTTTTGAAATTTTTTCATCCCACAACCTGCAACTTGCAATTGCAGATTATGGGAAGACCTTGTAAATAGGTTTTGAACTTTTTCATTCTATAACCCGCAACCCACAATTGCAGATTTTGGGAAGACCTTGTAAATAGGTTTTGAACTTTTTGGTTCTACAACCCGCAACCCGCAATTGTGGATTGCAAAAAGTAGATTGAATAATAAAATTACATCGTGTGTTTCCGCAACCCGCAATTACGGATTGCGGAAATACCTTTTTATTTTAAAGAGTTGTTTATGACCCCATAATCCGCAACCCACAATTGAGAATTGTGGATTATGGAAGCTTTTTGTTTGTTGGTTTTCTAAGTTGCGACCCCATAACCCACAACCCACAATTGTGGATTACAGATTGCAGGAATAATGTATATAGTTGAAAAATAAACCCCCGGAACTTCACCCCGCATCCTACAAGATTTGATCTTAGTCATTGATTTGTCTCAATCCTATAACCTAGATTTTACTTGTCGAGAATTGATAAATATATGGTTTTTTATATTTTTCTTATCATTTTCATTTTTGAACAATTACCTTGCAGAGTAGATTTTCACTGTGAGTTTTACCATGGGTCATTTTCCACTTTTTTAGTTAATTCAGGTTGTTTTTTTTTGCAATTTTTCGCATTCTATTGTTTACGATTTTGTTGTTTATGAATTAGTTTTGATTTTGTGTTTTTCTATTTATCAGAATTGTTCAGTCTTTCAAAATATGATGGAATACTCGATCCAAGACCGCTCAGAAACACCTGCTAAACAAATACCCAAGCTTTGGTACCTTCTTGGACACCAATGACAAGATTACTGAAACCTACCAGATCGATTGGTCCAAAATCTACTTGATTTTTTATAATCATCACCTATTAGACATCCAGAAAGACCAGCTTGCATATGAGAAAAATAGGGATTCCCAGCTTCATGCCATTGCTGCCAGACCCCCTATCCTTCCTTATACTGATGTGGTTAAGTTGATTGTGGACCATGCCAACACCAAAGACCGGTCTGTCAATGATAACGCAAGCTCTCAATTGGCTACTTTCTGCCCTGATTTTTTCAATAAAGCCTATACTCTTAAATCGACCATGCAACCCCTTAACACTGAGTTCATAGACTCTTCTAAGACCAGGTGTAATTTTAACGAAATGCGAAAGTCATGGATGAATAAACCTAACAGTTTCGTACCTAGGGTTGATAACTGGTACCCAGTTTCCTAGTTCAAGGAACCTTGTTCCCTATTGGCATCCTTTCTCTCTGGAATTTATGGTCTCCCAAATTGTTCAGTATTTAAAGCTAAGTGGGCTCCTGTAGCCCATCATGTCCTAACAATTGGTGAGTCATTCTGTTGGGTGTCTATTTTGTCATTTGAACTCAAGAAAGCCATTAAAACTTATCAGAAAGCACCGGCTCTAAGGAAGCCACATTTATTCTTTTCAGCTTTTGTCATTGATGTATTTTGCACAGAATTTCAATATCCCAACATGGGATGGCATTGGAATCCATCATTGCCTCCTATACATATTTATCATTATAGATTGTGGAAGAACAATTATATGCCTTTGATTTATGACATTTTTTACCACTTCCTTGGAAGTATTTATCTTAAAATATGTTGTTGTATTTGTAACTTTGGAATGTATTTCAGATATGTATATTGTACTCCTATAGAGATGGTATTATTCCTCTATACAAAAGTGTCATCATTTATATTGTAAGTGTCGTAACTTATACTTGATGGCCTATTAGACCACCTTGATGGGGTCGTCCCTGTATAAGTCATGTGGGTTAAAGGGTTATTAGACCACCCTATTGGGGGTCGGCCCTATCAGCATTATGTTAAGTGGTTAAGTTGAGGTCGACCTAGTAAAGGTTATTAGGCAAGTCAAGTCAAGTATAAATAGAGTGCGGGAGGCACTCTATTTGATTATTCACTTTCTCACCCATACACTCATTGGAGAGTGGCGCACTAGTGGAGGAGGAGAAGTTGTTGCCAGGAGACTATCTCTTATGCTTGGGTTTTGTATCATTGCTCTATCTATCTCTGAGGAAGTTATTGGGGTTTTTCACCTTTATGGTTTTCCCCAAGGAAACTCTGTGTGTCTATTGTCTCTTTTGATTGCTTCTTGTGATTGATATGTTGTACATGTTATTCTCTCAGTTAAGATCCTATAGTATGTTGAATTAATGCTCAAAAATTAACATGGCATTAGAGCTAACCTGAGAAGAAAACACTGTGCACTTGCGGAAGCTAGGGATTCTTGTTTTTTGGGTTTTTCTCCACAAATATTGAAAGGTAGGAGGCTAGATTGACTCTCCTTAGCAAGGCGCATCTTTCTGTGCAATCAGAATTCAATTCCGAGCACTTTCAGTTTTGGCCCTAAACATTAGGGTTTCCACAAAAGTGGAATTTCTAAAATTTGAGACCATGGCTAGAAGCTCCTTGGAAAAATCGAAGTTTAGAGCTTTGGATTGAAATTTTTGGTTGGGTGAAGCTCTGGGAAAATCAAACCCTAGTTTGGGGTCTTGTCAAGTGAAGCAAGAAATTAGGGTTTCTACAAAAGTTGGAATTTCTGAAATCTAAGACCATGGCTAGAAGCTCCTATGCAAAATCAAATTTTAGAGACCAAGATCGAACTTCTTGGATGGGTGAAGCTCTGGGAAAATGAAACCCTAATTCAGGGTCCTCCCTAGTGAATCTGGAAGTTTGAAAAGCAAATTTGAGGGGTGCAAATTTGCAGTTTTCCAATTCTGAGTATACCAGCTTGATCATCTCACCAAGGCGCATCTTTCTATCCTTTCAGAAGTTTGAAATTCAAAGTTTGAATTTTTAGGGTTTCTCTAACAAACCCTAATCCAACTCTAGAGCCAGATTTCTACAAATCAAGTGCTAAGACCTAAATCTTTTATATTTCCATTTGAAGTACTCTTTAAGATGTCCCACCACACCAATATTGAGGATAAGCTTGAAGAGGCTAATAACTTCCAAGCATGGAAGCATAGGATTGGGTTAATCCTAGAAGAGAATGAGTTGGACACTTACATAAGTGAAGAGAATCCAGTTCCAGAGGGAGAAGAGGCCAACGTATTACACAAGAAGAACTTGCTCAAAGCTAAGAGGATCATTGATGATTCTATCAAAGACCATCTCATACCACATGTGTCATCTCTGAAGACACCCAAGGAGATGTTTGATTCCTTGACCAAGCTATTTGAAGGGAAGAACATAAATCAAAAGATGACCTTGAGGAATCAATTGAAGAATATCAAGATCCAGAATGCAAAGTCTATGCAGTCCTATTTCTCAAGGGTCTCCCAAATAAAAGAGCAACCTGAAGCTGTGAGAGAAGATATAGAGAATGGAGAAGTGGTAATGACCACTCTTAATGACCTTCCTAGATCATGGGATTCCTTCATCCAAGGAATTTGTACCAGGAAGAAACTTATCTTATTCAGTAGGCTATGGGAAGAATGCTCATAGGAAGAAGCTTGGATTATAGCTCGAGAAGAAAAGATGGGGAATGAAGTTCAAGCTCTCACAACCCACACCAAGAAGAGGGCACTTTTCCTCAAATTGTCCTAAGAACAAAAGGAACAACAACAACAACTACTACAAGCAATCTGACAGGTATGACTTATAGGTATGTCTTGAAATATGTTCATGATTAAGTTTATAATATGATTGTCCTCATGTTATTGAGTTTAGTAACAATCTTGTTTCAACTTGTCTTATCACCCTAGTAAAGGTATGAACGAATGATAGAAGACATCCATTGATTAGGGCTATGACACTTATGATTGTATTATGGTTGTACTAATGCACTGTGGTGTTGTATGAGGAAAATGTTATCCACTAATATGAATGGTACAAATCAAGTTCTAGATCAAGACCATGATGACATGAAGACAAAGACTCATCCATAGTCATGGATCACATAGAGGTATGTATAATTCGGTTCTACAATGATTAAATTATGAGTTATGCAGGTCATTGAAGAGAACAAGAAAACATTGCTAGACATAACTAGCAAATATGATGACCAGGTATGTTTTTCCTACATCAAGTTAAGAATCCTACCTTGTGTTAGGATCTTATACTTTTGTATGATTGATAATGATTATTCATGAAGTTATAAGTTTGAGTAATCTAGGGTTTATGCATATTATGTTTCTTACTTTGATTGATGATATGACTAACCAAAAGATTCCTATGGTCAAATATGAATATGCATGAGTAAGAGAAGTCTTCCCTGAAACCTTGAATACTAATGCTTATTATCTGTGTTTGAAATATTCATGACTATAGATGTTTAAGATTATCTTGTTTTGAGATTATACTAATGATTGTATGATTATGCATGAGATCTTGAGGATGGCACAATCATGACACTAATGCACATTTAAGCATGCATAGTGGTCCAGGATGGATAGGACATATAATCCAGGTAAAAAAGATCAAGAGGGAGCACACTCCAGTAGCTCCTGCAAGGAAGCAAAGATTGAGAGGGAGTCCATCCAACAAACAAACAAAGATAAGTATTTAAATTGTCATTTATTGTATATTTGATTGTTTAAATAATATTGTTCAAAGATGTATGACGTAGGTTGTGTATATTAGAATAATTGCATTAATGAATAGTATACTACTAATATGCATGTAATGGGTAAGTGTCCTATGGCACTATACAACATTCCATTGCTACTTATCTAGAATGAAACCTCTTTGATGACATGTTGGGAGTTGTGCACACTCTTAACAATGTTATGGTAGAGATTGGAAGACATCTAGAACGTTACCGGATATGGATAAATGTTGTATTGAAGCATTGGCTAAAATAATTGCATGACTGTATGACATATTTCTTTATTGTAAGAATTTGTTTTGAAAACTATGAGATGTCTTTAATCATGCAATTCAACTTGTTTTGTAGGAAAGATCATATACCATCACCTACAAAAGAAGGACTACAACATTTGTTCCAGCAACAAAGCTATCTATTGAAGATATTGAAGAATCAAAAGTTCCCAGCATCCGGTAGGAAGTAATGGAAGGATGCCATGATTGAGCAGTGCTAGTCGATCATGAAGAATGATGTTTGGGATGTGGTCCCAAGACCAAAAGAGAAGTCTGTTGTGACTTCCAAGTTGATCTATAAGATCAAGCATGCTGCAGATGACAACATAGAGAAATAGAAGGCGAGGTTTGTAGCTCGTGGCTTCTCCTAGAAAGAGGGGATAGAATATGAAGAGAGTTTTGCTCCTATAGCCAGATACACTTCCATTAGATCAGTACTTGCTCTGGCTGCAGTGATGAAATGGAAGATACACCAGATGGATGTCAAGACAGCTTTCTTGAATGGTGTAGTGGAGGAGGAAGGGTATGTGGAGCAGCCACTTGGTTTTGAGACACATAACAGGAAGTCATATGTGTGCAGGTTGAAGAAAGCCTTGTATAGTTTGAAATAGGCACCCAGGACCTGGTATGGTAGGATAGATGGCTTCCTATCCAGTTTGGGATTTACTAAGAGTAAAGAGGATTCCAACCTTTACTACAAGGTTGAGGAAGGAAATCCAGTGATACTACTATTATATGTGGATGACCTATTTATGACAGGTGAGGATGGATTGATTTTCGATACCAAGAGGAAGCTTGCTGCCGAGTTCGAGATGAAGGACTTGGGTATGATGCACTACTTTCTAGGTATGGAGGTGTGGTAGAGTGCGGATGGAATATTCCTTGGACAGGGGAAGTATGCAGTAGAGATCCTGAAGAGGTTCGGGATGATGGACTGCAAGGCCATGGCCACACATATGGAATCGAACCTGAATCTTCTGTGTGATGCTTCATTTGAGCCGGTTGATGCCACAATCTATCGTCAGATGATTGGGTCCTTGATGTACCTGACAAATACGAGACCAGATATTTGCTTTGTGGTGAACACCTTGAGCCAGTAATTGACAGATCCGAGACATGTTCACCTGATAGATGCAAATCATATTATAAGGTACCTAAAGGGTACAGTTTACTATGGGCTCAAGTATGAGGTGAATCAAAAGTTTAGCCTGGAGGGTTATGTTGATTCGGATTGGGCATGTAGTCCCATTCATTGGAAGAGCACTTCGAGGTGTTGCTTCAGTATGGGATCCGATATGATCTCTTCGTTTAGCAGGAAGCAGTCATGTGTGGCACTGAGTATAGCCGAAGCAGAGTATGTGGCATCTTGTTCGGCTAGTTGTGAGGCAGTATGGATTAGGAAGCTACTGTCTGATTTGTTTGATCTCTAGTTAAGTGCTACTTTTATATATTGCGACAACCAGAGTTGTGTGAAGTTGTCGAAGAACCCGATGTTCCATGACAAGTCAAAGCACAATGAGATCAAGTTCCACTATATTAAGGATATGGTGCAGAGAGGAGTAGTGAAGCTCCTGTATGTTGTGATGGACGAGCAAATAGCTAATGTGTTGACCAAGCTACTTGCCAGAGTGAAGTTTGAATACTTTGGAGGGAGACTTAGTGTACTTCATATCGAGAATCCTTCCAAGGGAAGTGATGAGTCCGGAGACACAGATGCACATGAGCCCTTCTCACATGGTGATAGATGTGTTCTCCCATGGTGAGATGTAAGTGTTGGAGCCATTCTTAGATAGTGATAGATGTAAGGGCTGGGGCCATTTTTAGATAGTGATAGATGTGTTCTTCTATGATGAAATGTAAGGGCTGGGCCATTTTCACATGGTGATAGATGTGTTCTCCCATGGTGAAATGTAAGGGCTAGGGCCATTGTCACATGGTGATAGATGTGTTCTCCCATGGTGAGATGTAAGGGTTGAGTGAGCCTTTCTGACATGGTGGCAGGTAGTTCCTCCCATGGTGACATGGTGGTAGGAGATTCCTCCCATGGTCGTGATGTAAGTGTTGAGCCTTCTCCAAATGGTGATAGATGTGGTCTCCCATGTTGGTAGTGTAAGTGTTGTGTGATTTGCATCTGGGTTGTGCTCCGTGGATGATGATGATGTGATAGTATGGTACATAGGTTTTGCAGAGGCATATGATCAGTCCTGAGATACTCTTGCAGATTTTGCAGAGATAGTGTAATCAGTCCTGGGAGATCTTGTAGGTTTTGTAGAGGCAGTGTAATCAGTCCTGAGGTGTACCTACTTTATGGCTTGCTCGTAGAGATGTTGAAGACCTACATCGAGGCTAGGCCTACATCCAGCATGAAAAATGGATGGCTCTATAGATGATGAAGACCTGCATGTGGTGGGCGTACATCCAATATGAAAAAGGACTGGCTTTGTAGAACTTCCTATGACGAGTAGATTGGATATTGATTGAGATAGCAGCAACAGTGAGATGACAGTGTAGATGATTTGATGATGATGATCCAGTGACAATGATCTAGAGAAGAAGACTTGTCGAGAAATACCTTCCTAGTTAAGAGTGAGTGTTGTTGTATTTGTAACTTTGGAATGTATTTCACATATGTATATTGTACTCCTATAGAGATGGTATTATTCCTCTATATGGTAGTGTTCTCATTTATATTGTAAGTGTCATAACTTATACTTGATGGGTTATTAGCTCAGGCATCACTAATGTCCTGATGATAAGCAAAGAATGGCTCAAAACGCTGACAACATGATGAGCCATTACTTCACCTTGATGGGGTCGGCCCTGTATAAGTCGTGTGGGTTAAAGGGTTATTAGACCACCCGATTGGGGGTCGTCCCTGTCAGCTTTATGTTAAATGGTTAAGTTGAGGCCAACCTATTAAAGGTTATTAGGCAAGTTAAGTCAAGTATAAATAGAGTGCGGGGGGCACTTTGTTTGATTATTCACTTTCTCACTCATACACTCACTAGAGATTGGCGCACTAGTGGAGGAGGAGAAGCTGCTACTAGGAGACTATCTCTTATGCTTGGGTTTTGTATCATTGCTCTATCTATCTCTGAGGAAGTTATTGGGGTTTTTCACCTTTATGGTTTTCCCCAAGGAAACTCTGTGTGTCTATTGTCTCTTGTGATTGCTTCTTATGATTGATATGATGTACATGTTATTCTCTCAGTTAAGATCCTAGAGTATGTTGAATTAATGCTAAAAAATTAACAAAATATTGAGAGAACGGGATCCTGCTTTCTTAGTTCATGCTAGAACCTTCATTGCCACAATTGGTGACTGCTATGTGGGTGAATCCTTCTCCTATGTTAGAGTTTGGGGAAGCAACTGTAGCTAGGGTTTTCACCCTAGCTTGTGCAAATGAGCACCTACTAAGGAGAAGGGACTCCTTAGTAGTAGTTCATAAAAATGGTGAAATATGACAGTACAGTAAAATAAAATTAAACTAACATGAGCATTAACATAAATAACAAAACATGAAAATATGGTGAAGATCTCTCTTTTTGTATTAAAAATTACCTTAGATGTAGAGGTTGGTGGAGCCTTTGCAGCAGTCCAAGAGGGTTGCTTCCAAGCTCCAGTGTTGTTCCTTCTCCTTCTTCCAAAGAATTTTTTGAAATGGGGCGAAAAGGGTTCTCAAGAATTAGCTCCAAGTGGAGAGCTAGGGTTTCAAGGGAATTTTTAGCAGCGTAAGAATAGGGATGATTGTGGATGTGAAATGGGGAGCCCCCATCACCTATTTATAGGTTTTAGTGGTGGAGTGCTGACCCATGGTTTTGGGCACCATATGGTTTAGGTCAGCTATATAGGATTTTTGCTTCCTTTTTTCCGTCTTTTTCCTCTTTTTTGTATTTTTTATTCCCTTTTTAGAGGGTTTTTGCTATTTTTGAAGGAATTTAACTTATTTTGGGGAAAAAAGGGGTTTTTTGGCCTTTTCGAGGCTTATATGGTAGGAAATATGGACAAATGAGTCACGTAATGAGGGAGATGAGGTAGTGAGCACTTTTTGGCTGTTAACGGATTGTCCCCTGATGTGTGAGGGTAGGAGCTCATCGTATCGCTGATAGACATCATAAGTATTTTATGGTTTTCCTGGGATGTGGAGAGGAGAAGAAATGAACTAGAGCCCAGAACAACGGTCCCGAACAAATTGCAAAAACTAAAAGTACATGACCTCAATAATGAATGAGGAATAATATGAACATATGGACGAGGCGGGCATTCCCATGCTCGTATCAAGATATAGAACAATAACAAGGGGGTCCAAAAAATGGGGACTTGAAATATACATGGCCTCAAATGAGGAAGAATCTCAATATATGGACGAGGTGGGCATACCCATGCTCGTATCTAGATATATATAAAAAATAACAATGAGGCCCAAAAGTGGGGGCCTGAAGGATACATGGAGAACCACGGTGTACATCATAAGGGTCTAGAGGGGAAACAAATATGGGACATACTGTTGGGCTGAAGAACTGATACGCTGGAATAACAATAGTGCTGCTAAGTGTGGTACCAAAGGAACTGATGAGCTGCTGGATTATAGTGACGGGGAGTCATACCCTCAATGGTACACTGAACTGGAACTAAACTGGGTACTCAAGGAAGCATATAACTACATGGCTTCCAAATAGAATCGCCTATGCAACCCGAACATCTATGGGAACATATAACTGGGTGTTCTGAGGGGACTCACCAATGTGCTAGAGTCGGGGGAGATCCGGGGTCTTCAACCAATAACTGAAAGGATATATACCCTGCGCGATTCTCAACGATGCAATCAAGGTGTTGAAGTCAAGCATGTGAGAAACAACCACTCGGAGAGGCACTGATGACTCCCCTCAAAATGGTCTGTAGGCACTCACCACAGATGGTGATGATTCCAAGGCACAGGGACCTCTGGGTCTATCCTCTGGAATATATGGGTTGTCGTCGACAGAGGGAGACCTACAACTAGCAAGGCAATGATGTTTCCTTAATAGGAGCACGAGGTGGAGAACCGAACTGTGAGAGTACTGATGGTAGGACTGACATACTGCGGGGGTGGGGGGTAACTGGGCAAGTAGAGTGTGTGGACTCAAAATTCCTTTGTTCAGAGTATGATGGAGGGGGATGATCGGGTAGCATATGAAACTGACTGGTGGGAAAGGGATCATAGCTGTAATGGATCAAGGATAGTCACTGGGATGAGTGATACTGAAGTTGGTGTAAGATGGCAACAGACTGCAGAATACTCTGAACAAAGGAGACCTTATTGGGGATGCTGCCGAGATGATCGATCATGGTGCTAAGAGGCACTGGGGGGACTTCTTCATGGGTTAAGGAACTAGAAGAAGTGTGGTCAAAATGGTACTGTCATGTGGATTTATACGAGCCCAGGACAATTCATGCTCGTGATTGCTTTCAATTTTAAGGAGTCTGAAAGCGATAAGAAGACTCTGAAATAATGGAATGGTATAGTCGTGTGGATTTGTACGAGGCCAGGATGGTGCATGCTTGTGGTTGCTTTCAATTTGAGAGAGTCTGAAAGCAAATAAGAAGACTTTAGGGGGGGTGTTTTTTTGTGTGCTAGTCTCCAAGGCTTGAAGAAGCATAAAAGGATGCAATGAAGAACTCTTCTAGCCGGTGTGACTAGAGTATTCCTTTTTCGTAATTAGTCTACTAGGTCCGGAAAAGGGTTAAACTTATACCAGATAGACGCCCTTTCAAGTACTTTACTGAGCATGAAAGGAAGCAAGATTGCTTGGTGATCTTTTCATTGTTTTAGGAGCCATAAAAGAGCTTAACAGAAACTCCCTAAGTTCCTTTTTCGTAAAGGACTTGTCCAGCCCGAAAAAGGGATAAAATTATATCGAACAAAAGGAATGGCTAGGCAAGGAGGAAGTGCTCAATCAAGGAACATCGATGAGAACCAAGAACGAGGGTGGGGGGAACACTGGTGGGCCTCCTTTCGAGGTGATGCATGGTGGAAAAATATCGAAATAATTACAGTATGAATGGAGTGAATGGCTCATGTAAAAATGTGGAACAATCCGATGGTGGCCGATGTGGCATGCAAAATGAGGCAGCAAGGTGTCGGGACACAATGTTGAAATTGTACCTAGTGAGAGCTAGAAATGATATCAAGCATCATGACAAGCTCATAAAACTGAATCCGGCGATATAAAAAGTGTCAAAAATAGATAACAGCTGAGGTGGCACGCAAACCGAGGTGACGAGGGGCGTTTTGGAAAAAATACCCAAAAAATATGAGGGTGAGAGCGAGAAATGATCTCAAGCATCATCATGGGCTTGGAAAAATGAATCAGATGATATAAAGTATATAAAAAATGGAGAACGGCCGAAGTGGCACGTAAACTGAGGTGACGAGTGGTGTCTAGAAAAAATGCTCCAAAAAATGATGTGAAAAAATAAGAAAATGAGTCCACCATCATGAGGGTCTCGTTGTGTTGATTCCAGTGGTGGAAACGGTTCGGGCAATGGACTCCATATGGATTCAGAATGACTGAAACATGAAAAAGTCGACGGGATACAAATAGAAAGTGGGCCCAATAGGACTTCGAAGGGGCTTGCGTGAGAGCTTTCTTAAGGGCTTCGAATGCAGCTTGCGCCTGGTCATCCCAAACAAAGGTTATGTGGATACGAAGCAGGAATAAGAAACCATGAACGGTGGTGGCATAATCAAGAACAAAGGGTCGGAGAAAATTAGATTTTCCTTAGACACTCTGGAGCTATCGGAGCATGCGAGGAGCGGGATGGTCTATGATGGCTTGGACATTCAGGGGATCAACATCGATTCCTTTATGGGAAACAATGAAACCCAACAACCAGCCTGTCAGAACGCAAAAGACACACTTGAGTGGGTTCAAGTGGATTTGATATTTGTGACAACTCAGAAAGACTTGCCGGAGGTCGTTAAGGTGGTCTGATCGTTTCCAGGAATGAGCTATAAGATCGTTGAGATAGAATACAGGATATGAACCAAGTCGTGAAAACAGTAGGTCATGGCCCGCTGGAAGGTGGCATCGGCATTTTTTAGGCCAAAAGGCATGACGCGATAGGAAAAGGTGCCCCATGGGGTGGTAAAGGCAGTCTTGTACTGATCTTCCTTACGGATCTTAATCTGGTTGTATCCGGAAAAACCATCCATGAACGATAGGACTTCATGGCCTGCACACGCATTGATGAGTTGGTCAATAAATGGTGTGGAGAATTTGTCTTTGGGACAAGCTCGGTTTAAATCGCGGAAGTTAGTACATACTCTGATGGTGCCTTATTTCTTGTTAACAGGGACGGGGTTAGAAACCCAAGTGGTATATGCAATTGGATAAATTAATCCGGCTTTGTGAAGTTTTTCCATCTCTGCTTTAATGGCGGGGAGCTTTGATGGGTTAATGGGGCGCTGTTTCTGGTGAATGGGGAGTACATCTGTCCATGTGTCAATGTGGTGCTCTATAATAGTGGGTTCAAGACCAGGCATTTCGGTATAGGACCAAGAAAAGACATCATGGAACTCTTGGAAAAGTTTTTTGTACTCTCTAATCTCATACTCACTGCAGGAGGCTCCTAATGTAATGATTTCAAGAGAACCACGTGGGTCAAAGATATCGATGTGGATGATAGGTGAGATGTTGGCCATGTGAGCATACAAATTGGTTGCTCCAGAATGGGATGTAGCCCATGAAAGTTCGGGGCCATTGCTAGGACGTGCTATGGAAAAGGGTTGGTTATGTGAGGCTATACGGCCAATGATGCCATCTGCGGCATGGGATTCCCCCGGTGCACCGTCTTGGGAGGAATCACCACGGGGGGCGTCAGGGATGATGAAATAGAGATAACAAGACTCGGTGTAAATAAGGTCAAATTGCTAGGCTTTGAGGATGGCCTTTTCTTCGGACCGGGGTCGCTTGGATGGCACATCCTTGGCAATGACAGGAAGGTGAGATTTTCGAAACCCATCTAAGAAGATACGGTCATCTAACTTGATTTTGCAGAGGCTTCGGCATCGACGCCACTCATGAATGTGGTCAGTGATGTGGGCAGCCTGTTAAATTTTGAGCATTAATTCATAATACTCTAGTATCTTTACTGAGAGAATAACATATACAATATATCAATACATGACAATCACAATAAGTATGACAAGCATCACAAGAATCAAAAGCATAAGAGACAAGAGACACAGAGTTTCCGTGGGGAAAACCCTAAGGTGAAAAACCCCACAACTTCCTCAGAGATAGAGAGAGCAATGGCTCAACCAAAGTACAACCAAAATACACTGAGATAGTCTCCTAGTAGCAGATGATCCTCCTCCTCACTAGTGCGCCACTTTCTGAGTGAGAGAGATGTACTTTTTTGAATGATCTAAATAGAGATCACCTGATCTCTATTTATACTAACCTGTTTGCCCAGTGACCTTATGGGGCTGACTTGTCTAGCTAGGTACATCCACATTATAATATATATTTCAGGGCCGACCCCACACATGGTGGTCTAATAACACATCGGCAAGTACACACACTTGTGATACTTGTCAATCCACATGACGACACTTCCTTATAGAGGAATGACACATCTCTTATAAGGGTACAATAAATATATATAAAATACACAGATGAAATACATTCTGAAGTTACATATACATCAACACTCCCTCTTAACTAGGAAGGTATTTCTTGACAAAGATCTGCTAGACACGTCTTCTTCTCGGGATCATCGTCATCATCATCGTCACTGCTAATGCTATATCAACCAATCTCTTAATCTACTTGTCATAGGAAGTTCTACAGAGCTAGTCCTTTTTCATAATGGATGTAGGCCCACCTCCTACAGGTCTTCATCATCACTAGCCATACTGTGCAATTCTCAGGACTTATTACATGCGTCACAAAACCTGGCTGCAGCATCCCAAGCTATTTCGAGGACATAGCTCTACCTGTAGGATCTCCCAGGAGCACATTACATGTGACCCATCACAAAACCTGGCTGAAGCATCCCAAGATGTTATGAGCACACAGCTCTACCTGCCGGATCTCCCAGGAGCACATTACTTGTGATCTCACCACAAAACCTGGCTGAAGCATCCCAGGCTGTTACAAGCACACAGCTCTACCTGTCGGATCTCCCAGGAGCACATTACATGTGGTCCACCACGAAACCTGGCTAGAGCATCTGAGGCCTTTTTCATCCTGTATAGATGTCCCAAGAGAAAATTACATGTGGTCGTGGCAAAACCTGGCTGAAGAATCTGAGGCCTTTTTCATCCTGTCTAGATCTCCCAGGAGCAAATTACATGCCATAGGACAAAACCTCGCAAGAGCATCTCAGGATGTTACGGGTACACAACTCTGACCTGAAGATCTCCCAGGGCACAAATTACATGTCCTCCTAGAGCAATGTCTCGAAAGAGCATCCCAGGCTGTTATGGGTATGTAACTCTGACCTATAGGATCTCCCAGACATGCTCATCTGCACAACCTGATCCACGGCAACAAAGTATCATCTGATACTCATCATACATCATCCTGATGTACACATGATTATCCTGATCATCATCACTGCAACATCCTGCTGCATGTCATCTGGAGAAGCTCATCATCCACGATCACCCTGATCATGCAATGCATCCATCTGATGCACACCAAGTATCTACCTGATACATATCATCATACACAGTGTATCCATCTAATACATACATGATCCACACAATGTATACATCAACATACATGATCTACCTAATCATTCCTGATACATATCAATATACTTGATCTACCTGATCATACAATGTATCCACCTAATACATATACAGATACATGGTCCAAGCATCCAACATGATGCATATACAAAATACATACAAATGGTCCAACCGATCATATCCAGCATCCAACATGATGCGTACATACATATAAATTATCCAACTGATCATATCCAGCATCCAACATGATGCGTACATACATATACATATAAATGATCCAACTGATCATACAAAGCAGAAACTAGAACATCATCCTGATGCTCATCATCTAACGCTTACATCCATAGCCATGTGAAGGATCCTCCTTCCAACATGCTTGGAATGGCTTCAGCAAATGTGTCCATCACTTCTTCCTCGAAGTGTCCTCGATCTGAGGAACACCAAGACTCTCCCTGAAGTACTCGAACTTCACCCTGGCTAGTGGCTTCATCAGCACATCTGCAATCTACTCGTCCGTCACAACATACAGGAGCTTCACAGCTCCTCTCTACACCATATCCCTGATATAGTGATATTTTATCTCTACGTGTTTCGACCTGTCATGAAACACTGGATTCTCATACAGCTTCACACAACTCTGGTTATCATAGAAGATACCAGTAGCATCCAACGAAAGATCAAATAACTTAGACAGTAGCTTCCGTAGCCATACTGCCTCACAACTATTTGAATAGGCTGCAACATACTCTGCCTCAGCTATACTCAGTGCTACACAGGACTGCTTCCTGCTAAATCAAGAGATCACACCTGATCCCATACTGAAGCAACACCCAGATGTGCTCTTCCTATCTACAGCATTGCCAGCCCAATCTGAATCAACATAACCCTGCAGGTTAAACTTTTGATTCGCTTCATACCTGAGCCCATAATCCATTGTACCCTTCAAGTACCTCAGAACATGCTTTACAGCAACCAGGTGAACACTCCTCGGATTCATCAAGAACTGGCTCAATGTGTTCACAGCAAAGCAAATGTCCGGTATCATGTTCGTCAGGTACATCAAGGACCCAATCATCTAACGATACATAGAGACATCAACCGACTTAGATGAATCATCGCATAGAAGCTTCAGATTTGATGCCATAGGTGTGGCCATGGCCTTGCAATCCATCATCCTGAATCTCTTCAGGATATCTACTATGTACTTCCCTTGACCAAGGAAGATCCCACCTGCACTCTGCCACACCTCCATACCTAGGAAATAATGCATCATTCCCAAATATTTCATATTGAACTCAGCAGCAAGCTTCCTCTTAGTATCTGGAATCAATCTATCATCTCCTATTACAAATAAGTTATCCACATACAGGAGTAGAACCATAGGATTCCCTTCTTCAACCTTGTAGTAAGGTTTGGAATCTGCTTTACTCTTGGTAAAGCCCAAACTAGATAGGAAACTGGCCATCCTACCATACCAGGTTCTGGGAGCTTGTTTCAAGCCATACAAGGCTTTCTTTAATCTGCACACATATGACTCCCTGTCATGTATTTCGAAACTGAGTGGTTGCTCCACATATACTTCTTCTTCAACTACGCCATTCAAGAAAGCAGTCTTGACATCCATCTGGTGTATTTTCCATTTCATCGCTGCAGCCAGGGCAAGTACTGTTCTGGTGGAAGTATACTTGGCTACAGGTACAAAAGTTTCTTCATAATCTATTCCCTCTTTCTGAGAGAAGCCACGAGCTACGAATCTTGCCTTGTATTTATCCACACTACCATCTACAGCATGCTTGATTTTGTAAATCCATTTGGAAGTCACAACAAACTTCTCTTTAGGTCTTGGGACAACATCCCAAACATCATTCTTCATTATTGATTGAGATTCCTCAACCATGGCATCCTTCCATTCTTTATTTTCCACTGCTTCTTCATAATTGGAAGGCTCTTTGTTCATAATGTCACAGAGTAAAGCAACATAGTTGGTATGTGATCTGGTTCTCTTCTTTGCTTTGTGTTCCTCTTCTGGAATGCCAAATATTTTTGCATCTTGAATGAGCTCTCTAGCCCATGCAGGTTTCCTCTTGTGAGAGTTATCCTCACGGGGTGGATCTACAGGTTCTTGCAGATCTTCAAACTCACAAACAACTTCTGGAACTGCTTCAGTCATGGTAGTGTCTTGAAATCTAGTTTCCTTAGGTTCTTAATAAACTTGGATCAGTGCCTTCCTTGATTTGATGAATGTTGATTTATCATCAAACGTCACATCCCTGCTGACATCAATCTTCTTGAACCCTGGAAAGTATATTCTGTAAGCCTTCGAGCTTTCACTGTAACCAACAGAGATACCTTTCTTTCCTGAAGGATCTAGTTTGGTCCTCTTTTCCTTTGGGACATGAGTGAATACTGGACAACCAAATATTCTAAGATGGTTGAATTCAGGTTTCTTACCAGAAAAGACCTCTTTTGGTGTCTTGTTGTCCAATATCTTGTGGGGTATTCTGTTCTGCATATATACAGCTATTCTAGCTGCTTCTTCCCATAGATGCATAGGTAGATCCTACTCATGGAGCATTGCTCTTACTACTTCCATGATTGTTCTGTTCTTCCTTTCTGCAACTCCATTCTTACTGCTTCCATGATTGTTCTATTCTTCCTTTCTGCAACTCCATTCTGTTGTGGATTGTAAGGAGCAGTCAACTCCCTCTTCATCCCTGAATCACTGCAAAGCTTCTTGAAGTCACCTGAGGTGAATTCTCCACCATTGTTGGATCTGAATGTTTTGATCTTCTTGTTAGTTTGATTCTCCATCAAGGTTTTGAATTCCTTAAACTTATCAAACACCTCATCTTTGTTCTTCAAGAAGTATACCCAAGTCTTCCTAGAGAAGTCATCAATAAATGAGACATAGTAAACATACCCACTTAGAGAACTGGATGACATAGGACCACATACATCTAAGTGGATGATTTCCAAGATGTCTTTTGCCTTGCTTTCACTGATTGGGAAATCCTTCTTAATGTTCTTACCTTTTGCACATCCTTTGCAAACACCTTCATGTTTGGTCTTGATTTCAGGAAGACCCTCTATAGCCTTGCTTGCAATTGGAAGTGCTCTATAGTGCATATGAGCAAGTCTTCTATGCCCAAGTTCACTTGGCTCCATGGATTCATGTACCATGGCATGTTCAGGTTGTCCCTTCAATTTATACAAACCTCCCTTTTGCTCTCCAATCACTACTGCATCATCTATGTTCTTTCCCTTTTGGCCACATTAGGACTTGGCTGTCCACAAATGCAACCCTCATGCCTTTTGCATCCAATGCATAGATGGAGAGTAAGTTCTTCTTGAGCCCAAGTACATAAAGAACTTCTTTTATCTTCAAAGATTTTTCAGAATCTAGGTTGTAGGAGGCTTCACCACTTCGTTTGATTGATAATCATCCCCAAGTTTCACCTTATGGGGTGATTCATGTTTAGATAGATTCACAAAAGATTCCTTAAACCCAGTCATGTGTTTGGAAGCCCCACTATCAGTCAACCAATCATTACAACCATGGGAGATGGTACCTATGAGAGCAGAGATCAGAACATACTCTTCTTCACTTGATGAGTTATCATCACTTTCTGCCCTAGCCTTCTTCTTGGGTGGTTCATCATCCTCGGAAGCATGAGCATGAAACCTTCTTTTGCTGCCCTTCTTCTTCTTGTTGGATTTGTTGTTGTCCTTCTTGTTCTTGGGACAATTTATGGCAATATGTCCTTTCTCATTACAGGTGAAGCACATTCTTCTTTCTTTTAAGTGATGTGAATATTTCTTGGAGTGAGATGGCTCTCTCTTGGACTTCCCTTTCTTGGTGTGAGCTGTGAGAGCTTAATCTTCATTCCCCATCTTTTCTTCTCGTGCCACAAGCCTTGCTTCTTCTTGTGAGCATTCTTCCCGTAGTCTACTAAAGGAAATCAACTTCTTTCTTGCACAGATTCCTTGAATGAAGGAGTCCCATGACCTAGGTAAGCCATTCAGAGTGGTCATGACAACTTCACCATTCTCTACCATTTCATCCACTGCTTTTAGTTGTTCCTTGATCTAGGAGACTCTTGAAAAATAAGATTGAATGGTTTCTCCATTCTGAAACTTTACCCCTTTCAATTTGTTCTACAGGGTCATCTTCCGATTTATGTTCTTCCCTTCAAATAGCTTGGTCAAAGAGTCAAACATCTCTTTGGGTGTCTTTAGAGAAGACACATGGGGTATGAGATGGTCTTTAATAGAATCAGCAATGATTCTTTTTGCCTTGACCAAGTTCTTCTTATGCAATACTTTAGCCTCTTCATCCTCTAGGATAGGGATGTCTTCTTTTATATATGAGTCCAACTCATTCTCTTCCAAGATTAACCCAATCCTATACTTCCAAGCTCGGAAGTTATCAACCCCTTCAAGCTTATCCTCAAGCTTGGTGTGGTGAGACATCTTAAATAGTACTTCAAATGGAAATAGAAAAGATTTAGGTCTTACCACTTGGAATGCTGAAAACTGGATCTGGTCCTGGACTAACGTTTGTCGAAAAAACCCTAAAAATTCAAAATGTGAATTTCAAATTTCTAAAAGGATAGAAAGATGCACCTTGATGAGCTGATCAGCTTGGTGCATTCAGAATTTGAGATCAGCAAAGCTTTACCCTTCAGATTTGACTTTTTGTCCTCTTGGGTTCACTCGGGAGAGCCTTGAATTAGGGTTTGAGTTTCCCAGATATCTACCCAGCCAAAAATCTCGATCCAAAGCTCTAAACTTCGATTTTTGCAAGGAGCTTCCAGCTATGTCTTTAGATTTCAGAAATTTCTATTTTTGTGGAAACCCTAATTTTTAGGGCCAAATCTGAAAAAGCTCGGAATTGAATTCTGATTGGACAGATAAATGCACCTTGATGAGTAGAGTCAATCTACTATACTGATTTTCCAAAATGTATGGAGAGAAACCCAATAAACAAGAAACTCAAGTTTCTGTCATTGCAAAATGTCTTCTTCTCAGGTTAGCTCTGATACCATGTTAAATTTTGAGCATTAATTCACAATACTCTAAGATCTTTACTGAGATAATAACATATATAGTATATCAATGCATGACAATCACAATAAGTATGACAAGCATCACAAGAATCAAAAGCATAAGAGACAAGAGACATAGAGTTTCCGTGGGGAAAACCCTAAGGTGAAAAACCCCACAACTTCCTCAGAGATAGAGAGAGCAATGGCTCAACCAAAGTACAACCAAAATACACTGAGATAGTCTCCTAGTAGCAGATGATCCTCCTCCTCACTAGTGTACCACTTTCTGAGTGAGAGAGATGTACTTTTCTGAATGATCTAAATAGAGATCACCTCATCTCTATTTATACTAACCTGTTTGCCCAGTGACCTTATGGGGCCGAGTTGTCTAGCTAGGTACATCCACATTATATATATATTTCAGGGCCGACTCCACACATGGTGGTCTAATAACACATCGGCAAGTACACATGCTTGCGACACTTGTCAATCCACATGACGACACTTCCTTATAGAGGAATGACACATCTCTTATAAGGGTACAATCAATATATATAAAATACACAAATGAAATACATTCCGAAGTTACATATACATCAACATAGCCATGTTCTGTCTGCAAGATAGTAGGATCTCAACTCCCGCATCATAGTGGACAGGTAACTGAAATAAATGCAGGAAGGTTGAGGCAAGGGAAGTAAAGGTGGCATGGGTCCCATGGGGCTGCTCAATGTACCACTTAGCTGCAGAGCCAGTGAGGGTGTGTTATAACAGACGGAGTTGAACGGAGTCGTCTACTATGGAGTTGGAGGAACACCATAGATGGAAGGACAAAATATGGTTCCGGGAATCTTCACCTGCCTTTCCCTCAAACTTAAGGATGTCAGAGGGGAGCTTGGTGGGCATGTGAGGCCACACAGGGTCGTGTCTGATGGGATCGTTAGTCAGTCTGTCTAGGTCAAGAAGGTTGAGACTAGCCATGAATGGAAAACTAGTAGAAGGATGTGACATACTAGTGGTTGTGACCATGTTGGGGCCAATGCCCCCGAGTGGAGGGGTTGGGTTTGGGATGTTTCCCCCAAGTGGAGGAACGAAAGTGGTATGGGATGGTCCTACACTGCCAAGGGTAGTGTCAGTCACTGGTGGAGTTGGGATAGGTATGCTAGCTACCAGAATGGGTACAATGATCTGAATGGTAGATGTGGGCCCCATTGAGGGAATAACTAAAGTGGGTGTGGTAGCTGGTGTGGTGGTGGATGCTCCACCAATGGTCCCTACAGAGAAAGGGTTGGATGTCATGCTAGCCATGGGGATGGTTGGTGCAATGTAAGTGGGTTTCTCGGACTCTGCCTCAGAATTAGAGGTGAAATAAGGGGTGTCAGTACCGGGGGATGGGGCTTTGTGTCTGCAACGAGTGGAGTCGAGTGATGAAGCTCTACATCTATGACGGTTGATGTCAAGTGAATTGTGCTGCGGGGGCTCACCCCGGAGGCACCGAGAATGTCTTGGGGACTCAATGGTGACATATGGTATCAAGTATCTGGGGAATGTGTTGAGTGAAAAACAACTCAAAAACCCTAATGCAACCGAGTGTGCAGAAGGAGAGCGCAAAAAAATATGGCACTCAGGCCAACAACCAACTCAAAACACTTACTGTAACAGCTGTGCTACAGCAAGTGGAGTATCAACAAAAATGGTCCGAATACCAACAAGCAACAAGTGTGCTAGAAAATAAAAAATGGTGGACTCTATAGACCAAAGGGAGGTAAGGGAGCATGCAAACACCTAGCTAAATAGTAGTCTGACTCAACCAGACATATCCTCTGCAAAATGATGAAATCCAAGTCAGACAATATGGGTAGTAGAGCCAAGTGGCTAAAGATATCCCCCTACCGGGAGGGACACCGGGTAGTCAATCCTAGAAGAAAGGTAACTAAGATACCTCATTCATGACACGTCCAAAAAAGGTGAATCTGCAGGTTGGTTCTATCGCCGCTGTACCCCCATACGGGTGGTACACCGAGAACTACGAAAGGTATCCTTCGGTTATTGAATGGAGTGTGGTATTCCACTCAGGCCTCCGGAACCAGTCTGGCTACTTCAACCCTATTATGGGAGAGGCCCTCTGATAAACTGGTTGTGACCGTGCCAAAAAGTACTAGGGGATTTTGGTTCCCTAATGGACAACAACTATGTCTCAAGTGTAAGCAACCGAGGGGTGTTATTTGGATGCATATCCCACCGATCCTACATAACTACAAGATTCTTATGTGTTCCCCAAGTGGGGTTAGAATGTTGGTTGTGTTAAGTACTATTTTAGGGCTCACTTCAATTAGGTGATAGATTGTGTGCATGTGAGATGATGAACCCAAGTAAAAGTGCCACGGGGTGGGCAACTTTCTAACTAAAAATAACAATGCAAAAATTAAACTTTGAAATGCAAAATTTTCTCTTTTCAATTAAAATGCTGAAATTTTAAAAAATTATGTAGACGGAACAAAAATAATACTACAGAAAAAAGGTTGTAGGGAAGTATGGCTACAGATAGGACAGGTGGCTATGCAGGTGCATAAAATATTGCAGCAAAGTGCTGGGTTCAATTAGGAAAAAACTGCATAAAACATACCGCGGGTCTATGGCGAAACTACGCGGTTGGACCGCGGGAAATAGGTCGACAGTCGTGGGCAGATCACGAGAAAATGGCTTAAAGCCATAGGCGGACCATGGGAAAAAGGCCGAAAGTCACAGGCGGATAACAGGAAAATGGCCGAAAGCTGCAGGCAGACCGCGGGAAAAAGGCCGAAAGTTGCAGGCGGATAGCAGCAAAATGGCTGAAAGCCACAGGCGGACCGCGGGAAAAGGCCGAAAGTCGCAGGAAAATAGCAGGAAAATGGTTAATAGCCATGGTCAGGTCACAGGAAAATAGTTGAATGCCGCAGGCGGATCACTAGAAAATGGCTGAACAGCCGTAGTCAGACCATAGGAAACAGGCTGAGAGCCATGGTCAGATCGCAGTAAATAGACTGAAAACCGTCGGGAGATCATGGGAAACAGTCTGAGTGCCATGGTCGGATCGCAGGTAACAATCTGAAAGCTGCAGTTGGATCGCAACTGTGGGAACAAAAGATGCAGTTTACGGCAGCAAAACCGACTGTCGAAAGGAAAAAACAGGAAAATATTGCAGAAAACTAAAAATTTCTTAAAGACTATAACCAGAAATTCAAAGGAACACCAGTGGAGTCGCCAAAACTGTAGCTAGGGTTTTCACCATAGTTTTAGCAAATGAGCACCTACTAAGGAGAAGGGACTCCTTAGTAGCAGTTTAGAAAAATGGTGAAATATGACAGTACAGTAAAATAAAATTAAACTAACATGAGCATTAACATAAATAACAAAACATGAAAATATGGTGAAGATCTCTCTTTTTGTATTAAAAATTACCTCAGATGTAGAGGTTGGTGGAGCCTTTGCAACAGTCCAAGAGGGTTGCTTCCAAGCTCCAGTGTTGTTCCTTCTCCTTCTTCCAAAGATGTTTTGGAAGTGGGGCCAAAAGGGTTCTCAAGAATTAGCTCCAAGTGGAGAGCTAGGGTTTCAAGGGAATTTTTAGTAGCGTAAGGATAGGGATGATTGTGGATGTGAAATGGGGAGCCTCCATCACCTATTTATAGGTTTTTAGTGGTGGAGTGCTGACCCATGGTTTTGGGCACCATATGGTTTAGGTCAGCTGTATAGGGTTTTTGCTTCCTTTTTTCCCTCTTTTTCCTCTTTTTTGTATTTTTTATTCCCTTTTTAGAGGGTTTTTGCTATTTTTGGAGGAATTTAACTTATTTTGGAAAAAAAGGGGGTTTTTGGCCTTTTGGAGGCTTATATGGTAGGAAATATGGACAAATGAGTCATGTAATGAGGGAGATGAGGTAGTGAGCACTTTTTGTGTGTTAACAACAGCATTGTCCATCTGCTACCAAGGATAGTTCAGGACAGGTTGGTCATTGAAGAAGTTTCCTATCAAACTGTTATCGATAGTGTGTATAAAAGGCTCATCGATCCCAAATGGAATGGATGGCCTAAGTTCCCCTTGAACCTTGGGCCATTGGCCATCCCAACTTCAACTTGGGCTACAGTGTTGGGTGACAAAATTGCCTCTTTGAAATTGGGCTATGCTTCAAAAAGAAGACATGATCCTAAGGGATTTCTTGATGCTCATTTAAAGCAAAAATATATGAGGATGGGTTATGTTCATGAAGAAGTTGCTGATGGATCCATCTATTAGGAAGGTAGTACCTTTTCTGATGTCTTGGCGAGGGCTAAGAGAAGAGATTAACAGAACCATATCCTGCAATATCAACAAGATCTTAAAACCAAGGTTTTGAGCTACAGAGCAATGGAACTAAATCTCGTTGAGAAAACAATAAACAATGGAGAAGAAAAGGAAGCTCAAAGAACAGTTGTTCCATTAATGCTGACCTACAATGATGGGGACAAAGGAAAAGGCCTCATGGAAGACCCTCCAAGGGTAAAGACTGTTGAACAATTGAAACTATTAATGCAAGCATCTCAACAATCAAAGCAAGGGTTAGCATAGATGACTTCGGTGTTGGATACCTAAGTAGTTGCAGCTATTGAGCCTACTGCTAATATTCAAGTAACTCTGACAGTTACCTAGATTAGTGATGATCAAGTGATGGTTGTGACTAAACTAGCTAAAAGGAAGAAAACTCAAAGTTCTGCATCTCAAATCCCTACCTTAAATATTGTTGATAGTGATGTTGAAGATGAGGTGCACTCTGTTGTGCCTTTGATTGAAGAAGTAACTGAAGCTTCACAAACAGTTACAGATTTATTGAATGCTATTGAAATGGATGACTCTGTCCTAGACCAATAGTTTCTTGAAACCACCCCTGCTATTGATACCACAAGTTCAACACTCTTACTCTAATCTATTCAAACTCTCTCAACTTTGTCTTCAGGGGTAACACCACCATTCACCATATCCCATATTTTCCATACACTAACTTCCATCACCACTCCATTTCTAGCCTGGTCAGTTCCACTTCCTATTTCTCCATCTACTATTGGAGAGATCCAGTCTTCGACTATCCCCCTGCAATCACCTCCATCTATTTTATCACCACCAGCCACTGATGAGCAAAGTCCAGTTCCTCCCTCTACATCATCAGCTGCTGATATCCATATTCCACTTTATGAAGCTTTTACTTCAATTCCTTCCCCAACCTCTATACCAACAGTTATTCAAAATATCTCTTCCTCTCCAGCTCCTTCCCAAGTCATTATGTCTATACCCAGTTCCACTATTACTCAAACATACTTATTGGTTTCAACAGTAAATGTGACCACATCACTTACTGAACTGGTAGCTAAGTTTGAAGAGGATATTGTAGTCCCTCTTGGGGATTACTTCTACAGTAAAGCATCTAAGGCAGTGGTAAGAAAAGGTAAGAAGAGAATCAAGGATCAAGGTGTATTGGAAGCACCCACTTCTAATCAGATAATTTGGGCTAACAATCTGATAATATCCAACAGGAAGCATTGGATACTATTGTAGCCATGGGTGCATTTGTAGGTGCAAACTTTGATCCAGTGACAACACTGAATAGAGATATTGATTTGAAGAATGAAGAATCGAAGAAGCTTGAACAAAAATTTGCCAAAACCAATGAGGAGCATGAAGTTTATGTTCGTGATCTGAGGAAGGTATTTGAAGATAGGTCTAAAGATGTGCAGTTGAAGAATACCTCTTTCCAGATTCAATTACATGATGCACAAGTTGTGAATGCTACCAATGCACAAAGGATAGTTGTGCTTGAAAAAAAATGTGAGGATGCAACTGCAAGTGCAGCCTCCTCTGCCTTCTCTAGGTTTTCCCAGATGGATTTTAAAGACTTGGCCATTTAGGTCAATGAGGAACACTATAAATTGCTATCTGAATTGTTTGGCACTCTGGATGATATTCGAGAGACTCACATTGCTTTTGGGAAGATGTTTGTTATTCTTGATAGGAAGATAGCTAAAAGAAAACAAGGCTCTAAATCCAATGATGATATTGTGGAATGGCAGAGGTATATTAATAGTTTCCAACTCAAGAAAATCAGGACTATGTTGCATGCTTGGCATGATCTCAATGATCTGGTTGAAGATAATATACAGAAAGCATAGGCTATTTGCGGAAGGAGGTGGTATGATGTGGACAACATCATGGAAATATTGCAGTTCCCTACCATGGATCTTATTGAAGATTCCTGTCCACTAAAATTGATGATCGAATAGCTTGAACGCCAATGTGAGGAGGCCAAAGGGAAGATCCAGCACCTCGAGCATGTCAAGATTGATGACGTGGATCAGTTAATCAAAAAACCCATTTCCATGGATGGGAAGATCCACATTTTTATCTATATTTGGCATAAGTTGGCCAAAAATGAGATGGAAATTTTTACGTGTGATGCCCAGCTAGGGCTTGAATCGGCAAATTATGCAAATATAGATGATTTGTTAGAAATTTGGGCCAAGTGGCAAGGTTTTCTTGGCCATTAGTCTAGTTCGAATTTTGTAATCCCTGTTAGAGGGGGATTTACTCTTTTGTATCATTTTGTAATTATTATTTAAATGGTAGATCTCTCGTAGGATAGGGATCATGGAATTTGGAGGAGAAAATCAACAAAGGAGACTGCAGATACTCTGGTTAATGCAGAGCTTGTAATTTCTTGCAAACTTTCAATAATACAGTTATGTTATTCTCTTGGATCTTCTTCTGTCTATTAATCAAATTTCTTTGATAATTATTGATTTTCACTTCAGGTTGCTTATCAATACTATTTACTCTTTGCAATTTATAAATACATTGATCTATAGTTTTGATTTGTCACTACTTATGATATGTGTATCCTTAATGTTTTAAAAGAATTTATTCAATTAAAATGTTTATCTATTTCTGTAAATGGTTTACAGAAACTTATAACTTATGTTAATTTTTCAATTGACATATCAGTCACAGGTTACTCTTGAATGCACCTAAACCCTTAATTTGCCATCAGTTAATTTTAATTGGTTGGTTGTAAATTGAGTAGATAAGTAAGTAACACCTTTACATTTATGTTAATTTGGTGAGCATGCTTATCTATTTTCACAAGAAGTTAATCTACATATAAACAAGATACTTTTTAGACTAGGTCTAACTTAGATTAGGTTTCCTTCTAGGTAGATTCTTTTAGACTTAAGACACCTTGTTTTCCTACATAGGAAGACAGATCCTTTAAGGATCAAAACCAGAAGTGCCAGTGGAGGCCTTTGTATCCGTGGGAGATTACTATTCCAAACAGGTTGGGGATAGAATTGTCCTTGCGTAGGACATTTTGAAGCCTTTCAGTCTGGGTTTTCCCCCTCTCTTGTGAGCCTTAGAACCCATTCCAACAACCTACACATCCGAGGCCTCAACAAATGGAGCTAGAAGGAGGGCCAAAAGTAAGATATGCCTAGACAGAATACCAATAAACCTCCTCCAGCAAGAATACCAGTTTTCACCCATAGTCACAAGCAGGTATCTACCTCTGTTGAACAACTGGTGCAAGATCCAAACACTATTCATGCTACCCCTATAATTGGGAAGGAAACCAGAAGGGGAGACATTATTTTTGTATCACCCACTAGGGGAACCCTTACATTTGAACAGATACTTAAAGGTTCTTCTGATAGTGTTTCTTGATTACAGTGAAGGATGGTTGAAGAACATAATCATGGGTTACCAGCAATTCATCACGAGAACACTGATTCACAAGCAAATAATCAAGCTAATCAAGCTAATCAATATTTAGGTGACCAAAATACTGAAGAACATAACAATTCTTCCAATCACCCATTAAGTCCTGAATTTAACATTGATTCATTATTTGGAGAACAAAACACTCCTCAGCACAACACCACAAAAGGTGGATCTCCACCATCACCCTCTTCTTCATATTCCTAAGACGAATCATCAGATTCTGAATCTTCTAGTTCATTAGAAGAAGACATCCCAATGGATGACAAACGACCCAATAGACCATGGTTAGATCAACATGTTGTGTTTCTCCAGGGTGAACAACATAGATTACCTAAGAATTCTAAAAAATGGATTCCAAGTTATAACCTTGATGATAAAACCCCTATAGAAAATCACATTAAAACGTTTATGCAGGCAATCAAACTCAGAAATGTAATACATGAGGATGTAGTATGCAGACTATTTCCTTATACCTTTGAAGGTAGAGCTTCCACATGGCTCTTTGCTTTGGAAGCTAGATCTATCTTGTCATGGGTTGATTTTGTAGTACTCTTCATTCAGAAATTTGGGGATGACAAGACCCCATAAGATTTGGTTATAGATCTTTATGCCATGAAAATCAAAGGGAAAGAAAGGGTACAAGACTTTAACCAAAGATTTTCATATCTCAATAACAAAATTCCTACCAATGTTCTTCCTGTCGAAGAATTGTTGGTAGCATAATATATCAAGGGACATCCAAGTCAGATAGCTATATGGGTTAAAAGAGCTCATAAAGAAAGTTTGCAGGAGGATTTTGCATAAGCTATTCAAGTTGAGAAGGATATGTTTTTCCTTAAAGACAATCATGACATACCAGCTGACCAAGCATCTACCACCCGCAAGAAAAATGAAAATCCTCCAAAAACCACTGCAACAAAGCCAGATCCTTTTGAGATAACTGATATGAAAAAATTTCTCCAAAAAATGTCGAATGATATGGTTGATTTAAAGAAAAATAATAATGAAAATCAAGCTAATAATAGAGGTTTTGCAAGGCCACCTTTCAATAGACCTTATCAACCTCCTCAAAATCCACCACCTCCTAATCCTAATGAAGGATTGAGTTCCAAAGAGATTTACTCTATTTTTAAAGCTCTGGCAACTGAAACACATAATGTCCCTGAACCCTCTAATGATCAAACAAATCAAGACTCACAACTACCACAAGAAGAAGAAGGAGAAGACCAACAATTCAATATTGTAAGCTAATTTTTTTAACTCCCAATGAATGAAGAAGAAGAAGAACTCGAGATAGTATTGAATGTTCAAAACCCCTACAATACTAGATCAAAATTACAATCCTCTCAGGAACCTTCATCTTCAACAATGGTTCCCAACACAGGTAAAACTGTCCCCCAAAAGGAGATAGTTATTCCTGGAATAGAGTACAGTTTGGTTGAAGATTTGAAAAGAGTTAAAGCTAATATTTATTTATTTGAACTTCTTAAAATCCCTTCTATGAGAGACTCTCTACCTAAGAGTATGATAGTAAAAAAACCAAGGGAAACTCAAAACAATCACTTAGACTCTTTTACCAAACTAGATGAGCAGAAACCTAGAAGCAAGAGGACACCTCCTTTCTTGCTTACATTTGAAATATTCAATAGGAATGTACACAATTGTATGATACATTCAGGTGGTTCGTCCAATGTAATGCCCCTTTATGTCTGCAGAAAGGTAAATGCAACTGGGGAACCTTGTCCTACTCAAATTGTCCATCTTGACAGATCCAAAGTAAGAGTAGTGGGAAGATTAAGAAATGTCTTGTTGACATTTTCTTGTTTGCTGATGCCAGGATCCACTAGACCATAGATATCATTGTAGCTGACATCCCTAAAGCTTATGGAATGTTGCTGAGTAGAGATTGCTCAGAAAAGCTAAAAGGATACTTTGCTACTGATTGGTCTCACCTATGGCTATCCTACAATGGAAAACCAAATAAGATTAAGATCAGTCGAGAACCATTTATGAAGCAAATAGTCACTGACCTTAATGACTCAAGTGAACCTGCCTCTTATTTTAGTTCACATATTGAGCATTTCACATTTGATACATTCTTTGGGGATTTTCGTGCTGATTCTTCATCAATTGATAATTTACAGAATTAGTCACAAATTACCAATGCTACTTATGTACCATTATGTTGGGTGTGTGAGTTATTTCAAAGAAAACACCTAATATTTAATTATCGACCAGGGTTGGTATTCTTAGACTTGTGGAAAAATATCAGCTTAGGTAGAATGGTACCTAAGATTTCGGCTTGTAAAACCTTAGAAATATTAAATAAACAAAAGATTGAAAGTTCTTTCAAAATGAAAAACCTAGTCAAACTTCAGAAAGACAACAAATGAACTAACTAATCCTAGATAAACCAGCATATCAGAATAGTATCAAGTCATACTACTCTACTCTATGACTAAATAATGGAAAAGATGAAAACGAATGCTGATAAAAAATAAAACTACTTTTATAAATATGAAAACTACTTAATGAATTCTCTAGAGTCTAATCTAGGAATTAGAAACATCTATGAAATAATTCAATTTGGAAATATATTACATAAACAGAAAACCATGTTAATTCAAAGAAAAAATATAAACTAGTTAATGAATTCAACAACTATTCAAGACTACACTAAAGCATCTAATTCTAATTCCATTCTCCTTGATGTTGTACGTCAAAAGTAATAGGAACTGGAGTGAATGTATCGTAATGACTTTCAAAAGTAATAGCAAAACAAAATGGGAGTAAATCTAATCTAATTTATGCAAAGAGATGTAAACTACAAACAGACCAATTACAGTTAATTTTGAACATTATGACCTATCTTCTATCCATAAACAAAATAATATGAAACAAATGAAAATATAGAAGCAAGTAGAAAACTTAATAAAGATATTTACTTCTAAACTTGATTTGGAAGCAAGTAGAAAACTTGATAAGGATATTTATGTCAAATCAAGTAAAAAACATGATAAAGATATTTATTTCTGAACCAAATTCTATTTTAGGAACATCTTCATTATTTGTGTGAATGAGAAACTAATCCTATGTTTGATGAAGAAATTACCAAAACTAAGATACTTGGAGAATGAAAATTTTAACTCTTATCTGAACTAAATCTTAAGAACATGTAATAAACTACACTAAGAATAAAACTGATAAATTTTGAAACAACAACATATTGGTAAATCAAATATGAAAGACATAACATGAAAAACAGTTAAAACAAATTTAAGGAAAATAAGATGGAAACTAAGAATAAGGACAAAACTAAATTAAATATTTTATGGAGTATAAAGCAAGGTTTTAATTATAGTTAAGAATGCTAATTAGAAGAGAGAAAGATTACAATTCAAAAACTTAAGAAACTGAATTCAAAATAAGCATAAAAATAGTGTAGAAAGAATGAAAGTCCGAATGACGATCCACATGACTGTCCAAATGACAGTCCGGATGGAAGAAACCGAATTAAACTAAGGAAAGAGGTAGTTTTGATGATCTTAACATCAATTGGAGAATGAAGATGAACCTACAGTGAAAAGAAGTCAGTGAGAAGACTGTTGAGAAGCTACGATAACAGGAAGCAACCTATTCTAATCATTATTTAAGAGATGAACTACTTCTACATTATATTCAAACAAAACTAAGCTACGAATAAAACTTAACCTGCAACTAGAGGAAGAGAATCTAATAGTCTAATTCTAATTATAACCAAGCTTGAAACATAAACTAACTAAACAACAACTAATTAAACAACACTTATCTAGGCTCTATCTAATTGCAAAAGACTGGAGAACAAAGTACAAACACTATGATTGGTCGACCATTATAAATTCTGAAAAAAAAAAGCAAATTACGTTAGCAGCATAATACATATTACAGAGAAAGAGGGAAATGTCATGTACAGGAGAACATAATTAATTACATTTACTAGAAAATAAACTAGCTATTTGCATAAGAAGAAAATACATAAAAACATAAATAAAACCTTCGATTGATGAGTGGCCCTTCCCAGCAATCAGATATGGAAACTAAATCTACTTAATCACCAACAACAACTATCAACAACAACGATACTGGTACTTCCATTAACTGGTAAAAATTATACAACATTTATGCAAAAACTACTACTATCTTCTGTATATTCTCTAGGCTATCTAATCATCCTTGTTTCTTTATACGAGGTAGCTATTTATCATTTTACAATGGAAGAGAAGGTCGACATAGTCGACCTCTCTAAAAATAGAGGTCTTTAAGATTACAAAATGGTTGCCTGGTGACTCACAACAACGTAGAGGCCGCTTTCCTTCTTTCATAGCATCAATCCTACCCGACATGAACTGCTGCGCATTTGCATCCTTTAGTCATGGGGAGAATGTATGTTGGAGAGCTGAACGGATGGAGGAGAGGGATACTGGACTGTCGACGTGGGCAAAGCATGTGTTGGCGAGCTAAACGGATGGAGGAACGAATCTTATAGAGCTTTGACGTGGAGAAAAGGTGTGATGGCAAGCTCGGCGGGCAGGGAGGTGAATCTTCTAGAACCAAGGCTCATCAACCAAAACCACCATGTAGCTAACCGAACCCATGTATCTGTTTCTATCTTTAATGGCCAGGAATATGCAAACCGATGATTTTACTGATCGAATGCAGGGGTGAATGGATGGTTGGATGCAGCTGAACATTGGCAACATAAACACGTGTCTGCATGGAGGGCCTTTTGAAGACTGTAGCCTATAGAGCAAAAAACTAAATGCCAATCATGTTTGGAAATGTCACTTTAAACATTAATAAATCATAATATGACAAGATTTGACCAAAATTCATATGATAAATGAATATATGCATACCTAGTATGTTTGATGGTCTGAATGGCAGAAAGAGTAACTTATCATAGGAAAAATGATGAAAATGACACCACTCAGAGTAGATTTGATGATAAAAAATGGTGATAAAATGGACACCAACATTCCCCCAAACCGAAGATATGCCAGGTCCCACTGAGCAAAATAGAGAAGTTCAAGAAGAAGGCTGAGTTGCGATAGCAGTTGCCTTCGACTTGGAAGAAGATGTGGTTTTAGCTTTAAGTTTCTGGAGCTTCCTAAACTGTTCCTTCAAGGTGTCATACTTCATCGGGAGAGTAGTATGGGACACTGTTTTGGCATTGACCAAGCATTCAATACTTCTTACTTGTGTGCGCGGTGCCTTGTTTTCTTCATGAAGCTCAGAGATTGTTTCCACATAATTTTGATTTTGGTCTGTCAACCATGCTATTACTCGATTTAATCTATCAAGTTCCTGCTGATTAAAAATGGGTTGTTCTATGCAATGTTCGAGGTCCTTTGGAGGACTTAACTCTCTTGAAGATGTTTCAAGATCAACCATATTTTCTTCAAGAACTCTATCTTCATTGTGTGCAGGAGAACTTTCAATAGTAGGGGCTTCACACAATCGAGCAGATACATTAGCTAATGTGAGGAGAGGTGTTTCAAGACTATGGTCGTCTAACTAGTTGTCTGAATGTGATGGTTGAACGATAGTTTGAATGACATACTGGTCGACGGACTGGTCATGACTTGTTCTTATGTATTTAGTGGGTACTGAAAAGAGTGGAGGTTCCGAGATAGGGTCACCAAGGGTAAGCTATGGAGAAGGCGATGGATGGATGAGGTGTACATCACCTAACAGATTCTCATCAAACCGCACATGCTTGGTGTCTTGTTCTGTTTGCATAGAGGCTTGGGTAGAATCACTAATATTGGCTTGGAAACGATGGTGTTTTTGAAAATCAAAGGATTTGATAATAGGATTCTCGATCAAATGAGTATTTAGTATTTCCAAGACAAAATGATCCCAGGTTTTCCCTCTCTTTTCCAACTGGTGAATAATCAATATTTTAATGAGACAGTGACAGTACAAGCTACCATAAGGATTAACAGTATTTCCTAACTTGGCTTGCCATATTGTCCAAACTTTTCAGGAAATAGAATGGGAAATTGAGGGTCTGATTGTTAAAAAAATGTGCTAGCAATCTAAAATGGCGGACTTTAAAAATAGTAAACTTACCCTCACAAGTGATCAGATTGATGATGATAGTCAAGGGATCTAGGTATTCCAGCTTGACCCACTCCTGGTGGAATCCTTTTGTGCCAGCAACGTGTTGATATTCGTCCTTCAAAGAAAACTTGTGAACCTTCCCTGGAAGTAGGAGATGTTTATGCAAGTGGGATCCTTCCCTAGGACTCTTTGTGGCTAATGCGATAGATTCTTCTGTCACAGAGAAAGTGAGATGGCCAACTTTTTCTGTCTTGCGATCGAATCCTTTAGCGAACAACAGTGAAATTTCGTGATCATAGCCTTAGAAAAGGCAGAGAAACAACCCCCATCTGGCTTGAAGGAATACCTCATGACATTCTATGAACTTAGGGATGTGAAGTAAATCCTAGTAACTTCCAGGTTCATGACGGATTGACATTGTTGATAGAGGATGGGGGATGCAAATAGATATAAGGGATGCAAGAAATTGTAGAGGACATAGCTCAACATAAAAGATGGACAACGAATGGAATGGAGCGAAATTCACGCAGCCATCAGTTTAAATTGAAGTCCGTTTGAGTGGTTGATTGAGCATAGGCATGCTTGAGAGATCACGCTTATCAAAGATCTTGAATCTGGTGCCGCATAGAAATGTGTGAGTCAAAGAATACGTGTGGTCATAGCATATTCAACCATGTCCAAAGTCGAACTTTGGACAGGTTGAAATATAATTCTCGAAATGAAATTATAGGCATGGATCACACATAAGAGATCATGAAGATTCGATTAACATGATGGCATATCGTACGATAGGATTAGTAAGACCAAATGGCAGTCATGCAATGATTTGCAATGCTGCATAATCCATTCATTTAATAGAGGCATGATGGGTTTTGTATCATTGCTCTATCTATCTCTGAGGAAGTTATTGGGGTTTTTCACCTTTATGGTTTTCCCCAAGGAAACTCTGTGTGTCTATTGTCTCTTGTGATTGCTTCTTGTGATTGATATGCTTTACATGTTATTCTCTCAGTTAAGATCCTTGAGTATGTTGAATTAATGCTCAAAAATTAACAAAATATTCAGAGAACGGGATTATGCTTTCTCAGTTCATGCCAGATCCTTCATTGCCACAATTGGTTACTGCTATGTGGGTGAATCCTTCTCCTATGTTAGAGTTTGGTGAAGAAACTGTAGCTAGGGTTTCCACCCTAACTTGTACAAATGAGCACCTACTAAGGAGAAGGAACTCCTTAGTAGCAGTTCAAAAAAATGGTGAAATATGACAGTACAGTAAAATAAAATTAAACTAACATGAGCATTAACATAAATAACAAAACATGAAAATATGGTGAAGATCTCTCTTTTTGTATTAAAAGTTACCTCAGATGTAGAGGTTGGTGGAGCCTTTGCAGCAATCCAAGAGGGTTGCTTCCAAGCTCCAATGTTGTTCCTTCTCCTTCTTATAAAGAAGTTTTGGAAATGGGGCCAAAAGGGTTCTCAAGAATTAGCTCCAAGTGGAGAGCTAGGGTTTCAAGGGAATTTTTAGCAGTATAAGGATAGGAATGATTGTGGATGTGAAATGGGGAGCCTCCATCACCTATTTATAGGTTTTTAGTGGTGGAGTGCTGACCCATGGTTTTGGGCACCATATGGTTTAGGTCAAATGTATACGGTTTTTGCTTCATTTTTTTCCTCTTTTTCCTCTTTTTGTATTTTTTATTCCCTTCTTAGAGGGTTTTTGCTATTTTTGGAGGAATTTAACTTGTTTTGGGGGAAAAGGGGGTTTTTGGCCTTTTGGAGGCCTATATGGTAGGAAATATGGACAAATGAGTCATGTATTGAGGGAGATGAGGTAGTGAGCACTTTTTGGCTGTTAACAGATTGCCCCCTGATGTGTGAGGGAAGGAGCTCATCGTATGGCCGATAGACATCATAAGTCTTTTATGGTTTTCCTGGGATGTGGAGAGGAGAAGAAACGAACTATAGCCAAGAAAAACGATCCCGAACAAATTGCAAAAACTAAAAGTACATGACCTCAATAATGAATGAGGAATAATCTGAACATATGGACGAGGCGGGCATTCCCATGCTCGTATCAAGATATAGAACAATTACAAGGGGGTCCAAAAAATGGGGACCTGAAATATACATGGCCTCAAATTAGGAAGAATCTCAATATATGGATGAGGCGGGCATATCCATGCTCGTATCTAGATATATATATAAAATAACAATGAGGCCCAAAAGTGGGGGCCTGAAGGATACATGGAGAACCAGGGTGTACATCATAAGGGTCCAAAGGGGACACAAATATGGGACATATTGCTGGGATGACCATGTCTGAGCTGAAGAACTGATACACTGGAATAACAATAGTGTTGTTGAGTGTGGTACCAAAGGAACTGATGAGCTGTTGGATTATAGTGACGGGGAGTCATACCCTCAATGGTACACTGAACTGGAACTGAACTGGGTACTCAAGGAAGCATATAACTGCATGGATTCCGAATAGAATTGCCTACGGAACTCAGACATGTATGGGAACATATAACTGGGCGTTCCAAGGAGACTCACCAATGTGCTAGAGTCAAGGGAGATCCAGGGTCTTCGACCAATAACTGAAGGGATATATACCCTGCGTGATTCTCAACGATGCGATCAAGGTGCTGAAGTCAAGCATGTGAGAAACATCCACTTGGAGAGGCACTGATGACTCCTCTCAAAATGGTCCATAGGCTCTCACCAAAGATGGTGATGAGTCCAAGGCACAGGGACCTCTGGGTCTATCCTCTGGAATAGATGGGTTGTCGTTGACCGAGGGAGACCTACAACTAGCAAGGCAATGATGTTTGCTTAATATGAGCACGAGGTGGATAACCGAAGTGCGCAAGTACTGATGGTAGGACTGACATACTATGGGGGTGGGGGGTAACTGGGCAAGTAGAGTGGGTGGACTCAAACTTCCTTTGTTCAGAGTATGATGGGGGGGATGATCGGGTAGCATATGAAAGTAACTAGTGGGAAAGGGATCATAACTGTAATGGATCAAGGATAGTGACTGGGATGAGTGATACTGAAGTTGGTGTAAGATGGCAGGAGACTGTAGAATACTCTGAACAAAGGAGACCTTATTGGGGGTGCTGCCGAGATGATCGATCATGGTGATAAGAGGCACTAGGGGGAATTCTTCATGGGTTAAGGAACTAGAAGAAATGTGGTCAAAATGGTACTGTCATGTGGATTTATACGAGCCCAGGATAGTTCATGCTCGTGATTGCTTTCAATTTTAAGCAGTCCGAAAGCGATAAGAAGACTCTGAAATAATGGAATGGTACCGTTGTGTGGATTTGTATGAGCCTAGGACGGTGCATGCTTATGGTTGCTTTCAATTTGAGAGAGTCTGAAAGCAAATAAGAAGAGTTTAGGGGGGGTGCTTTCTCGTGTGTTAGTCTCCAAGGCCCGAAGAAGCATAAAAGAATGCAATGAAGAACTCTTCTAGCCGGTGTGACTAGAGTATTCCTTTTTTGTAATTAGGCTACCAGGTCTGGAAAAGGGTTAAACTTATACCAGATAAACGACCGTTCAGGTACTTTAACAAGCATGAAAGGAAGAAAGATTGCCCAGTGATCTTTTAATTGTTTTAGGAGTCAGAAAAGAGCTTAACAGAAACTCCCTAAGTGCCTTTTTCGTAAAGGACTTGTCCAGCTCGAAAAAGGGATAAAATTATACAAAACAAAAGGAATGGCCAGGCAAGGAGGAAGTGCTCAATCAAGGAACATCGATGAGAACCAAGAACGAGGGTGGGGGGGAACACTGGTGGGCCTTCTTTCGGGGTGATGAATGGTGGCAAAATATCGAAATAATTGTAGTATGAATGGAGTGAGTGGCTCATGTAAAAATGTGGAACAATCCGATGGTGGCCGATGTGGCACACGAACCAAGGCAGCAAGGTGTCGGGAGACAATGTTGAAATTGTACCTGGTGAGAGAGAGAAATGATATCAAGCATCATCATGAGCTCGGAAAACTGAATCTGGCGACATAAAAAGTGTAAAAAATGGATAACGGCCGAGGTGGCATGCAAATTGAGGTGACGGGGGGTGTTTTGGAAAAAATACCCAAAAAATATGGGGGTGAGAGCGAGAAATGATCTCAAGCATCATCACGGGCTCGAAAAAATGAATTCGATGATATAAAGTATATCAAAAATGGAGAATGGCCAAAGTGGCACGCAAACTGAGGCGACAAGTGGTGTCTAGAAAAAATGCTCCAAAAAATGATGCAAAAAAAAAGAAAATGTGTCGACCATCATGAGGGTCTCGTTGTGCTGATTCCAGTGGTGGAAACGGTTCGGGGAATGGACTCCATATGCATTCAAAATGACTGAAACAAGAAAAAGTCAACGGGCTACAAATAGAAAGTGGGCCCAACAGGACAAGTGTCAGTTGGACTTATTGACTTTGACTAATGTGATTAGTGGACCCAGGCTGCAGAGGCCAGATTTGGAGACCAGTTGCTTGCTCCATCGACGAGGCCAATGTAATGAGGTAGAAGATGGTCCATCTGTGATCATGCAAAAATGATGAATGTAAGGTTGCCATAAAAAAGGTGAAAAACAAAAAGAAAGCAAACTGTACAATACGAACGAATGGGGCCACGGGTTTGTTTAAGGATACAAGTGTTTAAGATACAACCCATTACGGGGGTTGCGCAAAGGGTGACCTTCTAAGTCAGTTAAAATGTATGCCCCATTTCTGAGGCAGGTCTACACGATGTAAAGGCCTTGCCATATGGATTCAAACTTTCCTTTACTGGTCTTGTCGTGGGCTTGGTCATAGGCGAGAATGAGGTCTCGTTCATGGAAAGTTTGTGGGTGGACATGTTTGTCGTAACCAGTTTTGGAGCGATTCTTGGCGGCCTCAATGGTTTGGAGGGTGGCACAACGGTCCTCATCAGCTTGCTCAAGTGATAGCAAACGTTGCTCGAGTGGGGAGGTGTCTGGGAGAAGCTCGATGGTGATGTGTAAGGCAAGTATCTGACACTTGATGGGGAGGACAGACTCTACACTGTGAACTAAATGAAACGGGGTAAAACCGGTGGCGGTCTTAGTTGATGTACGGTAAGCCCATAATGCAGGGAAAAGCATGTGATGCCAATTGGACTTATGCCGGTCAACAATGCGTTGGAGGATGGTTTTTAAAATTTTGTTAATGGCCTCTACTTGGCCATTCCCTTAGGGGTAGTGAGCAGAGGAATACTGATGTTTGAACTTCAGTAGAGTGGACAACTCGCGCTAAATGGAATCTTCAAAATGTGAACCATGGTCTGAGACCAGCTATTGGGGGACCCCGAATTGTGTGATAACATGGTTAAAAAAGAAACGGGCACCGGTGTCAGCTTTTCAATTGAAGGTGGGCATGGCTTCAACCTATTTGGTGAAGTAGTCGACAGCGACAATGATGTACTTATGGCCATTTGCGGATGAGGGTTTACATTCCATGAAGTCGATGGCCCATTTGCAGAAGGGACCAACGGTGACGACTGGGTGTAATGGAGCGGGTGGTGTCCGAGACTTAGGGGCAAAAAGTTGGCAATTATGGCAATGTTTGACCACTGTGATGCAGTCGGTAAAGAGTGTGGGATAGAAGTATCCAGCGCGGTTGACCTTTTGGACAGTGGCCATTCCATAGAAATGTCCACCACAGGCGTCGCTATGACAGTAATTGAGGACTTGTTCGGCTTCCTCGTGTGTAAGACAACGATGGAGAATCATGTCAACCCCTCTCCGGTAAAGGACATCACCCAAGAGGAGATATCGAGAGGCCTGGTGACGGATACGACGATGTCCATCATGATTTATGTTGGGTCGAAACTTCTGCATACGAAGGTATAACAAAATATCACCATACCATGGGTCATCGGAGATTTGTGGGGACGGCAGAAGGGATGGGAGATCGGTGATGAGCTGGGAAAGCGCGAGGGATTTAGTGCTCTTAGGGGTTGTGAAAGTGAGGTCATATTCTTGGAGGATAATTACCCACTTCGCAACATGACCTTGCAGGAGGCGCCAGTTCAAGAGATAGACCATGGGGTTGGAGTCGGCGACAACTGTGGTATGACTGAGTAAAATGTAATGTCAAAATTTTTGGACATAAAAGACTACAGCAAGGGATAGTCTCTCCTCATACGGGTAACATTGTGGTGGTCCAGACAAGGTTTGGATGATGTAATAAATGATGTGCTCCTAGCGGGCAACATCTTCCTAGACAAGGACTCTAGACACAGCATGATCGAATGCCGAGAAGTAAAAGAATAAAGTCTTGAGAGAAATCCAAAAGGGAGATCAAATGGGTTTGCATGAGAGATTTATTAAGGGCTTCGAATGCAGCTTGTGCCTGGTCATCCCAAACAAAGGGTATGTGGGTACGAAGCAAGCATAAGAAACCATGAACGGTGGTGGCATAATCAGGAACAAAGCGTCGGAGAAAATTATATTTTCCTTGCAGACTCTGGAGCTGTCAGATCGTGCGAGGAGCGGGAAGGTCTATGATGGCTTGGACTTTCAAAGGATCAACAACGATTCCTTTATGGGAAATAATGAAACCCAACAACTAGCCTGCCGGAACGCAAAAGACACACTTGAGTGGGTTCAAGCCGATTTGATATTTTCGACAACGTAGAAAGACTTGGCGGAGGTCGTTAAGGTGGTTTGATCTTTTCCGGGAACGAGCTATAAGATCGTCAAGATAGACTAACAGGATATGAACCAAGTCATGAAAACAGTAGGTCATGGCCTACTAGAAGGTGGCACCATCATTTTTTAGGCCGAAAGGAAGGACGCGATAGGAAAAGGTGCCCCATGGGGTGGTAAAGGTAGTCTTGTACTGATCTTCCTTACGGATCTGAATTGGTTGTATTCAGAAAAACCATCCATGAAAGATAATACTTCATGCCCTGCACATGCATCGATGAGTTGGTCAATAAATGGTGTGGGGAAGTCGTCTTTGGGACAGGCTCAGTTTAAATCGCGGAAGTCAGTACATACTCTGATGGTGCCTTGTTTTTTGTTAACAGGGACGGGGTTAGAAATCCAAGTGGTATATGCAATTGGATAAATGAATCTGGCTTTGTGAAGTTTTTCAATCTCTGCTTTAACGGCGGGGAGCTTTGATGGGTGAATGGGGCGTTGTTTCTAGCGAATGGGGGATACATCTAGCCATGTGTCAATGTGGTGCTCTATAATAGTGGGGTCAAGACCATGAATTTTGGTATAGGACCAAGAAAAGACATCACGAAACTCTTGGAAAAGTTTTTTGTACTCTCCGATCTCATACTCACTGCAGGAGGCTCCTAATGTAATGATTTCAAGAGCACCAGGTGGGTCAGAGATATCGATGTGGATGACGGGTGAGATGTTGGCCATGTGAGCATACAAATTGGTTGCTCTAGAATGGGATGTAGCCCGCGAAAGGTCGGGGCCATTTCTAGGACGTGCTATGGAAAAGGGATGGTTATGTGAGGCTATACGACCAATGATGCCATCTGCGGCATGGGATTCCCTTGATGCATCGTGTCGGGAGGAATCACCACGGGGGGCGTCAGGGATGATGGAATAGAGATAAACAGACTGGGCGTAAATAAGGTCAAATTGCTGGGCTTTGAGGATGGCATCTTCTTCGGACTGGGGTTGCTTGGATGCCACATCCTTGGCAGTGACAGGAAGAAGAAATTTGTGAAACCAATCTAAGAAGATACGATCATCTAACTTTATTTTGTAGAGGCTTCGGCATCGATGCCACTCATGAATGTGGTCAGTGATGTGGGTAGCCATGTTCTGTCTGCCAGTAGGATCTCAACTCCCGCGTCATAGCGGACAGGTAACTGAAAGAACTCCAGGAAGGTTGAGGCAAGGGAAGTAAATGTGGCATGGGTCCCATGGGGCCACTCAATGTACCACTTAGATGCAGAGCCAGTGAGGGTGCATTGTAACAGACGGAGTCGGATGGAGTCATCTACTATGGAGTTGGAGGAACACCATAGATGGAAGGACATAATATGGTTGTGGGGGTCTTCACCTGGCTTTCCCTCAAACTTAGGGATGTTGGAGGGGAGATTGGTGGGCATGTGAGGCTACACAGGGTTGTGTCTGATGGGATCGTTGGTCAGTCTTTCCAGGTCAGGAAGGTTGAGACTAGCCATGAATGGAAAACTAGTAGAAGGATGTGACATACTAGTGGTTGTGACCATGTTGGGGCCAAGGCCCCGGAGTGGAGGGGCTAGGTTTGGGATGTTGCCCCCAAGTGGAGGAACGAAAGTTATATGGGATGGTCCTACACTGCCAAGGGTAGTGTGAGTCACTGGTGGAGTTGGGATAGGTATGATAGCTACTGGAATGGGTACAGTGATCGGAATGGTAGATGTGGTCCCCATCGAGGGCATACCTAAAGTGGGTGTGGTAGCTGGTGTGGTGGTGGATGCTCTACTAATGGTCCCTAAAAAGAAAGGGTTGGATGTCATGCCAGCCATGGGGATGGTTGGTGCAGTGTAAGTGGGGTTCTCGGACTCTACCTCAGAATCAGAGGTGAAATAAGGGGTGTCAGTACCGGGGGATGGAGCTCTGCATCTGCGACGAGTGGAGTCGAGTGATGAAGCACTACATCTATGACGGGTGATGTCAAATGAACTGTGCTGCGGGGGCTCACCCCGGAGGTGCCGAGAATGTCTCGGGGACTCAATGGTGATAGATGGTGTCAAGTATATGGGGAATGTGTTGAGTGAAAAACAACTCAAAAAACCTAATGCAACCGAGTGTGCAAAAGGAGAGCGCAAAAAAATATGGCACTCAGTCCAACAACCAACTCAAAACACTTACTGTAACAGCTGTGCTACAACAAGTGGAGTATCAACAGAAATGGTCAGAATACCAACAAGTAGTAGGTTTTGTAGAAAATAAAAAATGGTGGACTCTCTAGACCAAAAAGAGGTAAGGGAGCATGCAAACACCTAGCTAAATAGTATTCTGACTCAGTAGAAATATCCTCTACAAGGTGATGAAATCCAAGTCAAACAATATGGGTAGTAGAGCCAAGTGGCTAAAGATATCCCCCTACCAGAAGGGACACTGGGTAGTCAATCCTAGAAGAAAGGAAACTAAGATACCCCATTCATGACACGTCTAGAAAAGGTGAATCTGCAGTTTGGTTCTATCGCCGTTGTACCCCCATATGGGTGGTACACTGAGAACTATGAAAGGTATGCTTCAGTTATTGAATGGAGTGTGGTATTCCACTCAGGCCTCCGGAACTAGTCTGGCTACTTCAACCCTCCTAGGGGAGAGGCCCTCTAATAAACTGGCTGTGACCGTGCCAAAAAGTACTAGGGGATTTTGGTTCCCTAATGGACAACAACTATGTCTCAAGTGTAAGCAATCGAGGGGTGTTATTTGGATGCCTATCCACCCGATCCTACCTAAGTACAAGATTCTTATGTGTTCCCCAAGTGGGGTTAGAATGTTGGTTTTGTTAAGTAGTATTTTAGGGCTCACTTGAGTTAGGTGACAGAGTGTGTGCGTGTGAGATGATGAACCCAAGTAAAAGTGCCACAGGGTGGGAAACTTTCTAACTAAAAATAACAATGCAGAAATTAAACTTTGAAATGCAAAATTTTCTCTTTTCAATTAAAATGCTGAAATTTTAAAAAATTCTGTAAACGGAACATAAATAATACTGGAGAAAAAAGGCTATAGGGAAGTATGGTTGTAGATAGGACAGGTGGTTGTGCAGGTGTAGAAAATATTGCAGAAAAGTGTTGGGTTCAAACAGGGAAAAAGTGCAAAAAACAGACCGTGGGTCTGTGTCGAAACTACTCGGTCGGACTGCAGGAAATAGGTCGACAATCGCGGGAAGATCGTGGGAAAATGGCTTAAAGCCACAGGCGGACCCTGGGAAAAAGGAAAAAAGTCGCAGGCGGATAGCAGGAAAATGGCTAAAAGCTACAGGCTAATCGTGGGAAAAAGGCTGAAAGTCGCAGGTGGATAGCAACAAAATGGCTGAAAGCCGTAGGTGGACCGCGGGAGAAAGGACGAAAGTCGTAGGAAGATAGCAGGAAAATAGTTAACAGCCATGGTCGGGTCGCAGGAAAATAGTTGAATGTCGTAGGTGGATCACTGGAAAATGGCTGAACAACCGCAGTCGGACCGTAGGAAATAGGCTGAGAGTCGCGGTTAGATCGTAGGAAACAGACTGAAAACCGTTGGGAGATCGCCGGAAATAGTCTGAGTGCCACGGTCGGATCGCAGGTAACAGTCTGAAAGCTGTGGTCGGATCGCAACTACGGGGACAAAAGACGCGGTTTACGACAGCAAAACCAACTGCTGAAAGGGACAGCCAAAAGGAAAAAACAGGAAAATAGTGCAGAAAACTAAAAATTTCTTAAAGACTATAACCAGAAATTCAAAGGAACACCAGTGGAGTCGCCAAAACTGTAGCTAGGGTTTTCACCCTAGTTTTAGCAAATGAGCACGTACTAAGGAGAAGGGACTCCTTAGTAGCAGTTCAGAAAAATGGTGAAATATGATAGTACAGTAAAATAAAATTAAACTAACATGAGCATTAACATAAATAATAAAACATGAAAATATGGTGAAGATCTCTCTTTTTGTATTAAAAATTACCTCAGATGTAGAGGTTGGTGGAGCCTTTGCAACAGTCCAAGAGGGTTGCTTCCAAGCTCCAGTGTTGTTCCGTTTCCTTCTTCCAAAGATGTTTTGGAAATGGGGCCAAAAGGGTTCTCAAGAATTAGCTCCAAGTGGAGAACTAGGGTTTCAAAGGAATTTTTAGCAGCTTAAGGATAGGGATGATTGTGGATGTGAAATGGGGAGTCTCCATCACCTATTTATAGGTTTTTAGTGGTGGAGTGCTGACCCATGGTTTTGGGCACCATATGGTTTAGGTCAGCTGTATAGGGTTTTTGCTTCCTTTTTTCTCTCTTTTTCCTCTTTTTTGTATTTTGTATTCTCTTTTTAGAGGGTTTTTGCTATTTTTGGAGGAAATTTAACTTATTTTCGAAAAAAGGGGGTTTTTGGCCTTTTCGAGGCTTATATGGTAGGAAATATGGACAAATGAGTCATGTAATGAGGGAGATGAGGTAGTGAGCACTTTTTGGGTGTTAATAGAAACATTGTCCATCTGCTACCGAGGATAGTTCAGGACAAGTTGGTCATTGAAGAATTTTCCTATCAAACTGTTATCCATAGTGTGTATAAAAGGCTCACCAATCCCAAACGGAATGGATGGCCTAAGTTCCCCTTGAACCTTGGGCCATTGGCCATCCCAACTTCAACTTGGGCTACAGTGTTGGGTGACAAAATTGCCTCTTTGAAATTAGGCTATGCTTCAAAAAGAAGACATGATCCTAAGGGATTTCTTTATGCTCATTTGAAGCAAAATCATATGAGGATGGGTTATGCTCATTTGAAGCAAAATCATATGAGGATGGGTTATGCTCATTTGAAGTGAAATCATATCAGTCACAGGTTACTCTTGAATGCACCTAAACCCTTAATTTGCCATCAGTTAATTTTAATTGGCTGGTTGTAAATTGAGCAGATAAGTAAGTAACCCCTTTACATTTATGTTAATTTGGTGAGCATGCTTATCTATTTTCACAACAAGTTAATCTGCATATAAATAAGATACCTTTTAGAGTAGGTCTAACTTAGATTAGGTTTCCTTCTAGGAAGATTCTTTTAGACTTAAGACACCTTGTTTTCCTACATAGGAAGACAAATCCTTTAAGGATCAAAACCAAAAGTGCCAGTGGAGGCCTTTGTATCCATGGGAGATTACTATTCCAAACAGGTTGGGGATAGAAATGTCCTTGCGTAGGACATTTTGAAGCCTTTTAGTCTGGGTTTTCCCCCTCTCTTGTGAGCCTTAGAACCCATTCCAACAACCTACACATCCAAGGCCTCAACAAATGGAGCTAAAAGGAGGGCCAAAAGTAAGATATGCCTAAACAGAATACCAATAAACCTCCTTCAGCAAGAATACCAGTTTTCACCCATAGTCACACGTAGGCATCTACCTCTGTTGAACAACCGGTGCAAGATCCAAACACTATTCCTACTACCCATATAATTGGGCAGGAAACCATAAGGGGAGACATTATTTTTGTATCACCCACTAGGGGAACCCTTACATTTGAACAGATACTTAAAAGTTCTTCTAATAGTGTTTCTTGATTATAGCGAAGGATCGTTGAAGAACATAATCATGGGTTACCAGCAATTCATCACAAGAAAACTGATTTGCTAGCAAATAATCAAGCTAATCAAGCTAATTAAGATTCAGGTGACCAAAATACTGAAGAACATAACAATTCTTCCAGTCACCCATTGACTCCTGAATTTAACATTGATTCATTATTTGGAGAACAAAACACTCCTCAGCACAACACCACAAAAGGTGGACCTCCACCATCACCCCCTTCTTCTTCATATTCCTAAGACGAATCATCAGATTCTGAATCTTCTAGTTCATTAGAAGAAGACATCCCAATGGCTGACAAACGACCCAATAGACCATGGTTAGATCAAGATGTTGTGTTTCTCCAGGGTGAACAACATAGATTAACTAAGAATCCTAAAAACTGGCTTCGAAGGTATAACCCTGATGATAAAACCCCTATAGAAAATCACATTAAAACATTTATGCAGGCAATCAGAATTAGAAATGTAATACATGAGGATGTAGCCTGCAAACTATTTCCTTATACCTTTGAAGGTAGAGCTTCTACATGGCTCTTTTCTTTGGAAGCTAGATCTATCTCGTCATGGGATGATTTTGAAGCACTTTTCATTCAAAAATTTGGGGATGACAAGACCCCATAAGATTTGGTTATAGATCTTTATGCCATGAAAATCAAAGGGAAAGAAAGGGTACAAGACTTTAACCAAAGACTTTCATATCTCAATAACAAAATTCCTACCAATGTTCTTCCTGTCGAAGAATTGTTGGTAGAATAATATATCAAGGGACTTCCAAGTCAGATAGCTATATGGGTTAAAAGAGCTCATAAAGAAAGTTTGCAGGAGGACTTTGCATAAGCTATTCAAGTTGAGAAGGGTATGTTTTTCCTTAAAGACAATCATGACATACCAGCTGACCAAGCATCTACCACCCACAAGAAAAATGAGAATCCTCCAAAAACCACTGCAACAAAGCCAGACCTTTTTGAGATGACTGATATGAAAAAAATTCTCGAAAAAATGTCGAATGATATGGTTGATTTAAAGAAGAATAATAATGAAAATCAAGCTAATAATAGAGGTTTTGCAAGGCCACCTTTCAATAGACCTTATCAACCTCCTCAAAATCCACCACCTCCTAATCCTAAAGAAGGATTGAGTTCCATAGAGATTTACTCTATTTTTAAAGCTCTGGCAGCTGAAACGCATAATGTCCCTGAACCCTCTAATGATCAAACAAATCAAGACTCACAATTACCACAAGAAGAAGAAGGAGAAGAGCAACAGATCAATATTGTAAGCTACTCTTTTTAACTCCCAATGAATGAAGAAGAAGAAGAACCCGAGACAATATTCAATGTTCAACACCCCTACAATACTAGATCAAAAGGTCAATCCTCTCAGGAACCTTCATCTTCAACAATGGTTCCAAACACAGGTAAAACTGTCCCCCAAAAGGAGACATTTATTCCTTGAATAGAGTACATTTTGGTTGAAGATATGAAAAGAGTTAAAGCTAATATTTCTTTATTTGAACTTCTTAAAATACCTTCTATGAGAGACTCTCTACCTAAGAGTATGATAATAAAAAAACCAAGGGAAACTCAAAACAATCACTTAGGCTCTTTTTACCAAACCAGATGAGCAGAAACCTAGAAGCAAGAGGACACCTCCTTTCTTTCTTACATTTGAAATATTCAATAGGAATGTACACAATTGTATGATATATTTAGGTGCTTCATCCAATGTAATGCCCCTTTATGTCTACAGAAAGCTAAATGCAACTTGGGAACCTTGTCCTACTCAAATTGTCCAGCTTGACAGATCCAAAGTAAGAGTAGTGGGAAGATTAAGAAATGTCTTGTTGACATTGTCTTGTTTGCTAATCCCAGGATCCACCAAACCGTAGATATCATTGTAGCTGACACCCCTGAAGCTTATGGAATGTTGCTGAGTAGAGATTGGTCAGAAAAGTTGAAAGGCTACTTTGCTACTGATTGGTCTCAACTATGGCTACCCTACAATGGACAACCAAATAATATTAAGATCAGTAGGGAACCATTTATGAAGCAAACAGTCACTGACCTTAATGAATCAAGTGAACCTGCCTCTTATTTTAGTTCACATATTGAGCATTTCACATTTGATACATTCTTTGGGGATTTTTGTGCCGATTCTTCACCAATTGACAATTTACAGAATGAGTCACAAATTACCAATGCTACTTATGTACCATTCTATTGGGTGTGTGAGCTATTTCAAAGAAAACACCTAATATTTAATTATCGACCAATGTTGGTATTCTTAGACTTGTGTCAAAATATCAGCTTAGGTAGAATGGCACCTAAGATTTCGGCTTCTCAAACCTTAGAAATATTAAATAAAGAAAAGATTGAAAGTTCTTTCAAAATGAAAAACCTAGTCAAACTTCAGAAAGACAACAAATGAACTAACTAAGCCTAGCTAAACCAGCATATCAGAATAGTATCAAGTCATACTACTCTACTCTATGACTAAATAATGGAAAAGATGAAAACGAATGCTGATAAAAAATCAAACTACTTTTATAAAGATGAAAACTACTTAATCAATTCTCCAGAGTCTAATATAGGAATTAGAAACATCTATGAAATAATTAAATTTGGAAATATATTACATAAACAGAAAACCATGTTAATTCAAAGAAAAAATATAAACTATTTAATGAATTCAACAACTATTCAAGAATACACTAAAGCATCTAATTCTAATTCCATTCTCCTTGATGTTGTACATCAAACGTAATAGGAACTGGAGTGAATGTATCGTAATGACTTTCAAAAGTAATAGCAAAACAAAATGGGAGTAAATCTAATCTAATTTCTGCAAAGAGATGTAAACTACAGAGAGACCAATTACAGTTAAATTTGAACATTATGACCTATCGTCTATCCATAAACAAAATAATATGAAACTAATGAAAATCTAGAAGCAAGTAGAAAACTTAATAAAGATATTCAAGTAGAAAACTTGATAAGGATATTTATGTCGACGCAAGTAGAAAACACGATAAAGATATTTATTTCTGAACCATATTCTATTTCAGGAACATCTTCATTATTTGTGTGAATGAGAAACTGATCCTATGTTTGATGAAGAAATTACCAAAACTAAGATACTTGGAGAATGAAATTTTTAACTCTTATCTGAACTAAATCTTAAGAACATGTAATAAACTACACTAAGAATAAAACTGATAAATTTTGAAACAACAACATATTAGTAAATCAAATATGAAAGACATAACATGAAAAACAGTTAAAACAAAGTTAAGGAAAATAAGATGGAAACTAAGAATAAAGACGAAACTAGATTAAATATTTTATGGAATATAAAGCAAGGTCCTAATTATAGTTAAGAATGCTAATTAGAAGAGAGAAAGATTACAATTCAAAAACTTAAGAAACTGAATTCAAAATAAGCATAAAAATAGTGCAGAAAGAATGAAAGTTTGAATGACGATCCAAATGACTGTCCAAATGACAGTCTGAATGATAGTCCAGATGGAAGAAACCGAATTAAAATAAGGAAAGAGGCAGTTTTGATGATCTTAACATAACCTGGAGAATGAAGATGAAGACTGTGAGAAGACTGTTGAGAAGCTACGATAACAGGAAGCAACCTATTCTAATCATTATTTAAGAGATGAACTACTTCTACAATATATTCAAACAAAACTAAGCTACGAATAAAACTTAACCTACAGCTACAGGAAGAGAAGCTAATAGTCTAATTCTAATTATAACCAATCTTGGAACATAAACTAACTAAACAAAAACTAATTAAACAACACTTATCTAGGCTCTATCTAATTGCAGAAGACTAGAAAACAAAGTACAAACACTATGCTTGGTCGACCATTATAGATTTTGAAAAAAAATCAAATTACGTTAGCATCATAATACATATTAATGAGAAAGAGGGAAATGACATGTATAGGAAAACATAATTAATTACCTTTACTAGAAAATAAACTAGCTATTTGCATAAGAAGGAAATACATAAAAACATAAATAAAACCTCTGGTTGATGAGGGGCCCTTCCTATCAATCAGATATGGAAACAAAATCTACTTAATCACCAACAGCAACTATCAATAGCAACGATACTGGTACTTCCATTAACTGGTAAAAATTACACAACGTTTATGCAAAAACTACTACTATCTTCTGTATATTCTCTAGGCTATCCAATCATCCTCGTTTCTTTATACGAGGCATCTATTTATAATTTTACAATGGAAAAGAAGGTCGACATAGTCGACCTCTCTAAAAATAGAGGTCTTTAAGATTACAAAATGGTTGCCTAGTGACTCACGACAACGCAGAGGCCGCCTGCCTTCTTTCATAGCATCAATCCTACCCAACATGAACTGCTGTGCATTTGTGTCCTTTACTCGTGGGGAGAATGTATGCTGGAGAGCTGAACGGATGGAGGAGAGGGATATTGGAGTGTTGACGTGGGAAGAGCATGTGCTGGTGAGCTAAATGGATGGAGGAACGAATCTTCTAGAGCTTTAACGTGTAGAAAAGGTGTGCTGGCAAGCTCGGCGGGCAGGGAGGAGAATCTTCTAGAACCAAGGCTCATCAACCATAACCACCACGTAGCTAACTGAACCCATGTATCTGTTTTTATCTTTAATGGCCAGGAATATGCAAACCAATGATTTTACTGATCAAACGCAGGGGTGAATGGAGGGTTGGATGCAGCTGAACATTGGCAACATAAAAATGCGTTTGCATCGAGGGCCTTTTGAAGACCACAGCATGTAGATCAAAAAACTAAATGCCAAGCATGTTTGGAAATGTCACTTTAAACATTAATAAATCATAATATGACAATATTTGACCAAAATTCATATGGTAAATGAATATATGCATACCTAGTATGTTTGATGGTCTAAATGGCAGAAAGAGTAACTTATCATAGCAAAAATGATGAAAATGACACCACTTAGACTAGATTTGATGATAAAAAATGGTGACAAAATGGACACCAACATTCCCCCAAACTGGAGATATGCCAGGTCCCACTGAGCAAAACAAAGAATTTCAAGAAGAAGGTTGAGTTGCGATAGCAGTTGCCTTCGACTTGGAAGAAGATGTGGTTTTAGCTTTAAGTTTCTGGAGCTTCCTAAACTGGTCCTTGAAGGTGTCATACTTCATCCAGAGAGTAGTATGGGATGTTGTTTTGGCATTGACAAAGCATTCAATACTTCTTACTTGTGTGCGCGGTGCCTTTTTTTCTTCATGAAGCTCAGAGATTGTTTCCACATAATTTTGATTTTGGCCTGTCAACCATGCTATTACTTGAGTTAATCTATCAAGTTCCTGCTGATTCAAAATGGGTTATTCTATGCAATGTTCTAGGTCCTTTGGAGGACTTAACTCTCTTGAAGATGTTTCAAGATCAACCATATGTTCTTGAAGAACTCTATCTTCATTGTGTGCAGGAGAACTTTCAACAGTAGGGGCTTCACACAATCGAGTAGATACATTAGCTAATGTGAGGAGAGGTGTTTCAAGAGTATGGTCGCCTAACTGGTTGTCTGAATGTGATGGTTGAACAACAATTTGATTGGCATACTGGTTGATGGACTGGTCATGACTTGTTCTTGTGTATTTAGTGGGTACTAAAAAGAGTGGAGGTTCCGAAGTAGGGTCACCAAGGGTAAGCTATGGAGAAGGCGATGGATGGACAAGGTGTACATCACCTAACAGATTCTCATCAAACCGCACATGCTTGGTGTCTTGTTCTGTTTGCGTAGAGGCTTGGGTAGGTTCGCTAATACTGGCTTGGAAACAAATTTGTTTTCAAAAAGTAGAGGATTTGATAATAGGCTTCTCGATCAAATGAGGATTTAGTATTTCCAAGACAAAATGATCCTAGGTTTTCCCTCTCTTTTCCAACTGGTGAATAATCAATATGTTAATGCGACAGTGATGGTACAATCTAACAGAAGGATTAACAGTATTTCCTAACCTGGATTGACATATTCTCCAAAATTTTCAGGAAATAGAATGGGAAATTGAGGGCCTGATTGTTAAAAAAAGGTGCTAGCAATCTAAAATGGCAGACTTTAAAAACAGTAAACTTACCCTCACAAGTGATCAGGTGGATGATGATAGTCAAGGGATATAGGTATTCCGGCTTGACCCACTCTTGGTGGAATCCTTTTGTTCCAGCAACATGTTGATATTCGGCCTTCAAAGAAAACTTGTGAGCCTTCCCTGGAAGTAGGGGATGTTTATTCCAGTGGGCTCCTTCCCTAGGAATCTTCGTGGCTAATGCGATAGATTCTTCTGTCACAGAGAAAGTGAGATGGCCAACTTTTGTCATCTTGTGATCGAATCCTTTAGAGAACACCAATGAAATTTCATGATCATAGCCTTAGAAAAGGTAGAGAAACAACCCCCATCTGGCTTGAAGGAATACCTCACGACATTCTTTGAACTTAGGGATGTGAAGTAAATCCTGGTAACTTCCAGATTCATGACGGATTGACATTATTGATAGAGAATGGGGGATGCAAATAGATACAAGGGGTGCAAGAAATTTCAAAGGACACAGCTCAACAGAAAAGATGGACAACGAATTGAATGGAGCGAAATTCACACAGCCATCAGTTTAAACTAAAGTTCGTTTGAGTGGTTGATTGAGCATAGGCATGCTTGAGAGATCATGCTTATCGAAGATCTTGAATCTGGTGCCACATAGAAATGTATGAATCAGAGAATACGTGTGGTCATAGCATATTCAACCATGTCCAAAGTCGAACTTTGGACAGGTTGAAATGTAATTCTCGAAATGAAATTATAGGCATGGATCACACATAAGAGATCATGAAGACTCAATTAACATGATAGCAGATTGTACAATAGGATAAGTAAGACCAAATGGCGGTCATGCAATGATTTGAAATGATGCATAATACATTCATTTAATAGAGGCATGATGGGTAGGGGAATGAGACCACGTGCAAATTTGATATTTGATTGATCCCTGTCATAATTCGTTAATCAAAATTTCAAATATCTTGGCACACTTATTAATATTTATACAAGCTATGGTTTCATTCGGCACTCCATTCAAATCGTTATACATTTTCCTCGTTTGTCACCTCATTCGGATCGACATTCGTCCCGTCATTCAACCCTTCATACAAACTTTTGTCTGTACAAGATCTGTTTACTGATGTTGACTAAAGCTTCAAAACTAGATTCCCACGTAGCTGGTAATTATCCTCCTAGAAGAATGCTCTTCCTGAAACAGAACATTGGAACATCCCATATTCACCAAGAAAGGAACTACGTAGATATTCTCTCTTTGGAAATAAAATCTTCATGGAGGAAGGAAATGAAGATCATGTCTGACAAGATGAAGATGAAGGAGAAGTTAGAACTGAAGGTACCTTCGGGTTCCCTATCTTAGACAATGCACAAGATGTGACTATGAAAAACATCCCTCCCTCCTCACTACCAACCTTTTATGGGAAGAGTAGTGAGGATCCAGACACATTTTTATTCGAGTTTGACATTTTGTGTAGGAGTTACAATTACCTACAAGAAGGCCAAAAATGAAAACTCTTTCCTACCACATTAAAAGATTCTGCTCTTCGATGCTTTATGGGATTAGGAGAATCTATATTAGAACTTGGGAAGACATGAAGAATGCTTGTCTACGAAAATATCAAGATTACTGTAGACCTAAGGACTCTCACAAAAACATCCCTCCCTCCTCACTACCAACCTTTTATGGGAAGAGTAGTGAGGATCCAGACACATTTTTATTCGAGTTTGACATTTTGTGTAGGAGTTACAATTACCTACAAGAAGGCAAAAAACTAAAACTCTTTCCTACCACATTAAAAGATTCTGCTCTTCGATGGTTTATGGGATTAGGAGAATATATATTAGAACTTGGGAAGACATGAAGAATGCATGTCTATGAAAATATCAAGATTACGGTAGACCCAAGGACTCTCGCAATGATATTTTTAAGATTCAAAAACTTGAAGATGAGAGCCTAGAAGACTATCTCGAGAGATTCAACTATGTGTTACACAAATCCAAATATAGTGATCTTTGGGAAGATGCAGTAAGAACACTCTTCGTTAAGGGGATCTCAGAAGAATTCTTAGAAAACCTTAATCTCATGGCAGCAGGAGACATTTCTCATAAGTCTTTTGCACAGATTTGTGAACTATGTAGGAATTACTCTAGGAGCGAAAAGAAAAGTGGAAGACACTTTCGAGAATATTATGCCAGGAACCCAAAAGGAAACACATCCAGTCCTGGTGGAGTTACAAGGGTAGAGTTGGGAAACCTATTAGAAAATTTTAAAACAAACATCTTAGGAGCTATGGGTTCTCAATTAGATGCACTACAAGCTAAAAAGAGGCAAGATGAAGAGTGTGCAACAATGAGTGTTTTTTTCCCCAGGTGTAGAACTAAAAATCCTCAATGAGAATGTCCATTAAATAATGTTTCAGTTTGTCACCTGTGTACATAAGAACATCCAGCTGATAATTGTCCATCATTTCCTGGGTTGCAAGCTGTATACAAGAGTGGAAAATTTGGTGAGACATCTGGGAGGCCTTGGCAACCTAGAGATCAACCATCGTATCACGATTCAGCACAAATTCCACCCTATTACTATCCTTATCAACCTCCTCAACAATGGAACACTTTAGGTTGGAAGAATTGGCCACTGCAGTACCCTCCTTAGAATGCCCAACAGCAGCAATGGCCACATGGATGGAGAGGACACGCTTATTCTCAAACACCTCCTACTATGCCTAACTATCCTTACCCACCTAATATTCAACAACTTTTTCCTGGATTTGTACCTCCTTCATTACCCCCTATCCCGAATCAAGCTCACCATTTCCATAATATGAATCCTCCAAGACCCACAATATTACCTACACAACCGATACCAAATCCTAACAAGAAACCAACCCAAGCTCTTAATATCATTGGGTTGTTACCTCTTCCATCATATGCCATTTCGACCGCACCTATACATGAGATTCAACTGTGGTCTGGAATAGTTCTACAAGATCAGCCCAAGTCATCAGTCATTATCCAAGAAGAGAATGAAGAAGATATACCTAGTTAAGTTTTGAACGATGCCATTCTTAAAGATGTGGTTATTCCTAAATCTTCAACACACAACCATCCACATAAAGAAGTAATTATAGGAGAAAATTCACCCCCATTTCTAGAGCATCTGGTAATAGAAAAAACTGTAACTTATCCAGAGTACGATATTAATAACGAATTGAAAAATATTTGTATTAAGATCCCTTTATTGCAATCCATTAAGGATATCCCAATCTATAGTAAACTGATAAAGGAACTTTGTATTAAGAGGCCAGGTAGGAAACATAAAGACCCTCCAACAATTCATGTAATAGGTGAAATGTTAGATTACATAGCCGACCCACCTAGAATCCCAAAGTTTTCAAATCCATAAAATCCTATGGTCACTGTTATCATCAATAACACTGCCATAGGAAACACACTTATTGATCTAGGAGCCGCTATTAACCTGATGACTACTACAGTTCTAGAAACTCTTGATTTAGGACAATTCCTCTGCCCTACCCCAACAATGCTAGAGTTAGTAGATCGCACGATGGTGTGGCCTGTTGGGATCTTAGATGACATCACTGTATCAGTAGCTTCATGGGAATACCCTATGGACTTCATGGTAATTGAATCAAAATACTCTTTCAAAGTTCACCCCATTATTTTGGGAAGACCTTGGTTGGCTACTGCCAATGCATTTATAGGATGTAGGGATGGAGAGATGATTACCTATGATGGGTTATCCACAAGAAAACTAGCATTATACCCACAAGCTCAGCCAGTAACTGAAAACCTATTTTATTTAAATTGTCCTTTTGGGGATGAGAACTTGGAATAACTCTCCCTTGTTAGTGATTTCTCTTGGGCACTTCAAGAACAGAATACCAAGAATGTCTTGAATCAATTTATCTCTTCCACAACATGTATAGACTTTCCTCAGTCTTTTTCCCAACTTGACGAGATATTTGGAGATGAATTCCAAGAAAACATGAGTCTCTCAACATTTACAAGTACACCTTGTGTCTTCACAATCGAAGAACATCTAGGATCCTATACGATACCATGTGAGGTTACTCGCGAAAATTTTCTACATATAAATGCAGGCTTAGATGAGAGTCAGCAAAAGAAATTACTAAAAGTTCTCAAAAGTCAAATGGGAGCATTTGCATGGGAATATACCGATATGAAAGGTATACACCTAGATACCTGTATTCACCATATTTACACAGACTCAAACATACCTCCTGTCAGGTAGCCCCAGAGAAGAATGAATCCATCCCTACAGGATATCATTAAAGATGAATTACAAAAACTCCTTAATGCTCGATTCATCTACCCAATTTCTAACAGGAAATGGGTATCTCCTCTGGTGGTAGTTCCAAAGAAAGTCACAGGGAAATGGCGTATTTGTGTCAACTTTCAAGAATTAAACAAGGCCACTCTTAAGGACTAATTTCCCTTGCCTTTCATTGACCAGGTGTTAGATACTTTATTAGGGAAGCAATACTTTTATTTCCTTGATGGGTATAGTGGATACAATCAAATATTAATAGCACCTGAAGATCAATATAAGACAACCTGTACCTGTTCTTCGGGAACATATGCCTATCGAGTCTTACCTTTTGTCCTTTGCAATGCACCTGCTACTTTCCAATGTGTAGTATTAGGAATCTTTCCTGACCTTATACATGACCGTGTAGAAGTTTATATGGATGATTTTACAGTTTACGAAAATAACTTCCAAGAAGCCCTTGATAACCTCTAAATAGTTCTTATTTGGTGCCAAGAAATGAACCTATCTCTTAGTCATGAAAAATGTAAGATGTTACTAACCGAGGTAATAGTTCTAGGACATCATGTCTCTCTTCAAGGTATCAAGGTGGATCCCGCCAAGATAGAAATAATTGTTAATCTTCCTCCTCCAAAAACTCTGAAGGAAGTAAGAAGTTTTCTTGGCCATGCAGGCTATTATAGACGTTTCATTGAAAATTTCACCAAGATAGCCGCACCTATGTTCAAACCACTCATGAAAGAGACAAAATTCCAATGGATTGAACCTTGTCAGCAAGCTTTCGAAACTTTGAAGGAAAATCTATCAGTGGCAACAGTACTTACGGGCCCGAATTGGTCCCTTCCTTTTCATTTATCCAGTGATGCTTCCGATATAGCTATAGGAGCAGTTTTAAGTCAAAAAGAGGGACAAATATCACATGCCATCTATTTCGCTAGTAAAAATTTGACTCCTGCATAATCCGAATACACTGTTACTGAAAACGAATTTCTAGAAGTAGTCTATTCCATCAACAAATTTCGTCATTATATCACAGGATATGAAATTTTCATACATACCGATCACTCCGCTATCATATTTTTGATGAATAAACCAATCATCAATGGAAGGGTGACTCGGTGGCTTCTTTTGTTGCAAGAGTTTAATATTACTATTGTTGATTGTCCCAGTCGAGAGAATGTAGTAGCTGGCTTTCTCTCTCGATTTCAAATTGACGATAATGCTAGCCCTATCGATTATAGCTTCCCAGATGAACATTTGTTCGTTGTGTCTGTTCGAACCCCTTATTTTGCAGACATAGCCAATTATTTAGCAACTGGAAAGGTACCTAACCATCTCTCCCCATCTAAGAAACGTAGGATCATAGTTCAAAGCTCTAATTATTCTTGGGTAAATAATGATCTCTTTCGTACTAGACCTGATCTTATTATTAGATGATGTGTACGAGAGGATGAGATGGTAGAGATCCTGCATGCATGTCATGGTGGACCTTGCAGTGGGAATTTTCCTGATAAGAGAACAACATACAAAGTGTTGCACTCTAGGTATTATTGGCCAAGCATCTTCAAAGATGCTTCCAAATATGTCAAGGGATGTGACAGTTTCCAAAGAATGGGTAGACCTACGCCATCCGACAAGATGCCTTTGCAACCCCAAGTTATGATTAAACCATTTGAAAAATGGGATCTAGATTTTGTTGGGCCAATCCCCCTATGTCTCGCAAGAATAATACATCCTAGTATGTACAGATTATGTCACCAAGTGGGTAGAATCTAAAGCTTTATTATGAGCCACAAAGAAATCTATGGTAGAATTTATATATGAAGAAATATTTACCCGATTCGGTGTACTTAGGGAAATTGTAACTGATCAAGGATCTCAGTTTACCTCCAAATTAATGAAAGAAATTGCTGAAAAATATGGTATTAGACATTGTAAATATTCACCATATCACCCGCAAGCCAATGGTCAGGTAGAATCCACCAACAAAGTATTAGAAGCCATCCTGACTAAGACTATCCAATTACACCACAAAGACTGGGCAAATAGGCTTCCGGAAGCCTTGTGGGCTTATAGAATAACTTGGAGAAACACCATTGGTCACACACCTTATGAACTTGTTTATGGTAAACAAGCTCTTCTACCTATTGAATTTCAAGTCAAAACCTTTCGTATGGTTGCACAATTAGGGATGAATTTAGAAGAAGCACAGAGACAACGGATCTTGCAAATAAATGAATTAGAAGAGATTAGGCAAGATGCTATTCAATGCACAATCTTAATACAAAACCAACTCAAGAAATGGCATGATAGATATATTAAAAAAAAACAATTCAAAACTAGGAACTGGCCATTACTTTTAAATTCAAGATATAAAAACTTTAAAGGTAAGTTAACTACTCCTTAGATGGGTCCATATGAAATTGTTACATATTTCGATAATGAATTCATTAAAATTAAGACAATAGATGACTCTCAATTTTCCTTTGTTGTAAATGGTCATAGACTTAGACTTTATCATCAGACGATATCTAAACAATATTTTGTGCATAATGCCTTACAATGGGAGGAAATGGAGCTAGTAGAAGAGGAATTAATTCCTTCTTCTCCTGGTTCTTGAATTATTTCGGGTTATCTTCCTTTGTATATATGTAAATATGTTTTTTTTCAATAATAAGAGTCATTTCTAACGATTGACTGCATATTTTTTTTCCAGGAAATTTATTATGATCAGCTTATAAAATTTTGTCAATCAAAACATGAAGACTCTTTTCCCTTTCTCTTTCCTAAACTTTATATAACTTTTTTGTACATATGTTTTTGTTTGAATAAATGTGAATCATTTAACAAGTGGTTTTGCAGCTTAATTACAAGAACCCTATCTTTATGATTAGTTCATGCAATATTATCTGAAAAGGGAAGTGCTCTACAAGAAATACTCATACTTCCCCTTCTCTTTCGATTATCGTTGGAAATTTAAAATTTATACTAAAAAGATAAAGCGTTCTTTACATCATTTTTAAACACTTTGTTATATGATTCTATATATGGAATTTGATTCAAACATGCACATTTATGATTATCATGAGAAGAGTTGCTTAAAGACCTAGTTTAATCATTATGATCTCCAAAAAGCTCTATCTTACACCTATGGATCGCTGGCTCATCCTAGACTCATTATCAAAACTTGTCTCTTAAAGCATCTTTAAAAGGTAGCTCAAAGGTGAATGATATTTCTATTTTGTGGGGAACATTACTAATCTTTTATGAAGAGGATATACCGAGAGGTCAAAGAACAACTTTAGGTTATTAACTTTTGACAGGATCTATAATTTAGGCCATTATAAATAAAGTTACTCATAAGGTTATCCTTCCAAGTAGGACTATCTCCTTTAGGTGTCTTCCGATACCTTTCTGCTGAGTTAGTAGTTGGGGTGGAACGACCCCCATATAGGTTAGTAGGAATTTTAGTTTTAATAAATCTACCTTGTGAGTCTCTATACCTATTCATGAAAATAAAACTATAACTGGAATAAATGCTAACTACATCACTACAATAGATGGGTTTTGGGGATGCCTGTTATAACAAATGTGCAGGTTCTTACGTCTCGTCTTATTGATCACTTGCCACCAGCCTATTTTTAAATTTCAAAATAAAATTCAAGTCTATCACTAAGTTTTTAGGAAAAGGTTCTACCTACCTACAATTGAATTCTACCTATCTACAACTGGATTCTACCTATCTAGAACTGAATTCTACCTATCTACAACTCCCCGGCAACAACGCCAAAATGTTGGGTGTGTGAGCTATTTCAAAGAAAACACCTAATATTTAATTCTCAACCAGGGTTGGTATTCTTCGAGTTGTGGAAAAATATATGTTGAGGTAGAATGGTACCTAAGATTTCGGCTTGTCAGACCTTAGAAATATTAAATAAATAAAAGATCGAAAGATCTTTCAAAATGAAAAACTGAGTCAAAATTCAGAAAGACAACAAATGAACCAACTAAGCCTAGCTAAACCAACAGATCATAATAGTATCAAGTCATACTACCCTACTCTATGACTAAATAATGGAAAAGATGAAAACATATGCTAATCGAAAAGCAAACTACTTTTATAAAGATGAAAACTACTTAATCAATTCTTCAGAGTCTAATCTAGAAATTAGAAACATCTATGAAATAATTCAATTTGGCAATATATTACATAAACATAAAACCATGTTAATTCAAAGCAAAACTATAAACTTTTTAATGAATTCAACAACTATTCAAGACTACACTAAAGCATCTAATTCTAATTCCATTCTCCTTGATGTTGTAGATCAAAAGTAATAGGAACTGGAGTGAATGTATCGTAAACACTTTCAAGTGTAATAGCAAAGCAAAATGGGAGTAAATCTAATCTAATTTATGCCAAGAGATATAAACTACAGAGAGACCAATTACAGTTAACTTTGAACATTATGAGCTATCTTCTATACATAAACAAAATAATATGAAACTAATGAAAATTTAGATGCAAGTAGAAAACTTAATAAAGATCTTTACTTCTGAACTTGATTTAGAAGCAAGTAGAAAACTTGATAAGGATATTTATATAGAAGCAACTAGAAAACTTGAAAAAGATATTTATTTCTGAACCAAATTCTATTTCAGGAACATCTTCATTATTTGTGTGGATGAGAAACTGATCCTATGTTTGATGAAGAAATTACCAAAACTAAGATACTTGGAAAATGAAATTTCTAACTCTTATCTGAACTAGATCTTAAGAACATGTAATAAACTACAGTAAGAATAAAACTGATAAATTCTGAAACAACAACATATTGGTAAATCAAATATGAAAGACATAACTCGAAAAAAAGTTAAAACAAAGTTAAGGAAAATAAGATGGAAACTAAGAATAATGACAAAACTGAATTAAATCTTTTATGGAATATAAAGAAAGGTCCTAATTATAGTTAAGAATGCTAATTAGAAGAGAGAAAGATTACAATTCAAAAACTTAAGAAACTGAATTAAAAAAAAGCATAAAAACAGTGCAAAAAGAATGAAAGTCTGAATGACGATCCAGATGACTATCCGAATGACAGTCGAGATGGAAGAAAACGAATTAAACTAAGGAAAGAGGAAGTTTTGATGATCTTAACGTCAACTAGCGAATGCAAATGAACCTACAGTGCAAAGAATTCAATGAGAATACTGTTGAGAAGCTACGATAATAGGAAGCAACATATTCTAATCATTATTTAAGAGATGAACTACTTCTATAATATAGTCAAACAAAACTTAGCTACGAATAAAAATTAAGGTACAACTACAGGAAGAGAAGCTAATAGTCTAATTCTAATTATAACTATGCTTGAAATAGAAACTAACTAAACAACAACTAATTAAACAACACTTATCTAGGATCTATCTAATTGCAGAAGACTAGAAAACAAACTATAAACACTATTGTAGCTAGGGTTTTACCCCTAGCTTGTGCAAATGAGCACCTACTAAGGAGAAGGGACTCCTTAGTAGCAGTTCAGTAAATTGTAAATTAAAGTGCTAAAACAGAAATGTAAATTACTCTAAACATATGCTTTAAACAGAAAAAACAAGATATACATAATGGTTTTTGTATTGATTTTACCTCCAATGTGAAGGTTGGTGAAGCTCTTGCAATGGCCCAAGAGGGTTGCTCCAAGCTCCAACTTGCTCCTTCTCTTTCTCCAAATGATGGGAATGGGCCAAAAGGGGCTCTCAAGGTGAAAGTAGCTCAAGGGTGAGCTAGGGTTTCAAGAGCTATTTTGGCAGAGTAAGGGTGCTTATGATTGTGGATATGAAATAAGGGGTCTCCATCACCTATTTATAGTTTTTTGGTGGTAGAGTGCTGGCCCATGGTTTTGGGAACCATATGGTTTAGGTCAGCTGTATAGAGTTTTTTCCTCCGTTTTCCTCATTATTTTATATTTTTTATTCCCTTTTTAGAGGGTTTTTGCTATTTTAGACGAATTTTGGATATTTTTGGAGGGAAAAGAGATTTATTAGCCTTTTTGAGGCTTTTTTGATGGTTTTGTGGCCTTTTGGAGGCATTTTAGGCCTTTTGGAGGCTTTTTAGTGTGATTTTCAGGGTTTTCAAGGGAAATATGGTAGGAAAATGGACAAATGAGTCATGTAATGGGGTAGATGAGGTAGTGAACACTTTTTGGGTGTTAACAGATTGCCCCCTGATGTGTGAGGGCAGGAGCTCATCGTATGGCCGATGGACATCATAAGTCATGTAAGGTTTTCCTGGGGTGTGGAGAAGAGAAGAAACAAACTGAAGCCTGGAACAACGATCCCGAACAAACTGCAAGAACTAAAAGTACATAACCTCAATAAAGGATGAGGAATAAGATGATCATATAGACGAGGCGGGCATTCCCATGCTTGTATGAAGAGATAGAACAATAATAACAATGGGGCCAAAATATGGGGACCTGAAATATACATGGCCTCAAATAATGAATGAGGAAGAATCTCAATATATGGATGAGGTGGACATACCCATAATCATATCAAGATACATAAAAAAATAACTGGGAGGCCCGAACATGGGGACCTGAAATATACATAGAGAACCACTGTGTACATCATAAGAGTCCAGAGGGGACACCAAATCTGGGACATACTACTGGGCAAACCATGTCGGAGCTGAAGAACTGATACACTGGAAAGACAACAGTGCTACTGAGTGTGGTACTGGAGGAACTGATGAGCTGCTGGATCATAGTGACAAGGGGTCATACTCTCAATGGTACACTAAACTGGGACTGAACTGCGTACTCAAGGAAACATATAACTGGATGGCTTCCGAATACAATCACCAACGCAGCCCAGACATCCACGGGAACATATAACTGGGTGTTCCAAAGTGACTCACCAATGTGCTAGAGTCGGGGTAAAATTCGGGGTCTTCGACAAATAATGGAAGGGACGTAAACCCTGCACAATTCTCAACGATGCGATCAAGGTGTTGAAGTCGATCATGTGAGAAACAACCACTCGGAGAGGCAATGATGACTCCTCTCAAAATGGTCCGTAGGCACACACCACAGATGGTGATGGGTCCAAGGCGCAGGGACCTCTGGGTCTATCCTCTGGAATAGAGGGGTTGTTGTCGATAGAGGGAGACCTGCAACTAGCAAGGCAATGATGTTTCCTTGATAGGAGCATGAGGTGGAGAACCGAAGTGTGATAGTACTGATGGTAGGACTAACAAACTGTGGGGGATAACTGGGCAAGTAGAGTGGGTGGACTCGAACTTCCTTTGTTCAGAGTATGCTGGCGGGGATGATCGGGCAGCATATGAAACTGACTGGTGGGAAAGGGATCATAGCTGTACTGGGTCAAGGGAAGTGATTGGGATGAGGGAGACTTAAGCTGGTGTAAAATGGCAGGAGACTACAGACTACTCTGAACAAAGGAGACCTGATTGGGGGTGCTGCCGAGATGATCGATCATAGTGCCAGGAGGCACGGGGGGACTTCTTCATGGGTTGAAGGAACTAGAATAAATGTGTGTAAAATGGTATTGTCGTGTGGATTTATATGAGCCCAGGACAGTTCATGCTCGTGATTGCTTTCAATTTTAAGGAGTCTGAAAGCAATAAGAAGACTTTGAAATGATGGAATGGTACTGTCGTGTGGATTTTTACGAGCCCAGGACAGTTCATGCTCGTGGTGGCTTTCAATTTTAGAGAGTCTGAAAGCGATAAGAAGACTCCAGGGGGTTGCTTTTTCGTGTGTTAGTCTCCAAGGCCCAAAGAAGCATAAAAGGATGCAATGAAGAACTCTTCTAGCCGGTGTGACTAGAGTATTCCTTTTTCGTAATTAGTCTACTAGGTTCAGAAAAAGGTCAAACTTATACCAGATAGATGCCCTTTCAGGTACTTTAACGAGCATGAAAGGAAGCAAGATTGATCGGTGATCTTTTCATTGTTTTAGGAGTCAGAAAAGAGCTTAACAGAAACTCCCTAAGTCCCTTTTTCGTAAAGGACTTGTCCGGCCCGAAAAAGGGATAAAATTATACCGAACAAAAGGAATGGCCAGGCAAGGAGGAAGTGCTCAATCAAGGAACATGTATGATGACCAAGAACGAGGGTGGGGGGAACACTGGTGGGCCTCCTTGCGGGGTAATGAATGGTGGCAAAATAACGAAATAATTGCAGTATGACAGGAGTGAATGGCTCATGGAAAAAAGTGGAACAATCCGATGGCGGTCGATGTGGCATGCAAACCGAGGAAGCAAGGTGTCAGGACACAATGTTGAAATTGTACCAAGTGAGAGCAAGAAATGATCTCAAGCATCATCACGAGCTTGAAAAAATGAATCCATCGATTTAAAAAGTGTCAAAAACAGAGAACGGCCGATGTGGCATGAAAACCGAGCCGATGGGGGGCGTTTTGGAAAAAATACCCAAAAAATCTGGGGGTGAGAGCAAGAAATGATCTCAAGCATCATCACGGGATCAGAAAAATGAATCCGATGATATAAAATATGCTAAAAACGAAGAGCGGACGAAGTTGCACGCAAACTAAGGCGACTAGTGGCGTCGAAAACAAGGGCACCATCATGACGGTCTCATTGTGCTGATCCCAGTGGTGGAAACGGTTCGAAAAATGGACTCCGTATGGGTTTAGAATGGCCAAAACAAGAAAAAGTCAACGAACTATAAATAGTGAGTGGGTCCAACATGACAAGTGTCATTTGTACTATTTGACTTTGACTAGTGATCAGAGTGGACCGGAGGTGAGGTGCCGTTTCTGGACGATCCGACCGGCCGATTTCAGATTCGGGAGATACAGGTATTCCGTCAAACTCATACCTGCATGTTGTTGGGGTTCGGAGGGTGGGTAGTGGGTCCCAGGGGGTATTTGTATGGTCCAAGTGCGGTGGACCACAGGTTTTTAGGAGGGAGTCGCGGTCGGAGACCGCGGGTTCCACGGCGGATGACGTGCATGGAGACCGCGGGGTCCGACTCAGAACACGCGGTCTGAGACCGCATGTTTTGAGGCTGAATACGCAGTTTGGGACCGCATGTTCAGCCTCGACAGTCGCGGTTTGGGACCGCAGGTGCGGCCTGAACAGTCGTGGTGCTGGACCACGACTATGGGCCAGACAGCCGCGGTCGGAAAATGCGGCAAGGGGGCCTAAAGTCGCGTTTGGAAGTGAGCTGTTAGGACTTCTGGGGGGGAGGGGCAGGGTTTATTTCTTTGACATGAATCTGATGAGTTTGCCTTGCGTGTTTGACAGGATGCCACTGGTACTGTGGAGGGAGCGGGAGATCTCAGATGAGATAGTGACGGTCATCCAGGGGGATCGTCATGTGCGGTCGGTATTGGGGTTGTGCGGACTGTTGAAGTTCGCGCAGGTACCGATGATGCGTTCGGCAGGGTTGCTGCTGAACAAGCTAGTGAGTTTCTGGGAGCCATACATTCAGGCATTTAGGGTGCAGGGTGAGAGGGTGGACCTCACCCTAACAGATGTATATTTCCTGACGGGGTTTCCCTGTCTGAGTAGGGTGGCGGATACGCAGCCGCGAGTATCTATCGATGTAGATATGGAGGACATGCTGGAGTGGTACTGTGTTCCAGAGGCTAGGGTGCATAGGAATGCACTCCGGGTGATAGACCTACAGGAGCCAGCAGTGCAGGCTATTGCAGCATGCGTGGTTTGTGTGTTGGGGTCCCAGTCACCGGAGAAGGTGTCTGGGGGCCAGATGCAGCTGGTGGAGCGTGTACTGGACGGGGTCTACTATGCGTGGGGCCAGATGTTCCTGACCTGTGTGCAGCGGCAGCTGACAGTAGCGAAGGAATCTGGAAAGGGGTTTTGCTATGGTTCCTTCCTATGTGCGTTCTTCATGGAGAGGGTACCCACCCTGCGGCCATGGGTACCGATCAGGGCAGGAGGTTTGAGGGAGCCGCGGATGGTGCGGTGGGGAGAGATGATGCGCCGCCATGGTGGTGGTGTAGATACTTCACACAGGAGTTGTACCTACAGTGGCTATAGATGCCACTGCCACTGGATGACTACCCGTATAGGGATATGGACTACACCTGGGACCGAGAGGCACCACGGGCACTAGGATAGGCATGGGCACCGGATGGTATGTATTGATTGAGTTGCATGTTATGGATGTCAAGATTTATATATGATGTGTGCTATGATATAGACTATGACCGATTGATGTGTGATCTACAGATGTGGGTCCGAGACCACCACCAAGACACGTCGCGCGGAGAGGGCATGTGGCGGTACCAGCCTTACCGAACCGATGGGAGGTGCATCGACAGGACACAGAGGGGACTTTGGAGTCCATACGAGTGTTGCTGGATCGGTTACTAGTTGGAGTGACCAACGAGGGATGGCGGGATGTGGATCCCGATGTGATTCAGGACTGCATGAGGGTGCCCTGGGAGTTTCGGTCGATTGCGATCCGGGTGGCTATCCTGGAGGACAGGGCTTGGGCACAGGAGCCCACGGGGGATGAGGATCTATCGGAGGAGGAGCGGGGGGAGGACTCGGAGGTAGGTGATGCAGGCAGTGATGCAGGGTATGACTCTCATTAGGGAGTGCAGGGGACTCCCCCCAAGTTTTGTAGCTCCGGCATGTATCTTATGAGATGTATATATATTTTTTGTGTATAGATGAGTACGGGGGTACTCAGGACATGTATAGCCGATGAACATGTATTTTTTGATATATATATATGCATGTGGATGCACCTTTGTACGATGATGTTTTATTTGTACACACATGGATGCGCTTATGGTTTGTGATATGTTTGTACTGCACGTGGATGCAAGTAGTATAGGATGTTGGGCACATGGATGCCCCTTGTGTATGTTATGTGTTTTTATTTTTTATTGCACATGGATGCAAATGTTTATGTGATGATAGGCACGTGGATGCCCCTTGCAATCTTTTTGGGTTTTTATATATTTTTATGAGATGCTATGGGATGATGATGCATGATGGAGGTTTTACATGGTGTGATTGATGTGCCAATCTAGGATGTTGTTGGCCATTTGATCTGTGACACTATTTTGAGCTCTTGGGACATGGGTGAATGTTATGGATTCAAACTGTCGGCTGAGTTGTTTTGTGCGCAGGAATTTTCTCAAGAGGCAGGGATCACGTACCTGGTAGCAGTTGTTGAGCTGGGAGACAAGTAACTGGGAGTTAAGGAACACATGAAGGTGACGAATGCCCATCTGGAGGGCAGCAGTCAGGAGACTGGTCACAGCATCATACTCTGCCTGGTTATTGGTTGTAGCGCCTATACATATTCCGTCAAGGTGAATCATTTCATGTGAAGGGGAATATAAGACCCATGCTGCAGAAGCCAGGTTGGGAGACCAGCGGCTTGCTCCATCGGCGAACCTAGTGTAATGAGGTGGAAGATGGTCCATCTGTGGTCATGCAAAAATGATGAATATGAGAGTGTGGTTAAAAATGTGAAAAACAAAAAAGAGAACAAACTGTACAATACGGACCAATGGGGCCGCGAGTTATTTAGGGATAAAACCATTTAAGATACAACCCATTACGGGGGTTGCGCAATGGGCGACCTTCTGAGTCAGCTAAAATGTATGCCCCCTTGCTGAGGCAAGTCTGCACAATGTAAGGGCCGTGCCACATGGATTCAAACTTTCCTTTACCGGTTTTGTTGTGGGCTTGGTCATAAGCGAGGACGAGGTCCCCTTCATGGAAAGTTCGAGGGTGTACATGTTTGTCGTAACCGGCTTTCGAGCGGTTCTTGGCGGCTTCAATGTTCTGGAGAGTGGCATGATGGTCTTCATCAGCTTGTTCGAGGGATAGCAGACGTTGCTCGAGTGGGGAGGTGTCGGGGAGAAGCTCGATGTCGATTTGTAGGGCAGGTATATGACATTCGATGGGGAGGATAGACTCTACGCCGTGAACTAAGTGAAACGGGGTAAACCCAGTGGCGGTCTTGGTAGAGGTATGGTATGCCCATCAGGTAGGGAACAACATGTGGTTCCAATTGGACTTATGCCGATCAACAGTGCGTGGAAGGATGGTTTTGAGTATTTTGTTAATGACCTCTACTTGGCCATTCCCTTGGGGATAGTAAGCAGAGGAAAATTGATGTTCGAACTTGAGGAGGGTGGATAACTCGCGCCAAACGGAATCTTCGAAGTGTGACCCATGATCTGAGACCAACTGTTTGGGAACCCTGAATCGAGCGATAACGTGGTTAAAGAAGAAACGGGCAGCGGTATCAGCGGTACAATTGAACGTGGGCATGGCTTCGGCCCATTTGGTAAAGTAATCGACGGCGAAAATGATGTATTTATTGTAAAATTAGTCACAGCAGATCTAATGAACAATTAAATCAATCACAACAGATGAACATAGAAAATATGGTGCAAAACTGTGCAAAACATGCAGCAGTGCTCTCTATCCCAGAAAGGGTGAATGAATTACAATACAAACTGTCACAATGACAGAGCAATTCGAATTGCCTAAGGAGGTCATTCGAATTACAGAATGGAGTAGCTTGACTCTATCTAGGAGTCCTCATCAATCATCGGTGGTGCTCATCAATCACAACAACCAGTCATCCAGGTGTTAATCTGAGTCTAACTGAGTGTAATAAGTGTAACTGAAGTGTGTATCACTGATATAGGATCTGGAGGCTCAGTGGGGGTGCATGGGAGGCTAACTGAAGTCAGAACAAGTCACCTAATCAAACTGGAGGTCCAACGGAAGTGATACAGTCAGTCGGGAGTGAAACTAGCCTCAAATAAGGGAGAATCGGAGCTAACTGAATGTAACTGAAGTGAAACTGCAGTGGTAGGTGAACAAGTGCGCCCTTCTCTGGCAGTAGGTGAGAAGTGGGCGCCTTTCAGCTTAGGAGGGCTAAAACTCTGTGGTAGGTGGCTCCCGGGTGCTAGAATGAAGTGGATAAGGTGCTGGAGGCATCAAACTGGTGACTGGGATGTATGCCAGTGCATGCATGTGAATGCAAACCCTAGATTCTGCATGCAAACCCTAATTTGCATGCAAGATCCTGAAAAAGATGATGTGGATATCCGAACACCCCCCCTCAAGATAGACTATGATGTGCCAACAAAAATAATGTGGTGCCCTGGTAACTAAGACCAAAGGTCACCCCAATACAATAATCCAAAAAATGCTGAAAATAAACTAAGTGAGGAAAGAGGGAAAACCCAATGGGAAGAAAGCCCCCCCTCAAGCTAAAGCATAATAATGAATCAATCTGTCTCCACCATGATGGAACTCACCCCCAACAGTGAACGAAGGTAAGAGAACTTCTTCTCAGTGAAGCGCTTGGTGAAGATGTCTGCAATTTGCTCATCGGTAGGGCAATATTGCAGAATGATGGTGCAGTCATGCACCAACTGTCGAATGTAATGCATATGAATCTCAATGTGCTTGGTCCTCTGCCGCTGAAATGGATCTGTGGAGATCTTGATAGCACTTTGATTGTCACAAAATAGGACAGTCGAAGTAGTGCCACCAAAACCAAACTCGGAAAGAATACCCTGCAACCAAACTTCCTGAATGTAGGCATTGACTGCCCCTCGATACTCTGCCTCTGCTGAAGAAAGTGCAATGGCTGCTTGCTTTTTGCTGGACCAACAAATAGCACCATGACCAATCATGAAAACATAACCGGAAGTGTACTTCCGATCAATGCTATCACCTGCCCAATCTGAATCAGTAAAACCAATGAAATCTAGCTCAAAATCTGCAGCATAGTGTATGCCAAACTGTTTCGTACCTTGCACATACTGCAAGATCCGCTTGGCTGCTCGCCAATGAAGCTCATGTGGCTGCTGCATATATCTTGACACGGCACTCACAGCATATGAGATATTAGGCCGTGAATGTGTCAAATAAAGTAGTGAACCAATCAACTGTCGATACATACTGCAATCTACAAGCGGTGTGGAATCTCCCTCCTCAAGACTGATTCCTGAGAGGAATGGGAATGGGGCTGCCTTACATTCAGCCATATTAAACTTCAATAACAGGTCGGAAGCATATTTTTGCTGAGATATAGTGATCCCATCAAAATTTTGAGCTATCTCCAAGCCCAAAAAATGACTCAGCAAGCCCAAATCGCTCATGTCAAAAGCTAGATTTAAGGCAGATTTTAGCTTGTTTATTGAAGTAAGTGTGCTACCAGTAATAAGCAGATCATCAACATAAAGTACAATAACCAACAAATTACCTTTAACTCGCTGAAGATACACATTCGGATCAGATTTGCATCTTTGGAAATTCTGAGAAAGAAGGAAGGAGTCCATCTTTGCGTACCAAGCTCTTGGGGCCTGTTTTAACCCGTACAAAGACTTCTTCAATCTACAAACCAATGATGGATCTGATGTATAACCCTCTGGATGCTGCATATAGACCTCTTCAGCAAGTTCTCCATGTAAAAATTCACTCTTCACATCCATATGGTGCACTTCCCAGTGCTTGGATGCGGCAATAGCTAAAACAAGGCGGATGGAATCCATCTTTGCAACCGGTGCAAAGGTCTCTGTGTAGTCCACTCCTTGGACTTGGGAAAAACCTTTTGCCACCAACCTTGCCTTATATTTACTGATAGTGCCATCAGCAGCAACTTTAGTACGGTACACCCATTTACACTTCACTAATTTTCTTCCAGGTGGAAGAGAAACTAGCTCCCATGTATTGTTCTTTTGAAGAGAGTTGTACTCTTTGTCCATGGCACTTTTCCATCTCGGATCTCGATGGGCTGAATAGTATGATGTAGGATCTGAACCAGCCATCAAATAACAAATCTCAGGAATAAATGGATCAGCAATAGAAAGAGCCATACCTGCTCTTTGAAAGTCTCCTCTTGTTCGTCTCGGATCAGCAGGATTTCCAAGACTAGAACCAGCAGATTGTAGAGTGTTTTGGGCCCACTTTGGTAACTGAGGAGGATCATAATGGTCGGATTCCAAACCTGATATGTTATGATCATCATATGCTGCTACAATATCAGAAATATCAGAACTCATACCTTCATTATCGCTGCTCGGATCTTCTTCTGGTGAAGGCGGTGAATCGGCAGTTTTCTCCTCGACTAGTTGCAATTCTTGAAGCGGTTCTTCAAACTGCACACTGCGCTCTATGAATATCTTTTTAGATCTGATATCCATGAGTCTATATGCTTTTGATTCTTCCCCATATCCGATCAATATGCACTCGATACTTTGTGGATCCAAAGCTCGTCTCTTCTCAGAAGGAATTCTAGCCCATGCAGTAGAGCCAAAAACTCTCAAATTTGACACATCCAATTTGTGACCAAAGAATGCTTCGAAAGGAGTCATACCTTTCACGGATGAATGTGGAACATGGTTCTATATATATGCAGCAACATTGATTGCTTCAGCCCAAAGATTTGCAGCCAAACCTTTAGATTCAATCATGCATGTAGCCATCTCTTTCAGTGACCGGTTTTTCCTTTCCGCTACACCGTTCTGCTGGGGTGTGTAGGGAACTGTATGTTGGATCTTAATTCCGCTTTGGGCACAAAGTTGCAGCAACTCGGACTTGATATATTCCCCACCATTATCAGATCTAAGAGCTTTGATCTTGCTCTCAGTGGTGGTCTCAACAAAAGCCTTAAAATCCTTGAATTTTCCAAGCACTTCTGACTTGTTTTTGAGAAAGAATACCCATGTAAAGCGGGAAAAATCGTCAATAAATGTCAAAACATACCTTGAACCATTTAATGACATATGGAGCAGTGGACCACTGATATCAGAATGGATCAATCCCAAAATAGTAGAGGCTCTGCTAGCCTTGCCGCGGTCGAATCTGTGCTCGGGGTGCTTCCCAATAATGCAACCGGTGCATATTCCCTTCGAGGAACGGAGTTGTGGAAGCCCATCTACCATGGATTTATTTGATAGCAGCAGAAAATACTTATAATTTAGATGTCCAAATCTTTCATGCCAAAGCCTACTAACCTCATTACCATGTGTGCGAAGGGCAGTGGGATTTGCAAGCGGAATAAAGTGCGAAAACTCATAGCATTTTGCAGTGTGATTTGCCTTTCCAACCACAACTAGTCTTCCACTTTTGATATCAGAAATTTCAACTGTATTAGGGCTGAATGTGACTTGCTTTGGTTCACCAGTATGTGTCATTTGATACACCGAAAGGAGATTCGAAGCTAAGGAAGGCACATAGAGAACATTCTGAAAGCATCCATGTTCTACATGAATCGTACCTTTGCCCTTTGAAGAAATTTTTGAGTCATCTCCCAAATGGATGGGGATGGAGCTGTTTGGATCGAATGAGGAAAAAGAATCAATATTTGCAGCCATATGATTTGATGCACCCGAATCTATCAAGAGAGTAGTGGGCTTCGAAACCGTTTCCATGAGTGCTTGTCCTCTTTCATGATCGTCATTCCGATCCTTCTTCCTTGCACCGTCAGGAAGGGTTATGTTGTTCTTTTCCAAAAGGAGGGCCATTTGATCTATAGTCTTCTTCATACATGAACTTTCGGGATGAAAGCCACGGTTACAATAAGTGCATTTAGATTTTTGGTTACCTTCTTTGCCCTTTTGCTTGGATTTCGAACCGGATGGTGCATCCGTTTGCTTGCCTTTGTCTTTTTGCTTGTGAGGCTCGAATTTGGGCTTCTCCTTCTTTTGCTTTCCTTTACCATTCGAGATCTTGGGTCCTTGAACAAATAGGGCTGAATCTTTGGAGCTTATGGACCCCATTTGAATCAACTTGTCATGCTCTTTTGTAACGGACTCAATGAAGGCATTCAAGGTAGGCATCTTCCAATTCGGGGTAGTTAGCCGACCGAAATTGAAAGTAGAGACAAATACCGAATAATCTTTCCCAAGCTTGCTTAGAATGGAGAGGATCAACTGTTTATCCTCTTTGATAACACCACTATTCTTCAATTGCAAGTTCAAGTTCTTGAATTTTGTGAAGAATTCATTGATGGTCTCGAAATTCTCAGGATTAAGGCCAATCAATTCATTCTCTAATTGAAAAGCCCTAAGCTCATCCTGCTTGCCGAATAGTGTTTCAAGTTGCTCCCATATGGCTTTTGGAGTCTTCAATCCGCTGAGATGGAAGTGAAGATCTTTGGAGATGGAGAGGCAAAGAAGACCATAAGCTTCATCAAGCTTGTTGTAGTGTTTGGTTCTATCTGATAGATTGCTTGGCTCCAATTCAAGACCAATAGTGACTCGGTAGTAACCTTTTGAACGTAATATGATCTCCATATCATCTTTCGAATCAAAATAATTGAATGGGGTGAGGATAGGCTTTGAAGAAGAGTATTCCATTGCTAGGAGCGAGTCAACTGATGAAGAGGAAGCTTACATGCAGACTATAGCGAATGCAATTGATGTAGGAAGGCTTGCATGCAGAAGATAGCGAGTGCACTTGGAGGAGACAATAAACCTGCAAATCACATCAAAACAACCACAATAAGGTCGAACAATCCACCATTTGAGAGTTGCATCACACCTGGGATTGGATTTCAAGCAATGTTGAATGGGTCCAATGTATCAGGTCCAGGAATTATGTGGTAACTCAAGCTTCTGGAGTGGTATTGGAATAGTTTTCAAGCTTTGCATGCACAGGAGCGAATGCCCTTAAGATATCTCATGCCAAACTTTTGCAATTTTTAGCAATTCAGTCAAATCTTCTTGTATAAACACCTGTAGAAAAGAGATCTTGTCCCTGCAATGGCTCTGATACCATGTAAAATTAGTCACAGCAGATCTAATGAACAAGTAAATCAATCACAACAGATGAACATAGAAAATATGGTGCAAAACTGTGCAAAACATGCAGCAGTGCTCTCTATCCCAGAAAGGGTGAATGAATTACAATACAAACTGTCACAATGACAGAGCAATTCGAATTGCCTAAGGAGGTCATTCGAATTACAGAATGGAGTAGCTTGACTCTATCTAGGAGTCCTCATCAATCATCGGTGGTGCTCATCTATCACAACAACCAGTCATCCAGGTGTCAATAAGTGTAACTGAAGTGTGTAGCACTGATATAGGATCTGGAGGCTCAGTGGGGGTGCATGGGAGGCTAACTGAAGTCAGAAAAAGTCACCTAATCAAATTGGAGGTCCAACGGAAGTGATATAGTTAGTCGGGAGTGAAACTAGCCTCAAATCAGGGAGAATCGGAGCTAACTGAATGTAACTGAAGTGAAACTGCAGTGGTAGGTGAACAAGTGCGCCCTTTTCTGGCAGTAGGTGAGAAGTGGGAGCCTTTCAGCTTAGGAGGGCTAAAACTCTGTGGTAGGTGGCTCCTGGGTGCTAGAATGAAGTGGATAAGGTGCTGGAGGCATCAAACTGGTGACTGGGATGTATGCCAGTGCATGCATGTGCATGCAAACCCTAGATTCTGCATGCAAACCCTAATTTGCATGCAAGATCCTGAAAAAGATGATGTGGATATCCGAACATTTATGGCCGTTAGCAGATGGGGGCTTACACTCCATGAAGTCGATGGCCCACTTACAAAAGGGACCAAGGGTGACGACCGGGTGTAATGGAGCAAGTGGTGTCCGGGCCTTGGGGGAAAAAAGTTGGCAATTATGGGAATGTTTGACCGCTATGATGCAGTCGGTAAAGAGTGTGGGAAAGAAATATCCGGCACAGACGATCTTTTGGCCGGTGGCCATCCCAGAGAAATGGCCGCCGCAGGCGCCGCTATGACAGTCATTGAGGACATGTTCAGCTTCCTCGTGTGTAAGGAAACGACGAAGAATCGTGTCGACCCCTCACCGGTAAAGGACATCGCCTAATAGAAGATAGCGAGAGGCCTGGTGACGAATACGACGACATCCATTGCGGGTGACTTTGGGTCAGAACTTCTACGTGCGCAAGTATAGCAAAATATCACCGTACCATGGGTCATCAGACGAGATGGTGAATAAGTGGTTGTCGGGTAACTCATCGACGATCTGGGGGGACGGCAGAAGGGAAGGGAGATCGGTAATTAGCTGGGCAAGTGCGAGGGATTTCGTGCTCTTAGGGGTTTTGAAGGTAAGGTCATATTCCTGGAGGATAATGACCCATTTAGCAACTTGACCTTGCAGTAGTCGCCGGTTTAGGAGATATACCATGGGGTTGGAGTCGGCGACGACTGTCGTATGACTAAGTAAAATGTAGTGTCGCAATTTTTGGATGGAAAATACCACAACTAGGGCGAGTATCTCCTCATAAGGGTACCATAGAGGTGGCCTAGACAAGGTCTGGCTGACGTAATAAATGACATGCTCTTGGTGAGAAGCGTCTTCTTGAACCAAGACTCCGGACACGGCATGCTCGGTTGCCGAGACGTATAGGATGAAGTCTAGAGAGAAATCTGGAGGGGAGATCAAAGGGGCTTGTGTGAGAGCTTTCTTGAGGGCTTCGAATGTAGCTTCTGCTTGCTCATCCCAGACGAAGGGTATGTGGGTATGGAGCAGGCGCAAAAAACCCTGAACGGTAGTGGCATAATCAAGAACGAAGCGTCGAAGGAAATTGGATCGCCCCTGCAGACTTTGGAGCTGCCGAAGCGTGCGGGGAGTGGGAAGGTCTAGGATGGCTTGGACCTTCAGGGGGTCAACAGTAATTCCTTTCTAGGAAATAATGAAACCCAACAATCGGCCTGCCGGAACGCAAAAAACACACTTGTGTGGGTTCAAGCAGATTTAATATTTGCGACAACGCAGAAAAAATTGCCGAAGGTCGTTAAGGTGGTCTGACCGTTTGCGGGGAACGAGCTGTAAGGTCATCTAGGTAGACTAGCAAGATATGGACCAAGTCGTGAAAGCAATAGGTCATGGCCCACTGGAAGGTGGCACCAGTATTTTTGAGGCCGAAAGGCATGACGCAATAGGAAAAGGTGCCCCATGGGGTGGTAAAGGCAGTTTTGTACTGATCTTCCTTTCGGATCTGAATTTGATTGTATCCGAAAAAACCATCCATGAAAGACAGGACTTCATGCCCCACACGCATAGATGAGCTGGTCAATAAAGGGCATGGGGAAGTTGTCTTTGGGACAGGCGCAGTTTAAATCTCGGAAGTCAGTGCATACTCTAATGGTGCCTTGTTTTTTGTTAATGGGAACGGGGTTTGAAACCAAGGTGGTATAAGCAATAGGATAAATGAATCCTGTCGTGTGAAGTTTCTTAATCTCTGCTTTGATAGCGGGGAGCTTTGAGGGGTGAATAGGGCGTTGTTTCTGACAAACAGGGGGTACATCAAACCATGTGTCAATGTGTTGCTCTATAATGGCGGGGTCCAGACCAGGCATTCCGGTATAGGACCAGGAAAAGACATCACGGAACTCTCTGAAGAGTTTTTTATATTCCTCAATCTCTTGCTCACTGCAGGAGGCTCCTAGAGTTATGAGTTCGGGGGCACCTCCTGGGGTAGCGATATCAATGTGGATGACGGGTGAGATATTTCCCATGTTGCCTTCCTCAAAGGCATCAGGAGCAGGAATAGGATCCTTGAACCATTCGACCTTGGTGGGAAGGAAATATTTGGATTCAACTGCAAATTGGGTAGCAGTGCTAGAGGAAGATGCTTCTGGGAGGAAATACGAATGATGGTGCATGTCATCCCAGGGATACTCCGGGGCAGTGAGTGCCTCAAGAATCTCCTCATCAGAACGGAAAGTCAGAGTTGTCAAATCGGTTGACGAGGGAGTGGTGATTGAAGAGATCATATAGATGGTGTTAACCTCTCTTGAAGGGGAGGAGACTGGGGGGTGGATCTCCTCAATGGTGGGTGGTGCCGTCTCAAGGTCCAGATTATTCATCTCATAGAGAGCTACTCTGTAATCTGGGAGATCAGGACAGTGATGTGAGTAGTGGCCATAAATACCATAGATCGCATAGGGGTGGTTGGTACACAGTGATTTATCACGAGGCTTGGGGGTTGGGTCGATTTCGACAATGGGGATGTTGGGGTCATCGTCAAGCATTTGCATGTGTTCCTGTAATGCCGGTAACTGTGGACATTGATGAGTCATATGGCCTAACTCATCACACAACGAGCATTTGGGAGGAGCACGAAACACTGGAGGGTTTTTGACTGTTTTGGGAGGGGGTATCGCAGTGTATGGTTGTGGGCCTCTTCCCCCAGTGGGCTTGATAAGAGGAGGGGGGTTTGTGGAGGATGAAGGGATAGCGACACCAGGAGGTGGCTGAGTAGTAGTGACAATGGGTTGCACCGGTTGCAGGATGACATCTGGTGTCGGCGGGGGAACGGGAGGCGAAAGGTACCACATGGGTAATCCCAAGGTTAACCCAGGGAGGCTAAGGGTATCCATAACTAGGGCACTGACTACTCCCGAGGGAGGGATTAGGAAAGGGATGGTGTGGATGGGTGTAACACCAATGTGACTAGGTACCAATGGTGGTTTAGGTAACAAGGGTGGCTGATTGGTGGGTGTTTGTGCATTGTGGGACAGGGTGCATAGGTCAAATACTTCGGTCGCGGGAGACAAGGGATGAATGGATTGGAGTGTAGACATCATCGACGGATTTGAGTAAACTCCAGATCCCACGGAGGAAACTAGCGAGGTAGTGGTACCACTAACAGGTTGTTCAACCATAGGGAGAACATTTTCGGGTGCAGCGGGGTCATTGGGATCATAGTAGGTGAGTTGGGACCTTGACCACGCGTCCATCATGTGGGAACATCATGGTATGAAAAATGGAAGAAGCAACCACCCGTATGGCATACATGTAGCTGCGGCCAAGTAAGAGGTTATAATCAATTTGGGCATTGATGACCTCTATGTCGATGAGAACGGTTTTGCTAGCCAGCTGGATGGGGACGTTAGTTAATAGGCCTTGTGGTTGAGCCGAACGACCATCGTAGGCTCGCAACGCAGTGGTGGACTGCTGGAGAGGAGGGAATCCCAACTACTGCCAGATGAAGGTGGACATGACACATGTAGAGGCACCTTCATAAATAATACATCGATGGATGACAAAATTCCGAATGGAAACAGAAAGTTGAAATGCTAAAGTGGAGGGCAGGCGTGGTTCGGATTGGTCCAAATCAAATCCCATCAATTGTGAATCGTTTGGGTCAATAGCACCAATGGCGGAGAGTAAAGTCTTGCACTGTGAAGGACAGTTTTTCAAGGCTTCCAATGCAGACATGGCTGCGGGAGACTGGGCTAAGTCATCTACAATGTTGTAGTTTGACGCAGCGCGTGCATTGGGGTTATTGTTGATACGACGAAGTGGGAAACGGGGTGCTTTGGAAGCACCATCTAGAGGAGGTGGAGGTATACGTAACGCCTGATCGGTGGGATGAGTGTTGGTGGTTTTATCAGCAGGAAGGGCTTCAGGGGTGGAGCCATATTGGTTCCGATGGGTTTGGAGGTTGACATCAGCGGATGACATCATCAACAAGTGGTGGGTACCTGAATCGAACATGGGTTGATCAGGAGTGACATATGTGATCTGTTGTTGGGGTGGCGCATTGCCTTGAGGAGGAGCCAATGGCTGAGTGTTCACTACGCCTTGGTTTGGTAATGGGTTTTGAAGCACCAAAGGTGGTTGATGAGGCTGTGGGGGGTTGGGTGGCGCTGGAGGAGCTGCGTGCCCTAGTCGATGGGCATCATCAACCCAGAGTTGCTTGGCTCACTCTAAATGTGGGAAAGCATGTGTGTAGTGGCCATAGACCCCGCAAATAGAACAAGGATGGTTTGTCCGTAGATTAGAGTTTTTAGCCTGCTTGGGTGGTTGATCAGGGTTTTGGTTGGTAGGGGCCACATTATTGTTGTCTCGGGGATTGGGAGGTTGACCAGCTTGGTCTGGAGGAGGATTGTTCCCATGGTTATGGCCCTTGCCACGGTTCTGCTTGCCCTGTTGGCGCTGTTTGTTTTGGTTTTGCTGCGGATTTTGTTGGGCGTAAACTTGCTCTTGGGCAGTAGGTGGATTCTGGGGTTGTGCAAGTGTGGGAGCAGGCTGCGGTGGATAATAAGTAGGTGGAGGCTGTGCAGGTGCTGAACCTTGCGGTGGTTACTGATACATCTGCGGAGCGGGCTGTGGGTTTGCCGCAGGGGCTGCCTGTGGTGGGTAATAAGTCGGTTGGGCTGGGGAGGTCACAGGAGCTGGGGAAGCCTGCAGGTGGTAATAAGGCTGAGGTGTGACTGGGGGAGCATAAGCGGGGGATGAATGCCCAAAGCACTGAGGTGGACATGAGGGGCCATGAGAATGATGGTGATGTGCCATAGGAGCATACGAATTGGTTGCTCCAGAGTGCGATGTAGCCCGTGAAAGGTCAGGGCCAGGGCTAGGACGTGCTATGGAAAAGGGTTGGGGATGTGATGCAACATGGCCAATGATGCCGTCTACGGCATGGGATGCCCCCAGCGCATCGTGGTGAGATGAATCGCCCCGAGGGGCGTCAGGTATGATGGTATATAGATAACCTGACTAAGCGTAAATGAGGTCAAATTGCTGAGGTTTGAGGATGGGCTGTTCTTCAGACTGGGTCGTTCAGATGCCACATCCTTAGCAATGATGGGAAGAAGGGATTTTAGGAACCAATTGAGGAAGACACGATCATCTAATTTGATTTTGCAGAGACTACGGCGTCGACGCCACTCATGAATGTGTTCAGTGATGTGGGTAGCTGTGTTCTATCTGCAGGACAGGAGGATCTCAACTCCACATCATAGCGGACAGGTAATTGAAAGAATTGCAGGTAAGTGGAGGCAAGGGATGTAAAGGTGGCATGGGTCCCATGGGGCTGCTCAATGTACCACTTAGCTGTAGAGCCAGTGAAGGTGTGCTGTAACAGATGGAGGTGGACAGAGTCGTCCACTATGGAGTTGGAGGAACACCATAGATGGAAGGACATAATATGGTTTTGGGGGTCCTCACCTGCCTTTCCCTCAAACTTAGGGATGTCGAAGGGAAGCTTGGTGGGCATGTGAGGCCATGTAGGGTCGTGTCTGATAGGATCGTTAGTCAATCTAGCTAGGTCAGGAAGGTTGAGGCTAGCCATGAATGGAAAATTGGAAGAAGGATGTGACACATTAGTGGGTTGGACTAAGTTGGGGCCAATGCCCCCAAGTGGAGGGGCAGAGTTTGGGATGTTGCCCCCAAGTGGGGGAATGAAAGTGGTATGGGACGGTCCTGCACCGCCAAGGGTAGTGTGAGTCACTGATGGAGTGATGCTAGGTATGCCAGGTACTGGAATGGGCACCGTGATCGGAGTGGTAGATGGGGGACCCATCGAGGGCATACCCAAAGTAGGTGTGGTAACTGGTGTAGTGGTGGATGTGCCACCAATGGTCCCTACAAAGAAAGGGGGGAAAGTCGTGCCAGCGATGGGGCTAGTAGGGGCAGTGTAAATGGGGTTCTCAGACTCTGCCTCAGAATCAGAAGTAAAATAAGGGGCGTCAAGATCGGGTGACGGAGTCCTATGCCGTTGATGAGTGGAGTCAAGTGACAAGGCTCGAGATCTATGATACGTGGTATCAAGTGATGAAGATCTGTGTCTATGACGGTTGGTGTCAAGTGAACCGTGTTGTGGGGGCTCACCCCTGAGGCGCCGAGAATGTCTCGGGGACTCAATGGTGACAGATGGTGTCAAATCTCTGGGGGTTGAGGTGAGTAAAAAATAGCTCAAAAACCCTAATGCAACCAAGTGTGAAGAAGGAGAGCTCAAAAAATAGGGCACTCAGGCCAACGACCAACTCAAAACACCCACTGTAACAGCTGTGCTACAATAGGTTGAGTATCAACAGAAATGGTCAGAATACCAACAAGTAGCAGGTTTCCCTAAAATAAAAAATGGTGGACTCACTAGACCAAAAGGAGGTAAGGGAGCAAGCAAACACCTAACTAAATAGTATTCTAACTCAACTAGACATATCCACTGCAAGGTGATGAAATCCAAGTCAAAAAATATGTATAGGAGAGCCAAGTGGCTAAGATATCCCCCTACCAGGAGGGACACCGGATAGTCAATCCTAGAAGAATGGAAACTAAGATACCCCATTCATGACACGTCCAGAAAGGTGAATCTTCCGTTTGGTCCTTTTACCGTAGTACCCCTATACAGGGATACTCCGACAACTGTGAAAGGTAGCCCTTTGGTTACTGAATGGAGTGCGATATTCCACTCAGGCCTCTAGAACCAGTCTGGCGACTTCAACCCTCCTAGGGGAGAGGCCCTCTGATAAACTGGTCGTGACCGTGCCAAAAAATACTAGGCGATTTTGGTTCCCTAATTGGACAATAGCTATGTCTCAAGTGTAAGCAACCGAGGGGTGTTATTGGAAGCCTATCCCCCCAATCCTACCTAACTACAAAAGATTCTTATGTGTTCCCCAAGTGGGGTTGGAATGTTGGTTGAGTTAAGTAGTTTTTTAAGGATCAGTTGAATTAGGTGACAGAGTGTGTGCATGTGAGGTGATGAACCCAAATAAAAGTGCCACAAGGGGGGCAACTTTCTAACTAATAATAACAAGACAGAAAGTAAACTTTAACATGCAAAATTTTCTCTTTTTCAAAATTTTCTTAAAAAAATGATTATGTAAATGGAATAGAAATAAAACTGCAGAAAAGGCTGAAGGGAAGTATGGCTGTAGGAAGGACAGATGGCTGTGCAGGTGCAGAAAATAGTGCAGGAAAGTGTTGGGTTCAAAAGAGGGGAAAAAATGCAGAAAATCAGACCGCGGGTTTCTAGCAATTCTGGGCAGTCGGACCGCGGGAAAGAGAGAAACAGGCGTGGACAGGTCACGGCTTTCGGGCTGAAAGCTGCAGGCGGACCGTAAGAAACAGAGGAACAGGCGCAGGCGGGTCGCAGGTCTTGGGCCCAAAGGTGCAGGCGGACCGCAGGAAACAGAGCAATAGGTGCGGGCGGGTCGCAGGTTTCGGGCCAAAAGATGCAGGCGGACAGCAGGAAACAGAGCAATAGGCACGGGTGAGTCGCAGGAAAAATGGCTTACAGCCGCAGTCGGATCGCACCAAGCAGGCTAATAGCCGTGGTTGGATCGCAGGTAACAGACGTGAATCCATGATTAGGTCACCGGAAAAAGTCTGAGAGCCGTGGTCGGATCGCAGGTAAACTCCTGAAAGACGCGGTCGGGACACAACTGTGAAGAGAAAAAACACGGTTTATGGCAGTCGAAAGGGACAGCCGGAAGGAAAAGACAGGAAATTATTGCAGAAAACTAAATTTTTTTTAAACTAAAACCAGAAATTCAAACCAAGGGGAGTCGCCAAAATGGTAGCTAGGGTTTTACCCCTAGCTTGTGCAAATGAGCACCTACTAAGGAGAAGGGACTCCTTAGTAGCAGTTTAGTAAATTGTAAATTAAAGTGCTAAAACAGAAATGTAAATTACTCTAAACATATGCTTTAAACAGAAAAAACAAGATATAAAGAATGGTTTTTGTATTGATTTTACCTCCAATGTGAAGGTTGGTGAAGCTCTTGCAATGACCCAAGAGGGTTGCTCCAAGCTCCAACTTGCTCCTTCTCTTTCTCCAAATGATGGGAATGGGCCAAAAGGGGCTCTCAAGGTGAAAGTAGCTCAAGGGTGAGCTAGGGTTTCAAGAGCTATTTTGGCAGAGTAAGGGTGCTTATGATTGTGGATATGAAATAAGGGGTCTCCATCACCTATTTATAGTTTTTTGGTGGTAGAGTGCTGGCCCATGGTTTTTGGAACCATATGGTTTAGGTCAGCTGTATAGGGTTTTTTCCTCCATTTTCCTCATTATTTTATATTTTTTATTCCCTTTTTAGAGGGTTTTTTCTATTTTAGAGGAATTTTGGATCTTTTTGGAGGGAAAAGGGGTTTATTGGCCTTTGTGAGGCTTTTTTGATGGTTTTGTGGCCTTTTGGAGGCATTTTAGGCCTTTTGGAGGCTTTTTAGTGGGATTTTCAGGGTTTTCAAGGGAAATATGGTAGGAAAATGGACAAATGAGTCATGTAATGGGGTAGATGAGGTAGTGAACACTTTTTGGGTGTTAACAACTATGCTTAGTCGACCATTATCAATTCTGAAAAAGAAAATTAATTTAGCAACATAATATGGATTACAGAGAAAGATGGCAATGACATGTACACGAAAACATAATTAATTACATTTACTGGAAAATAAAGTAGCTATTTACAAAAGAAGAAAATACGTAAAAACATAAATAAAAACTTCGGTTGATGTGGGGCCCTTTCCAGCAATCAGAGATGGAAGCTAAATAAACTTAATCACCAACAGTAACTATCAACAACTACGAGACTGGAACTTCCATTAACTGGTAAAAATTACACAACATTTATGCAAAAACTACTACTATCTTCTGTATATTCTCTAGGCTATTTGATCATCCTCGTTTCTCTATACGAGACAACTATTTTTAATGTTACAATGGAAGAGAATGCCGACATAGTCCACCTCTCTAAAAATAGAGGTCTTCAAGATTACAAAACAACTTTGTGGTGACTCACGACAATGCAAAGGATGCCATCTTGCTTTCACTGCAGCAATCCTACCCGACTCGAATAGCTGCACGTTTGTGTCCTTTAGTCATGGGAAGAATGAATGCTGGTGACCTGAACGGACGGAGGAGAGGGCTGTTGGAGTGTCGACATGGGAAGAGAGTGTGTTGGCAAGCTAAATGGACGGAGGAATGAATATTCTAGAGCTTTGATGTGGAGAAAAGGTGTGCTGTCAAGCTTGACGGGCAGGTAGGTGAATCTTCTAGAACCAAGGCTCATCAACCATAACCACCACGTTGCTAACCGAACCCATGTATCCGTGTCTGTCTTTAATGGCCAAGAATATGCCAATCGATGATTCCGTGGATCGAACACAGGGATGAATGGCGGGCTGGATGCGGCTGAACATTGGTAATGTAAACACGCATCTACATGGAGGGAGGAAACAACTAAATACCAAGCATGTCTGGAAATGTCACTTTAAACATTAATAAACCATAATATGGAGAGATTTGAGCAAAATTCATATGATAAATGAATATATGCATACCTGGTCTATTTGATGGTCCGAATGGTGGAAAGAATAACTTATCATAGAAAAAATGATAAAAATGATGCCACTCAGAGTAGATTTGATGATAAAAAATGGTGACAAAATGGACACCAACACATTCTCTGGCACCATTGTACACAATGTTCTTGGGAATGATCCAATTGCATATATAATGTTAAATTGTATCCATACCAATGCATATTTACAACATGTTCTTGAACACAATCGAATTATATGACATTGCATGTGAAATGATGTGAGTGACGCACCTAATCCACACAATGTACTAACACACTTACTCTACAAAATGTGAAACTAATACAACTAAGTGATGTACATAAACTCCTAACCCACATAAAAACTTAACAAGTGGGACAAACACACATAGGCTATGCATCTAGAATTTCACAATCATGTGATGCACTCATGCAACCCATATAAGAAGGTTAAATTTTATTGTGATAAGACTCATATAAAAAAATGAACATGGGCATGCACATAAGTTCAATGTGACACTATCCTATTAACATGACCCTTGACCCCTAAATCAATAATCTGTTTATCATAAGCCCCACTCACAACTCACCAAGTACACTCAAATCCTTTTTATCATAACACACTAAAACTATTAGTCATAACCACCTAATGCATCTCATGTTTCACCTTAGCCACATAAGCACCCAATGTACTCAAGTGACACACATAAGGAATAGACCAATCTAACTCAAGCACATGAATACCTAACATACATAAGCACCAATTGGATATATTAAATGACTTGCGTAGATGGCACACCTATGGAACACACTTATTTATCCCACATACGTCATACTTATCGTTTAACTTCACCCACGCAAACCCTATAACACTAATGCATATACCACAATACCATTTATGGCTAACCCACTAGCCCCAAACCCCAACACACAACCTACTAGTTATCCTAACCCTAACTACCTAAGTCACTTTGCAACATACATAACACACATAAGCACCCAAGACACCCAAGAAACTGACCCAATCAAGTGAAACACATAAGTTCCTTACCCACATAAGAACCTAACAAACAAAAAGGGTGCACATAGTTGACACCCCTAAGTGATGCACCCGTGTGGCCCACATAAATGAATAATTGTATACCCCACAAAAATTTACAAATGACTTGAATACTTGTCCAATTCAAAGGAAAGAGATTAGCAAATCGGGAAAAATATTTTTTGCAAGTGGACCCTAAGAAACCACAAGGACAATTCAAGTAAAATGAAAAATCTAGAAAGTATCAGAGAGATATCATCGATGAAACACCACCTCCCTTTTTTATTTGGATCTTTGAATTATTAAAAATAAGATTAATTGCTCAAAATGAAAATATAGTGTGTTAGGAACACGTGTCAACCCTTCTCTTTAATATGTTAGTATATTGTTTATTAGACACATATGCTTTGTAAGTAGTCCCATGAGTATATTGTATTATCCCACATTCATGGGGAGTAATAGTTGTTTATCTTAGACTTACTATATAAATAGGTGTTGAAGCCAATGAAGGAATACACGAGTTATTTGTATTGAGCTTGCTCAAAGAAGGTTGCCCCCTCGACGTTGCAATCAATAAATACCTTCTGTGTTTTGTTATTTCTAATATATCATTCATTTTCATGATTTAATTGCGGTAGGTTCCCCACATATGGTATCAGAGCACTTTCTTGGGCTTGCTGGGTGGAATTTCTGTAAATTTTTGTTTTTTCATAGTGGCTTCCAAATGCTCTGATTATTGCAGTAGTTCTTTTTATTTGCATATGTATTGTTCCATTTAATTTGCAGGTTCGGATCCAAGAATAATCCCTATCCGCTTAACTACGGGAAGTACTTGGGCATAGCCTTAAAACTCATTGCGCGGAGTACCACAAGAACCTCAAAGTGGTTGTCCCATTGAGAGGACCTACCAACGATTGTAGAAATGGCTCCTACCTGATTGACTAGTTCCCACCCGTGAGGTAAATGCTGTCATTTGTGGCAAAGAAGTTATCAGTTTTACCTGAGCAGTGGAGTGAGGGGTACATCCCTAATATGCAAGTTGTTAGACAACATTGGTAGCCGAGTGAATCCCATGAAACTTTAGGAAGCGGAGCATACCTGGGGTCCATATCTATTGAAAGCTGATAAATATCAAATTGCATTTGTAGAGAGTCGTTGCAAATCAATTATGAGCTGTTGAAGAGCAATTCCGGTAGAAAAGTACACATTTATGTTTTTTCATCATATCTTCTTTGCTTTAACTCTGTTTCCTTTGAAAAATCACTGGAACCCCTGAATTCCATTCTGCATATTTCCTTCTTGAGGACCCTATCCCAAATTCCACTTCCCGAAGCTAGAAATCCCACATCTCTCTATTTTTAGGGTTTACCATAAATTCTTCGATTTCCTCGCAATTTCCTTCAAATTTTTCCACAGTGTTCATTTCCTATTTCTGCTTCTTTGTCCCTCTTGGAAAAATTTTCTCATTCTTTCACTCTTCCTCTGAAATCCCCATTTCCTATTTCCCTGTCCATTAGAAAGTGTCCAGAACCAAGTTAAACCTCAATTACCCATCAGAGTTTTTCCCAAATCCAAATTTTCCTTTACTATAGAAGTTTTTGTTTTTGTTTTCCTACCCATTCTTCCAAAAAAATAAAACCTGGTTATGGTTTTCACCCGCGTAGGAACAAAAAACATGGAGGAAGAACTTGCATCTCTCCATGTTGGGTTATAAACCGATCTAGAGGTTTCCAATGTAGACCTAGGTTCTTCACAGTTTCAAGGAACCAACAAAACCCCTTGTCACTGGCCCTTTCGGCAATAGCCCATGGATAGGTGGAGGTCTCACCCAAGGTGTAGCTATGGGGGCAATGCAGAATCAGGTTTCCACAGTGATGTGATGAGTTGTTTGGAAAAGATTATTGCACAACGCACTATTAGACTTGCACTGCGAGCTGAGGACTGCATGAAAATAGACTGCATCGTGGTCCTTACTTTGGAAAGCAAAGTTGCCTGCGCATCTACGCACTGCATGGTTCAGATAGAATGTAAATCAAAGGACAACACAACTCACTTATACACTTCCTCTTCCATACTTAACCATTGTGAAGACTTTACTTTAACACTTAATCATCCATCTACTACCTTAGATTATTTAACTTTATAAAAAAGGCAAGCGGATTGAACATACGATGCTGTGCACTTCCAGTGCGGTGTGTTTAAAGAGTTATGCAACCCAAACTCTACCTACACTTGTGATTATTCAATAAACTGATACTTTCGCAACTTAGAGCACTGAGCATTCATCATTCATCCATTCACATAATACTTAACATATTATTCCCATCTTTCTCTTATGGAGAATACATATATAAGCGTTAACATAACAGCTGATAAATGAGAACTTAGACATTCATTTGTAAGAAAATAGACAAGTGCAAAACATAAACAATCACACTACACCAGATTTAACGTGGTTCACCCCCCAGATGGGAGCTACATCCACAAGAACTGTTGTTGTATTAATATTTTGGGAAGGGTACAACAGTTCTTTATCTACGCACTCAGTTACAGACTCTCTTCTCTCTCTCAATAGGCCTCTGTGCACACAGCTTGCAAAACCTTTACAAAATATTCCTCAACAGAGATTTATCAAATCAATAATGAGAACAATACAAAATGAAGGGTAACCATTTCCCATACAAAAATGCCTTATTTATAGATCATTCCCATAGGTCATGTATTTACCACTCGAAGGAAAAAAACCCTAAGGTTTACAAAACTGTCATGGTTTTTCGTTAACCAGACTACTAGCTTCTGGTAATGAATAGTCCACCATGGCCTCTTTCAGCGCATGTCTCAGGTTGCTATTGGCCTTCCTCTCGCATGCATGCCAACATGTCTCTTTCACCAAGCCATTCTCCCTGTAAGGGTTTCGTGTGACTGGTTCAGGTAGTGGTTATTTCGCATGTGCGACCACTCGCTTTCTTCTGCTTCTGCTCCTTCCCCATCGCCTAACACTCCTAGAGCATCTTTACCAAAAATAGATTGTCAACGGTCTAACCAGAATCTGTGCCGTCTTCTGTCCAACTCTCTTCTTTTCCAGATCCACATAGACTGGACACATCGCAGTGCTTTCTCCTCACAGCATTGATCTCCGCAGCTCTTCCGACGTTGCGCTGCGCGCAACTTCGCAGCATCCCAAAAACTTATACAAAAAGTATTCCAACTGAATTGCGCTCAACTCCACAATTCCAAAAATACTTCTTACTCAAAATGCTCCACTTGGGCCAGGCCCAATAGGCCCCTAACACTTACATGTGGCTTATCCCCGAGCCACCTGCAGCTTCAACTTCTTCGAGTTGTTCCACCGCATGCGGAGCTAGCTTCACAACAAACTCATTGAATGTGGCAATCAACTTTTCAACAGCTTCCTTCGTGTCTTGCTCGACTTGCTTGACTGTTTCCAACATATCAAATGTTATCTCATCATCGACCTGGCCTTCCACCTGTTCTAGATTTTCGTGAAACTCCTTTAACTTTTGCTCGATCTCCCTCAAGATTGTGTTGGCGTCCTCCAACAAGGATTGTGATTTATCTCCCATTTCAGTCTCTTTTTCTCTGAATGCTTGCACTTCCTTCTTCAGCGCGTTTATTTCCTGGTACTTCAGAATCCTTTCTCTCAGTTTCAAGGCTTTCACTTCTACATCCAACTATTCTAATGCTGCATGCTTACCTTTCACAGCGTTCTTTACTTGCAGTAGTCCTTGGTCCTCTTCGAGGGTGGTGAATTCCTTCGACACCGCATTTAACAGACTCTAGCACTTAGCCACTTCGGCAGTGATACTCTCTGTTGCGGCCTTCACCTCCCTTGATCTTAACTGCTACTGATCTAGTGGGGTCTGTGGATTGATATCTGCCTCCAAGGCAGCAATCTTAGCTTCATGGATGATCTCCATGTCTTGTATCTCTGTCTTAAGATTGTTAACCAGTTCTCCAATCTTAACGACAGTGTCCACGGGGTCTAGCTATACTTCAAATTCCTCTATATCATCTTTGACTGTAGTGATCTTGGACTCTAGTCTTTTCCGACGATCATGCTCATCCTGCAGTTCCATAGCTCTTTTCGAGCTATATTCCTCCAACTGCTTATTAGCTGCTTGCAGTTCAGCTTGTCCTTTCAACGCGTCAGTAGTTCTCTCATGCATCTATTCAACAACCTGCAAATGCAAGTAATGTAGACCAGGCAGTGGCATCTTGGCATGGTCAAGCTCTACATGCTCGACATCTTTCGTGTCCAACACTATTTGTTTTGGAAATGGAAGCCTTACAGTTAATGGATCAAGGTGAACAACACGGAACTTCGCAGGCACGGTTATGGTTAGCTACGGCTCCTTCTGCTGCGAAGTTCCTCCTGACTTCCCTTCGTACTCTGAGTCCCGCAACAGGGGTAATATTTTGTGGACTTATTCAATTTTCTCTGTGATCCCCTACAGCATGGTCAGATTCATCTGCAGACTTTCCTGAATCATTTTGTCCTGTTTCTCCTTCTCAGTCATTAGATCTTCCATCTGCTTTGTGACCTTTTTCATGATTGTTTCATAATCCTCGTCGTGGAGTACTGCATCTGTCTGGCTTTTATCAGCTTTCTGCTTCTTCCATGCTCCCTTTTTCTATGCTAGCCTCTCAGCTTCCTTTCTTTTTCACATATCCTTCTCTTCAATGATAGGACATGGAATAGGTTCATCCTCATTGGAGTCACTTTCAACCTCTACAATTTCCACTCAAAACTCAGTAGGCCATTCCTTCATGATATTATCAATATCATCCTCGTACATATGGTACCGTCCTGGGTACCATTCAACATTCTTCTTTTGTGCTTTGGCTGAAATGTGGATGCAACGCATGTCAGCATAAAAATCAACTGTGCAAATATATTTATCGTCTTTGTTGATGAATATGTAACTTCAGAATGTATTTCACATATATGTATATTGTATTCCTATAGATATGTTATTATTCCTCTATACGGAAGTGTCGTCATTTATATTGTAAGTGTCGTAACTTATACTTGATGGGTTATTAGACCACCTTGTTGGGGTCAGCCCTGTATAAGTCATGTGGGTCAAAGGGTTATTAGACCACCCTATTGGGGGTCAGCCATGTGGGTCAAAGGGTTATTAGACCACCCTAGTGGGGGTCGGCCCAGACAGCATTATGTTAAGTGGTTAAGTTGAGGTCGACCTAGTTGAGTAAAGGTCAAGTCAAGTTAGTGTATAAATAGAGAGTGTGTCTCTCTCATTTTACACATTCTATTCTCTCACTCACACTTCGGAGAGTGGCACACTTGTGGAGGAGGAGGCTTTGCTTCTAGGAGAAGACTATCTCTTGTATTCTGGTTGTATCATTGCTCTATCTATCTCTAAGAAAGTTATTGGGGTTTTTCACCTTTATGGTTTTCCCCAAGTAAACTCTGTGTCTCTTGTGTGCTTGCATCATTGTGTCCATGATTGATATGCTGTAGATTTTCTATACATGTTGTTCTCTCAGTTAAGATCCTAGATCAGATTGAAGTAAATTCTGAAAATTTAACATGGTATCAGAGCTATCCTGAAAGAAGGCATGATATGGCATGTATGACACTTGTTGCACTTACGATGCTAGGGCTTGATATAGAAAAAACCAGTCATCATAGCACTTTCGCTATAAATCCGTTTTGGCAAAGTTGTCAGATCTGAATCTTTTACAAGTCGAATATAAGATCCCCATGTACCTTGTGTCCAAAGTACAACCTCTAAGTCGTTGTACTTTGTGATTTATGATCTGTACAATATAGGGTTTCTGCCTCTTCCGGATCTAAGACAAAATTAGGTGACCTTGGAACAAAGGTCATAACTTGGGCTAGGAAGCTCCAAATTAAATTTTGTAAAATGTGACAGGTAGTGCACAGACTGTACTATCTCAAAAAAATTTGTCAAAGGCCTAAGTTGCACTAGTGACATGGGGCACGCCATACAAGTTTGCTCTCTTGTATTATCCCATAAACAGGTCATGTTGTGACACTTGGCATAACTTTGTCTCAGAGAATCCAATTGAGGTAAGAACTATGGGTTTGGAAAGATAACAGGTTGGGATATCTCAAAAAAAGTTTTAAGAGGTCGAAGTTCAAATAGTGACACGTGGCACGCCGTACAAGTTCGCTCTCTTGTATTATCCCATAAACAGGTCACGTTGCGACACTTGGAAGAATGCATACAAGAAAATGGGATCTAGGAATCCTCTTATCTAATGGTGTAGGTTGGAGAGCACTCTTAATTGTTGGGGTGCAATACAAGCAATGGAACCCTGGAATAATTTTTGTCTCATTGGTTTCATTTTTTTTTGGGGAAGCAAGCAGTATGGGAGATGAATTCCCCACTTAATAAAGTGATTTTAATCAGAGTAGTGCAGCAGCAAGCATGGTGGTTCCTCTCTAAAATATTCATGGAAACTCAAAGACTCAAGGTTTGGCAATTCAATGGCAACTTCAAAGAATTATACAGAAAGCAGGTTCTTCAACACCCATGTTTGAAATTGCTTGAGGACAAGCAATATTGGGAAGGGAGGATTTGTCATGTCCCAAATTTGGAATTGGGTCACAATGGCCTAATCACATTAGCCATATTCATTAGAGTTTGTAAAATTGATGTTAAGGGTCAAATAATTGCCAAGGAGGAAAATTACTAGTTTCCTAGGTTTGGGGTGGAAGCTTTGGGATTTGGAATAATGGAGATAATAAATGATGTTTGAACATTAGAATGGAATAAATATTTAATAAAGGACCTAAATAAATATATACAAGTGAAAATCAAAGTGGCATTTGATCATGAAGACACATGGAGGAAGTGGGACCCACATATGGCTAGATTTCCCCACTACATTTGGCATCATTCTCTCACCAATTCGAATTCAAGGTGAATGGTAACATACTTGGGGAAGTCCAAAAGGTATTATTCATGGCATAACTCATCCAAGGTCGAAATATAGAGGAAGAGTAACTCCCATGGAAGAGGAAGAGGCAATTTGGAGCTAGTGAGACACTTGGGCTAGATTCCCTAGCTCTATGACAACAATGATGAAGATGCTATGACACCTATGACACAAATCAGACCTGAAGGCTGACATATGACATATATGACATGTCAGGGCTAAAAATAGACTCCAAGAGGGCGCTCAAGGGTGTTAGGGAAGCTAAGATGCTTCCACATGTGATTTGGTGGAAGTGGGAGACTAGGAATTGTTGTACAAGTGGCGTTCTTTGGAATCTCTTCCCAACTTGAGTTGGCATGAGTCTCTTGGAAGGAATTCGACCCATGGAGGCCATTAGAACTTTATAAATGTCAATAAAAAAGAATGAAACCAGCTTTTGATCATTTGTAGAATTTGTAATTGCATTTGTGAAGAGGGAGAGCTAGTGGATGACTAGTTTCTTGCCTTAGCCAATTTCGAGGGTGAAAGATTCCCATCCAAGTTGGTAATTGGAAAGGCCATTCAAACCTTTCATTTGGAGCTTTAATGGAGTCTTTATTTTCAGGTTTAAGCTACAGGGCATCTCATGGTTTCTTCTATTGCAGCTCACTCCTTCAACCATTTCCAGTTTTGATGGCATATTCTTGATCCTTGAGGGAGGGCGTTTTTGGTGAGATATTGTACTCTTTGGGGAAGCTTTTAATGCCCCATTTATTTTTTAATATGAATTAAATACTCTGTTCTTCATCTCCAAAAAGTTTCAGGTCGAAATTCCAAGTAGAAATGTATAAATCTCATTTTTAATGGAAGAACAATGCCATTTCCCCACTACCTTGTTGTGAGCCAATGTATTGATGATGATTTCGAATGAATGGATGATTCTATGATATATTTGTGATCAATATACTTCCATGGATGTATTCTACAAGTTTCATGTACTGTACTTGATCATTTGAAGCATTTTTACTCAGTTTAGTTGTATTGGGAGGTGAAATAGTGCCATTTCCCCAAGGGTCGAATTGGGGATTTTTGCAGTTGAATGGGAGAGGGTGAGAACAGTTGTAATAAACCATTAATGGTTCATATGAGACCTTAATAACATAATTAACACATTACATACCTCTGTTCATAAATTTGAGTGGGTTTGGAGGCATTTGGGAAGCCATTTTCAGTACTTACCTCGGGGGGATTTGAACCCCAAATTACTAGTAAAATTGCATACTTGGTCCAGAATCTTAAGAGAGTTTGCAGAGGTCTTTTGGTGGCCATATTTTATCCCTTAACATCATATTCAATTCCTAATATCATTCATAAACCTTCCTTGAATATTTGAAGGCATTTGGAGTCAATTTGAGACCTAGAGACCAATACTAGTCAAAGGGAAATCACTAGTAAAGTTACCTACATTGACCAGAATTGAAAGAGTATTTGCAGAAGTGTTTTAAAGGTACAAAGGCATCCCTGAAACACATATTTATGTTCTAATATCATTCATATACCTTCTCAAAAGATTTGGGATCATTTGGGGCAAATTTGGGACCTAGAGATCGAAACTAGTCCAAGGTCGAACCAAGGAAAAAAGTGGAAAATTGCAATTTTAATAAAATTCCTAACAAGGGACATTACAGTGGTATCAGAGCATGGTCCTTGCACCTGTGTATTAGGTACATACATTCAAGAATAATTGGAAGCCATGTCTTACTATTATGATGAATCTTATGAGTACAATTCTTATGAGGAATATGCAGATGCTTATGAGCAATATGAAGCAGAATGTGAATGGTATGAGGAAGAGGTGCCATCATGCAACACTTCTTACAATTTCAAAAGAAATGAAGATTATTCTTATGACTTTAAATCTGATGAATATGAGTGTGTCACACCAACCAAGGATAATTCTATGAGTGAGTTCCAAAGATGGAGAGAAAAATATAAAACCTTGCCCCAACAATATCAAAAATATCAAGAATATCTTGCTTTTAGCAAAAATACACAAAATGCCATGTCTTTTGAGTACTATGCTGAACATGTTTTTGAAAATAGGCCCAAAAATGAAGATGTGGAGTTAGTGAAGAAAGGTTTATGCCCTTCTTGTAAAAACCCTTGGAGTGAGTATCATATATGTGTGCATGAAATGATGTCCTCCTTGAGGAGAGCTTTTGAGATTTATTCAAGAAGAGATTCCAAATATATTGATCCTAAGGAAAACAAGGGGCAAAATGCATCAGCTTGCTTTAAGGAGCAAAAGGAAGAGACATCACAAGAACATGAAGAAGATTCTATTGAAAATATGGAAGATAATTTCGAGACACCTTCTAGCTTAGACATGAACCAAAGAGCATCTACTGATGGATGTTTAAACTATGAAGGAGTACCTACTGATGGGTGCTCACACCTCTATGTTGGTGACATAGAGATCACTTTTGAAAGTGTTTGTACAAGTACAATTTTCATTAAGCATGATAATTAAGACCTTGTAGCAGTTGAAGAAGAACCAAGATCAACTTCCCCATCACCACTTGAGCTTCATGAAGTTGGTCCAAGCAAAATTGAAGAAGATGAGGAGGTTCATTTGCAAGAGCCTCATTTTCTTGAAGGGTCCTTAAAGATGAATGAAAATAAGATCCAAGAGTCCCTCAACATTCTCCATGACACTCAAGCATTGGTGTCAAATTCTTGTTGGAGAGCTACTTCATTGGAGGAAACATCCTTCCTTGAAGACATGGAGAAGATTCAAAGAGCAATGTGCCACATCAAAGGTAATTTCATGTCTTTGCTTTTTGATAGAAACCATTTGTTTGAGCTTAATGAATTGTTAGATGATGCATACTTGAAGAATAATGAGGATATTCATAAGCTCACCATTCAAAATGAGCAACTTCTTGAAAAGTTGCAAGATACTTGTTTTTCCTCCTATGTTTCAGATTGTCAAATGGTAGATTGTTTGGAGGATTCTCATGACATGGTGGATCATGAGAAATGTGAAAATTTGAATGTTCTTGATGTGTTTGAAGATGAAGTTGAAGAGATCCAAACACTTGATGTGGTGGAAGAGGAATTTGAATTGCCTCTTGATGAAAGTTATGCAATTTTTAAAGAAGAGCATGATTCCTCTACATTGGAACCAAACTATGACAAAAAGTTCACACTTTTGAAGGAGCTGCATGATACTACCCACATGGATCCTTCCCATGATGAAACTCCTGAACTTTTTGATCATTTGGGTGATTTGGTACATTCTCCTACATCCTACAATTCCATGTTTTGAAACATTAGTCTCAATGAAGTATGGGTGAAAGGATTCTTTTTGATGGTGCCACATGAGGAGTATGGAACTCCTACATCTACTTTTTATGATGATATGGTTGGAGCACATTCTTATTCACATTTGCAGCAACATTATTTGTCACTTTATGATGATGCAAATCTACATGGATGCACCTATGATATGCATTTGAGTCACTTGAAGACTCATGGTTTTTTTTGCTCAACATTTGATTCATTTGATGTTGGAGGAACTTCATCCAACACTTGGGAGAATAGATTTATTATTGGAGAACATTTTTGTTGGAAGCCACATACTTTGTTATATTTTTATGATTCTCACATTCATGGATGTATGGGTGAGACTTCTTTGATTCATTTGAAGTCTCCTTGTTTTTTCTGCTCATTATTTGGTTCAGATTCTAGTGGAGATTCTTCCTTCACTTCTTGGATGAAAGAATACATGGCTGAATATTTTGATGCATATCACATCCTTTTGGAGCAGCATTATAGGACATGGGATCCTCACCTATGTCATTGGAGTAGATTTGATTGGTCACTTGAAGATTGTATGCACTTGGAAAATGGTGGTCTACTTGCTTGGAGGTATAAGCACTTTCATGACTCTTTGGTGAAGCATATCCTTGATGTACATTTTCATTATGTTGTTATGCACTTTGATGATATATATTTGGTACTCATGATGTTTGGAAGAATGCATACAAGAAAATGGGATCCAGGAATCCTCTTATCTAATGGTGTAGGTTGGAGAGCACTCTTAATTGTTGGGGTGCAATACAAGCAATGGGACCCTGGAATAATTTTTGTCTCATTGGTTTCATTTTTTTTTTGGGAAGCAAGCAGTATGGGAGATGAATTCCCCACTTAATAAAGTGATTTTAATCAGAGTAGTGCAGCAGCAAGCATGGTGGTTCCTCTCTAAAATATTCATGGAAACTCAAAGACTCAAGGTTTGGCAATTCAATGGCAACTTCAAAGAATTATACAGAAAGCAGGTTCTTCAACACCCATGTTTGAAATTGCTTGAGGACAAGCAATATTGGGAAGGGAGGATTTGTCATGTCCCAAATTTGGAATTGGGTCACAATGGCCTAATCACATTAGCCATATTCATTAGAGTTTGTAAAATTGATGTTAAGGGTCAAATAATTGCCAAGGAGGAAAATTACTAGTTTCCTAGGTTTGGGGTGGAAGCTTTGGGATTTGGAATAATGGAGATAATAAATGATGTTTGAACATTAGAATGGAATAAATATTTAATAAAGGACCTAAATAAATATATACAAGTGAAAATCAAAGTGGCATTTGATCATGAAGACACATGGAGGAAGTGGGACCCACATATGGCTAGATTTCCCCACTACATTTGGCATCATTCTCTCACCAATTCGAATTCAAGGTGAATGGTAACATACTTGGGGAAGTCCAAAATGTATTATTCATGGCATAACTCATCCAAGGTCGAAATATAGAGGAAGAGTAACTCCCATGGAAGAGGAAGAGGCAATTTGGAGCTAGTGAGGCACTTGAGCTAGATTCCCTAGCTCTATGACAACAATGATGAAGATGCTATGACACCTATGACACAAATCAGACCTGAAGGATGACATATGACATATATGACATGTCAGGGCTAAAAATAGACTCCAAGAGGGCGCTCAAGGGTGTTAGGGCAGCTAAGATTCTTCCACATGTGATTTGGTGGAAGTGGGAGACTAGGAATTGTTGTACAAGTGGCGTTCTTTGGAATCTCTTCCCAACTTGAGTTGGCATGAGTCTCTTGGAAGGAATTCGACCCATGGAGGCCATTAGAACTTTATAAATGTCAATAACAAATAATGAAACCAGCTTTTGATCATTTGTAGAATTTGCAATTGCATTTGTGAAGAGGGAGAGCTAGTGGATGACTAGTTTCTTGCCTTAGCCAATTTCGAGGGTGAAAGATTCCCATCCAAGTTGGTAATTGGAAAGGCCATTCAAACCTTTCATTTGGAGCTTTAATGGAGTCTTTATTTGCAGGTGTAAGCTACAGGGCATCTCATGGTTTCTTCTATTGCAGCTCACTCCTTCAACCATTTCCAGTTTTGATGGCATATTCTTGATCCTTGAGGGAGGGCGTTTTTGGTGAGCTATTGTACTCTTTGGGGAAGATTTTAATGCCCCATTTATTTTGTAATATGAAGTAAATACTCTGTTCTTCATCTCCAAAAAGTTTCAGGTCGAAATTCCAAGTAGAAATGTATAAATCTCATTTTTAATGGAAGAACAATGCCATTTCCCCACTACCTTGTTGTGAGCCAATGTATTGATGATGATTTCGAATGAATGGATGATTATATGATATATTTGTGATCAATATACTGCCATGGATGTATTCTACAAGTTTCATGTACTGTACTTGAGCATTTGAAGCATTTTTACTCAGTTTAGTTGTATTGGGAGGTGAAATAGTGCCATTTCCCCAAGGGTCGAATTGGGGATTTTTGCAGTTGAATGGGAGAGGGTGAGAACAGTTGTAATAAACCATTAATGGTTCATATGAGACCTTAATAACATAATTAACACATTACATACCTCGGTTCATAAATTTGAGTGGGTTTGGAGGCATTTGGGAAGCCATTTTCAGTACTTACCTCGGGGGGATTTGAACCCCAAATTACTAGTAAAATTGCATACCTGGTCCAGAATCTTAAGAGAGTTTGCAGAGGTCTTTTGGTGGCCATATGTTATCCCTTAACATCATATTCAATTACTAATATCATTCATAAACCTTCCTTGAAGATTTGAAGGCATTTGGAGTCAATTTGAGACCTAGAGACCAATACTAGTCAAAGGGAAATCACTAGTAAAGTTACCTACATTGACCAGAATTGAAAGAGTATTTGCAGAAGTGTTTTAAAGGTACAAAGGCATCCCTGAAACACATATTTATGTTCTAATATCATTCATATACCTTCTCAAAATATTTGGGATCATTTGGGGCAAATTTGGGACCTAGAGATCGAAACTAGTCCAAGGTCGAACCAAGGAAAAAAGTGGAAAATTGCAATTTTAATAAAATTCCTAACAAGGGACATTACAAAGATGATCAATGGGCTATGGACCCGGAGGTGAGGGGAACCCCTATCACTATCCCAATGTTTTGAATCCAAGGGATTCATTTTTTTTTCGATCCGAACAATGATCACCATTCTATGCCCCATTCCATCTTGCACCCCAAAGGCTTTCAGGGACACCTGTTGAATACCCCCCGGGGACATAGAATTCCAAACATGCAACAAATCCGAGATCCAGGAGGTTCTGCATGTGTATCTAGGAAGGTTCAATGGGGGAATGCTAGCCATAATCTCTCAATCAAGTATTTTGCAAAGTTGACCCCGATGTGTAAAAATTGCATAGTCCCTTACTCAGCAAAACCTTAGTTTCCAAAATAGACCTAATTGATGATTAATGGGCCATGGACCCAGAGAAAATGGGAACCTCTAGTACTATCTTGATGTACTGAGTCCAATTTATTCAACGGTTTGTTGATATGAACAATGGTCATCATTCTATGGCCCGTTCCAACTCGCACCCCAAAGGCTTTATGGGACACCTATTGAATACCCATCGGTGGCATAAAATTCCAACTGTGAAACAAATCTGGGTTCCAAGAGTTCCTGCAAGTTTGTCTACGAATGTTCCACATGGGAACTCTATCCATAATCTCTTGGTTGAATATTTTGCAAATTTGACCCATGTGAGCAAAAATTGCATAGTCCCTTACTGAGCAAAACCCTAATTATCAAAATTGACCTAGAAGATGATCACTGGGCCATGGACTCGGAGGAGAGGGGCACCCCTAACGCTATCTTGATGTACTGAATCCAATTGATTCAATGCTTTTTCGATCTGAACAACGGTCATCATTCTATGACCCGTTCCAACTCACACCCCAAAGGCTTTTAGCGACACCTGTTGAATACCCACTAGGGGCATAGAATTCCAACCGTACAACAAATATGGGTTCTAGGAGGTCCTGAAAGTGTTTCTAGCATGGTTCCACTTGATAATTCTATCCATAATTTCTCGGTCGATGAATTTGCAAATTTGACCCCTATGTGCAATAATTTCAAATTCTCTTAGTGAGCAAAACCCTACCTTCCAAGATCGACATAAAAGATGATCCCTAGTCCATGGACCCAAAGGATACCCCTAGCACTATCCTGATGTCTTGAATCCATCGAATTTGACGGTTTTTCGATCAAATTAATGGTCATAATTCTATGGCCTATTCCAACCCGCACCCCAAAGGATTTGAGGGACACTTGTTTAATAATGACTAGGAGCATAGAATTCCAACTGTGCAACAAAACCAGGTTTTGGCAGGTCCTACCAGTGTGTCTAGGAAATTTCCACATGGGAATGCTAGCTATAATATCTCGACCGATGATTTTGCAAAGTTGACCCCTATGTGCAAAAATTGCATAGTCCCTTAGTGAGAAAAACCCTAGTTTCCATAATCGCCCTAAAATATGATCAATGGGCCATGGACCTAAAGAAGAAGAGCACCCCTAGCACTATCTTGATGTGATGAATCCAATGGATTCGACAACTTGTCGATCCTAGCCATGGTCACCATTATATGGCCTGTTCCAAATCACACCCTAACTTGGTGTAAATTGATTTTAGATAATCGAAATAATATTAAAAATAATTAAAAAAACAAAGCATATGATGTATATAATCAAAGCATAACTTGTAAATATAACTCACATTAATATCTTTAACTATTTGCAAATATCATTGACCCGATGTCGATGAGTGGCCAGTAAATCCCATCGTGACTCCCATCAAGAGGTGTAAATGTTTCTTTTATAAATTTGACTATAAATACTACACTTTAATTTGAAATTGCATTGCGTTGCATGGGTTGTGATAGCTAACTAATACATACAATATTCTCTCTGCTTCATTCTACCTGCCGAGAAGATAGTCTGTAGTTTGCTTCACAAATTGAATATTCTGTTTGATTCGATTCGTTGCTAAAATCGAAACAGGTTCTTGTTATTGTTTATATCATTAGTATGGAAACCCAGTATTCAACTGTTGATGTATATGTAACTTTGGAATGTATTTCATATATATATTTATTGTACTTCTATGGAGATGTATTATTCCTCTATATCGAAGTGTCGTCATTTATATTGTAAGTGTCGTAACTTATACTTGATGGGTTATTATACCACCTTGTATAAGTCATGTGGGTCAAAGGGTTATTAGACCACCCTATTAGGTGTTGGCCCAGTCAGCATTATGTTATGTGGTTAAGTTAAGGCTGGCCTAGTAAAGGTTATTAGGCAAGTCAAGTCAAGTATAAATAGAGTGCGGGAGGCACTCTATTTTATCATTCTATTCTCACACACACTCTTTAGAGAGTGGCGCACTTGTGGAGGAGGAGAAGCTACTGCTAGGAGATGTATATCTCTTATGCTTGGGCTGTATCATTTCTCTATCTATCTCTGAGGAAGTTATTGGGGTTTTTCAACTTTATGGTTTTCCCCAAGTAAACTCTGTGTCTCTTGTGTGCTTGCATTATTGTGTTCATGATTGATATGATGTACATGTTGTTCTCTCAGTTAAGATCCTTGATCAAATTGAAGTAAATTCTGAAAAACTAACATGGTATCAGAGCTAGCCTGAAAGAAGGCATGGTATGCAATGTATGACACTTGTTGCACTTGCGATGTTAGGGCTTGATATAACAAAAACCAGTCATCATAGCACTATCGCTATAAATAAAGTTGGGCATGGTTTCAGGATCTGAAAATCATTCAGAGATAAGCTAAGATCCCCATGTACCTTGTGTCCAAAAGACAACCTTTACTTCGTTGTACTTTGTGATTTATGATCTATACAATATAGGGTTTCTGCCTCTTCCAGATCTCAGTCATAAACAGGTGACCTTGGAAAAAAGGTTAGAACTTGGGCTAGGAAGCTCCAAATGAAATTTTGTAAAAATTGAAAGGTAGTGCACGGACTGTACTTTCTCAGATAGCTTTTTCAAAGGCCGAAACTGAACCAGTGACACGTGGCATGCCGTACAAGTTCACTCTCCTTTTTTATCCCATAAACAGGTCATGTTGCGACACTTGGCATAAATCTCTCTCAGAGAATCCATTTGAGGTTAGAGCTATGGGGTTGGAAATATGATAGGTCAGGATATCACAAGAAAATGTTTTAGACCCTGTGGATCGAAAAGTTCGTAGTTACACAAAAAACACTCAGGTACATAGTTCTGTCAAAACAGAATTATTTTTTAGCACCTTCATTCATGGCTTCCGAAATTTAGGGTTTCAGAGAAAGTTGGAATTTTTGTAATCGAAGACTACGGTTGAATGCTACTCATCAAAATTGAAATTTAGAGACCAAGATCAGAATTTTTGGTTGGAAAGAAGGCCGGGCTTGATCAGACCATAGTTCGGGACTTTGATAGGAAAAGTGGAAAATTAGGGCTTCTACAAAAATGAGAATTTTTGAAATCTGTGACCACGACTGGAAGCTCCTCAGAAAAATAGAATATTAGAGATTTGGATCAAACCTTTTGATTGGGCAGAAGGGTGGGCTTTATCAGACCCTAGTTAGGGGTCATGTCTAGTGAATCTGGAAGTTTTCAAGGAAAATTTGAGGGGTAAAACTTCGCAGTTTTCAAATTCTGAGTATACCATCTTGATCAGCTCATCAAGGCACATATTTATATCCTTTCGGAATTTTGAATTTTTAGGGTTTCTTTGAGAAACCCTAATCCAGCTCCAGATCCAGTGGATTGGGTTAATCCTAGAAGAGAATGGATTGGTCACCTGCATAAGTGAAGAAGTTCCTGTTTCAGAGGGAGATGAGGCTAAGGCCTTACATAAGAATATTACAAGCAATCTTGACAGGTATGAGTTATCCATGTATGTTTCGAGATTTGTTCATGATTAAGTTTATGGTATGATTGTCTTCATGTCTTACGGTTAGTACAATCTTGATTAAATTTAGACTTGTTGTATCACCTTAATAAAATTATGAATGCATAATAGAAGATATTCATTGATTAGGGTGTTGACACTTATGATTGTACTAATGCATTATGGTATTGTATGAGGTTTATGTTGTCCGCTAACATGAAAGGTACACCAAGAAAGACAAATCATGTTCTAGTTCAAGAACATATGATCATGATGACATGAAGACAAAGATTCATCCATTGTCATGGATCACTTAGAAGATCTATTTATGAGGTATGTATAACTTGGTTCTATAATGGTTAACCTATGAGATATGCAGGTTACTACCGCAAGTCATTGAAGAGAAAAGAAGACATCATGTGGGTATGTTAGACATAACTAGTTAACATACCAATCAAGGTATGTTTTTCCTATATCAAGTTAGAATCCTACCTTGTGTTAGGATCCCTTATATAAGTATACCTCGTAGGATTGGTTATGTTTATTCATAAAGTTAGAAATGTAAGTAATCAAGGGTTTATGCATATTATGTCTCTTATCTTGATTGATGATTTAACTAACCAGAAGAGTCCTATGATCAAATAAGAATATTCATGAGTAAAAGAACACTTCCCTGAAACCTTGAATACTAATGTTTATTATCTGTGTTTGAAATGATCATGACTATACATGTTTAATATTATTGTGTTTTGATAGTATTAAGATTATACTAATGAATGTGTGATTATGTAATAAGTCCTGAGGATTCCATAGTATGGCCAGTGATGATGAAGACCTGTAGGTGGTGGGCCTACATCCAGTATGAAAAAGGACTGGATCTGTAGAACTTCCTATGATGAGTAGATTTAGAGATTGATTGAGATAGCAGCAGCAGTGATGATGATCTAGAGAAGAAGATTTGTGCTAAATGATCTGTGTCGAGAAATACCTTCCTAGTTAAGAGGGAGTGTTGATGTATATGTAACTTCGGAATGTATTTCATATATATATTTATTGTACTCCTATAGATATGTATTAATCCTCTATACGGAAGTGTCATTATTTATATTGTAAGTGTTGTAACTTATACTTGATGGGTTATTAGACCACCTTGTTGGGGTCGGCCCTGTATAAGTCATGTGGGTCAAAGGGTTATTAGACCACCCTATTGGGTGTTGGTCCAGTCAGCATTATGTTATGTGGTTAATTTAAGGTCGTCCTAGTAAAGGTTATTAGGCAAGTCAAGTCAAGTATAAATAGAGTGCGGGAGGAACTCTATTTTATCATTCTATTCTCATACGCACTCTTTGGAGAGTGGCGCACTTATGGAGGAGGAGAAGCTACTGCTAGGAGATGTCTATCTCTTATGCTTGGGTTGTATCATTTCTCTATCTATCTCTGAGGAAGTTATTGGGGTTTTTCACCTTTATGGTTTTCCCCAAGTAAACTCTGTGTCTCTTGTGTGCTTGCATTATTGTGTTCATGATTGATATGCTGTAGATATGTTGTACATGTTCTCTTAGTTAAGATCCTAGTTCAGATTGAAGTAAATTCTGAAAAATTAACATCAACCGGTAACTGTAATGGTAATGGACTGCCGGTCGAAGAAACAACATCGTCAATTGTGAATGTGCGTTATGGCGATATGTTTGTGAACAATAATGATGATGATCAATTCTGCAAAATTGAGGTGGTTGGCATTGAAGAGGGCGTAACATCATCAAATGTGCCTGTGGGGAAGGAGAATTTATTTGTGAACAAGATTAATAACGATGAAGAAGAATTCTACAAAATTGAGGTGTAGGGCGTCGAAGAAGGAATGTCATCAAATCTGGATGTGCGTGATTTGCATGTATTTAACAGTGATGAAGAAGAATTCTACAAATTTGAAGTGAAGATCATTCAAGAAGGAGGAGCTTCATCAAATGTGGATGTGGGTGTTGGTGATGAGCATGTATTTGTGAACAATGATGATGAGGAGGAATTCTGCAAATTTGAGGTCATGGGCGTTGAAGAAGGAGGGGCTTCATCAAATGTGAATATGGGGGATTGCTATGAATTTTTCAAATTTGAGGTGGGATATGTTGAAGGAGGAGTATCATAAAATGTGAATGTGACTGATGGGAATGCGTTTGCGAACAAAAATGTTGATGATCATAAATTCTAAAAATCCGAGGCGGGGTCTGTTTTACCTCCCATGGTAAGAAGAAATCTGATTCCTTATATAGCCATGCAATCTATCACGAATGAGTTAACTACACCATAACTAACTTAGGATGACAAGTGTAGGATTAATTTCCTAAAATAAGGCATTATTCCATGCATAAATCATGTGTTCTAGTAAGAAACTAAATTTAGAAAAGGAGGGTGCTACCCTTGATTAATTCATGGAATTAGTTCGTTGAATCATGGAATTAGGTTTAAGGAATCCAAACATGCAATATACAACCATAAAATTCTGTATAAGACCCTAAAATTAAGTAATAATTGTTCTCCAGCTAAAAATTGAATATATCCCCCTTAAATACAAGGATGCAGCACTTTGAAGCATTCCCATAGCCCACTTGGTCAAATTCTGTTAAAATTGAACCATTGGCTTCATAACACAAATATCTAAAGTCCATAGGTGAGAGATTAATGCTAAGGAGAAGGTAAATATTCTCTAACAATATGAAACTTGACATTTCAAGGAATTGACTAAGGAGGCTTGACCATTCCCTTTGCCATACTATTTGATTTCCGGGACACTAGACACTGATCTCTATGAGTGTTGTTCTAGCATAATATAGGCATAAATAGTTGATCGGTTTATCTAAAGTTGGTTCTAGGTTTATCTATGGGAATTTTATATACCCAATGTTATGTGGAAGTGAAATTCCATATACAAGTGTTTTCTGATGTAACACTACTTGAAGGTGTACCTCTAGATGTTACATGTTTTTTCAACAATGTGACTTAATGCCACTTGTATTTTATGCATGCATGCTTCCCTTACCATTTTTTTACCCACTAATTGACATATCTATATTTGTTATTTAAATATGTTAGAACAAATTTATAAAATAAAATAGAAAATAAAATTTAGGAGCTCAATTACCCCAAAAGATATATATAGTCAATCGAAAATAACTTACTTTTCAAGGTTATAGGGTATGAGCCAAAAATTTAAAATAAGCATAAATCCTTGTAAAATATTTGTTGGGAGATGGTCCCCTGGGATGACCTTCAAGTATCTGTAATATTGGAATTTATGCACTTTTGAGTCCGAAATTGCCATAGGTTTTACTTAATTTCTATGTGCCAAGAAAAAATCAGCATGATTTAGCCAAAATTTGTTTATTTTTTCCTTCTCAAAAGAGAAAAGTTGAATATAATTCCAAATGTCCAATATTTTAGGTCTGAATATGAAAATTGTACCATAAAAAATATGTTCTATTTTATTTCTAATGAAACTAGTGGCACCCAATTTCGACCTTTTCAACATCAAATATAATAGATTTACTTAGAACACATGCTCAAGGATAGTTTTTTGTTGATGTATATGTAACTTCGGAATGTATTTCATCAGTATATTATATGTATATTTATTGTACCCTTATAAGAGATGTGTTATTCCTCTATAAGGAAGTGTCGTCATGTGGATTGACAAGTGTCGCAAGTGTGTGTACTTGCCGATGGGTTATTAGACCACCTTATGGGGTCGGCCCTGATTAATATATAATATAATGTGGATGTACTAAAGTAGACAAGTCGGCCCCAGTAGGTCACTGGGCAAAAAGGTGAGTATAAATAGAGATAGGAGATCTCTATTTTACTCACTCGGAAAAGTATCTATCTCTCTCTCTGGAAAGTGGCGCACTAGTGAGGAGGAGGAGGATCATCTGCTAGGAGACTATCTCTGTATTATTTGGTTGTATTTTGGTTGAGCCATTGCTCTCTCTATCTCTGAGGAAGTTTGTGGGGTTTTTCACCTTAGGGTTTTCCCCACGGAAACTCTGTGTCTCTTGTCTCTATGCTTTTGATTCTTGTGATGCTTGTGATGCTTGTCATATTATGATTGTCATGCATTGATATACTGTAGATGTTATTCTCTCAGCAAAGATCCTATAGTATTGTGATTTAATACTGAAAATTTAACATGGTATCAGAGCTTAACTGAGAAGAAGACATTTTGCAGTGACGGAAGCTTGTATTGCTTGTTTATTGGGTTTCCCTCCACAGATTTTTGAAATTCAGTATAGTAGATTGGATCTACTCATCAAGGCGCATCTTTCTGTCCAATCAGATTTCAGTTCCGAGCATTTTCAGTTTTGGCCCTAAAAATTAGGGTTTCCACAAAAATAGGAATTTCTGGAAATTGAAGGTACAGCTGGAAGCTCCTTGCAAAAATCGAAGGTTTGAGCTTTGGATCGAGATTTTTGGCTGGGTAGATCTCCGGGAAACTCAAACCCTAATTCAGGGCTCTCCCCAGTGAACCCGGGAGGACAAAAAAGGCAATTTTGAAGGACAAGACTTTGCTGATCTCAAATTCTGAATGTACTAGGCTGATCAGCTCTCCAAGGCGCATCTTTCTATCCTTTCGGAATTTTGAAATTCACATTTTGAATTTTTAGGGTTTCTCTGACAAACCCTAATCCGGGACCAGATCGAGTTTTCAGCACTTCAAGTGGTAAGTCCTAAATCTTTTCTATTTCCATTTGAAGTACTCTTAAAGATGTCTCTTCACACCAAGCTTGAGGATAAGCTTGAAGGGGCTGATAACTTCCGAGCCTGGAAGTATAGGATTGGGCTAATCCTGGAAGAGAATGAGTTGGACTCATATGTGAAAGAAGACATCCCTATCCCAGAGGATGAAGAGGCCAAGGTATTGCACAAGAAGAACTTGGTCAAGGCAAAGAGAATCATTGCTGATTCTATCAAAGACCATCTCATACCCCATGTGTCTTCTCTCAAGACACCCAAAGAGATGTTTGAATCTTTGACCAAGCTATTTGAAGGAAAGAACATAAATCGGAAGATGACCCTGCGGAACCAATTGAAAGCAGTGAAGTTTCAGAATGGAGAAACCATTCAATCCTACTTTTCAAGGGTCTCTCAGATCAAGGAACAATTAGAAGCAGTAGATGAAATGGTGGAGAATGGTGAAGTGGTGATGACCACTCTAAATGGCCTACCCAGGTCATGGGATTCCTTTATTCAAGGAATTTGTGCAAGGAAGAAGTTGATCTCCTTCAGTAGACTTCGAGAAGAATGCTCTCAAGAAGAAGCTAGACTTATAGCTCGTGAGGAAAAGATGGGAGGAGAAGATCAAGCTCTTGCAGCTCACACCAAAAGAAGCAAAATCAAGAAGGATCCCTCTCGACTCAATAGGTCCTATCAAAAGAAGAACAGGAAAGACCTAAGATGCTTCACATGCAATGAGAAGGGTCACTTTGCTTCAGATTGTCCTAAGAACAAAAGGGATAATAACAACAACTCTAGTAAGAAGAAGAAGGGCAGCAAAAGAAGGTTTCATGCTCATGCTGCTGAAGATGATGAACCTCCAAAGAAGAAACCTAAGGCAGAAAGTAGTAGTGATAATGATTCATCAAGTGAAGAAGAGTATGTTCTGATCTCTGCACTCACTGGTACCATCTCCCATGGTTGTAATGATTGGTTGATCGATAGTGGGGCTTCCAAACATATGACAGGTTTCAAGGAATCTTTTGTGAACCTTTCTGAACATGAATCACCTCATAAGGTGAAACTTGGGGATGATTATCAATACCCAATCAAAGGAAGTGGTGAAGCCTCTTACAACCTAGATTCTGGAAAATCTCTGAAGATGAAGGAAGTCCTCTATGTACCTGGACTCAAGAAGAACTTACTCTCCATCTCTGCTTTAGATGCAAAAGGTATGAGGGTTGCATTTGTTGATGGCCAAGTACTAATGTGGCCAAAGGGAAAGACTATTGATGATGCAGTAGTGATTGGAGAGCAAGAGGGAGGCTTGTACAAATTAAAGGGTCAACCCGAACATGCCATGGTACATGAATCCATGGAGCCAAGTGAACTTTGGCACAGAAGACTTTCTCACATGCACTATAGAGCACTTCCAATTGCAAGCAAGGCTGTAGAGGGTCTTCCTGAAATCAAGACCAAACATGAAGGTGTTTGCAAAGGATGTGCAAAAGGTAAGAACATTAAGAAGGCTTTCCCAAGCAGTGAAAGCAAGGCAAAAGATATTCTAGAAATCATCCACTCAGATGTATGTGGCCCTATGTCATCCAACTCCCTGAGTGGGTATGTTTACTATGTATCATTTATTGATGACTTCTCTAGGAAGACTTGGGTATACTTCTTAAAGGGCAAAGATGAGGTGTTTGATAAATTCAAGGAATTCAAAAACTTGATGGAGAATCAAACTGACAAGAAAATCAAAACATTCAGATCTGACAATGGTGGAGAATTCACCTCAAATGACTTCAAGAAGCTTTGCAGTGACTCAGGGATTAAGAGGGAGTTGACTGCTCCATATAATCCTCAGCAGAATGGAGTTGCAGAAAGGAAGAACAGAACTATCATGGAAGCAGCAAGGGCAATGTTGCATGACCAGGATCTTCCTATGCATCTTTGGGCAGAAGCAGCTAGAACAGCTGTATATGTACAGAATAGAACACCCCACAAGATATTGGACAACAAGACACCAGAAGAAGTCTTTTCTGGTAAGAAACCTGAAGTCAGCCATCTTAGAATTTTTGGTTGTCCAGTATACACTCATGTCCCAAAGGAGAAGAGGACTAAACTAGATCCTTCAGGAAAGAAGGGCATCTTTGTGGGTTATAGTGAAAGCTCGAAGGCTTACAGAATATATTTTCCAGGGTTCAAGAAGATTGATGTCAGCAGGGATGTAACATTTGATGAGAATTCAGCATTCATCAAATCAAGAAAGGCACCTATCGAAGTGTATGAAGAACCTAAGGAAACAAGATTTCAGGACACTACGATGACTGATGCAGTTCCAGAAACTGCTCGTGAGTTTGAAGATCCACAAGAACCTGTAGATCCATCCCGTGAGGATAACTCTCACAAGAGGAAACCTGTATGGGCTAGAGAGCTCATTCATGATGCAGAAAGATTTGGCATTCCAGAAGAAGAACACAGAGCAAAGAAGAGAACCAGATCACACACCAGTTATGTTGCTTTACTCTGTGACATCATGAACAAAGAGCCTTCCAGTTATGAAGAGGCAGCAGAAAAGAAAGAATGGAAGGATGCTATGGTTGAGGAATACCAATCAATTATGAAGAATGATGTTTGGGATGTTGTCCCAAGACCTAAAGGGAAGTCTGTTGTGACTTCCAAGTGGATCTACAAAATCAAGCATGCTGCAGATGGCAGTGTGGAAAAATATAAAGCAAGATTCGTAGCTCGTGGTTTCTCTCAGAAGGAAGGAATAGACTATGAAGAAACCTTTGCACCTGTAGCCAGATATACTTCCATCAGAACAGTACTTGCCCTGGCTGCAGCAATGAAATGGAAGATACACCAGATGGATGTCAAGACTGCTTTCCTGAACGGTGTAGTAGAAGAGGAAGTATATGTGGAACAGCCACTCGGCTTTGAAATACATGACAGGGAATCTTATGTATGCAGATTAAAGAAAGCCTTGTATGGCTTGAAGCAAGCTCCCAGAACCTGGTATGGTAGGATGGACAGTTTCCTATCTAGTTTGGGCTTTACCAAGAGTAAAGCGGATTCCAACCTTTACTACAAGGTTGAGGAAGGGAATCCTGTGATTCTACTTCTATATGTGGATGACCTATTTGTGACAGGAGATGACAGAATGATTGCAGATACCAAGAGGAAGCTTGCAGCTGAATTCGATATGAAAGATTTGGGAATGATGCACTATTTCCTAGGTATGGAGGTGTGGCAGAATGCAGGTGGGATCTTCCTTGGTCAAGGGAAGTACACAGTAGATATCCTGAAGAGATTCGGGATGATGGATTGCAAGGCCATGGCCACACCTATGGCATCGAATCTGAAGCTTCTTTGTGATGCTTCATCTGAGCCAGTTGATGTTTCTATGTATCGTCAGATGATTGGGTCCTTGATGTACCTGACGAACACGAGACCAGACATTTGCTTTGCTGTGAACACATTGAGCCAGTTCCTGACGAATCCGAGGAGTGTTCACCTTGTTGCTGTAAAGCATGTTCTGAGGTACCTGAAGGGTACAGTGGATTATGGGCTCAGATATGAGGCGAATCAAAAGTTTAACCTGCAGGGTTATGTTGATTCAGATTGGGCTGGCAGTGCTGCAGATAGGAAGAGCACATCTGGGTGTTGCTTCAGTATGGGATCAGGTGTGATCTCTTGGTTTAGCAGGAAGCAGTCCTGCGTAGCACTGAGTACAGCTGAGGCAGAGTATGTTGCAGCCTGTTCAGCTAGTTGTGAGGCAGTATGGCTACGGAAGCTACTGTCTGAGTTATTTGATCTTCCGTTGGAGGCTACTGGTATCTTCTGTGATAACCAGAGTTGTGTGAAGCTGTCCGAGAACCCAGTGTTTCATGACAGGTCAAAACACATAGAGATCAAATACCACTATATCAGGGATATGGTGCAGAGAGGAGCTGTGAAGCTCCTGTATGTTGCGACGGACGAACAGATTGCAGATGTGCTGACGAAGCCACTAGCCAGGGTGAAGTTCGAGTTCTTCAGAGAGAGGCTTGGCGTTCTTCAGATCGAGGACACTTCGAGGAAGAAGTGATGGACACATTTGCTGAAGCCATTCCAAGCATGTTGGAAGGAGGATTCTTCACATGGCTGTGGATGTAAGCGCTGGATGATGAGCATCAGGATGATGTTCTAGTTTCTGCTGGATATGATCAGTTGGATCATTTTATGTATGTATGTACGCATCATGTTGGATGCTGGATATGATCAGTTGGATCATTTTATGTATGTATGTATGCATCATGTTGGATGCTGGATATGATCAGTTGGATCATTTTATGTATGTATGTACGCATCATGTTGGATGCTGGATATGATCAGTTGGATCATTTTATGTATGCATCATGTTGGATGCTGGATATGATCAGTTGGATCATGTGTATGTATCTTATATATGCATCATGTTGGATGCTTGGACCATGTATCTGTATATGTATCAGGTGGATACATTGTATGATCAGGTGGATCATGTATGGTGATATATATCATGTGTTTTGTATCAGGTGGATACATTGATGATCAGGAGGATCATATATGATGATATGTATCAGGTAGATACTTGGCATGCAGCAGGATGTTGCAGTGATGATCAGGATGATCATAGATGACGAGCTTCAGGATGTTTCTCCAGATGACATGCAGCAGGATGTTGCAGTGATGATCAGGATGATCATAGATGACGAGCTTCAGTATGTTGCTCCAGATGACATGCAGCAGGACGTTGCAGTGATGATGATCAGGATGATCATGGATACATCAGGATGATGTATGGTGAGTATCAGGTTGATACTCTGTGGCCGTGGATCAGGTTGTGCAGATGAGCATGTAATTCGTTGCCCTGGGAGATTTGCAGATGGTCTTGCGAGGTTTTGCCTATGGCATGTAATTCGTTGCCCTGGGACATCTGGCAAATGCTCTTTCGAGGTTTTGCTCTGGGAGGACATGTAATTCGTTGCCCTGGGAGATCTGCAGATAGTCTTGCGAGGTTTTGCCTATGGCATGTAATTCGTTGCCCTGGGATATCTAGCAGATGCTCTTGCGAGGTTTTGTCCTATGGCATGTAATCCGTTTCCCTGGGAGATCCTATAGGTAGAGCAGTATGCTCGTAACAGCCTGGGATGCTCTTGCGAGGTTTTGCCATGACCACATGTAATTCGTTGCCCTGGGAGATCCTATAGGTAGAGCAGTATGCTCGTAACAGCCTGGGATGCTCTTGCGAGGTTTTGTGGTGAGGTCACATGTAATTCGTTGCCCTGGGAGATCCTATAGGTAGAGCAGTATGCTCGTAACAGCCTGGGATGCTCTTACGAGGTTTTGTGACGCACGTAAAAGTCCTGAGGATTCCACAGTATGGCCAGTGATGATGAAGACCTGCAGGTGGTGGGCCTACATCCAGTATGAAAAAGGACTGGCTCTGTAGAACTTCCTATGACGAGTAGAGACAGAGATTGGACGAGATAGCAGCAGCAGTGACGATGACGATGACGATGCATCGATGACGATGATCCAGAGAAGAAGACTTGTCTAGCAAATCTGTGTCGAGAAATACCTTCCTTGTTAAGAGGGAGTGTTGATGTATATGTAACTTCGGAATGTATTTCATCAGTATATTATATGTATATTTATTGTACCCTTATAAGAGATGTGTTATTCCTCTATAAGGAAGTGTCGTCATGTGGATTGACAAGTGTCGCAAGTGTGTGTACTTGCCGATGGGTTATTAGACCACCTTATGGGGTCGGCCCTGATTAATATATAATATAATGTGGATGTACTAAAGTAGACAAGTCGGCCCCAGTAGGTCACTGGGCAAAAAGGTGAGTATAAATAGAGATAGGAGATCTCTATTTTACTCACTCGGAAAAGTATCTATCTCTCTCTCTGGAAAGTGGCGCACTAGTGAGGAGGAGGAGGATCATCTGCTAGGAGACTATCTCTGTATTATTTGGTTGTATTTTGGTTGAGCCATTGCTCTCTCTATCTCTGAGGAAGTTTGTGGGGTTTTTCACCTTAGGGTTTTCCCCACGGAAACTCTGTGTCTCTTGTCTCTATGCTTTTGATTCTTGTGATGCTTGTGATGCTTGTCATATGATGATTGTCATGCATTGATATATTGTAGATGTTATTCTCTCAGCAAAGATCCTATAGTATTGTGATTTAATACTGAAAATTTAACATTTTTTTGGGCTAGTTAGAAGCCATAACTTACATTATTGTATATTAAAAATTATAGTTACCCAAAAGATGGAATTTTGATAAAAATTACTTCCTTATGATATCATTATAACCTGAAAATATCAAACCTTGAAACTACACAAATCGTAATTTGGAGAAGAAATTCCAAGGTGGATTATTTGAAGAACAAAACCCTAGGATTAAAAATTCTTCCACCTTTTGTCCCATGAAATAGATTTGATTTCACTTGTAATATACTTGAAACCATAAATTCAAAGGAAAAACAAAAAACCGAAGTGAGAATAGATAAATCAGAAAAAACATCTCTTGTATGAAATGCATATTAAATAGAGAAATATGTTCACTTGCCTCTTTAATGGGGCAAACTCTAAGAGAAAACATCCAAATACAGTAACAATTTTGTATAAAATGTTACATATGTTGCTACTCTCTATATAGCCTTTCAATACCCAAATTCCCAACTACATTTTGTCCCACTATTAATGAAGTTCAACTAACCAGGGACTTTATTCAATAAAGAGATTCCTTTTACATTAAATCTATACCCATGAACTATCTAGTGGCCCTTATGGCCTTGTAAATTGATAAAGTAGGGGGTTAGGGTAGGACATTGGCAACATCAACACCATATGCCTAAGGATACAAAATATGGAAACAATGTTCACAATCTTCTTATGGAAAGGAGACAACTCACTTGAGAAGAGATGCGTTATAATATATTTCACACAACACTTCATAGTCTTGAATCTCTTTAAATAGACTTCAAATATCTAAAACCCTAACTACTTAACATGATCAAAATAGAAGTTCCTAATGTGTCTTAATTAAGAAAAAGAAGGCATAAATAACTTTAATATTGTAAAATAGAGTTACCCCACATGCATCATTATTAGATGAAATTTGGATGAAAAATGGCCAACCCAACCTTAATTCAAATTCCATGTTATCATGTATTTTCCAAACAAAATCCTTTAAAATTAAAAAAAAGGTGTATATGAAAAAATTGTAGGGAAAAAAAAAACTACTTTTTTCTCTTGTATTTTCAACTTATATCCTTGTACGTTTACTCAAATTTCAAGAGGGATCAGTTTTTAGATATATAATTAAATTATACATTCAATTAGTATGCAACCTGCATACTTTTAACATCCACGTCACAAAAAACTATAAAACAACAACAACAACCTTTTTCTCTCTTTAGAAGCACGTTTTTGTTTTTCATTTTCAGTTTTTCATGATGTGGATGCTATGAAAAGTGTGTAGGTTGGGTACTTGTAGGATGTAGAATTTAATTCCACATCCCATGACTTAACCCACTTGAAATTTGAGTAAACATACAAGGAGATAAGTTGAAAATACGAGAGAGAAAAAGTTGTCTTTTTAGTCTATCTCTACTATTATTTTATTATTTTCTTTAGTATTTCCTTATGAGGACCAATTTTATCTAAATTTCCTCTAATTGATGTAATAATGTCTCTTATTACCATTCATTATATAAGGAGGCGGAAAACCATTTATCCCACATGTGTTATGGGATGTAAATATTCCATAACTTTACCTATATAATAGAGGTGAAGGAGACCCTTTTGGGTATGTTATGTATGTTGTGACACACACATGAGTGTATGTTCTTGAGGCATCATTCTGACATGAAGTGACTATAGAGTCTGATGTGATACTTATGAGTAGGATGCATTTATTTAAGATGGATATTTTTAAAATTATAAATAAGACCATACCTTCCCCTGGATGTTTTCCCATTTGTGGTTTTACCACGTATATCTGTATATCCGGTGTATCATTTATTTTCTCTTGCCTCTTCTTTCTTGATTATTTGTTGCGTGTAGGACTAGAAGGCTAGACTAATAGATTATTTATATTGATTTCATGTTAGCAAACATAATTTTGTATGTTTGGGCATATTCTAAATATTCTAACATGGTATCAGATTTTGTTACTATGCTCTACCTTCTTCGGTAAATTTTAATATGTTTTATACAAGAAATAAAATTCTTCCATTATTTTTCGAATCCCATTTTTCATAGATTTGTCATCCAATATATCAAACGCTTGTCATCTAATTTTGAGATTATTTTTTTTAAACCCCAACCATCATCGTTTAATTTTAAAAAAATAAAAAATTCTCTTCATTTTTTCTGTGGATCTATGTAGATATATATTGTAGACTAACCTAGCATCAAGGTCTATTTCTTGGTTCATAGATCTAGTTGTTTTCCAGTTTCTAGTTCATGTTTTCTTAGGTTTCCTTTAAAACATCTTTGGCTTCAAAGATCTTGGAGTTATAGGGATATTTTTATAGGTACCCAGGTAGTAGTAAAGGAAAGAGCATACATATGTGCCCTCCCTTAACCTAATGCACATACCCCAGTGACCAACCTTTCTAGGAGGCATGTTTACCCAATTTTATGCAAAATTTTCACTAAAAAGTGATTTTTTTTGTTGATCTGAATAGAGAAGTTGCAAATTTTCCGATTAGGTATAGTAAGGTTTCATCATTGGTGAGAAATTTCAATGTTATTCACTCTTACATTAAAATTCTTGTCATTAGCCAATTGTTTTTTTGCATTAGGGTTTATGTTAGTTTATTCATCAAGTTAGCGGACGTTGTCTCTTATTCATATTTTACTTCTCTCCAACTTTCATGTAAGGAAGATGTTTTAACTTTTTCAGTAATATGTATATCTAGCCTTTCATCATGCTGACAATAGAAAATATACCGATGCTAAAGACTTAGTTGCTCGATGGTTATAATTTCATATCTATAAGTGATATCATTTTTTATTTGATAATATTTTTGTTCAATATTTTATCATGGTATCACATTTTGCTCACTATTTATATGTTGTTGCTAACCCTTTCTTGTGTAGAAGCAATTCCATATTCTCTATCTTTCATATATCATGTCACGTATTATTCATGTTCTTTTTTATTTATCATTTTCATTATATGCTTTACTCTTGGAAGTTATTTTGTGTACATTAGCTCTCTATTTAATTCACTTTTTCTATAGGGATGTTTGTGAAGAGTTATGAGACAACATGATTACGTTGGTCCTTCCTATCTTAAGCATATTAATGTTGCAACCTATAATCATTCACTGGTGTTCCTATCTATAGCTTATCCTTAATGAAATGAGTGGCCATATTCTACTGTAGGTCATGATGATTATCTATGGGACACATTTTTTTATGGATAGACCATTGGGGTCTTGTATTTGTAATGTAAAATTCTGTAGATTTATTTGGTTGTGAAGACTATATTCTAGAAACATTTTGATGTATCTAGATACATGGTTCTTGTATTCATAATGAGGTCTACTACACTATTCGTGGAACTTTCAACCTAGTTGTGAATACTAACTGCTTGACACATTCTTTGATGTATAGGCCATTGGGGTCTTGTATTCGCAGCAATATATTTGTTTTACTATGAAGACTAGATCTACTGAAAATATTTTAAGATATAGATCATATTGGGATCTTGTATTTCTGATGAGATCTATTACATGGTTCTTTTAGCTATCAATTGGGTTATGGTTGTGATGATTGTGTGATCGCCACATTTTATGTTGTATTGGCCATATGAGTTTTTTGTAAATTATTGTGATGCTCTACAAGAGTTCATTGTACAACTTAGATCATGTGCAGTTTCATGATTCAGTGAGAAGCGATTGTTATCTTCATCAAATCCATGAGGTAAAGTTTGTTCTCCTTCGCATCTTATGGGGAATTATGGAGGTTGTCATCAAGGAAGTATTTTATGAAAAAAAATAAAACGAGCATAGATCCATCTTAAACTCAGATATATTTACGTTGATAGGCATTTATATCTTAGAATTTGGGGTGGAGTATGGCATATACTTTTCCAATATTGTACGAGGATGAGACACATGTACTGCCCAGATTGATTCTATGGCAGTCGTTCAAAATCGAAATAAACAATTATAAAAAACAAAAGAATATAAAAAATAGTTGGTAGTTGATGAATCGATAACTTGTAGCATATGCATGACTAACTGGTATCCAATGAATGTATAACTAACACTCGTGGCAGATAACTAGAAGAATGTGAAAGATGAAAAAATAATATAAAAATAACTAATGATTGATAAATGGATAACTTGTAATTTTTGCATGAATGCATGGATAAATCGTAGATTATGAATGGATAATGGGTAGTTCAAGGAAAATAGCAGGAAGAAGAACTAGTGTTAATATGTAGCTATGCATTTATAACTCACAGCTAAACCTATTTAACTAGAATAATGCGAGAGATTACAACTATTCATGGAGACCAACTAATAGATATTAGTTAGGTTTTCGATATTAGTTAGGTTTTCCATGCAAATATTGGTTAAGTTTCTATTCTATTTAATGAAAGTTAGGAGACAAAATGAGAAGACAATTGAGGAGGCTACAGAATAGACAAAGAAGACAAATGAGTGTTGAATAGGAGAATCGAGCTAGAGGTGAATGAATTGCTCAATGGTTTTATACTTCAATGTTTATAGTTATTATTATTTTAAATTCCGAACTTAATTGTTTTCAAGTCTTCTTTTAAAGTTCTCATTTTCTACATCAACTTTACATTCTACATCAAGTATGTCATATCATTATTTCATTATTTACAACTTCTCTCATCTTTGGAATTAATTTGTAATGCAAATGCATATGTGGAAGCTTGGATCTAAGTAGAGGAAAGGACCTGATTTGCACTCGTCAATATGTGGCTCCCATGTTACTGTTGTGCACCAAGTTGCATAATTAACCTCGGTCACTTATATGAAGAATTAACATAGTCACTTTACCAAAAAAGAATTATAAATTCGTGAAATTGAATTTTCTTTATTTTTGTGAGAAAGAGTCTAAACTATTTAATTATTGAACAGTATAGTTGTACATAATGTTACAAAAAATGCTATTTTAGAGCTATTATGTTTCCCGAGTTCCCCACATCCTGAACAACCCATCCCTTCCCAACCTACACATAGATAAAACATAATTCTCCCATTCCATTACAGACCATATCCCCACAATTCCCTTTTCATATTCATGGTATGACTACCCAAAACAAAATATTCTCTAGCATAACAAGCCTAGTAAAAAGGCCTTACTACAATTTTCATTTTACCTCTCGTTACATATCACCATATCAATTTTCTTACAAACTTTAGGCTTATATACCTTCCCACTTTTTTCACTTGAGACATGAAGTTCCCAAAACATACAAAAAGAACAAAAAAAGTGAGACCAGCTCGAAGCACGTCATTACCCTTCTACACTGGTCGACTGCACTGTGGCCTCATGCATGTTGTCCATGTCCTCTTGTGTGGTATTCCTGCCATCCTCTCAAGCCACGACATCCTCCTTCATAGCTTCCTCCTTCTCATGCTTTGATAATGGCTACACCAGGTCTTCCAACTCCAGGATAGGCCTCAACAAGTCATTCAGAGGTGATTCCTCCTATGCTTTGCACCACCTAAAAGGAGCCTTGGCTAGGCCCATCACTCCATCGACATCCACCAAGTCGTAATTCAGGTTGTTCATGACGTGAATTACTACCTCCCCAAATATTCCCATTTCTAACGTTGTTTTTTATAACAACTTCCTCATAATCTAGTATGGGTTGAAGCCCACCGGCACTCCTTGCTCATCCATTCAGTTCTGCATCTCTTATTCCTCCATGGAAGACATGCATTCATCCACATGATGTGGGGCATATTTCATAAACCACTGTTGTTCCTCATTTTCCACAACTTGTGGCCCCCTCCTACTTTTCCCACCTCTCCTACTCCTCATTATCTAGAAGGGTGCCATTAAAATCTATCCTATAGAAAGAACAATAAGATTCTACCTTAGCAACAATGCTTCAATTTTATGATGTTCCACATTCTTATCGAGGTCGTCCCTTGTCCTTGTTCTTATAACCTTTCCTCCATTGCTTGAATTCAATTCCTACATCATCACATTCATTTCAGCAATCAAGCCAGGAATTAATGTTTCCCATTGGTTACCATCAACATCCTCTCTGCCATTATTCCACATGCTCCTTCGGTACTCTTATCCTCAAAACCAATCCTTCCACCATTGATGGCCCATAAACACTCTCCTGATGCCTTCCAAGCTGTCCCTACTTTCTAATTGTCCTTGCGTTGCTCCTTCCCTCCCCTTGTACCTTCCTGTCCTTCACATGACCTACCTTAATTCCTTCTTCTTCCATTTGGATCGTTGTTTCCCAACACATCTTCCTCGTCTTGTTCTCCACACGTCCATTCTTCCCTCCCCACGTGTCTAACCTCTTGGGGAACATGGGTTGGGTTTCCACCTGCATCTGAGGTTTCTATCTCTGAGGATGCTAGTTCCTCACACTTAAGTTTTAGTTCTTCTTCCTCTAGATCTTCCTAATCAACCTCCTTCATGGATACCCGATTATTAACACCATGATTTGAAATTCTATCAGGTAATTTAATTTCTTTCCTTTTAACATGCTTGAAATCTATTGCAGGATCCCTTGTTAGTATTTCAGCTAGGAGATACAATCAAGTTTCAATTCTCCAATTCTACCTTAGTTTGGTTATGTTATAACCCTATTGAATCGTTTCTTCCATTTGAATGATAATTTGGCAGTCCCCTTCAATGATGGCTTATGTCCAACCTTTCCTTATTAAGTACTTTATTCATTCAATTAGACCCTCCAATTTAGCCACATTTGTTGTGGCTTTCCCTATATTCCCCCACAGGAGACCCACTATGTCTCCTTTGTTGTTTCTGATGACTCCCCCATATCCTGAAATCCCCGGATTCCTTTTCGAGGCTCCATCAAAGTTTAACTTAAGGTATCCTTTAGGTGGTTGTTTCCAAACTTCTGTGCTTTGGATATTCCTTAGTTTTGTTCTCATTGAAGGTATTCTTTCCAGGATTGAATGATTTCCCCAATCTTGCATGTCCGTCGTTCCACTTTAGCACATCTTTAGGGTCTCCTTCACATAGACCCTCACTCTTGTCCATACTTATTTGTACTTTCTTCTCTCCCATTCAAAGATGTGTTTATTTCTTTCCTTCTGGATTTCCCACATCAATAATCCTAGGAAAATGTCCCAAATTTGATTAGAATCGGGTTTCTTAATGGTTGTTCCATACATTCAATTAAGGCGTTGGTACGGTTTGCATTACATATGCTTTTTCTTTGAAAGGTGGCTTCCCCTTTCTCCCAGAGTCTTGCTGCAAACTCACAATTGTCAAGCAAGTGGTATATAGATTCCCCTTCCTTAATACACATAAAACACCATGCTGGTCCTACGAACCCCCTTTTGACTAGATTCATCCATGTTAGTATTCTTATCTAGATAACTAGCCATATAAATAATGTAAATTTTTGCCGCAACTTTGCTTTCCATAACCTTCCCCACTTTGGATCATATTTAATTTGATTATAACCTTCATGTAGGATGGTGGCTTCTTTTATATTAAACATCCCTCGGGATGACAATCCCCACCTTAATTTGGCCCATGTTCCTTGCACTTTAATCTTCCTTGTCTATAGAGTGTCCCACAAATCATGGACATTCTCGTTTGGGATCCACTACTGCCACCACTCTACTTCCCTCCATATCTAGAAGGGCACATCCGGGTTCCCTAGCTACCACATGTCCTTAACCTTAGTGATATTGAGTCTTTCCAACGTCTCTTGCAATATAGGAAGTTTTATTATCTTTTCCAAACATGGGAGTTGTTGCAATGAATCCGTGAAGAAATTTGTTGCTTTCCCAACAAGAATTTCCTAAAAGCTATGTTGTTTAATTAATTCTTTGTTGCATTGCACCGCTCTCCATATATATGATCCTTGTTTTTCTTCTGCATATCTTATTATCTTCTCTTTATCCCAATATTTTTCATATTTTGCATGTCACATCTTCCCATGGTTGTGTCTTATATGTGACCCAATGCCACCATATTTTTGCACCCAGAACCTCATTGCTCATCTATGGATCTCTGATACCTAAGCCTCCCATCTTCTTTGGGGTACATATTGTTTGACATCCAACCAAAGTCCATTTATGTTGTTCTTCTGATCCTCCCCATAGGAATGACCTCTGCAGACTTCTTTTTTTTTTAGAATTGCTTTTGGTGCTTCTAGGACCGAAAATAGATACAAGGGTAGCGCTTGTAGGACTGAATGAACCATAGTTAACCTCCCTGGAACGTTTAGGGATAGTAAAGTCCAATTGGATAAGTTTTCCTTCATTTTGTGCAACAATTCTTTCCATAAGAGTTTTTTAATCATTGAATCTGAGAGCAGTGCTCCTAGGTATTTTTAAGGGAAAACTCCTCACTTAAAACTTAAAATTATGAGTATATTTCTTTGTGTTATCCCAAGAGTGTTGAGAAAAAATAATTGGGATTTATCTTTGTTGATCTCTAGCTCGTTGGCCTTAAGGAAGTATTCAGGTACCTACTCAAAATATTTGGACTCTTAAACAAAGGATAATCCCATTAACATTATGTCTTCCACGAATTGTGGGTGTTTTTTCCCATGCTCTTCCCTGTGTAGGTGTAGGCCATTGATCGCATTATCTGTAACTCTAGATTTTATGGATCATCCTAGCCCTTCCACCATTAGATAAAATAAGAAGGAAGATAGAGGGTGTCCCTTCCTGATTCCGTGGGGATATTTGAAGGTGGAAGACGAAGTTCCATTCACAAATATTGAAAAAAAATTTGTATATGTAAGCTTCATAACCATATAACCCAATTTTCATGGAACCCATAGGCTAGCAACATTCTTTCAATGAACTTCCAACTTAGTTTGTCATAGGCCTTTGAAAGATCGAGTTTAATTAACATACTTGGGATTTTCTTCTCCTTTTAAGAGTGGATTGTTTAATGTGTGAGGAGAAAGCCATCTAGAATCTGTCTCCCTTCCACGAATCATGCTTGTTCCAAGGATATTAGAAGAGGCATCAAAGGTTTCAGCCTGTTCACTATGACTTTCGATACAATATTGAATATGACATCGCATAATGCTATAGGCCTAAATTTTTCTGGTTGTTCCTTCCCACATTCCTTAGGGATCAAGGATAAGAAGGTCGAATTGAATGGTTGCAGAATCCCTCTAGTTCTCCTTGAGTCCTCCACTATTTCCAAAACTTCATGCTTCAACATCTCCTAGCAAGATTGGAAAAGGTTGGTAAAACCAGCTCATCTTGGTGCTTTACCACCCTCCGTCGTTTTAACTGCTTCCCCAAGTTCTTGCATCACTATGGGTCTCATAATAAGTTCATTGTGTTCCGGCATGACCAAGTTAGGAATAGTTTGTACCACTTTTTCTATATCAATGATTTTATCTCGTACTTTTTCTTCTAAAATATTCCTAAAGAAAGAGCTCAGCTGCATTTCTATTTCTCCTTATGTTTCCACAATACTTCTGTCTTCCATTTTGAGGCCATTAATTATGTTAGCCTAACTATATTGTATGGATGTCTAATGAAAGAAACATGTATTTCGATCTCCTTCTTTAAGCCATCAATTTCTCGATTTATGTTTCCACGATGTTTCCTCTTGGACTTATCTTTTGTTCAATTGATCTATAATTTCCCAATCCTTTTTTTTCCTATCCTCATTTGATCAATTCTCCTAGATTTATGTCTGCAAATTTTCTTACTTCAATTAGAATTTTCTTTTTTCCAAGAATGTGTTTCCAAATGAGTCCTTCTTTCATTTATTTACATTTTCTTTTATATGCTTCAATTTTTGTTGGAATTTATACATCAAGGATCCACTTGGCGAAGAAAAATTACTTCACCACTGATGTACCTACTCAGAGAAGTTTGGATGTAGTATAAAGAACTATTCAAAGCAGAATGGTCGTCGGAGATGTTCTCCCACTCTTTACCACTCAATGAATATGGGACATTGATTCATCCCTGCAGCTTGTAAAACCAAAGCAGATATTTCTCCCCCTCCCATCAAAATCGATTCAAAAACTAGGAATCGATCTAGTCTTGCTGCAATTTGTTTGTCTCTCATGCCCTTGTTGTTCCAAGTGAACGTGTTGTTAGAGGTCATGAAATCTACAAGTTGTAACTGTTCTATAAATTCTCCAAACCCGATATTCTCCCTATTGATTGTTCTTATTCCTCCCTTTTTTTCCTCTAGAGATTTAATTAAGTTAAAATATCCTCCTATTATCCAATGTCTCTACCCAACCCAAGCACTCAATTTTTCTATTGAGGCTAGAAACTCTTATCTCAACGCAACTTGGTATGTCTCCTATACATTAGAAATAATGCCTCTAACACTAGTTCCTATCACATGAAATTCAATCGAGATAATATGTTTCGAAGCTACAAAATTAGACATACTTACTTCGCAGAGGTTCCACCATATTACCACTCCTCCCTTCGTTCGTCTTTAGAACATTTTGATTCCTATACCAAAATCACTGATGGTTTTTCTCGGTCTCTCTTTCTTTTGAGGATTATTCTTTTCCTTACGTTATTCACCCCTCTTACATTGCACGATAAAAATTTCATTTATAGAGGTTTGGAAAAGGATTTGAAGGCATCCTTGATGGTTGGGTATTGACCCGAGGCCACTAGCTTGTCCCCCACATCTCTGATTATCTATCGATTTGTTCTACATCCTTTCTTATCCCCTACCATTTTCTTATCACTGTCTTTTAGGTTTTATGAGATTACTCCTAATTTCTTTGGTGGGGGAGTTTTAAGATTACCTCTCTCAATTGACAGACCTATTGGGATGCAATGTATCATGTTTATATATTTGTGCATGTGTTCTCAATGCCTTCAAAATCCATATCTCCTAATTCTAAATCTTCAGTTTTTTCTTGCCGCATTTCTATGTCATCACTCCCCTCTCATTCTTTCAAATTCCTTTATATTCCTCTGATTTCCTTCGCTTTCGTTTCCTTATCCTTCTATACTAATGTCTACATCTTGGTTCAACACCTCGAACTTATTGGAAACCTAGGGATTTTTATGAATCTTAGGGCATGTTCCTCTCCTTTTGTGGTGTTTCCTATTATTTACCTTGGTAAATCCCTCTGCGTCCTTCTTCTCCTTATTCTTCACTTGTTCTAGTGGTGAGTTAAGGGGACAATCCCTAAATAGGTGACCATGTTCATGGCATCTTCTGCACCAAAAGGGAACATTTTCGTAATCTAGTGTCTGCTTCCATTCCTTGTCATCCCATGACAAGTTTATTACTTCTAGAATCTCTTTTGACAGGTCAATGTAGACACAAATTTATGCATAAGATGAATATTTCACCATTTTTGTTTGTTCATAGGATTTGACAAATTATCCTATCACATTGCCTAAATCTTCTAGAATATTGTCCCTCCAATACTCTACCAATAGAGAATATAGGTGAATCCATATTGGCATTACCGTTAGATCTACCTTGTTTGGGTTGAAGCACTCCTTCCATGGACAAAGGAAGAATCTTGTCAAGTTGAAGAAATAAGGTCCTTTGTCCATTATCGTGTTGTTATCTTCCAGAGGAAGATTAATGTGAAGAACCCCTTTGCTCCTAATTGCAGGTCATAGTTCCCTTTGGCTTTCCATGTCCCATTGATCCACCATGTTAACGTCTTCTCCACTGGCCATATACCATTGAATTTACCTATCAAACCATGGTCTTTCATGTGTTGGATATGTGCTATGAGTCCCTCATATTTTATTTGGACTGATGGTATTGTAGATATCTTGGGCATACATTGCCCCGATGTCCTTGTTTCCATCTTGGATTTCTGCTCAATACTTGCCCTAGTCATTCCTTCTCCTCCCATCCCCAAGGAGGTGTCCATATCTTCCTCAATTTGAACTCCCTTACCTTTTGTTTGTTCATAGGCTTTGACAAATTAGCCTATTGCATTGCCTAAATCTTATGGAATATTCTCCCTCCATTACTCTGACAATAGAGAATACAGGAAAATCCATATTGGAATTACCGTTAGATCTTCCTTGTCTAGGTTGAAGCACTCCTTCCATGGACGAAGGAATAATCTTGTTGAGTTGAAGAAATAAGGTCCTTCGTCCATTATCATGTTCCTATCTTGCACATTGAGGAAGATTAATGTGAAGAACCCCTTTGCTCCTAATTGAAGGTCATAGTTCCCTTTGGGTTCCCATGTCCCATTTACAGTTAGGGAACAAAGTGTAGTTTCACAAGTCTGAGTATTAGAGGCGGAAGTTCAAATATTGACACGTGGAATGCCGTACAAGTTCCCTATTCTATTTCATCCCATAAAAATGTGACCTAGGAGAAAGGTCATATCTCGGGGTAGGAAGATCCAAATGGAATTCCGTAAAAAGTGACATTTTTGGAATGGACTTTAGTGTCACTAGTCCGAGTATCGGAGGCTGAAGTTGAAAGAGTGACATCTGGCACGCTGTACAATTTTGCTATGATGTTTCATCCCATAAATAGGTCATGTTGGGAAACTTAGCATATCTCTCTCATGGATAATCCAATGAAGCTCAAATATTTGGGGTTGGAAAGATGATAGGTCAGGCTACAACAGGCCATAGTTTCAGACCCTGATAATCTGAAATTTCAGAGATACACCAGAGACAATGAGGAACATATGAAATAGATCAACGGAGGAAATCAAAGAAGAGGAGGAAGAAGCTCAAACTTAGGGTTTTCAATTTGTTTAGGTATGGCATGACTTGATACAATGTTGGAGACACCTGATGCAACATTCAAAACTTTTAAAATGTATTTGGAATCCATTCATCATAGATATTAATCTTCCATCAAAATGTTGTGGGAGGAAGGAGATTGAAAATTAGGGTTTCCAAGTAAGAAGAAACCTTAGCAAAGTTGGGAGACTCATAGGGAAAAAATGAAGGAGGTTTTGATTGGCACTGGTATTCTATCATCCTATCACCATGAACCTATATAATGTGTTTACAAGTGATATACCTTGGATTATTAGGGTTTTACCCTTATAGAGAAGACTACAAGCAATCTCGACAAGTATGACTTGAGGAGATGCAGGTATGTTTTGAAATCTGTTTCATTTATTCGATGATTAAGTTCATGATATGTTTGTCTTCATATTATTGAGGTTAGTACAATCATGATTAATTTTATACTTGTCTGATCACCTTAGTAAAAGTATGAATGCATGTGAATGATAGAAGACATTCATTGATTACCGTTATGACACTTATGATTGTACTAATGCACTTGTGGTGTTGCATGAGGATGATGCTCTCTACTAACATGAAAGGTACATGAAGAAATACAAATCAAGTTCTAGATAAAGAATATATGACCATGATTACATGAATAAAGAGACTCATCCATAGTCTTTGATCACATAGAAGCTCTACTTACGAGGTATGTATGATTTGGTTCTACTATGCTTAGCAGTATGACATATGCAGTTTACTAGCACAAGGTCTCTAAATCATTGAAGAGAACAAAGAAGATATTGTTTGGGTATGTTAGACATAACTAGCAAGCATGCTAATCCAAGGTTATAATGTTTTTAATCTTATTGAGATTTTACTAATGAATGTGTGATTATGTATGATATCTTGAGGATGACACAATGATGAAACTAGTGCACACTTAAGCATGCATAGTGGTACATGATGGATAGAAGTTCGAAGACATAATCATGATGCTATCATAAAGGGAAAATAGAGATCAAGATGGAGGCAAACCACACAAACATAAAATCTAAGTATTTGAGTTGTTATTACTTCTTGAATCTCTGAATAGTTAATGATATTGCTCGTACTAGTTGTATGCATATTTGTATTCCTAGAATAAGGAAATATAACATGCATAGTGTAAGCATTCATATAGCATTGAACAATATACAACTAATATGCATATCATGGGTAAGCTGGACAAACATTCCATTGTTGCTTGTCTAGAATAAAACCTCTTTGCTAGCATGCAAAGAGTTGTGCACGCTCTTGATAGTATGTTCTGGTAGAGATGGAAGGCATATAGATAGCCAGTATATGCATACATGATATGGAAAAGTGTTGTGCTAAAGTATTTGTCAAGATAGTTGCATAACTATGTGAATCATATCAGTATGCATAATAGGTTATCATTCAAATGTCAATATTATTTGATAATTATGAAGTGTTACTAATCACTTAATTAAATTTGATTTGTAGGAAAGATCATGTACTATGATCTACAAAAGAAGGATGATGAACACTTGTTCCGAAGAAGAAGTGATGACTATTCAATAAGAATACTTAAAAATCAAACATACTATAGAAGTACAAAGCAAGGCTTGTGGTTAGAGGATTCTCTTAGAAAGAGGGAGAGGATCATGATGAGATATTTGCTCCAGTGTCTATAAACACTTCCAGAGATAGATTACACCCATGGATGACAAGACCGTTCTCTTGAATTGTGTTATTGAAGAAGAAGTGCATATCGGGCAAACTCCTAGGATTTGATAGAGAATCACATTATTGAAGAAGGCTTTGTACGGGTTGAAAAGGTACCCAGGATCGATAGTCATTTGACGAGCTTGATGATCACCATGTGTGATGCTGATTTAAACCTCTTTTTTACAAGGTTGAAGATGGTTTCTATGTACAGATGACATGCTTCTCTCAGATGGATGTAAGAAGGAACTACTCTCCATAGAGTTCGAGTGATCATGAGGCTCATATCAGTAGACCCATCTGACAAGAGATGACACAAATAGACATGCAAAAGATCACTCAATGTAGAGTGTGCATGATGTTTAGCCACAGAGGGAGGACAATAATCAGACGTAGAAAACTCCACTTCAGAGGGAGTGTATCTCAGAGTTAAAGAATCTTGGAATGATTCTTGTGATTAGATATGTGGCTCCGATCAGATGAGATTTTTCCTTATCCAAGGAAAATTTGAAGTAGAGATATGGGATGATGGACAGTGGTTTCTACAATTTATGGATAGATGACTGGTTCGTTGATGTATTTGATTAATACTAAGCCAGATATATTCTTTGTTGTGAACACCCTAAGTCAGTATTTAGTTGACCCTAGACATGTTCACTTGGTAGATGCAAAGCATGTGATGAGGTACCTGAAAGGTACAATAGACTTTGGTATATACTATGTTGGAGATCATGACTATAGATGCATATTGGGATGGAAGTGTCTCAGACAAGAAAAGCACCTTAGGTGGATGTTATTGTCTCGGATCCGTCATGATCTCATGGTTAAGTAGGAGGCAGTCTTGTGTGGCTCTCAGCACAGCTAGAGCAGAGTATATAGTAGCTTGTTCTGCTAGTTGTGAAGCCATATGGCTTCATAAGTTGATGTCAGGTCTATTTTATCTAGATTTGGATACCATGGTGATTCTATGTGACAACCAGAGTTGTATAAAGATGACGGAGAACCCAATGTTCCATGACAAGTCAAGCCACATAGAAATCTGATATTTTTATTTACGAGATATGGTACAGAAGGGATCTATAAAGCTCCAGTATGTGAGCACTAATGAGCAAGTTGCTGATGTGTTGACTAAGCCTCTATCTCGAGTAAAGTTTGAGTATTTCAGAGACAAGCTTGGTGTAGTTTGAAAGGACCTTCCTCGAAAGGGGGAGCAGTGTTGATGTTGATGATGATGTTGTAGTAGGATTGCATCATATGTGGACACATGTCCTAAAAGGATCCGTAGACCCTTGTCTCTGAGAAAGATGTTGATGATGATGTTGCAGTGGGATTGTATCATCCCTAGACACATGTCCTAGAAGGATACATAGACCCTTGTCTCCAAGAAACATGTTGATGATGTAGTGGGATTGTATCATCCCTGGACAAATGTACTAAAAGGATCCATATACCCTTGTCTTCGAGAAAGATGTTGATGATGATGTTGCAGTAGGATTGTATCATCCCTGGACACATGTCCTAAAAGGATTCGTAGACCCTTGTCTCTGAGAAATATGTTGATGATGATGTTATAGTAGGATTGCATCATCCATGGACACATGTCCTAAAAGAATCTATAGACCCTTGTCTCTAAGAAAGATGTTGATGATGTTGCAGTGGGATTGTATCATCCCTACACACTTGTCCTAAAAGGATCCATAGACTCTTGTCTCCGAGAATGTGATGATGATGTCGTATTGGTAAATCCTAGATTTGATCTAGGTCACATCCAGTATGAAAAAGGACTGGCACTGTTGTTGGGATTATATCTTCCCTGGACCTTAGTGCTAAAGTGATCCAGAGACCTCTGCCCCCGAGAATGTGGTTGGATTGTATCTTCTTTGGACCTTTGTCCTAAAGTGGTTTAGAGACCTTTGTCCCCGAGAATGTGGTTGGAGTGTATCTTCCTTGGACCTTAGTCCTGAAGTGATCCAGATACTTTTGTCCTCGAGAATGTGGATAGGATTGCATCATCCTTGGACTTATGTCCTAAAGTGAGAGGGAATGATCATCCCGTAATTGGATCAGGATTGCATCATCCTTGGGATTACGTCCTAAAGTGAGAGGGATTGATCATCTTGTAATTGGATCATGTGTGTTGCAAGTTATGCTGCGATGATCATGTTGTTGATCAAAAGATCAAGATGATGATGTTGTTGTTGATCGAAAGATCTAGATGATGATGTCTTTGTTGATCGAAATACCGAGATGTTGATGATGATATTGATCGAAAGATCAAGATGATGTTGTTACTAATCGAGAGATCAAGTGTTGTTGATGATGATCTCTCTCCTTTCTCCTACAGTTGATGTTGATGTTGTCAATAGAATACCCTTCTCGTTAAGGGGAAGTGTTGAAATATTCTAACTTCGAAGAATATTCTATTGTATTTTATTATTGTAATTTATTCAAAGATTTTTTATTCCTCGATCAGGATGTTATTATTGTAGTTGGTCATCATAGAGTCATGAGATAAATCCTCCCATGTAAGTTGGGGCAATGGATCCCCTAAAGTCAAACGCAATGGGGTTTTTAATTCCCTTAGAGGAGTCGGCCCAGTCAACATTAGTTGAGTGGTAAAGTTAGTTGAGGCCGACATGTCAAGTTGTAAAATTAAAGTAGAAGTGAATGTATAAATAGAGAGCTAGGCTCTCTCATTTATTCATTCATTCACACACACACTCACTTATGTAATTCACAATGGAGAGAGAGAGAGATATCTGCAAGGAGAAGGAGTACTTCTTCGGGGTTTTGTCTTTGTACTTTTGATCATCTATATTGAGGAACTTTTGCTGGGTTTTCTTCCCCTACAGGGTTTCCCAGAATCAATTTGTGTCTCTTGTGTTTATGTTGTGCTTGTTATTCTTTAAGTGATCTTGTATATGCTATTGTTGTGAAATTGAGATGACCAATGATGTTATCTATCTTAGCATATTGAATCTTAACATATCACACATACATGTTGATAATTGTTGAGATAATTGACATATGATATTTTATCACACATACAATCCCTAAATAGGTGACCATGTTCATGGCATATTTTGCACCAAAAAGGAACATTTTCGTAATCTAGTGGCTGCTTCCATTCCTCATCATCCCATGACAATTTTATCGCTTCTAGAAGCTCTTTTGATAGGTCAATGTAGACACAAATTCACGCATAAGATGTATATTTCACCATTTTTGTTTGTTTATAGGCTTTGAAAAATTAGCCTATTGCATTGCCTAAATCTTCGAGAATATCCTCCCTGTAATACTCTGCTAGTAGAGAATACAAGAGAATCCATTTTGGCATTACCGTTAGATCGTGAAAAACACATTAATGGATTGATACTATATAGTGGTCTTATACAAAGATTCAATTACATAGAAATTTTAAACTATGTGAATATGTAATTTGGAACAATAGTGAATGTAGCTAGCATTAACATGAGATTGTACAACATGTGTTTGGCTAAAGAATAACTAATCATATTTTTCAAATGTTCTAAAACTATTTATGTTCTAAAACATAAATAGTTAATCTACTCACTATTTATGTTTTCCCATGACTAGATATGTTTATGTTTTATGTTTTGAGAAAAGATTTAAAAGAAAAGAAAATTTAATAAATTATAAAAAAATATTTACTTGCCTCAATTTCATAAGTTTTCTTCCTTAAGAATTAACACTCTTAATCCAAAAGTTTAAAAACATAAAACAAGCTTGAAAAATATTAAGAAGTGAGACCACCTTAGTTCAAGATTTAAGCAATGCTTTAGATAAGATTTAAGGAATGCTAAAAAGTTGAAGGCCATCACACGTTGTGGAGGTTATTAATAGGCTTTAATTATGTGGATTCATTTCCAATCAAGTTTGTGAACATTTGATGTGTGGATAGATTTGTAAAATATGTAACTATATTATTAGATGATTGATCATTTTAGGTAACATTAAAATGTGGCATGTGATATATGATATACAACTTTTTAATTGTCTCATTTTGAGTAAGGGTAAATTTATACTATATATAATTTTATATTTTTTAATATAATATTTTGAAAATTTGATGATTCCAAGCATTACAGCGATAGGATTTTTTTATTTTAGAATTTAGTGTGGACTACAACCTATGCTTTTCTAGGATTATATGGAGATAAGACAAGTGCACTTTCCAGATTGATTCTATGGCAGTCCCTCAAAATTCCAAATTAACAAATATAAAAAGAATTAAAAATAAGTAGTAGATGATGAATGGATAACTAGTAGCTCATGAATGAAGAACCAACCATTGATGCAAGATAACTATAAGAATGTGAGAGATAAAAAGAATATAAAAAAAAATTCATGGTGATGGTTGAAGAATGTGAGATAAACATATAACTTGTGCTTTATTGATGTTCACCAACCACAAATTAGTGAGTATGCTAATAAACACTAAAATGGATAAATTTTTATAAATTGTAAATAACAAATAAAATATATAAAAAAATGGTAACCATTCTAATTAAACAAAAAGAACTTTATTTAAAAAAAAGGCGAAAATTCAACCAGAAATGTCTTTCTCTTTAAAATCAGATCCTTTTCCTTCACAAATCACATTCATTCATTTTTTATTATTATTATCATTATAGTTAAAAACATACTAAGATAGACTTAAGATTACTTCTTCCCGTTTTAATTAGAGGTGGGATGATTATATTAAACAACCTCTTCTAGCATCTAGAGTACACAAAACTATCATTTTATAATGGCAAACCAAATGATTAAATTATTACATGGCGTGGATTTGTCTAGATAAGCAATTCCTATCACTTACGAAATTATGAGATTACGAGTTGTCAGATTCTTCGCCGCCTGAGGGTTCATCATCGGTGCTATCAGAGAGTTCAGATAGTGGGTAGTCATTGATATCTCCAACGTCATTGCGGAATCTGTTAGACCATACGCAACAAATTCCCCGATTATTTGTCGTGAAAATCTCGTGGGTTCTCTCATCATATGCAAATCCTTTAATTCGAAATGCCAATGCTACCTGTCTGATTCGTGAACAGTTTGAAATATCTGAGCTAATCTTTGCCAAGCATTGTCCTGTAAGAATGCTGCTAACATTGATGCCGTACAAATCTTGACCTATCTCGCAAACAGAAATGATAATATCCTCCGATTTTGTAATGTGAGAACCTTTGGAAAAGCCACTGAACCAAACTACTCGGTGGTCCTGAAGTGTGGCTAGAATCTCACCTTCTAGATTACAAACGCGAACTTTTAGGATTGTCGAATCGTAGCAGATGAACTTGGAGCTTTTAGTTAAATAGTAGGGCTGGCACGTTGCATGAATATTTGTTCTCTTTATGTAAACAGGATTTTCGCAACTTATGTCTACTACGTCCAGCGGTCTGTATGCTTGTTGCACAACCATTCTATCATTGCCACAAAGTAGAACGAATTCTATCACTGCCACTGCCAGCGGTCCGCGTGCTTGTTGCACAACCTCAACATCGAGAGGGAGAAAAAACTCTTTACGAAGTTTTCCATTGCGTTTGCAATAAATTCGGAAGAGAACTGATTCCTCGAAGATTCTTTGATGGATCAACATGTCCATATTTTCTGGACTTCCAAATGTAAATCCAGGAAGAGGACCGCGATTGTTATTAACAGCTGCCTGGATTTGGTATTGTAAACTGCTACTTGGTTCTGCTACTGGTATTGTAAACAACAGATTGTATTCTCTTAATTCATAAAACATGAACACTTTTTCTAACCGATTATAAATCATGCACCTGCAATTTCGAATATCAACATCCGAATCATATATCAATATGCAGGACTCATCTTGAAAGAGCTGTTTGTAGCTTGTAGTTAGTCCTGCTTTTATGGATGGTATGTCAATGCTTAGAAACCTTCGTTGCCCGGTCGCCCTATCCCTAGACATCATTATCAATGAATTATTATGGGGATTGTAATAGATATTTTCGAACCAAGGCAGTACGTTCATTATCGGCCTGTTGTCACCATCAGTAAAAACGGAGATTTGGAATGGATCTACCTGTCGCCTGAATGGAACAATACAGGCCATGTCGGAATTGATATAATGAATAACACATATTGTGTCGTCGGCCATGACCAATCGGGTATCAACATAAGTCATCCCAATATGAAAGCCTTGTACATGATAATCCCCTAAAATGTTTGGTAAAATATTGGGTAACTTCTTGATGTCGTATTCGCCCAACTGGCGATCGCGCAGGACGTGGAAGAGATTAATAGAAGATGAGTATCCTCTTACTTCTTCTTGTTTCTGTTGAGGTTGGACTTCATTGAGGAGATCAGCTATCCCATTCGCAGCTATGTCTGGTTGTGTCCATGACATAAGATTTTCTTCATTTTCCTCCCTCGGCCTCTTCTTTTCTGCGGTGGCTTCATCTTCTTCATTTTCCTCCCTCGGCCTCTTCTTTTCTGCGGTGGTTTCATCTTCTTCATTTTCTTCCCTTGGCCTCTTCTTTTCTGCGGCTCCATTACTGCCGTGGCTTCATCTACTTCTATTTCCTCCCTTCGCTTTAAATGGTCTTCTATTTGCTTTTTATTCTTTAAATGGTCTGCCATGCCGTGCTCTTTCACTCCCCCTATGTGATAGATTTTATAATAGCAGGAGTATATTTGGTTTCAATTATTTTCAGCAGAAACGAATCAAGGTCGCTGTAAGATTAACCATTCACTGAAACAAAGAAGAGATATAAAGAGTATGATCAAACCAGATAATAAGAGTAATGTCGTTAAAGAGATCAAGACCGAGTCTCTCCGAAGGTAGAGAAGCCCAGAAAATACATCTTTTGAAAGAGCTTGCTTGATTTGCAAATGAGATTGACATCCTTCTTATTTATACTTTCATGAGTCGACCTTTTCTCCGTTGTGCTATTTCCATGAGTTTTGGTACTTTCTAGAATTTTTCGGGGATTTCTTTGGTTTTACTATTTTTGTCGGCTCTCTAAAACTTTCCAAGAGTGTTTTTGGTTTCCCTACTTTCTGGAGTTTTCTAAAGTTGTTTTTTTGGTTTTCCTACTTTCGGGAGTTTTCTAAAACTTTAGAAAGGGTAAACTATCGAAAGTGGAAAGGTTGACCATCCACAATAAAAGAAAACCAACCGGTTGTAAAACCCCTCTTGCAAATAAAACCCACAAAATTTGCATTAAAAAAATGAAAAATAACATTTTTGAAGGAGATGGATCTCCATCGTAGCTGAACACCTATTGAGGTAATTAGAAAAGAAACAATATATATATATATAGAGTATTTTTACGTATTCTAATATGCATGTTTGATTAACATAATTGTTTTGTGAAATTTATTTTTATAATTGACAAAATGTAAATAAAAACTTATCCATTTCTCTCAAAGATTTGTGGTACAATTAGAGACATGCTAGAGATGGACATATAAGGTGTACCTTATTTGAGTAACTTTATCAAAGCCCTCAAGGATGAATTCTATCATGAGATAGACAACTTTGTGCCACTAGAGAGACCACGTTTTTCATGTAAACTTTTAAATTATATATATATATATAAGCATTTATATCTATTCCCTATGTACATTTGACTGAAATAATTTTTTTAGTTAATGTAATTCTATAATTGGAAAAATGCAAAAAAAAATTCCCTCATTTTCAAAAACATATTTGCACCTATGTTTCCAAACAACAAACAAGAATGAAATCCTCAAACCTTGTTGCACACTATTTCGTGCTTATATAAGACCCAAGATCTAGAATTTCTTAGCAAAACTATTCTCTAATGCAACCTCCCTTTCAAAATAGTTGCATGCTCAAATAAACCAAATTTTTAGTCAATACCTCAAAAAATAACAACCTAAAAGGAGGTGCTTCAACGTCGAACAAAAACCTTCACCTCAATAAATAACGCTTCTTAGTAAACCTTATGTAAAATGCCCCAGAAAAAATGGTTATGTTATTAGATAGTCATCCCTGTCACATTGTAAGAAAGAAGATAAATATTTGGTCGATTAACAAAGGGCATTCTAGAATACTAGACCTATTGCTCAATGCTACATTCCCCTAGGTAATGACACTATTATCTAGGGAACAAACCAAGTTTCCTTGAATGACTTTACCCATGGAGTAAGACTCAATTCCCTACAAGGCTTGTCAATAGGAGTAGGAGATGAAGTGCCCTTCCTCTTGTTGGACATAATTGTAATGTCCCCTCCCATCATTCCAGCATGATAGAGAGGACGTGACACTAAATTCGGGCATCTAACCCCATGTCCATTAAGTAAAAACTCATTGATAAAAAGACATATACATGTGCATGTTATAGAAACACAGCGGAATTAAAAATCATGTTTAATATCTAACATACATTCAACATTTCTGTGACAACCATTAAATAAAGACATTGCAGAATTTATAAAAGAGAATACTTATCTTAACAGAGTAGTCCCAAGCAACTAGCTATGCATCTGCAACGTTCCACCCAACCATAGGCCAGCTGTGCTTATCAACCTCTTGATACAACTGCCACCCCCGAGCTGGGCATGATCTCTATAAGGAACTAGGGAACAACATACTAACACATAGCCAAGTATACACCAAGATGAGCCAAGCCAATCTACAATTGGGTTTATCAGGCTGCTAGGAAATGGAAAGGAAGAGTGGCTAAGCTAGTGAGCTCAAGCACAGAGCCAAGGGTAACCATACAAGATCTATCTAGCTTGGCACCCACAATACCTACACACCCATCACAAGGAAGTATTCTTTCCACTGATGTACAGTCCCTCAAGCCATACCTTCCCCATCTAGTGCTCTCAGGGTGTGCATAGAAGAGTAGCCAAAGCCCTCTTGATCTTCTTGAGAGGTTATCTCCCCCACTAGGTTTATCAAGCCCTCTCTGTCCACTACCACTCCAATCTCTCGCTTACAGTCTCCAAATCAGACAAGGATGCACATAACAGAGAAACCACAATTGCTGGGCATGAGGAAAAACGTTTCTTCAGTGGGATGTCCAAAGAGGGGGCTTCTATCAATTTAGAAAAAAGTCGGAAAGCCCAAAAATGTAATGGGAATTGGGGAACAACCCTGGAGAGCAGAAATCGTTTTCAGAAAAATGCCCATGGGTATTTTGGGGCAAAAACGACCTCCATCACAGTCCCAAATCGTGGCCCTTCTCTCCCAGCTGCTGTATATTCCAGAAACGACTCCGAGGCATGAAAAATGCAGGAAAAATGGTGAAAAACGTGATGGGGAAAGACCCAGTAGTTCAGACTGCATGAGAGAGGAAAGACTATGGGTTCAGAATGGCTTTGGGCACCATTTCGTGGGTGTTTTCTTGCCCAAGAAGCAAAAATACGAAGTCCCAGGTTGATGGCTTGCCCATACACGAAATTGGCTGCCATACCTCTTCATTCCCAAGGCATTAACCACCTCGACCAATTCTTGGAAGAATTAAATGATTGGGTGCATAACCCAAAATGGGTAGTTGGTGGTTTATGGGTTTTCTCACTGACACATGGATTAAAACCATTGGCTCAAGGGTTTGAATAATTTCCCTCCCTATTCCTTGTAGAATCATGCCCCATCTCTTTGTTGCATTGCATAGCTAGTTGTGGGTTTTTCATTAAAATTCATATTTACATGATGTCTTATTTACATTGTGCCTATCTAGCACAAGAACCATAGGCATCTATTTTTCTAATTGCCGATAAATAAAACGCTATATCAATGGTGGGGCCTTGGCCTTGAGCTCCTCACCATGATTAAATAACAATATTTACATCATTTACAATTTAATGCAAAGGGGGTCAAAATGGGGACATTACAATAACCAACAAACTTCCATCAATAACTAGGCTTGCTCACCTCATCTCATAGTTGTTGAGCTTTGGCGAGGTGTGGATAATGATGGCTATAATATTCATAGACTCCAAAAAAGGAACACATAGCGTTAGTATATAATTGAGGATTATTTCCCTTCTTGGTGAGTTAATTAGGATATTAATTTGCGGGATTTGGGTCACCTCCAATATTATCAAAAAGCCTAGGGGTTTTTCCCCCACCTTCTAGGTCATGGTTTTTTCTTTGTTATTCTCCTTGTTCTTTTTGTTAGTATGTTTAGGCTATGTAGTTTGGTTATTGGGCATAGTCTGAGTGAGTGTGTTCTACTAAGCATGAGAATATCAGGTTTTTGAAAAGGGGGATCTTGAGTATGGTTCTAGAGGGGAGGTCCTAACAATGGGCCAAGGAATTGATATTAAGGGTTGAAGTCCATTGGGGTCACATTTAGATGTGAACATCACTTCTTTCCAGGTTGGTTCTTGAAATATCTCTTACCTACCATAGCTAAGGATGTTGTTTCTTAATAGTCATAAAAGAAAGATGAATCTATTTTAAATGTTCAACAATATGATTTGACCTATGCTGAATTTTGGTATTTGTATTATATCATTGCACCGAGAGGAGTGAGGTGCTCTATAGCTCAGTATGAGGGATATGTTGTAACGTTTGTGCCTAACAAAACAATTAAAAAAATTCATGTCGGATCATAAAATAAAAAATTATGGAAAGTATTTAAAAAATAGCCATGTTGGCTCATAAAATAAAATATTATGAAAAGTAATTAAAAAATTGATGCTCGTCTATAAAATAAAAAATTTAAATTTAAACCGGATCTATCAATCAAGAGATCAAATTTCTTGAGTTTAAATTAAAAAACAAATTACACCTCAAGAAATTGGATCCCTCTCGGTGCTTGATAGATCCAAGTTTGAAATGGATCTATGTTGGTCTATGATTCACACCCTAGTGAATCATCTTGTATAGACCAGTCATGGACCTCCCATTTCACAGATGGAATTATTGGTATAGTAGCATCTACCTCTAGTCCGTACACTGAAATTCCCTTTCCATGTGAAATTTTCTATATGTTAATTCCATTAGTGATGATTTGAATTATCTAATTAAAATAAAACACAAGGGTGACTGCAAGCTAATGAGGGTCACTTTTGGTGCGTTATATGTAATAGAAAACAGAAAAATCAGGCATCCCTCAACTTACTTGGATTTTTGAGATACTTACACAGGATATCTTGCATTAAGTAAAGAAGATGAAAGGGTAGTAAATTGAATCACGGTTCCGAATATATAAGTATAATGTGTTCAAAATTTACATAACTATGTCAAATTTCATATTTTCTAACAGTTACTTTTTCTTTTTTTGGAAAATGATAAGGTATATGTTTTTGTGGCTGTAGCTTTTGAGTGATTAAATGATGGTTTCTAACTACAAAAATTGGTATACATGTAGAGAAAACGTAGAACTAGTGCAACACTATTTTTCCAAAATTAAATGTTTAATTTTTATTTTTTTTAATTATCTAAGTGATCAAACCTCGAGAATGGTACGTCAAATGTGGGTGCAACATTTGAAGGTCTTAATGCAATCATTTTGACTTGGATTTTTTATAGCATGTAGAGGTCGATGTCTACTAGTGCAACATACATTTTTTTTTAAATGGTTGTGAAATGAAAAAGTTATGAAAGAAACACTAACAACTTGTTTTTTGACTTAAGGAGAGATGATACAAGAAATTATGAAAAAAATAGAAAAAATCAATATATATATATATATATATATATATATTTAATTAAATATTTGGAATCTGCATAAAAAATTATATCTATACCTAAAATTTTGTTAAAAATGGTTGTGTATGTCATGCTGTAAGGAAAGACGGGTATTTTTAGAAAAATGGTGGAAATTCCCAATTAGCTATGGTTTAGCACATTCCATAGCACAGGTTTGGTAAGTTTGAACCAACCACATAGGACCGTGGATTACACGCAAGCGCATGCGGAGGCATGTTTTAGGCGCAAAGGAACGCTCGCGCATTATATTTAAATTCAAATATTTTTTTGCGCACTTGGTGTCAGAAGAAATGCTCGAGCATTTTTGTATCTCCAAAATGATCGAGTGTTATTATTTACATAATGCTAGAGTGGTGTTATTTACATAACTCTCAAGCATTATGTAAATAATACCGCTCGAGCATTATGAACCACATAAATTATTTGTTTTAAGTGTTGAATGAAGATAAAGGGTGAGAGAGAGAGAGAAGGGATACGAGAGGGGGAGCAAGGGACATAAATTTAAGGAGTTGGAGAGAGGAATAATGAGGGAGGGAAATTAAAGTCCTAAACCCATAATTCCTAAATCCCAAACCCCCTAAATACCTACACCCCTAAGAACCTAAGCCCTTAACACATAATCCCTTACCACTTTAACCCTTACCCCATCAATAGTCGATCCCTAAATCCATTAACCTATAAATATATTACTCCTTAAATACCTAGTCCCTTAATTAAGCCCTTATCTCCCCTCATCGTTTTCCTTGTCGTCTAACGTCCTAAGTCCTTAATGATATAACACCTAAGCCTTAATTTCTAACCTCTTAAAACCTAAGATTCACAAATATCCAAAGATTCTCATGTATATAGCAAGGTTTGTTACAACTAAAAAAAAATTCAAGTACAATTGATATCTTCCCTAAAATACATTATAAACAAAGACTCTAAATGGCCTATAGAATCCAAAAAAATTCATGCCGCAACAAATAATAAGATATCAAAGTCCTTTCTAATATTAGAATTTTATTCATCAATAACAATGTTTACCCCTCCTCTAGGCTCTAGCCCTTGCTGTACCCGAAATATCGAAGTTGGTCCTCCAAGGACAATAGTCAATACCTTATAGTTTTGATGAAACTTCCCAATCCAAGTTTTAATGTAGGGTAGAGAATCTTCCCATGTTTAATAAATGTTTTTACTTGAGTGAAGGGTGCATTTTGGTTAAGGTCAATATAAAGGATTTCAACAATAGGCTCTACCAACATCAATCCCATAATACCACACATGATAGAATCCAGTCGAAACCTTGCAATCCTAAAAGATTGAAAACTATTTAATTCTATTGAATTCTAGATCCCAAACCACTATAAACAAATATGTAAAGTTTCTCATGTGTATATAGAAAGAGTGCATACAACTAAAATAACATTAGGTGAAATCCATATATGCCCCAAATTGCATATAAAAAAAGATGTTAAATGCTCTATAGTGTTCAGATATCCACATCATCTATTTCGGGATACATCATCTATTTCAGGATCTTGCATGATCTATTTCAGGATATTATCTATTTCAGGATTCCTATTTCAGGATATGATCTATTTCAGGATTCTGCATGCACAGGCATGCATCCCAGTCACCAGTTTGATGCCTCCAGCACCTTATCCACCTTCTTCTAGCACCCGGGAGCCACCTACCACAGAGTTTTAGCCCTCCTAAGCTGAAAGGCGCCCTCTTCTCACCTACTGCCAGAGAAGGGCGCACTTGTTCACCTACCACTGCAGATTCACTCCAGTTACATTCAGTTAGCTCCGATTCTCCCTGATTTGAGGCTAGTTTCACTCCCGACTGACTGTATCACTTCCGTTTGACCTCCAGTTCGATTAGGTGACTTGTTCTGACTTCAGTTAGCCTCCCATGCGCCCCCACTGAGCCTCCAGATCCTATATCAGTGCTACACACTTCAGTTACATTTATTATGCTCAGTTAGACTCAGATTGACACCTGGATGACTGGTTGTTGTGATTGATGAGTACCACCGATGATTTATGAGGACTCCTAGACAGAGTCAAGCTACTCCATTCAGTGATTCGAATGGCCTACTTAGTCAATTCGAATTGCTCATTGACAGCATTGGATTGTGACAGTTTGTATTGTAATTCATTCACCCTTTCTGGGATAGAGAGCACTGCTGCATGTTTTGCACAGTTTTGCACCATTTCTTCTATGTTCATCTGTTGTGACTGATTTATTTGTTCATTAGATCTGCTGTGACTAACTTTACATGGTATCAGAGCCATTGTAGGAACAAGATCTCTTTTCTACAGGTGTTTATACAAGAAGATTTGACTGAATTGCTAAAAATTGCAAAAAGTTTGGCATGAGATATCTCAAGGGCATTCGCTCCTGTGCATGCAAAGCTTGAAAAATATTCCAATACCACTCCAGAAGCTTGAGTTACCACATAATTCCTGGATCTGATACATTGGACCTATTCAACATTGCTTGAAATCCAATCCCAGGTGTGATGCAACTCTCAAAGGGTGGATTGTTCGACCTTATTGTGGTTGTTTTTATGTGATTTGCAGGTTTCTTACTTCCTCCATGTGCATTCGCTAATGCAAAGATGGAGACTTATTCTTCACAAAACATTCTTACTCCATTCAACTATGATGAATGGAAACCAAAGATGATTGCATTCTTGAAGAGACAATGTCTTTTTGATATGTGCATTGGTAATACAAGAGATTTTGATTCCGATGAAGAGAAGAATGATTGGCTCAATGATTGTGATAGAGCTTTTGGAGCAATATGTCTTGCTATGTCTCCTTGTATGCGCTACCTCATTAAGCTTGCTGAAAATCCAAGTGATCTATGGGTCCAACTTGACAGAGAATTTGGAAAGCAGGAAGAAGAGGATCATGCTAGTCTTTTGGGGAACAAGCTCAGTGAGATCTCCTTATGTGTTCTTTCCGATCATGTGTTGGCCTCAACAATTGTTCAAGATGAAGAAGAAACTGTAGATTCAACACTCATTCTCTCAAAGTCTTCTATTTCGAATTCTGAGCAAGATAAACAAGCTCATACTCTAGATTCCGAAGAGGTTCTTGAATCCTCTCTTTCACATGAGTTTGTCGGCATGCGGAATAATGATCTACTTGATGTTTTGGAGGTAAAATCTGATTTTGGAGGTGAAGCATTCGCCCTCCTTGATTGCATGCCTTCTATAAACTTATGTTCTATCATTTGCAAAGTTTCTCAGAGTTTTAATGAAGATGAAGAGCACTACCATTCGCTTGAGTTCAATTCTCATGCATTTTTTGCTGATTTTGGTTTTGATCTCACCCTTGTTGGTTCAAAGGAGATCTCAAGAAACCATTCATCTATTTTTGGAGCTGATTTAACTTCTATTGATAAGAAGTTCAAGTTTCAAGATCTATTTGATCCGATTGGAGCTATTCCTACCTCACTTGGTTCGAATCACAGGTTCCAGGATCATCCTCATATTTTCAGATTTGTTCTCACCATTTTCGGTATGAAGAGCAAGTTCATAAAGTCTCCACATTCGCTTGCATCCACTGATGGAGAATTCAAGCACATGTTTTTGGAGCATAATCCATTTACTCCCAAGAGTAAGATACCTCCAGACATATCTATTTGAGTTTGGAGTAGTTAAAACTTTTGGTGTGTTACAGTTCATTTTGAGGGGGGGTATTTTTCCCATGAGGTTTTCCCCATTTCTTTGGTTTATTTACTGTTATTAGTTTGGATTATTATTGTATTGGGGTGACCTTTGGTCTTAGTTACCAGGGCCCCACATTATTTTAGTTGGCACATCATAGTCTAGCTTGAGGGGGGGTGTTCGGATATCCACATCATCTATTTCGGGATACATCATCTATTTCAGGATCTTGCATGATCTATTTCAGGATATTATCTATTTCAGGATTCCTATTTCAGGATATGATCTATTTCAGGATTCTGCATGCACAGGCATGCATCCCAGTCACCAGTTTGATGCCTCCAGCACCTTATCCACCTTCTTCTAGCACCCGGGAGCCACCTACCACAGAGTTTTAGCCCTCCTAAGCTGAAAGGCACCCTCTTCTCACCTACTGCCAGAGAAGGGCGCACTTGTTCACCTACCACTGCAGATTCACTCCAGTTACATTCAGTTAGCTCCGATTCTCCCTGATTTGAGGCTAGTTTCACTCCCGACTGACTGTATCACTTCCGTTTGACCTCCAGTTCGATTAGGTGACTTGTTCTGACTTCAGTTAGCCTCCCATGCGCCCCCACTGAGCCTCCAGATCCTATATCAGTGCTACACACTTCAGTTACATTTATTATGCTCAGTTAGACTCAGATTGACACCTGGATGACTGGTTGTTGTGATTGATGAGTACCACCGATGATTTATGAGGACTCCTAGACAGAGTCAAGCTACTCCATTCAGTGATTCGAATGGCCTACTTAGTCAATTCGAATTGCTCATTGACAGCATTGGATTGTGACAGTTTGTATTGTAATTCATTCACCCTTTCTGGGATAGAGAGCACTGCTGCATGTTTTGCACAGTTTTGCACCATTTCTTCTATGTTCATCTGTTGTGACTGATTTATTTGTTCATTAGATCTGCTGTGACTAACTTTACATATAGAATCCAAAAAACTTCACGCCACAACAAACAATTACATATATCAAAATCCTTGCCTATATTGGGATTTTATTAATCAATACCACCATATGCCCCCTAATCTAGGCTCTATCCCTTGCCTCCACCTAGAATCTCAGAGTTGGCCCTCTAAGGGCATTAGTCAACACCATATAGTTTTGATGAGACTTCATAATCGAAGCCTAAAAATAAGGTAGAGAAAATTCCCAATCAACATATACACTTACGACATTTAATGTATGTATTTGGAAATTGAAATTAATACACATATACTACATGAATTTAAGATGGAAAAATGTTAAATGTTTAGTCTTTAGTGTATAATTTGTTCAATTTTAAATTTCAAATTATAAATAGTTCATGTTGTTATTTGTTGTACACTAGTTTTACATATTCCATTGCTTAGAGATGTCATTATACCATATGTATTTTTCTAATGATATTTTTTTGTATTTATGTTTGCAGTAGCTATTATGGATAAGAATGCAGAGATATTGAGAGAGATAGGTACAACTTGGAGGGGTGGAGATGAAATATGCTGCTCATTGGCATCATCACTAGATGCTATTGTGGATACTATAAGTCGCTCAAATGATGCATTGTACAACATAGCATCGTATAGAGAAAGAAAACAACAATAATATTCCAATGGATTGAGTTACAATGAGGTGAAGAAATTAAAATTAACTAAACAGAAAATATATTTGCTTTTGAGAGTGTGTGGGACATATTCCATTCCAAATACTACTATAGTACACATTTCAATTGAGTGGTGTGGTTTTCCACCAATTAGAGATAACTGGATGGGTCAATGGTATATGGTATTTGAAATTCCCCCACACAACAACAGGGAAGTATCGCTATACTTCCTTCAAAACCTTGATGTTGAGTTTGTGATGGGTAAACATGTCAAATATTTCGATATGTTGGGGTTCCATTGTGCTGGTATGGAGATGCCCCAAAACTATCCCAATGTTAGGCATAAAGATTCCAATTGACCGATACCTCCACCTCGTATCCATCTATCGAGGCCAAAAGTCCCTCCTGCACATACGATGTTATCCTAGACACATGAGGCATTTATAACACTAGCTCAGGTCATTGTATGCCAGAATACAACTATTGACCAGGAAGGGACCTCTTCATATAGTGGGGTACAACTATCATCTTCTGACAGAAGAGAAAAATCCACTAGTAGGGATAGACTGACATCACATGAGCCACATATTGAGCCACACATTTGTACGGCATGTGGCCAAACCTGCTATGGTCATGGAACAAACACATGACACCTCTACGATGACTTCTAGTCACGTAAGGACATAGTTTTAAAACATTATTTTTTTGTTCAAATTATTTTTTTTCCATGTTGTACACATTAAAAGATTGTTAATATATACAATTTTTAATCTTGCAGGAGCTTGATGCCTCTACAGTAGGCAGAAGTGTACCTGATGTTATCATATCTGAGGTGGCAACAACCAACACCGAGTTCATATTTTCAACTTTTCATTTTGTTAATACATGTGAGTTCGTAAATACATGTTAGTTGATTGAGTACATGTGATGTTAGTTGAGTTTTTTTAGGAGTGTAAGTACATGGTTAATGACTTAATCTTGTTCAAATTATTTTTTTCTTAGTGTACTCCTTTATAGAGTTCTAAACATTTATAATCTTTAAACTTTCATACCTTGTTATCTGGCTTTGCAAAGGGGCAAGAATTTAGTAGTAGTGATCCCTCCCGTGGGGAAGATATGTCCAAGAAGAGGTAAGTCTTACAACATGTTAGTTTTTTCAATACATCTTATTTCATCTATTCATGTCAATATCTAACTATGACAACACTCTGCGACTACAGGCATTAATGCAACTCAATCCACCACCACTTTGGTTTGGCTCTCCTTGCAGGCCAAACATAGAGAAAGGGTCTAATATACACTAGACGACCCTCTTCCATAAAAAGAGCGAGTGGACATACTGATTACATGATAATTTACATATCCTTCGATGCTAGTGGTTGGTTATATTTCAATTCACTCCACAACTTGTTTTTAATAATGTTTTTTTTTTCACATGTTTACAGCATCAGGATGGAGAGTCCTCCATGCCAGACATTAGCGGGGTTGTTTATTTTTCTCTTCAGGTTGAATGTACAATGGGAACAAGGCACACATATGTATATACTTGAATATTTATACATGTACAATTCATTTGTATTGTGTATGGACATGCATGATGTCTTTAACCATTTTACTATTTGGTGAATGTATCCCCAGTCTAGTCCAGTAGATCATGTGACCCAATTTCATGTTTAACCTATGGCTCCAATCGCTATAAATGACACTCGATCTCCTATCTTAGAGCATATTTTTTCGGTGAGACATGTTCATCAAATATAAAATTGGTTAGTACTTTATCACACATACATGTTGATAATTGTTGAGCTAATTGACATAGGATATTTTATTTGCAGAGCACCATTGCGGAGAGGATTTCAGCTAGGAGGAGGACACGAAAGACCTTCATTCCTCGGATGGATTCATTGAGTGTTTTTTATAATCAATTGAGTCATATTTTAAATTTTTTAAGTTTGTTACCTAACATTTAGTTCAGTTACCTGATCAAGAAATATGATCTTTGACTTGCAGTCGCTAGAGATGCACATCGGTTGTAGATAGAGGCAAGATGCATCACAGTCTGGAAAAAACAAGAGGAAGTTAGAGTTTTGATGTGTAGTCTAGGACATACATACTTTTGTTTATAAGAGGAAGTTAGAGTTTTGATGTGTGATCGTGGATGTATGTACTTTTGTTTACATGTACATGACACGAACCGTTACACCAAAACCTCGATATTTAGTGAAGGCAGCCCACTAGGATCTTAACATCCCACCACGCTCCGTAGTCCAGACTCTGGGATGGATATGCGCCCATACGGTGGTGTCCCCTTTGCGCTGTATGAGCCCCAGGCGAACACTGCAATGTCGGCGTTGCCACCCGCTCTGTGACTTGAACCTGGGTGGAGGCTCTGATACCAGATGATACGAACCATTACACCAAAACCCCGAGGTGTTAGTGAAGGCCGTCCACTAGGATCTTAACAGTACATCACTGACCTTTTTGATACATGTACATTGAAAGGCCATCTAAGGGCCTTCTATTTTTGTATTATATGACTTAAATGATATATCATATATTGCAAATTGTCTCTTGACATCTTCACGTTTCATTCTTATGTGTTATCATACATGTGTGGACAATAATTTTATATGCATAATGTTCCAAATTTTTTATAGCTTGGATGATTGCATAGAGATATCAATTATAATGTTGAGAAAAATGCACAATTACAACAATGCACATTTATAATGTTCTTGACAATGATCCAATTGCATATATAATGTTAAATTGTATCCACAACAATGAACATTTACAACATGTTCTTGGCCACAATCAAATTATATGAAATTGCATGCAAAATGATGTGAGTGACGCACCTAATCCACACAATGTACTAACACACTTAACCTACAAAATAAGAAACTAATACAACTAAATGATGTACATAAACTCCTAACCCACATAAAAACTTAACAAGTGGGACAAACACACATAGGCTATGCATATAGAATTTCACACACATGTGATGCACTCATGCAACTCATATAAGAAGGTTAAATTTTATTGTGATGACACTCATATAACAAAATGAACATGGGCATGCACATAAGTTCAATGTGACACTGTCCTATTAACATGACCCTTGACACCTAAATCAATAATCCCTTTATCATAATCCCCACTCACAACTCACCAAATACACTCAAATCCGTTTTGTCATAACACACTAAAACTATTTGTCATAACCACGTAATGCATCTCATGTTTCACCTCAGCCACATAAGCACCCAATGTATTCAAGTGACACACATAAGGAACAAACCAGTCTAACTCAAGCACATGAATACATAACATACATAACCACCTATTGGATATATTAAAGGACGTACATAGATGGCACACCTATGAAACACACTTATTTATCCACATAGGTCATACTTATCGTTTACCTTGACCCATGCAAACCCTATAATGCTAATGCATATACCACAATACCATTTATTGCTAACCCACTAGCCCCAAAACCCCCAACACACAACCTACTAGTTATCCTAACCCTAACTACCTAAATCACTTTGCAACATACCTAACACACATAAGCACCCAACACACCCAAGAAACTTACCCAATCAAGTGGAACACATAAGTTCCTTACCCACATAAGAGCCTAACAAACATAAAGCATGCACATAGTTGACACACCTAAGTGATGCACCCGTGTGGCCCACATAAATGAATAATTGTATAGTCCACAAAAATTTACAAATGACTTGAATACTTGTCCACTTCAAATGAAAGAGATTAGCAAGCCTGGAAAAATATTTTTTGCAAGTGGACCCTAAGAAACTTTGGAACTTTGAATTCTTAAAAATAACATTAATTGCTCAAAATGAAAATATAGTGTGTTAGGAACATGTGTCAACCCTTCTCTTCACTTTCTTAGTATATTATTTATTGGACGCATATGATTTGTAAGTCATCCCATGAGTATATTGTATTATCCCACATTCATGGGGAGTAATAGTTGTTTATCTTAGACATAGTATATAAATACGTGTTGAAGCCAGTGCAGGAATACATGAGTTATTTGTATTGAGCTTGAACAGAGGAGGTTTCCCCCTCAAAGTTTCGATCAATAAATCCCTTGCATGTTCCACTATTTCTGATATATCGTTCATTTTCAAGATTTAATTGCGGTAGGTTCCCCACATATGGTATCAGAGCACTTTTTCGGGCTTGCTAGGTGGAATTTCTGCAAATTTGGGTTTTTTCGTAGTGGCTTCTAGATGCTCTGATTATTGCAGTAGTTCTTTTTATTTGCATATGTATTGTTCCTTTTAATTGCAGGTTCGGATCAAGGAATAATCCCTATCCACTTAACTATGGGAAGTACTTGGGCATAGCCATAAAACTCATTGCGAGGAGTACCATAGGAACCTCTAAGTAGCTGGCCCATTGAGAGGACCTACCAGTGAAAAGGGAAATGGCTCCTACCTAATTGACTAGTTCCCACCCATGAGGTAAATGTTGTCATTTGTGTCAAAGCGGTTATCAGTTTTACCTGAGCCGTGGAGTGAGGGATACTTCCCCAATACGGAAGTCGTTAGACAACATTGGTAGCTGAGTGAATCCCATGAACCTTTAGGAAGCCAAGCATACCTGGGGTCCTTATCTATTGAAAGCTGATAAATAGCAGATTGCATCTGTAGAGAGTCATTGCAAATCAATTCCGAGTCATTGCAGATCAATTCTGAGCCGTTGCAAAGCAATTCCGATAGAAAAGGAGTATAATTTTCTGGGTTTTGGCCATATCTTCTTTGCTTTAACTCTGTTTCCTTTGAAAATTCACAGGAACCCCTGAAATTCCATTATGCATATTTCCTTCTTGAGGACCCTATCCCAAATTTCACTTCTAGAATTAGAAATCCCACATCTCTCTATTTTTAGGGTTTCCCATAACTTCTTCGATTTCCACCCAATCACCTTCAAATTTTGCCACAGTGTTCATTTCTTATTTTTGCTTCTTTGTCCCTCTTGTAAAAATTTTCCCATTCTTTCACCTTGCCTCTGAAATCCCCATTTCCTGCTTCCATGTCAATTACAAAGTGTCCAAAACCTAGTCAAACCCCAATTACCCATCAAAGTTTTTCCCAACTCCAAATTTTCCTTTGCTAAAGAAGTTTTTGTTTTTGTTTTTCTACCCATTATTCCACAAAAAAAAAACTGGTTATAGTTGTCACCCGCACAAGAGCAAAAAAGATGGAGGAAGAACTTGCATCCCTCCAGAACAACCTCTAATATGTGGATGAAAAAATTCTCAGCCTCCATCTTCAGCCTTCGGCCATGAACAATAGACGACAACCAGAGTCTTCTATAGACAATGGGTTCCCTTCTTCCAACACCATTCATGGGCTGAAGCTTGATTTTCCTCGCTTCAATGTGGATTATATGACTGGATGGATATACTGAGAAAAGAATATTTTAGTCTACATTATACATTTGATTTCAACAAAGTTCCACTTGCATCCTTTCATTTTGAACATGAAGCCCTTCAATGGTTCTGTTGGTACATCAAGGCTCATGTAGAGCCAAAATGGATAGATTTTTTCCAACTCCTTTTGCAACGATTTGGTCCTGTTTATTTTGATGACTTCATAAGGGCACTCACTAAAATTTGCCAAACTGGAAATGTGAGAGAGTATTAGACAAAATTTGATAAACTGGCCAATCACACAGAAGCATTGTCTCATGAATTCTATAGAAGTTTTTTTTTCAGTGGTATGAAGGATGCAATCCAATCTTAGGTTAAAATGTTCTATCCCAACACAATGATGGAATTTGTAGGCCTAGATAACTTGGCAGAGGACAAGATTACATCCCAACAGCACTCCAAATCCAATTTTGTTCCATTCAGAAACATGGTTTCCCAATGACCTCCCATCACGCCAGATCCTAGAGCAATTCCTATCGAGCATTTTTCTGAAGCATAGATGTGGGCATGTAGAGAAAAAGGGCTTTGTTACAATTGTGATGAGAAATTCACTCGGGGAAATAGATGTGTTGAGAAAAATCTCTATCTCTTGGATGTGGATTCCTCACCTGCAACTAAAATTTGTGAAGAAGCTTAGGATATAGTAGATGATCAAGTCGACATTCAACAACCACTTGTTGATGCTCCTTCTTAGGACGACCATCCAGAGATATATTTCCATGCTTTAGTCGAAGTCACCAACCAACAAACAATTTCGTTCAAGTGTAATGTCCCCATTCAAATAATGGCAGAGTGAGACAATCCCATCAATCCAAGTAGTTTCGTAGGTTGGATGGGCACATGTTGAATTGTAATAAGGAAGCTAGTAAATTATGTTTAGACATTAGAAGGGTTCAAGTATTTAATAAATAAGTTGAATAAATAAATTCAAGCGAAATTCTAGGTGGCAAGTGGTTTTGGAGACATATGGAGGATGTGGGACGCACACTAGCTTGATTTTTCAAGGACACATGACATCTCTCTCTTGCGAATTTGAATTCATGAGAAGGTTAACACTCCTGGGTGAGTTGGTAAGTCATACACATGGTATTGAGCATCTTAGTTAGAATTGGGATGGATTGGTAACCTCCATGGAAGAGGAAGAGTCAAATTGGAAGTTTGTGGACACTTGGGCTAGATTCCCTAGTCACTATGAAAACAATGATGGAGCATCTATGACATCTATGACAAATTGCAGACCCAACCTCTAACATCCGACCATTATGACATGTCATCCCAAAAATAAGGCCCCAAGAGAGTGCTCATGGGAGTTGGAGAAGCCAAAGAGACCCCCACTCGAATTGGTGGAAGGTGGAAAGGTAGGAAAGGTAGGACACATGGAAAATCTTGCTCCCTTACCCTAATTCAAATTGGATTGAGTATATGGATGGATTGGGAACCTTAGAAGGCTAAGGATGTTTATAAAATATAGGGAAAAACCAAGAGAAGGTCTTTTGATGATTTGATAAAAAATGCATTTGTGAAGAGAGAGCTAGTGGATGACTAGTTTCTTGTCTTAGCCATTTTCGAGGGTGAAAGATTCCCATCCAAGTTGGTGTTTGGAGAGGACACTCAGGTCTTTCATGGAGATTTAATGGAGTTTTATTTGTAGTTATCATCTACAGGGAAGATCGTGGTTTTGTTTAGTGCAGCACCATCTCTCAACCATTTCCAATTTTGAAGGCATATTCATGCTCCTTGAGGGAGGGAGTTTTTGGTGAGATCTTGTGCTTATTGGGAGAAATTCTATTGATGTATTTATGATTGTAATAAGCATTATATACTCTTTTATTCATCTTCAGAAAGTCTCAGGTCGAAATACCCATTGATTGTATGCAAAAATTTTGATTAATGAACAAACAATGTCCATTTCCCCACTACATTGATGTATATCATTATAATGCTGATGATTTCAAATGAATGGATGATTCTCTTATGCATTTGTGAATAATAGACTGCCATGGATGTATTTTTCAATTTTCATGTACTTTACTTGAGAACTTGAAGTATTTTTACTCAGTTTAGTTGCATTGGGAGAAGAAATATTTCCATTTCCCCAAGGGTCGAATGGGTGATTTTTGCAGCTGAATGGGAGAGGGTTGAAACATATATAATAATCAATTAATGGTGCACATGAGACCTTAATAAAATCCTTAATACATTCCCTACCTTTTTTCATAAATTCGAGGGATTTTGGAAGCATTTGGGAGGCCATTTTCAGTGTTACCCAAGGGGGATTTTATGCACAAATTACTAGTTAAAATCGCATACATTGACCAGAATATAAAACAAGTTTGCAGAAGTCTTTTGAGGTTTATAAATCATCCCTGAACCTAATATTCAACTCTAAACAACATTCATATACCCTTACAGAATATTTGGGAGCATTTTCATTAATTTGGAGGCCAAAACAACAAAACTAGTCAAAGGTCGAAATTGGGGAAAAATTGGAAAATTGGGCATTTTTATAAAAATTGAAAAAGGGACATTACACCAAGGGTTACTTCAATAAGCTCCCTCTTACACTACTCATTGATTCTAGTGGCATTCATTGTTAAGATCCTAGTGGGCGGCCTTCACTAACACCTCGAGGTTTTGGTGTAACGGTTTGTATCATTTGGTATCAGAGCCTCCACCCAGGTTCGAGTCACAGAGCGGGTGGCAACGTCGGCATTGCACTGTTCATCCGGGGCTCGTACAGCACAAAGGGGACACCACCATATATGTGCACATCCAACCCAAAGTCTGTACTGCGAAGCGTGGTGGGATGTTAAGATCCTAGTGGGCTGCCTTTACTAACACCTCGAGGTTTTGGTGTAACGGTTTGTATCACTCATAACTTCATTGAATCTCAGAGCACCAAACATGATGATTGTTTTGTCCATCCTTGCTCCATCCTTGAAGTCATGATTTCCAATGGGGCCACCTTACCTTACAAAGGGAAGTGTCACAATGTGCGTATCTCTATTGGAGATTATAACCTACGCTCTGACATCTTTTCCTTGGCTTTAGGCATGTGTGATGTGGTTTTGGGTGCTCAATTGTTACGCACACTTGTAACCATCTTATGGGATTTTTTTGAATGTTGGCACAGGGTTAGAGTACATGAAGTGCGGAAGCTGAAAATGACAGAAGGGTCATCAACGGAAGAAAAGACCATTCGTAAAGGACTAAAAGCCGATGAAAGCACAAGTTTTGGTCAAAGTTAGTCATATTTGGTCATATGGACCATTTTGTAACTGGATTAGTTGTCTATAAATATAGTCACAATTGTAAGCCTAAGGGAATCATCTATCTTTCGGAGATCAATTGATATCGTAGAAGAATAGAGCAATTTTATATTTTCCGCTTTCGACAAGTTTTTCCCTATATGTGAATTCGCATTAAGTCGCAGCTTTTGAGATGAGTTAATGCATGAAGATGTTTGGTTATGTTTCTATCTCTGTTGTTGTGTTGTGAATGGTGGATTTTTGGGCCTGCCCCAAGTAAGGCATTTTTGGCAAAACAGTTTTGGAACTACGAAGTTGAGAACAGTTCAGATGAAGACTTTTTGGCAAAAACAGTTTCGGGAGATGCGAAGTTGAGCGCAGCGCAGCATCGACAGAGAAGGAAGCTAGCGCTGCGAAGTACAACATTGAGGAGAGGTAGCATTGAAAAGAGCCCGGTCTACAAAGATCTGACAAGGTAGAATGTTGGAAGGAAAATGGTACATATTCCAGTCAGATCATCAATGGTCTATTTTTGGTTAAGATACACCATGATTACCAAGCAGGTGGGTAAGGATTAAAGTGCAGCAAAGCGACTAGTCGCACAAGCAAGGAAGCACTACATGAACAGGCCGCATGAAGATGTTAGAGAAGGAATGGTTGGCTGAAAGCGACGTATTAGCGTGCGCGCGATAGCGGAGATGATAGTGACGTGACCACGCGCAGAGGATGGCCATGATGGAGGAGTCGCTATCAGAGCCTAACAGTCCGGTTATGGGAAAACTGCGACAGTCTTGGGAAACCTTAGGGTCTTTTCCCATGCATTGCAAGATATGACCTATGGGAATGATCAATAAAAGGGGCACATTTTGTAAGGGAAAGGGTTGTTGAATGTTGAATTGTAATTGTTGAATCTGAGTAATACTGTGTCGTATTGCCGCAAGCCATTGTAAAGGCTCTCCAAGCTACATGCGCAAAGGCCTATTGAGAGAGAAGAGAGTCTGCAGCTGAGTGCACAGACTGGAACTGTGGTACCCTTCCCAAGATAATATAACAATAGTTCCTATGGACATAGCTCCCATCCTGGGGGTGAACCACGTTAAATTATGTGTTGTGTGACTGTTTATGTGTTTGAATCTGTATATTTGCTTACAATGGATGCTTAAGATCTTGTTTATCAGTTCATATGTTCTTGCTTTTATATGTATTCGCCATAAAGAATGAGATGGGAATAATATGTTAAGTATCACATATGTGGATGAATGTTAGATGCACAAGTATTTCTAAGTCTGAATGAATGCGTAAATTAGTTGGATAAATACTTAAGTAAGTAGAGTTCGCGCCGTGCGACCCCCTCGAAGCATAGCACAGGAAGTGCGTAGTATATTGTGTTTGTCATATTGCATAAATCGTAAGATAACTAACCTAAGGAAATTGTGGAATATGTAAGAAATGCTAAGTAAAGTCATTGAAGTTGGTTAAGTGTAGAGAGGAAGCGCAGTTGTCAGTTGCGCTATCCTGTTATCATATACCTGCTGAACCGCGCAGTCCTTGGATGCATGAATTGTGCAAGCATTCTAGCTTGTAGAAGCATTATTCGTGAAGAAGGTGAACTGTGCGCAGTCCTCAGTCTGCAACGCGAGCCCCACAGTGCATTGTTCATCAGATCTAGTTATGCACTCATCACTTGGTTGTGGAAACATGATTCCGTAGCCCCCCCATTGATTCGCTTCAGGTGAGACCTCAGTCTGTTCACAGATTATAGCCGAAAGGGCCGGTGAAAAGGGGTTTTGTTGGTTCCTTGAACCACGAAGAACTTGGGTCTACATTGGAAGCCTCTAGAACAGCTCTCTTAAGCCAACAAATGGTTCCGTTGCTGCGCTAATTATTCGTGATGAGTTGCGCGCTTGAAATAGTGATGTTCTCGGAAGAAAAGATTTCGTTGAGTGCAGAAAATTGGCATCCAAGCAAGAAAGAAATTTGGGACAGGTGTGATAAGATAGAAAGAGATTTCACAAGGAAGGAGAATAAACATCCGTGTCTCTCTGTCGTATAGTGGTTGAACAAATACCCGTGGAAAGATATTCACGGAATTTTCTTGGCATCTTTTGGAAACGATTTGCATGAGTGGATATTGAGGATCGCAGAGTGAAAGAACTATTTCCAGCCAGAAGTACCCACCGAGTGGACTCCAGAACTTACTGAGAGGCTCAAAGCGATAGATAGTCCACTTTCGCAAGAAGTCAACTTCTCGGTTGATAGCATATTAGAAGGCTTCGTGACAGAGTTCGTTGTGGATACTTTGAAATACTACACCGCAACCGAAGCAGAGTTCTTCAAAGGGTTCATAGGTAAGTACCTAAACAATCTCAGTTTATACATTAAAATGATTTTAGCTGAGAAAGGCGTTTTAAGAATGCAGTGAAGTTTCTGAGTCTGTCATGGTAGATAGCATACATAGTGGCTCCGATGAAGAAACACATAATTTGAGAAGTGGAAAGAGATACAAGTATACTACTGAGAAAAATCCTAGGTAGCATGGACTCCGTGTAGATACTGAAATACCATGTGAGTTGAATAGTCAGACCACACCTCTATCAACTACTTATCAACCTATTACCCCTCAGAATCCACCAGTTGTGAATACCGTGCCTCAACTTTCTTAGAATCTGTCAATTCTGAACCCTCCACTTGTTAATATTCCTAATCCTCAAAGCGTCAATACTAGTAATATCGCAGGAGAAAGTGCTTAGACTAGTCCGGCTCAGGCCATTCCCTCTCAGGACATTCCATCTCAGGCCATTCCTTCTTAGGCCATTTCGTCTCAGACCATTCCAAATTTGACTATCCTGTCTCAGAATATTCTCGCTCAGAATAATCCATGCAATACTATACTTAACCTCACTTAGAGCCTTGCACCACCTAGAAGGAGGATGTGAAGAACCTGCAACAAGTAATTAATGAAAATACATGAGATAGTAGAAATAACATAACTCATAATGGATTTTATTGATCGCGGGCCAATTCAAGGGGGAAACCTCCTTTGAGCAAGATCAATACAAATAACTTCACGTTACCTTTATTGGTCTCAACACAAACTTATATACTAAGTCTAGGCGCCAATATCATGGGTCAATAGCATGTGTCAATACAAACCATGGGCCAATACAAATTATGGATCAACAATTACTATGGGACGACTTGCAAAGCATATGTGTCCAACAACAATAAGACAAACTATGGATCAACAAATACTATGGGACGACTTACAAAGCATATGCATCCAATAACAATATACTAACAAATTAAATAAAAGGGGTTACATGGGTTCCTAACATCCCCTCTCCCTTAGAAAAATCTTTGTCCTCAAAGCTTTAGATGTGGAAATTGATGCAGAATCTGAAGGAGTGGTTCCCATGTAGCATCCTCGGGTTGCATTATGGGCTACTGATGCCTTTTGAGATTCAGGGAGGGTTGCTTGGAAGGCTGTAGATGAAGAAGAACCATATCAGCTACATGAAAAGTGCGCTTAGAAAGGTGCTGATCGGCTTGTTGTTTTAGTCGAATTCTTGCCATGTGAAGATTGTCCTGCAAAATGAGAAGAATCTGATTGCAGTTTCGAAGAACCAAGTCAATTGCATGAACTAGGGAGCTGCTAAGGGTGTATGGAAGAAGAATTGGTTGTGCCAGTCCATAGACTACTTCAGATGGTGTCCTTTAAGATGTGGTATTGTACCATTGGAGCGCTTCTAGGAAATCCATAGAAATAGTTATCCAAATATGTGCAGGGATGGGCAAGGGTTTGAGAAGTGATGAAAGTAGTGTCGTTTCACCCTTGTTGACCTAGAAAGTATCACAGTCAGCCACCATCTATTGAATTGTCATTTTCAGTCCTTGCCAAAGAAGTTACATTGTTCCCGATCATACATTTTGAGGAACCCAGAGTGCCCTGCTGATGAAGAAGCATGGAGTTCATAGAAGAGATAGCCCTGTTGAACAGATTGGAACCAATTGGAACAAGCAGAGAAATAGCTATAAGAGAAATTGGGTCATCAAATGTGCGAGAAGGAGAATCTGCCACCATATTGTCCTTACCCTTCTTGGAAGTGATTGCATAGGCATAACTCATGAGTTGGATAACCCATTTTAGGTGTGCTGGGGAGGAGACCCATTGTTCTAGGAAAATTTTCAGCCTCTGGAGATCAGTCTTGATGCAGAAATAATTCCTTAATAGGTATGGTTGTGTTAGGAACCCATGTCAACCATTCTATTTACTTTGTTAGTATATTGTTGTTGGACGCATATGCTTTGTAAGTTGTCCCTTAGTATTATTGTTGTTTGGTGCATATGCTTTGTAAGTCACCCATAGTATTGTTGATCCATAGTTTGTATTGGTCCATGGTTTTGACCCATAGTATTGGCGCCTAGACTTAGTATATAAGTGTGTGTTGAGGCCTATGAAGGCACCGTGAAGTTAATTGTATTGAGCTTGCTCAAAGGAGGTTTCCCCCTCGAAGTGGCCCGTGATCAATATAAAAGTGATTCTGAGTTCCATTATTTCTGATATCTCATGTATTTGCATTAATTAATTATTGCAAGCTCTTCACATCTGGTATTAGAGCACTTTCTTGGGCTCGCTGGATGAAATTTCTGCCAATTTTTTTTTTCGCATCTGTTGCAGTTTTGGATTTGGGAATAATCCCTATCCGCTTAACTGTGGAAAATACTTGGTCATAAGACCTAAAACTCATTGTGAGGAGTACCACAGGAACCCCGAAGTAGCTGGCCCATTGAGAGGACCTGCCAGTGAAATGGGCAACGGCCCTTACCTGATTGACTAGTTCCCACCCGTGAGGTAAACCAAGAGCTGTCGTTTGTGGCAAAGTGGTTATCAGTTTTACTTGAGCCATGGAGTGAGGGGTACTGCCCCAATACGCAAGCCATTAGACATCATTGGTGGCCGAGTGAAACCCATGAACTGTTAGGAAGCCACAAATACCTGGGGTCCATATCTATTTTCAGTTGAACTGTTGCCGATCACTTCCGCTCCAGATCCAACCGTTTTAGATCTATTTTGAAAGTCGTTCCAGATCCAGTCACCGTTTCAGATCTAGCCATTTTTTGATTCGTTCCACACCGTTACAGATCCATCTGTTGTGGATACCTTTTGCGCTGCCGTTTCCGATCCATTTCTGAAAAGAAGAAGAAGAAGAAGAAGAAGAAGAAGGAGACCCTATCTCCCTTGTTTCAACTAAATTTTCCCTGAAACTTCACTGACATCCCTGCAATCCCATTCTGCATATTTCATTCTTGAAGACCCTATCCCAAATTCCACTTTTGAAAGCCCGAAATCCCACATTTGTCTATTTTTGGGGTTTGCCATAACTTTTTCGGATTTCACCCAATCGCCTTCAAATTTTACCACCAAGTTCTTTTCCTAATTCTGCTTCTTTGTCCCTCTTTGCCAAATTTTCTCAGTCTTTCACCCCGCTTCTGAAATCCCCATTTTTTGCTTCCCTATCCATTAGAAAGTGTCTAAAACCTGCTCAAACCCCAATTACCACACAAAGTTTTTCCGAAATCCAGATTTTCCTTTACTAAAGCAACTTTTGTTTTTGTTTTTCTATCCATTCCCCCCCCCAAATTTTTTTTTTTTTATCTTGGTTATGGTTGTCACCTGCACAGGAGCAAAAACCATGGAGGAAGCACTTGCAACCATCTAAACCAAACTCTAGGATCTAGATGAAAAATTTCTCAGCTTCCATCTTCAGCATTCATCCATGAACAATAATCGATAGCAAGAATCTTCTGCAACCGATGGGTTCTCTTCTTCCAACAATTTTCGTGGGCCGAAGCTTGATTTTCCTCACTTCAATGGTACTGATCTGAGTGGATGGATATACCGAGCATAACAATATTTCAGTCTGCATAATACTTTTGATGTCCAGAAAGTTCCACTTGCATCCTTTCATTTGGAACAGGAAGCCCTTCAGTGGTACCATTTGTACATCAAAGCTCATCCCGAGCCAAACTCGACAGATTTTTGCTAACTCCTTTTGCCACGATTTGGTCCTAGTGCTTTTGATGACTTCACAGGAGCACTCACTAAACTTCACCAAATTGGCACAGTAACAGAGTATCACACATAATTTGAGAACCTAACCAATCACACAGAAGGATTGTTTGATGAATTCTACAGCAGTTGTTTTATCAGTGGTCTTAAGGATGAAATCTAGTCAGAGGTTAAAATGTTCTATCCCAACACAATGATGGAAGTCCTAGGTTTGGCTAAATTGACAGAAGAAAAGATTGCAGCCCAACAGTGCTCCAAACCCACTTTTGTTCCCTTCCGAAATATGGGTTCTCAACGACCTCCCATCCCGCCAGCTCCTCGACCAACTCCTATCAAGCATTTGTTTGAAACCAAGATGCAGGCATGCCAAGAGAAAGGGCTTTGTTATAATTGTTATGAGAAATTCACTCGGGGACATCAATGTGTTCAACAAAATCTCTATCTCTTGGATGTGGATTCCCTGCCTCACTCTAAACTTGGTGAAGAAGCTCCAGATACAGTAGATGATCAGGTCGACATTCAGCACCCGCCTGTTGACACCCCATCTCAGGACAACCCACCTGAGATCTCTCTCCATGCTGTAACCGCCGTCACCACCCGAAAAACAATGCGGGTCAGGGGATACTTCAAGAAGCTCTCTCTTACCATACTCATTGATTCTGGCAGCACTCATAACTTCATTGACCACTGGATCGCCAAACAGGCTGATTGTTTTGTCCATCCTTGGTCCAACTTTGAAGTCATGTTGCCAATGGAGGCACCTTACCTTGCAAGGGAAAGTGTCACAATGTGCGTATCTCTCTGGAAGATTATAACCTGCGCTCTGACATTTTTTCCTTGTCCTTAAGAGGATGTGATGTGGTTTTGGGAGTTCAATGGTTACGCACACTTGGCACCATCTTATGGGATTTTGCTGAACTTTGGATGCAGTTTTCAATCAATGGGACACAGCACAAATTTATAGGCTTACAACTAGGGTCTCTACGCATCATCAGTTCACATCGCCTGGAAAAGATCCTTAAGAAGAATTCACATGGTGTCATCGCTCAACTCCATTCCATTCAAATGCACCCATCAACGGTCTCGACTACTTCCTTGGATAGATATGCAGGTGTCTTTGCTGCACCAGTGGGATTTCCACCTTCAAGAGACCTTTCCGGTAATCATTTTTCCATGTCTACATCTCAACAGGAAATGATGGCTATTTTGCATGCAGTACCGACATGGAAGCCATCCCTATTAGGGAATTATTTCTACATCAAGACTGATCTCCAGAGTCTGAAAAATTTCCTGGAACAATGGGTCTCCTCCCCAGCACACCTGAAATGGGTTATCCACCTCATTGGTTATGACTATGCGATCCCTTACAAGAACGATAAGGACAATATGGTGGCCAATGCTCCTTCTTACACATTTGATGACCCAGTTTCTCTTACAACTATTTCTCTGCTTGTTCCAAATTGGTTGCAATATGTTCAACAGGGCTATCTCTTCTATGAACTCCATGCTTCTTCATCGGCAGGGCACTCTGGGTTCCTCCAACAGTATGACCGAGAACAATGTAACTTCTTTTGGCAGGGACTGAAAATGCCAATTCAATAGATGGTGGTTAATTGTGATACTGTCTAGGTCAACAACGGTGAAACGACACTCCTTTCGGGACTGCTCGAACCCTTTCCCATCCCTACACAGATTTGAACAACTATTTCTATGGATTTCCTAGAAGCGCTCCAATGGTACAATACCATGTCTACAAGGACACCATATGAAGTAGTCTATGGAAAGGCACTTCCAGTTCTTCTTCCATACACCCTCAGCAGCTCCCCAGTTTAGGTAATTTACTCGGTTCTTCGAAACCATGATCAGATTCTTCTCATTCTGTGGGACAATCTTCACATGGCAATAATTCAACTGAAACAACAAGCCACTCAGCACCGTTCAGAGCACACTTTTCACGTAGCTAATATGGTTCTTCTTCAACATTCCAAGCAATCCTCCTGAAACTCAAAAGGCATCACTGGCCCGGAATGCAACCTGAAGATGCTACAGGGGAACCATTCCGTCCAATTCTACATCAATTTCGACATCTAAAGCTTTGAGGACAAAGCTTTTTCTAAGGGAGAGGGGATGTTAGGAACCCATGTCAACCCTTCTATTTACTTTGTTAGTATATTGTTGTTGGACGCGTATGCTTTGTAAGTCGTCCTGTAGTATTATTGTTGTTTGGTGCATATGCTTTGTAAGTCGTCCATAGTATTGCTGATCCATAGTTTGTATTGGCCCATGGTTTTGACCCATAGTATTGGCGCCTATACTTAGTATATAAGTGTGTGTTGAGGCCTATGAAGGCACCATGAAGTTAATTGTATTGAGCTTGCTCAAAAGAGGTTTCCCCCTCGAAGTGGTCCATGATCAATATAAAAGTGATTCTCAGTTCCATTATTTCTAATATCTCGTTTATTTGCATTAATTAATTATTGCAGGTTCTTCACAGGCTGCCACTTTTGTATTCCATGCAAAATAGCCATCATTTCCTGCTAAAATGTAGATGCGGCTAAATTATTACTGGAAAGGTCTCTTAAAGGTGACAAGCCCACTGGTTCAGCAAGGACACCTGCATATCTATCCAAGGAACTAGGGGATACCATTGATGGGTGCATCTGAATGGAATGGACTTGAGCGATGACACCATGTGAATTCTTCATAAGGATATTTTCCAGGCGATGTGAACTGATGATGCAGAGAGCCCCTTGTTGTAAGCCCTTAAATTTGTGTTTTTTTCCATTGATTGAAAATTGCATCCAAAGTTTAGCAAAAGCCCATAAGATGGGGCCAAGTGTGCATAACCATTGAATGCCCAAAACCACATCACAGCCACCTAGTGTCTAGGAGAACATGTCAGAGCGCAGGTTATAATCTTCTAGAGAGATATGCACATTGTGACAGTTCCCCTTGCAAGGTAAGGTGCCCCCATTGGAAACCATGACTTCAAAGTTGGAGCAAGGATGGACAAAATAATCAACATGTTTGGCAATTTGAGGGTCAATGAAGTTATGAGTGCTACCAGAATCAATGAGTATTGTAAGAGGAAGCTTCTTGAAGTAACCCCTAATCCGCATTGTTTGGGGGGTGGTAACGCTGGATAAAGCATGGAGAGATATCTCTGGTTATTCATCTTGAGATGGGGAGTTCAATACGAGGCTCTTGAATGTCGGACTGATCATCCATTGTATCTGGAGCTTCTTGACCAATTTTAGAGGTAGGAAGAGAATCCATATCTAAGAGATAGAGCTTTTGTTGAACACATCTATGTCCCCGAGTGAATTTCTCATCACAATTATAACAAAGCCCTTTTTCTCTACGTGCGTGCATCTCTGTTTCATACAAATGCTTGATAGGAGCTGGTTGAGGAGCTAGCGGAATGGGAGGTCGTTGAGAACCCATATTTTGGAAGGGAACAAAAGTGGGTTTGGAGCATTGTTGGGTTGCAATCTTGTCTTCTGCCAACTTAGCCAACCCTAGGACTTCCATCATCATGTTGGGACATAACATTTTAACCTCTGACCGAATTTCATCCTTAAGACCACTGATAAAAAAAACTCCTATAGAATTCATCAAACAATCCTTCTGTGTGATTGGCTAGTTTCTAAAATTCTATCTGATACTATCTCATAGTTCCACTTTGACGAAGTTTAGTGAGTGCTCCGGTGAAGTCATCAAAAGCACTAGGACCAAAGCGTTGCAAAAGTAGTTGGAAAAAATATGTCCATTTTGGCTCATTATGAGCATTGATGTACCAACGGTACCATTGAAAGGCTTCCTATTCCAAATAAAAGGATGCAAGTGGAACTTTTTGGACATCAAAAGTATTATGTAGACTGAAATGTTGTTTTGCACGATAGATCCATCTAGTCAAATCAGTACCATTGAAGCAGGGAAATTCAAGCTTCGAACCACGGAAATTGCTAGAAGAAGAGAACCCATTGGCTGTAGAAGATTCTTGTTGTTGGTTATTGTTCATGGATGAATGCTGAAGATGGAGGGTAAGAAATGTTTCATCCAGATCTTGGAGTTTGGTTTGGATGGCTGCAAGTGCTTCCTCCATGGCTTTTGCTCCTACGTAGGTGACAACCATAACTAGGAGTTTTTTTTTTTTTTGGAGGGGGGGGGGATGGTTAGAAAAACACAAAAAAAAGCTTATTTAGTAAAGGGAAATTTGGATTTGGGAAAAACTCGGATGGGTCATTGGGGTTTGACTCGGTTTTGGACACTTTCTAATGGACAGGGAAGCAAAAGATGGGGATTTCAGAAGGAGGGTGAAAGAATGAGAAAATTTGTCAAAGAGGGACAAAGTAGCAGAAATTGGGAATGGACATGGTGGAAAAATTTGGAGGCGAATGGGTGAAAATTGAAGAAGTTATGACAAACCCTAAAAATACACAAATGTGAGATTTCTGGCTTTGGGAAGTAGAATTTGGAATAGGGTCCTCATGAATGAAATATGCAGAATGGGATTGCAGGGTTGTTTGGGAAGTTCCAAAGGAAACGAAGTTAAAACAAGGGAGATATGGTGAAAAAACAATTTTTTTTTTGTGGGAATGAATAGAAAAACACAAACAAAAGCTTATTTAGTAAAGAGAAATTTGGATTTGGGAAAAACTCTCTGATGGGTAATTGGGGTTTGAATAGGTTTTGGACACGTTCTAATGGATAGAAAAGAAAAAAATGGGGATTTCAAAAGCGGGGTGAGAATGAGAATTTGTCAAACAGGGACAAAGAAGCAAAAATAGGGAATGAACACAGTGGCAAAATTTGGATCGAAAAAGACTGGATCTGAAACTGTTTTTAGAATAGATCTGACATGGTTGGATTTGGAACGGATTGGAATGGATCTAAAATGGTGTAGAACTGATCGGTAATAGTTCAGCTGAAAATAGAAATGGAAACCATGTATGTTCAACTTCCTAACAGTTCAGGTGTTTCACTCGGCCACCAATGTTGTTTGATGGCTTGCGTATTGGGGTGTCACCCCTCACTCCACGGCTCAAGTAAAGTTGATAACCGCTTTTCCACAAACGACAGCTCTTGGTTTACCTCACAGGTGGGAACTAGTCAATCAGGTAGGGGTCGTTGGCCTTTTCACTGGCAGGTCCTCTTAATGGGCCAGTGTGATGAACCTGCAAATACACGAGATATCAGAAATAATAGAACTCAGAATCACTTTTATATTGATCACGGGCCACTTCAAGGGGGAAACCTCCTTTGAGCAAGCTCAATAAAATTAACTTCACAGTGCCTTCATAGGTCTCAACACACACTTATATACTAAGTCTAGGCACCAATACTATGGGTCAAAACCATGGGCCACTGCAAACTATGGATCAACAATACTACGGGCGACTTACAAAGCATATGCGCCAACAACAATAACACAAACTATTGATCAACAAATACTATGGGACGACTTACAAAGCATATGCGTCAAACAACAACATACTAACAAAGTAAAGACATGGGTTCCTAACATCCCCTCCCCCTTAAAAAAAAGCTTTGTCCTCAAATCTTTAGATGTGGAAATTGTTGTTGAATCTGAAGGAGTGGTTCCCATGTACCATCCTCTGGTCGCATGCTGTGCCACTGAATTAAGACCTCTGTGATAGAACGAGAGCGAATCTGACACGTGCGTCGATTGAGGATGGCCTCCGGTTCCAAAAGGATGCATCCTTCATTATCCAGTTCGGGTAAAATCATTTTTCCACTGATGTTGGTGCCAAGAACTTTCTTCAGACAAGAGACATGAAAGACTGAATGAATGTGGGAAGAAGGAGGAAGTTCCAATTTATAAGAAACGGACCCAATCTTCTGAAGAATCCGATATGGTCCATAGAACTTTGGAGCGAGCTTATGAATCCCTTTGATTTTCAAGGAGGATTGCTTGTATGGCTCGAGATGAAGAAAAACCATATCGTCGACTTGAAAAGTGCACTCAGAATGGTGCTGATCAGCTTGTTGCTTCATGCGATTTCTGGCCATGTGAAGATTGTCCCGCAAAATGTGAAGAATCTGATCGCGGTTTTGAAGGACCGTGTCAACTTCCTGAACTGGTGAACTAGTGGGGGTGTATGGAAGAAGAACTGGAGGTGCCTGACCATAGACTGCTTCATATGGGGTCATTTTAGAGGCAGTGTGGTAAGAGGTATTGTACCACCATTCAACGAGAGGGAGCCACTTTTCCCACTGATGTTGTTGTTATGAGGTGAAGCAACAAAGATAGGTTTCCAAGAATTTATTGATAATTTCAGTCTGACCATCTGTTTGTGGGTGATACCATGAACTCATCTTCAGTTTGGTGCTAGTGTGGTGAAATAGTTCTGTCCAAAAATGACTGGTGATGCCATGAAGACAAAATATCTGGTCCAAGAAACTTTGAGCGACGGAGGAGGCTGTATAGGGATGGATGAGAGCACAGAAATGACTATATTTTGAGAGGCAATCAACCACAACGAGAATCACTGTCTTCCCACCAGATTTAGGGAGCCCTTCAATGAAATCCATAGAAATATCTATCCAAATCCGTGTAGGTATGGGCAAGGGTTCAAGCAATCCTGGAAGGAGTGTTGTTTCACCCTTATTGCGCTGGAAGGTATCACATTCGGCCACCATCTGTTGAATTGTCCTTTTCATGCCCTGCCAAAAGAAGTTACGCCATGCTCGTTCATACGTTTTGAGGAAACCAGAGTGCCCTACTGATGGAGAAGCATGGAGTTCATAGAAGACAGCCTGTTGAAGATCTGGGCTCTGGGGAAGCGCCAGATGACCCTTGTATCGCAGAGAAGCACCATCCCAAGAGTAATGTCGGACAGCAAAAGGGTTGTTGGTCAAGCGTTGGATGATTTGAGATAAGGAAGAGTCATTAACATAACTCTGTTGAACAAATTGCAACCAATTTGGAACAGGCATAGAAATAGCTGAAAGAGAACCTTGGGAATCAAATGTGCGAGAAGGAGCATCTGCCACAATATTGTCTTTACCCTTCTTGTAAGTGATCTTATAGTCATATGCCATGAGTTTACTAACCCATTTCTGTTGTGCTGGGGAGGAGACACGCTGTTCCAAGAAATATTTCAGACTTTGGTGATCAGTCTTGATGTAGAAATGATTCCCTAATAGGTATGGCCACCACTTCTGTATTGCATGCAAAATAGCCATCATTTCCTTCTCATAGGTAGAGGAAGCTAAATTCTTACCTGAAAGGGCTTTGCTGGTGAATGCAATGGGGTGTTCATCTTGAAGGAGAACAACACCAAGTCCATTGCCGCAAGCATCACTCTCAATAGTGAAGGGCTTGGAAAAATCGGGCATAGCTAGAACATGTGTAGTATGTTGATGTATATGTAACTTCGGAATGTATTTCACATATATGTATTCCTATAGAGATGTTATTATTCCTCTATACGGAAGTGTCGTCATTTATATTGTAAGTGTCGTAACTTATACTTGATGGGTTTTTAGACCACCTTGTTTGGGGTCGGCCCTGTATAAGTCATGTGGGTCAAAGGGTTATTAGACCACCCTATTGGGGGTCGGCCCAGTCAGCATTATGTTATGTGGTTAAGTTCGAGCCTACATGAGTTAGGTAAAAAGGCAAGTCAAGTCAAGTATAAATAGAGTGCGGGAGGCACTCTATTTACTCACTCACTTCTCACTCATGCACTCAAGGAGGAGTGGCGCACTTATGGAGGAGGAGAATCTGCTGCTAGGTTATTTCTATCTCTCATGGTTGGTTGTATCATTTCTCTATCTATCTCTGAGGAAGTTATTGGGGTTTTTCACATTTATGGTTTTCCCCAAGTAAATCTTTGTGTCTCTGGTGTGCTTGCATTATTGTCTCCATGATTGATATGCTGTAGATATGATGTACATGTTGTTCTCTTAGTTAAGATCCTATATTAGATTGAAGTAAATTCTGAAAATTTAACATGGTATCAGAGCTAGCCTGAAAGAAGGCATGATATGGTATGTATGACACTTGTTGCACTTACGATGCTAGGGCTTGATATAGCAAAAACCAGTCATCGTAGAACTTTCACTATAAATCCGTTTTGGAGAGGTTTTCGGATTTGAAATTGTTACAGGACAAAGCTAAGATCCTCATGTACCTTGTGTCCAAAATACAACCTCTAATTCATTGTACTTTGTGATTTATAATCTGTACAATATAGGGTTTCTGCCTCTTCCAGATCTGAGTCAAAATCAGGTGACCTTGGGAAAAAGGTCATAACTTGGGCTAGGAAGCTCCAAATGAAATTTCATGAAAAGTGATAGGTAGTACACAGACTGTACTATGTCAACAAACATTTTCAAAGGTCGAAGTTGAACCAATGACACGTGGAACGCCGTACAAGTTCGCTCTCCTGTATTATCCCATAAACAGGTCACGTTGCGACACTTGGCATAACTCTCTCTAAGAGAGTCCAATGGACGTCAGACCTATCAGGATGGAAATACAATAGGGCGAGCTATCTCAAGAAACGTTTTCAGAGGCCGAAGTTCAAACAGTGACACGTGCAACGCCGTACAAGTTCGCTCTCCTATATTATCCCAAAACAGGTCACGTTGCGACATTTGGCATAACTCTCTCTCAGAGAATCCAATTGAGGTAAGACCTGTCAGGATGGAAAGATAACAGGTCAAGCTATCTCAAGAAACGTTTTCAGACCCTGTGGATTGAAAAGTTTGGATTTACACTAGAAACAATCAGGTACACATTTTTGTCAAAACAGAATTATTTTTGAGTACCTTCATTCATGGCTTCTGGAAGTTAGGGCTTTGGAGAAAGTTGGAATTTTTGTACTCGGAGACCACGGCTGAATGCTACTCATCAAAATAAAAATTTAGAGACCAAGATCATAATTTTTGTTAGGAAGGAGGCTGTGCTTGATCAGACCCTAGTTCGGGACTTTGATCAGAAAAGTGGAAAATTAGGGCTTCTGTAAAAATGGAAATTTTTGAAATCTGTGACCACGACAGGAAGCTCCTCAGAAAAATAGAAGCTTAGAGATTTGGATCAAACCTTTTGATTGGGAATAAGAGTAGGATTCATCAAACCCCAGTTCAGGGTCACGTCCAGTGAATCTGAAAGTTTCAAAGGCAAAATTGAGGAGTGAAACTCTGCAGTTTTCAAATTCTGAATATACCGGCTTGATCAGCTTATCAAGGCACATATTTCTATCCTTTCAGAAGTTTGAAATTCAAAGTTTGAATTTTTGGGGTTTCTCTGACAAACCCATATCCAGCTCTAGGTCCAGTTCTTGCAAATCAAGTGGATTGGGTTAATCCTAGAAGAAGATGGATTGGTCACCTGCATAAGTGAAGAAGTTCCTGTTTCAGAGGGAGATGAGGCTAAGTCCTTACATAAGAATATTACAAGCGATCTCGATAGGTATGACTCATCGAGGTATGTTTCGATATTTGTTCATGATTAAGTTTATGGTATGTGTGTCTTCATGTTATTACAGTTAGTACAATCTTGATTTTAGATTTGTCGTATGACCTTAACAAAATTATGAATGCATGATAGAAGATATTCATTGGTTAGGGTGTTGACACTTATGATTGTACTAATGCATTATGGTGTTGTATGAGGTTTATGTTGTCCGCTAACATAAAAAGGTACACCAAGAAAGACAAATCATGTTCTGATCCAAGAACATATGATCATGATAACATGAGGACAAAGATTCATCCATTGTCATGGATCTCATAGAAGATCCATTTATGAGGTATGTATAACTTGGTTTTGTAATGGTTAACCTATGAGATATACAGGTTACTAGCACAAGTCATTGAAGAAGAACAAGAAGACATCATGTGAGTATGTTAGACATAAATAGCTAGCATGCTAATCCAGGTATGTTATTCCTATATCAAGCTAGAATCCTACCTTGTGTTAGGATCTTATACTGTTGTTGATAATGATTATTCCTGAAGAGTCATAGGTTTGAATAATCATGGTTGTATGCATATTATGTTTCTTACCATAATTGATGATATGACTAACCAGAAGAATCATGAAGGTATAGGTTTGAATAATCACAGGTTTTATGCATATTATATCTCTTATCTTGTTTGATGATTCAACTAACCCGAAGAGTCATAGGTTTGAGTAATTATAGGTTTAGACATGTTATGCTTCTTATGAATTGACTAACCATAAGAATACTACATAAACCTTGAATGCTAATGCTTATTATTTTTGTTTGAAAAGATCATGACTATACATGCTTGAGATTATTGTGTTTTAATAGTATACTAATGAATGTATGATTTTATATGAGATCACAAGGATAACACAATCATAATACTAATAAGCATGCATAGGGACCAAGGATGAATATGAGTTCAAGAACAGATAATTCAGGAAGCAAAGATCAAGAGGGAGTACACTCCAGTGGTTCATGCAAGGATGTAGATATTCAGAGGGAGTTGACCATCTCTCTACATTCCACAACAGAAAGGTGTAGAAGAAGCTACTTCAGATTAGGACTCCAACAACTCTTGCAAGGAAGCGAAGACTCAGAGGGAGTCCACCCAACGAACAAACAAAGATAAGTATTTTAATTATCATTTCTTGCATATTTGTTTGTTTAAATAAAATTGTTCAATGATATGCTCATGTTCCTAGACTTAGGATATGTATTGTGCATATTAGAATAGTTGCATTGATGAACAGTATGCTACTAATATACACGGGTAAGTGGCCTATGGCACTGTACAACATTCCATTGCTACTTATCTAGAATGAAACCTCTTTGCTGACATGTTGGGAGTTGTGCACACTCTTAACAATGTTCTGGTAGAGATTGGAAGGAATCTAGAAATTTACGGGATATGGATAAATGTTGTATTGAAGCATTGGCTAAGATAATTGCATGACTGTATGACATATTTCTTTATGTGTAAGAATTTGTTCTGAAAACTATGAGATGTTTTCTAATCATGCATTTTAACTTGTTGTGTAGGAAATATCATATGCCATCTCCTAGAAAAGAAGAACTACAACATTTGTTCTAGCAACAAAGATATCTATTGAAGATATTGAAGTTCCCAGGATCTGGGATGGAATGCCATGATCCGTCGATCATGAAGAATGATGTTTGGGATGTAGTCCCAATACGTGAAGGGAAGTTTGTTATGACTTCCAAATGGAACTATTAGATCAAGCATGTTGTATATGGCAGCATTGAGAAATATAAAAGTGATGAAATAGAAGATGCACCAGATGGATTTCAAGACAGCATGGTGTAGTCATATATGTGTGCAGAACTTGGTGTGGTAGGATAGACAACCTTCTATCCATTTTGGTCTTTACCAAGAGTAAAGCGGGTTCCAACCTTTACTACAAGGTTGAGGAAGGCAATCCAGTGATACTACTTTTGTATGCAGATAACCTGTTTGTTACAGGTGAAGATAGATTGATTGCCGACATGCAGCGGAAGCTTACTGCCGAGTTCGAGATGAAGAACTTGGGGATGATGCAGCGGAAGCTTACATGAGCCATTCACTCCTGTCATACTGCAAATGTTTTGTTATTTTGCCACCATTTCATTCACCCCGCAAGGAGGCCCACCAGTGTTCCCCCCCACCCTCATTCATGGTCATCATAAATGTTCCTTGATTGAACACTTCCTCCTTGCCTGGCCATTCCTTTTGTTCGGTATAATTTTATCCCTTTTTCGGGCCGGACAAGTCCTTTACGAAAAAGGAACTTAGGGAGTTTCTGTTAAGCTCTTTTCTGACTCCTAAAACAATGAAAAGATCGTCGAGCAATCTTGCTTCCTTTCATGCTCGTTAAAGTACCTGAAAGGGCGTCTATCTGGTATAAGTTTAACCCTTTTTTGGACCTGGTAGACTAATTACGAAAAAGGAATACTCTAGTCACACCGGCTAGAAGAGTTCTTCATTGCATCCTTTTATGCTTCTTTGGGCCTTGGAGACTAACACACGAAAAAGCAACCCCCTGGAGTCTTCTTATTTTCTTTCAGACTCTTTAAAATTGAAAGCAACCACGAGCATGAACTGTCTTGGGCTCGTATGAATCCACAAGACAGTACCATTTTACACACACTTCTTCTAGTTCCTTAACCCATGAAGAAGTTTCCCCCCCGTGCCTCCTGGCACTATGATCGATCATCTCGGCAGCACCCTCAATCAGGTCACCTTTGTTCAGAGTATTCTACAGTCTCCTGCCATTTTACACCAACTTGAGTCTCTCTCATCTCAGTCACTTCCCAATACAACTATGATCCCTTTCTCCTTAGTCAGTTTCATATGCTTCCCGATCATCCCCGCCATCATACTCTGAACAAAAGAAGTTTGAGTCCACCCACTCTACTTGCCCAGTTAATCCCCCCAGTTTGTCAGTCCTACCATCAGTACTATCACATTTCGGTTCTCCACCTCGCGCTCTTGTCAAGGAAACATCATTGCCTTGATAGTTGTAGGTCTCCCTCTGTCGACGACAACCCCTCTATTCCAGAGGATAGACCCAGAGGCCCCTGCGCCTTGGACCCATCACCATTTGTGGTGAGTGCCTACAGACCATTTTGGGAGGAGTCATCATTGCCTCTCCGAATGGTTGTTTCTCACATTCTCTAATTCAACACCTTGATCGCATCGTTGAGAATCACGCAGGATTTATATCCCTTCCATTATTTGTCGAAGACCCCGGATTTCCCCCGACTCTAGCACATTGGTGAGTCACTTCGGAATGCCCAGTTATATGTTCCTGTGGATGTCCGGGTTGCGTTGGTGATTGTATTCGGAAGCCATCCAGTTGTATGCTTCCTTGAGTACCCAGTTCCGTCCCAGTTCAGTGTACCACTGAGAGTATGACCCTTGTCACTCTGATCCAACAGCTCATCGGTTCCTGTGGTACCACATTCAGCAGCACTGTTGTCATTCCAGTGCATCATTTTTTCAGCTCAGACATGGTCATCCCAGCAGTATGTCCCAGATTTGTGTCCCTTCTGGACCCTTATGATGTACACATTGGTTCTCTATATATCTTACAGGTCCCTCTTTTTGGGCCTCACAGTTCTTTTTATATCTTGATACGAGCATGGGTATGCCCGCCTCGTCCATATATTGAGATTATGCCTCATTCTTTGTTTGAGGCTATGTATATGTTAGGTCCCCATTTTCTGGACCCCATTGTTATTATTATGTTATATCCTGATACGAGCATGGGAATGCCCGCCTCGTCCATATGATCAGATGATTCCTCACCCATTATTGAGGTTATGTACTTTTAGTTCTTGCAGTTTGTTTGGGATCATTGTTATCGGATTCAGTTTGTTTCTTCTCTTCTCCACACCCCAGGAAAAACATTCATGACTTATGATGTCCATCGGCCATACGATGAGCTCCTACCCTCGCACATCAGGGGGCAATCTGTTAACACCCAAAAAGTGTTCACTACCTCATCTACCCCATTACATGGCTCATTTGTCCATTTTCCTACCATATTTCCCTTAAAAACCCTAAAAATCCGACTAAAAAAGCCTCCAAAAGGCCTAAAATGCCTCCAAAAGGCCACAAAACCATCAAAAAGGCTAAAAAACCCCTTTTTCCTCCAAAAATATCCAAAATTCCTCTAAAATAGCAAAATCCCTCTAAAAAGGGAATAAAAAATATAAAATAATGAGGAAAAGGAGGAAAAAACCCTATACAGCTGCCCTAAACCATATGGTTCCCAAAACCATGGGCCAGCACTCCACCACCAAAAAACTATAAATAGGTGATGGAGACCCCTCATTTGATATCCACAGTCATAAGTACCCTTACTATGCCAAAATCTCTCTTGAAACCCTAGCTCACCCTTGAGCCACTTTCACCTTGAGAGCACCTTTTGGCCCATTCCCACCATTGGAGAAAGAGAAGGAGCAAGTTGGAGCTTGGAGCAACCCTCTTGGAGCATTGTAAGAGCTTCACCAACCTCCACATTGGAGATAAAATTAATACAAAAGCCATTCTTTACATCTTATTTTTTCTATTTCATGCACATGTTTAGAGTAATTTATATTTCTGTTTTAGCATTTTAATTTACATTTACTGAACTGCTACTAAGGAGTCCATTCTCCTTAGTAGGTGCTCATTTGCACAAGCTAGGGGTAAAACCCTAGCGACAATTCCACATGTGCCCATCCAACCTAGGAAACTAGTAGGATTGATGGGATTGTCTTACTATGAAATTATTTGAATGGAGACATTACATTTATGGTAGGACTCTCATCTTCAAAACTGAAGCTCTTCTGGAAGTTTGCAGTCAGGGTAGGCCAGTCTGTAGTTTTCATGCGCAAATCCATATCCAAATACCACTTCTTTGGAATATCCTCCTCCAATGTGTGCACAAACAAATGCACCCATTTCATCTGTGGTCTCTCCTCCCATGCTTGTGAACATATTTCAATATGCTCTCTTGGATATGTCTATCCATTATATTTTCAAAGGGTAGTGTAACCTTGTCAGCAAACTTGATCTGCATCTTGATTCTACACTAATCCCATGTGGTCAATGTCCACTTATGCACATCTTACCATCTCCCAGGTGTCTCGCGCAGAGCCATGTCTAGTGTCGGTAAGCGATGGTCATCTCCAATTTCTACAGTATATTCTTTGATAAAGGAATAAGCTTTAGATAAATCATCATAGGTGGGAATTGGGCTTACCTCCTTTCCAATCCAGCGCAGTGACTTTGTAACTCGCGCACATCTCCTTGCTAATACTTCATGCATACGACTTTGCCAATTCTCCAATCCTGCGTCAGAGTCTGAGATGTAAGAGCTGTCCGATATTCCGCTGAGTCTTCCATCCATAGTAGGATTAATATAGTCCTCCTGGTTCGCAATCATCTTGTAAAGTCGGTCCAAGTCTTGAGCTCTTGATTCTTCTTGATTCAGCTCACTGTATCTGTCTCTGTCTCAAGGGTCCAATGGTGCAATGACCCTGAGGTGCTTTCCTTCGAAGATAATCTTCTTTGTTTTCAAGTTTATGATAGCGAGGTTATCCATAGCCCAGTGAATCCCCAACAATGCAGGGTAAGACTGACTATCATCCACAATCTCGATAACCTCGAAATCTGCGTGACTTTGCACTCCATCAATGTCAACAATAACATTAGCTAACCTTCCAAAAGGTATGTATTTCTCCTGATTGGCCATTCTCAACTGGATAGGTGACCATAACAGCTTTGGTCTCCCCATATACTGCCATGTCTGTTTAGTTAAGACATTTACTTTAGAACCCAGATCAAGGATGATCTCATCCATTTCATAGTCTCTTATCTCTGCACTAAGTCTCATTTCTCTGCCTAATCTTTTATGTTTCTTGATCTGGTGAACTGCGTTATCGGTAGTCTCTATCTCGCTCTGTGGCTCATACTAGTTTAACAGTTTTTGCAACTCTTCTATAGCATCTGTGCTCTTCAGTGACTTCATGCAGCTCCTTAGGAACTATGCATGAGAACGCTATCCATAATATTCCACTCGATGATTTTACAAATTTGAACCCTATGTGAAAAAATTGCATAGCCACTTACTGAGAAAAACCCTAGTTTCCGAAATTGACCTAGAAGATCATCAATGATCCATGTACACATAGGACATGGGAAACCCTAGGACTCTCTTGATGTCCTGAATGCAACAGATTCGATGGTTTTTCTGTCCAAACAACGGTCATAATTATATGGCTTGTTCCAACTCGCACCCCAAAGACCTTAAGGTACACATGTTGAATACCCACTAGGGGTATAGAATTCCAATGGTGCAATAAATTCGCTTTCTAGGAGGTCCTGTAATTGTGTCTAGGAAGGTTCAACGTTGGAATGCTATCCATAACATCCTGTTTGAGGATTTTGCAAATTTAACCTCTATGTGTAAAAAGTGCATAGTCCCTTACTAAGTAAAACCCTAGTTTCCAAAATTGACCTAGAAGATGATCAATGGGCCATGGAACTAGAGGAGAGGGAAACCCCTATCACTATCCTAATTTCCTAAATCCAATGGATTCAGTGGTCTATCGATCCCAACAATGGTCATCATTTTATGGATCGTTCCAAATTGCAGCCCAAAGGATTTCAAGGACACCTATTGAGCACCCACCAGGGGCATAGAATTCCAATCGTACAACAAATCCGGGTTTCAAGAGGTCCTGTAAGTGTGTATAGGAAATTTCCACGTGGGAACACTATCCACAAGCTCTCGATCAAGGATTTTGAAAAGTTGACCACTATGTGCAAAAATTGCATAGTCCCTTACCAAGCAAACCCCTAGTTTCCAAAATTGACCTAGAAGATGATCAATGGGCTATGGACCCGGAGGTGAGGGGCACCCCTAGCACTATCCCAATGTTTTGAATCCAATGGATTCATTTTTTTTTCGATCTGAATAATGATCACCATTCTATGCCCCATTCCATCTTGCACCCTAAAGGCTTTCAGGGACACCTGTTGAATACCCCCCGGGGACATAGAATTCCAAACATGCAACAAATCCGAGATCCAGGAGGTTCTGCATGTGTATCTAGGAAGGTTCAATGTGGGAATGCTAGCCATAATCTCTCAATCAAGTATTTTGCAAAGTTGACCCCGATGTGTAAAAATTGCATAGTCCCTTACTCAGCAAAACCTTAGTTTCCAAAATAGACCTAATTGATGATTAATGGGCCATGGACCCAAAGGAAATGGGAACCTCTAGTACTATCTTGATGTACTGAGTCCAATTTATTCGACGGTTTGTTGATATGAACAATGGTCATGATTCTATGGCCCATTCCAACTCGCACCACAAAGGCTTTATGGGACACCTATTGAATACCCATCGGTGGCATAAAAGTCCATCTGTTAAACAAATCTGGGTTCCAAGAGATCCTGCAAGTTTGTCTACGAATGTTCCACATGGGAACTCTATCCATAATCTCTTGGTTGAATATTTTTCAAATTTGACCCATGTGTGCAAAAATTGCATAGTCCCTTAATGAGCAAAACCCTAATTACCAAAATCGACCTAGAAGATGATCAATGGGCCATGGACCCGAAGGAGAGGGGCACCCCTAACGCTATCTTGATGTCCTAAATACAATTGATTCAATGCTTTTTCGATCTGAACAACGGTCATCATTCTATGGCCCGTTCCAACTCACACCCCAAAGGCTTTTAGAGACACCTGTTGAATACCCACTAGGGGCATAGAATTCCAACCGTACCACAAATATGGGTTCTGGGAGGTCCTGAAAGTGTTTCTAGCATGGTTCCACTTGATAATTCTATCCATAAGTTCTCGGTCGATGAATTTGCAAATTTGACCCCTATGTGCAATAATTTCAAATTCTCTTAGTGAGAAAAACCCTAGCTTCCAAGATCGACATAAAAGATGATCCCTAGTCCATGGACCCAAAGGATACCCCTAGCACTATCCTGATGTCCTGAATCCATCGAATTTGACAGTTTTTTGATCAAATTAATGGTCATCATTCTATGGCCTATTCCAACTCGCACCTCAAAGGATTTGAGGGACACTTGTTTAATAATGACTAGGGCCATAGAATTCCAACTGTGCAACAAAACCAAGTTTTGGCAGGTCCTGCAAGTGTGTCTAGGAAGTTTCCACATGGGAACGCTAGCTATAATATCCCGACCGAGGATTTTGCAAAGTTGACCCCTATGTGCAAAAATTGCATAGTCCCTTAGTGAGAAAAACCCTAGTTTCCATAATCACCCTAAAATATGATCAATGGGCCATGGACCTAAAGAAGAAGAGCACCCCTAGCACTATCTTGATGTGATGAATCCAACGGATTCAACAGCTTGTCGATCCTATCCATGGTCACCATTATATGGCCTGTTCCAAATCACACCCTAACTTGGTGTAAATTGATTTTAGATAATCAAAATAATATTAAAAATAATTTAAAAAACAAAGCATTTGATGTATATAATCAAAGTATAACTTGTAAATATAACTCACATTAATATCTTTAACTATTTGCAAATATCATTGACTCGATGTCGATGAGTGGCCAATAAATCCCATCGTGACTCCCAGCAAGAGGTGTAAACGTTTCTTTTATAAATTTGACTATAAATACTACACTTTAATTTGAAATTGCATTGCGTTGCATGGGTTGTGATAGCTAACTAATACATACAATATTATCTCTGCTTCATTCTACCTGCCAAGAAGATAGGATGTAGTTTGCTTCACGAATTGAATATTCTGTTTGATTCGATTCGTTGCTAAAATCGAAACAGGTTCTTGTTATTGTTTATATCATTAGTATGGAAACCCAATATTCAACTGTTGATGTATATGTAACTTTGGAATGTATTTCATATATATATTTATTGTACTTCTATAGAGATGTATTATTCCTCTATACGGAAGTGTCGTCATTTATATTGTAAGTGTTGTAACTTATACTTGATGGGTTATTAGACCACCTTGTTGGGGTCGGCCTTGTATAAGTCATGTGGGTCAAAGGGTTATTAGACCACCCTATTAGGTGTCGGCCCAGTCAGCATTATGTTATGTGGTTAAGTTAAGATCGGCCTAGTAAAGGTTATTAGGCAAATCAAGTCAAGTATAAATAGAGTGCGGGAGGCACTCTATTTTATCATTCTATTCTCACACACACTCTTTAGAGAGTGGCACACTTGTGGAGGAGGAGAAGCTGCTGCTAGGAGATGTCTATCTCTTATGCTTGGGTTTTATCATTTCTCTATCTATCTCTGAGGAAGTTATTGGGGTTTTTCACCTTTATGGTTTTCCCCAAGTAAACTCTGTGTCTCTTGTGTGCTTGCATTATTGTTTTCATGATTGATATGCTGTAGATATGTTGTACATGTTGTTCTCTCAGTTAAGATCCTAGTTCAGATTGAAGTAAATTCTGAAAAATTAACATCAACCGGTAACTGTAATGGTAATGGACTATCGGTCGAAGAAACAACATTGTCAATTGTGACTGTGCGTTATGGAGATATGTTTGTGAACAATAATGATGATGATCAATTCTGCAAAACTGAGGTGGTTGGCATTGAAGAGGGAGTAACATCATCAAATGTGCCTGTGGGGAAGGAGAATTTATTTGTGAACAAGATTAATAACGATGAAGAAGAATTCTACAAAATTGAGGTGTAAGGAGTCGAAGAAGGAATGCCATCAAATCTGGATGTGCATGATTTGCATGTATTTAATAGTGATGAAGAAGAATTCTGCAAATTTGAAGTGAAGATCATTCAAGAAGGAGGAGCTTCATCAAATGTGGATGTGGGTGTTGGTGATGAGCATGTATTTGTGAACAATGATGATGAGGAGGAATTCTGCAAATTTGAAGTGAAGATCATTCAAGAAGGAGGAGCTTCATCAAATGTGGATGTGGGTGTTGGTGATGAGCATGTATTTGTGAACAATGATGATGAGGAGGAATTCTGCAAATTTGAGGTCATGGGCGTTGAAGAAGGAGGGGCTTCATCAAATGTGAATGTGGGGGATTGCTATGAATTTTTCAAATTTGAGGTGGGATATGTTGAAGGAGGAGTATCATAAAATGTGAATGTGACTGATGGGAATGCGTTTGCGAACAAAAATGATGATGATCATAAATTCTGAAAATCTGAGGTGGGGTCTATTTTACCTCCCATGGTAAGATGAAATCTGATTCCTTATATAGCCATGCAATCTATCAGGAATGAGTTAACTACACCATAACTAACTTAGGATGACAAGTGGAGGATTAATTTCCTAAAATAAGGCATTATTCCATGCATAAATCATGTGTTCTAGTAACCAACTAAATTTAGAAAAGGAGGGTGCTACCCTTGATTAATTCATGGAATTAGCTCGTTGAATCATGGAATTAGGTTTAAGGAATCCAAACATGCAAGATACAACCATAAAATTTTGTATTAGACACTAAAATTAAGTAATAATTGTTCACTAGCTAAAAATTGAATATGTCCCCCTTAAATACAAGGATGCAGCACTTTGAAACATTCCCATAGCCCACTTGGTCAAATTCTGTTAAAATTGAACCATTGGCTTCATAACACAAATATCTAAAGTCCATAGGTGAGAGATTAATGCTAAGGAGAAGGTAAATATGCTCTAACAATATGCAACTTGACATTTAAAGGAATTGACTAAGGAGTTTTAACCATTCCCTTTGCCATACTATTTGATTTCCAGGACACTAGACAATGATCTCTATGAGTGTTGTTCTAGCATAATATAGGCATAAATAGTTGATCGGTTTATCTAAAGTTGGTTCTAGGTATATCTATGGGAGTTTTATATACCCAATGTTATGTGGAAGTGAAATTCCATATACAAGTGTTTTCTGATGTAACACTACTTGAAGGGGTACCTCTAGATGTTACATGTTTTTTCAACAATGTGACTTAATGCCACTTGTATTTTATGCATGCATGCAACCCTTACCATTTTTTTACCCACTAATTGACATATCGATATTTGTTATTTAAATATGTTAGAACAAATTTATAAAATAAAATAGAAAATAAAATTTAGGAGCTCAATTACCCCAAAAGATATATATAGTCAATCGAAAATAACTTACTTTTAGAGGTTATAGGGTATGAGCCAAAAATTTAAAATAAGCATAAATCCTTGTAAAATATTTGTTTGGAGATGGTCCCCTGGGATGACCTTCAAGTATCTGTAATATTGGAATTTATGCACTTTTGAGTCTGAAATTGCCATAGGTTTTACTTAATTTCTATGTGCCAAGAAAAAATCAGCATGATTTAGCCAAAATTTATTTATTTTTTCCTTCTCAAAAGAGAAAAGTTGAATATAATTCCAAATGTCCAATATTTTAGGTCTGAATATGAAAATTGTACCATAAAAAATATGTTCTATTTTATTTCTAATGAAACTAGTGGCACCCAATTTCGACCTTTTCAACATCAAATATAATAGATTTACTTAGAACACATGTTCAAGGATAGTTTTTTTGGGCCAGTTAGAAGCCATAACTTACATTATTGTATATTAAAAATTATAGTTACCCAAAAGCTAGAATTTTGATAAAAATTACTTCCTTATGATATCATTATAACCTGAAAATATCAAACCTTGAAACTACACAAATCGTAATTTGGAGAAGAAATTCCAAGGTGGCTTATTTGAAGAACAAAACCCTAGGATTAAAAATTCTTCCACCTTTTGTCCCATGAAATAGATTTGATTTCACTTGTAATATACTTGAAACCATAAATTCAAAGGAAAAACAAAAAACCGAAGTGAGAATAGATAAATCAGAAAAAACATCTCTTGTATGAAATGCATATTAAATAGAGAAATATGTTCACTTGCCTCTTTAATGGGGCAAACTCTAAGCGAAAACATCCAAATACAGTAACAATTTTGTATAAAACATTACATATGTTGCTACTCTCTATATAGCCTTTCAATACCCAAATTCCCAACTACATTTCGTCCCACTATTAATGAAGTTCAACTACCAAGGGACTTTATTCAATAAAGAGATTCCTTTTACATTAAATCTATACCCATGAACTATCTAGTGGCCCTTATGGCCTTGTAAATTGATAAAGTAGGGGGTTAGGGTAGGACATTGGCGACATCAACACCATATGCCTAAGGATACAAAATATGGAAACAATGTTCACAATCTTCTTATGGAAAGGAGACAACTCACTTGAGAAGAGATTCGTTACAATATATTTCACACAACACTTCATAGTCTTGAATCTCTTTAAATAGACTTCAAATATCTAAAACCCTAACTACTTAACATGATCAAAATAGAAGTTCCTAATGTGTCTTAATTAAGAAAAAGAAGGCATAAATAACTTTAATATTGTAAAATAGAGTTACCCCACATGCATCATTATTAGATGAAATTTGGATGAAAAATGGCCAACCCAACCTTAATTCAAATTCCATTTTATCATGTATTTTCCAAACAAAATCCTTTAAAATTAAAAAAAAGGTGTATATGAAAAAATTGTAGAGAAAAAATAAAAACCACTTTTTTCTCTTGTATTTTCAACTTATATCCTTGTACGTTTACTCAAATTTCAAGAGGGATCACTTTTTAGATATATAATTAAATTATACATTCAATTAGTATGCAACCTGCATACTTTTAACATCCACATCACAAAAAACTATAAAACAACAACAACAACAACAACAACATTTTTCTCTCTTTAGAAGCACGTTTTTGTTTTTCATTTTCAGTTTTTCATGATGTGGATGCTATGAAAAGTGTGTAGGTTGGGTACTTGTAGGATGTAGAATTTAATTCCACATCCCACGACTTAACCCACTTGAAATTTGAGTAAACGTACAAGGAGATAAGTTGAAAATACGAGAGAGAAAAAGTTGTCTTTTAGTCTATCTCTACTATTATTTTATTATTTTCTTGAGTATTTCCTTATGAGGACCAATTTTATCTAAATTTCCTCTAATTGATGTAATAATGTCTCTTATTACCATTCATTATATAAGGAGGCGGAAAACCATTTATCCCACATGTGTTATGGGATGTAAATATTCCATAACTTTACCTATATAATAGAGGTGAAGGAGACCCTTTTGGGTATGTTATGTATGTTGTGACACACACATGAGTGTATGTCCTTGAGGCATCATTCTGACATGAAGTGACTATAGAGTCTGATGTGATACTTATGAGTAGGATGCATTTATTTAAGATGGATATTTTTAAAATTATAAATAAGACCATACCTTCCCCTGGATGTTTCCCCATTTGGGGTTTTACCACGTATATCTGTATATCCGGTGTATCATTTATTTTCTCTTGCCTCTTCTTTCTTGATTATTTGTTGCGTGTAGGACTAGAAGGATAGACTAATAGATTATTTATATTGATTTCATGTTAGCAAACATAATTTTGTATGTTTGGGCATATTCTAAATATTCTAACATGGTATCAGATCTTGTTACTATGCTCTACCTTCTTCGGTAAATTTTAATATGTTTTTTACAAGAAAAAAAATTCTTCCATTATTTTTCGAATCCCATTTTTCATAGATTTGTCATCCAATATATCAAACACTTGTCATCTAATTTTGAGATTATTTTTTTCAAACCCCAACCATCATCGTTTAATTTTAAAAAAATAAAAAATTCTCTTCATTTTTTCTGTGGATCTATGTAGATATATATTGTAGACTAACCTAGCATCAAGGTCTATTTCTTGGTTCATAGATCTAGTTGTTTTCCAGTTTCTAGTTCATGTTTTTTTAGGTTTCCTTTAAAACATCTTTGGCTTCAAAGATCTTGTAGTTATAGGGATATTTTTATAGGTACCCAGGTAGTAGTAAAGGAAAGAGCATACATATGTGCCCTCCCTTAACCTAATGCACATACCCCAGTGACCAACCTTTCTAGGAGGCATGTTTACCCAATTTTATGCAAAATTTTCACTAAAAAGTGATTTTTTTTGTTGATCTGAATAGAGAAGTTGCAAATTTTCCAATTAGGTATAGTAAGGTTTCATCATTGGTGAGAAATTTCAATGTTATTCACTCTTACATTAAAATTCTTGTCATTAGCCAATTTTTTTTTTGCATTAGGGTTTATGTTAGTTTATTCATCAAGTTAGCGGACGTTGTCTCTTATTCATATTTTACTTCTCTCCAACCTTCATGTAAGGAAGATGTTTTAACTTTTTCAGTAATATGTATATCTAGCCTTTCATCATGCTGACAATAGAAAATATACCGATGCTAAAGACTTAGTTGCTCGATGGTTATATTTTCATATCCATAAGTGATGTCATTTTTTATTTGATAATATTTTTGTTCAATAGTTTATCATGGTATCACATTTTGCTCACTATTTATATGTTGCTGCTAACCCTTGCTTGTGTAGAAGCAATTCCATATTCTCTATCTTTCATTTATCATGTCACGTATTATTCATGTTCTTTTTTATTTATCATTTTCATTATATGCTTTACTCTTGGAAGTTATTTTGTGTACATTAGCTCTCTATTTAATTCACTTTTTCTATAGGGGTGTTTGTGAAGAGTTATGAGACAACTTGATTACGTCGGTCCTTCCTATCTTAAGCATATTAATGTTGCAACCTATAATCATTCACCGGTGTTCCTATCTATAGCTTATCCTTAATGAAATGAGTGGCCATATTCTACTGTAGGTCATGATGATTATCTATGGGACACATTTTTTTATGGATAGACCATTGGGGTCTTGTATTTGTGTTAACACCCAAAAAGTGCTCACTACCTCATCTACCACATTATATGGCTCATTTGTCCATTTTCCTACCATATTTCCCTGAAAATCCCAAAAAATCCCATTAAAAAGCCTCCAAAAGGCCACAAAACCATCAAAATAGCATTAAAAAGGCTAAAAAACCCCCTTTTCCTCCAAAAATAGCAAAAATCCCCTAAAAAGGGAATAAAAAATATAAAATAATGAGGAAAAGGAGGAAAAAACCCTATACAGCTGCCCTAAACCATGTGTTTCCTAAAACCATGGGTCAGCACTCCACCACCAAAAAACTATAAATAGGTGATGGAGATCCCTTATTCCATATCCATAATCAAGTATACCCTTACTCTGCCAAAATCTCTCTCGAAACCCTAATTCACCATTGAACTACTTTCACCTTGAGAGCCACTTTTGGCCCATTCCCACCATTGGAGAAAGAGAAGGAGCACGTTGGAGCTTGGAGCAACCCTCTTGGACATTGCAAGGAGCTTCATCTACCTTCACATTGAAGGTAATATTAATACAAAACCCTTGTTTACAAATTGTTATTTATTTTTCATGCACATGTTTTAGAGTAGTTTTTTATTTCTGTTTTTAGCTTAATAATTTACATTTACTGAACTGCTACTAAGGAGTCCCTTCTCCTTAGTAGGTGCTCATTTGCACAAGCTAGGTTTAAAACCCTAGCTATAGTTTTGGCGACACCAGACATCGTCCTCCAACCGGTGCAACCCATGGCTACTACCTCTCAGCCACCTCCTGGTGTCTCTACCCCTTTGTCCTCCACGACTCCCCCTCCTACTCCCAAACCCACTGGGGGCAGAGGTCCACAACCTTACACTGTTGTACCACCTCCCAAGACAGTCAAAAACCCTCCAGTGTTTCGTGCTCCTCCCAAATGCTCGTTGTGCGACGAGTTGGGCCATGCGACTCACCAGTGTCCACAATTACCAGCATTGCAGAAGCACATGCAGATGCTCGACGATGACCCCAACATCCCAACTGTCGAACTAAACCCCACTCCCAAGCCTAAAGATAAGTCCCTACGTACCAACCACCCCTGCGCCATATGTGGTATTTACGGGCATTATTCACACCATTGTCCCAATCTCCCGGATTACCGAGCGACTCTCTATGAGATGAACAATCTGGATCTTGAGACGGCACCACCCACTATTGAGGAGATTCACCCCCCGGTCTCCCCCCCCTCCGGGGAGGTCAACACCATTTATATGATCTCTTCCACCACTACCCCTTCATCAACCGATTTGACGACGCAAACTTTCCGTACTGATGAGGAGATTCTTGAGGCCCTCACCGCCCCTGATTATCCCTGGGATGATATGCATCATCGTTCCTACTTCATCCCAGAAGAATCCTCCTCTAGCACAGCCGCCCAATTCACGGTTGAGTCCAAAAACTTCCTCCCCACCAAGGTCGACTGGTTCAAGGACCCTATTCCTGCTCCTGACGCCTTCGAGGAAGGTAACATGGCCAACATCTCACCCATCATCCAAGTTGATATCGCTGCCCCAGGACGTGCCCCTGAACTCATCACTTTAGGAGCATTCTGCAGTAAACAAGAGATTGAGGACTACATAAATCTTTTCAGAGAATTTCGTGATGTCTTTGCCTGGTCCTATACTGAAATGCTTGGTCTTGACCCCGCCATTATCGAACACCACATTGACACATGGCCTGATGTACCCCTCGTCCGTCAGAAACAGCGCCCCATTCATCCCTCAAAGCTCCCAGCTGTCAAAGCCGAGATTGAGAAGCTGCGCAAGGCAGGGTTCATTTATCCTATCCCCTATACCACTTGGGTGTCAAACCCCGTTCCCGTTGATAAAAAACAAGGCACCATTCGAGTATGCACTGAATTCTGTGATTTAAACCGTGCTTGTCCCAAGGACAATTTCCCCACGCCATTTATTGACCAGCTCATCGATGCGTGTGTGGGGCATGAAGTCCTCTCCTTCATGGATGGTTTTTTCGGCTACAACCAGATTCAGATCCGTAAGGAAGACCAGTACAAAACTGCCTGTACTACCCCATGGGGCACCTTTGCCTATCGCGTCATGCCTTTCGGCCTCAAAAATGCTGGTGCCACTTTCCAGCGGGCCATGACCTATTGCTTTCACGACTTGGTCCACATCCTATTAGTCTACCTTGATGACCTTACAGCTCATTCCCGGAAACGATCAGACCACCTTACCGACCTTCGGCAAGTGTTTCTGCATTGTCGCAAATACCAAATCCGCTTGAACCCACACAAGTGTGTCTTTTGCGTTCCGGCAGGCCGATTGTTGGGTTTCATTGTTTCCTAGAAAGGAATTACTATTGACCCTCTGAAAGTCCAAGCCATATTAGACCTTCCCTCTCCTCGTACACTCCGGCAGCTCCAAAGTTTGCAGGGGCGAGCCAATTTCCTTCGACGTTTTGTCCCTGATTACGCCACTACCGTTCACGGTTTCTTACGCCTACTCCGTACCCACATACCCTTCGTTTGGGATGAGCAAGCAGAATCTGCATTCGAAGCCCTCAAGAAGGCTCTCACAAACGCTCCTCTAATTTCCCCTCCGGATTTCACACAAGACTTCATCCTTTACGTTTCGGCATCCGAACATGCCGTATCTGGAGTCTTGGTTCAAGAAGACGCTTCTCACCAAGAGCACGTCATTTACTATGTCATCCAGACCTTGTCTGGTCCACCCCTACGTTACCCATATGAGGAGAGACTTTCCCTAGCAGTGGTCTTTTCCGTCCAAAAATTGCGACACTATATCTTAATGAGTCATACCACAGTCGTCGCCGACTCCAACCCCATGGTATACCTTTTAAACCGGCGACTCCTGCAAGGTCGTGTTGCTAAATGGGTCATTATCCTCCAGGAATATGACCTTACCTTCAAAACACCTAAGAGCACCAAAGCCCTCGCGCTTGCCCAGCTCATTACTGATCTCCCTTCCCTTCTCCCGGCCCAACCAATCTCCGATTAGTTACCCGACAATCACCTGTTCACTATCTCGTCCGATGACCCATGGTACGGTGATATCTTGTTATACCTACGCACGCAGAAGTTCAGACCCAAAGTTACCCGTAATGGACGCCGTCGCATCCGCCACCAGGCCTCTCAGTATTTCCTCTTAGGCGATGTCCTTTACCGGTGCGGGATTGACACAATTCTTCGTCGTTGCCTTACACACGAGGAAGTTGAACACGTCCTTAATGACTGTCATAGCGGTGCCTGCGGAGGCCATTTCTCAGGGATGGCCACCACCCAAAAGGTCGTCCGCGCCGGATACTTCTGGCCCACACTTTTCACTGACTGCATCACTGCGGTCAAACACTGCCATAACTGCCAACTTTTTGCCCCCAAGGCCCGGACACCTCCTGCTCCGTTACACCCAGTCGTCACCGTTGGTCCCTTTTGTAAGTGGGCCATAGACTTCATGGAATGTAGACCCCATTCTGCCAACGGCCACAAATATATCATTGTTGCCGTGGATTACTTCACCAAATGGGCGGAAGCTATGCCTACCTTCAATTGTACCGCCGACACTGCTGCCCGTTTCTTTTTCAACCATGTCATCGCTCGATTCGGGGTTCCTAAGCAGTTAGTCTCCGACCACGGTTCACATTTCGAAGATGCCCTCTAGCGTGAGTTATCCACCCTCCTCAAATTTGAACACCAATTTTCCTCTGCTTACTACCCCCAAGGGAATGGTCAAGTAGAGGCCATCAACAAAATCCTAAAAACCATCCTCCAACGAATTGTTGACAAGCATAAGTCCAATTGGCACCACATGCTGTTCCCTGCCTTATGGGCTTACCGCACATCCACTAAGACCGCCACTGGTTTTACCCCATTCCATTTAGTTCACGGTGTAGAGTCTGTCCTCCCCATCGAATGTCAGATTCCTGCCTTACAGATCGCCGTTGAGCTTCTCCCTGACAGCTCCCCCCTTGAGCAGCGTTTGCTGCAACTCGAACAAGCTGATGAAGACTGTCGTGCCACTCTCCAGAACATCGAAGCTGCCAAAAACCGCTCCAAAGCCGGTTATGATAAACATGTTCACCCTCGAACTTTCCACGAAGGGGACCTTGTCCTCGCATATGACCAAGCCCACGATAAAACCGGTAAAGGGAAGTTTGAATCCATGTGGCAAGGCCCTTACATTGTGAATACTTGTCTCGGCAAGGGGGCATACATCTTAGCTGACTCCGAAGGTCACCCTTTGCGCAACCCCCGCAATGGGTTGTATCTTAAACGTTTTTACCCATAAATGAAACCGTGGCCTCATTGGTCCGCATTGTACAGTTTGCTCTCTTTTTGTTTTTCACCTTTTTTACCATCATCTTACATTCATCATTCTTGCATGATCACAGATGGACCATCTTCCACCTTGTTACACTGGCTTTGCTGACGGCGCAAGCCGCTGGTCTCCCAACCTGGCTTCTGCAACATGGGTCTTGTACTCCCCTTCCAACGAGATGATTCACCTGGACGGAATATGTATAGGCGCTGCTACCAATAACCAGGCAGAGTATGATGCTGTGACTGGTCTCCTGACTACTGCCCTCCAGATGGGCATATGTCGCCTTCATGTGTTCCTTGACTCCCAGCTACTTGTCTCCCAGCTCAACAACTGCTACCAGGTACGTGATACATGCCTTTTAAGAAAATTCCTACGCGCAAAACAACTCAGCTGACAGTTTGAATCCATAACATTCACACATGTCCCACGAGCCCAAAATAGTGTCACAGACCAAATGGCAAACAACATCCTAGATTGGCATATCAATCACACCATGTAACATCATGCATCGCAATCCCATAGCATCTCATAAAAAATATATAAAAACCCAAAAAGATTGCATCGCATCCACATTTGCATCCATGTACATACACCACATTCATAATCCATAGGGGCATCCATGTGCCTAAACATACATATATCATGTCACATCACATAAAATACACAAGGGGCATCCATGTGCCTAAAATACTAGACTACTTGCATCCACGTGCAATGTAAACATATCATAACTCATCAAGCGCATCCACGTGCGAACAAATAAAACAACATCATATAAAAAGGTGCATCCACGTGCATATATATATATATATATCAAAAAATACATGTTCAGTGCTATACATGTCCTGAGTACCCCTGTACTCAGCTATACAAAAAATGGCTATACATCCCTAAAGCCTCATCAACATACATGCCGTAGCTACAAAACTCGAGGGGAGTCCCCTGCACTCCCTAATGGGAATCGTATCCTGCATCACTGCCTGCATCGGCTGCCTCTCAGTCCTCCCCTCGCTCCTCCTCCGGCAAGTCCTCCTCTCCTCTGGCCTCCTGTGCCCGTACCCGGTCCACTAGGACCGCCACCCGGATCGCGATGGATCTGAACTCTTGAGGTGCCATCATGCAATCCTGAACTACATCAGGATCGATATCCCGCCATCCCTCGTCGGTCACCCCTATCAGCAACCGATCTAGTAGTTCCCGCACCGACTCCAATGTCCCCTCCGCATCATGGCGATGGACCTCACCTCGCCCAGGCAGAGCTGGGACGGCCACAATACCCCTCCGTGCCACATGTCCTGGAGGCGGCCTCGGGCCCACATCTGCAAGATCACACATATGTCAGTCACAGTATATCAATCTCCTATTATATAAATAAAACTTGGCATACATAACATGCAACAAAAACACATACGTACCGTCGGGACCCCATGCCTGTCCTAGTGCTCGTGGCGCCTCCGGATCTCCTGTGAAGTCCATGTCTCGATACGGGAAGTCGTCCAGTGTCAATGGTATGTGGATCCACTGCAGGTACAACTCCTGCGTAAAATACCTGCCCACGTCGCCGCCACCATGGCAGCGCATCATCTCACCCCATCGCACCATCCGCGGCTCCCTCATACCTCCTGCCCTGATCGGCACCCGTGGCCGCAGTGTGGGTACCCTCTCCATAAAGAAGGCACACAAGAAGGAACCAAAACAAAAGCCCTTGCCCTCTTCCTTCGCTGCCGTCAGCTGCCGCTGAACGCAGGTCAGGAACATCTGGCCCCACGCGTAGTACACCCCATCCAGTACGCGCTCTATCATCTGCATCTGACCCCCAGACACCTTTTCAGGTGACTAGGACCCCAATACCCGGACCACACATGCTGCCATGGCCCGCACTGCTGGCTCCTGTAGGTCCCTCACCAGGACTGCATTCCTATGCACCCTCGCCTCAGGACCACAGTATCTCTCCAACATGTCCTCCATGTCGATGTCCGCGGCAACCCACGGCTGTGTGTCTGCTACCCTGCCTAGTCAGGGCAACCCCGTCAGAAAATATACATCGGTCAGGGTGCGGTCCACCCTCTCACCCTGTACCCGGAAAGCCTGTATGTCCGGCTCCCAGAAGCTGATCAGCCGGTTCAGCAGCAATGCTGCTGACCGTATCATGGGAATCTGTGCGAACTTCAGAAGTCCGCACATTCCCAGCACAGATCGCACATGGCGCTCCCCTCGGATCACAGCCATGATCTCATCAGGGATCTCCCGCTCTCTCCAGAGCACCTGCGGCATCCTGTCAATCACACCAAATAAACTCCTTAGACTCATGTCAACTAAATAAGTACTTTTCCCTCTCCCGGAAGACCCTAATAGCTCGGCCCAAAACCGCAGCTTTCGGGCTTCCTGCCGCGGTTTCTGACCGCGGCTTCCAGGCCTATGGTCGCGGTTCCTAACCGCGCCTGTCAGCCCTAAACCCGTGGTTTGGAACCGCGTGTTCCTCCTTGGAACTCGCGGCACTCGACCGCGTATCCATCACGGGATCACGCGGTCTCCAACCGTGTGGTTCACCGAGAAACATGCGGTCGCCAACCGCGTGGTTCACCCCGAAACTCGCGGTCACCAACCGCGGTTTCAACCCCCTAACCCGCGGTCCACCCCACGTGGACCGTATAAATAAGCCCCGGGACCCACTACCCAACCCCCGACCCTAAAAAACATGCAGGTATGGGTTTGACGGAATACCTGTATCTCCTGGATCTGAAATCGGCCGGTCGGATCATCCAGAAATGCCACCTAAGCTCTGGTCCACTCTGATCACAAGTCAAAGTCAAACAAGTACAACTGACACATGTCATGTTGGACCCACCACTATTTATAGTCAGTTGACTTTTTCTTGTTTTGGCCATTCTGACACCATACGGAGTCCGTTTTACGAACCGTTTCCACCACCGGAATCAGCACGACAAGACCGTCATGATGGTCACCTCGTTGCATCATTTTTACCCCGTCATTTTTTGCCCATTTTTTCAGATGCCACTAGTCGCCTCGGTTTGCATGCCACATCGGCCGTTCTCCGTTTTTCACATGTTTTATATCATCGGATTCATTTTTCCGAGCTGGTGATGATGCTTGAGATTATTTCTCACTCTCACCCCCCAATTTTTTTGGGTATTTTTTCCACAACGCCCTCGTCACCTCGGTGTGCGTACCCATTTTTGACATCCTTTATATCGTCGGATTCATTTTTCCGAGCTCGTGATGATGCTTGAGATCATTTCTCGCTCTCACTTGGTACAATTTCAACATTGTGTCCCGACACCTTGCTGCCTCGATTTGCGCGCCACATCGGTCGCTATCGGATTGTTCCACATTTTTACATGAGCCATTCACTCCTGTCATACTGCAAATGTTTCGTTATTTTCCCACCATTTCATCTACCCCACAAGGAGGCCCACCAGTGTTCCCCCCTACCCTCGCTCTTGGTCATCATTATTGATCCTTGATTGAACACTTCCTCCTTACCTGGCCATTCCTCTTGTTCGGTATAATTTTATCCCTTTTTCGGGCCGGACAAGTCCTTTACGAAAAAGGCACTTAGGGAGTTTCTGTTAATCTCTTTTCTGACTCCTAAAAGAATGAAAAGATCGCCGAGCAATCTTGCTTCCTTTCATGCTCGCTAAAGTACCTGAAAGGGCGTCTATCTGGTATAAGTTTAAACCTTTTCCGGACCTGGTAGACTAATTACGAAAAAGGAATACTCTAGTCACACCGGCTAGAAGAGTTCTTCATTGCATCCTTTTATGCTTCTTTGGGCCTTGGAGACTAAATCTACAAAAAAGCAACCCCCTGGAGTCTTCTTACTTGCTTTCAGACTCTCTAAAATTGAAAGCCACCACGAGCATAAACTGTCCTGGGCTTGTAAAATCCACATGACAGTACCATTCCACTACTTCAGAGTCTTCTTATCGCTTTCAGACTCCCTAAAATTGAAAGCCACCACGAGCATGAACTGTCCTGGGCTCGTAAAAGCCACACGAAAGTACCATTCCATTACTTCAGAGTCTTCTTATCGCTTTCAGACTCCTTAGAATTGAAAGCAACCATGAGCATGAACTGTCCTGGGCTCGTAAAATCCACACGACAGTATAATTTTACACAAACTTCTTCTAGTTCCTTAACCCATGAAGAAGTCCGCTCCCATGCCTCCTGGCACTTTGATCAATCATCTCGGCAGCACCCCTAATCAGGTCGCCTTTGTTCAGAGTATTCTGCAGTCTCCTGCCATTGTACCCCAGCTTGAGTCTCCCTCAGCCCAGTAACCTTCCCAGATCCCATACAGCTATGACCCCTTTCCCCTTAGTCAGTTCCATATGCTGCCAGATCATCCCCATTATCATACTATGAACAAAGGAAGTTTGAGTTCACCCACTCTACTTGCCCAGTTGTCCCCCCACAGTTTTGTCCGTCCTGCCATCCGTACTATCACATTTCGGTCTTGTACCTCGCGCTCCTGTCAAGGAAACATCATTGCCTTGATAGTTGCAGGTCTCCCTCTGTCGACGACAGCTCCTCTATTCCAGAGGATAGGCCAAGAGGTCCCTACGCCTTGGACTTATCACCATCAGTGGTAAGTGCCTACGGATCATTCTGAGAGGAGTCATCATTGCCTCTCCGAGTGATTGTTCCTCACATGCTCGACTTCAGCACCTTGATCGCATCGTTGAGGATCGCGTAGAATTATATCCCATCAATTTTTAGTTGAAGACCTCGGATTTCCCCCGACTCTAGCACATTGGTGAGTCACTTCGGAACACCCAGTTGTATGTTCCTGTGGATGTCCAGGCTGCGTTGGTGTTTGTATTCGGAATCCATCCAGTTATATGCTTCCTTGAGTACCCATTCCAGTTCCAGCTCAGTGTACCATTGAGGTTATTGCTCCCAGTCATTATGATCCAGCAGCTCATCAGTTCCTCTGGTACCCCAGTCAGCAGCACTGTTGATATTCCAGTGCACCAGTTCTTCAGTTTACACAGTGGTGATCTATGTATCTTACAGGTCCCCCTTTTCGGGCCTCACAGTTTTGTTTATATATCTTGATACGAGCATGGGTATGCCCGCCTCGTCCATATATTGAGATTATTCCTCATTCAGTTTTTGAGGTCATGTATATGTCAGGTCCCCATTTTTGGACCCCATTGTTATTGTTATGTTATATCCTGATACGAGCATGGGAATGCCCACCTCGTCCATATGATCAGATGATTCCTCATCCATTATTGAGGTTATGTACTTTCAGTTCTTTCAGTTGTTCGGGATCGTTGTTCCGGGCTTCAATTTGTTTCTTCTCTTATCTCCACATCCCAGGAAAACCATTCATGACTTATGATGTCCATCGGCCATACGATGAGCTCCTGCCCTCGCACATCAGGGGGCAATCTGTTAACACCCAAAAAGTGCTCACTACCTCATCTACCACATTATATGGCTCATTTGTCCATTTTCCTACCATATTTCCCTGAAAATCCCAAAAAATCCCATTAAAAAGCCTCCAAAAGGCCTAAAATGCCTCCAAAAGGCCACAAAACCATCAAAATAGCATTAAAAAGGCTAAAAAACCCCCTTTTCCTCCAAAAATAGCAAAAATCCCCTAAAAAGGGAATAAAAAATATAAAATAATGAGGAAAAGGAGGAAAAAACCCTATACAGCTGCCCTAAACCATGTGTTTCCTAAAACCATGGGTCAGCACTCCACCACCAAAAAACTATAAATAGGTGATGGAGATCCCTTATTCCATATCCACAATCAAGTATACCCTTACTCTGCCAAAATCTCTCTCGAAACCCTAGTTCACCATTGAACTACTTTCACCTTGAGAGCCACTTTTGGCCCATTCCCACCATTGGAGAAAGAGAAGGAGCACATTGGAGCTTGGAGCAACCCTCTTGGACATTGCAAGGAGCTTCATCTACCTTCACATTGAAGGTAATATTAATACAAAACCCTTGTTTACAAATTGTTATTTATTTTTCATGCACATGTTTTAGAGTAGTTTTTTATTTCTCTTTTTAGCTTAATAATTTACATTTACTGAACTGCTACTAAGGAGTCCCTTCTCCTTAGTAGGTGCTCATTTGCACAAGCTAGGGGTAAAACCCTAGCTACAATTTGTAATGTAAAATTCTGTAGATTTATTTGGTTGTGAAGACTATATTCAAGAAACATTTTGATGTATCTAGATACATGGTTCTTGTATTCATAATGAGGTCTACTACACTATTCGTGGAACTTTCAACCTAGTTGTGAATACTAACTGCTTGACACATTCTTTGATGTATAGGCCATTGGGGTCTTGTTTCGCAACAATATATTTGTTTTACTATGAAGACTAGATCTACTGAAAATATTTTAATATATAGATCATATTGGGATCTTGTATTTCTGATGAGATCTATTACATGGTTCTTTTAGCTATCAATTGGGTTATGGTTGTGATGATTGTGTGATCGCCACATTTTATGTTGTATTGGCCATTTGAGTTTTTTGTAAATTGTTGTGATGCTCTACAAGAGTTCATTGTACAACTTAGATCATATGCAGTTTCATGATTCAGTGAGAAGCGATTGTTATCTTCATCAAATCCATGAGGTAAAGTTTGTTCTCCTTCGCATCTTATGGGGAATTATGGAGGTTGTCATCAAGGAAGTATTTTATGAAAAAATATAAAACGAGCATAGATCCATCTTAAACTCAGATATATTTGCGCTGATAGGCGTTTATATCTTAGAATTTGGGGTGGAGTATGGCATATACTTTTCCAATATTGTACGAGGATGAGACACATGTACTGCCCAGATTGATTCTATGGCAGTCGTTCAAAATCGAAATAAACAATTATAAAAAACAAAAGAATATAAAAAATAGTTGGTAGTTGATGAATGGATAACTTGTAGCATATGCATGACTAACTAGGAGCCAATGAATGTATAACTGACACTCGTGGCAGATAACTAGAAGAATGTGAAAGATGAAAAAATAATATAAAAATAACTAATGATTGATAAATGGATAACTTGTAATTTTTGCATGAATGCATGGATAAATCGTGGATTATGAATGGATAATGGGTAGTTCATGGAAAATAACAGGAAGAAGAACTAGTGTTAATATGTAGCTATGCATTTATAACTCACAGCTAAACCCATTTAACTAGAATAATGCGAGAGATTACAACTATTCATGGAGACCAACTAATAGATATTAGTTAGGTTTTCGATATTAGTTAGCTTTTCCATGCAAATATTAGTTAAGTTTCGATTCTATTTAATGAAAGTTAGGAGACAAAATCAGAAGACAATTGAGGAGGTTACAGAATAGACAAAGAAGACAAATGAGTGCTGAATAGGAGAATCGAGCTATAGGTGAATGAATTGCTCAATGGTTTTATACTTCAATGTTTATAGTTATTATTATTTTAAATTCCGAACTTAATTGTTTTCAAGTCTTCTTTTAAAGTTCTCAATTTCTACATCAACTTTACATTCTACATCAAGTATGTCATATCATTATTTCATTATTTACAACTTCTCTCATCTTTGGAATTAATTTGTAATGCAAATGCATATGTGGAAGCGTGGATCTAAGTAGAGGAAAGGACCTGATTTGCACTCATCAATATGTGGCTCCCATGTTACTGTTGTGCACCAAGTTGCATAATTAACCTCGGTCACTTATATGAAGAATTAGCATAGTCACTTTACCAAAAAAGAAATATAAATTCGTGAAATTGAATTTTCTTTATTTTTGTGAGAAAGAGTCTAAACTATTTAATTATTGAACAGTATAGTTGTACATAATGTTACAAAAAATGCTATTTTAGAGCTATTATGTTTCCCGAGTTCCCCACATCCTGAACAATCCATCCCTTCCCAACCTACACATAGATAAAACATAATTCTCCCATTCCATTACAGACCATATCCCCACAATTCCCTTTTCATATTCATGGTATGACTACCCAAAACAAAATATTCTCTAGCATAACAAGCCTAGTAAAAAGGCCTTACTACAATTTTCGTTTTACCTCTCGTTACATATCACCATATCAATTTTCTTACAAACTTTAGACTTATATCCCTTCCCATTTTTTTCACTTGAGACATGAAGTTCCCAAAACATACAAAAAGAACAAAAAAAGTGAGACCAGCTGGAAGCACGTCATTACCCTTCTACCCTGGTCGACTGCACTGTGGCCTCATGCATGTTTTCCATGTCCTCTTGTGTGGTATTCCTGCAATCCTCTCAAGCCATGACATCCTCCTTCATAGATTCCTCCTTCTCATGCTTTGATAATGGCTACACCAGGTCTTCCAACTCCAGGATAGGCCTCAACAAGTCATTCAGAGGTGATTCCTCCTATGCTTTGCACCACCTAAAAGGAGCCTTGGCTAGGCCCATCACTCCATCGGCATCCACCAAGTCGTAATTCAGGTTGTTCATGATGTGAATTACCACCTCCCCAAATATTCCCATTTCTAACATTGTTTTTTATAACAACTTCCTCATAATCTAGTATGGGTTGAAGCCCACCGGCACTCCTTGCTCATCCATTCAGTTCTGCATCTCTTATTCCTCCATGGAAGACATGCATTCATCCACATGATGTGGGGCATATTTCATAAACCACTGTTGTTCCTCATTTTCCACAACTTGTGGCCCCATCCTACTTCTCCCACCTCTCCTACTCCTCATTATCTAGAAGGGTGCCATTAAAATCTATCCTATAGAAAGAACAATAAGCTTCTACCTTAGCAACAATGCTTCAATTTTATGATGTTCCTCATTCTTATCGAGGTTTTCCCTTGTCCTTGTTCTTATAACCTTTCCTCCATTTCTTGAATTCAATTCCTACATCATCACATGCATTTCAGCAATAAAGCCAGGAATTAATGTTTCCCATTGGTTACCATCAACATCCTCTCTGCCATTATTCCACATGCTCCTTCGGTACTGTTATCCTCAAAACCAATCCTTCCACCATTGATGGCCCATAAACACTCTCCTGATGCCTTCCAAGCTGTCCCTACTTTCTAATTGTCCTTGCGTTGCTCCTTCCCTCCCCTTGTACCTTCCTGTCCTTCACATGACCTGCCTTAATTCCTTCTTCTTCCATTTGGATCATTGTTTCCCAACACATCTTCCTCCTCTTGTTCTCCACACGTCCATTCTTCCCTCCCCACGTGTCTAACCTCTTAGGGAACATGGGTTGGGTTTCCACCCGCATCCGAGGTTTCGATCTCTGAGGATGCTAGTTCCTCACACTTAAGTTTTAGTTCTTCTTCCTCTAGATCTTACTAATCGACCTCCTTCATGGATACCCGTTTATTAACACCATGATTTGAAATTCTATCAGGTAATTTATTTCCATTCCTTTTACCATGCTTGAAATCTATTGCAGGATCCCTTGTTAGTATTTCAGCTAGGAGATACAATCAAGTTTCAATTCTCCAGTTCTACCTTAGTTTGGTTATGTTATAACCCTATTGAATCGTTTCTTCCATTTGAATGATAATTTGGCAGTCCCCTTCAATGATGGCTCGTGTCCAACCTTTCCTTATTAAGTACTTTATTCATTCAATTAGACCCTCCAATTTAGCCACATTTGTTGTGGCTTTCCCTATATTCCCCCACAGGAGACCCACTATGTCTCCTTTGTTGTTTCTGATGACTCCCCCGTATCCTGAAATCCCCAGATTCCTTTTCGAGGCTCCATCAAAGTTTAACTTAAGGTATCCTTTAGGTGGTTGTTTCCAAACTTCTGTGCTTTGGATATTCCTTAGTTTTGTTCTCATTGAAGGTATTCTTTCCAGGATTAAATGATTTCCCCAATCTTGCATGAGTCTCCTTTCATCAGATTCTACTTGCATGTCCGTCATTCCACATTAGGACATCTTTAGGGTCTCCTTCACATAGACCCTCACTCTTGTCCATACTTATTTGTACTTTCTTCTCTCCCATTCAAAGATGTGTTTATTTCTTTCCTTCTAGATTTCCCACATCAATAATCCTGGGAAAATGTCCCAAATCTGATTAGAATCGGGTTTCTTAATGGTTGTTCCATACATTCAATTAAGGTGTTGGTACAGTTTGCATTACATATGCTTTTTCTTTGAAAGGTGGCTTCCCCTTTCTCCCAGAGTCTTGCTGCAAACTCACAATTGTCAAGCAAGTGGTCTATAGAATCCCCTTCCTTAATACACATAAAACACCATGTTGGTCCTACGAACCCCCTTTTGACTAGATTCATCCATGTTAGTATTCTTATCTAGATAATTAGCCATATAAATAATGTAAATTTTTGCCGCAACTTTGCTTTCCATAACCTTCCCCACTTTGGATCATATTTAATTTGATTATAACCTTCATGTAGGATGGTGGCTTCTTTTATATTAAACATCCCTCGGGATGAGAATCCCCACCTTAATTTGGCGCATGTTTCTTGCACTATAATCTTCCTTGTCTATAGAGTGTCCCATAAATCATGGACATTCTCGTTTGGGATCCACTGCTGCCACCACTCTACTTCCCTCCATATCTAAAAGGGCCCATCTGGGTTCCCTAGCTACCACATGTCCTTAACCTTAGTGATATTGAGTCTTTCCAACGTCTCTTGCAATATAGGAAGTTTTATTATCTTTTCCAAACATGGGAGTTGTTGCAATGAATCCGTGAAGAAATTTGTTGCTTTCCCACCAAGAATTTCCCAAAAGCTATGTTGTTTAATTAATTCTTTGTTGCATTGCACTGCTCTCCATATATATGATCCTTGTTTTTCTTCTGCATATCTTATTAGCTTCTCTTTATCCCAATATTTTTCATATTTTGCATGTCACATCTTCCCATGGTTGTGTCTTATATGTGACCCAATGCCACCATATTTTTGCACCTAGAACCTCGTTGCTCATCTATGGATCTCTGATACCTAAGCCTCCCATCTTCTTCGGGGTACATTTTGTTTGACATCCAACCAAAGTCCATTTATGTTGTTCTTCTGATCCTCCCCATAGGAATGACCTCTGCAGACTTCTTTTTTTTTTTTTAGAATTGCTTTTGGTGCTTCTAGGACCGAAAATAGATACAAGGGTAGCGCTTGTAGGACTGAATGAACCATAGTTAACCTCCCTGGAAAGTTTAGGGATCTTAAAGTCCAATTGGATAACTTTTCCTTCATTTTGTGCAGCAATTCTTTCCATAAGAGTTTTTTAATCATTGAATCTGAGAGCAGTGCTCCTAGGTATTTTTAAGGGAAAACTCCTCACTTAAAACTTACAATTATGAGTATATTTCTTTGTTTTATCCCAAGAGTGTTGAGAAAAAATAATTGGGATTTATCTTTGTTGATCTCTAGCTCGCTGGCCTTAAGGAAGTCTTGAAGTACCTACTCAAAATATTTGCACTCTTAAACAAAGGATAATACCATTAACATTATGTCTTCCATGAATTGAGGGTGTTCTTTCCCATGCTCTTCCCTGTGTAGGTGTAGGCCATTGATCGCATTATCTGTAACTCTAGATTTTATGGATTGTCCTAGCCCTTCCACCATTAGATAAAATAAGAAGGAAGATAGAGGGTATCCCTTCCTGATTCCGTGGGGATATTTGAAGGTGGAAGACGAAGTTCCATTCACAAATATTGAAAAAAAAATTCTATATGTAAGCTTCATAACCATATAACCCAATTTTCATGGAACCCATAGGCTAGCAACATTCTTTCAATGAACTTCCAACTTAGTTTGTCATAGGCCTTTGAAAGATCGAGTTTAATTAACATACTTGGGATTTTCTTCTCCTTTTGAGAGTGGATTGTTTAATGCGTGAGGAGAATGCCATCCAGAATCTGTCTCCCTTCCACGAATCATGCTTGTTCCAAGGATATTAGAAGAGGCATCAAAGGTTTCAGCCTGTTCACTATGACTTTCGATACAATATTGAATATGACATCGCATAATGCTATAGGCCTAAATTTTTCTGGTTGTTCCTTCCCACATTCCTTAGGGATCAAGGATAAGAAGGTCGAATTGAATGCTTGCAGAATCCCTCCAGTTCTCCTTGAGTCCTCCACTATTTCCAAAACTTCATGCTTCAGCATGTCCTAGCAAGATTGGAAAAAGTTGGTAAAACCATCTCATCTTGGTGCTTTACCACCCTCTGTCGTTTTAACTGCTTCCTCAAGTTCTTGCATCACTATGGGTCTCATAATAAGTTCATTGTGTTCCGGCGTGACCAAGTTAGGAATAGTTTGTACCACTTTTTCTATATCAAGGATTTTATCTTGTACTTTTTCTTCTAAAATATTCCTAAAGAAAGAGCTCAGCTGCATTTCTATTTTTCCTTATGTTTCCACAATACTTCTGTCTTCCATTTTGAGGCCATTAATTATGTTAGCCTAACTATATTGTATGGATGTCTAATGAAAGAAACATGTATTTCGATCTCCTTCTTTAAGCCATCAATTTCTCGATTTATGTTTCCACGATGTTTCCTCTTGGACTTATCTTTTGTCCAATTTCTCTATAATTTACCAATCCTTTTTCTTCCTATCCTCATTTTATCAATTCTCCTAGATTTATGTCTGCAAATTTTCTTACTTCAATTAGAATTTTCTTTTTTCCAAGAATGTGTTTCCAAATGAGTCCTTCTTTCATTTATTTACATTTTCTTTTATATGCTTCAATTTTTGTTTGAATTTATACATCAAGGATCCACTTGGCGAAGAAAAATTACTTCACCATTGATGTACCTACTCAGAGAAGTTTGGATGTAGTATCAAGAACTATTCAAAGCAGAATGGTCGTCGGAGATGTTCTCCCACTCTTTACCACTCAATGAATATGGGACATTGATTCAACCCTGCAGCTTGTAAAACCAAAGTAGATATTTCTCCCCCTGCCATCAAAATCGATTCAAAAACTAGGAATCGATCTAGTCTCGCTGCAATTTGTTTGTCTCTCATGCGCTTGTTGTTCCAAGTGAACATGTTGTTAGAGGTCATGAAATCTACAAGTTGTAACTGTTCTATAAATTCTCCAAACCCAATATTCTCCCTATTTATTGTTCTTATCCCTCCCTTTTTTTCCTCTAGAGATTTAATTAAGTTAAAATATCCTCCTATTATCCAATGTCTCTACCCAACCCACGCACTCAATTTTTCTATTGAGGCTAGAAACTCTTATCTCAACACAACTTGGTATGTCTCGTATACATTAGAAATAATGCCTCTAACACTAGTTCCTATCACATGAAATTCAATCGAGATAATATGTTTCGAAGCTACAAAATTAGACATACTTACTTCGCAGAGGTTCCACCATATTACCACTCCTCCCTTCATTCGTCTTTAGAACATTTTGATTCCTATACCAAAATCACTGATGGTTTTTCTCGATCTCTCTTTCTTTTGAGGATTATTCTTTTCCTTACGTTATTCACCCCTCTTACATTGCACGATAAAAATTTCATTTATAGAGATTTGGAAATGGATTTGAAGGCATCCTTGATGGTTGGGTATTGACCTGAGGCCACTAGGTTGTCCCCCACATCTCTGATTATCTATCGATTTGTTCTGCATCCTTTCTTATCCCCTACCATTTTCTTATCACTGTCTTTTAGGTTTTATGAGATTACTCCTAATTTCTTTGGTGGGGGATTTTTAAGATTACCTCTATCAATTGACAGACCTATTGGGACGCAATGTATCATGTTTATATATTTGTGCATTTGTTCTCAATGCCTTCAAAATCCATATCTCCTAATTCTAAATCTTCAGTTTTTTCTTGCCGCATTTCTATGTCATCACTCCCCTCTCATTCTTTCAAGTTCCTTTATATTCCTCTGAGTTCCTTCGCTTTCGTTTCCTTCTACTTCTATACTAATGTCTACATCTTGGTTCAACACCTCGAACTTATTGGAAACCTAGGGATTTTTATGAATCTTAGGGCATGTTCCTCTCCTTTTGTGGTGTTTCCTATTATTTACCTTGGTAAATCCCTCCGCGTCCTTCTTCTTCTTATTCTTCACTTGTTCTAGTGGTGAGTTAAGGGGACAATCCCTAAATAGGTGACCATGTTCATGGCATCTTGTGCACCAAAAGGGAACATTTTCGTAATCTAGTGTCTTCTTCCATTCCTTGTCATCCCATGACAATTTTATTACTTCTAGAAGCTCTTTTGACAGGTCAATGTAGACATAAATTTATGCATAAGATGAATATTTCACCATTTTTGTTTGTTCATAGGATTTGACAAATTATCCTATCACATTGCCTAAATATTCTAGAATATCCTCCCTCCAATACTCTACCAATAGAGAATATAGGCGAATCCATATTGGCATTACCATTAGATCTACCTTGTCTGGGTTGAAGCACTCCTTCCATGGACAAAGGAAGAATCTTGTCAAGTTGAAGAAATAAGGTCCTTTGTCCATTATCGTGTTGTTATCTTCCAGAGGACGATTAATGTGAAGAACCCCTTTGCTCCTAATTGTAGTTCATAGTTCCCTTTGACTTTCCATGTCCCATTGATCCACCATGTTAACGTCTTCTCCATTGGCCATATACCATTGAATTTACCTATCAAAGCATGGTCTTTCATGTGTTGGATATGTGCTCTGAGTCCCTCATATTTTATTTGGACTGATGGTATTGTAGCTATCTTGGGCATACATTGCCCCGATGTCCTTGTTTCCATCTTGGATTTCTACTCAATCCTTGCCCTAGTCATTCCTTCTCTTCCCATCCCCAAGGAGGTATCCATATCTTCCTAAATTTGAACTCCCTTACCTTTTGTTTGTTCATAGGCTTTGACAAATTATCCTGTTGCATTGCCTAAATCTTCTGGAATATCCTCCCTCCATTACTCTGACAATAGAGAATATAGGAAAATCCATATTGGAATTACCTTTAGATCTTCCTTGTCTAGGTTAGAGCACTCCTTCCATGGACGAAGGAATAATCTTGTTGAGTTGAAGAAATAAGGTCCTTCGTCCATTATCATGCTCCTATCTTCCACATTGAGGAAGATTAATGTGAAGAACCCCTTTGCTCCTAATTGAAGGTCATAGTTCCCTTTGGGTTCCCATGTCCCATTTAAAGTTAGGGAACAAAGTGTAGTTTCACAAGTCTGAGTATTAGAGGCAGAAGTTGAAATATTGACATGTGGAATGCCGTACAAGTTCCCTATTCTATTTCATCCCATAAACATGTGACCTAGGCGAAAAGGTCATATCTCGGGATAGGAAGATCCAAATGGAATTCCATAAAAAGTGACATTTCTGGAATGGACTTTAGTGTCACTAGTCCGAGTATCGGAGGCCGAAGTTGAAAGAATGACATGTGGCACGCTGTACAATTTTGCTATGATGTTTCATCCCATAAATAGGTCACGTTGGGAAACTTAGCATATCTCTCTCATGGATAATCCAATGAAGCTCAAATATTTGGGGTTGGAAAGATGAAAGGTCAGGCTACAACAGGCCATAGTTTCAAACCCTGATAATATGAAATTTCAGAGATACACTAGAAACAATGAGGAACATATGAAATAGATCAATGGAGGAAATCAAAGAAGAGGAGGAAGAAGCTCTCACTTAGGGTTTTCAATTTGTTTAGGTATGGCATGACTTGATACAATGTTGGAGACACCTGATGCAACATTGGAAACTTTTAAAATGTATTTGGAATCCATTCATCATAGATATTAATCTTCCATCAAAATGTTGTGGGAGGAAGGAGATTGAAAATTAGGGTTTCCAAGTAAGAAGAAACCTTAGCAAAGTTGGGAGACTCATAGGGAAAAAATGAAGGAGGTTTAGATTGGCACTGGTACTCTATCATCCTATCACCATGAACCTATATAATGTGTTTACAAGTGATATACCTTGGATTATTAGGGTTTTACCCTTATAGAGAAGACTACAAGCAATCTCGACAAGTATGACTTGAGGAGATGCAGGTATGTTTTGAAATCTGTTTCATTTATTCGATGATTAAGTCCATGATATGTTTGTCTTCATATTATTGAGGTTAGTACAATCATGATTAATTTTAGACTTGTTTGATCACCTTAGTAAAAGTATGAATGCATGTGAATGATAGAAGACATTCATTGATTACGGTTATGACACTTATGATTGTACTAATGCACTTGTGGTGTTGCATGAGGATGATGCTCTCTACTAACATGAAAGGTACATGAAGAAATACAAATCAAGTTCTAGATAAAGAATATATGACCATGATTACATGAATAAAGAGACGCATCCATAGTCTTTGATCACATAGAAGCTCTACTTACGAGGTATGTATGATTTGGTTCTACTATGCTTAGCAGTATGACATATGCAGTTTACTAGCACAAGGTCTCTAAATCATTGAAGAGAACAAAGAAGATATTGTTTGGGTATGTTAGACATAACTAGCAAGCATGCTAATCCAAGGTTATAATGTGTTTAATCTTATTGAGATTATACTAATGAATGTGTGATTATGTATGATATCTTGAGGATGACACAATGATGAAACTAGTGCACACTTAAGCATGCATAGTGGTACATGATGGATAGAAGTTCAAAGACATAATCATGATGCTATCATAAAGGGAAAATAGAGATCAAGATGGAGGCAACCACACAAACATAAAATATAAGTATTTGAGTTGTTATTACTTCTTGAATCTCTGAATAGTTAATGATATTGCTCGTACTAGTTGTATGCATATTTGTATTCCTAGAATAAGGAAATATATCATGCATAGTGTAAGCATTCATATAGCATTGAACAATATACAGCTAATATGCATATGATGGGTAAGTTGGACAAACATTCCATTGTTGCTTGTCTAGAATAAAACCTCTTTGCTAGCATGCAAAGAGTTGTGCACGCTCTTGATAGTATGTTCTGGTAGAGATGGAAGGCATCTAGATAGCCACTATATGCATACATGATATGGAAAAGTGTTGTGCTAAAGTATTTGTCAAGATAGTTGCATAACTATGTGAATCATATCAGTATGCATAATAGGTTATCATTCAAATGTCAATATTATTTGATAATTATGAAGTGTTACTAATCACTTAATTAAATTTGATTTGTAGGAAAGATCATGTACTATGATCTACAAAAGAAGGATGATGAACACTTGTTCCGAAGAAGAAGTGATGACTATTCAATAAGAATACTTAAAAATCAAACATACTATAGAAGTACAAAGCAAGGCTTGTGGTTAGAGGATTCTCTTAGAAAGAGGGAGAGGATCATGATGAGATATTTGCTCCAGTGTCTATAAACACTTCCAGAGATAGATTACACCCATGGATGACAAGACCGTTCTCTTGAATTGTGTTATTGAAGAAGAAGTGCATATCGGGCAAACTCCTAGGATTTGATAGAGAATCACATTGTTGAAGAAGGCTTTGTACGGGTTGAAAAGGTACCCAGGATCGATAGTCATTTGACGAGCTTGATGATCACCATGTGTGATGCTGATTTCAACCTCTTTTTTACAAGGTTGAAGATGGTTTCTATGTACAGATGACATGCTTCTCTCAGATGGATGTAAGAAGGAACTACTATCCATAGAGTTTGAGTGATCATGAGGCTCATATCAGTAGACCCATCTGATGGGAGATGACGCAAATAGAGATGCAAAAGATCACTCAATGTAGAGTGTGCATGATGTTCAGTCACAGAGGGAGGACAATAATCAGATGTAGAAAAATCCACTTCAGAGGGAGTATATCTCAGAGTTAAAGAATCTTGGAATGATTCTTGTGATTAGATATGTGGCTCCGATCAGATGAGATTTTTCCTTAGCCAAGGAAAATGTGAAGTAGAGATATGGGATGATGGACAGTGGTTTCTACAATTTATGGATAGATGAATGGTTCGTTGATGTATTTGATGAATACTAAGCCAGATATATTCTTTGTTGTGAACACCCTAAGTCAGTATTTAGTTGACCCTAGACATGTTCACTTGGTAGCTGCAAAGCATGTGATGAGGTACCTGAAAGGTACGATAGACTTTGGTTTATACTATGTTGGAGATCATGACTATAGATGCAGATTGGGATGGAAGTGTCTCAGACAAGAAAAGCACCTTAGGTGGATGTTATTGTCTCGGATCCGTCATGATCTCATGGTTCAGTAGGAGGCAGTCTTGTGTGGCTCTCAGCACAGCTGGAGTAGAGTATATAGCAGCTTGTTCTGCTAGTTGTGAAGCCATATGGCTTCATAAGTTGATGTCAGGTCTATTTTATCTAGATTTGGATACCATGGTGATTCTATGTGACAACCAGAGTTGTATAAAGATGACGGAGAACCCAATGTTCCATGACAAGTCAAGCCATATAGAAATTCGATATTTTTATTTACGAGATATGGTACAGAAGGAAGCTATAAAGCTCCAGTATGTGAGCACTAATGAGCAAGTTGCTGATGTGTTGACTAAGCCTCTATCTCAAGTAAAGTTTGAGTATTTCAGAGACAAGCTTGGTGTAGTTCGAAAGGACCTTCCTTGAAAGGGGGAGCAGTGTTGATGTTGATGATGATGTTGCAGTAGGATTGCATCATATGTGGACACATGTCCTAAAAGGATCCGTAGACCCTTGTCTCTGAGAAAGATCTTGATGATGATGTTGCAGTGGGATTGTATCATCCCTAGACACATGTCCTAGAAGGATACATAGACCCTTGTCTCCAAGAAACATGTTGATGATGTAGTGGGATTGTATCATCCCTGGACAAATGTACTAAAAGGATCCATATACCCTTGTCTTCGAGAAAGATGTTGATGATGATGTTGCAGTAGGATTGTATCATCCCTGGACACATGTCCTAAAAGGATTCGTAGACCCTTGTCTCTGAGAAACATGTTGATGATGATGTTATAGTAGGATTGCATCATCCATGGACACATGTCCTAAAAGAATCTATAGACCCTTGTCTCTAAGAAAGATGTTGATGATGTTGCAGTGGGATTGTATCATCCCTACACACTTGTCCTAAGAGGATCCATAGACTCTTGTCTCCGAGAATGTGATGATGATGTTGTATTGGTAAATCCTAGATTTGATCTAGGTCACATCCAGTATGAAAAAGGACTGGCACTGTTGTTGGGATTGTATCTTCCCTGGACCTTAGTGCTAAAGTGATCCGAAGACCTCTGCCCCCGAGAATGTGGTTGGATTGTATCTTCTTTGGACCTTTGTCCTAAAGTGGTTTAGAGACCTTTGTCCCCGAGAATGTGGTTGGAGTGTATCTTCCTTGGACCTTAGTCCTGAAGTGATCCAGATACTTTTGTCCTCGAGAATGTGGATAGGATTGCATCATCCTTGGACTTATGTCCTAAAGTGAGAGGGAATGATCATCCCGTAATTAGATCAGGATTGCATCATCCTTGGGATTACGTCCTAAAGTGAGAGGGATTGATCATCTTGTAATTGGATCATGTGTGTTGCAAGTTATGCTACGATGATCATGTTGTTGATCAAAAGATCAAGATGATGATGTTGTTGTTGATCGAAAGATCTAGATGATGATGTCTTTGTTGATCGAAAGATCGAGATGTTGATGATGATATTGATCGAAAGATCAAGATGATGTTGTTACTAATCGAGAGATCAAGTGTTGTTGATGATGATCTCTCTCCTTGCTCCTACAATTGATGTTGATGTTGTCAATAGAATACCCTTCTCGTTAAGGGGAAGTGTTGAAATATTCTAACTTCGAAGAATATTCTATTGTATTTTATTATTGTAATTTATTCAAAGATTTTTTATTCCTCGATCAGGATGTTATTATTGTAGTTGGTCATCATAGAGTCATGAGGTAAATCCTCCCATGTAAGTTGGGGCAATGGATCCCCTAAAGTCAAACGCAATGGGGTTTTTAATTCCCTTAGAGGAGTCGGCCCAGTCAACATTAGTTGAGTGGTAAAGTTAGTTGAGGCCGACATGTCAAGTTGTAAAATTAAAGTAGAAGTGAATGTATAAGTAGAGAGCTAGGCTCTCTCATTTATTCATTCATTCACACACACACTCACTTATGTAATTCACAATGGAGAGAGAGAGAGATATCTGCAAGGAGAAGGAGCACTTCTTCGGGGTTTTGTCTTTGTACTTTTGATCATCTATATTGAGGAACTTTTGCTGGGTTTTCTTCCCCTACAGGGTTTCCCAGAATCAATTTGTGTCTCTTGTGTTTATGTTGTGCTTGTTATTCTTTAAGTGATCTTGTATATGCTATTGTTGTGAAATTGAGATGACCAATGATGTTATCTATCTTAGCATATTGAATCTTAACATATCACACATACATGTTGATAATTGTTGAGATAATTGACATATGATATTTTATCACACATACAATCCCTAAATAGGTGACCATGTTCATGGCATATTTTGCACCAAAAAGGAACATTTTCGTAATCTAGTGGCTGCTTCCATTCCTCATCATCCCATGACAATTTTATCGCTTCTAGAAGCTCTTTTGATAGGTCAATGTAGACACAAATTCACGCATAAGATGTATATTTCACCATTTTTGTTTGTTTATAGGCTTTGAAAAATTAGCCTATTGCATTGCCTAAATCTTCGAGAATATCCTCCCTGTAATACTCTGCTAGTAGAGAATACAAGTGAATCCATTTTGGCATTACCGTTAGATCGTGAAAAACACATTAATGGATTGATACTATATAGTGGTCTTATACAAAGATTCAATTACATAGAAATTTTAAACTATGTGAATATGTAATTTGCAACAATAGTGAATGTAGCTAGCATTAACATCAGATTGTACAACATGTGTTTGGCTAAAGAATAACTAATCATATTTTTAAAATGTTCTAAAACTATTTATGTTTTAGAACATAAATAGTTAATCTACTCACTATTTATGTTTTCCCATGACTAGATATGTTTATGTTTTATGTTTTGAGAAAAGATTTAAAAGAAAAGAAAATTTAATAAATTATAAAAAAATATTTACTTGCCTCAATTTCATAAGTTTTCTTCCTTAAGAATTAACACTCTTAATCCAAAAGTTTAAAAACATAAAACAAGCTTGAAAAATATTAAGAAGTGAGACCACCTTAGTTCAAGATTTAAGCAATGCTTTAGATAAGATTTAAGGAATGCTAAAAAGTTGAAGGCCATCACACGTTGTGGAGGTTATTAATAGGCTTTAATTATGTGGATTCATTTCCAATCAAGTTTGTGAACATTTGATGTGTGGATAGATTTGTAAAATATGTAACTATATTATTAGATGATTGATCATTTTAGGTAACATTAAAATGTGGCATGTGATATATGATATACAACTTTTTAATTGTCTCATTTTGAGTAAGGGTAAATTTATACTATATATAATTTTATATTTTTTAATATAATATTTTGAAAATTTGATGATTCCAAGCATGCGATAGGATTTTTTTATTTTAGAATTTAGTGTGGACTACTAAAAAGAATATAAAAAAAAATTAATAGTGATGGTTGAAGAATGTGAGATAAACATATAACTTAAAGTGACACTTAACTTGTGCTCTATTGATGTTCACCAACCAAAAATTAGTGAGTGTGGTGATAAACACTAAAATAGATAAATTTTTATAAATTGTAAATAACAAATAAAATATATAAAAAAATGGTAACCATTCTAATTAAACAAAAAGAACTTTATTTTAAAAAAAAGCGAAAATTCAACCATAAATGTCTTTCTCTTTAAAATCAGATCCTTTTCCTTCACAAATCACATTCATTCATTTATTATTATTATTATCATTATAGTTAAAAACATACTGAGATAGACTTAAGATTACTTCTTCCCGTTTTAATTAGAGGTGGGATGATTATATTAAACAACCTCTTCTAGCATATAGAGTACACAAATGATAGACTATCATTTTATAATGGCAAACCAAATGATTAAATTATTACATGGCGTGGATTTGGTATTGTAAACTGCTACTTGGTTCTGCTACTGGTATTGTAAACAACAGATTGTATTCTCTTAATTCATAAAACATGAACACTTTTTCTAACCGATTATAAATCATGCACCTGCAATTTCGAATATCGACATCCGAATCATATATCAATATGCAGGACTCATCTTGAAAGAGCTGTTTGTAGCTTGTAGTTAGTCCTGCTTTTATGGATGGCATGTCAATGCTTAGAAACCTTCGTTGCCCGGTCGCCCTATCCCTAGACATCATTATCAATGAATTATTATGGGGATTGTAATAGATATTTTCGAACCAAGGCAGTACGTTCATTATCGGCCTGTTGTCACCATCAGTAAAAACGGAGATTTGGAATGGATCTACCTGTCGCCTGAATGGAACAATACAGGCCATGTCGGAATTGATATAATGAATAACACATATTGTGTCGTTGGCCATGACCAATCGGGTACCAACATAAGCCATCCCAATATGAAAGGCTTGTAAATGATAATCCCCTAAAATGTTTGGTAAAATATTGGGTAACTTCTTGATGTCGTATTCGCCCAACTGGCGGTCGCGCAGGACTTGGAAGAGATTAATAGAAGATGAGTATCCTCTTACTTCTTCTTGTTTCTGTTGAGGTTGGACTTCATTAAGGAGATCAGATATCCCATTCGCAGCTATGTCTGGTTGTGTCCATGACATAAGATTTTCTTCATTTTCCTCCCTCGGCCTCTTCTTTTCTGCGGTGGCTTCATCTTCTTCATTTTCCTCCCTCGGCCTCTTCTTTTCTGCGGTGGTTTCATCTTCTTCATTTTCTTCCCTTGGCCTCTTCTTTTCTGCGGCTCCATCTTTTTCATTTTCTTCCCTAGGCGTCTTGTTTTCTGCCGTGGCTCCATCTACTTCTTTTTCCTCCCTTCGCTTTAAATGGTCTTCCATGGTTTGACCTTGACCTTGTTCATGGTCTTCTATTTGCTTTTTATTCTTTAAATGGTCTGCCATGCCGTGCTCTTTCACTCCCCCTATGTGATAGATTTTATAATAGCAGCAGTATATTTGGTTTCAATTATTTTCAGCAGAAACGAATCAAGATCGCTGTAAGATTAACCATTCACTGAAACAAAGAAGAGATATAAAGAGTATGATCAAACCAGATAATAAGAGTAATGTCGTTAAAGAGATCAAGATCGAGTCTCTCCGAAGGTAGAGAAGCCCAGAAAATACATCTTCTTCTATCTTCGTCTTCTCTCTCCTTGTATGCTGGATCAGATCTATGCTTGAAAGAGCTTGCTTGATTTGCAAATGAGATTGACATCCTTCTTATTTATACTTTCATGCTCGACTTTTTCTCCATTGGGCTATTTCCATGAGTTCCGGGACTTTCTAGAATTTTTCCGAGGTTTCTTTGGTTTTATTACTTTTGTGGGCTCTCTAAAACTTTCCAAACTTTCCAAGAGTTTTGTTGGTTTCCCTACTTTCCGGAGTTTTCTAAAGTTGTTTTTTTGGTTTCCCTACTTTCGGGAGTTTTCTAAAACTTTAGAAAGGGTTGATTATCGAAAGTGGAAGGGTTGACCATCCACAATAAAAGAAAACCAACCGGTTGTAAAACCCCTCTTGCAAATAAAACCCACAAAATTTGCATTAAAAAAATGAAAAATAACATTTTTGAAGGAGATGGACCTTCATCGTAGCTAAACACCTATCGAAGTAATTACAAAAGAAATAATATATATATATATAGTATTTTTATGTATTCTAATATGCATGTTTGATTAACATAATTTTTTTGTGAAATTTATTTTTATAATTGACAAAATGCAAATAAAAACTTATCCATTTCTCTCAAAGATTTGTGGTATGATTATAAAGAGAGACATGCTAGAGATGGACATATAAGGTGTACCTTATTTGAGTAACTTTTATCAAAGCCCTCAAGGACGAATTCTATCATGAGATAGACAACTTTGTGCCACTAGAGAGACCACCTTTTTATGTAAACTTTTAAATTATATATATATATATATATATAAGCATTTATATTCTATCATGAGATAGACAACTTTGTGCCACTAGAGAGACCACCTTTTTATGTAAACTTTTAAATTATATATATATATATATATATATAAGCATTTATATCTATTCTCTATGTACATTTGACTAACATAATGTTTTTAGTTAATGTAATTCTATAATTGGAAAAATGCAAAAAAAAAATTCCCTCATTTTCAAAAACATATTTGCACCTATGTTTCCAAACAACAAACAAGAATGAAATCCTCAAATCTTGTTGCACGCTACTGCGTGCTTAGATAGGACCAAAGATCTAGAATTTCTTAGCAAAACTACTCTCTAATGCAACCTCCCCTTCAAAATAGTTGCATGCTCAAATAAACCAAATTTTTAGTCAATACCTCATAAAATAACAACCTAAAAGGAGGTGCTTCAACGTCGAACAAAAACCTTCACCTCAATAAATAGTGCTTCTTAGTAAACCTTATGTAAAATGCCCTAGAAAAAATGGTTATGTTATTAGATAGTCATCCCTGTCACATTGTAAGAAAGAAGATAAAGATTTGGTCGATTAACAAAGGGCATTCTAGAATACTAGACCTATTGCTCAATGCTACATTACCCTAGGTAATGACACTATTATCTAGGGAACAAACCAAGCTTCCTTGAATGACTTTACTCATGGAGTAAGACTCAATTCCCTGCAAGGCTTGTCAATAGGAGTAGGAGATGAAGCGCCCTTCCTCTTGTTGGACATAACCAACAAACTTCCATCAACAACCAGGCTTGCTCACCTCATCTCATAGTTGTTGAGCTTTGGCGAGGTGTGGATAATGATGGTTATAATATTCATAGCCTCCAAAAAAGGAGCACATAGAATTAGTCTATAATTGAGGATTATTTCCCTTCTTGGTGAATTAATTAGGATATTAATTTGCGGGGTTTGGGTCACCTCCAATATTATCAAAAAGGCTAGGGGTTTTTCCCCCACCTTCTAGGTCATGGTTTTTTCTTTGTTATTCTCCTTGTTCTTTTTCTTAGTATGTTTAGGCTATGTAGTTTGGTTATTGGGCATAGTCTCAGTGAGTGTGTTCTACTGAGCATGAGAATACTAGGTTTTTGAAAAGGGGGATCTTGAGTATGGGTCTAGAGTGGAGGTCCTAACAATGGGCCAAGGAATTGATATTAAGGGTTGAAGTCCATTGGGGTCACATTTAGATGTGAACATCACTTCTTTCCAAGTTGGTTCTTGAAATATCTCTTACCTACCACAGCTAAGGATGTTGTTTCTTAATAGTCATAAAATAAAGATGAATCTATTTTAAAGGTTCAAAAATATGATTTGACCTATGGTGAATTTTGGTATTTGTATTCTATCATTGCACCGAGAGGAGCGAGGTGCTCTACAACTCAGTATGAGGGAGATGTTGTAACGTTCGTGCCTAACAAAATAATTAAAAAAATTCATGTCGGATCATAAAATAAAAAATTATGGAAAGTATTTAAAAAATAGCCATGTTAGCTCATAAAATAAAATATTATGAAAAGTAATTAAAAAATCGATGCTCGTCTATAAAATAAAAAATTTAAATTTAAACCGGATCTATCAATCAAGAGATCAAATTTCTTGAGTTTAAATTAAAAAAACATATTACACCTCAAGAAATTGGATCCCTCTCGGTGCTTGATAGATCCAAGTTTGAAATGGATCTATGTTGGTCTATGATTCACCCCCTAGTGAATCATCTTGTATAGACCAGTCATGGACCTCCCATTTCACAGATGGAATTATTGGTATAGTAGCATCTACCTCTAGTTCATACACCGAAATTCCCTTTCCATGTGAAATTTTCTATATGTTAATTCCATTAGTGATGATTTGAATTCTCTAATTAAAATAAAACACAAGGGTGATTGCAAGCTAAGGAGGGTCACTTTTGGTGCGTTATATGTAATAGAAAACAGAAAAATCATGCATCCCTCAACTTACTTGGATTTTTGAGATACTTACACAAGATATATTGCATTAAGTAAAGAAGATGAAATGTAGTAAATTGAATCACGGTTCCGAATATATAAGTATTATGTGTTCAAAATTTACATAACTATGTCAAATTTCATATTTTCTAACAATTACTTTTTCTTTTTTTGGCAAATGATAAGGTATATGTTTTTGTGGCTGCAGCTTTTGAGTGACTAAATGATGGTTTCTAACTACAAAAATTGGTATACATGTAGAGAAAACATAGAACTAGTGTAGCACTATTTCTCCAAAATTAAATGTTTACTTTTTTTTTTTTAATTATCTAAGTGATCAAACCTCGAGAACGGTACGTCAAATGTGGGTGCAACACTTGAAGGTCTTAATGCAATCATTTTGACTTGGATTTTTTATAGCATGTAGAGGTTGGTGTCTACTAGTGCAACATCCATGTTTTTTTTAAATGGTTGTGAAATGAAAAAGTTACGGAAGAAACACTAACAACTTGTTTTTTTGACTTAAGGAGATATGATACAAGAAATTATGAATAAAATAGAAAAAATCAATATATATATATATATATATATATATATTTAATTACATATTTGGAATATGCATAAAAAATTATATCTATACCTATAATTTTGTTAAAAATGGTTGTGTATGTCATGTTGTAAGGAGTGGTGAAAGACGGGTATTTTTAGAAAAATGGTGGAAATTCCCAATTAGCTATGGTTTAGCACATTCCATAGCACAGGTTTGGTAAGTTTGAACCAACCACATAGGACCGTAGATGACACGCGAGCGCATGCGGAGGCATCTTTTAGGCGTAAAGGAACGCTCGCGCATTATGTTTAAATTCAAATATTTTTTTGTGCACTTGGTGTCAGAAGAAATGCTCGAGCGTTTTTGTATCTCCAAAATGCTCGAGTGTTATTATTTACATAACTCTAGAGTGGTATTATTTACATAACTCTCAAGCATTATGTAAATAATACCGCTTGAGCATTATGAACCACATAAATTATGTGTTTTAAGTGTTGAATGGAGATAAAGGGTGTGAGAGAGAGAGAAGGGATACGAGAGAGGGAGAAAGGGACATAAATTTAAGGAGTTGGAGAGAGGAATAATGAGGGAGGGAAATTAAAGTCCTAAACCCATAATTCCTAAATCCCAAACCCCCTAAATACCTACACCCCTAAGAACCTAAGCCCTTAACACATAATCCCTTACCACTTTAACCCTTACCCCACCAATAGTCGATCCCTAAATCCATTAACCTATAAATATATTACTCCTTAAATACCTAGTCCCTTAATTAAACTCTTTTCTCCCCTCATTGTTTTCCTTGTCCTCTAATGTCCTAAGTCCTTAACGCTATAACACCTAAGCCCTTAATTCCTAACCTCTTAAAACCTAACCCCCGAAGCCCAAATCCCTAAATCCCTTTACCCATAAAATCCCTAACCGCTAAACCCCTTAAGTCCTTTAATTGTTTGCATCTAATCCTTTAACCATTAGCCGCTAAACTCTAGTTTACCCTATAGAGGTAAAATAATTGTTGACCTAGACACTATGTTTGCATGTGCGACCTCCCTTATGCTAGCGTGCCTTGCATGTGCTTGTGCGCTATGCATTTGCATGTTTTTTCTTCATTTGCATAAGATCTCTATGTTTTCTTGAGCTATCTCCCTCTGGATTGATGGCTCCTCTCTCAGATTTGGCATTCTTGCTTGGGCTTGTGCATTAGCCTCTAATCTCTAATTTACCTGGGTGAGTGCACAAAGTTGAGGGAACTTTTAGATGCAATGGTAGATTCAAGAAACCCATTCGAGTTCCATAGAAGATAATTGATCCAAATCAATCTGGACCCTACCAAACCTAGTCTCGATCCTGCCACGTTGAAGGCCAAGTATGATAGTTAAACAAAACGTGTACGTGTTATGTACTTGTAAAAGACGTACGCATTATGAGCTGCTAAATGTGTACGTGTTATGAGCTAATAAACATGTATACATGCTTTTCAAAACATGTTTTATTCCCAAAATGGGTCGATCCCGTCATTTTTTCCATGACAATAACCAAGTAGGGACATCGATGAAATGAGTTGTGGTAAACACATTTTGAAGTATAGACCCCAAATCTTCCACCTTGGGAACCAATTATTTTAACCTCGGGTATCTAAACCAAATTCCACCGTTCTAATATTTATATTTTTTGTTTTTTTGTGCCCTAAAATCAATTGAATCCATACATTTTTAAATGTGTATGCCCTAAAAGAAATTTAGCCCATAACTCCAAGCATTTGTATGAACAAAACAAATTAAAGACCCAATTAGCTGGTAAAAATCAAATCAATTTCAATAGATACATATATATGCATTCGAGCAACCTTGTGAATCGAAACCAATATTCACAAATATCCAAAGATTCTCATGTATATAGCAAGGTTTGTTACAACTAAAAAAAAAATCAAGTACAATTGATATCTTTCCTAAAATACATTATAAACAAAGACTCTAAATGGCCTAAAGAGTCCAAAAAAATTCATGCCACAACAAATAATAACATATCAAAGTCCTTTCTAATATTAGGATTTTATTCATCAATAGCACTGTTTACCCCTCCTCTAGGCTCTAGCCCTTGCTCTACCCGGAATATCGAAGTTGGTCCTCCAAGGACAATAGTCAATACCTTATAGTTTTGATGAAACTTCCCAATCCAAGTTTTAATGTAGGGTAGAGAATCTTCCCATGCTTAATAAATGTGTTTACTTGAGTGAAGGGTGCATTTTGGTTAAGGTCAAGATAAAGGAGTTCAACAATAGGCTCTACCAACATCAATAATCATAGGGAGGTTGATGTGTTTGATTACATGGAGATGTTGTTGTATTATTCTTTGGGAAGGGTACAACTGTTCTTATCTGGGCACTGAGTTGTAGACTCTCTTTTCTCTCAATAGGCCTCTACGCACATAGCTTCCAGAGCCTTTAGAAAAAAGTCTCTCATGGAAGTTTTCTCAATAAACGAGAGATTAACCAAAATAATAACAATAAAGAGTAAGTAACAACAACCCAAAAGATCAACAATGAAGATTAACCCTTTCCCATACAAAATATGCCTTATTTATACATCATGACTGTAGGTCTTGTCTTTACAATCTGCAGGAAAAAACCCTAAGGTTTACTAAACTATCGTGGTTTTAGCTAACCAGACTTGCTGGTTTCTGACAACAAATCTTCTATTGTGGCCGCCCTCAGCGCATGCTCACATCACTATCAACCGTCCTGTCGTGCGCATGCCATTAGGTCACTTTCACCGAGCCATTCTTCCTCTAACGGTCTTATGCGACTGGTTCAGGTAGTGGTTCTTTACGTGTGCGACCAGTTGCTTTCCTTCTGCATTGCTCCTACCCGCTGCTTGGTACTCATGGAGCATCTTTACCAAAAATAGACCACCAATGGCCTAACCAAAATACGTGCCATCTTCCATCCAACACTCTTCTTTGTCGTATCTCCATAGACTGGCCACATCAAAGCATTGTACTCCTCGTAGCACTGTACTTTGCAGCTCTTTCAACGCTGCACTGTGCTCCACTTCGCAGCATCCCAAAATTTACTTGTCCAAAAAGCCTTCAGCCGAACTGCACTTTGCCCCGTAGTTCCAAAATCTGACTTACTAAAAAATGCCCCACTTGGGCTAGGCCCAACAGAGTGGCACCCTTAGAACTATCCTGATTTCTTTAATCCAACGGAGTTGACGGTTTGTCGATCCCAGCAGTGATCATCTTTCTGTGGCCCATTCCAACTCGCACCCCAAAGGCTTTCACGGACACTAGTTGAAGACCGACTGGGGGCATAGAATTCCAACCATGCAACAAAAATGGGTTTCATGAGGTCTTTCAAGTGTGTTTAATAAGGTTCCACATGAGAACGCTATCCATAATATTCCACTCGATGATTTTACAAATTTGAACCCTATGTGAAAAAATTGCATAGCCACTTACTGAGAAAAACCCTAGTTTCCGAAATCGACCTAGAAGATCATCAATGATCCATGTACCCATAGGATATGGGAAACCCTAGGACTCTCCCGATGTCCTGAATGCAACAGATTTGATGGTTTTTCTATCCAAACAACGGTCATAATTATATGGCTTGTTCAAACTCGCACCCCAAAGGCCTTGGGGGACACGTGTTGAATACCCACTAGGGGTATAGAATTCCAATGGTGCAATAAATTAGCGTTCTAGGAGGTCCTGTAATTGTGTCTAGGAAGGTTCCACGTTGGAATGCTATCCATAACATCCTGTTCGAGGATTTTGCAAATTTAACCTCTATGTGTAAAAAGTGCATAGTCCCTTACTGAGTAAAACCCTAGTTTCCAAAATTGACCTAGAAGATGATCAATGGGCCATGGAACTAGAGGAGAGGGAAACCCCTATCACTCTCCTAATTGTGTAAATCCAATGGATTTAGTGGTCTGTCGATCCCAACAATGGTCATCATTTTATGGATCGTTCCAAATTGCAGCCCAAAGGATTTCAAGGACACTTGTTGAGCACCCACCAGGGGCATAGAATTCCAACCGTACAACAAATATGGGTTCCAAGAGGTCCTGTAAGTGCGTATAGGAAATTTCCACATGGGAACACTATCCACAAGCTCCTGATCAAGGATTTTGAAAAGTTGACCACTATGTGCAAAAATTGCATAGTCCCTTACCAAGCAAACCCCTAGTTTCCAAAATCGACCTAGAAGATGATCAATGGGCTATGGACCCGGAGGTGAGGGGCACCCCTAGCACTATCCCAATGTTTTGAATCCAATGGATTCATTTTTTTTTTCGATCCGAACAATGATCACCATTCTATGCCCCATTCCATCTTGCACCCCAAAGGCTTTCAGGGACACCTGTTGAACACCCCCCGGGGACATAGAATTCCAAACATGCAACAAATCCGAGTTCCAGGAGGTTCTGCATGTGTATCTAGGAAGGTTCAATGTGGGAATGCTAGCCATAATCTCTCAATCAAGTATTTTGCAAAGTTGACCCCGATGTGTAAAAATTGCATAGTCCCTTACTTAGCAAAACCTTAGTTTCCAAAATAGACCTAATTGATGACTAATGGGCCATGGACCCAGAGGAAATGGGAACCTCTAGTACTATCTTGATGTACTGAGTCCAATTTATTTGACGGTGTGTTGATATGAATAATGGTCATCATTCTATGGCCCGTTCCAACTCGCACCCCAAAGGCTTTATGGGACACCTGTTGAATACCCATCGGTGGCATAAAATTCCATTTGTGAAACAAATCTGGGTTCCAAGAGATCCTGCAAGTTTGTCTACGAATGTTCCACATGAGAAGTCTATCCATAATATCTTGGTTGAATATTTTGCAAATTTGACCCATGTGTGAAAAAAATTGCATAGTCCCTTACTAAGCAAAACCCTAATTACCAAAATTGACCTAGAAGATGATCAATGGGCCATAGACCCGGAGGAGAGGGGCACCCCTAATGCTATCTTGATGTCCTGAATCCAATTGATTCAATTATTTTTCGATCTGAACAACGGTCATCATTCTATGGCCTGTTCCAACTCACACCCCAAAGGCTTTCAGTGACACCTGTTGAATACCCACTAGGGGCATAGAATTCCAACCGTACAACAAATCTGGGTTCTGGGAGGTCCTGAAAGTGTTTCTAGCACAGTTCCACTTGATAATTCTATCCATAATTTCTTGGTCGATGAATTTGCAAATTTGACCCCTATGTGCAATAATTTCAAATTCTCTTAGTGAGGAAAACCCTAGCTTCCAAGATTGACATAAAAGATGATCCCTGGTCCATGGATCTAGAGGATACCCCTAGCACTATCCTGATGTCCTGAATCCATCGACTTTGACGGTTTTTCGATCAAATTAATGGTCATCATTCTATGGCCTATTCCAACTCGCACCCCAAAGGCTTTGAGGGACACTTGTTTAATAATGACTAGGGGCATCGAATTCCAACCGTGCAACAAAACCAGGTTTTGGCAGGTCCTGCAAGTGTGTCTAGGAAATTTCCACATGGGAATGCTAGCCATAATATCCCAACCGAGGATTTTGCAAAGTTGACCCCTATGTGCAAAAATTGCATAGTCCCTTAGTGAGAAAAACCCTAGTTTCCATAATCGCCCTAAAATATGATCAATGGGCCATGGACCTAAAGAAGAAGAGCACCCGTAGCACTATCTTGATGTGATGAATCCAACGGATTCGACAACTTGTCGATCCTAACCATAGTCACCATTATATGTCCTGTTCCAAATCACAGCCTAACTTGGTGTAAATTGATTTTAGATAATCAAAATAATATTAAAAATAATTAAAAAAACAAAGCATATGATGTATATAATCAAAGTATAACTTGTAAATATAAATCACATTAATATCTTTAACTATTTGCAAATATCATTGACCCGATGACGATGAGTGGCCAGTAAATCCCATCGTGACTCCCAGCAAGAGGTGTAAACATTTCTTTTATAAATTTGACTATAAATACTACACTTTAATTTGAAATTGCGTTGCGTTGCATGGGTTGTGATAGCTAACTAATACATACAATATTCTCTCTGTTTCATTCTACCTGCCGAGAAGATAGTCTGTAGTTTGCTTCACGAATTGAATATTCTGTTTGATTCGATTCGTTGCTAAAATCGAAACAGGTTCTTGTTATTGTTTATATCATTACTATGGAAACCCAGTATTCAACTGTTGATGTATATATAACTTCGGAATGTATTTCATATATATATTTATTGTACTTCTATAGAGATGTATTATTCCTCTATACAGAAGTGTCGTCATTTATATTGTAAGTGTTGTAACTTATACTTGATGGGTTATTAGACCACCTTGTTGGGGTCGGCCTTGTATAAGCATGTGGGTCAAAGGGTTATTAGACCACCCTATTAGGTGTCGGCCCATTCAACATTATGTTATGTGGTTAAGTTAAGTCCGGCCTAGTAAAGGTTATTAGGCAAGTCAAGTCAAGTATAAATAGAGTGCGGGAGGCACTCTATTTTATCATTCTATTCTCACACACACTCTTTAGAGAGTGGCTCACTTGTGGAGGAGGATAAGTTGCTGCTAGGAGATGTCTATCTCTTATGCTTGGGTTGTATCATTTCTCTATCTATCTCTGAGGAAGTTATTGGGGTTTTTCACCTTTATGGTTTTCCCCAAGTAAACTTTGTGTCTCTTGTGTGCTTGCATTATTGTGTTCATGATTGATATGTTGTAGATATGTTGTACATGTTGTTCTCTTAGTCAAGATCATAGATCAGATTGAAGTAAATTCTGAAAAACTAACACGGTATCAGAGCTAGCCTGAAAGAAGGCATGGTATGCAATGTATGACACTTGTTGCACTTGCGATGTTAGGGCTTGACATAACAAAAACCAGTCATCGTAGAACTTTCGCTATAAGTAAAGTTTGGCATGTTTTCAGGGTCTGAAAATCGTGCAGGGAGAAGCTAAGATCCCCATGTACCATGTGTCCAAAGGAAAACCTCTAATTCGTTGTACTTTGTGATTTATGATCTGTACAATATAGGGTTTCCGCCTCTTCCAGATCTCAGTCATAAATAGGTGACCTTGGAAAAAAGGTCAAAACATGAGCTAGGAAGCTCCAAATGAAATTTTGTAAAAATTGATAGGTAGTGCACGGACTATACTTTCTTCGGTAGCTTTGTCAGAGGCAGAAACTAAACCAGTGACACGTGGCATGCCGTACAAGTTCGCTCTCATGTTTTATCCCACAAACAGGTCATGTTGCGACACTTGGCATAAATCTCTCTCAGAGAATCCATTTGAGGTTAGACCTGTGGGGTTGGAAATATGACAGGTTAGGATATCACAAGAAAATGTTTTAGACCCTGTGGATCGAAAAGTTCGTAGTTACACCAAAAACACTCAGGTACATAGTTCGGTCAAAACAGAATTATTTTTTAGCACCTTCATTCATGGCTTTCAGAATTTAGGGTTTCGGAGAAAGTTGGAATTTTTGTAATCAAAGACTACGGCTGAATGCTACTCATCAAAATCAAAATCTAGAGACCAAGATCAAAATTTTTGGTTGGGCAAAAGGCTGGGCTTGATTAGACCCTAGTTCGGGACTTTGATCGAAAAAGTGGAAAATTAGGGCTTCTGAAAAAATGAGAATTTTTGAAATCTGTGACAACGACTGGAAGCTCCTCAGAGAAATAGAAGCTTAGAGATTTGGATAGAACCTTTTTATTGGGCAGAAGGGTGGGCTTTATCAAACCCTAGTTCGGGGTCATGTCTAGTGAATCCGAAAGTTTCAAAGGCAAATTTGAGGGGTGAAACTTTGCAGTTTTCAAATTCTGAGTATACCAGCTTGATCAACTCATCAAGGCACATATTTATATCCTTTCGGAAGTTTGAATTTTTAGGGTTTCTTTGACAAACCCTAATCCAACACCAGATCCAGTGGCTTGGGTTAATCCTAGAAGAGAATGGATTGGTCACCTACATAAGTGAAGAAGTTCCTGTTTCAAAGGGAGATGAGGCTAAGGCCTTACATAAGAATATTACAAGCAATCTCGACAGGTATGACTTATCCAAGTATGTTTCAAGATTTGTTCATGATTAAGTTTATGGTATGATTGTATTCATGTTATTACGGTTAATACAATATTGATTAAATTTAGACTTGTCGTATCACCTTAATAAAATTATGAATGCATGATAGAAGATATTCATTGATTAGGGTGTTGACACTTATGATTGTACTAATGCATTATGGTGTTGTATGAGGTTTATGTTGTCCACTAACATGAAAGGTACACCAAGAAGACAAATCATGTTCTAGTTCAAGAACATATGATCATGATGACATGAAGACAAAGATTCATCCATTGTCATGGATCACTTAGAAGATCTATTTACGAGTTATGTATAACTTGGTTCTATAATGGTTAACCTATGAGATATGCAGGTTACTAGCACAAGTCATTGAAGAGAACAAGAAGACATCATGTGGGTATGTTAGACATAACTAGCTAACATACCAATCAAGGTATGTTTTCCCTATATCAAGTTAGAATCCTACCTTGTGTTAGGATCCCTTATATAAGTATACCTCGTACGATTGGTTATGTTTATTCATAAAGTTAGAAATGTAAGTAATCAAGGGTTTATGCATATTATGTCTCTTATCTTGATTGATGATTTAACTAACCAGAAGAGTCCTATGATCAAATAAGAATATGCATGAGTAAAAGAACACTTCCATGAAACCTTGAATACTAATGTTTATTATCTATGTTTGAAATGATCATGACTATACATGTTTAACATTATTGTGTTTTGATAGTATTAAGATTATACTAATGAATGTGTGATTATGTAATAAGTCCTAAGGATTCCACAGTATGGCCAGTGATGATGAAGACCTGCAGGTGGTGGGCCTACATCCAGTATGAAAAAGGACTGGCTCTGTAGAACTTCCTATGACGAGTAGATTCAAAGATTGATTGAGATAGCAGCAGCAGTGACGATGATCCAGAGAAGAAGACTTGTGCTAAATGATCTGTGTCGAGAAATAACTTCCTAGTTAAGAGGGAGTGTTGATGTATATGTAACTTCAGAATGTATTTCATATATATATTTATTGTACTCCTATAGAGATGTATTATTCCTCTATACGGAAGTGTCATTATTTATATTGTAAGTGTTGTAACTTATACTTGATGGGTTATTAGACCACCTTGTTGGGGTCGGCCCTGTATAAGTCATGTGGGTCAAAGGGTTACTAGACCACCCTATTGGGTGTTGGCCCAGTCAGCATTATGTTATGTGGTTAAGTTAAGGCCGTCCTAGTAAAGGTTATTAGGCAAGTCAATTCAAGTATAAATAGAGTGCGGGAGGCACTCTATTTTATCATTCTATTCTCACACACACTCTTTGGAGAGTGGCGCACTTATGGAGGAGGAGAAGCTGCTGCTAGGAGATGTCTATCTCTTATGCTTGGGTTGTATCATTTCTCTATCTATCTTTAAGGAAGTCATTGGGTTTTTTCACCTTTATGGTTTTCCCCAAGTAAACTCTGTGTCTCTTGTGTGCTTGCATTATTGTGTTCATGATTGATATGCTATAGATATGTTGAACATGTTTTTCTCTTAGTTAAGATCCTAGTTCAGATTGAAGTAAATTCTGAAAAACTAACATCAACCAGTAACTGTAATGGTAATGGACTGCTAGTCAAAGAAACAACATCGTCAATTATGAATGTGCGTTATGGCGATATGTTTGTGAACAATAATGATGATGATCAATTCTGCAAAACTGAGGTGGTTGGCATTGAAGAGGAAGTAACATCATCAAATGTGCCTGTGGGGAAGGAGAATTTATTTGTGAACAATATTAATAACGATGAAGAAGAATTCTACAAAATTGAGGTGTAGGGCGTCAAAGAAGGAATGTCATCAAATCTGGATGTGTGTGATTTGCATGTATTTAATAGTGATGAAGAAGAATTCTGCAAATTTGAAGTGAAGATCATTCAAGAAGGAGGAGCTTCATCAAATGTGGATGTGGGTGTTGGTGATGAGCATGTATTTGTGAACAATGATGATGAGGAGGAATTCTGCAAATGTGGGGGATTGCTATGAATTTTTCAAATTTGAGGTGGGATATGTTGAAGGAAGAGTATCATAAAATGTGAATGTGACTGATGGGAATGCGTTTGCGAACAAAAATGATGATGATCATAAATTCTGAAAATCCGATGCGGGGTTTTTTTTACCTCCCATGGCAAGAAGAAATCTGATTCCTTATACAACCATGCAATTTATCATGAATGAGTTAACTACACCATAACTAACTTATGATGACAAGTGGAGGCTTAATTTCCTAAAATAAGGCATTATTCCATGCATAAATCTTGTGTTCTAGTAAGCAACTAAATTTAGAAAAGGAGGGTGCTACCCTTGATTAATTCATGGAATTAGTTCGTTGAATCATGGAATTAGGTTTAAGGAATCCAAGCATGCAAGATACAACCCTAAAATTCTGTATAAGACCCTAAAATTAAGTAATAATGGTTCACCTGCTAAAAATTGAATATGTCCCCCTTAAATACAAGGATGCGGCACTTTGAAGCATTCCCATAGCCCACTTGGTCAAATTCTGTTAAAATTGAACCATTGGCTTCATAACACAAATATATAAAGTCCATAGGTGAGAGATTAATGCTAAGGAGAAGGTAAATATGCTCTAACAATATGCAACTTGACATTTCAAGGAATTGACTGAGGAGGCTTGACCATTCCCTTTGCCATACTATTTGATTTCCGGGACACTAGACACTGATCTCTATGAGTGTTGTTCTAGCATAAGATAGGCATAAATAGTTGATCGGTTTATCTAAAGTTGGTTCTAGGTATATCTATGGGAATTTTATATACCCAATGTTATGTGGAAGTGAAATTCCATATACAAGTGTTTTCTGATGTAACACTACTTGAAGGGGTACCTCTAGATGTAACATGTTTTTTCAACAATGTGACTTACTGCCACTTGTATTTTATGCATGCATGCTTCCCTTACCATTTTTTTACCCAATAATTGACATATCTATATTTGTTATTTAAATATGTTAGAACAAATTTATAAAATAAAATAGAAAATAAAATTTAGGAGCTCAATTACCCCGAAAGATATATACAGTCAATCGAAAATAACTTACTTTTCAAGGTTATAGGGTATGAGCCAAAAATTTAAAATAAGCATAAATCCTTGTAAAATATTTGTTTGGAGATGGTCCCCTGGGATGACCTTCAAGTATCTATAATATTGGAATTTATGGACTTTTGAGTCCGAAATTGCCATAGGTTTTACTTAATTTCTATGTGCCAAGAAAAAATCAGCATGATTTAGCCAAAATTTCTTTATTTTTTCCTTCTCGAAAGAGAAAAGTTGAATATAATTCCAAATGTCCAATATTTTAGGTCTGAATATGAAAATTGTACCATAAAAAATATGTTCTATTTTATTTCTAATGAAACTAGTGGCACCCAATTTCGACCTTTTCAACATCAAATATAATAGATTTACTTAGAACACATGTTCAAGCATAGTTTTTTTGGGCTAGTTAGAAGCCATAACTTACATTATTGTATATTAAAAAGTATAGTTACCCAAAAGCTGGAATTTTGATAAAAATTACTTCCTTATGATATCATTATAACCTGAAAATATCAAACCTTGAAACTACACAAATCGTAATTCGGAGAAGAAATTCCAAGGTGGCTTATTTGAAGAACAAAACCCTAGGATTAAAAATTCTTCCACCTTTTGTCCCATGAAATAGATTTGATTTCACTTGTAATATACTTGAAACCATAAATTCAAAGGAAAAACAAAAAACCCAAGTGAGAATAGATAAATCAGAAAAAACATCTCTTGTATGAAATGCATATTAAATGGAGAAATATGTTCACTTGCCTCTTTAATGGGGCAAACTCTAAGAGAAAACATCCAAATACAGTAACAATTTTGTATAAAACATTACATATGTTGCTACTCTCTATATAGCCTTTCAATAGCCAAATTCCCAACTACATTTCGTCCCACTATTAATGAAGTTCAACTACCCAGGGACTTTATTCAATAAAGAGATTCCTTTTACATTAAATCTATACCCATGAACTATCTAGTGGCCCTTATGGCCTTGTAAATTGATAAAGTAGGGGGTTAGGGTAGGACATTGACAACATCAACACCATATGCCTAAGGATACAAAATATGGAAACAATGTTCACAATCTTCTTATGGAAAGGCGACAACTCACTTGAGAAGAGATTCGTTACAATATATTTCACACAACACTACATAGTCTTGAATCTCTTTAAATAGACTTCAAATATCTAAAACCCTAACTACTTAACATGATCAAAATAGAAGTTCCTAATGTGTCTTAATTAAGAAAAAGAAGGCATAAATAACTTTAATATTGTAAAATAGAGTTACCCCACATGCATCATTATTAGATGAAATTTGGATGAAAAATGGTCAACCCAACCTTAATTCAAATTCCATGTTATCATGTATTTTCCAACCAAAATCCTTTAAAATTAAAAAAAAAGGTGTATATGAAAAAATTATAGGGAAAAAATAAAAACTACTTTTTTCTCTTGTATTTTCAACTTATATCCTTGTACGTTTACTCAAATTTCAAGAGGGATCACTTTTTAGATATATAATTAAATTCTACATTCAATTAGTATGCAACCTGCATGCTTTTAACATCCACATCACAAAAAACTATAAAAAAACAACAGCAACAACAACAACATTTTTCTCTCTTTAGAAGCACGTTTTTGTTTTGCATTTTCAGTTTTTCATGATGTGGATGCTATGAAAAGTGTGTAGGTTGGGTACTTGTAGGATGTAGAATTTAATTCCACATCCAACGATTTAACCCACTTGAAATTTGAGTAAACGTACCAGGAGATAAGTTGAAAATACGAGAGAGAAAAAGTTGTCTTTTTAGTCTATCTCTACTATTATTTTATTATTTTCTTGAGTATTTCCTTATGAGGACCAATTTTATCTAAATTTCCTCTAATTGATGTAATAATGTCTCTTATTACCATTCATTATATAAGGAGGCGGAAAACCATTTATCCCACATGTGTTATGGGATGTAAATATTCCATAACTTTACCTATATAATAGAGGTGAAGGAGACCCTTTTGGGTATGCTATGTATGTTGTGACACACACATGAGTGTATGTCCTTGAGGCATCATTCTGACATGAAGTGACTATAGAGTCTGATGTGATACTTATGAGTAGGATGCATTTATTTAAGATGGATATTTTTAAAATTATAAATAAGACCATACCTTCCCCTGGATGTTTCCCCATTTGGGGTTTTACCACGTATATCTGTATATCCGGTGTATCATTTATTTTCTCTTGCCTCTTCTTTCTTGATTATTTGTTGCGTGTAGGACTAGAAGGCTAGACTAATAGATTATTTATATTGATTTCATGTTAGCAAACATAATTTTGTATGTTTGGGCATATTCTAAATATTCTAACATGGTATCAGATCTTGTTACTATGCTCTACCTTCTTCGGTAAATTTTAATATGTTTTTTACAAGAAAAAAAATTCTTCCATTATTTTTCGAATCCCATTTTTCATAGATTTGTCATCCAATATATCAAACGCTTGTCATCTAATCTTGAGATTATTTTTTTCAAACCCCAACCATCATCGTTTAATTTAAGAAAAATAAAAAATTCTCTTCATTTTTTCTGTGGATCTATGTAGATATATATTGTAGACTAACCTAGCATCAAGGTCTATTTCTTGGTTCATAGATCTAGTTGTTTTCCAGTTTCTAGTTCATGTTTTTTTAGGTTTCCTTTAAAACATCTTTGGCTTCAAAGATCCTGTAGTTATAGGGATATTTTTATAGGTACCCAGGTAGTAGTAAAGGAAAGAGCATACATATGTGCCCTCCCTTAACATAATGCACATACCCCAGTGACCAACCTTTCTAGGAGGCATGTTTACCCAATTTTATGCAAAATTTTCACTAAAAAGTGATTTTTTTTGTTGATCTGAATAGAGAAGTTGCAAATTTTCCGATTAGGTATAGTAAGGTTTCATCATTGGTGAGAAATTTCAATGTTATTCACTCTTACATTAAAATTCTTGTCATTAGCCACTTTTTTTTTTGCATTAGGGTTTATGTTAGTTTATTCATCCAGTTAGCGGACGTTGTCTCTTATTCATATTTTACTTCTCTCCAACCTTCATGTAAGGAAGATGTTTTAACTTTTTCAGTAATATGTATATCTAGCCTTTCATCATGCTGACAATATAAAACATACCGATGCTAAAGACTTAGTTGCTCGATGGTTATATTTTCATATCTATAAGTGATATCATTTTTTATTTGATAATATTTTTGTTCAATATTTTATCATGGTATCACATTTTGCTCACTATTTATATGTTGTTGCTAACCCTTGCTTGTGTAGAAGCAATTCCATATTCTCTATCTTTCATATATCATGTCACGTATTATTCATGTTCTTTTTTATTTATCATTTTCATTATATGCTTTACTCTTGGAAGTTATTTTGTGTACATTAGCTCTCTATTTAATTCACTTTTTCTATAGGGGTGTTTGTGAAGAGTTATGAGACAACTTGATTACGTCGGTCCTTCCTATATTAAGCATATTAATGTTGCAACCTATAATCATTCACCGGTGTTCCTATCTATAGCTTATCCTTAATGAAATGAGTGGCCATATTCTACTATAGGTCATGATGATTATCTATGGGACACATTTTTTTATGGATAGACCATTGGGGTCTTGTGTTTGTAATGTAAACTTCTGTAGATTTATTTGGTTGTGAAGACTATATTCTAGAAAAATTTTGATGTATCTAGATACATGCTTCTTGTATTTATAATGAGTTCTACTACACTATTCGTGGAACTTTCAACCTAGTTGTGAATACTAACTGCTTGACACATTCTTTGATGTATAGGCCATTGGGGTCTTGTATTCGCAACAATATATTTGTTTTACTATGAAGACTAGATCTACTGAAAATATTTTAATATATAGATCATATTGGGATCTTGTATTTCTGATGAGATGTATTACATGGTTCTTTTAGCTATCAATTGGGTTATGGTTGTGATGATTGTGTGATCGCCACATTTTATGTTGTATTGTCCATTTGAGTTTTTTGTAAATTGTTGTGATGCTCTACAAGAGTTCGTTGTACAACTTAGATCATATGCAGTTTCATGATTCAGTGAGAAGCGATTGTTATCTTCATCAAATCCATGAGGTAAAGTTTGTTCTCCTTCGCATCTTATGGGGAATTATGGAGGTTGTCATCAACAAAGTATTTTATGAAAAAAAATAAAACGAGCATAGATCCATCTTAAACTCAGATATATTTACGCTGATAGGCATTTATATATTAGAATTTGGGGTGCAGTATGGCATATACTTTTCCAATATTGTACGAGGATGAGGCACATGTACTGCCCAGATTGATTCTATGGCAGTCATTCAAAATCGAAATAAACAATTATAAAGAACAAAAGAATATAAAAAATAAATGGTAGTTGATGAATGGATAACTTGTAGCATATGCATGACTAAATGGAAGCCAATGAATGTATAATTGACACTCGTGGCAGATAACTAGAAGAATGTGAGATGAAAAAATAATATAAAAATAACTAATGATTGATAAATGGATAACTTGTAATTTTTGCATGAATGCATGGATAAATCGTAGATTATGAATGGATAATGGGTAGTTCATGGAAAATAGCAGGAAGAAGAACTGGTGTTAATATGTAGCTATGCATTTATAACTCACAGCTAAACCTATTTAACTAGAATAATGCGAGAGATTACAACTATTCATGGAGACCAACTAATAGATATTAGTTAGGTTTTCCATGCAAATATTAGTTAAGTTTCGAGTCTATTTAATGAAAGTTAGGAGACAAAATGAGAAGACAATTGAGGAGGCTACAAAATAGACAAAGAAGACAAATGAGTGCTGAATAGGAGAATCGAGCTAGAGGTGAATGAATTGCTCAATGGTTTTATACTTCAATGTTTATAGTTATTATTATTTTAAATTCTGAACTTAATTGTTTTCAAGTCTTCTTTTAAAGTTCTCAATTTCTACATCAACTTTACATTCTATATCAAGTATGTCATATCATTATTTCATTATTTACAACTTCTCTCATCTTTGGAATTAATTTGTAATGCAAATGCAGACATGGAAGCGTGGATCTGAGTAGAGGAAAGGACCTGATTTGCACTCGTCAATATGTGGCTCCCATGTTATTGTTGTGCACCAAGTTGCAGAATTAACCTCGGTCACTTATATGAAGAATTAGCATAGTCACTTTACCAAAAAAGAATTATAAATTCATGAAATTGAATTTTCTTTATTTTTGTGAGAAAGAGTCTAAACTATTTAATTACTGAATAGTATAGTTGTACATAATGTTACAAAAAATGTTATTTTAGAGCTATTATGTTTCCTGAGTTCCCCACATCCTGAACAACCCATCCCTTCCCAACCTACACATAGATAAAACATAATTCTCCCATTCCATTACAGACCATATCCCCACAATTCCCTTTTCATATTCATGGTATGACTACCCAAAACAAAATATTCTCTAGCATAACAAGCTTAGTAAAAAGGCCTTATTACACTTTTCATTTTACCTCTCGTTACATATCACCATATCAATTTTCTTACAAACTTTAGGCTTATATCCTTTCCCACTTTTTTCACTTGAGACATGAAGTTCCCAAAACATACAAAAAGAACAAAAAATGTAAGACCAGCTGGAAGCACGTCATTACCCTTCTACCCTGGTCGACTGCACTGTGGCCTCATGCATGTTGTCCATGTCCTCTTGTGTGGTATTCCTGCCATCCTCTCAAGCCACGACATCCTCCTTCATAGCTTCATCCTTCTCATGCTCTGATAATGGCTACACCAGGTCTTCCCACTCCAGGATAGGCCTCAACAAGTCATTCAGAGGTGATTCCTCCTATGCTTTGCACCACCTAAAAGGAGCCTTGGCTAGGCCCATCACTCCATCAGCATCCACAAGGTCGTAATTCAGGTTGTTCATGACGTGAATTACCACCTCCCCAAATATTCCCATTTCTAACATTGTTTTTTATAACAACTTCCTCATAATCTAGTATGGGTTGAAGCCCACGGGCACTCCTTGCTCATCCATTTAGTTCTGCATCTCTTATTCCTCCATGGAAGACATGCATTCATCCACATGATGTGGGGCATATTTCATAAACCACTGATGTTCCTCATTTTCCACAACTTGTGGCCCCCTCCTACTTCTCCCACCTCTCCTACTCCTCATTATCTAGAAGGGTGCCATTAAAATCTATCCTATAGAAAGAAAAATAAGCTTCTACCTTAGCAACAATGCTTCAATTTTATGATGTTCCTCATTCTTATCGAGGTCATCCCTTGTCCTTGTTCTTATAACCTTTCCTCCATTGCTCAAATTCAATTCCTACATCATCACATTCATTTCTGTAATCAAGCCAGGAATTAATGTTTCCCATTGGTTACCATCAACATCCTCTCTGCCATTATTCCACATGCTCCTTCGGTACTCTTATCCTCAAAACCAATCCTTCCACCATTGATGGCCCATAAACACTCTCTTGATGCCTTCCAAGTTGTCCTTACTTTCTAATTGTCCTTGCGTTGCTCCTTCCCTCTCCTTGTACCTTCCTGTCCTTCACATGACCTGCCTTAATTCCTTCTTCTTCCATTTGGATCGTCGTCTCCCAACACATCTTCCTCCTCTTGTTCTCCACACGTCCATTCTTCCCTCCCCACGTGTCTAACCTCTTGGGGAACATGGGTTGGGTTTCCACCCGCATCCGAGGTTTCTATCTCTGAGGATGCGAGTTCCTCACACTTAAGTTTTAGTTCTTCTTCCTCTAGATCTTCCTAATCGACCTCCTTCATGGATACCCGATTATTGAAACCATGATTTGAAATTCTATCAGGTAATTTATTTTCTTTCCTTTTAACATGCTTGAAATCTATTGCAGGATCCCTTGTTAGTATTTCAGCTAGGAGATACAATCAAGTTTCAATTCTCCAGTTCTACCTTAGTTTGGTTATGTTATAACCCTATTGAATCGTTTCTTCCATTTGAATGATAATTTGGCAGTCCCCTTCAATGATGGCTCGTGTCCAAACATTCCTTATTAAGTACTTTATTCATTCAATTAGACCCTCCAATTTAGCCACATTTGTTGTGGCTTCCCCTATATTCCCCCACAGGAGACCCACTATGTCTCCTTTGTGGTTTCTCATGACTCCCCCATATCCTGAAATCCCCGGATTCCTTTTTGAGGCTCCATCAAAGTTTAACTTAAGGTATCCTTTAGGTGGTTGTTTCCAAACTTCTGTGCTTTGGATATTCCATAGTTTTGTTCTCATTGAAGGTATTCTTTCAAGGATTGAATGATTTCCCCAATCTTGCATGAGTCTCCTTTCATCATATTCTACTTGCATGTTCGTCGTTCCACATTAGGACATCTTTAGGGTCTCCTTCACATAGACCCTCACTCTTGTCCATACTTATTTGTACTTTCTTCTCTCCCATTCAAAGATGTGTTTATTTCTTTCCTTCTAGATTTCCCACATCAATAATCCTGGGAAAATGTCCCAAATCTGATTTAGAATCGGGTTTCTTAATGGGTGTTCCATACATTCAATTAAGGTGTTGGTATGGTTTGCATTACATATGCTTTTTCTTTGAAAGGTGGCTTCCCCTTTCTCCCATAGTCTTGCTGCAAACTCACAATTGTGAAGCAAGTGGTCTATAGATTCCCCTTCCTTAATACACATAAAACACCATGTTGGTCCTACAAACCCCCTTTTGACTAGATTCATCCATGTTAGTATTCTTATCTAGATAACTAGCCATATAAATAATGTAAATTTTTTCCGCAACTTTGCTTTCCATAACCTTCCTCACTTTGGATCATATTTAATTTGATTATACCCTTCATGTAGGATGGTGTCTTCTTTTATATTAAACATCCCTCGGGATGAGAATCCCCACCTTAATTTGGCCCATGTTCCTTGCACTTTAATCTTCCTTGTCTATAGAGTGTCCCATAAATCATGGACATTCTCATTTGGGCTCCACTGCTGCCACCACTCTACTTCCCTCCATATCTAGAAGGGCCCATTCGGGTTCCCCAGCTACCACATGTCCTTAACCTTAGTGATATTGAGTCTTTCCAACGTCTCTTGCACTATAGGAAGTTTTATTATCTTTTCCAAACATGGGAGTTGTTGCAATGAATTTGTGAAGAAATTTGTTGCTTTCCCTCCAAGAATTTCCCAAACGCTATGTTGTTTAATTAATTCTTTGTTGCATTGCACCGCTCTCCATATATATGATCCTTGTTTTTCTTCTGCATATCTTATAAGCTTCTCTTTATCCCAATATTTTTCATATTTTGCATGTCACATCTTCCCATGGTTGCGTCTTATATGTGACCCAATGCGACCATATTTTTGCACCCAGAACCTCGATGCTCATCTATGGATCTCTGATACCTAAGCCTCCCATCTTCTTTGGGGTACATATTGTTTGACATCCAACCAAAGTCCATTTATGTTGTTCTTCTGATCCTCTCCATAGGAATGAACTCTGCAGACTTCTTTTTTTTTTTAGAATTGCTTTTGGTGCTTCTAGGACCGAAAATAGATACAAGGGTAGCACTTGTAGGACTGAATGAACCATAGTTAACCTCCATGGAAAGTTTAGGGATCTTAAAGTCCAATTGGATAACTTTTCCTTCATTTTGTCCAACAATTCTTTCCATAAGATTTTTTTAATCATTGAATCTGAGAGCAGTGCTCCTAGGTATTTTTAATGGAAAACTCCTCACTTAAAACTTAAAATTATGAGTATATTTCTTTGTGTTATCCCAAGAGTGTTGAGAAAAAATAATTGGGATTTATCTTTGTTGATCTCTAACTCGTTGGCCTTAAGGAAGTCTTCAAGTACCTACTCAAAATATTTGGACTCTTAAACAAAGGATAATCCCATTAACATTATGTCTTCCACGAATTGCGAGTGTTCTTTCCCATGCTCTTCCCTATGTAGGTGTAGGCCATTGATTGCATTATCTGTAACTCTAGATTTTATGGATCGTCCTAGCCCTTCCACCATTAGATAAAATAAGAAGGAAGATAGAGGGTGTCCCTTCCTGATTCCGTGGGGATATTTGAAGGTAGAAGACGAAGTTCCATTCACAAATATTGAAAAAAAATTGTATATGTAAGCTTCATAACCATATAACCCAATTTTCATGGAACCCATAGGCTAGCAACATTCTTTCAATGAACTTCCAACTTAGTTTGTCATAGGCCTTTGAAAGATCGAGTTTAATTAACATACTTGGGATTTTCTTCTCCTTTTGAGAGTGGATTGTTTAATGCGTGAGGAGAATGCCATCCAGAATCTGTCTCCCTTCCACGAATCATGCTTGTTCCAAGGATATTAGAAGAGGCATCAAAGGTTTCAACCTGTTCACTATGACTTTCGATACAATATTTAATATGACATCGCATAATGCTATAGGCCTAAATTTTTCTGGTTGTTCCTTCCCACATTCCTTAGGGATCAAGGATAAGAAGGTCGAATTGAATGCTCGCAGAATCCCTCCAGTTCTCCTTGAGTCCTCCACTATTTCCAAAACTTCATGCTTCAACATCTCCTAGCAAGATTGGAAAAAGTTGGTAAAACCATCTCATCTTGGTGCTTTACCACCCTTCGTCGTTTTAACTGCTTCCTCAAGTTCTTGCATCGCTATGGGTCTCATAATAAGTTCATTGTGTTCCAGTGTGACCAAGTTAGGAATAGTTTGTACCACTTTTTATATATCAAGGATTTTATCTCGTACCTTTTCTTCTAAAATATTCCTAAAGAAAGAGCTCAGCTGCATTTCTATTTCTCCTTATGTTTCCACAATACTTCTGTCTTCCATTTTGAGGCCATTAACTATGTTAGCCTAACTATATTGTATGGATGTCTAATGAAAGAAACATGTATTTTGATCTCCTTCTTTAAGCCATCAATTTCTTGATTTATGTTTCCACGATGTTTCTGCTTGGACTTATCTTTTGTCCAATTGCTCTATAATTTCCCAATCCTTTTTCTTCCTATCCTCATTTTATGAACTCTCCTAGATTTATTTCTGCAAATTTTCTTACTTCAATTAGAATTTTCTTTTTTCCATGAATATGTTTCCAAATGAGTCCTTCTTTCATTTATTTACATTTTCTTTTATATGCTTCAATTTTTGTTGGAATTTATACATCAAGGATCCACTTGGCAAAGAAAAATTACTTCACCACTGATGTACCTGCTCAGAGAAGTTTGGATGTAGTATCAAGAACTATTCAAAGCAGAATGGTCGTCGGAGATGTTCTCCCACTCTTTACCACTCAATGAATATGGGACATTTATTCAACCTTGCAGCTTGTAAAACCAAAGAAGATATTTCTCCCCCTCCCATCAAAATCGATTCAAAAACTAGGAATTGATCTAGTCTCGCTGCAATCTGTTTGTCTCTCATGCGCTTGTTGTTCCAAGTGAACATGTTGTTAGAGGTCATGAAATCTACAAGTTGTAACTGTTCTATAAATTCTCCAAACCCAATATTCTCCCTATTGATTGTTCTTATCCCTCCCTTTTTTTCCTCTAGAGATTTAATTAAGTTAAAATATCCTCCTATTATCCAATGTCTCTACCCAACCCAAGCTCTCAATTTTTCTATTGAGGCTAGAAACTCTTATCTCAACGCAACTTGGTATGTCTCGTATACATTAGAAATAATGCCTCTAACACTAGTTCCTATCACATGAAATTCAATCGAGATAATATGTTTCGAAGATACAAAATTAGACATACTTACTTCGCAGAGGTTCCACCATATTACCACTCTTCCCTTCGTTTGTATTTAGAACATTTTGACTCCTATACCAAAATCACTGATGGTTTTTCTCAGTCTCTCTTTGTTTTGAGGATTATTCTTTTCCTTACGTTATTCACCCCTCTTACATTGCACGATAAAAATTTCAATTATAGAGATTTGGAAATGGATTTGAAGGCATCCTTGATGGTTGGGTATTGACCCGAGGCCACTAGCTTGTCCCCCACATCTTTGATTATCTATCGATTTGTTCTGCATCCTTTCTTATCCCCTACCATTTTCTTATCACTGTCTTTTAGGTTTTATGAGATTACTCCTAATTTCTTTGGTGGGGGAGTTTTAAGATTACCTCTCTCAATTGACAGACCTATTGGGATGCAATGTATCATGTTTATATATTTGTGCATGTGTTCTCAATGCCTTCAAAATCCATATCTCCTAATTCTAAATCTTCAGTTTTTTCTTTCCGCATTTCTATGTCATCACTCCCCTCTCATTCTTTCGAATTCCTTTATATTCCTCTGAGTTCCTTCGCTTTCATTTCCTTCTCCTTCTATACTAATGTCTACATCTTGGTTCAACACCTCAAACTTATTGGAAACCTAGGGATTTTTATGAATCTTAGGGCATGTTCCTCTCCTTTTGTGGTGTTTCCTATTATTTACCTTGGTAAATCCCTCCGCCTCCTTCTTCTCCTTATTCTTCACTTGTTCTAGTGGTGAATTAAGGGGACAATCCCTAAATAGGTGACCATGTTCATTGCATCTTCTGCACCAAAAAGGAACATTTTCATAATCTAGTGTCTGCTTCCATTCCTTGTCATCCCATGACAAGTTTATTACTTCTGGAAGCTCTTTTGACAGGTCAATGTAGACACAAATTTACGCATAAGATGAATATTTCACCATTTTTGTTTGTTCATAGGATTTGACAAATTAGCCTATCACATTGCCTAAGTCTTCTAGAATATCCTCCCTCCAATACTCTACCAATAGAGAATATAGGCGAATCCATATTGGCATTACCGTTATATATACCTTGTCTGGGTTGAAGCACTCCTTCCATGGACAAAGGAAGAATCTTGTCAAGTTGAAGAAATAAGGTCCTCTATCCATTTTCGTGTTGTTATCTTCCAGAGGAAGATTAATGTGAAGAACCCCTTTGCTCGTAATGGCAGGTCATAGTTCCCTTTGTCTTTCCATGTCCCATTGATCCACCATGTTAACGTCTTCTCCACCGGCCATATACCATTGAATTTACCTATCAAAGCATGGTCTTTCATGTGTTGGATATGTGCTTTGAGTCCCTCATATTTTATTTGGACTGATGGTATTGTAGTTATCTTGGGCATACATTGCCCCGATGTCCTTGTTTCCATCTTGGATTTCTGCTCAATCCTTGCCCTAGTCATTCCTTCTCCTCCCATCCCCAAGGAGGTATCCATATATTCCTCAATTTGAACTCCCTTACCTTTTGTTTGTTCATAGGCTTTGACAAATTAGCCTATTGCATTGCCTAAATCTTCTGGAATATCCTCCCTCCATTACTCTGACAATAGAGAATATAGGAAAATCCATATTGGAATTATCGTTAGATCTTCCTTGTCTGGGTTGAAGCACTCCTTCCATGGACGAAGGAATAATCTTGTAGAGTTGAAAAAATAAGGTCCTTCATCCATTATCATGTTCCTATCTTGCACATTGAGGAAGATTAATGTGAAGAACCCCTTTGCTCCTAATTGAAGGTCATAGTTCCCTTTGGGTTCCCATGTCCCATTTACAGTTAGGGAACAGAGTGTAGTTTCACAAGTCTGAGTATTAGAGGCGGAAGTTGAAATATTGACAAGTGGAATGCCGTACAAGTTCCCTATTCTATTTCATCCCATAAACATGTGACCTAGGCGAAAAGGTCATATCTTGGGATAGGAAGAACCAAATGGAATTCCGTAAAAAGTGACATTTCTGGAATGGACTTTAGTGTCACTAGTCCGAGTATCGGAGGCCGAAGTTGAAAGAGTGACATGTGGCACGCCGTACAATTTTGCTATGATGTTTCATCCCATAAATAAGTCATGTTGGGAAACTTAGCATATCTCTCTCATGGATAATCCAATGAAGCTTAAATATTTGGGGTTGGAAAGATGACAAGTCATGCTACAATAGGCCATAGTTTCAGACCCTGATAATCTGAAATTTCAGAGATACACCAGAAACAATGAGGAACATATGAAATAGATCAACGGAGGAAATCAAAGAAGAGGAGGAAGAAGCTCTCACTTAGGGTTTTCAATTTGTTTAGGTATGGCATGAATTGATACAATGTTGGAGACACCTGATGCAACATTGGAAACTTTGAAAATGTATTTGGAATCCATTCATCATAGATATTAATCTTCCATCAAAATGTTGTGGGAGGAAGGAGATTGAAAATTAGGGTTTCCAAGTAAGAAGAAACCCTAGTAAAGTTGGGAGACTCATAGGGAAAAAATGAAGGAGGTTTTGATTGGCACTGGTATTCTATCATCCTAGCACCATGAAACTATATAATATGTTTACAAGTGATATACCTTGGATTATTAGGGTTTTACCCTTATAGAGAAGACTACAAGAAATCTCGACAAGTATGACTTGAGGAGATGTAGGTATGTTTTGAAATCTGTTTCATTTATTCGATGATTAAGTTCATGATATGTTTGTCTTCATATTATTGAGGTAAGTAAAATCATGATTAATTTTAGACTTGTTTGATCACCTTAGTAAAAGTATGAATGCATGTGAATGATAGAAGACATTCATTGATTAGGGTTATGACACTTATGATTGTACTAATGCACTTGTGGTGTTGCATGAGGATGATGTTCTCTGCTAACATGAAAGGTACATGAAGAACTACAAATCAAGTTCTAGATAAAGAATATATGACCATGATTACATGAATAAAAAGACTCATCCATAGTCTTTGATCACATAGAAGCTCTACTTACGAGGTATGTATGATTTGGTTCTACTATGCTTAGCAGTATGACATATGCAGTTTACTAGCACAAGGTCTCTAAATCATTGAAGAGAACAAAGAAGATATTGTTTGGGTATGTTAGACATAACTAGCAAGAATGCTAATCCAAGGTTATAATGTTTTTAATCTTATTGAGATTATAGTAATGAATGTGTGATTATGTATGATATCTTGAGGATGACACAATGATGAAACTAGTGCACACTTAAGCATGCATAGTGGTACAGGATGGATAGAAGTTCAAAGACATAATCATGATGCTATCATAAAGGGAAAATAGAGATCAAGATGGAGGCAACCACACAAACATAAAATCTAAGTATTTGAGTTTTTATTACTTCTTGAATCTCTGAATAGTTAATGATATTGCTCGTACTAGTTGTATGCATATTTGTATTCCTAGAATAAGGAAATATATCATGCATAGTGTAAGCATTCATATAGCATTGAACAATATACAGCTAATATGCATATGATGGGTTGGACAAACATTCCATTGTTGCTTGTCTAGAATAAAACCTCTTTGCTAGCATGCAAAGAGTTGTCCACGCTCTTGATAGTATGTTCTGGTAGAGATGGAAGGCATCTAGATAGCCACTATATGCATACATGATATGGAAAAGTGTTGTGCCAAAGTATTTGTCAAGATAGTTGCATAACTATGTGAATCATATCAGTATGCATAATAGGTTATCATTCAAATGTCAATATTATTTGATAATTATGACGTGTTACTAATCACTTAATTAAATTTGATTTGTAGGAAAGATCATGTACTATGATCTACAAAAGAAGGATGATGAACACTTGTTCCGAAGAAGAAGTGATGACTATTCAATAAGAATACTTAAAAATCAAACATACTATAGAAGTACAGAGCAAGGCTTGTGGCTAGAGGATTCTCTTAGAAAGAGGGAGAGGATCATGATGAGATATTTGCTCCAGTGTCTAGAAACACTTCCAGAGATAGATTACACCGTTGGATGACAAGACCGTTCTCTTGAATTGTCTAATTGAAGAAGAAGTGCATATCGGGCAAACTCCTAGGATTTGATAGAGAATCGCATTATTGAAGAAGGCTTTGTACGGGTTCAAAAGGTACCCAGGATCGATAGTCATTTGACGAGCTTGATGATCACCATGTGTGATGCTGATTTCAACCTCTTTTTTACAAGGTTGAAGATGGTTTCTATGTACAGATGACATGCTTCTCTCAGATGGATGTAAGAAGGAACTACTCTCCATAGAGTTCGAGTGATCATGAGGCTCATATCAGTAGACCCATCTGATGGGAGATGACACAAATAGATATGCAAAAGATCACTCAATGTAGAGTGTGCATGATGTTCAGTCACAGAGGGAGGACAATAATCAGATGTAGAAAACTCCACTTCAGAGGGAGTATGTCTCAGAGTTAAAGAATCTTGGAATGATTCTTGTGATTAGATATGTGGCTCCGATCATATGAGATTTTTCTTTAGCCAAGGAAAATGTGAAGTAGAGATATGGGATGATGGATAGTGGTTTCTACAGTTTATGGATAGATGAGTGGTTTGTTGATGTATTTGATGAATACCAAGCCAGATATATTCTTTGTTGTGAACACCCTAAGTCAGTATTTAGTTGACCCTAGACGTGTTCACTTGGTAGCTGCAAAGCATGTGATGAGGCACCTGAAAGGTACGATAGACTTTGGTCTATACTATGTTGGAGATCATGACTATAGATGCAGATTGGGCTGGAAGTGTCTCAGACAAGAAAAGCACCTTAGGTGGATGTTATTGTCTGGGATCTACCATGATCTCATGGTTCAGTAGGAGGCAGTCTAGTGTGGCTCTCAGCACAGCTGGAGCAGAGTATATAGCAGCTTGTTCTGCTAGTTATGAAGCCATATGGCTTCATAAGTTGATGTCAGGTCTATTTTATCTAGATTTTGATACCATGGTGATTCTATGTGACAACCAGAGTTGTATAAAGATGACGGAGAACCCAATGTTCCATGACAAGTCAAGCCACATAGAAATACAATATTTTTATTTACGAGATATGGTACATAAGGGAGCTATAAAGCTTCAGTATGTGAGCACTAATGAGAAAGTTGCTGATGTGTTGACTAAGCCTCTATCTCGAGTAAAGTTTGAGTATTTTCGAGACAAGCTTGGTGTAGTTCGAAAGGACCTTCCTCAAAAGGCGGAGGAGTGTTGATGTTGATGATGATGTTGCAGTAGGATTGTATCATATGTGGACACATGTCCTAAAAGGATCCGTAGACCCTTGTCTCTGAGAAAGATGTTGATGATGATGTGGCAGTGGGATTGTATCATCCTTAGACACATGTCCTAAAAGGATACATAGACCCTTGTCTCCAAGAAACATGTTGATGATGCAGTGGGATTGTATCATCCCTGGACAAATGTCCTAAAAGGATCCATAGACCCTTGTCTTCGAGAAAGATGTTGATGATGATGTTGCAGTAGGATTGTATCATCCCTGGACGCATGTCCTAAAAGGATTCGTAGACCCTTGTCTCTGAGAAAGATATTGATGATGATGTTATAGCAGGATTGCATCATCCATGGACACATGTCCTAAAAGGATCTATAGACCCTTGTCTCTAAGAAATATGTTGATGATGTTGCAGTGGGATTGTATCATCCTTGGACACTTGTCCTAAAAGGATCCATAGACTCTCGTCTCCGAGAATTTGATGATGATGTTGTATTGGTAAATCCTAGATTTGATCTAGGTCACATCTAGTATGAAAAAGGACTAGCACTGTTGTTGGGATTGTATTTTCCCTTGACCTTAGTGCTAAAGTGATCCAGAGGCCTCTGCCCCTGAGAATGTGGTTGGATTGTATCTTCCTTGGACCTTAGTCCTAAAGTGGTCTGGAGACCTTTGTCCCCGAGAATGTGGTTGGAGTGTATCTTCCTTGGACCTTAGTCCTGAAGTGATCCAGATACTTTTGTCCTCGAGAATGTGGATAGGATTGCATCATCCTTGGACTTATGTCCTAAAGTGAGAGGGAATGATCATCCCGTAATTGGATCAGGATTGCATCATCCTTGGGATTACGTCCTAAAGTGAGAGGGATTGATCATCCTATAATTGGATCATGTGTGTTGCAGGTTATGCTGCTATGATGATGTTGTTGATCAAAAGATCAAGATGATGATGTTGTTGTTGATCGAAAGATCTAGATGATGATGTTGTTGTTGATCAAAAAATCGAGATGTTGATGATGATATTGATCGAAAGATCAAGATGATGTTGTTACTAATCGAGAGATCAAGTGTTGTTGATGATGATCTCTCTCCTTGCTCCTACAGTTGATGTTGATGTTGTCAATAGAATACCCTTCTCGTCAAGGGGGAGTGCTGAAATATTGTAACTTCAAAGAATATTCTATTGTAATTTATTCAGAGATTTTTTATTCCTCGATCAGGATGTTATTATTGTAGTTGATCATCATAGAGTCATGAGGTAAATCCTCCCATGTAAGTTGGGGAAATAGATCCCCTAAATTCAAACGTAATAAGGTTTTTAATTCCCTTAGAGGAGTCGGCCTAGTCAACATTAGTTGAGTGGTAAAGTTAGTTGAGGTCGACATGTCAAGTTGTAAAATTAAAGTAGAAGTGAATGTATAAATAGAGAGCTAGGCTCTCTCATTTATTCATTCATTCACACACACACACTCACTTATGTAATTCACAATGGAGAGAGAGAGAGATATCTGCAAGGAGAATGAGCAGTTCTTTGGGGTTTTGTCTTTGTACTTTTGATCATCTATATTGAGGAACTTTTGCTGGGTTTTCTTCCCCTACAGGGTTTGCCAGGATAAATTTGTGTCTCTTGTATTTATGTTGTGCTTTTTATTCTTTAAGTGATCCTGTATATGCTATTGTTGTGAAATTGAGATGACCAATGATGTTATCTATCTTAGCATATTGAACCTTAACATATCACACATACATGTTGATAATTGTTGAGATAATTGACATATGATATTTTATCACACATACAATCCCTAAATAGGTGACCATGTTCATGGCATCTTCTGCACCAAAAAGGAACATTTTCGTAATCTAGTGGCTACTTCCATTCCTCGTCATCCCATGACAATTTTATCGCTTCTGGAAGCTATTTTGATAGGTCAATGTAGACACAAATTCACGCATAAGATGTATATTTCACCATTTTTGTTTGTTTATAGGCTTTGAAGAATTAGCCTATTACATTGCCTAAATCTTCGAGAATATCCTCCCTGTAATACTCTGCTAGTAGAGAATACAAGAGAATCCATTTTGGCATTACCGTTAGATCGTGAAAAACACATTAATGGATTGATACTATATAGTGGTCTTATACAAAGATTCAATTACATATAAATTTTAAACTATGTGAATATGTAATTTGGAACAATAGTGAATGTAGCTAGCATTAACATCAGATTGTACAACATGCGTTTGGCTAAAGAATAACTAATCATATTTTTAAAATGTTCTAAAACTATTTAGGTTTTAGAACATAAATAATTAATCTACTCACTATTTATGTTTCCCATGACTAGATATGTTTATGTTTTATGTTTTGAGAGAAGATTCAAAAGAAAAGAAAATTTAATAAATTATAAAAAAATATTTACTTGCCTCAATTTCATAAGTTTTCTTCCTTAAGAATTAAGTCTTTTAATCCAAAAGTTTTAAAACATAAAACAAGCTTGAAAAATATTAAGAAGTGAGACCACCTTAGTTCAAGATTTAAGCAATGCTTTAGATGAAGATTTAAGGAATGCTAAAAAGTTGAAGGCCAGTTGAAGGCCATCACAAGTTGTGGAGGTTATTAATAGGCTTTAATTATGTGGATTCATTTTCAATCAAGTTTGTGAACATTTGATGTGTGTATAGATTTGTAAAATATGTAACTATATTATTAGATGATTGATCATTTTAGGTAACATTAAAATGTAGCATGTGATATATGATATACAATTTTTTAATTGTTTCCTTTTGAGTAAGGGTAAATTTATACTATATATAATTTTATATTTTTTAATATAATATTTTGAAAATTTGATGATTCCAAGCATTACAGTGATAGGATTTTTTTATTTTAGAATTTAGTGTGGACTACAACCTATGCTTTTCTAGGATTATATGGAGATAAGACAAGTGCACTTTCCAGATTGATTCTATGGAAGTCCCTCAAAATTCCAAATTAACAAATATAAAAAGAATTAAAAATAAGTAGTAGATGATGAATGGATAACTAGTAGCTCATGAATGGAGAACCAACCATTGATGCAAGATAACTTATCTTTAAGAATGTGAGAGATAAAAAGAATATAAAAAAAAATTCATGGTGATGGTTGAAGAATGTGAGATAAACATATAACTTAAAGTGACACTTAATTTGTGCTCTATTGATGTTCACCAACCACAAATTAGTGAGTGTGGTGATAAACACTAAAATGGATAAATTTTTATAAATTGTAAATAACAAATAAAATATCAAAAAAAATGGTAACCATTCTAATTACAGGAGGGATGATTATATTAAACAACCTCTTCTAGCATCTATAGTACACAAATGATAGACTATCATTTTATAATGGCAAACCAAATGATTAAATTATTACATGGCGTGGATTTGTCTAGATAAGCAATTCCTATCACTTACGAAATTATGAGATTACGAGTTGTCAGATTCTTCGCCGCCTGAGGGTTCATCATCGGTGCTATCAGAGAGTTCAGATAGTGGGTAGTCATTGATATCTCCAACGTCATTGCGGAATCTGTTAGACCACACGCAACAAATTCCCCGATTATTTGTCGTGAAAATCTCGTGGGTTCTCTCATCATATGCAAATCCTTTAATTCGAAATGCCAATGCTACCTGTCTGATTCGTGAACAGTTTGAAATATCTGAGCTAATCTTTGCCAAGCATTGTCCTGTAAGAATGCTGCTAACATTGATGCCGTACAAATCTTGACCTATCTCGCAAACAGAAATGATAATATCCTCCGATTTTGTAATGTGAGAACCTTTGGAAAAGCCACTGAACCAAACTACTGGGTGGTCCTGAAGTGTGGCTAGAATCTCACCTTCTAGATTACAAACGCGAACTTTTAGGATTGTCGAATCGTAGCAGATGAACTTGGAGCTTTTAGTTAAATAGTAGGGCTGGCACGTTGCATGAATATTTGTTCTCTTTATGTAAACAGGATTTTCGCAACTTATGTCTACTACGTCCAGCGGTCTGTATGCTTGTTGCACAACCATTCTATCACTGCCACAAAGGAGAACGAATTCTATCACTGCCACTGCCAGCGGTCCGCGTGCTTGTTGCACAACCTCAACATCGAGAGGGAGAAAAAACTCTTTATGAAGTTTTCCATTGCGTTTGCAATGAATTCGGAAGAGAATTGATTCCTCGAAGATTCTTTGATGGATCAACATGTCCATATTTTCTGGACTTCCAAATGTAAATCCAGGAAGAGGACCGCGATTGTTATTAACAGCTGCCTGGATTTGGTATTGTAAACTGCTACTTGGTTCTGCTACTGGTATTGTAAACAACAGATTGTATTCTCTTAATTCATAAAACATGAACACTTTTTCTAACCGATTATAAATCATGCACCTGCAATTTCGAATATCAACATCCGAATCATATATCAATATGCAGGACTCATCTTGAAAGAGCTGTTTGTAGCTTGTAGTTAGTCCTGCTTTTATGGATGGCATGTCAATGCTTAGAAACCTTCGTTGCCCGGTCGCCCTATCCCTAGACATCATTATCAATGAATTATTATGGGGATTGTAATAGATATTTTCGAACCAAGGCAGTACGTTCATTATCGGCCTGTTGTCACCATCAGTAAAAACGGAGATTTGGAATGGATCTACCTGTCGCCTGAATGGAACAATACAGGCCATGTCGGAATTGATATAATGAATAACACATATTGTGTCGTCGGCCATGACCAATCGGGTACCAACATAAGTCATCCCAATATGAAAGGCTTGTAAATGATAATCGCCTAAAATGTTGGGTAAAATATTGGGTAACTTCTTGATGTCGTATTCCCCCAACTGGCGGTCGCGCAGGACGTGGAAGAGATTAATAGAAGATGAGTATTCTCTTACTTCTTCTTGTTTCTGTTGAGGTTGGACTTCATTGAGGAGATCAGATATCCCATTCGCAGCTATGTCTGGTTGTGTCCATGACATAAGATTTTCTTCATTTTCCTCCCTCGGCCTCTTCTTTTCTGCGGTGGCTTCATCTTCTTCGTTTTCCTCCCTCGGCCTCTTCTTTTCTGCGGTGGCTTCATCTTCTTCATTTTCCTCCCTCGGCCTCTTCTTTTCTGCGGTGGTTTCATCTTCTTCATTTTCTTCCCTTGGCCTCTTCTTTTCTGCGGCTCCATCGTTTTCATTTTCTTCCCTAGGCGTCTTGTTTTCTGCCGTGGCTTCATCTACTTCTTTTTCCTCCCTTCGCTTTAAATGGTCTTCCATGGTTTGACCTTGACCTTGTTCATGGTCTTCTATTTGCTTTTTATTCTTTGAATGGTCTGCCATGCCGTGCTCTTTCACTCCCCCTATGTGATAGATTTTATAATAGCAGCAGTATATTTGTTTTCAATTATTTTCAGCAGAAACGAATCAAGATCGCAGTAAGATTAACCATTCACTGAAACAAAAAAGAAACAAAGAAGAGATATAAAGAGTATGATCAAACCAGATAATAAGAGTAATGTCGTTAAAGAGATCAAGATCGAGTCTCTCCGAAGGTAGAGAAGCCTAGAAAATACATCTTCTTCTATCTTCGTCTTCTCTCTCCTTGTATGCTGGATCAGATATATGCTTGAAAGAGCTTGCTTGATCTGCAAATGAGATTGACATCCTTCTTATTTATACTTTCATGTGTCGACCTTCTCTCCATTGGGCTATTTCCATGAGTTCCGGGACTTTCTAGAATTTTTCCGGGCTTTCTTTGGTTTTACTAGTTTTGTGGGCTCTCTAAAACTTTCCAAGAGTTTTTTTGGTTTCCCTACTTTCTGGAGTTTTCTAAAGTTGTTTTTTGGTTTCCCTACTTTCGGGAGTTTTCTAAAACTTTAGAAAGGGTAGACTATCGAAAGTGGAAGGATTGACCATCCACAATAAAAGAAAACCAACCGGTTGTAAAACCCCTCTTGCAAATAAAACCCACAAAATTTCCATTAAAAAAATGAAAAATAACATTTTTGAAGGAGATGGACCTCCATCGTAGCTGAACACCTATCGAAGTAATTAGAAAAGAAATAATATATATATATAGCATTTTTACGTATTCTAATATGCATGTTTGATTAACATAATTTTTTTGTGAAATTTATTTTTATAATTGACAAAATGCAAATAAAAACTTATCCATTTCTCTCAAAGATTTGTGGTACGATTAGAGATGTCACGTCCCCATTTTGACCCCCTTTTGCATTAAATCATAAATGATGTAAATATTGTTATTTAATCATGGTTAGGAGCTCAAGGCCAAGGCCCCACCATTGATTTAGCGTTTTATGTATGGGCAATTAAAAAAAAATAGATGCCTATGGTTCTTGTGCTAGATAGGCACAATGTAAATTAAGACATCATGTAAATACGAATTTTAATGAAAAACCCACAACTAGCTATACAATGCAACAAAGAGATGGGGGCATGATTCTACAAGGAATAGGGAGGGAAATTATTCAAACCCTTGAGCCAATGGTGTTAATCCATGTGTCAATGAGAAAACCCATAAACCACCAACTACCCATTTTGGGTTATGCACCCAATCATTTATTTCTTCCAGAAATTGGTTGAGGCTGTTAATGCCTTGGGAATAAAGAGGTATGGCAGCCAATTTCGTGCATGGGCAAGCCATCAACCTGGAAAAACGTACTTTTGTTTCTGGGGCAAGAAAACACCCACGAAATGGTGCCCAAAGCCATTCTGAACCCGTAGTCTTTCCTCTCTCACGCAGTCTGAGCTAGCTAGGGCTTTCCCCATCACGTTTTTTACCAATTTCCTGCATTTTTCCATAGTTGGGAGCTCGTTTTTGTGTTGCATAGTGGCTGGGAGAAAGGGAGTCATGTTTTGGGGGTTTATAGAGGTCGTTTTTGCCCCTGAAATGTAGAAAAACGTTTTCTGAAAACGAATTTGCTCTCCCAAGGTTTATTCCCCATCTACCAATTCATTTTGGTTGCCCACGTTTTTCAGCACTTGGGTTTTTTTATAGGGTGCATCCCTGTGTTGGTTGGAAATTATGAGCAAGAATTAGGAGTGGAAGTGGACCAGAATTGGCTTGATAAACCTAGTGAGGAGGTATGGCCTGAGGGACTCTGTATTAGTGAAGGGAATACTTCCTTGTGTCAGGTGTGTAGGTATTGTGGAGACCAAGCTAGATAGATCTTGCAGAGGGTGCCCATATCTCTATGGATGATCCCACATGCTTAGCAATTCTTCCTTCCATTGCCTAATAGCATGATAAACCCAACTGTAGCTTGGCTTGGCTAATTTGGTGTATCTTTGAGCTATGTGTGAGTCCGCTGTTCCCTGATTTCTTGTAGAGATCATGCCGAGCTCAGGGGTGGCAGTGTGTTGAGATATTGATGATCACAACTGGCCTATGGTTGGGTGGAACGTTGCAGTTGCATAGCCAATTGCTTGGGACTACTTTGTTATAAGATAAGTATTCTCTTGTGTTAACTTTGCAATTATTTATTTGATGAATATCTTGAATGTATGATGGATGTGTAATTGAAATTACTTCCGTTGTGTTTTCTTATAATTATACATTTTCATATGTCTTTTTATATTATGTGAATGCTGTTGAGCCCAGAATTGGCCCTTTTTGACCATCATTTATCACTGTCCCTTACCTTGTCTTACACCAATTACCTTGGCAATTCAACTTATTGTCCTTATATATTCCCCAATTTACCAAGGTATGGCCGATTATTGTTTTATTGTGTTAATACTTATGATTGTGATGATTAAAGCTGTTCATCTCTTAATCTGTGCTAACATGATGCGATTTATGAAGGTAGTAAGACAATAGACTGCAGGAAGATCGGAGCTGAACAAGTCATGAAGGAACGTTCATCGCTTGTGGAAGATTCCTTGGGGCTCAAATCGTCAATCAAGGCACAGTCGTAGCAGGGCAGCTGTAACAGAAGAACTATCTTAAGTATGTCGCTGCTCAAATCCAGCTGTGAGCTGGAAGGACCGTCACTCTTGGGACAAATTATACTTCTCTCATATTTCAGTTCTGCCACGCATTGTAACAGCTAGATTATTTAGGGCGCCTGAAGATCAGAGATCTTCATGGCTGCCCAATTATAGGTTTAGATGTTGCAATTGTATGTATAAGTATGGGGAATTGCCTCGACTAAGGGGTTGGACAGCAATTAATTAATTCATCTTGTATTAGCAGTCAAGCTGAAACTGTGTACTTATCCTTCTGTTAATATAAGGAGTTGCTTCTGAGTTAAAGAGAGTGTTGTTCAACCAGCGTCTCTGTGTGAAGACTGGGCCCGTCTTCCACAGAGATTGCTGTGTTAAATTAGGATTTCATCTTTCTTGTTGTGTGATGCTTTGTTCTTCCTTTTGTATGCAGCAGCAATATTTATCGTGTGAATTTTCAGTATAGTTAAGGATCATATTTCTGTGAGTTTGGTAGATGGTGTAGAATAACAGTCGACTGAGTAAGGCTTGCTTTATATACAATTCAATTACAGATCATACACACTTGTGTTCATCTTACAGCTGAGTTGCGATCCCCTGAGTTCTTACAATTTATCGTTCTGATTGTGTGTTGCTTGATTTCCATTCTGCAATTTAATATTCTTAGAATAGTTAACTCAATTATTTCACAATTGGATTTCTAGATTACTGCTCAGTTTTTGCTTTACGATTTCCAGGTTGATTAGATCAGGCAAGTGATCGTTCTAGGATATAAAGGAGATTCCTTCCTATTGTTCATTAGATCTGATGTTAATTTTTAGTTGATGCATGATAGAGAGGATTTGAATTATAGCAGTGAGAAGGCTTTGGATTGCTTAAGATTCTGGGGATGAACATGAATGATAGAATATAGAAGTATTTATTGCTAATGGTTTAGTGTTTAAGCATATATTGTGCACTTGTCCTTTGAAATAAAAAGACTTTCTCGGGTTGACAATAAATTTCATACGCTCTGTGTGTTGATATTTAATTATCTGCAATTAGAGTGCTTGACATTTTGGCGCCGTTGCCGGGGAGGGATAAAAATTAAACACTAGTCATTAGTTGTATCTGATAATTGCTTTTAGTCAGTCTTTTGGTTGTTTTTGAAATGATCTGCTTCGCATGAATACGAGGAGGGTAAAACGCGATCACCTCCCAACCCCCAAAACTCCACAAATTACTAACAGTGCAGGTGGTTCGGGTCGTGGTCGAGGTCCACCGCTGGGCAGAAGAACATTCATCGACGACCTTGTTGACAAAACGGATTCAGCTGTCAGATCTCGTCAACGGGAAACTCCTATCAAAAGAGGCCCTGTTGACCCTGGAGCGCCAGCATCAGGATCTACAGTGGAAGATACAGGAGCAGCGGTGATTCCTGCATATACTCCTGCTAAAGAAGGAACAGCTGATTCAGCTGTTGCAACTGAAGAATACGCAGCTGCTACAACCAAAGAATACGCAGCTGTTACATCCGAAGAATACGCAGCTGCTACAACCAAAGAATACGCAGCTGTTACATCCGAAGAATACGCAGTTGTTACAACTGAGGTAAGGGATAAAGGAACAAACGAAGGAGAAGATACAGAAGAAAAGATGAATAATAGACATGAGAACGAAGAGGAAGAAGCAGTGGTACAATACCATCATGAAGATAATTCCCCGCCAGAAACTATGGCTACATTACAATTCCCAATACAGCAGCTAGAGGGGACAGCTCCTATGAAAAATATTTCACCGTCGGTGTTACCTCGCTTCCATGGCAGGGCGGCAGAGGATCCAGACGAATTCCTGTTTGAATTCGATATCCTCTGTCGCAGCTATGATTATGTTACAGATGCGCAAAAGTTGAAGCTTTTTCCTGCCACCCTGAAGGACAATGCATTACGATGGTTCATGAGCCTTGGGGGAGGAACTGTTGATAATTGGAATAAGATGAAGCAAGTATTCCTGGAAAAATATCAAGAATATTGTAATACCAGAGACAAAAGGGAGGATTTATTCAAGATGGTGCAGAAGGAGGATGAAAGTTTGGAGGATTTTGTGGAGAGGTTGCTGTACAATGTGCAGAGAGCTGGACAGACGAACATGGGACTAGATGTGCTGAAGATAATCTTGCTTCGAGGAATCAGGGACGATTGTTTAGACATGCTAAATTTATTAGGAAAGGGGGATATCTCTAAAGAATCTTTTGAGACAATTGTGGAATTATGTAAGAGATATTCCAGGGGATCTTCTAGGCATAATAAGCAGCATAAACGAAATAACCTGGAACGTGATGTCTTCGATAGAACTCAGAAGTCATCCAATGGGGGAGCTACACGGGCAGAGATAGGCAATCTTCTTGAAAACTTTAAAACAGAAATGATGAGCTCTATCTCTTCAGAGATTGACGTCTTGAAGGCCAAGCAAAGACAGGCAGTGGAGGATCTTACACTAGGGGTGTTTTGTCCCCGATGTAGAAAGACTCATCCATTGAAGGAATTCCCTCTTGACAAAGTACAAGTGTGTCAGCTGTGCGAGCTGAATCATGATATGAAAGAATGCCCCACGTTGCCCCAAGTGAAGGCTGTTCTGCAGGCATCAACTCCAGAGGCGGATTCAGCCTACTTCATTGCACAGAAGAAACCCTGGCAACCCCGGAATCAAGGTATGTCTCCCGATTCATTTCCATTTTTGAATAATTTGAATAATTGGAATACTAATATGCAAAATGTGAATACACAATTCCCTTCAAATTATGCTCAGTGGAATTCCCCTCAACCTGCGATGCAAGGATATAATTCATGGAGTCCTTGGACACAGCCTCCACACCAACCTACTTCATGGTCTCCTGGATGGAGGAACTTCCATCCTGGGAACCAGTTTCCTCAACCACCTCCACCTCAACAGTTACCGTATCCTCCATATCCTCAATTTCATCAATATCCTCAATACCCACCTCAGCAGTCGCAGCTGCAGCTGCAAAATAATCCTGTGCCTAACATACCAATACGGCCTCAGCTGCCTGCCCAACCTAACCCTAACCCAAACAATAAAACAGTCCAGCAATTGGAAGCTCTCAATATGCCAGCCTACTCTCTCTCCCCTGTACCTTGTAATGATATTCACTTACGGTCTGGAAAGATAGTAGAACGTGGAACTGCAGAAAATATTCCACCAACTGTGTATGACAAAGGAGAGAGTTCCCAGCATCCTTTTGATCCGGTTCCTATCATTGAAGATGCTGAGCATCCCTCAGATGGGAGGGCTGAAACATTAAACGATGAAGTGGATAACACGCAGCCTACCCAGTTCGTAAGGCAACCACCTTACCCTGAGAGATTGATGCTGCCACAAAGAGGGGGGCAACCTCAGTTCAATCTCTTAGGAGAGTTGAAGAACCTTTATGTTAAGATTCCCCTTTTACAAGCTCTTCAAGATGTACCTATCTACGCTAGAACTGTTCGGGACCTGTGCACTAAAAGACCGGGAAGGAAACCCAGAGATCCTCCTACTGTTCATGTTATAGGGAATTTATCCGCTTTAATGACTGGAAAAACCCCTATAACCAAGTATGAGGATCCCGGCAATCCTACTGTTACTGTACACATAGGACAAACACAGATACCCAACGTACTAGTAGATTTAGGAGCTGCGATAAATGTTATAACGATGGAGACTGTAAAGAAGCTAGGATTCACCAATATTAGACCGACCCCTACTATCTTAGAATTGGCAGACAGATCCACCATCAGACCTGAAGGGATTTTGGATGACCTTGTTATTTCAGTAGACTCATGGGAATACCCTGCCGATTTTCTGGTATTACAACCAAAATCACAGCTGGGGGGACATCCATTGATTTTAGGGAGGCCCTGGTTGGCTACAGCTGATGCTTGCATCAGCTGTCGATCAGGATCTATGACTATATCTGATGGCATGGAAACCAGAAACCTCACTCTGTACCCTCCAGCAAGGCCGAGTCTAGAAACTGAAACCTCCCTTTGGATAGAACCGGAAGAAGAAGAAGATGTCCAGCCATTACTAACAATAGGGAAGGCACTAACCTTCAAAAACGAAACAGAAGACGATGCCATTAATAATTTCATTAGCGAACCTGCTTCAGTAGACAAGGAAGTTTATCAACTCCTGAACAGTACCCTCGGTAAAGAAGAACAAGAACAGCTTACGGAGGAAGCACTAGCCAATGACACAAATATAATCCCAGTATTGAAAAGCTCGAGAAGTATTCCTATTGAGGTAGAGCCTGGAAGAACTTTGAACATCAATCCTGCTCTCTCCTCAGAAGAACAAAAGCGCCTAACCAATCTCTTGAAGGAACGTAAGGGGGCATTTGCCTGGGAGTATACAGACATGAAGGGTATTCCTTCTAGTCTGTGCACTCATCATATTTATATTAAAAACGACTCCCGGCCTGTATGTCAACCCCAACGACGCATGAACCCCAATCTGAGGGATATAGTGAAGGAAGAAATCCAGAAACTCTTGGAAGCAGGATTCATCTATCCTATTTCAGACAGTGAGTGGGTTTCCCCACTTGTAATTGTACCCAAGAAAAACGGTAAATGGAGAGTCTGTGTCGATTATAGGGAGCTGAACAAGGCTACACAAAAGGATCACTTTCCTCTGCCCTTTATTGACCAGGTACTTGATAACTTATCTGGGAAGAAGTTCTTCTCCTTCCTGGACGGATTCAGTGGGTACAATCAAATCCAGATTGCTCCAGAGGATCAGGATAAGACCACCTTCACCTGCCCTTGGGGAACGTTCTCCTACAGGGTGCTTCCCTTTGGGTTGTGCAATGCACCTGCAACGTTCCAAAGAGCTGTGATTGGCATATTTTCTGAATTGGTAAATGATAGCATGGAAGTTTTTATGGATGATTTCACTCCTTATGGCAGGGATTTTGATGAAGCGTTGGAAAATTTGAAGAAGGTTTTAATTCGCTGTGAACAGGCTCGCCTCTCACTGAGCACTGAAAAATGCCACATGATGATGAGTGAGGGGGTGGTATTAGGACATTTCATCTCTACTAACGGTATTCAAGTGGATCCTTCAAAAATTAAGGTGATAAAGAATATACCAACCCCTTCAACTCAGAAAGAGATGCGAAGTTTTCTGGGACATGCTGGGTACTACAGGAGATTCATAGAAAACTTCTCCAAACTTGCTTCTCCTTTGTTTTCATTGTTAATGAAGGATGTGCAGTTTGCATGGAGTACAGCATGCCAGACAGCATTTGATAAGCTTAAAGAGAAACTGTCCACAGCCCCTATTTTAAGGGGACCTAATTGGACCATACCTTTCCACATTTCTTCAGATGCTTCTGATACCGCCATTGGAGCAGTACTAGGACAGCAGGATGGTCAAGTACCTTATGCTATTTATTATGTTAGTAAAAACTTAGCCCCTGCTGAACTAAATTATACTGTTACTGAAAAAGAATTTCTTGCTATTGTTTATTCTATTAATAAGTTTCGGCATTACATTACTGGGTATCCTACATTTGTGCATACTGATCACTCTGCCATTAAGTACTTAATGAATAAACCTGTCACTAATGCCAGAGTAACCAGGTGGCTTTTATTATTACAGGAATTTGATATTACTGTTATAGATAAACCTGGAAAAGAAAATGTTGTTGCTGATTTTTTATCACGATTTACTAACAGTGATGACAGTTCACCTGTTGAGGATGCTTTCCCGGATGAACATTTATTTGCACTCTCAGCTCATTCACCCTGGTATGCAGATGTTGCTAATTATTTGGCTGCAGGGAAACTTCCGCCACATATGTCTAAACGAGAGAAAAGAAAAATTATTCAGCAAAGTGCCAGGTATTGTTGGCTTAAAGGCCATCTCTTTTACACAGGACCTGATCTTGAAATTAGAAGATGTGTAAGGGAAGATGAGATCTTTCATATACTGAAGGCCTGTCACGATGAACCTTGCGGAGGACACTTTGCAGATAAAAGAACAGGACATAAGGCGTTGTGGATGGGCTATTATTGGCCGACACTGTTCAGAGATGCTAAAAAATATGTTCAGTCCTGCGACAGCTGCCAAAGGATGGGCCAACCTAATAAGACAGATCAGATGCCTTTACAGCCCCAAGTGGTACTAGAACCGTTTGATAGATGGGCATTGGACTTTGTTGGTCCTATCAACCCTCCTTCCAAACAGAAGGTTTACATCTTGGTGTGTACAGACTACATGACTAAGTGGGTAGAAGCTGTAGCTTTGGCTAAGGCAAACGACCAGGCGGTGATTGATTTCCTGTACAGTGAAGTTTTTACCCGTTTTGGAGTACCAAAGGAAGTAGTTACCGATGGCGGACCACAATTTATTTCACACCAATTTGAATCCTTGCTCCGGAAGTATCATGTGCAGCACAAGATAGCTTCACCTTATCATCCCCAGGCCAATGGTCAGGTGGAAAGCACTAATAAAGTTATCGAAGCAATCCTTACTAAAACAGTTAAAAGCCATCGAAGGGATTGGGCTGACAGACTTCCAGAAGCACTGTGGGCATATCGCACGACTTGGCGCAACACCACGGGCTTTTCTCCCTATGATCTGGTGTATGGTAAGAGTGCCATCTTTCCAATTGAATTTGAGATCAAGACCCTGAAAACAGCCATTGAAATGAACCTGGATGTAGCAGAAGCCCAGAAAAGAAGATTGAATCAATTGAATGAACTGGATGAGAAACGATTAGCTGCGGTAGACCAGACTGTGCTGCTTCAGCAACAGAGATCTAACTGGCATGACCGATTCATCAAAAAGAAAATCTTCCATGAAGGAGACTGGGCACTACTGTACGACTCTAGATTCAAGAAAGATTTCAAAGGGAAATTACGCACAAGATGGCTGGGTCCATATTTGGTTGACAGGGTATTTGACAACGGCACTGTTCGCCTGGTCACCATTGATGAAAACCGTATGCCATTACTTGTTAATGGCCATAGGCTGCGACTGGATAGGAAGCCCATTTCGAAAGATGCATTCATTTCACAGATTGCTGCTGATCCAAACTACCAATTGGCACCAGAGCAGGAACATTTTTCTACCTTTACCAAATCTTAAAATGAAAATCATATTTGCTGTACATAAATAATTTCTTGCTGTAGCGTATAGTTGTCGTTTTCTTTCTTTTTGCATTTGATCTCTTTGCTTGCTGTTGTCTTTTAAGAAAAAAATTTCAGGGAAGCGCCAGGAGAACGATCAGTTTGGGGCCCATAATGAAAATCTCTCTGTGCCGTCCTTGTGTTAAAAAATTAAAAAAAAAAAAAAAAAAAAAAAAAATTTCGGCAGCTGCAACATATTTTCCGGCAGCTGCAACATATTTTCCGGCGGCGGCAACATATTTTCCGGCAGCCGTATATCCTTTTCCGGCAACCATATTCTCCATTTCCCGGTAGCCATAATGCCCTTTCCGTCAGCCGTCAATCTTTTTCGACTGCTGCAATTTCGGCAGCTGCAACATTTGCGGCTGCAACATCGGCGGCTGCAACATTTGCGGCTGCAACATCAGCGGCTGCAACATCGGCGGCTGCAACATCGGCGGCTGCAACTCCAGTTTCCGCGGCTGCCACCTCATCGTCCCCATGGTTGCCACCTCATTCACCAGCTATTGCCACCTCATTCACCAGCTATGGCCACCTCATTTTCCGCAGCTGCCATTCCATTTACCAGCCACGGCCATTTCACTTCCCGGTAGCCGTAATGTTTTTATTTCCCGTCCGCCGTTAAATCTTTTCCGACAGCTGCAACTCCGGCAGCTGCAGTCCCGGCGGCTGTAACTTCGGCGGCTGCAACATCTTTTTCTCGCAGCCGCCACATCATTTCCCGGCCGTCACCTTATTCCTCGGCGGCCGCCACCTCATTGACCAAGTCACTTCCACACCACAGCTGTCATTTCTTTCCAGTGGCTGCGACATATTTCCCATATTCGTAAAATCTTTTCCCGCCAGCTGTAAGTCTCTTCCGCCGCTGTAAAATTTTCCCGTGACAGCCGTAATTTTTCCCGGATATTGTGAATCTTTTTCCGGCTGCCACGAATTCTTTCCCGATGGCTGTAACTTCTTTCTTGTCAGCTGCAACAAGCTTTTTCATCGGCCGTGTGATCATTTCTTTGGCAATTTGCAGTGGTAACTCCCGTGTTAACAGAAGGATTGTTCAACCTGCTAATTATGACGCTGATTCAGTCCAGTCCTGCCGGCGAACTCATCATTTCAACCCGGAGGATGCGACGCCTTGTGTTTTACCGGCGAAGGAAATCAGTGCCTTATCCGAGTCATCATGATTCCACGTCTGATTGTGCACGCGTTCGGCTCCATGACGTCACCAACTCCATACTCCACCAGTTTCCGCAGCCTTCCGACGCACAGTTTTATGAGGTATGGCTTTCATTTATCACGTGATTAAGTATTGATATCATGTAAACGTGATTGGTCGTACCTTCGCTCGTACCACCATTTATATCTGATTAAACCTTTCCCTCGTACGACGTAATTTTAATAACTGCCACCTTCCCCAATTTGGCATGAAAATTTTAAACTCCTCTCTGCGCTTAACTTTCCGAATTAGTTCATTCGCTCAACGTCTCCGCTCAACGATTCGTGCATTCTCCGCGCTGCAACTTCCATTCTGGATCCTGTACTCTGTCGAACAGCAGTTCTATCTTGCAGCCAAGACCATGGGCATTCCAGTTCGCCATGAACCTTTCAATACCCGGGAACTTAGACGGAATCCGCAGGTTCTGGCCATTTTTCAAGCTGCTGGCTGGGTCGAGTTCTTTGAACGATTGGATGGATTCGATCGGGACGCAGCCCTGCAATTCGCATTGAATCTTACAAAGACACACTCCACGGTGTGGGGGCTGTGTATAGATGTCTCGGAGGTCATTATATCCGAGGTTACAGCTATCCCGTTGGTGGGAAAACCTTGGTTTAACCGTCGAGTCCCTGCAACGGTTGCACGGGAAGAATTTTTACTTCCAGGGGAGCAAGTTGAAGCATCCAGGCGAGGGATTGCATTGAAGTCACTTCCGCAGCCATGGGACCAGGTTGCTATCTTCCTCAAGAAATACATAACTTGCGAAGGTAGATACCAAACTGTGTACAACTCTGAACTTCCTTTGCTTTCTCATCTCCGTCATGGCATTTTGTTAAATATTCCATTTTATCTATTGCATGATTTGCGCCATATGGCAACATTCGTTCAATCTGCAAAGCACCCATTATCCTCCCTCACTCACCATGGCCTTATTAAGCTAATTATTATAAGAACCCTGGCCCAACATAATATAACATGGGAGCAATTCATTACCCGACCACAGCAACCTGTTCCCTTGAGGGTCATTCCATTACAGCAACTACCAGTTCCGCCACAACAGGAGGACCGGAGTTCCTCCAGTGAAGTTGGAGGGAGGAATGAAACGGAAGAAGAGCAACAGAGGGCACAGGCAGGACCATCCGGGAGGAATGAAACGGAAGAAGAGCAACAGGGGGCACAGGCAGGAACATCAGGGGTTGACAAAACCACAGAGGAAGAACAACCCGAGGCACAGGCAGAGCCATTTGAAGTATATGAATCCCCAGCACAAGCAGAACCAGTGGGGGATGACACTGCATTTGAAGGAGAGCGAGGGGAAGCTCAAACAGAGCTGGCAGGGGACAATGTAGATGAAACCCTCGCGGAAAACCTAGATAACAGGGCAGCTCCGACAGCAGAAGGTGAAATTGGAGCAGCATCAAAAGCTGCGACAATGGAACCTGAAGATGACGGAGCCAGAGCAATGGAAGACGACATTGAGCTGGTCACAATCGAGTCTTCACCGGAATGGGTAGGAGGAGGAGTTGTGATTGAAGAAGAACAGCAGGGGGGTCAGGGAAATGTTCCTTTAACTTCAGTTTTACCTCCCTATATTCCAGTTCCACGAGAAGAAACATTACAGAAAGGGAAGTCACAAAAGAAAACGCCACAGAAAAGGAAAAGGGCCACCAATGAGTTTGATTTAGTGGCACCAATTAGAAGGAAGCGAACTCGGTCAATTACAGCAGCAGAGGCAACTAGAACAAAATGGGCAACCTTAGAGACACAGGTTGAGCCCCCAATCCTTACACCAAAACCGAGGGATGCCCCACAAGGACCAGCGGAGGAAGAACCTGGAGTTGAGGGACTCTTGTATGAAAATGCAATGCTGAAAGAGGACCTCCAAGCACTTAGAAGGGAGCTGGAAACATGGAAGGAAGTCTGCAGAAAGCAGGGTGGAAGGAAGATGTATACATTAATAGAGGCTGCAGACCAAGTGGAGGAATCAGCTTCTGCTGGAGCTGGAGAAAAGGATGAGCGAATACTCTGCCCCACCTGTGGGGAGATCTTTGAGGAAGCAGGCCATAAAATTTTGCTTAGCACCTATTCAGCACAACAGCCTGTAGCCACAGAAGGGAAAGCAGTGGAGAAAGAGGATGCTGCAACACAAGAACCAGCACCTTTAAACATCCTTGCTGCAGTTGCTACTTCCCAGGACGCAGAAGTCATAGAACAGATGGGAGAAGAACAGGGAGTGGAGGATGCCCTGGAAATTTATGAGGAATGTATGGCAATCCCAAATTGCTCCCACAACACAGAAATCATAGAACAGATGGGAGAAGAACAGGAAATGAAGGATGCTCTGGAGCTTATAAAAGAATATGGTGAGACTCCAGAATGTTCCCTTGATACAGAGATCATGGAGCCAAAGGATACCCTGGAGGATAGTTAAGAATTTTGTGCTGTAACCCCAGAACGCTCCCAGGACACAATAATTTTAGAAGAAGAAACGGAAGGGCAGGACATTGATAAGTTGGAACAGGATGCTGCAACACAAGAACCAGCAATCCTGAATTTGACCGCCCAACCGACTGAGCAGACAAGAGAAGAAGCTGGGACAGAGAATATTCTGGCATTCAACGATGAACTCTGGGTGGTGACCCCAGAAAGCTCTCATGATACAGAACTCATAGAAGAGGAGCTGCAGCAAAATAAAGATGAAGATGTAAGCCAGGATGTTGCCACACAAGAACCAACATCCTTGGATGCTGCAGCAAGAACCCCTGAACTGCAGTTGGAGGATAACCCGGGAGTAGAGATCATTCCTGATACACAATGGAGTGATGATGAACAGGTACAGACACCCTGCTCAGGTGACACTGAAATCTTGGAGGAGGAGCTGCAAATTGAAAAGGATATCCAATCTCAGCAGCCAATTGACAAAGAAGACACTGTTACACAAGAACCAGTGTCTCCAAAAGCAATAAAGGCAGCTGCTGAAGAAGGTTTAAGGGATGTTGCTGTTACACAAGAACCAGCAACTCCCTTGATAAGATTAGATGCGCTGGAAGACACTGTCCCACAAGAACCAGTGCTTCCACCTCCTACAGGTATTATTGAATTGGATTCAGATTGAGTGTGTTTTTTTCAACTTCCCCAGGCATAGCATAAGAGAACTGCAGATATTAGCAAGTAGCGGTGGAAAGGGGAACAGTAAAATTGGAAGATGCCGGGTTGCTCACAGAAATTTTTCAAAGGGATAGAGGGGATGCCTGATTTATCTACATTCTTTCCTTCTGCCTGGACAAAGTTCAGTACAATATTCAGATGCAGGTTGTTGCATGAGGACATGCAACAGGATAGTTGGGGGGAGATGTTGAGCCCAGAATTGGCCCTTTTTGACCATCATTTATCACTGTCCCTTACCTTGTCTTACACCAATTACCTTGGCAATTCAACTTATTGTCCTTATATATTCCCCAATTTACCAAGGTATGGCCGATTATTGTTTTATTGTGTTAATACTTATGATTGTGATGATTAAAGCTGTTCATCTCTTAATCTGTGCTAACATGATGCGATTTATGAAGGTAGTAAGACAATAGACTGCAGGAAGATCGGAGCTGAACAAGTCATGAAGGAACGTTCATCGCTTGTGGAAGATTCCTTGGGGCTCAAATCGTCAATCAAGGCACAGTCGTAGCAGGGCAGCTGTAACAGAAGAACTATCTTAAGTATGTCGCTGCTCAAATCCAGCTGTGAGCTGGAAGGACCGTCACTCTTGGGACAAATTATACTTCTCTCATATTTCAGTTCTGCCACGCATTGTAACAGCTAGATTATTTAGGGCGCCTGAAGATCAGAGATCTTCATGGCTGCCCAATTATAGGTTTAGATGTTGCAATTGTATGTATAAGTATGGGGAATTGCCTCGACTAAGGGGTTGGACAGCAATTAATTAATTCATCTTGTATTAGCAGTCAAGCTGAAACTGTGTACTTATCCTTCTGTTAATATAAGGAGTTGCTTCTGAGTTAAAGAGAGTGTTGTTCAACCAGCGTCTCTGTGTGAAGACTGGGCACGTCTTCCACAGAGATTGCTGTGTTAAATTAGGATTTCATCTTTCTTGTTGTGTGATGCTTTGTTCTTCCTTTTGTATGCAGCAGCAATATTTATCGTGTGAATTTTCAGTATAGTTAAGGATCATATTTCTGTGAGTTTGGTAGATGGTGTAGAATAACAGTCGACTGAGTAAGGCTTGCTTTATATACAATTCAATTACAGATCATACACACTTGTGTTCATCTTACAGCTGAGTTGCGATCCCCTGAGTTCTTACAATTTATCGTTCTGATTGTGTGTTGCTTGATTTCCATTCTGCAATTTAATATTCTTAGAATAGTTAACTCAATTATTTCACAATTGGATTTCTAGATTACTGCTCAGTTTTTGCTTTACGATTTCCAGGTTGATTAGATCAGGCAAGTGATCGTTCTAGGATATAAAGGAGATTCCTTCCTATTGTTCATTAGATCTGATGCTAATTTTTAGTTGATGCATGATAGAGAGGATTTGAATTATAGCAGTGAGAAGGCTTTGGATTGCTTAAGATTCTGGGGATGAACATGAATGATAGAATATAGAAGTATTTATTGCTAATGGTTTAGTGTTTAAGCATATATTGTGCACTTGTCCTTTGAAATAAAAAGACTTTCTCGGGTTGACAATAAATTTCATACGCTCTGTGTGTTGATATTTAATTATCTGCAATTAGAGTGCTTGACAAATGCTTATTTAATAAGTTCATGGGGCTAGATGCCCGGTTTTAGCCTCACGATCCTCTCCATCGCACTGGTATGATGGGAGGAGACGTGACAAGAGACATGCTAGAGATGGACATATAAGGTGTACCTTATTTGAGTAACTTTTATCAAATCCCTCAAGGATGAATTCTATCATGAGATAGACAACTTTGTGCCACCAGAGAGACCATGTTTTTATGTAAACTTTTAAATTATATATATATATATATATATAAGCATTTATATCTATTCTCTATATACATTTGACTGACATAATTTTTTTAGTTAATGTAATTCTATAATTGGAAAAATGCAAAAAAGAATTCCCTCATTCTCAAAAACATATTTGCACCTATGTTTCCAAACAACAAACAAGAATGAAATCCTCAAACCTTGTTGCACACTATTTCGTGCTTATATAGGACCAAAGATCTAGAATTTCTTAGCAAAACTACTCTCTAATGCAACCTCCCCTTCAAAATAGTTGCATGCTCAAATAAACCAAATTTTTAGTCAATACCCCAGAAAATAACAACCTAAAAGGAGGTGCTTTAACGTCAAACAAAAACCTTCACCTCAATAAATAATGCTTCTTAGTAAACCTTATGTAAAATGCCCCAGAAAAAATGGTTATGTTATTAGATAGTCATCCCTGCCACATTGTAAGAAAGAAGATAAATATTTGGTCGATTAACAAAGGGCATTCTAGAATACTAGACCTATTGCTCAATGCTACATTACCCTAGGTAATAACACTATTATCTAGGGAACAAACCAAGCTTCCTTGAATGACTTTACTCATGGAGTAAGACTCAATTCCCTGCAAGGCTTGTCAGTAGGAGTAGGAGATGAAGCACCCTTCCTCTTGTTGGACATAACCAACAAACTTCCATCAACAACTAGGCTTGCTCACCTCATCTCATAGTTGTTGAGCTTTGGCGAGGTGTGGCTAATGATGGTTATAATATTCATAGACTCCAAAAAAGGAGCACATAACGTTAGTCTATAATTGAGGATTATTTCCCTTCTTGGTGAGTTAATTAGGATATTAATTTGCAGGGTTTGTGTCACCTCCAATATTATCAAAAAGGCTAGGGGTTTTTCCCCCACCTTCTAGGTCATGGTTTTTTCTTTGTTATTCTCCTTGTTCTTTTTCTTAGTATGTTTAGGCTATGTAGTTTGGTTATTGGGCATAGTCTGAGTGAGTGTGTTCTACTAAGCATGAGAATACTAGGTTTTCGAAAAGGGGGATCTTGAGTATGGTTCTAGAGTGGAGGTCCTAACAATGGGCCAAGGAATTGATATTAAGGGTTGAAGTACATTGGGGTCACATTTAGATGTGAACATCACTTCTTTCCAGGTTGGTTCTTGAAATATCTCTTACCTACCATAGCTAAGGATGTTGTTTCTTAATAGTCATAAAAGAAAGATGAATCTATTTTAAAGGTTCAACAATATGATTTGACCTATGCTGAATTTTGGTATTTGTATTATATCATTGCACCAAGAGGAGCGAGGTGCTCTACAACTCAGTATGAGGGAGATGTTGTAACGTTCGTGCCTAACAAAACAATTAAAAAAATTCATGTCGGATCATAAAATAAAAAATTCTGGAAAGTATTTAAAAAATAACCATGTTGGCTCATAAAATAAAATATTATGAAAAGTAATTAAAAAATCGATGCTCGTCTATAAAATAAAAAATTTAAATTTAAACCGGATCTATCAATCAAGAGATCAAATTTCTTGAGTTTAAATTAAAAAAACAAATTACACCTCAAGAAATTGAATCCCTCTCGGTGCTTGATAGATCCAAGTTTGAAATGGATCTATGTTGGTCTATGATTCACCCCCTAGTGAATCATCTTGTATAAACCAGTCATGGACCTCCCATTTCATAGATGGAATTATTGGTATAGTAGCATCTACCTCTAGTCCGTACACCGAAATTTCCTTTCCATGTGAAATTTTCTATATGTTAATTCCATTAGTGATGATTTGAATTCTCTAATTAAAATAAAACACAAGGGTGACTACAAGCTAATGAGGGTCACTTTTGGTGCATTATATGTAATAGAAAATAGAAAAATCAGGCATCTCTCAACTTACTTGGATTTTTGAGATACTTACACAAGATATCTTGCATTAAGTAAAGAAGATGAAAGGTAGTAAATTGAATCACGGTTTCGAATATATAAGTATTATGTGTTCAAAATTTACATAACTATGTCAAATTTCATATTTTCTAACAGTTACTTTTTCTTTTTTTGGCAAATGAAAAGGTATATGTTTTTGTGGTTGTAGCTTTTGAGTGACTAAATGATGGGTTCTAATTACAAAAATTGGTATACATGTAGAGAAAACGTAGAACTAGTGCAACACTATTTTTCCAAAATTAAATGTTTAATTTTTATTTTTTTTAATTATCTAAGTGATCAAACCTCGAGAACGATACGTCAAATGTGGGTGCAACATTTGAAGGTATTAATGCAATCATTTTGACTTGGATTTTTTATAGAGTGTAGAGGTCAGTGTCTACTAGTGCAACATACATTTTTTTTTAAATGGTTGTGAAATGAAAAAGTTACGGAAGAAACACTAACAACTTGTTTTTTGACTTAAGGAGAGATGATACAAGAAATTACGAAAAAAATAGAAAAAATCAATATATATATATATATATATATATATATATATATATATATATTTGGAATCTGCATAAAAAATTATATCTATACCTAAAATTTTGTTAAAAATGGTTGTGTATGTCATGCTGTAAGGAGTGGTGAAAGACGGGTATTTTTAGAAAAATGGTGGAAATTCCCAATTAGCTATGGTTTAGCACATTCCATAGCACAGGTTTGGTAAGTTTGAACCAACCACATAGGATCGTGGATGACACGCGAGTGCATGCGGAGGCATGTTTTAGGCACAAAGGAACGCTCGCGCCTTACTTTTAAATTCAAATATTTTTTTGCGCACTTGGTGTTAGAAGAAATGCTCGAGTGTTTTTGTATCTCCAAAATGATCGAGTGTTATTATTTAAATAACGCTAGAGTGGTATTATTTACATAACTCTCAAGAATTATGTAAATAACACCGCTCGAGCATTATGAACCACATAAATTATGTGTTTTAAGTGTTGAATGAAGATAAAGGGTGTGAGAGAGAGAGAAGGGATATGAGAGGGGGAGCAAGGTACATAAATTTAAGGAGTTGGAGAGAGGAATAATGAGGGAGGGAAATTAAAGTCCTAAACCCATAATTCCTAAATCCCAAACCCCCTAAATACCTACACCCCTAAGAACCTAAGCCTTTAACACATAATCCCTTACCACTTTAACCCTTACCCCATCAATAGTCGATCCCAAAATCCATTAACCTATAAATATATTACTCCTTAAATACCTAGTCCCTTAATTAAACCCTTATCTCCCCTCATCGTTTTCCTTGTCCTCTAACGTCCTAAGTCCTTAACGCTATAACACCTAAGCCCTTAATTCCTAACCTCTTAAAACCTAACCCCCGAAGCCCAAATCCCTAAATCCCTTTACCCATAAAGTCCCTAACCACTAAACCCCTTAAGTCCTTTAATTGTTTACATCTAATCCTTTAACCATTAGCCGCTAAATGTTAAATTTTCATAATTTACTTCAATCTGATCTAGGATCTTAACTGAGAGAACAACATGTACAACAAATCTACAACATATCAATCATGGACACAATAATGCAAGCACACAAGAGACAAAGAGTTTACTTGGGGAAAACCATAAAGGTGAAAAACCCCAATAACTTCCTCAGAGATAGATAGAGCAATCATACAACCAAAATACAAGACATAGTCTTCTCCTAGCAGTACATCCTCTTCCTCCACAAGTGCGCGACTCTCCCAAGTGTGAGTGAGAGAATAGAATGTGTAAAATGAGAGAGACACACTCTCTATTTATACACTAACTTGACTTGACCTTTACTCAACTAGGTCGACCTCAACTTAACCACTTAACATAATGCTGACTCGGTCGACCCCCACTAGGGTGGTCTAATAACCCATTGACCCACATGGCCGACCCCCAATAGGGTGGTCTAATAACCCTTTGACCCACATGAGTTATACAAGGCCGACCCCAACAAGGTGGTCTAATAACCCATCAAGTATAAGTTACGACACTTACAATATAAATGACGACACTTCCATATAGAGGAATAATAACATCTCTATAGGAATACAATATACATATATGTGAAATACAATCCGAAGTTACATATACATCAACACTCCCTCCTAATTAGGAAGGTATTTCTCGACACAGGTCTTCTAGCACAAGTCATCTTCATCGTCACTGCTGCTGCTATCTCAATAAATCTCTGAATCTACTCATCATAGGAAGTTCTACAGAGCCAGTCCTTTTTCATACTGGATGCAGGCCCACCACCTGCAGGTCTTCATCATCTGTGCGAACAGTCTGATAGAGGTGGCCTCTCAGGACTAATTTTATGTGCAGATGCAATACCGAAAAGAGTATCCCAGGAACATTTATGTGCCTAAGCACGACCGGCAAGATCTCCCAGGACTGATTACCTGCATCTCCTCCACAATACATTTAAAGAGCATCCCAGGAACATTTATGTGCCGCAGCACGATCGACAAGATCTCTAAAGAGCATCCCAGGACTTATTATGAGCACACAGCTCAACCTCTCGGATCTCCGGGACTGATTACATGTGGATAGACAAAACCTTTAAAGAGCATCCCAGGAACATTTATGTGCTGCAGCACGACCGGAAAGATCTCTAAAGAGCATCCCAGGACTAATTATGAGCACACAACTCAACCTCTTGGATCTCCAGGATTGATTACATGTCTCCGTAGTAATACCTCATCCCAGGACTGATTACGAGCACACAGCTCAACCTATCGGATATCTGAGGAGTGATTACATACTACATAGCAATACTGGAAAGAGTAGCCCAGGAACATTTATGTGCCGCAGCACGACCGGAAAGATCTCCCAGGATTGATTACATGCTATTTGCACAACCTGCCACATATCATCTCTGACCTCCAAGTATCAACCTGATACTCATGATCCAACAGATCATCATCGCACAAAGCATCATCTTGATGCTCATGATCACACTAATCATCATCACTGTACCATCCTGATACATATCATCTGGAGAAACATCTTGAAGCTCATCATCATGATCAACCTGATCATACAATGCATCCACCTGATGCATACCAAGTATCTACCTGATACATATCATCATACATGATCCATCTGATCATACAGTGTATCCACCTGATACAAATACATGATACATATCAACATACATGATCTACCTGATCATACAATGTATCCACCTGATACAGATACATGGTCTAAGCATCCAACATGATGCATATACAAATACATACAAATGATCCAACCGATCATATCCAGCATCCAACATGATGCGTACATACATATACATATAAATGATCCAACTAATCATATCCAGCATCCAACATGATGCGTACATACATATACATATAAATGATCCAACTGATCATACACAACAGAAACTAGAACATAATCCTGATGCTCATCATCCAACGCTTACATCCACAACTATGTGAAGGATCCTCCTTCCAACATCCTTGGAATGGTTTCAGCAAATGTGTCCATCACTTCTTCCTCGAAGTGTAATCGATCTGAAGAACACCAAGCCTCTCCCTGAAGTATTTGAACTTCACTCTGGCTAGTGGCTTCATCAATACATCTGTAATCTGCTCGTTCGTCGCAACATATAGGAGCTTCACAACTCCTCTATGCACCATATCCCTGATATAGTGATATGTGATCTCTATGTGTTTCAACCTGTTATGAAACACTGGGTTCTCAGATAGCTTCACACAACTCTAGTTGTCACAAAAGATACTAGTAGTCTCCAGTGGGAGATCAAATAACTCTGACAGTAGCTTCCGAATCCATACTGCCTCACAACTAGCTGAACAGGCTGCAACATACTTCACCTCAGCTGTACTCAGTGCTACGCAGGATTGCTTCTTGCTGAACCAAGAGATCACACCTGATCCCATACTGAAGCAGCACCTAGATGTGCTCTTCCTATCTGTAGCACTTCCAGTCCAATCTGAATCAACATAACCCTGCAATTTAAACTTTTGATTCGCTTCATACCTGAGCCCATAATCCACTGTACCCTTCAGGTACCTCAGAACATGCTTTACAGCAACCAGGTGAACACTCCTCGGATCCGTCAGGAACTGGCTCAATGTGTTCACCACAAAGCAAATATCTAGTCTCGTGTTTGTCAGGTACATCAAGGACCCAATCATTTGACGATACACAGTGACATCAACTCGATCAGATGAAGCATCACACAAAAACTTCAGGTTCGATGCCATAGGTGTGGCCATGGCCTTGTAGTCCATCATCCCGAACCTCTTCAGGATCTCTACTGCATACTTCCCTTGTCTAAGGAAGATTCCATCTGCACTCTACAACACCTCCATGCCAAAAATAAATAGTGCATCATCCCCAAGTTCTTCATCTCTAACTCAGTAGCAAGCTTCCGCTGCATGTCGACAATCAATCTATCCTCACCTCTAACAAACAGGTCATACAAAAGTAGTATCACTGGATTTCCTTCCTCAACCTTGTAGTAAAGGTTGGAATCCGCTTTACTCTTGGTAAAGCCCAAATTGGATAGAAAGCTGTCTACCATACCAAGTTCTGAACATATATGACTCCCTATCATGTGTCTCTGAATCAAGTGGCTTCTCCACATACACTTCTTCTTCAACTACACCATTCAAGAAGGCTATCTTGAACTCCATCTGGTGTATCTTGTATTTCATCACTTTTATATGCTGCCATCTGCAGCATGCTTGATCTGATAGTTCCATTTGGAAGTCACAATAGACTTCCCTTCAGCTCTTGGGACCGCATCCCAAACATTGTTCTTCATGATCGACGGATCATGGCATTCTTCTTGTATCCTGGGAACTTCAATATCTTCAATAGATAATTTTGTTGCTTGAACAAATGTTGTAGTCCTTCTTTTGTAGGTGATGGTATACGATCTTTCCTACACAACAAGTTAAATTGCATGATTAGAAAACATCTCATACTTTTCAAAACAAATTCTTACACATAAGGAAATATGTCAGACAGTCATGCAATTATCTTAGCCAATGCTTCAATACAACATTTATCCATATTCCGTAACTTTCTAAATGCCTTCCAATCTCTACCAAAACATTGTTAAGAGTGTGCACAACTCCTAACATGTCAGCAAAGAGGTTTCATTCTAGATAAGTAGCAATGGAATGTTGTACAGTGCCATATGCCACTTACCCATCAAATGCATATTAGCAGTAAGTTGTTCATTAATGCAATCATTCTAATATGCATAATACACATCCTAAATCTAGGAACATAAGCATATACATCATTGAATAATATTATTTAAACAAACAAGTATGTAAGGAATGGTAATTAAAATACTTATCTTTGTTTGTTTGTTGGCTGGACTCCCTCTGAGTCTTTGCTTCCTTGTTGATGTATATGTAACTTCAGAATGTATTTCATATATGTATGTTGTATGTACTCCTATAGAGATGGTATTATTCCTCTATACAGAAGTGTCGTCATTTATATTGTAAATGTCGTAACTTATACTTGATGGGTTATTAGACCACCTTGTTGGGGTTGGCCATGTGGGTCGAAGGGTTATTAGACCACCCTATTGGGGATCGGCCCAATCAACATTATGTTATGTGGTTAAGTTCGAGCCTACATGATTTATGTAAAAGGAAAGTCAAGTCAAGTATAAATAGAGTGCGGGAGGCACTCTATTTTATCACTCACTTCTTACTCATGCACTCTAGGAGGAGTGGCGCACTAATGGAGGAGGAGGATCTGCTACTAGGATATGTCTATCTCTTATGGTTGGGTTGTATCATTTCTCTATCTATCTCTGAGGAAGTTATTGGGGTTTTTCACCTTTATGGTTTTCCCCAAGTAAATCTTTGTGTCTCTTATGTGCTTGCATTATTTTCTCCATGATTGATATGATGTCGATATGCTGTACATGTTGTTCTCTCAGTTAAGATCTTAGATCAGGTTGAAGTAAATTCTAAAAACATACATGGTATTAGAGCTAGCCTGAAAGAAGGCATGATATGGCATGTATGACACTTGTTGCAATTACGATGCTAGGGCTTGATATAGCAAAACCCAATCATCATAGCACTTTCGCTATAAATCCATTTTGACGAAGTTTTCGGATTTGAAACCTTTACAGGTTGAAGATAAAATCTTCATGTACCTTGTGTCCAAAGCAAAACCTCTAATTCGTTGTACTTTGTGATTTATGATCTGTACAATATAGGGTTTCTGCCTCTTCCAGATATGAGTCAACATCAGGTGACCTTGGGAAAAAGGTCATAACTTGGGCTAGGAAGATCCAAATGAAATTTCATAAAAATTGATAGATAGTACACAGACTGTAATATCTCAGGAAACGTTTTCAGAGGCCGAAGTTGAACCAGGGACACGTGGCATGCCGTACAAGTTTGCTCTCCTGTATTATCCCATAAACAGGTCACGTTACGACACTTGGAATAACTCTCTCTCAGAGAATCCAATTGAGGTCAGACCTATCAGGATGGAAAGATAACAGGTCAGGCTATCTCAATAAAAAATTTCAGAGGCCAAAGTTGAAACAGTGACACGTGGCATGCCGTACAAGTTTGCTCTCCTGTATTATCCCATAAACAGGTCACGTTGCGACACGTGGCATAACTCTCTCTCAAAGAATCCAATTGAGGTCAGACCTGTCAAGATGGAAAGATAACAGGTCATGCTATCTCAGAAAACTTTTTCAAACCGTGTGGATCGAAAAGTTCATAGGTACACTAGAAACAATCAGGTGCATATTTATGTCAAAACAGAATTATTTTTGAGTACCTTCATTCATGGCTTCCGGAATTTAGGGCTTTGAAGAAAGTTGAAATTTTTGTAATCGGAGACCACGGCTGGATGCTACTCATCAAAATTGAAATTTAGAGACCAAGATCAGAATTTTTGGTTGGGAAGAAGGCTGGGCTTGATCAGACCCTAGTTCGGGACGTTGATCAGATAAGTGGAAAATTAGGGCTTCTGTAAAAATGGGAATTTTTAAAATCTATGACCACGGCTGGAAGCTCCTCAGAAAAATAGAAGCTTAGAGATTTGGATCAAACCTTTTGATTGGGCAGAAGAGTGGGCTTCATCAAACCCCAATTCAGGGTCACATCTAGTGAATCTAGAAGTTTCAAAGGCAAAATTGAGGAGCGAAACTTTGCAGTTTTCAAATTCTTAATATACCAGCTTGATCAGCTCATCAAGGCGCATATTTCTATCCTTTCGAAAGTTTGAAATTCAAAGTTTGAATTTTTGGGGTTTCTCTGACAAACCCATATCCAGCTCCATGTCCAGTTCTTACGAATCAAGTGGATTAGGTTAATCCTAGAAGAAGATGGATTGGTCACCTGCATAAGTGAAGAAGTTCATGTTTCAGAGGGAGATGAGGCTAAGGCCTTACATAAAAATATTACAAGCGATCTCGACAGGAATGACTCATCGAGGTATGTTTCGATATTTGTTCATGATTAAGTTTATGGTATGTTTGTCTTCATGTTATTACAATTAGTACAATCTTGATTTTAGATTTTTCGTATCACCTTAACAAAATTATGAATGCATGATAGAAGATACTCATTGGTTAGGGTGTTGACACTTATGATTGTACTAATGCATTATGGTGTTGTATGAGGTTTATGTTGTCTGCTAACATAAAAGGTACACCAAGAAAGACAAATCATGTTCTACTTCAAGAACGTATGATCATGGTGACATGAAGACAAGGATTCATCCATTGTCATGGATCACATAGAAGATCTACTTTCGAGGTATGTATAACTTGTTTCTACAATGGTTAACTTATGAGACATGCAGGTTACTAGCACAAGTCACTGAAGAGAACCAAAAGACATTATACGGGTATGTTAGACATAACTAGCGAGCATGCTAATCCAAGTATGTTTTTCCTATATCAAGCTAGAATCCTACCTTGGGTTAGGATCTTATACTGTTGTGTTGTTGATAATGATTATTCATGAAGTCATAAGTTTGAATAATCATGGGTATATGCATATGATGTGTCTTACCTTAATTAATGGTATGACTAACCCAAAGAGTCATAGGTTTGAATAATTATAGGTTTAGACATGTTATGTTTCTTATGATTTGACTAACCATAAGAATCCTACATAAACCTTGAATGCTAATGCTTATTATTTCTGTTTGAAATAATCATGACTAGACATGCTTGAGATTATTGTGTTTTAATAGTATACTAATGAATGTATGATTTTATATGAGATCACAAGGATAACACAATCATGATACTAATAAGCATGCATAGGGACCAAGGATGAATATGAGTTCAAGAACAGGTAATCCAGGAAGAAAAGATCAAGAGGGAGCACACTCCAGTTGTTGCTGCAAGAAAGCAAAGGAGCACACTTCAGTAGTTTCTGCAAGGATGCAGATATTCAGAGGGAGTTGACCACTTCTCACAATCCACATAAGAATGGAGTTGCAGAAAAGAAGCAAAGATTGAGAGGGGGTCAACCCAACAAACAAACAAAGATAAGTATTTGAATTGTCATTACTTACATATTTTATTGTTTAAATAATACTATTCAAAAATGTATATACTGATGTTCCTAGAATTAGGTTGTGTATTATGCATATTAGAATAGTTGCATTGATGAACAGTATACTACTAATATGCATGGGTAAGTGGCCTACGACACTGTACAACATTCCATTGCTACTTATCTAGAATGAAACCTCTTTGCTGACATGTTGGGAGTTGTGCACACTCTTAACAATGTTCTGGTAGAGATTGGAAGGCATCTAGAAAGTTACGAGATATGGATAAATGTTGTATTGAAGCATTGGCTAAGATAATTGCATGATTGTATGACATATTTCTTTATGTGTAAGAATTTGTTCTGAAAACTATGAGATGTTTTCTAATCATGCAATTTAACTTGTTGTGTAGGAAAGATCGTATGTCATCACCTACAAAAGAAGAACTACAACATTTGTTCAACAACAAAATTATCTATTGAAGATATTGAAGTTCCCAGGATATGGGAAGAATGCCATGATCCATCGATCATGAAGAATGATGTTTGGGATGTAATCCCAAGACCTGAAGGGAAGTTTGTTATGACTTCCATATGGATCTATCAAGATCAAGCATGCTGCAGATGGCAGCATAGAGAAATATAAAAGTGATGAAATAGAAGATACACCAGATGGATTTCAAGACAGCTTTCTTGAATGGTGTAGTTGAAGAAGAAGTGTATGTGGAGCAGCCACTTGGTTCTGAGACACATGACAGGAAATCATATATGTGCAGAACTTGGTATGGTAGGATAGGCAACTTTCTATCTAGTTTGGTCTTTACCAAGAGTAAAGCGGGTTCCAACCTTTACTACAAGGTTGAGGAAGGAAATCCAGTGATACTACTATGTGGATGACCTATTTGTATCAGGTGAGGATAGATTGATTACCGACACATAGTGGAAGCTTGCTACCGAGTTCGAGTTGAGGAACTTGGGGATGATGCACTATTTGTTTTTGGCATGGAGGTGTGGCAGAGTGATGGAATATTCCTTGGACAAGGGAAGTATGCAGTAGAGATCCTGAAGAGGTTCGGGATGATGGACTGCAAGGCTATGGCCACACCTATGGCATCAAACCTGAAGCTTCTGTGTGATGCTTCTGAGCCAGTTGATATCACTATGTATCGTCAGATGATTGGGTCCTTGATGTACCTGACGAACACAAGACCAGATATTTGCTTTGCGGTGAACACATTGGGCCAGTTCCTGATGGATCCGAGGAGTGTTCACCTGGTTGTTGTAAAGCATATTCTGAGGTACCTGAAGGGTACAGTGGATTATGGGCTCAAGTATGAGGTGAATCAAAATTTTAACCTGTAGGGTTATGTTGATTCGGATTGGGCTGGAAATGCTGCAGATAGGAAGAGCACATCTGGGTGCTGCTTCAGTATGGGATCAGGTGTGATCTCTTGGTTTAGTAGGAAGCAGTCCTGCGTAGCACTGAGTACAGTTGAGGCAGAGTATGTTGCATCCTGTTCAGCTAGTTGTGAGGCAGTATGGCTATGGAAGCTACTATCTGAGTTATTTGATCTCCCGTTGGATGCTAATAGTATCTTCTGTGATAACCAGAGTTGTGTGAAGCTATTCGAGAACCCAGTGTTTCATGACAGGTCGAAACACATAGAGATCAAATATCACTATATCAAGGATATGGTGCAGATAGGAGCTGTGAAGCTCCTTTATGTTGCGACGGACGAGCAGATTGCAGATGTGCTGATGAAGCCACTAGCCAGGGTGAAGTTCGAGTACTTCAGAGAGAGGCTTGGTGTTCTTCAGATCGAGGACACTTCGAGGAAGAAGTGATGGACACATTTGCTGAAGCCATTCCAAGCATGTTAGAAGGAGGATCCTTCACATGGCTGTGGATGTAAGCATTGGATGATGAGCATCAGGATGATGTTCTGGTTTCTGCTTGGATATGATCAGTTGGATCATTTTTATATGTATGTATGCATCATGTTGGATTCTAGATATGATCAGTTGGATCATTTATATGTATGTACGCATCATGTTGGATGCTGGATATGATCGGTTGGATCATGTGTATGTATTTTTGTATATGCATCATGTTGGATGCTTGGACCATGTATCTGTATATGTATCAGGTCGATACATTGTATGATCAGGTGGATCATGTATGGTGATATGTATCATGTATTGGTATTTGTGTTAGGTGGATCATGTATGATTATATGTATTAGGTAGATACTTGGTATGCATCAGGTAGATGCATTGTATGATCAGGATGATCATGGATGATGAGCTTTAGGATGTTGCTCCAGATGACATGCAACAGGATGTTGCAGTGATGATGATCAAGATGATCATGTGTACATCAGGATGATGTATGGTGAGTATCAGGTTGATACTCTATGGTTGTGGATCAGGTTGTGCAGACGAGCATATAATTTGGCCTTGGGAGATTTGCAGATAGTCTTTCGAGGTTTTGCCTATGGCATGTAATTCGTTGCCCTGGGATATCTAGTAAATGCTCTTTCGAGGTTTTGCTCTAGGAGGACATATAATTTGTCCCTAGGAGATCTGCAGATAGTCTTTCGAGGTTTTTCCTATGGCATGTAATTCGTTGCCCTGGGATATCTGGCAGATGCTCTTTCGAGGTTTTGTCCTATGGCATATAATTCGTGTCCCTGGGAGATCCAATAGGTTGGGCTGTGTGCCCGTAATCAGTCCTGGGATCCTCCTGCGAGGTTTTTCCATGACCACATGTAATTCATGCCTTGGGAGATTCTATAGGTAGAGCTATGTGCTCGTAACAACCTGGGATGCTCTTGCAAGGTTTTGTGGTGACCACATGTAATTCGTGCCCTGGGAGATCCTATAGGTAGAGCTGTCTGCTCGTAACATCCTGGGATGCTCTTGCAAGGTTTTGTGGTGAAGTCACATATAATATGGCCCTGGGAGATCTGTAGATAGTCTTTCGAGGTTTTGCCTATGGCATGTAATTTGTTTCCCTGGGATATCTGGCAGATGCTCTTTCGAGGTTTTGTGACACACGTAATAAGTCTTGAGGATTCCACAGTATGGCTAGTGATGATGAAGACCTGCAGTTGGTGGGCCTACATTCAGTATGAAAAAGGACTGGCTCTGTAGAACTTCCTATGATGAGTAGATTTAGAGATTGATTGAGATAGCAACAGTAGTGATGATGATGATGACTCGATGACGATTATCCAATGACGATGATCCAGAGAAGAAGTCTTGTGCTAGAAGACCTATGCTGAGAAATACCTTCCTAGTTAAGAGGGAGTGTTGAGGTATATGTAACTTCGGAATGTATTTCATATATGTATGTTGTATGTACTCCTATAGAGATGGTATTATTCCTCTATACGGAAGTGTCGTCATTTATATTGTAAATGTCGTAACTTATACTTGATGGGTTATTAGACCACCTTGTTGGGGTCGGCCCTGTATAAGTCATGTGGGTCAAAGGGTTATTAGACCACCCTGTTGGGGGTCTGCCATGTGGGTCGAAGGGTTATTAGACCACCCTATTGGGGTTCGGCCCAGTCAGCATTATGTTATGTGGTTAAGTTCGAGCCTACATGATTTATGTAAAGGCAAGTCAAGTCAAGTATAAATAGAGTGCGGGAGGCACTCTATTTTATCACTCACTTCTTACTCATGCACTCAAGGAGGAGTGGCGCACTTATGGAGGAGGAGGATCTGCTGCTAGGATATGTCTATCTATTATGGTTGGGTTGTATCATTGCTCTAGCTATCTCTGAGGAAGTTATTGGGGTTTTTCACCTTTATGGTTTTCCCCAAGTAAATCTTTGTGTCTCTTGTGTGCTTGCATTATTGTCTCCATGATTGATATGATGTAGATATGTTGTACATGTTGTTCTCTCAGTTAAGATCTTAGATCAGGTTGAAGTAAATTCTGAAAATTTAACATTCCTTGCAGGAGCTGCTGAAGTAGCTTCTTCTACACCTTTCTATTGTGGAATGCAAAAGGATGGTCAACTCCCTCTGGATATCTGCATCCTTGCATAAACTACCGGAGTATGCTCCTTTGCTTTCTTCCAGGAACAACTGGAGTGTGCTCCCTCTTGATCTTTGCTTCCTGGATTACCTATCCTTGAACTTGCATCCATCCTTAATCACTATGCATGCTTATTAGTATCATCATTGTGTTATCCTTGAGGTCTCATACATAGTCACACATTTATTAGTATAATCTTAATACTATCAAAACAAAATAATGTTAAACATGTATAATCATGATCATTCACAGATAATAAACATTAGTATTCAAGGTTTCAGGGAATTCTTCTTTTACTCATGCATATTCTTATTTGATCATAGGACTCTTCTAATTAGTTAAATCGTCAATGCATAAACCCGTGATTACTCAAACCTATACTTTCATGATTCTTCTGGTTAGTCATATCATCAATTATGGTAAGAAACATAATATGTATACAGCCATGACTATTCAAACGTATGACTTCATGAATAATCATTCTCAACAATAGTATAAGATATTAACACAAGGTAGGATTCTAGCTTGATATAAGAAAAACATACCTGGATTAGCATGCTAGCTAGTTATGTCTAAGATACCCGCATAATGTCTTCTAGTTCTCTTCAGTGACTTGTGCTAGTAACTTGCATGTCTCATAGGTTAACCATTGTAGGACCAAGTTATACATACCTCGAAAGTAGATCTTCTATGAGATCCATGACAATGGATGAATCTTTGTCTTCATGTCACAATGATCATATCTTCTTGAAGTAGAACATGATTTGTCTTTCTTGGTGTACCTTTTATGTTAGTGGACAACATAAACCTCATACAACATCACAATGCATTAGTACATTCATAAGTGTCAAAACCTTAATCAATGAATATCTTCTATTAAGGTGATACGACAAGTCCAGTAATTAATCAAGATTGTACTGTAATGATATGAGGACAAACATATGATAAACTTAACCATGAAACATACCTATAAGCCATACCTGTGAAGATTGCTTGTAATCTTCTTATGGAAGGCCTTAGCCTCATCTCCCTCTGAGATAGGAACTTCTTCACTTATGCAGGTGACTAATCCATCTTCTTCTAGGATTAACCCAATCCACTTGATTTGCAAGAACTGGACTTGGAGCTGGATTAGGGTTTGTTAAAGAAACCACAAAAATTCAAACTTTGAATTTCAAACATCCGAAAGGATAGAAATATGTGCCTTGATGAGCTGATCAAGCTGGTATATTCAAAATTTGAAAACTGCAAAGATTCACTCCCCAATTTTTCCTTTGAAACTTCTAGATTCATTGGATGTGACCCCAAATTAGGGTTTGATGAAGCCCACTCTTCTTCCCAATCAAAAGGTTTCATCCAAAGCTCTAAGATTTTATTTTTCTGAGGAGCTTCCAACCGTGGTCACAAATTTCAAAAATTCCCATTTTTACAGAAGCCCTAATTTTCCACTTTTCTGATCAAAGTCCTGAACTAGGGTCTGATCAAGCCCATCCTTATGCCCAACCAAAAATTCTGATCTTGGTCTCTAAATTTCGATTTTGATGAGTAGAATTCATTCGTGGTCTTCGATTACAAAAATTCCAACTTTCCGGAGCCCTAAATTCCGGAAGCCATGAATGAAGGTACTCAAAAATAATTCTGTTTTGACAGAAATATGTACTTGATTGTTTCTGGTGTAACTCTGAACATCTAGATCCACAGGGTCTACAAATTTTTTTTGAGATATCCCGACCTGTTATATTTCCATCCTGACAAGTCTGACCTCAATTCGATTCTCTGAGAGAGAGTTATGCCAAGTGTCGCAATGTGACTTGTTTATGGGATAATACAGGAGAGCGAACTTGTACGGCATGCCACGTGTCACTGGTTCAACTTCGGCCTCTGAAAATTTTTATTGAGATATCTCGACATGCTATATTTCCATCCCAATAGTTCTGATGTCAATTGGATTCTCTGAGAGAGAGTTATACCAAGTGTCGCAACGTGACCGGTTTATGGGATAATATAGGAGAGCAAACTTGTACGGAGTGCCACATGTCACTGGTTCAACTTCAGCCTCTGAAAACATTTTTTGAGATATTAGAGTCTGCATACTACCTGTCACATTTTATGAAATTTCATTTGGAGCTTCTTAGCCCAAGTTATGACCTTTTTCCCAAGGTCACCTGATTTTGACTCAAATCTGGAAGAGGCAGAAACCCTATATTGTATAGATCATAAATCACAAAGTACAATTATTTAGAGGCTTTCCTTTGGCCACAAGGTACATGGGGATCTGATCTTTAACCTGTAAAAGTTTTAGATCCGAAAATGTTGCCAAAACTGATTTATAGCGAAAGTGCTATGATGACTGGTTTTTGCTATATCAAGCCCTACCATCATAAGTGAAACAAGTGTCAGACATGCCATATCATGCCTTCTTTCAGGCTAGCTCTGATACCATGTTAAATTTTCAGAATTTACTTCAATCTGATCTAGGATCTTAACTGAGAGAACAACATGTACATCAAATCTACAGCATATCAATCATGGACACAATATTGCATGCACACAAGAGACACAGAGTTTAATTGGGGAAAACCATAAAGGTGAAAAACCCCAATAACTTCCTCAGAGATAGATATAGAAATCATACAACTAGAATACAAGAGATAGTCTTCTCCTAGCAGTAGAGCCTTATCCTCGACAAGTGCACGACTCTCCCAAGTGTGAGTGAGAGAATAGAATGTGTAAAATGAGAGAGACACACTAGGGTGGTCTAATAACCCTTTGACCCACATGGCCGACCCCCAATAGGGTGGTCTAATAACCCTTTGACCCACATGACTTATACAGGGATGACCCCAACAAGGTGGTCTAATAACCCATCAAGTATAATTTACGACACTTACAATATAAATGATGACACTTCCGTATAGAGGAATAATAACATCTCTATAGGAATACAATATAAATATATGTGAAATACATTCCGAAGTTACATATACATCAACACTAAACTCTAGTTTACCCTATAGAGGTAAAATAATTGTTGACCCAGACACTATGTTTGCATGTGCGACCTCCCTTATGCTAGCGTGCCTTGCATTTGCTTGTGCGCTATGCATTTGCATGTTTTTTCTTCATTTGAATAAGATATCTATGTTTTCTTGAGCTATCTCCCTCTTGATTGATGGCTCCTCTCTCGGATTTGGCATTCTTGCTTGGGCTTGTGCATTAGCCTCTAATCTCTAATTTACCCGGGTGAGTGCACAATGTTGAGGGAACTTTTAGATGCAATGGTAGATTCAAGAAACCCATTCGAGTTCCATAAAAGATAATTGATCCAAATCAATCTAGACCCTACCAAACCTAGTCTCGATCCTGCCACATTGAAGGCCAAGTATGATAGTTAAACAAAACGTGTACTCATTATGTAGTTGTAAAACACATACGCATTATGAGCTGCTAAATGCGTACGTGTTATGAGCTACTAAACATGTATACATGCTTTTTAAAACATGTTTTATTCCCAAAATGGGTCGATCCCGTCATTTTTTCCATGACAATGACCGAGTAGGGACATCGATGAAATGAGTTGTAGTAAACACATTTTGAAGTATAGAGCACAAATCTTCCACCTTGGGCACCAATTTTTTTAACCTTGGGTATCTAAACCAAATTCCACCCTTCTAATTTTTATATTTTTTGTTTTTTTGTGCCCTAAAATCAATTGAATCCATAAATTTTTAAATGTGTATGCCCTAAACGAAATTTAGCCCATAACTCCAAGCATTTGTATGCCCAAAACAAATTAAAGTCCCAACTAACTTGTAAAAATCAAATCAATTTCAATACATACATATATATGCATTTGAGCATCCTTGTGAATCGAAACCAATATTCACAAATATCCAAAGATTCTCATGTATGTAGCAAGGTTTGTTACAACTAAAAAAAAATTCAAGTACAATTGATATCTTCCCTAAAATACATTATAAACAAAGACGCTAAATGGCCTATAGAATCCAAAAAAATTCATGCCACAACAAATAATAACATATCAAAGTCGTTTCTAATATTAGGATTTTATTCATCAATAGCACTGTTTACCCCTCCTCTAGGCTCTAGCCCTTGCTCTACCCGGAATATCGAAGTTGGTCCTCGAAGGACAATAGTCAATACCTTATAGTTTTGATGAAATTCTCAATCCAAGTTTTAATGTAGGGTAGAGAATCTTCCCATGCTTAATAAATGTTTTTACTTGAGTGAAGGGTGCATTTTGGTTAAGGTCAAGATAAAGGAGTTCAACAATAGGCTCTACCAACATCAATAATCATAGGGAGGTTGATGTGTTTGATTACATGTCAATCCCATAATACCACACATGATAGAATCTAGTGGAAACCTTGTAATCCTAAAAGATTGAAAACTATTTAATTCTGTTGAATTCTAGATCCCAAACCACTATAAACAAATATGCAAAGTTTCTCATGTGTATATAGAAAGAGTGTATACAACTAAAATAACATCAGGTGAAATCCATATATGCCCCAAATTGCATATAAAAAAAGATGTTAAATGCTCTATAGAATCCAAAAAACTTCACGCCACAACAAACAATTACATATAACAAAATCCTTACATATATTGGGATTTTATTAATCAATACCACCATGTGCCCTGTACTCTAGGCTCTATCCCTTGCCTCCACCTAGAATATCAGAGTTGGCCCTCCAAGGGCATTAGTCAACACCCTATAGTTTTGATGAGACTTCATAATCGAAGCCTAAAAATAAGGTAGAGAAGATTCCCAATCAACATATACACTTAGGACATTTAATGTATGTATCTGGAAATTGAAATTAATACACATATACTACATGAATTTAAGATGGAAAAATGTTAAATGTTTAGTCTTTAGTGTATAATTTGTTCAATTTTAAATTTCAAATTATAAATAGTTCATGTTGTTGTTTGTTGTACACTATTTTTACATTTTCCATTGCTTAGAGATGTCATTATACCATATGTATTTTTCTAATGATATTTTTTTGTATTTATGTTTACAGTAGCTATTATGGATAAGAATGCAAAGATATTGAGAGAGATAGGTACAACTTGGAGGGCTGGAGATGAAATATGCCGCTCATTAGCATCATCACTAGATGCTATTGTGGATACTATTAGTCGCTCAAATGATGCATTGTACAACATAGCATTGTATAGAGAAAGAAAACAACAATAATATGCCAATGGATTGAGTTAAAATGAGGTGAAGAAATTAAAATTAACTAAACAGAAAATATATTCACTTTTTAGAGTGTGTGGGACATATTCCATTCCAAAGACTACTACAGTACACATTTCAATTGAGTGGTGTGGTTTTCCACCAATCAGAGATAACTTGATGGGTCGATGGTATATGGTATTTTAAATTCCCCCACACAACAACAGGGAAGTATCACTATACTTCCTTCAAAACCTTCATGTTGAGTTTGTGATGGGTAAACATGTCAAATATTTCGATATGTTGGGGTTCCATTGTGCTGGTATGGAGATGCCCCAAAACTATCCCAATGCTAGGCATAAAGATTCCAATTGACCGATACCTCCACCTTGTATCCATCTATCGAGGCCAAAAGTCCCTCTTTTACATACGATGTTGTCCTAGACACATGAGGCATTTCTAACACTAGCTCAGGTCATTGTATGCCACAATACAACTATTGACCAGGAAGGGACCTCTTCATATGGTGGGGTACAACTATCATCTTCCGACGGAAGAGGAAAATCCACTAGTGGGGATAGACTGACATCACATGAGCCAGATATTGAGCCACACATCTGTACGGTATGTGGCCAAACCTGCTATGGTCGTGGACCAACACATGACACCTCTACGATGACTTCTGGTCACGTAAGGACATAGTTTTAAAACATTATTTTTTTGTTCAAATTATTTTTTTCCATATTGTACACATTAAAAGATTGTTAATATATACAATTTTTAATCTTGCAAGAGCTTGATGCCTCTGCAGTAAGCAGAAGTGTGCTTGATGTTATCATATCTGAGGTTGCAACAACCAACACCGAGGTCATATTTTCAAATTTTCATTTTGTTAAGACATGTGACTTCATTAATACATGTTAGTTGATTAATTTATTAGATGGTATAATGTCTACAATTTTTTAAGTTGCAAGCACCATATTCTCAGTTGGATGCGAGAGACATTGATCTAAGCAAATTCCCCACAATGGGCTTGTATAAGTTTTTTTAGGAGTGTAAGTACATGGTTAATGACTTAATCTTGTTCAAATTATTTTTTCTTAGTGTACTCCTTTATAGAGTTCTAACATATATAATATTTAAATTTTGATACCTTGTTATCTGGCTTTGCAAAGGGATAAGAATTTAGTAGTAGTGATCCCTCCCATGGGGAAGATATGTCCCAAGCAGAGGTAAGTATTACAACATGTTAGTATTTCAATACATCTTATTTCATCTATTCATGTCAATATCTAACTATGACAACACTCTGCGACTACAAGCATTAATGCAACTCAATCCACCACCACTTTGGTTTGGCTCTCCCTGCAGTCCAAACATAGAGAAGGGTCTAATATACACTAATATACACTAGACGACCCTCTTCCATAAAAAGAGCGAGTGGACATACTGATTACATGATAATTTACATATCCTTCGATGCTAGTTGTTGGTTATATTTCAATTCACTCCACAACTTGTTTTTAATAATGTTTTTTTTCACATGTTTACAGCATCAGGATGGAGAGTCCTCCATGCCAGACATTAGCGGGGTTGTTTATTTTTCTCTTCAGGTTGAATGTACAATGGGAACAAGGCACACATAGGTATATACTTGAATATTTATACATGTACAATTCATTTGTATTGTGTATGGACATGCATGATGTCTTTAATGATTTTACTATTTGGTGAATGTATCCCCAGTCTAGTCCAGTAGATCATGTGACCCAAGTTCATGTTCAACCTACAGCTCCAATCGCTATAGATGACACTCGGTCTCCTATCTTAGAGCATATTTTTTTGGTGAGACATGTTCATCAAATATAAAATTGGTTAGTACTTTATCACACATACATGTTGATAATTGTTGAGCTAATTGACATAGGATATTTTATTTGTAGAGCACCATTGCGGAGAGGATTTCGGCTAGGAGGAGGACACAAAAGACCTCCATTCCTCGGATGGTTTCATTGAGTGTTTTTTATAATCAATTGAGTCGTATTTTAAATTTTTTAAGTTTGCTACCTAACATTTAGTTCAGTTACCTGATCAAGAAATATGATCTTTGACTTGCAGTCGCCAAAGATGCACATCGGTTGTAGACAGAGGCAAGATGCATCACAGTCTGGAAAAAACAAGAGGAATTTAGAGTTTTGATGTGTAGTCTAGGACATACATACTTTTGTTTACAAGAGGAAGTTAGAGTTTTGATGTGTGATCGTGGACATATGTACTTTTGTTTACATGTATATCACTGACCTTTTTGATACATGTACATTGAAAGGCCATCTAAGGGCCTTCTATTTTTGTATTATATGACTTAAATGATAGATTATATATTGCAAATTGTCTCTTGACATCTTCAAGGTTCATTCTTATGTGTTATCATACATGTGTGGACAATAATTTTATATGCATAATGTCCAAATTTTTTATAGCTTGGATGATTGCATAGAGATATCAGTTATAATGTTGAGAAAAATGCACAATTACAACAATGCACATTTACAATGTTCTTGACAATGATCCAATTGCATATATAATGTTAAATTGTATCCACAACAATCAACATTTACAACATGTTCTTGGCCACAATCAAATTATATGAAATTACATGCAAAATGATGTGAGTGATGCACCTAATCCACACAATGTACTAACACACTTAACCTACAAAATAAGAAACTGATACAACTAAATGATGTACATAAACTCCTAACCCACATAAAAACTTAACAAGTGGGACAAACACACATAGTCTATGCATCTAGAATTTCACACACATGTGATGCACTCATGCAACCCATATAAGAAGGTTAAATTTTATTGTGATGACACTCATATAACAAAATGAACATGGGCATGCACATAAGTTCAATGTGACACTGTCCTATTAACATGACCCTTGACACCTAAATCAATAATCCCTTTATCATAAGCCCCACTCACAACTCACCAAATACACTCAAATCCGTTTTATCATAACACACTAAAACTATTAGTCATAACCACGTAATGCATCTCATGTTTCACCTCAGCCACATAGGCACCCAATGTATTCAAGTGACACACATAAGGAACAGACCAGTCTAACTCAAGCACATGAATACAGAACATACATAACCACCTATTGGATATATTAAAGGACGTGCATAGATGGCACACCTATGAAACACACTTATTTATCCACATAGGTCATACTTATCGTTTACCTTGACCCATGCAAACCCTATAATGCTAATGCATATACCACAATACCATTTATGGCTAACCCACTAGCCCCAAAACCCCCAACACACAACCTACTAGTTATCCTAACCCTAACTACCTAAGTCACTTTGCAGCATACCTAACACACATAAGCACCCAACATACCCAAGAAACTGACCCAATCAAGTGGAACACATAAGTTCCTTACCCACATAAGAACCTAACAAATATAAAGGATGCACATAGTTGACACACCTAAGTGATGCACCCGTGTGGCCCACATAAATGAATAATTGTATAGTCCACAAAAATTTACAAATGACTTGAATACTTGTCCAATTCAAATGAAAGAGATTAGCAAGCCGGGAAAAATATTTTTTGCAAGTGGACCCTAAGAATCTTTGGAACTTTGAATTCTTTAAAATAACATTAATTGCTCAAAATTAAAATATAGCGTGTTAGGAACACGTGTCAACCCTTCTCTTTACTTTCTTAGTATATTATTTATTGGACGCATATGATCTGTAATTCATCCCATGAGTATATTGTAATATCCCACATTCATGGGGAGTAATAGTTGTGTATCTTAGACTTAGTATATAAATACATGTTGAAGCCAGTGCAAGAATACATGACTTATTTGTATTGAGCTTGAAGAGAGGAGGTTTCCCCCTCAATGTTCTGATCAATAAATCCCTTCCGTGTTCCACTATTTCTGATATATCATTCATTTTCATGATTTAATTGTGGTAGGTTCCCCACATATGGTATCAGAGCACTTTTTTGGGCTTGCTAGGTGGAATTTCTGCAAATTTGGGTTTTTTCGTAGTGGCTTCTAGACGCTCTGATTATTGCAGTAGTTCTTTTTATTTGAATATGTATTGTTCCTTTTAATTGCAGGTTCAGATCAAGGAATAATCCCTATCCACTTAATTATGGGAAGTACTTGGGCATAGCCTTAAAACTCATTGCAAGGAGTACCACAGGAACCTCGAAGTAGATGGCCCATTGAGAGGACCTACGAACGAAAAGGGAAATGGATCCTACCTAATTGACTAGTTCCCACCCGTGAGGTAAACGTTGTCATTTGTGGCAAAGAGGTTATCAGTTTTACCTGAGCGTGGAGTGAGGGGTACTTCCCCAATACGTAAGTCGTTAGACAACATTGGTAGCCGAGTGAATCCCATGAACCTTTAGGAAGCCGAGCATACCTGGGGTCCTTATCTATTGAAAGCTGATAAATAGTAGATTGCATCTGTAGAGAGTCATTGCAAATCAATTCCGAGTTATTACAGATCAATTATGAGCCGTTGCAGAGCAATTCCGGTAGAAAAGGAGTATAATTTTCTGGGTTTTCACCATATCTTCTTTGCTTTAACTCTATTTCCTTTGAAAATTCATAGGAACCCCTGAAATTCCATTATGCATATTTCCTTCTTGAGGACCCTATCCCAAATTCCACTTCCAGAATTAGAAATCTCACATCTCTATTTTTAGGGTTTCCCATAACTTCTTCGATTTCCACCCAATCGCCTTCAAATTTTGCCACAGTGTTCATTTCTTATTTCTGCTTCTTTGTCCCTCTTGTAAAAATTTTCCCATTCTTTCACCTTGCCTCTGAAATCCCCATTTTCTGCTTCCCTGTCAATTACAAAGTGTCCAGAACCTAGTCAAACCCCAATTACCCATCAGAGTTTTTCCCAAATCCAAATTTTCCTTTGCTAAAGAAGTTTTTGTTTTTGTTTTTCTACCCATTCTTCCACAAAAAAAAAAACTGGTTATGGTTGTCACCCGTGCAAGAGCAAAAAACATGGAGGAAGAGCTTGCATCCCTCTAGAACAAACTCTAAGATGTGGATGAAAAAATTCTTGGCCTCCATCTTCAACCTTTGACCATGAACAATAGACGACAACCAGAGTCTTCTATAGACAATGGGTTCCCTTCTTTGAACACCATTCATGGGATGAAGCTTGATTTTCCTCACTTCAATGGCGATTATATGACTGGATGGATATACCGAGAAAAGAATATTTGAGTCTGCATTATACTTTTGATTTCAACAAAGTTCCACTTGCATCCTTTCATTTTGAACATGAAGCCCTTCAATGGTTCTGTTGGTACATCAAGGCTCATGCAGAGCCAAAATGGATAGATTTTTGCCAACTCCTTTTGCAACGATTTGGCCCTATTTCTTTTGATGACTTCACAGGAGCACTCACTAAAATTTGCCAAAGTAGAAATGTGAGAGAGTATTAGACAGAATTTGAGAAACTGGCCAATCACACAGAAGTATTGTCTCATGAATTCTATAGGAGTTGTTTTTTCAGTGGTATGAAGGATGCAATCCGATCTTAGGTTAAAATGTTCTATCCCAACACGATGATGGAAGTCCTAGGCCTGGCTAACTTGGCAGAGGACAAGATTACATCCCAACAACACTCCAAATCCACTTTTGTTCCATTCAGAAACATTGTTTCCTAATGACCTCCCATCACGCCAGATCCTAGAGCAATTCCTATCAAGCATTTTTCTGAAGCAAAGATGTGGGCATGTAGACAAAAAGGGCTTTGTTACAATTGTGATGAGAAATTCACTCGGGGAAATAGATGCGTTGAGAAAAATCTCTATCTCTTGGATGTGGATTCCTCGCCTACAACTGAAATTTGTGAAGAAGCTCAGGATACAGTAGATGATCAAGTCGACATTCAACAACCACTTTTTGACCCTCCTTCTCAGGACGACCATCCAGAGATATCTTTCCATGCTTTAGCCGAAGTCACCAGCCAACAAACAATGTGGTTCAAGTGTAATGTCCCCATTCAAATAATGGCATAGTGAGACAATCCCATCAATCCAACTAGTTTCCTAGGTTGGATGGGCACATGTTGAATTGTAATAAGGAAGCTAATAAATTATGTTTAGGCATTAGAAAGGTTCAAGTATTTAATAAATAGGTTGAATAAATAATTCAAGAGAAATTCTAGGTGGCAAGTGGTTTTGGAGACATATGGAGGATGTGGGACGCACACTAGCTTGATTTTTCAAGGACACATGGCATCTCTCTCTTTCCAATTCGAATTCATGAGAAGGTTAACACTCTTGGGTGAGTTGGTAAGTCATACACATGGTATTGAGCATCTTAGTTTGAATTGGGATGGATTGGTAACCTCCATGGAAGAGGAAGAGTCAAATTGGAAGTTTGTGGACACTTGGGCTAGATTCCCTAGTCACTATGAAAACAATGATGGAGCATCTATGACATATATGACAAATTACAGACCTGACCTCTGAAATATGACTGTTATGACATGTCAACCCAAAAATAAGGCTCCAAGAGGGTGCTCATGGGAGTTGGAGAAGCCAAAGAGACCCCCACTCGAATTGGTGGAAGGTGGAAAACTAGGAAAGGTAGGACACATGGAAAATCTTGCTCCCTTACCCTAATTCGAATTGGATTGAGTCTATGGATGGATTGGGAACCTTAGAAGGCTAAGGATTTTTATAAAATACAGGGAAAAACCAAGAGAAGGGCTTTTGATGATTTGATAAAAATTGCATTTGTGAAGAGAGAGCTAGTGGATGACTAGTTTCTTGTCTTAGCCAATTTCGAGGGTGAAAGATTCCCATCCAAGTTGGTGTTTGGAGAGGATACTCAGGTATTTCATGGAGATTTAATGGATTTTTATTTTCATTTATCATCTACAGGGAAGCTCGTGGTTTTGTTTAGTGCAGCATCATCTCTCAACCATTTCCAGTTTTGAAGGCATATTCATGCTCCTTGAGGGAAGGAGTTTTTGGTGAGCTCTTGTGCTTATTGGGAGAGTCGATTCTATTGATGTATTTATGATTGTAATAAGCATTATATACTCTTTTATTCATCTTCATAAATTCTCAGGTTGAAATACCCATTGATTGTATGCAAAAATGTTGATTAATGAACAAACAATGTCCATTTCCCCACTACATTGATGTATATCATTATAATGTTGATGATTTCGAATGAATGGATGATTCTCTTATGCATTTGTGAATAATAGACTGCCATGGATTTATTTTACAAGTTTCATGTACTTTACTTGAGCATTTGAAGTATTTTTACTCAGTTTAGTTGCATTGGGAGAAGAAATATTGCCATTTCCCCAAGGGTTGAATGGGTGATTTTTGCAGTTGAATGGGAGAGGGTTGAAATAGATATAATATTAAATTAATGGTGCACATGAGACCTTAATAACATCCTTAATACATTCCCTATCTTTGTTCATAAATTTGAGGGATTTTGGAAGCATTTGGGAGGCCATTTTCAGTGTTACCCAGGGGGGATTTTATGCACAAATTACTAGTTAAAAACCCATACATTGACCAGAATATAAAACAAGTTTGCAGAAGTCTTTTGAGGTTTATAAATCATCCCTGAACCTAATATTCAAGTCTAAACAACATTCATATACCCTTACAGAATATTTGGGAGCATTTTGGTTAATTTGGAGGCCAAAACAACAAAACTAGTCAAAGGTCGAAATTGGGGAAATATTGGAAAATTGGGCATTTTTATAAAAATTGAAAAAGAGACCTTACACCAACGGTTACTTCAAGAAGCTCCCTCTTACACTACTCATTTATTCTAGTGGCACTCATTGTTAAGATCCTAGTGGGCGGCCTTCACTAACACCTCAAGGTTTTGGTGTAACAGTTTGTATCATTTGGTATCAGAGCCTCCACCCAGGTTCGAGTCACAGAGCGGGTGGCAACATCGGCATTGCAGTGTTCGTCGGAGGCTCATACGGTGAAAAGGAGACACCACCGTACAAGCGCACATCCATCCCAGAGTCTGTACTACGAAGCGTGGTGGGATGTTAAGATCCTAGTTGGCGACCTTCACTAACACCTCGAGGTTTTGGTGTAACGGTTTGTATCACTCATAACTTCATTGACTCTCAGAGCACCAAACAGGATGATTGTTTTGTCCATCCTTGCTCCATCCTTGAAGTCATGATTTCCAATGGGGCCACCTTACCTTACAAAGGGAAGTGTCGCAATGTGTGTATCTCTATTGGAGATTATAACCTGCACTCCGACATCTTTTCCTTGGCTTTATGCATGTGTGATGTGGTTTTGGGTGCTCAATTGTTATGCACACTTGGAACCATCTTATGGGATTTTGCTGAATGTTGGCACAGGGTTAGAGCGCATGAAGTGCAGAAGCTGACAACGACAGAAGGGTCATCGGTGGAAGAAAAGACCATTCGCAAAGGACTAAAAGCCGATGAAAGCACAAGTTTTGGTCAAAGTTAGTTATATTTGGTCATATGGACCATTTTGTAACCGGATTAGTTGTCTATAAATAGAGTCACAATTGTAATCCTAAGGGCATCATCTATCTTTCAGAGATCAATTGATATCGTAGAAGAACAGAGCAATTTTATATTTTCCGCTTTCGGCAAGTTTTGCCCTATATGTGAATTCGCGTTAAGTCACAACTTTTGAGATGAGTTAATGCATGAAGATGTTTGGTTATGTTTCTATCTCTGTTGTTGTGTTGTGAATGGTGGATTGTTGGGCCTGCCCCAAGTAAGGCATTTTTGGCAAAATAGTTTTGGAACTACGAAGTTGAGCGTAGTTGAGATGAAGACCTTTTGGCAAAAATAGTTTCGGGAGCTACGAAGTTGAGCGCAGTGCAGCATCAATAGAGAAGGAAGCTAGCACTGCGAAGTACAACATTGCGGAGAGGTAGCGCTGAAAAGAGCTCAATCTACGAAGATCCGACAACGAAGAATGTTGGAAGGAAAATGGTACATCTTCCAGTCAGACCATCAATGGTCTATTTTTGGTTAAGATACACCAAGATTACCAAGCAGGTGGGTAAGGATTAAAGTGCAGGAAAGCGACTAGTCGCACAAGCAAGGAAGCACTACATGAATAGGCCGCATGAAGCTATTAGAGAAGGAATGGTTGGGTGAAAGCGACCTATTAGCGTGTACGTGACAGGGGGGATGATAGTGATGTGACCACTCGTAGAGGATGGCCATGATGGAGGAGTCACTATCAGAGCCTAACATTCCGGTTATGGGAAAACTACGACAGTTTTGGGAAACCTTAGGGTTTTTTCCCATGCATTGCAAAGACATGACCTACAGGAATGATCAATAAAAGGGGCACATTTTGTAAGGGAAAGGGTTGTTGAATGTTGAATTGTAATTGCTAAATCTGAGTAATACTGTGTCGTATTTCCGCAAGCCATTGTAAAGGCTCTCCAAGCTACGTGCGCAAAGGCCTATTGAGAGAGAAGAGAGTCTGCAGCTGAGTGCGCAGATTGGAACTGTGGTACCCTTCCCAAGATAATATAACAACAGTTCCTATGGACGTAGCTCCCATCCTGGGGGTGAACCACGTTAAATTTTGTGTTGTGTGACTGTTTATGTGTTTGAATCTATATATTTGCTTACAATGGATGCTTAAGATCTTGTTTATCAGTTCATATGTTCTTGCTTTTATATGTATTCGCCATAAAGAATGAGATGGGAATAATATGTTAAGTATTGCATATGTGGATGAATGTTAGATGCGCAAGTATTTCTAAGTCTAAATGAATGCATAAGTCAGCTGGATAAATACTTAAGTAAGTAGAGTTCGCGTCGTGCGACCCCCTCGAAGCATAACACAAGAAGTGCGTAGTATATTGTGTTTGTCATATTGCATAAATCGTAAGATAAATAACCTAAGGAAATTGTGGAATACATAAGAAATGCTAAGTAAAGTCATTGAAGTTGGTTAAGTCTACAGAGGAAGCACAGTTGTCAGTTGCACTATCCTGTTATCATATACCTGCTGAACCCCACAGTCCTTGGATGCACGAATTGTGCAACTGTTCTAGCTTGTAGAAGCATTATTCGCGAAGAAGGTGAACTGCACGCAGTCCTCAGTCTGCAACGCGAGCCCCACAGTGCACTGTTCATCAGATCTATTTATGCATTCCATCACTTGGTTGTGGAAACCTGATTCCACAGCCCCCCCATTGCTTCGCCTCAAGTGAGACCTCAGTCTGTTCATAGATTGTTTCAGAAAGGGCCGGTGAAAAGGGGTTTTGTTGGTTCCTTGAACCACGAAGAACCTAGGTCTACATTGGAAACCTCTAGAATAGTTCTCTTAAGCAAACAAATGGTTTCGTTGTTGCGCTAAGAATTCATGATGAGTTGCGCACTTGAAATAGTGATGTTCTCAGAAGAAAGAAATTTGGGATGGGTGTGATAAGATAGAAAGAGACTTCACAAGGAAGGAAAATAGACATCCGCATCTCTCTATCGTAGAGTGGTTGAACAAACACCCGTGGAAAGATATTCATGAAATTTTCTTGGCATCTTTTGGAAACGAGTTGCACGAGTGGATATTGAGGCTCGCAGAGCGAAAGAACTATTTCCAGCCAGAAGTACCCACCGAGTGGACTCCAGAACTTACTGAGAGGCTCAAAGCGATAGATAGTCCACTTTTGCAAGAAGTCAACTTCTCGGTTGATAGCATATTAGAAGGCTTCATGACAGAGTTCGTTGTGGACACTTTGAAATCCTACACCGCAACCGAAACAGAGTTCTTCAAAGGGTTTAGAGGTAAGTACCTGAACAATCTTAGTTTATACATTAAAATGCTTTTAGCTAAGAAAGGCATTTTAAGAATGTAGTGAATTTTTTGAGTCTGTCATGGTAGATAGCATACATAGTGGCTCCGATGAAGAAACACATAATTTGAGAAGTGGAAAGAGATACAAGTATACTACTCAGAAAAATCCTAGGTAGCATGGACTCCGCTTAGATACCGAAATACCATGTGAGTTGAATGGTCAGACCGCACCTCTATCAACTACTTATCAACCTATTACCCCTCAAAATCCACCAATTGTGAATACTGCGCCTCAACTTTCTTAGAATCCATCAGTTCTGAACCCTCCACTTGTTAATATTCCTAATCCTCAAAGCGTCAATACTAGTAATATCGTAGGAGAAAGTGCTTAGACTAGTCCGGCTCAGGCCATTCCCTCTCAGGACATTCTGTCTCAGGCCATTCCTTCTTAGGCCATTTCATCTCAGACCATTCTGAATCCGACTATCCTGTCTCAAAATATTCCCGCTCAAAATAATCCGCACAGTACTATACTTAACCCCACTTAGAGCCTTGCACCACCTAGAAGGAGGATGTGAAGAACCTGCAACAAGTAATTAATGAAAATACATGAGATAGCATAAATAACATAACTCATAATGGATTTTATTGATCGCAGGCCACTTCAAGGGGGCAACCTCCTTTGAGCAAGATCAATACAAATAACTTCACGTTACCTTCATTGGTCTCAACACAAACTTATATACTAAGTCTAGGTGCCAATACCATGGGTCAATACCATGTGTCAATACAAACCATGGGCCAATACAAACTATGGATCAACAATTACTATGGGATGACTTGCAAAGCATATGTGTCCAACAACAATAAGACAAACTATGGATCAACAAATACTATGGGACGACTTACAAAGCATATGCATCCAATAACAATATACTAACAAATTAAATAAAAGGGTTGACATGGGTTCCTAACATCCCCTCTCCGTTAGAAAAATCTTTGTCCTCAAAGCTTTAGATGTGGAAATTGATGCAGAATCTAAAGGAGTGGTTCCCATGTAGCATCCTTGGGTTGCATTGTGGGCCACTGATGCCTTTTGAGTTTCGAGGAGGGTTGCTTGGAAGGATGTAGATGAAGAAGAACCATATCAGCAAAATGAAAAGTGCGCTCAGAAAATTGTTGATCAGCTTGTTGTTTTAGTCGAATTCTTGCCATGTGAAGATTGTCCTGCAGAATGAGAATAATCTAATCGAGGTTTCGAAGAACCAAGTCAATTGCATGAACTAGGGAGCTACTGAGGGTGTATGGAAGAAGAATTGGCGGTGCCAGTCCATAGACTGCTTCAGATGGTGTCCTTTTAGATGTGGTATTGTACCACTGGAGCACTTCTAGGAAATCCATAGAAATAGTTGTCCAAATATGTGCAAGGATGGGCAAGGGTTCGAGCAGTCCTGAAAGGAGTGTCGTTTCACCCTTGTTGACCTCACAAGTATCACAGTCAACCACCATCTATTGAATTTTCATTTTCAGTCCTTGCCAAAAGAAGTTACATTGTTCCCAATCATACATTTTGAGGAACCCAGAGTGCCCTGTTGATAAAGAAGCATGGAGTTCATAGAAGAGATAGCCCTATTGAATAGATTGGAACCAATTTGGAACAAGCAGAGAAATAGTTGTAAGAGAAACTGGGTCATCAAATGTGCGAGAAGGAGCATTTGCCATTATATTGTCCTTGCCCTTCTTGTAAGTGATCGCATAGGCATAACTCATGAGTTGGATAACCCATTTTAGGTGTGCTGGGTAAAAGACCCATTGTTCTAGGAAATTTTCCAGCCTCTGGAGATCAGTCTTGATGCAGAAATAATTCCTTAATAGGTATGGTTGTGTTAGGAACCCATGTCAACCCTTCTATTTACTTTGTTAGTATATTGTTGTTGGATGCATATGCTTTGTAATTCGTCCTGTAGTATTATTGTTGTTTGGCGCATATGCTTTGTAAGTCACCCATAGTATTGTTGATCCATAGTTTGTATTGGCCCATGGTTTTGACCCATAGTATTGGCGCCTAGACTTAGTATATAAGTGTGTGTTGAGGCATATGAAGGCATTGTGAAGTTAATTGTATTGAGCTTGCTCAAAGGAGTTTGCCCCCTCGAAGTGGCCCGTGATCAATATAAAAATGATTCTGAGTTCCATTATTTCTGATATCTCGTGTATTTGCATTAATTAATTATTGCAGGTTCTTCACATCTGGTATCAGAGCACTTTCTTGGGCTCGCTGGGTGAAATTTCTGCCAAATTTTTTTTTCGCATCTGTTGCAAGTTTGGATTTGGGAATAATCCCTATCCGCTTAACTATGGGAAGTACTTGGGCATAATCCCTAAAACTCATTGTGAGGAGTACCACAGGAAGCCCGAAGTAACTGGCCCATTGAGAGGACCTGCCAGCGAAAAGGGCAACAACCCCTACCTGATTGACTAGTTCCCACCCGTGAGGTAAACCAAGAGCTGTCGTTTGTGGCAAAGCGGTTATCAGTTTTACCTGAGCCGTGGAGTGAGCGGTACTACCCCAATACTTAAGCCATCAGACAGCATTGGTGGTCGAGTGAAACCCATGAACTGTCAGGAAGACGCACATACCTGGGGTCCATATCTATTTTCAGCTGAACTGTAATTGTTAAACCTAAGTAATACTGTGTTGTATTATTGGAAGCCATTGTAAAGGCTCTGCAAGCTGTGTGTGCAGAGGCCTATTGAGAGAGAAGAGAGTCTGTAGCCGAGTTCGCAGACTGGAACTATTGTACCCTTACCAAGATAATACAGTTTAAATTGGGCACTAGAAATAAGGAAGTTGTGTGAATGGGAAAAAAAAAAGAGAAAAAAAAAATAAGAACCGTGCAGTTGAAAAGTTCAAAATGCAACAGCGAAGGGAAAATGCAATGCGAAAAAAGGAAAAGTTGAGAACCAAGAAATCATGCACCGCGAAGTAATTAAGCCATAGTAGTGATGATCTGCTGCGTAGTTCGACGCAACACTCTAGAAAATTAGCCGTTAGAATGTCGGTCACAAATCTAGCCGTTATACAGTGATTTTGCCGACAACCGCATGGGCATTTAATGCAAAAATAGTCGTTCTAAATGAGTTAATGAAGCAAAGGACCAAAATCTTCGCCATATTTTCCCAACATCCATAACATTTAATGCTTATCTAGCAGTTGAGGGGCATGACTGAGCCGTGCTATGCCTATAAATACCGTTGTTTTTGGACTCGCGGACATTATCGAGACTCTAGAATTTTCTTGCGAGCCATACTTTGAACTTGTTTACAGCGAGTGATCAATAATCCTGTCATTCTGTCAATAACATCTGGTGAATGTCTGAAAAATATTCTATTGAGCAAGATTTCATAGTCAAGGAGACTATGAAGGTGTTTAAATATGGAGGGATTGAAGGGTTGATGAAAACCCCCGCTAAGAGGCGTGTTATAGAGTAAGGTCAAGGTTCCCGATGATCCCCACAACACTCTAAAGTTATGCAAGACAAAGGAAAAGAACGAGTGGTGGAGAAGATGAAGCCGAAGGTAATGAGATCCACAGTACCAGAAGTTTCGTTGGGCGACAAAGAAATACCGTCAAAGTTAACCCCACAATATATCTCTCCACGTGTAGAGGATGCATCATCCATTAAATTGTTAAGGAATGCTAAGTATGAGATTCATCTTCTAGCTATCTCAAAGCATGTAAAAGTGGAAGGAAATATGTTGGAAAAATTGTAGAATGTAAGTTTGAAGAATTCGACCTGCTTCAGATGCAGAAGGACCCGGCCGAACCAAAGTACCTAAAATTTCATCCAGATCAATATATGTACTGGAAGAAGGACGTGAAAGGAAATTTTGTGTTGGTCATGCAGAATTGGCTATCCGGAGTAGTCGAGTCGGGGTTTCTCAACCTGTTGAGGCTCCCACACTTTGACCGAATGCCAGAACTAAATGCGGTGGTGCGCACTCTGATGTTGCGCACTCACCAAGGTTATCTATGGTTGGATCGGAACATCAACCTGAACATCGACATGATCCATCACATCACCAGATTAAGAAAGTGAGGCGAGGACCCCAAGCAATTCTTCCAAGGAAAGAGTAGGGAAAAGGAGGTCACCATGAAGGTGAAGAAAACATAGCCCGTCGTCAAAGGAAATAGAGGATTCATCATAGACTACATAGATTATGATTCTATGCAGTTTGTAACACAACTGGTAGTAGGGAAGATTCTATGAAAAGCAAGACCAAATGAAGTACCCATGGGTGTAGTGCTCCTTGGGGCAAAGGACATGACAGGAGGAATATTTAACTGGTGTCAGTACCTTTTAAATGAGTTTCTCCAAGAATTGAACAATACGCAGACACATGGTAGTAACTTCCACTATACTTGGTTGATAGTGTTGATTGCATTTGTAGGGTGGAAGAGCCCAAAACATTATGTTGGGCTAATTACAACAATAATTGCATAGGAGCCCATTATGCAAACCTCTAGGCGAATTTGGTACCATAACGACAGCATGCATCAGCTGAAGTCTTCTATACATACTATGAGTAGTTGCGCGATATCATTGTTCTCAAGCTGCGGATATCAAAAGAGGTAACAACTAAGTAGATTCGCACTGTCAATTTTTTCATTGATATGCATTCTATCTATATTTCAATAAAGGCTCAGAAGAAGAACCCTGGATGGTTCCAAGGGAGCTATCACATGAACGAAGAAGACATCGATGGAATTATGAAGGAATGGATACCTAAATTTAAAGTTGAAGGACCTGTGGAGATTGAGAGTGACTCTGAAGAGAGTAATCCCATACCTACACCTATTGTTGAGAGCCAAAATCGGGAAAAAGAAAGTAACATGGCAGTTCTCTGCAGGAGAAGCCCCTGAAGAAGAAGCAGAAAGCTTCAAAGACCCCATCAGAAGCGAGGATCCACGATGAGGATTTTCATATGATCGCGTCTATGGTCACTACGCAGATGGAAGATCTACTGTTTTTAAAGAGAAAAAGGATGATGCGATCCAGGCAACTTTACAAAAAAATCTCACCACGCTGCAAGGCATAACAGAGAAATTTGAGCATGTCCAACACAACTTGCCTTTGTCGCGAGACTCAGAATCGGAAGGAAGGTTAGTGGACACTTCGCAGCTAAAGAAAATGCCACCTCTAGCCCTAACCTTGTCACTTAAGTCGCGCATTGTCAAACTTGACCCGCTAAGCATAAGGTTACCGCGCAAACAGTTAGCTTCAGGAACGTAGGACATAGAGCATACAGACATCGACATTGTGATGTTGCCACTAGAGAGCTTGCACAATATGCACTTGCAGGTTGTTGAAGAGATCCATGATCAAAGTATGCTGGCTCTTACCCAGCACCATCAGTTGCAAGAAAATTTTAAGCAATTGCAGGAAGCAAACTTGAAGAAAACCATGTCACTTCAAGACGAGTAGGACCAGCGAAGAAGAATTGAGCATATTGTTGCTTCAGTAGTCGCAGAGATACCGAAATGCAAAGAGAAACCAAAGCTCGTAGATAGAATCCTTCAGATCGGATCGGTAGTCGGTGATCTTAAGGATGAGATGAAAGATATGGAAACTGAGTTTCAGGCGAAGATTGCTGCCTTGGAAGTGCAGAATCAACCAAATACACCACCAAAAAAAGAAGAGCTAAGAGAAAAGGAAGTCAAAGCCACAATAGAGAGTATTGCCAGTGAAGTGGCTAACTGCCAAACTTTGTTAGATGAGGTTACAAGAACATTTAATGCCTTGGAGGTGGACCCTGAGTTGCTAGAAATCCAAAGTGCTTTGAAGGATAAGCAGGAAGCATTAGAACTCCTAGATGCAGAGGTCAAGGCCCTGCCAGTAAGAGACCAAATTCACAGATATCCAGAAGTTCGGGAAATGAAAAGAACACTTCAAGTGTTGAGAGACAGGGAGGCTGAAGTCGGGGATAAATCATAGCACCTGCAAGAGGAAGCCCATGAACTAATAGAAAAGATTGAGGCAAAGCTAAAGGAGCTCCGCGAAGGACAAGAATCAGTGAAGGAGCAGGATGACGATGATATAACACCTAATGTGTTGGAAACCATCAAGCAGATTGAGCAGGACAATAACAAAATGGTTGTAGAGTTGAGTGCAACCTATCATGATTTCGCTGCTAAGCTAGCTCCGTGAGAGGAAGAGAAGCTTTTGGAACTAGAAGATGCAAGTGGCTCAGGGATGAGCCACATGTAAGTGTTAGGGGCTAATGGTCCTCGCCCAAGTAAGGCATTTTTGGAAAAACAGTTTTGGAACAACGAAGTTGAGTGCAATTTAGATGAATACTTTTTGGCAAAGACAGTTTCGGGAGCTACAAAGTTAAGCGCAGCGCAACATCGGTAGAGAAGGAAGTCAGCACCATGAAGATACAATGCTACGAAGTACAATGTTGTGGATAGGTATCACTGCGAAGAGCCCAGTATATGGATGTAATGTACCCACCCGTGGATCCACGAGGAGGGGAACATGCTAGCAATCTATGGGGCTTTCACATAATCTCAGCCTATTCATTAGAATCATATGAAAGAATCATTTGTGTACAGATGTAAAACAAATCGAATATGTACAGCAGGATTAAACTATCCACACACATTACTCATGCATACAACATAACAACAGTCATCAAATTAAACATTGCAGAAGTAAAATACAGATACAAAGAACACTTATCTTCATTGTGAAATTGTCCCAAACAACTAGCTATGTCGCTGCAATGTTCCTCCCAACCATAGGTCTCTGCCCAGCCTGTATTCTTTCAGCACTCAAAGACCACCCCCGAGCTGGGCATGATATCTACAAGGAAAAGGGGACATTCAAGCTCACACACAGCCAATTAATCATTTCATCTAAGCCAAGCCAGTCCACAGTTGGGTTTATTAGGCTACATTTGAACCCTGGATTCTTGCACTCAAGATCAAGCCAAAGCAATAGATACCCATAACCCATACCCCAACATACTCTTTTCTCACATAGCCAACACAAAATTGGGAATGGATACACATTTTAAACAATGGGATTTACTAATAAGATGGCCATGGGTTTTCCCAAAAACGTTTCCAACAAAAAACAGATTGTGGGATGGGGCAAACAACCATAGGGAGGAAAATGATTTCTTCCCCAAACATCTCAGCATTCAATAGCCAAAACGGTCTCTATTGAACCCCAGTTCGATTTCCCTCCTTATCCACTGGTATACAACACAAAAACGCCCTTCTCCCAGCTAAGGATCAAGGAAAACCATAAAAACATGGCTGAAAAACACCCAGGTAGCTCCCAACTCATGAGGGAGAGGAACTGGTTTATGGATAATGGCTTGGGGGGGGGGCAATTCATGGCTCTTTTCTTTTCCAAGAAGCAAAACATGATTTCCCATGCAAGGTGGCTTGACCATACCCAAATTGGACAGTCATACCTCTCATTCCCCAAGGCATTAACTACCTCAACCAACTCTTGGGATAAATCAATGATTGGGTACAAAAGTCAACATGGGTAGTTGAGGGTTTTATGGGTTCTCTTATTGACACTTGGCTTGAATTGATTGGCTCAAGGGTTTGAATGTTTTCCCTTCCAATTCCTTGTAAAATCATGCCCCCATCACTTGTTGCATTGCATAGCTAGTTGTGGGTATTTTATATTAAAAATGCATATTTACAATTCCCATGGTTCACTAGCACATGGGTAGCATAATATCCAATAATTGCCTCTTCGAGGTCGAGTGTTCACTAGCGGGGCCTTGGCCTTGAGCTCCACACCAGAAATCATACATAATATGCATACAATATTTATGTTATAGCCCCAAATATTATAAGGGTCAAACTGGGGACATTACAACGGAGATCCGGAAAGGCAAAATGTTGGAAGGAAAACGGTACATATTCCAGTTAGACCATCGATGATCTATTTTTGGTTAAGATACTCCATGATTACGAAGTAGGTGGGTAAGGAGTAAAGCGGAGGAAAGCGACCAGTTGCACAAGCAATGAAGCGCTACATGAATCGGCTACATTAAGCTGTTAGAGAAGGAATGACTGGCTGAAATCGACCTGTTGGCGTGTGCGCCACAGGGGGGATGATAACAACGTGACCACATGCAGAGGATCACCATGTTGGAGGAGATAGTATCAGAGACTAACAGTTCGGTTAAGGGAAAACCACGATAGTTTTGGGAAACCTTAGGGTTTTTCCCACGCATTGTAAAGACATGACCTACGGGCATGATCTATAAAAGGGGCACATTTTGTAAGGGAAAGGTTTGTTGAATGTTGAATTGTAATTGTTAAATCTAAGTAATATTGTGTTGTATTGTTGGAAGCCATTGTAAAGGCTCTGCAAGCTGTGTGTGCAGAAGCCTATTGAGAGAGAAGAGAGTCTGCAGCTGAGTTCGCAGATTGGAACTATTGTACCCTTCCCAAGATAATATAACAACAATTCCTACGGATGTAGCTGAGTATGCTGAGTGTAAACATTCATATAGTATTAAACTGTATACTACTAATATGCATATGATTTGTAAGTTGGACAAACATTCCATTGTTGTTTGTCTAGATTGAAACCTCTTTGCTGACATGCAGAGAGCTGTGCATGCTCTCGATAGTGTGTTCTGGTAGAGATGGAAGGCATCTAGATAACCACTGTATGCATACAGGATATGGAAAAGTGTTGTGCCAAAGTATTGGTCAAGATAGTTGCATAACCATGTGAATCATATTTGTATGCATAATAACGTTATCATGTCAGCATGATTTGATGATTATGAAGTATTTCTAATCATGTAATTAACTTTGATCTGTAGGTAAGATCATGAAGAATGATGAACACTGAACAAGTGATGGATGTTCAATAAGAAGACTTACAAATCAAACATACTATAGAAGGCTCATGACTAGAAGATTCTCTTAGAAAGAGGAAGAGGATCATGATGAGATGTTTGCTCTAAGTGGCTAGATAAGACCATTCTCTTAATGGTGTAATTGAAGAAAGCTTTGTATGGATACCCAGGATCGATAGTCATTTGATGAGCTTAATGATCACCATGGGTGATGCGGATTTCAAGCTTTGCTACAAGATTGAAGATGGTATCTATACACAGATGACATTCAAGAAGGAACTCACCACAGAGTTTGAATGATCTTGAGGCTCATATCAGTAGACCCATCTGACGAGAGATGGCACAGATAGATATGCAGAAGAACACTCACTATAGAGTGTAGATAATGTTCAGTCACAGAAGGAGAGCTGATAGCTTCTTGAAAAGCTTGGGATTTAACAAAAGTAACGCTGATCCTAACCTTTACCTTAAGGTTATGGATGATGAACCTGTCATACTATTACTGTATGTGGATGATCTCTTTCTGATAGGGAATGAGAAACAGATCATGGAAAGAAGAAGAAGCTATAGAATTTGAGATGAAAGATCTCAGATTGATGCATTAATTCCTAAGTATAAAAGTATGGCAAGGCTTAGAAGGAATCTTTCTCAACTAGGGAAAGTATGCTGTGGAAATCCTGAAAAGATTTGATATGTTGGAATGTACAACCATGGCCACTCCCATGGATTCCAACTTGAAGCTGTTAGCGGATGACTCATCAGAGTTAGTGGATGTGACTCTGTACAAACAGATTATTGGGTCATTGATGTATCTGATGAATACAAGGATGGATATATGCTTTGCTGTGAAACACCTTGAAATAGCATCTAGTGGAACCTAGGCAAGTTCACCTGATAGTTGCAAAGCATGTGATGAGGTACCTAAAGGGTATGATAGACTTTGGTCTATTTTATCTTGGAGATCATGATTTCAGATTGTATGGCTACACAGAAGCTGACCAGGAAGGAAGTGTATCAGACAGGAAGAGAACATCGAGTGGATGTTATTGTCTGGGATTTGCCATGATCTCGTGGTTTAGCAGGAAGCAGTCTAACACAATTGAAGCGGTATATATAGTTCCTTGCCCTGCTAGTTGTGAAGCGATATGGCTTCAGAAGTTGTTATTAGGATTGTTTGACTTAGAGATGGACTCCATTGTGATCCTGTGTGACAACTAGAGTTGTATCAAAATGGCAGAGAATCCATTGTTCCATGATAATTCAAAGCACATAGAGATCCGATATTTTTATATACGGGATATAGTGCAAAAAGGAGCTATCAAGCTCGAGTATGTGAGCATTGACAAACAAGTTGCTGATGTATTGACCAAACCTTTGTCTCGAGTAAAGTTTGAGACAAGCTTGGTGTCGTTCAGAAGGACCCTCCTCGAAAGGGGGAGTGATGTGGTCGATGATGATATTTGGATATTGGTATTGATGTGGATACCTATATCGATGATGCGATTGCCAATATTGACGGTAAGTTCAATGATCAGGAGACTTGTATCGATGATATGGATACTTGTATCGATGATGAGGATACTGTATCGATGATACAGACACTTGCATCGATGATGAGGATACTGTATTGATGATATGGATACTTGTATCGATGATGAGGATACTGTATTGATGATGTGGATACTTGTATCGATGATGAACATATAAGTTCTAATGATGAGTTCGATGATGAGGTTGCTTATTCCAACGATGAGGTTGATGATGAGGTTACCTGTTTTGATGATGAGGTCAATGATGAGGTTACCGGTTCCGACGATGAGGTCGATATATGTTCCTTAGACCTTGTATAAGTGGATGAGGTGGAATTGTATCATCCGTGGAAACATGTCCTAAAAGAGATCCGTAGACATATATGTCTGAGAATGTGGTCCCTAGTGGATGAGAGGGGATTGTATCATCCCTGGACATCGGTCCAAGAATTGATCCATAGACAGATGTCTCTGAGAATGTGGGGATTGTATCTTCCCCGGACTTCGGTCCCAGAATTGATCTGTAGACAGATGTATCCAAGAATGTGGGGATTGTATCTTCCCCAGACTTCTGTCCCAGAATTGATCCATAGACAGATGTCTCCGAGAATGTGGGGATTGTATCTTCCCTGAACTTCGGTCCCAGAATTGATCCATAGACAGATGTCTCCAAGAATGTGGGGATTGTATCTTCCCCGGACTTCGGTCCCAGAATGGATCCGTAGACAGATGTCTCCGAGAATGTGGGGATTGTATCATCCCCGAACGATGGTCCTAGAATTGATCCATAGACAGATGTCTCTGAGAATGTGGGGATTGTATCATCCCCAGACAACGGTCCCAGAATTGATCCGTAGATAGATGTCTCCGAGAATGTGGGGATTGTATCATCCCCGGACTTCGGTCCCATAATTGATCCATAGACATCTGTCTCCAAGAATTGATGATAGGACTACATTGTCCCTGGACATTTGGTTCAAAATGTACGTTATAGGACTGCATCATCCTTGGAATCATGTCCTAAAGTGATAAGGATTGATCATCATGGAAGTAGATCTGGATTGCATCGTCCATAGACATGAGACTTGTCTTAAATTGATAAGGATTGATCATCCTGGAAGTAGATCTGGATTGCATCATCCATAGACATGAGACTTGTCTAAAAATTGATAAGGATTGATAATCCTGGAAGTAGATTTCGATTGCATCATCCATAGACATGAGATTTGTCTAAAATTGATAAGGATTGATCATCCTGGAAGTAGATCTGGATTGCATCATCCATATACATGAGACTTGTCTAAACTTGATAAGGATTGATCATCCTGGAATTGGATCATGTGTATTGCATATTATGCTATAGATCGAGATGATCCAGATGTTGTAGATTGAGATGATCCACATGCTGTCGATCGAGATGATCCAAATGCTATCGATCGAGATGATCCAGATGCTGTTGATTGAAATGATCCAGATGCTATTGATCGAGATGATCCAGATGTTGTTCATCGAGAGGATCCAGTTGATTATGTGATGCTGTTGATCGAGAGGATCTAGTTGATGCTGTTATGATGATGATCAATAGATCCAGATGATGAGGCTGTTGATTAGGTGATATAGATGATGATGTTAATGTAGATGTCTGAGTGCTGTAGAAGGTGAAGACTCAATACTGACGATGCTGATACTCCAGTATTGAAGACCTGAAGACATTCCAATAACTAGTTGAGTTACTGATGATGTTTGAGAAAGCTTCCAATGATTTATAGATGTATCATGTATGATGTCGATGACTCCTTGCTCCTGCAGATGTTGTTATAATATCCTTCTCGTTAAGGGGGAGTGTTGAAATATTGTAACTTCTAAGAATATTTTATTTGTACTTTATTATTCCGAAGATGTTTCATTCCTCTGTGAAGACCTTATTGTATATCCGGAGATTTTTATTGCTCCATCGAAATGTGGTAACTTGGGTCATTATAATTCCCTAGTGGGGTTGGCCCAAAGTCAGTTGTAATGGGGTGTTTAACCCAGTGGTTAAAGTTGGGGCCGACCTAGTTAGTGTAAAAGTCAAGTTGGAGTTGTGTATAAATAGAGTTGTGTTCCTCATTTTACACACATTACACTCACTTGTGAATATCGCATAGGTGAGGGAGAGATCTGTTATGGAGGAGAAGGACTCATGTCTAGGGTTTACATATTTGTATTTGTTGGTCATCTATATTGAGGAATATTTGTTGGGTTTTCTACCCCATGAGGGTTTCCCAAGATAAATCTATGTCTCTTATGTTTTTGTTCTGCTTGTTGTTCTTTTAGTGATCCTGTATATGCTATTGTTGTGAAATGAAATGCAATGCTGATATTTTCTGTCTTAGTATATTGAATCTTAACACTATGGCAGTGTTCCTTTGACTCTTTGTGAATTGTGGGCCACCATAGACCTGCTCGCAATATCTTCTGTGCAGTGGCTCTTCCTGAATAGTGACCTCCCGATACACCTGAATGTGCATCAGCCAATATAAATGGCTTCTCGTGCTCTAAAACACATCTTCGCAACACTTCATCTGGTCCTAACTTATATAACTGTCTCGCGATTATGGTGAAGTCTATTGCTCTTACTACCACTTGCTTCTTCTCTTGCATAGTGAAATATGTTGATGCCAATCTCGTAGTCAAAATTTTTACAATATCTTTATAATAGTCATTTGCGATCTGTATCGCAAATAACTGTGCATCAGGCAGATTGTCTTCAAGATTGGTGGGTTCTTCGCTTGACTCAATCCTTGAGAGATGGTCAGGTCCTAAGTTCAATCTGCATGGTTTAAACATAATTTCAAAATCATACTCTTGGAAGAGTAATATCCATCTATAGATTAACCCCCTAACACTGGCTTATTGACCAAGTCAACCCTTCTCTTTACTATGTTAGTATATTGTTGTTGGATGCATATGCTTTGTAAGTCATCCCATAGTATTATATGTCCCATGGTTTTGACTCATAGTATTGGGCATAGACTTAGTATATAAGTGTGTGTTGAGGTCATTGAACGCACTGTGAAGTTAATTGTATTGAGCTTGCTCAAAGGAGGTTGCCCCCTTGAAGTGTCCCGTGATCAATATAAAAGTGATTATGAGTTCTATTATTTCTGATATCTTGTGTATTTGCATTAATTAATTATTGCAGGTTCTTCACATCTGGTATCAGAGCACTTTCTTGGGCTCATTGGGTGGAATTTCTGCCAATTTTTTTTTTTTGCGCTGTTGCAAGTTCGAATCTGGGGATAACCCCTATCCGCTTAATTGTGGGAAGTACTTGGGCATAAGACCTAAAAATCATTGTGAGGAGTACCATAGGAACCCCAAAGTAGCTAGCCCATTGAGAGGACCTGCTAGTGAAAAGGGCAATGACCCCTTCCTGATTGACTAGTTCCCACCCGTGAGGTAAACCAAGAGTTGTCGTTTGTGGCAAAGCGGTTATCAGTTTTACCTGAGCCGTGGAGTGAGGGGTACTGCCCCAAAACATAAGCCGTCAGATGGAATTGGTGGTCGAGTGAATCCCCTGATCCGATAGGAAGCCGCACATACCTGGGGTCCATATCTATTTTCAGCTGAACTATTTCCGATCACTTCTGCTCCAGATCCAGCCGTTTTAGATCTATTTTGAAAGTTGTTCCAGATCCAATCACCATTTCAGATCCAACTATTTTCAATCTCTTCCACACCATTGCAGATCCATTTGTTGTGGATCCATTCCACATCGCTATTGTCGATCCATTTCTGAAAAAAAAAGAAAAAAGAAAAAAAAAAAAGAGTATAAAATTCTGATTTTTGGCTATATCTCCCTTGTTTCAACTCTGTTTTCCCTTAAAATTCAATGACATCCTTGCAATCCCATTCTACATATTCCATTTCCCAAGACCAAAAATCCCACATTTGTCTATTTTTAGGGTTTTCCATAACTCCTTCAATCTTCACCCAAACGCCTTCAACTTTTGCCACCGTGTTCCTTTCCTAATTCTGCTTCTTTGTCCCTCTCTACCAAATTTTCTCATTCTTTCACCCCGCTTCTGAAATCCCCATTTTTAACTTCCCTATCCATCAGAAAGTGTCCAAAACCTAGTCAAATCCCAATTACCCATCCGAGTTTTTCCCAAATCCAAATCTTCCTTTACTAAATAAGCTTTTGTTTGTGTTTTTCTATCCATTTCCTAAGAAAAAAAAAAAAATCTTGGTTGTGGTTGTCACCCGTGCAGGAGAAAAAACCATGGAGGAAGCACTTGCAACCATCCAAACCAAACTCCAAGATCTGGATGAAAAATTTCTCAACCTTCATCTTCAGCATTTAGCCATGAACAATAACCGATAGCTAGAATCTTTTACAGCCACCGGGTTCTCTTCTTCCAGCAATTTTCGTGGACCGAAGCTTGATTTTCCTCGCTTCAATAGTACTGATCCGACTGGATGGATATAACGCACAGAACAATATTTCAGTCTGCATAATACTTTTGATGTCCAGAAAGTTCCACTTGCATCCTTTCATTTGGAATAGGAAGCCCTTCAATGGTACCGTTGGTACATCAAAGCTCATATCGAGCCAAACTAGACAGATTTTTGCCAACTCCTTTTGCCACGATTTGGTCCTAGTGATTTTGATGACTTCATAGGAGCACTCACTAAACTTCACCAAACTAGCACAGTGAGAGAGCATCAGACAGAATTTGAGAAACTCACCAATCACACAAAAGGATTGTCTGATGAATTTTACAGGAGTTGTTTTATCAGTGGTCTTAAAGATGAAATCCGGTCAGAGGTTAAAATGTTCTGTCCCAACACAATGATGGAAGTCCTAGGGTTGGCTAAGTTAGCAGAAGACAAGCTTGCAACCCAACAATGCTCCAAACCCACTTTTGTTCCCTTCCGAAATATGGGTTCTCAACGACCTCCCATCCTGCTAGCTCCTCAACCAACTCCTATCAAGCATTTGTCTGAAACCGAGATGCAGGCATGCCGAGAAAAAGGGCTTTGTTATAATTGTGATGAGAAATTCACTCGGGGACATAGATGTGTTCAACAAAAGCTCTATCTCTTGGATCTGGATTCTCTACCTACCTCTAAACTTGGTGAAGAAGCTCCAGATACAGTAGATTATCAGGTCAACATTCAGCACACACCTGTTGACACCCCATCTCAGGATGACCCACCTGCGATTTCTCTCCATGCTGTAACCGGTGTCACAACCCCACAAACAATGCAGGTCAGGGGATACTTCAAAAAGTTCCCTCTTACCATACTCATTGATTCTGGTAGCACTCATAACTTCATTGACCCTCGGATTGCCAAACAGGCTGATTATTTTGTCCATCCTTGCTTCAACTTTGATGTCATGGTTGCCAATGGGGGCACCTTACCTTGCAAGGGGAAGTGTCACAATATGTGTATCTCTATGGAAGATTATAACTTACGCTCTGACATGTTTGCCTTGTCCTTAGGTGGATGTGATGTGGTTTTGGGCATTCAATGGTTACGCACACTTGGCCCCATCTTATGGCATTTTGCTGAACTTTGGATGCAGTTTTCAGTCAATGGGGCACAACACAAATTAATGGGCTTACAACCAGGGTCTCTTTGCATCATTAGTTCACATCGCTTGGAAAAAATTCTTAAGAAGAATTCACATGGTGTCATCGCTCAGCTCCATTCCATTCAGATGCACCCATCAACGATCTCCACTACTTCCTTAGATAGATATGCAGGTGTCTTTGCTGAACCAATGAGCTTACCGACTTTAAGAGACCTTTTCGGTAAGAATTTAGTCGCATCTACCTCTCAGCAGGAAATGATGGCTATTTTGCATGCAGTACAAAAGTGCCAGCCATACCTATTAGGGAATTATTTCTGCATCAAGATTGATCTCAAGAGTCTGGAAAATTTTCTGGAACAATGGGTCTCCTCCCCAACACACCTGAAATGGGTTATTCAACTCATGGGTTATCCCTATGCGATCACCTACAAGAAGGGTAAGGACAATACGGTGGCAAATGCTCTTTCTCTACTTGTTCCAAATTGGTTGCAATATGTTCAACAGGGATATCTCTTCTATGAACTCCATGCTTCTTCATCAGCGGGGCACTCTGGGTTCTTCAAAATATATGACTGGGAACAATGTAACTTCTTTTGGTAGGGATTGAAAATGACAATTCAACAGATGGTGGCTGACTGTGACACTTTCCAGGTCAATAAGGGTGAAACGAAACTCCTTTTAGGATTGCTCAAACCCTTACCCATCCCTACACATCTTTGGCCAACTAGTTCTATGGATTTCCTATCAGCACTCTTGTGGTACAATACCACATCTCAAAGGACACCATATGAAGTAGTCTATGGACAGACACCACCAGTTCTTCTTCCATACACTCTTAGCAGCTCTCCAGTTCAGGAAATTGACTCGGTTCTTCGAAACCATGATCAGATTCTTCTCATTCTGCAAGACAATCTTCACATGGCTAGAATTCGCCTGAAACAACAAGCGAATCAGCACCATTCTGAGCGCATTTTCCATGTAGCTGAAAGGGTTCTTCTTCGTCTATAGCCTTCCAAGCAATCCTCCCTGACACTCCAAAGGCATCAATGGCCCGAAATGCAACCCGGGGATGCTACCGGGGAACCACCCCTTCATATTTTGCAGCAATTTCTCCAACCAAAGCTTTGAGGACAAAGCTTTTTCTAAGGGAGAGGGGATGTTAGGAACCCGTTTCAACCCTTCTCTTTACTATGTTAGTATATTGTTGTTGGACGCATATGCTTTGTAAGTTGTCCCGTAGTATTTGTTGATCCATAGTTTATATTAGCCCATAGTATTGGACGCATATGCTTTGTAAGTCGTCCCGTAGTATTATATGTCCCATGGTTTTGACTCATAGTATTGGGCATAGACTTAGTATATAAGTGTGTGTTGAGGTCATTGAAGGCACCGTGAAGTTAATTGTATTGAGCTTTCTCAAAGGAGGTTTCCCCCTCGAAGTGGCCCATGATCAATATAAAAGTGATTCTGAGTTCTATTATTTCTGATATCTCGTGTATTTGCATTAATTAATTATTGCAGGTTCTCCACATCTTCTTTCTGTGTATCAAATGACACACACTGGTGAACCAAAGCAAGTTACATTCATCCCTAATACAGTTGAAAATTCTGATATCAAAAGTGGAAGACTTGTTGGATTTGGAAAGGCGAAGCACACTGCAAAATGCTATGAGTTTTCACACTTTATTCTGCTTGCAAAGCCCACTGCTCTTCGCACACATGGTAATGAGGTTAGTAGGATTTGGCATGAAAGATTTGGACATCTTAATTATAGGTATTTGCTGCTATTATCAAACAATTACATGGTAGATGGTCTTCCACAACTCTATTCCTCGAAGGGAATATGCACTGGTTGCATTATGGGGAAGCACCCCGAGCACAGATTCAACCGCGGCAAAGCTAGCAGAGCTTATACAGTTTTGGGGCTGATACATTCTGATATCAGTGGTCTGCTACCCCATACATCATTAAATGGTTCAAGGTATGTTTTGACATTTATTGATCATTTTTCCCGCTTTACATGGGTATTTTTTCTCAAAAACAAGTCAGAAGTGCTTGGAAAATTCAAGGATTTTAAGGCTTTTGTTGAGACCGCCACTAAGAGCAAGATCAAAGCTCTTAGATATGATAATGATGGAGAATATATCAAGGCCAATTTGATGCAACTTTGTGCCAAAAGCAGAATTCAGATCTAACATACAGTTCCCTACACAACCCAACAGAACGGTGTAGTGGAAAGGAAAAATCGGTCACTGAAAGAGTTGGCTACATGCATGATTGAATCAAAAGGTTTGGCTGCCAATCTTTGGGCTGAAGCAATCAATGTTGCTGCATACATACAGAACTGTGTTCCACATTCATACATGAAAGGTATGACTCCTTTCGAAGCATTCTTTGGTCACAAACCGGATGTGTCAAATTTGAGAGTTTTTGGCTCTACTGCATGGGCTAGAATTCCTTCCAAGAAGAGACGAGCTTTGGACCCACAAAGTATTGAGTGCATACTGATAGAATATGGGGAAGAATCAAAAGCATATAAACTCATGGATATCAGATCTAAAAAAATATTCATAGAGCGTAATGTGCAATTTGAAGAACTGCTTCAAGAATTGCAACTAGTCGAGGAAGAAACTGTCGTTTCACTGCCTTCACCAAAAGAAGATCCGTGCAACAATAATGAAGGTATGAGTTCTGATATTTCTAATATTTTAATAGCACATGATGATCATGACATATCAGGTTTGGAATCCGACCATTATGATCCTCCTCAGTTACCAAAGTGGGCCCAAAACACTCTTCAATCTGCTGGTTTGAACCTTGAAAATCCTGCTGATCCGAGACGAACAAGAGCAAACTTTCAAAGAGTAGGTATGGCTCTTTCTATTTCTGATCCATTACTTCCTAAGAGTTGTTATTTGATGACTGTTTTAGATCTCCAAACATACTACCATGCCCACCGAGATCCGATATGGCAAAGTGCCATGGATGAAGAGTACAGTTCTCTTCAAAAGAACAATACATGGGAGCTAGTTTCTCTTCCACCTGGAAGAAAATTAGTGAAGTGTAAATGGGTCTACCACATGAAAGTTGCTGCTGATGGCTCTATCAGCAAATACAAAGCAAGGTTGGTGGAAAAAGGTTTCTCCCAATTCCACGGAGTGGACTACATTGAGACCTTTGCACCGGTTGCAAAGATGGATTCCATCCACTTTGTTTTGGCAATTTCCGCATCCAAGCACTAGGAAGTGCACCACATGGATGTGAAGAGTGCATGTCTACATGGAGATCTTGCTAAAGAGGTATATATGCAGCAGCCATAAGGCTACACATTAGATCCATCATTAGTTTGCAGATTGAAGAAATATTTGTATGGGTTAAAATAGGCCCCAAGAGTTTGGTATGCAAAGATGGACTCCTTCCTTCTTTCTCAAAATTTCCGAAGATGCAAATCTGATCCGAATGTGTATCTTTAGCGAGTTAAAGGTAATTTGTTGGTTATTGTACTTTATGTTGATGATCTTCTCATTACTGGTAGCACTCTTACTTCAATAAACAAGCTAAAAACTGCCCTAAATCTAGCTTTTGACATGAGCGATTTGGGCTTGCTGAGTCACTTTTTGGGCTTGGAGATAGCTCAAAATTTTGATGGGATCACTATATCTCAACAAAAATATGCTTCCGACCTGTTATTGAATTTTAATATGGCTGAATGTAATGCAGCCCCATTCCCATTCCTCTCGGGAATCAGTCTTGAGGAGGGAAATTCCACACCGCTTGCAGATTGCAGTATGTATTGACAATTGATTGGTTCACTACTTTATTTGACACACTCAAGGCCTGATATTTCATATGCCGTGAGTGCCATGTCAAGGTATATGCAGCAGCCCCATGAGCTTCATTGGTGAGTAGCCAAGCAAATCTTGCAGTATGTGCAAGGTACAAAACATTTTGGCATACATTATGCTGCTGATTCTGAGCTTGTTTTCATTGGTTTTACTGATTCAGATTGGGCAGGTGATAGCATTGATCAGAATTCCACTTCCGGTTATGTTTTCATGATTGGTCATGGCCCTATTTGTTGGTCTAACAAAAAGTAGGCAGCCATTGTACTTTCTTTAGTAGAGGCAAAGTATCGAGGGGCAATCAATGCCTGCATTTAGGAAGTTTGGTTGCAGGGTATTCTTTCTGAGTTTGGTTTTGGTGGCACTACTTCGACTATCCCAGGACCTTACATGCAATTAGGGTTTGCATGCAAATTCTAGGGTTTGCATGCAGCCCAGTCACCATGTGATGCCTCCAGCACCTTACCCACCTTATTCTAGCACCCAGGATCCACTTACTTCAGAGTTTTAGCCCTCCTAGTCAGGAAGGTGCCCATTTCTCACCTACTGCCAGAGAAGGGCGCACTTCTTCACCTACCACTGTAGTTCCACTTCAGTTACACTCAGTTAGCTCTGATTCTCCTTGATTTGAGGCTAGTTTCACTCCCAAATGACTGTTTCACTGTGTTGGACCTCTAGATTGACTAGATGACTTGTTCTGACTTCAGTTAAGCCTCCCATCTGCCCTCCACTGAGTCTCCTTCCCTATATCAGTGCTACACACTTCAGTTACACATGACACACTCAGTTAGACTCAGCTTGACACCTGGATGACTGGTTCTTGTGCATTGATGACCACCACTGATTGATGATGAGGACTCCTAGTTGGAGTGAAGCTATTCCATTCAGTGATTCGAATGACCTTCTTAGTCAATTCGAATTGCTCACTCACATTTTCAGATGATTGTATTGTAATTATCACCCTTGTTGGGATATTGAGTACTGATGCATGTTTTACACAGTTTTACACCATATTTTCTACGTTCATATGTTGTGATTGATTTACTTGTTCATTAGATCTGCTGTGACTAATTTTACAATAACCATAGGTCTTATCCATTTTGATTCTTCAACTGGCTCAATGATCCCTACATCAAGCATCTTGTCAATTTTTGCCTTCACTCTTTCTTTATATCTGGGATTCAGTCTATAAGGTCTTTGCTTTACGGGCTTCGCACTTGGCTTGAGAGGTATCTTCATAACTCCCAATTCACCCAAAATGCCTTTCATTTTGGCAAACTTTGTCAGAAACAGATCCTAATACTCATGCAGAAGGTCTGCAATCTGCACAACTGTTGCATCATCCCAGTAATATCCAATGGATGCGAACTTCGGCTCTTCACTTGTGACAGTGTTCACTTTTCCTGTCTTAACAGGTCCGCTCATATCTGGAATTTTCAATGGAGGTCCCTCTACATCGCGCGCTCCTTCTGAATTAGGTATATTGATATTGCGTGGATCCTCCTCATCGATCTCTTCCTGTTCTTCTTCATTTTCATTGAGGTTATAACATTCAAAGGAATGTTCTATCTGTCTTTCCAATTTTGGTTGTAGGTTCACAAGTACCTTTACATCTTCAAATATATTTTCTTTGATTTCTTCTAATTCCTTGTTTATACTTGGGCATTCTTCTCTAAATATTCTTTCTTTGATAACCTGTAGAGCTTCATTTATGCTTGGAGACTCATCTTTAAAACTAAAAGTTCTTTGGAAGTTCGCAGTTAAGGTAAACCAATCTGTAGTTCCTCTGTGAAGCTCCGTGTCTATATACCAATTCTTTGGAATCTGCTCCTCCAATGTGTGCAAAAATAGATGAACCCATTCTGTCTGTGGTATCTTTATCCATGCTTGTGAACAAGTTTCAATGTGATCCCTCAAATCCATCTGGCCATTATACTTTTCAAATGTCAACACAACTTTCTTTGTGACTTTGATCTACATCATGTGTCTGTACTGTTCGCATGTAGTCAAAGTATGCTTATGCCCAACTGACCATCTGGCAGGTGTCTCACGCAATGCCATATCTAATGCTAGTATGCGATGTTCAACTACAACTAATGCAGTATATTCTTGAATAAATGAATAAACATTAGTCTAACTATCATAAGTGGGGATTGGAATTACCTCGGTTCCACTAGGTTTTTTGGACCCAAAATCTGACAGCCAAAAAGTCAGATTTTCTACATTTTGTGGTTGACTATCTGACAAACTCAGTAATTTTCTAATGTTGGTCTAATTTCAAATTAAAACCAATGGCTCGGACTTTGTCTGTTAGTCGACGCCTCCGACAGTCGGATAACTGATGCCCCTTACAACTGAAAAGGGCTTGGATCTGACATCTTTGGCCGTCGGATCTATCGCATAGTTGTCTGTATTTTTCACTGTGGCGGTCAGAAAATCGACGCTCCTCACAACTAAAAATGGCTTGGATCTGACATCTTTTGCCGTCAGATCTATGGCACAGTCGTCGGTATTTTTCACTGTGGAGGTTGGAAAATCGATGGCTCTCATAACTAAAAATGGCTGAGCACCGATGTCTTTTGACGTCGGAGCTATCGCAAAGTTGTTGGTTTTGTGCCTTATGGAGGTCGAAAAACCGATGCATATCCCACTTGAAAATGACTGATCATCGACTTCGTTGGCCATCGGATCTATGGCGAAGTTGTCGGTTTTCTTTACCATGGTCGTCGGTTATCCAACACCTATGGAAAATTAAAAAAAAAAACAATATTGTTTGGAAGTGTATGTTGCTACAATTCCTCTTTTTCTTTTCTAGTACACTCTCAGAGTATTGAACTTTGTGAAGTCATGTTTAAACGACCATTTCCTTTCATTGTCCAAATTAAGGTCTATTATAGCCTTCCTACTTCATTGCAAATGCCAAGTTGTACCATGCCCGAAGTTGTCCCATGCCTCATTCTTGTTCAAAGCCAAATAAGTTTAAATTATTATTATAAAATCATTTATAAATTATATATGGTTTTAATATAATAATTTAACTTTACCTTTATAATAAAGTTGAAAATATTTTTCCAAATAAGTTTAAATTATTATTATAAAATCATTTATAAATTTTATATGATTTTAATATAATAATTTAACTTTAACTTTATAATAAAGTTGAAAATATTTTCTAATTATTATTATAATCCATTATTTAAAAGGTGGCTTGTTGGGCCCAGGTTGGGATAAAGTTTTGGTAGCACTTTTGGCAAGAAGGAAAAGATGAGATGCAATTTGGCTAAGTATTAAGGATGCTGCAAAGTTGCGCGCAGCATCCAAGTTTTGACCAGACTGCGGAGTTGCGCGCAACATCAAAGTTTTGGCATTGATGCAAAGACCAGTACTGCGCCGAAGCAGTGCTGCGGAGATAGGAGGCCACGTGGAGATAGCAAAGCAGAGTGCTGGGAAAGGATTAGGTACAAGTACCGGTCGGACCAGTAGCAACCAGTTTTGGAAAGATACTCCAGGATTGTTGAGCGGCGGGCATGAGCAAATCAGGAAGGCGGCCATGTGCGAGGATGTTAAGGAAAGCGACATTTGGCATGCTTGGTGGGCGAAACCATTAGAGATAAACGGCTTGCCAGAAACAGCCTATTGGCACGTGTGCGATAGGAAGGCTGATAGTGATAGGATGAGGACGTGGAGATCTGCCACAATCAAGCAGATGCTACCATGAGCCAGCAAGCCGGTTTCAAAAACCGGCGCAGTTTTGGAAACCCTTAGGTTTTGTGGGTTTTAGGTATTTGGCATTGTATAGACATAACCTTCGGGCATGATCTATTTAAGAAGACAATTTTGTATGGGATGAGGCTAGTTGCTAGATGATAGTTGATAGATTGTTTTGTAGCATTGTGAAATCTCTCCGAGCTGACAATATTGTAAAGGCTCTGCAACTGTGTGTGCAGAGACCTAGCTGAGAGAAAGGAGAGTCTGCAGCTGAGTGCCCAGACTAAGAATGGTTTCCCCATCCCTTTTGAAAGAAATATATTACCAACCGTTCTTGTGGACGTAGCTTTCCATCCGAGGAAGTGAACCACGTTAAATCCTGTGTTATGCGATTTTATCTTATGAATGAATGACTGTTTGTATTTTCTGTAGAATGAATGTTTAAATGTTTCCTTGCATGCTGTAGTGAGAGGACTTTGATATGCATTTGCCATCAGGAGAAGTTTGGGGAATGATATGCTAAGTTCCAAGTGAATGGATGAATGGTGTACATTTTTCTTATGTTTAAAGATAGTGAATCAGTTATTTAGTTTAACACTTTCTTAGACACAGTGAAGGAACGCAGCACAGTTGGTTTGCATCTATTGTTTCGGCTCACATTGTAATAATCTAAGTCATTGAACGAATGCTAGAAAGATAATCAGTTAAGTGCCTGAATGAATGGATGAGTGATATTCAGATCAGTACCTTAGCATTTTCAAGATCTTCCAAGTAGAGTAAAGTTACAGTGTTCGTAGTTCAGTAGAATGCTTGTAGCAGTGAAAAGTCCTTAGTGTGGTCCGCGGTGTTTCTATCACCACGCGCTATTTACTCGCAGCATAGATCCTGCTGCGTACCACATCGCTTTTCCCTGCAGCGCACTCCCTCTGTCCTCTGCTACACAACTTGTTCATATAAATAACTCATCATCTAATGTGGAAACCTACTTCCGCAATACCCCATAAGATACACCTCGGGTGAGACCTCAACCTGCTCGCAGGTTGTTGCCGAAAAGGCCAATGCGAAGGGGTTTTGTTGGTCAAAAGGGAGAACCGCAAAAGAACCTGGGTATAATTGGAAACCTCTGGGTCAATTTAAGCCAACAAATGGTTTCGTTGCCGTGCTAGAATCCATGATGAGTTGCAATCACGATTTGTGAGAAAGAATATTAGTTCCCTGAAGGATCTGACAACTAGCATCCTCAAAAGACAGAAATACAAGCTTGGTGGGATAAGACCATAAGAGACTTTAAAAGGAAAGAGAATAGACATCCATGTCTAAGTGACACACAGTGGTCAGATAGATATCTGTTTAACGATATTCATGAGATTTTATGGGCATCATTTCCAAACGAGCTACATTCATGGATATCGCGGCTCACAGAGAAGAAAAATTGTTTTCAAGGAGTTCTTACATAGTGGACTCTTGAGCTCATAGCACAGCTCAAAGCATTAGACAGCCCATTGTCACACGCAATTGATTATTGGGTTGATCATATGCTAGAAGGCTTCGTAACAGAATTTGCTGTAAACACACTCAAATCCTACAGCCAAGCAGAAGCATACTTTTTCGGAGGATTCCAAGGTAAGTTCCTGAACAATCTCAGTCTCTACATTAAGATGCTGTTAGTAGAGAAAGGTGTTTGAAGAATGCGGTAATATTCTTAAGTTTGTCATGGTAAATAGTATATTTAGTGATTCTAACGAAGAAACACATAATCTTAGAAGTGGTAAGAGATATAAATTTAATAAGAATCCTGGAGGCCCTCGACTCTAGATTGATACTGAGATCTCGTGTAACATTGATAATGAAGTCGCACCACCATTCACCCCTGAGAACCCACTGGCTACAGAGACCGCCCCACCCTTATCGCAGAACCCACTCGCTATGCAGCCCGCCCCGCAGAATACTCCGCCCAGTCCATCTCTCTCAATAGTCCCATTTGTATTCACTGCAAAGAACCCTTTACAGTAGCCGCGCAGTAATCTAGGTGCTCCACCACCTAGTAGCACAATGGCAAACACAGATATGAAGTTACCAATATTCAAAGGAACTAGCCTAGAAGAACCTGATCAACATTGGTTCCTTTGCAAAGCCATATGGAGTGTCAGACAAATTCAAGATGACGACGCCAAGAGAGCACAACTCATCACCACATTCAGGGACAGAGCTTTACATTGGTTCATGAAATACTCTACCACACAGCCAAGAACCCTTGCATAAATTAAAGTTGCGCTAATGGCTGAGTTTAAGAAACCTAAATCTGAATCCCAGTGTATAATAGAATTGAAAGAAATAAAGCAGAAACCGACTAAAATGGTTTGGGAGTTTGATCAGAAGTTCAAGACCCTATTGGACCAAGTCAGCTTTGTTATAGCCTTGGAACAACACAAGGAATGGTTTATTGCTATGTTGTTGCCCCATATTAGATTACCGTTGATGCAGCAGAAGGTTGAGTCCCAGGCAGAGGCCTTGGAGATCACAATGAAGCTAGAGGCTTCGCCGATTGGTGAGACTAGTTCTGGGATGTCTCAGATCCAAAACTAGACCACCCTGACACTAAAGCTGCAAAGCATGAAAAATGGAATAGAACAAAGATATGAATCTAGACAGGAGGTCTGGTGTACAAGTTGTAAAGGAGAAGGTCACGACTGCGAGCATTGCCCTCTATTCCGTGACTTTCTTAACAGTGGTGCACCCAACCCATTAAATCAGAATCAGTCCCCATGGTGTGAAATTTGTAGAAGCACAGGACATAGACCTGAAGACTACTACCTCATCCAGAAATATGTGAAAACACCTAAGAATTTATACTGCAATGTGATGCACCTGCAACAATTAATTAATATGAATATGCGAAATAGAAGAAATGACAGAACTCAGAATCACTTTTATATTGATCACAGGCCACTTCGAGGGGGCAACCTCCTATGAGCAAGCTCAATACAAATAACTTCATGGTGCCTTCATAGGTCTCAACACACACTTATATACTAAGTCTAGGTGCCAATACTATGGGTCAAAACCATGGGCCGATACAAACTATGGATCAACAATACTACGGGCGACTTACAAAGCATATGCGCCAACAACAATAACACAAACTATTGATCAACAATTACTATGGGACGACTTACAAAGCATATGCGTCCAACAACAACATACTAACAAAGTAAAGACATGGGTTCCTAACATCCCCTCCCCCTTAAAAAAGGATTTGTCCTCAAAGCTTTAGATGTGGAAATTGCTGTTGAATCTGAAGGAGTGGTTCCCATGCAACATCCTCTGGTTGAATGCCGTGCCACTGAATTAAGACCTTCGTGAGAGAGCAAGAGTGAAGCTGACGCGTGCGCCAATTGAGGATGGCCTTTGGCTCCAAAAGGATGGATCCTTCATTATCCAGTTCGGGTAAAATCGTTTGTCCATTGATGTTGGTGCCAAAAACTTTCTTCAGACAAGAGACATGAAAGACTAGATGAATGCGGGAAGAAGGAGGAAGTTCCAATTTATAAGCAACGGACCCAATCTTCTGAAGAATTCGATATGGCCCATAGAACTTTGGAGCGAGCTTATGACGCCCTTTGAGTTTCAAGGAGGATTGTTTGTACGGCTTGAGACGAAGAAAAACCATATCGCCGACTTGAAAAGTGCGCTCAGAATGGTGCTGATCAACTTGTTGCTTCATGCGATTTCGTGCCATATGAAGATTGTCCCACAAAATGTGAAGAATCTGATCGCAGTTTCGAAGGACCGTGTCAACTTCCTGAACTGGTGAACTGGTGGGGGTGTATGGAAGAAGAGCTGGAGGTGCCTGACCATAGACTGCTTCATATGGGGTCATTTTAGAGGCGGTGTGGTAAGAGGTATTGTACCACCATTCAGCGAGAGGAAGCCACTTTGCCCACTGATGTTGTTGTTCCGAGGTGAAGCAACGAAGATAAGTTTCCAAGCATTTATTGATAATTTCAGTATGACCATATGTTTGTGGGTGTTACCCTTAACTCATCTTCAGTTTGGTGCCAATGTGGCAAAAACGTTCTGTCCAAAAATGACTGGTGAAAGTCGCATCACGATCCAAGACAATGGAAGAAGGGATGCCATGAAGATGAAATATCTGGTCCAGGAAAATTTGAGCAACGGAGGAGGCTGTATAGGGATGGATAAGAGCACAAAAATGACTATATTTGGAGAGGCGATCAACCACAACGAGAATCACTGTCTTCCCACCAGATTTAGGGAGCCCTTCAATGAAATCCATAGAAATATCTGTCCAAATCCATGTAGGTATGGGCAAGGGTTTGAGCAATCCTGGAAGGAGTGTTGTTTCACCCTTATTGCACTGGCAGGTATCACATTCGACCACCATTTGTTGAATTGTCCTTTTCATGCCCTACCAAAAGAAGTTACGCCGTGCTCGTTCATATGTTTTGAGGAACCCAAAGTGCCCTGCGGATGGAGAATCATGGAGTTCATAGAAGACAGCCTATTGAAGATCTGTGCTCTAGGGAAGCACCAGACGACCCTTGTATCGCAAAGAAGCACCATCCCAAGAGTATTGTGGTATAGCAGAAGGGTTGTTGGTCAAGCGTTGGATGATTTGAGATAAGGAAGAGTCATTGACATAACCCTGTTGAACAGATTGCAACCAATTTGGAACAGGCATAGAAATAGCTGAAAGAGAACCTTGGGAATCAAATGTGCGAGAAAGAGCATCTGCCACAATATTGTCTTTACCCTTCTTGTAAGTGATCTCATAGTCATAACCCATGAGTTTGCTAACCCATTTCTGTTGTGCCGGGGAGGAGACACGCTGGTCCAAGAAATATTTCAGACTTTGGTGATCAGTCTTGATGCAGAAATGATTCCCTAATAGGTATGGGCGCCACTTTTGTACTGCATGCAAAATAGCCATCATTTCCTTCTCATAGGTAGAGGCAACTAAATTCTTACCTTAAAGGGATTTGCTAGTGAACGCAATGGGGTGTTCATCTTGAAGGAGAATAGCACCAAGTCCATTGCCGCAAGCATCACTCTCAATAGTGAAGGGCTTGGAAAAATCAGGCATAGCTAGCACAGGTGTAGTACACATAGCTTGTTTTAGTTTGTCAAATGCACACTGAGCAGCAGGTGTCCATGTAAAAGCATCCTTTTTCAATAGAGCAGTTAATGGAGCTGCAATCTTCCCATAATCCTTGACAAACTTGCGGTAGTAGCCAGTCAACCCCAAAAAACCATGAAGGCTCTTGAGTGTCTGAGGGTGTGGCCAATTGTTCATGGCATCGATTTTGGCAGGATCCACGTGAACCCCTTGTGCTAAGATAATGTGCTCGAGATACTCAACTTCCTTCTGTCCAAAAACACATTTAGACTGCTTGGCATGGAGATGATGGTCAGAGAAAAGTTGCATGACAAGATCCAAATGTTGGAGATGTTCATCCCATGTTTTACTGTAGATGAGGATATCATCAAAGAATACCAGAATGAATTTCCGCAAGTAGGGTCGAAATATTTTATCATTAAGGCCTGGAATGTGGAAGGAGCATTAGTGAGGCCAAAGGGCATGACCAAAAACTCATAATGGCCATCATGTGTGCGGAAAGTTGTTTTAGGGATATCATCCTCATGAACTCGAATTTGATGATACCCAGAATGAAGATCTAACTTGGATAAAAAGTGAGCCCCATGAAGCTCATCAAGAAGCTCATCAACAACAGGAATTGGAAACTTATCTTTGATGGTGAGGTGATTAAGTGCTCGAAAGTCAATGCAGAGGCGCCATGACCCATCTTTTTTGCGGACAAGAATAACTAGAGAAGAAAAGGAACTAGTGCTTGGGCGAATAATACCTTGCTTCAATAAGTCCCGAACGAGCATTTCAATCTCCGTTTTTTGGTGAAATGGGTAGCGATAGGGCCTGATGTTAGGAGGAACGCTACTAAGAAGGAGCTGAATACGATGGTATTCTGGCCTGGAAGGTGGCAATCCCACTGGTTCAGCAAAGACACTTGTATATCGATCCAGAATTTGTTGTAGATCCAAAGGTGTAGTGGAGACCGCTGATGGCTGCATCTGAATGGAATGGATCTGAGCGATGACACCATGTGAATTCTTCTTGAGGATTTTTTCCATGCGATGTGAACTGATGATGCTGAGAGAACCTGGTTGTAATCCTGTCAATGTGTGTTTTTGTCCATTGAGGGAAAACTGCATCCAAAGTTCAGCAAAATCCCATAAGATAGGGCCAAGTGTGCGTAGCCATTGAGCGCCCAAAACCACATCACATCCGCCTAAGGGAAAGGAAAACATGTCAGAGCGCAAGGTATAATCTCCCATAGAGATATGCATATTTTGACACTTCCCTTTGCAAGGTAAGGTGCCCCCATTGGCAACCATGACTTCAAAGTTGGAGCAAGGATGGATAAAACAATCAGCTTGTTTGGCGATCCGAGGGTCAATGAAATTATGAGTGCTACCAGAATCAATGAGTATTGTAAGAGGAAGCTTCTTGAAGTAACCTCTGACCCACATTGTTTGGGGGGTGGTGATTCCAGCTAAAGCATGCAGAGATATCTCTGGTTGATCATCCTGAGACGGAGGGTCAATACGAGGTTCTTGAATGTCGACTGGAGCATCCAGTGTTTCTGGATCTTTGTCACCAATTTCAGAGGCAGGTGGAGACTCCACATCCAAGAGATAGAGCTTTTGCTGAACACATCTATGTCCCCGAGTGAATTTCTCATCACAATTATAGCAAAGCCCCTTTTCTCTGTGTGCTTGCATCTCTGTTTCAGACAAACGCTTGATAGGAGTTGGTCCAAGAGCATGCGGTATAGGTGGTCACTGAGAACCCATATTTCGGAAGGGAACAAAAGTAGGCTTGGAGCATTGTTGGGCTGCAATTTTGTCTTCTGCCAACTTAGCCAACCCTAGGGCTTCCATCATTGTGGTGGGATAGAACATTTTGACCTCTGAGCGGATGGCATCCTTTAGACCACTGATAAAACAACTCCGGTAAAAGTCATCAGACAATCCTTCGGTGTGGTTGGCTAGGTTCTCAAATTCGGTTTGATACTCTCTCACAGTGCCAATTTGGCGAAGTTTAGTGAGGGCTCTGGTGAAGTCATCAAAAGCACTAGGACCAAATCGTTGCAAAAGGAGCTGGCAAAAGTCTGACCATTTGGGCTCTGGATGAGCGTTGATGTACCAACGGTACCATTGAAGAGCTTCCTGTTCCAAGTGAAAGGATGCCAGCGGAACTTTGTTGACATCAAAAGTATTATGCAGACTGAAATACTGTTCTGCACGATATATCCATCCAGTTGGATCAGTACCATTGAAGCGCGGAAAATCAAGCTTCAGACCATGGAAATTGCTGGAAGAAGAGAACCCATTGTCTGATGAATACTCGGACTATCGTTTGTTGTTCATAGCTGAATGTTCAAGATGGAGGCCGAGAAATGTTTCATCCAAATCCTGGAGTTTGGCTTGGATGGCTGCAAGTGCTTCTTCCATGGTTTTTGCTCCTGCACGGGTGACAACCATAACCAGGAGTTTTTTTTTTTTTTTTTTTGACTGGGTAGGAAAACAAAAACAAAAACTGCTTCAGTAAGGGAAAATCTGGACTTGGGAAAAAATCTGATGGGTAATTGGGGTTTGACTAGATTTTGGACACTCTCGAAAGGACAAGAAGGCAAAAAGGGGGATTTCAGCAGCGGGGTGATAGAATGAGAAAATTTGGCAGAGAGGGACAAAGAAGTAGAGTTTAGAAAGGAAGTCTGTGGTAAAATTTGAAGGCGATTGGGTGAAATCTGAGGAAGTTATGGCAAACCCTAAAAATAGAAAAATGTGGGATTTCGGGCTTTGGGAAGGGGAATTGGGGATAGGGTCCTCAGGAATGAAATATGTAGAATGGGACGATAGGGGTTCCCCAAAAATTTCAAGGGAAATAGAGTGAAAACAACGCTAGGAATCTGGAACAGCGCCGAATGTATTGAAAACGGCTAGATCTGGAATGGCTTGCAAAATGGAGCTGAAACGGCGTAGTAGTGATCGACAATAGTTCAGCTGAAAGTAGATATGGACCCCAGGTATGTGCGGCTTCCTAACATTTCAGGGGTTTCACTTGGCCACCAATGTTGTCTGACGGCTTGCATATTGGGGCAGTACCCCTCACTCCATGGCTCAAGTAAAACTGATAACCACTTTGCCACAAACGACAGCTCTTGGTTTACCTCACGGGTGGGAACTAGTCAATCAGGTAGGGGTCATTGCCCTTTTTGCTGGCAACTCCTCTTAATGGGCCAGGTACTTCGGGGTTCCTGTGGTACTCCTCCCAATGAGTTTTAGGGCTTATGCCCAAGTACTTCCCACAGTTAAGCGGATAGAGATTATTCCCAAATCCGAACCTGCAATAGATGCGAAAAAAAAATGGCAGAAATTTCACCCAGCAAGCCTAAGAAAGTGCTCTGATACCAGATGTGATGCACCTGCAACAATTAATTAATACGAATATGTGAAATAGCAGAAATGACAGAACTTAGAATCACTTTTATATTGATCACAGGCCACTTCGAGGGGGCAACCTCCTATGAGCAAGCTCAATACAAATAACTTCACGGTGCTTTCAAAGGTCTCAACACACACTTATATACTAAGTCTAGGTGCCAATACTATGGGTCAAAACCATGGGCCACTACAAACTATGTGCCAACAACAATAACACAAACTATTGATCAACAATTACTACGGGACGACTTACAGAGCATATGCATCCAACAACAACATACTAACAAAGTAAAGACATGGGTTCCTAACATGCAATTTTTGTAAATCAGTTGAACATGATGAATCCAATTGCCGGGCATATGAACTAATGAATGAAAGGAAATGAGATATGGACGCAATGAGAGGTGCTGGCATGTACCGCGTATAAAAAGAAAACCAGCCTAAGCAAGATAATACACAATATGACCAAGGAGGATACAGAGGTCGTGGTGGTGGATACCGTGGCAGAGGAAAAAATGCTGGTCCAGCGCAGGGAAGAGGCCGTGGTCAGGTAATTTGCTATAATTGTGGCCAGCCAGGTCATGTATCTAGAGATTGTGTTAACCCATGCACTACATGCACCTATTGTAAATCATTTGAGCATGTTATTGAAGACTGCCCAGTACTAGAGGTTGAAATGTAAAAAAGAAGATGGATGGATGCACCAAATACGAATGTCCAATGGATCAGAGTGGAGAGCAGACTAGTAGATCCAAGCATCAATGTGGTCACGCGTAGTGGTGCTGAGACAGGCCACTATAGAGGAGCAGAAGCTTTCACGTCAGGGACGCCTGACACAAGCCAGAGCCCCCTTGAAACAATATGGATAAGGAAAGCCCCAGGAAAAATGCCTCCTCTTGACTTACAGAAGAACAAGGAGATCTTCATTGACGCACGGGACACCTTTAGAGAACCAACACCTAAGTCCAGAGGATCCCACTGCGTAGTGAGATATCGCAGGTCAAAGACATACCCACTACCTATGACAAAACAAGCACCATGATGGATGTCAGCACTTTCGTTGTGCAGTTCTTGCGAAGCTACATGAAGTTGCTAAAAAGTGAGAATGCCATAGTAGAGCTGCAGAAGCTCATAAGCCAATATGAGCCGCACAATGGAATAGACACTATTAATAGCGCAATACATCACATAAGGAAGCATAAAAGAATAGGCCAAGAAATGAGGCTTACCGCGCAGATTGGAGATTTTGAAATGGATGAAGTCATCCTTGATTTGGGATCAAAAGTGAATGTCTTGACTAAGCAGACATGGCAGCAGATGGGTCGACCAAAGTTGTCATGGTCACCTATCCAATTGAGAATGGCTAACGAAGAGAAGGTCATACCTTCTGGCCATTTAACTAATATAGTAGTTGACATCGACGAAGTACAGAGTCATGCAGACTTTGAAGTTATTGAAATTGTGGATGATAGTCATCCTTTTCCTGCGCTGTTAGGAATTGACTGGGCTATGGATAACCTGGCTATTATAAACTTGAAGACAAAGAAGATGATCTTTGAAGGAAAGCATCTTAGGGTCATCGCACCATTAGATCCTAAAGATTGTGACAGATACAGCGAGCTGATTCAGGAGGAATCCAAGGCTCAAGATTGAGACCGACTATACCAGCTGACTGCGAACAAGGAAGACTACATTAATCCTACTGCGGACGGTACACTCAGCTGGAGATGCGACAGTTCTTGTATCTCTGACTCGGATGCAGGACTGGGAAATTGGAAAATCCGCATGCATGAAGTATCAACAAGAAGATGCACGCAGGTTACGAAATCACTGCGCTGGATCAGGAAGGAGGTGAGTCCTATTCCCATAGATAATGGTTTTGCTAATGTTTATACTTTTATCAAGGAATATACTGTAGCTATCCCAGATGAGCACAGGTTACTAGCACTAGATATGGCACTGTGCGACACACCTTCCAGATGGTGGAATGCACATAAGAAGACATTGACCACTTGGGATTAATGCAGAACTAACATGTAGATCCGGTTCGCTGAAAGGGTTACTTTACCCTTTGAAAAGTATAATGGACAGACAGACCCTAGCCAGCATATTGAAGTCTGTTCAAAGGCATGGGTGAAAAGACCACCTACAGAATGGGTACATTTATTTGTACATACATTGGATGCGGATATCCCTGATAAATGGTACCTAGATCTAGAGTTGTGCATTGAAATCACTGATTGGGAGCTGCTCACTGCGAACTTCCAGAAGGACTTCAGTTTTGAAGATGAGAACCCATTAATCTATGACGCATTACAGCTAATTAAGAAGCGCATATTCCAGGATGGTTGTCCTCATAAAAACATGACATTGCAGGAATTTTTTGGGACAGATTGCGTTCCGTGCACTTACAGTCAGAATGGAAGGAACATGAAGAGCACTTTATCGAGTGTTACAACTTAGCTGAAGATACCAATGATACAAATGAGGATGACAAAGAGGACCCACGCAACATAGATATACCAGAATCAGAAGGCGCGCGCGATGTAGAAGGACCGCCATTTGAAATCCCAGATATGATTGGACCAGTAAAGACACATAAGGTGAATATTGGTACAGACAAAGAGTCGAAGTTCATAGCAATAGGAGACTATTGAGATGATCAGACTGTTGTAGAGATCGTAGACACCTTACATGAATATCAAGAACTATTTCCAACAAAATTTACAGAAATGAAAGGAATTCTGGGAGACCTAGGAGTCATGAAAATACCTTTAAAGCCAGGTGCAAAGCCTGTGAAGCAGAGACCGTACAGATTAAACCCGTGATACACATAAAGAGTCCGCGTAGAGCTGGATAAGATGCTAGAGGCAGGAATCATTGAACCTGTCAAAGAATCAGAATGGATTAGTCCCATGGTCATTCAAGACAAGAAAACAAAAGGTGAGATCAAGATTTGTGTGGATCTCAGAAAACTGAATGATGCTTCCATGCACAATCCATTTCCTACGTCGTTCACAGACGAAGTTCTTGATAACATTGGAGGGAATGAGGCATATTCTTTTACTGATGGTTTCTCTGGATATCATCAGATTAGGATTGATCCTGTAGACAGGCATAAGATGACTTTTGCTATAGAATGTGGGTCGTTCCAGTACACAGTAATGCCTTTTGGTTTGAAGAACGCACTTGCCATATTTTCCAGAGTGGTCGTCACAGCATTTAAAGAGATTATGCATAAGTTTCTCGAAGCCTATTTTGATGATTGGACTTTGTTTGGTCTATTGAAGAACCATTGTGCGAACCTCAGAATGATGCTGGAGAAGTGTCGACAACATCAGATTTCTTTAAATCTAAAGAAGTGTATTTTTTGTGTCGCTTATGGCATTCTACTTGGGCACATTATTTGTAAGCAAGGATTGATAGTGGATCCCGCGAAGATTGCAGTCAATGCAAACTTACCAACACCAACTTCAGTCAAGATGTTGCGTTCTACCTTAGGCCATACCAAATACTACAGGAAATTTATAAAGGGTTATGCGTAGATAACCACAGCAATGGAGAAGCTGCTGAACAAGGACTCACCGTTCATTTGGAACATGGAATGTGAATAGGGTTTTGATACACTAAAAGAAAAGATGGTGACTGCACCGATTCTAGTCTTTCTAGACTGGATGAAGCCATTCCATGTCCATGTTGACGCATCATGTATTGCCCTAGGAATTGTGTTAGCTTAGCCAGGAGAGGGAGGTATTCACCACCCCATTGCATTTTCTAGTAGGAAGCTATCAACAATAGAGAAGAACTATACTACCACTGAGAGTGAAGGCCTTGCGATGGTATATGCCCTACAGAAATTTAGACACTACTTCTGGGATCGCACTTCCTTATGTTTACTGACCATTCTGCATTGAAATACCTGGTCAATAGGCCAGTGTTAGGGGGACGCATATGTAGATGGCTATTGCTGTTCCAGGAATATGACTTTGAGATTATTGTCAAGCCAGGTAGACTGAACTTGGGACCTGATCATCTGTCAAGGATTGAGTAAGGAGAGGAGCCGACAAACATCGAAGACAGTCTGTCTGATGCGCAGCTATTTTCCATATAGGTTGTCGATGATTATTACAAGGATATTATTGATTTTCTGACAACAGGGCTGGCACCGCAACAACTATCTCTCCAGTAGAAGAAGTAGTTAGTGGTGCGCACCACGGACTTCACTATAATTGCAGGTCAGTTATACAAACTTGGACCGGATGAAGTCCTGCGCAGGTGCATACTCGATCATGAGAAACCAGTTATTCTAGCAGACGCGCATTCGGGGATCGCGGGAGGTCACTACGCAGGAAGGGCTACTTCACAGAAGATATTGTGCACAGGGCTATGGTGGCCTACGATCCACAAAGATTCCAAAGAACACTGCAGGAACTATGATGTCTGCCAGCGAATAGGAAAACCTTCACGAAGAGATGAGATGCCATTAAATCCACAGTTAACACTGTAGCCATTTGAAAAATGGGCAATTGATTTTGTGGGTCCTATAAACCCACAGGGAAAAAGAACAGGTGCAAGATATACTATCACTGCTACTGATTACCTCACCAGGTGGGTGGAAGCAAAACCAGTCAAGGACTACAACGCAAGTACTGCTGCGTAGTTTATTTTTGAAGAAATACTGACAAGATTTGGCTGTCCGAAGATTTTGATGAGTGACCAAGGTACTCACTTTTTGAACAAGACTATTGTGGCACTTACAGAGGAATTCCACATTCTTCATCAGTGCAGTACTCCATATCATCCATAAGCGAATGGCACTGTTGAGGCTTTCAATAAAATATTGGAGAATGTAGTCACCAAGGTATGCAATGTAAATAGAGATGATTGGGATCTGCGCGTCTCATCTTTGTTATGGGCATACAGGACCACATGTAAGAAATTGACAGGACAAACACCTTTTCAATTGGCTTATGGGAAAGAGGCTATAATGCCTATGGAATATATTGTCCCTAGTTTGAGGATCGCTGCATTTACAGGGATGGCAGACTGCGAAGCTCTAGAAGAAAGATTGCTACACTTACTAGGCTTGGAAGAAGATCGCTTCATCGCTGGCTTCCACCAACAAATTTAGAAGGACCGCGAGAAATCATGGCATAATCACCATATAAAGAACAAGTGTTTCAAGTAGGTGACCTAGTCCTCCTGTATGATAGCAAATTCATGAAATTTTCTGGTAAATTTAAGATGCATAGGCTTGGCCCATATAGTGTGATACATGTTACTAACACTGGTGCAGTCCAGTTAGCCAATTTAGCTGGTAATACCTTTCCAAATTTGATAAATGGAAGCAGGCTAAAGCTATACCATGATAGCACTGCTTCACAGAACCTTGAGTAACAAACAGAGGAAGAAAGTTCTAAGTGTCAAGTACAGTTGAAATTGGACACTAGAATTGTAAAGGAGTCTGTACACATATGATAAAAGGAACAAGGTATGATAAGAAGAATGATGTATGCACCGCGCAACACTGTTGAAGCTGTGCATAAAAAAAAATTAAAAAAAAATGAAAATCAAATGCTGAAGCCGCGCGGTTGAAAATTTTTGGCACTGCTAAGTAGCCACGCAGTATTGCAGAGGGATTGCCACGCAGTTCGGCGCAACATTCAGAGAAAAATAGCCATTGCATGGCTTTTCAGAAAACTAGGCATTATGTGACCGTTGCAACGAATCACTCGAGCATTTAAAGGATAGATAACCGTTTTGAGCACACTGACGACAAAAAAGACCAAAGGATCCACTCAAATTGGCCAACGGACACTACATTAAATGCTCATGTATCCATTGGAAGGTGTAGTGAGGACCTCATTACGCCTATAAATTGAACCGCTTCAAGACTCGCGAGCGTTACTCAGTACTTAGAATTTTTCTGCAATCACGCCCTGAAGCTAATGTCTCTCTCCCATCTGATTATCACAGCCCTTAGATAACCTTTGAATGCCCGAACTGTCCTATAGAGAAGAAGATCTTACACTCCAAGAAGCAATCGGAGTCTTTCAGTATGGGGGGATTGCAGAGTTAATGAAAACCCATACCAAGAAGCTTGCAGTCGAGCTATATCAAGCAGTCAGGAGATCACCTCGCCATACTCCAATCATGCAAGACAAAGGGAAAGATAAAGGGAAAGACCTAACAACACCACGAAGCAAGATTCTAAAGATAGGCCAAACGGTGCAAAGCTCGCCGGTTTTTCAGAAGGAACCCCTGAAGTTGACACCCAAATATATATCACCATGGGCGTTGGACACCCTAGTCTTTAAATTGGTCAAGAATGCCAAATATGAAATCCCATTGTCGCCGATCTCCAAGCATGTAGACATTTCCAACAACCTTCTTGGAAAAATTTTGGACTGTAAGTCGGAAGATTTTGACCTCTTAGGTGTACAAAAGGAAGAACCCCATGCACCTAAGTACTCATAGTTCCAGCCTGGCTAGTACATGTGCTAGAAGAAAGATGCCAGGGGCTCATTTAACTTCGTTGCCGAAAGCTGGCTGACACAAATAGTTCAGTCAGGATTGTTGAATCTCCTTCACTTGGCACATTTTGATCGCTCACCGGAATTCAATGCCATGGTTCGCACGCTGATGGCACAAATTCACCAAGGATACCTATGGCTAGACAAAAATATTGACGTCAACATTGCCTTGATCCACCGTATAACAGGTCTCAGCAAGTGTGGCAAGGATCCGAAGCAGTTCTTCCAAGGGAAGAGCAAGGAAAAAGAGGTTGTCAAAAAAATGAAGAAAATCCATGCTTTGGTAAAGGGGAAAAGAGGTTTTCCCACAAAAGAAATAGAGGACAGAATGAAAAAATTTGTCACACAGTTACTCACAGGGAAAGTCCTCAGAACGACTAGGCCTCCGAAGGTGCCTGCGGGCATAGTATTACTTGGTGCCGCAGCGGCTGAAGGCATCGAGTTCAATTGGTGTCAAGATATTTTGAATGAGTTCTTGGATAAACTCAATGATATGCAGGTAAATGGTGGACAGTTCCACTTCACATGGCTGATCATCCTCATCGCCTTTTGCGGATGGAAGGAGCCAAGAGATTATGTGGGAGTCAATATAGAAACTAATGATCCCAGAGGATTTTGGTATGCCAACCTCTTGGAAAATATCAACGCAGAGCGACAGCTGAGGTTTTCTATCAATATTACACTCAGTTGCGTGATGCGATTACCCATACACCCCACATCACAAAGCAGGTAATGTAGAAGTACATTCGCGTGCTTGATTTTGGCGTAGACATGCGATGTATCTTCATTGCACCCAAAGCAAAAATGAAGAACCCAGAATGGTTCCTAGGTAACTATCATATGTATGAGGATGACATTGAAGCCCTCATGAAAGACTGGCCGGTCAAGTTCCGTGTTGAATTCATGGATGTTGAGACAGACTTGGAAGAAGATGAGCCAATCCCTCCAACATGCCCGATTGTTGAAGAAATAGGAAAGCAGAAAGATCCTGAAACTTCGCAGAAGCCGAAGGCGCGGAAGAAGGTGAAGGCCATGAAGGCTCAAAATGACGCAGTCCTGAATGAAGATGACTACGAGATGATAGCAGAAATAGTCTCAGAATAGATGAAGGAGCTCATGGCGGATAAATATAAAAAGCATAAGGTCATCCAGGATGACCTGCAGAGGATACGTCTTGCAATGCAAGGCCTTATGAAGAAAATAGACGATGTCCAGAAGAGCATAACCTTACCGCGAGAAGCAGGAGCTGAAGGGAGGTCGGCAGGAACCTCGCAGCAAACGCCATCATAGCTAGCCATAACACTATCGTCGAAGACGAGGATTGTCCATGTGGACCCGTTGGCAATTGCATTGCCAATGGCAGAACAAGTCACGTTGGACACAAAGGGTGTCAAGCGGGTAGAGCTCGACTTGGAAAAAATCCCCTTACCAGGCTTGCACTTCATCCACATGCAGATCGTCGAGGAGATGCATGACCGAATGGTGGAGTCGATGAAGTCACAAGCAGAGCTGCAAGCAGCAAACAAGCAAATCCAGCTGCACGCAGAAATGCAACTATGGAACAAACTGGACCGCCGACAAAATTTGGAGACTACCATATCCAATGTTGCATAGGATATTGAAGGTATAGAAATCCAAGATGATCCTGCGGACACAGTTCTGAGGATCGGGGACAAGGTAAGATCTTTGAAGATAGAAATGCAGGATAAGGACATCCTCCATAAGGCCGATCTTACCGCCCTGAGGGAAAAGCTGAACACCTAGATGCCATTAACTAGAGCAGCAGTTAAGGGAGCATTCCATAACTGTTGCATCGCAGAGCATCACCAGTGAAATGGCTAAGTGCCAAGATCTCCTGGATAAAGTGACAAAGGTATTCACTACCCTTGAAGAAGATCAAGGGCTACAGTAGGTAAAGACCGCGGTAAAAGAAAAGCAGACCACGCTGGAGAAGTTGGACGCAGAGGTCAAGGCTCTGCCACCCAGAGACAGGTTGCCGAGGTATAAGGAAATATCCGGCTTAAAGAAAGAAGTGCAGGAATTATGAGAAAAGGATACTGAAATGGATAATCAGTCGCAGCAGCTACTGGAGGATGCCACAGTGGTGTCACAGTAGATCGAAGAGAAGCTCAAGGAACTGCACGACAACCAGGAGAAAGTACAGGGATAGATCGGACAAGAAATTACTCCATCAATACTTGAGGCAATACAACAAGTGGAGCAGGATGCCAAGGAAGCGGTAGCACAGTTGTCTGGTACCTATGAAGAGTTCGCGGCCAAGTTAGTTCAACCAGTCATGGAGCAGAGTGAAACAACTGAAGCAACAAGTGGCTCGGGGATGAGCCACATATAAGTGTTAGGGGCATGTTGGGCCAAGGTTGGGATAAATTTTTGGTAACACTTTTGGCAAGAAGGAAAAGATGAGATGCAATTTTGGCTAAGTATTAAGGATGCTGCGAAGTTGCGCGCAGCATCAAAGTTTTGACCAGACTGTGGAGTTGTGCGCAGCATCGAAGTTTTGGCATTGATGCGAAGACTAGTATTGTTCCGAAGCAGTGCTGCGGAGATAGGAGGTCATGTGGAACCAGCAAAGCGGAGTGTTGGGCAAGGATCAGGTGCAAGTACCAGTCAGACTGGTAGTAACCAATTTTGGAAAGATACTCCAGGATTGCCGAGCGGCGGGCATGAGCAAATCAGGAAGGTGGCCATGCACGAGGATGTTAAGGAAAGCAACGTTTGGCATGCTTGGTGGGAGAAACCGTTAGAGATAAATGGCTTGCCAGAAGCAGCCTGTTGGCACGCGTGCGATAGGAAGTTTGATAGCGACAAGATGAGGAAGTGTAGATCTGCCACAATCAAGCAGACGCTACCAGGAGCTGGCAAGCCGGTTTGGGAAACCGACGCAGTTTTGGAAACCCTTAGTGTTTATGGGTTTTAGGTATTTGGCATTGTACAGACATGACCTTCGGGCATGCTCTATTTAAGAAGACAATTTTGTATGGGATGAGGCTAGTTGCTAGATGATAGTTGATAGATTGTTTTGTAGCATTGTGAAATCTCTCCGAGCTAGAATATTGTAAAGGCTCTGCAGCTGTGTGCACAGAGACCTAGCTGAGAGAAAGGAGAGTCTACAGCTGAGTGTGTAGACTAAGAACGGTTGCCCCATCCCTTTTGAAAGAAATATATTACCAACCGTTCTTGTGGATGTAGCTTTCCATCCGGGGAAGTGAACCATGTTAAATCCTGTGTTATGCGATTTTATCTTATGAATGAATGACTGTTTGTATTTTCTGTAGAATGAATGTTTAAATGTTTCCTTGCATGCTATAGTGAGAGGACTTTGATATGCATTTGCCATCAGGAGAAGTTTGGGGAATGATATGCTAAGTTCCAAGTGAATGGATGAATGGTGAACATTTTGCTTATGTTTAAAGATAGTGAATTAGTCATTTAGTTTAACACTTTCTTAGACACAGTGAAGGAACGCAGCACGGTTGGTTTGCATCTATTGTTTCGGCTCACATTGTAATAATCTAAGTCATTGAACGAATGCTAGAAAGATAATTAGTTAAGTGCCTGAATGAATGGATGAGTGATATTCAGATCAGTACCTTAGTGTTTTCAAGATCTTCCAAGTAGAGTAAAGTTATAGTGTTCACAGTTCAGTAGAAGGCTCGCAGCAGTGTAAAGTCCTTAGTGTGGTCTGCGGTGTTGTCATCACCGTTCAGTATTTACTCATAGCATAGATCCTGCTGCGTACCACATCGCTTTGCCCCGCAGTGCACTCCCTCTGTCCTACACTGCGTAGCTTGTTCATATAAACAACTCATCATCTACTGTGGAAACCTGATTCCGCAGTACCCCATAAGATACACCTAGGGTGAGACCTTGACCTGCTCGCAGGTTGTTGCCAAAAGGGCCGGTGCGAAGGGGTTTTGTTGGTCAAAAGGGAGAATCGCAAAAGAACCTATGTCTAATTGGATCAAAAGGGAGAACCGCAAAAGAACCTGGGTCTAATTGGAAACCTCTGGGTCAGTTTAAGCCAACATGGCTTTTATTATCAAACTTGAAACAACAACTCTAAGTGTTCACTCCAAGCTAAAACCATACTTAGCATTATTTAATATTCAAGCTATCAAGTCAAGTAAAGGTGTAGAAGAATTGATTGTAGCAAAATACAATAAGGAAAAGATTGGGGGTAAAGGTCGAGCTTGTACAAGAAACTCAATAAACAATGGAAAAGTTGTAATGGATATATGTTGCCGTAGTGAGTGGTGTTGTTGTAGAAGATGACACTATAGAAGAGAGTGGTGTTACAATGGTGGAGTTGTAAGGAGATGATATTTAATTAGATGTAGTAGTGGAATATGCAAATGTGAACATATTATTCCCATAATGTGTAGTGTGTTGATATCATTTCAGATGAATTTGAAAGTGCAACAAAAGAAAATAGAGTGTATAAAAGGAAGGATTCCTGCAAACACAAACCACTATGTTACGTGAACTTCTTTAAGGGCTTTGTTACATTTGCTTCTAAAATCTTTCATCGCTTTGTTACAAGAACATTTTTGACCTAAAAGTACACTTGATAGGTTTGGATGGAACATATTTTCGTGGAAATCCTCTTTATGTTCATTCTCGAGTGAATCGATATTAACAATTCCGATTATCAAAAGGGGATACATAACGTTAAAAAAGGAAAATAAATAAAACACATAAAGGGATACGTAAAGTTGAGAAAGGAAAATAAATAAAATCTATAATTTGCATCGAAACAATAACCGGGTACTAATTAAACTGAGGAGATTCGAACCTGCAACCGATTTGAAGGCTACCAACTTCAATCCTGACCTTTTCAATTAATTCCCATCGCCATTTAGTCTCATACAAAGTCCCACAACCATTTCTCTCAACACCCAGTACTCTTCATTCATTCTGCATGCACTTCACTATGCAACGGTCTCAGATTCACTGCGATTTTCCTGAATTAGTGTCTCAATTCAATATGACCCGTGCCCATCGTCTAAGGAGTGTTGCCAATGGTCTTGAGTTTCAGCCTGGAAACGGTGACGATTCATGGTATTATGTTTCCCTTCAGTTGCAATATGGAAAACTCATAGTCCACTGCGAAGGTTTGTTTGACAAATGTGACTATTTAGGTCATGCTGAATCGAGAAACCAAAACCATCACATTTGTCAAACAAACCTTCGTATGAGAGCTTTGAGTTTGTCATATTGCAGCCAAAGGGAAACATAATACCATGAATCGTCATTGTTGCCAGGATGAAACTCTAGACCGCTGGCAACACTCTTCGAACGGCAGGCGTGGGTCATTTTGAATGGAGAAACTAATTTAGGGAAAGCACAGAGGGGATTTGAGACTATTGCATAGTGAAATGCATGCATAATGAATCAAGCAAGGTGGTATCCTATCATCTCCCACTATGAAATGCATGCAGAATGAATCAAGCTACTTGAAGGTGGTCTCCCATTGTCAGTTGCACTTCAAGCTTAAAGGTGTTAGCCTTGGGACTAGACATAGGTCGCAGGTTCGAATATCCTCAGTTAAGTTGCAGCCATAAAAAATGATGAACATTGACAATAGGAAACATGTTTCTAATTGTTGTTGGTGTATGCTAGAATAGTTGCAAATATCATGCTTCAGAAGCCAGGCTTCAATGGTAAATAAACCATTTTGGAATGGTGCAATGTGAGGTTAAGGATATTGATTCAAATGAAATTAAAGAGAAGGTTAAGGATATTGATTCTAGTGCATCATTTACTTAGCCTTTGAAGTTGTGGAAACCCGAAATTGGTTATGATGAGCAACCAAACATCACAACAAGCTTCAAGAAATTGTCAAAATTTAGATGACACGATAGTGGGTTGTAGAAAGCCAACATCGTAGCCATTTATTGAGCTCCTCTCTGTTTCGAGAATAATTTAGTATTCTCTACTGAACAGGGCCCACCATGTGAAGGTGGAAGCTCTTATGGACCCTTCCCCCCCTCACACCACTCTCAATTCCCCATACCCAATGCATGTACTTGAAAAAAAAAATACGTGCAAATTCATCCATATTTCATCATGAACTTTCATCTACCATTCATTCAATAAAGCCTAACATTCATTAAACCATTGTTTCATTCAGTCAACACATTCATACAATAAAAGATAACATTCAATAAAACATTCATTCATTCATTCAGTCAACACATTCATTCAATAAAAACTGACATTCAATAAAGGTAACAATTTGCTACACTGAATCATTAAACCATTAAACCATTCATTAAGCCATTCATTCATTCATTAGGCCAAAAATCATGGATGATATATTGTTATAAAAAATAATTAGATGAGTACATTTTTTGAGTCACCTCTTTTTACTGCATTGTTTCTTCTCTTCATAAATGGTAAATAATCTCTAAGAGGAGCATCTACCCTTGGAATTTCTGTTCCAGTTCTCGGTTCTTCATCAGGCGCTTGTGGTGATGTCTGCGGCAAGGGGTTCGGATTTGTTGCAACAATGTGAAAATGTTACATCGTTGTATTTTGATATTGTAATGACAAGTATTTCATTTAAAAAAAGCATTACAACATTGTTTTTTTACCTAGTGTGGCCACATCATGTAGTTCATGTTCTTGTCTAGGCTCAACCTGTACAGTTTCACCCTCTACATGCTCTGTAGTTGAAATATGGTGAACTACAATTAATGTTCACCATTTGCAATGCTATACATAAAATTTTAGCATATGAACAAATTCATTACCAGGATAAGAAGCATGATCTTCATTTTGTTGTTCTCCCTCCTCGACATTAGGGGGATCATTTCTTTCCTGCTCAAAATAGCGTCAATATTTTTTTTCAAGTATTTATAATGAATAGATTGCATAAGCGGTTAATATTCAATAAAGTATATAGATTCTATTTACCTGTGCACCGAATGGATTGGTACCAAAAGACTTTGTTTGGCCAGGCAAGCTTTTTCGTCGTTCAACAACAGCTCCAAAGCCTTCCTTGAAGCCAAGCTTCATGTCTTCCTCAGTGGGTTGTTCATTGAATCGTTCAGCCTGCATATTTGCATAATGTCGTTAATTAACATTTTCCGGTGCAATTAAATGAAAAAAAAATTGCAATTTATTATTTGCATGTATTATTGGTTTTTCGAAACGTACAAATCGAGCTGCAAAATTGGAATAACCACCAGGCCCAAGCTTGTGTTGACCTATTTTTTCAACTCTTGCCTTTGTGGCCTTTGATGTGTCTGGTAGCCTATGCAAGTGTTGAAATACGTTAGATATTCCAAGTTCGATATAGAAATATTCAATAATAATAAGGTTTTGAATTACATTGTGGAAAGTATTGCATACCTCCCTGTGCTTGGTGTTATCTTTCCTTCTCTTCTCTGAGCCCTCTCCCTTCCTTCATCCACTAGAGCTCTCCACTCCATTGGTGAAATGATTGGAGGGTGCTCATACTTAGGGTTTTTTTCAAGGTGTGTCCTATATTGGTCTCGGACAACCTTCACATGTTGACAAGCCTTTTTCATGACCTCGACTTTATTAAAGGTTTTGTCGCCGAACAGGCCAACCAATCGATGCATGAGTTCATCTTTTAAACATTTCCATTGTTTATCCCACCTTTCTCAGATGGTGGGCCCGAAGATCTCCAAGCACGCGTCATTCATTTGTTTATAGAAAACGTCATTTCTTACGAAACGATCATGCCATGATCATAATTAGTTGAAAGAAAACGTTTTATCGGTATATTACAATGAGGTTATAAACAGTAACTTGATCAACGTATATTAATTACCTGGGACCTTATTGATATTTATTGGGACGATATTGGCGTCGACCACAAATGTTACCTCCATTGTTCATGTGCCAGTGACATGGGAAGATCCTAGAAATGCAACTAGGTCGATATCAATATTACCAAGATTCTCGTTGTCGACCTCTTCCGGTGGACGATCCGGTGTGTGTTGGTCACCAGCGGTCAGTGCGCTCACAGTTGGGGTCCGTGGTGTGTCAGCACGTGTTTCTAACTGTTCATTCGACAAAAATGGTGAAGGAGTCGATGTAGTATGTGGAGTCATTTTATCATGATGCCATGTCTCTCCATGAGCCTCGCTGTGGCCAACATCTCCTCCACCACTATTGTGTGTTTTCCGATAATTCTGTAAATACAAACCACGTCTTACATGTTTAGTACTATCATATAAAAGAGAAAATTATAAAGTTATAAATGAATTATTTTATGAATCAAGATTCCTCAACTTACTTCCAAGGATTTAGATTTTCGTTCCAACAATTCAATCCTTGCCAGGTTCTCACTTGTCTGCGGAAAATTGATAAGCAGAGAAATGAGTTCCGCAGTATATTTTTCCAACAATTTGTCTATCATCGTAAACCGGTTTGTGGCTTCACCAGTTTGTCTATCATCTTTAAGGATCTCAGCCACTTCAGGATCTACTAGACATTCTTCTGATGCTGTTTCATACAACGATTCATCGGGCTGCAACAAAAAAATATAAAAGACTATTGAGTTATATCATGATAGATTCCTAAAATTATATGAACAATTCCAATGGATTATACCTGCAACATAGAGGATCGTGATCCACTCCTCGAATCGATGCTCATAGGTGAATTGCCTCAATCTGCTAATAACTGGGAGTTGCCCCTTACAGAAACCTAAATAAAAAACATAGTGAAAGTCACGTAAACATAGTGAAAGCCAACTATTTTTTCTTATTATATTTGCACTATTACAAAGATGTATACCTGATCCCTCAAGGAATATGTACTCCTTCAACCATCTGCTGGTGGTGCTTTATCCCAATCACTAGCCTGCGAAGTAAATGTGAAAATTTAAACGAAACAAACTAACGAAAAAATCCTTAATATGTTAAATTCATTAATAAAAGGATGGGTAAATTGTTATATGTACCACTCCCATAGTAACCTTTTTTGTATCTACTTGGTTCAAATTGTAATTAATAAGCAAGTCTTCCCCTGCAGATATTGATTTAATGGCAACTGCAAAAACATGGTTTCCTTCACGCCCCTCAAATTCGCAGTTTGGTTGCTTAATTGTAGACCTTGGTTGTGTACTATTTATAAGCCCCACAATATTTCCTGTGGCCTTTGGCCTTCCGTCCATGTGCAACGTTGCTCCTTTATTTTGATTTTTGTCTTTCAACTGTAAATAGTTTGTTGAAAATCCATAGCTATGCATACTTTTTGTAAATTGCACCAGGCCCATCCAATCTTTGTAGCTGTAACAGGGTCCAACATACTCCATCAATTTTGTACATGTGTTGTAAGAGACCCTTATGCCATCCATGCTGAACAACCCGAAACCATGTATTGACGACGGTGCTATTCGATATATCCTATCATTCACACAAAAATCTGTGTTCGGTTGAGGAAGATCCTTGGGTACCCATTGTTTCACTAAATGTTTGTACCTCAAGGGCACCTCGAGGTCATCTTTTGTCTCATCACCATAGGAACATGACCCCCCTTGACCGTGAAAAAATTCATTTCGTTTCTGGAATTTTCTTCTGGTCTTTTGACATCTAGTTGAATATACAACTCTTCTAGACCTACTGGATGTCTCACCTTCCTCTAGCCTTCCTAAACTCCCCTCACTCGAGGAAGACAGATCTGACAAATGCCTGTTTGGTTCTACCTGCAACATGGGAAAAAAGTTTAGATATAACTACAAGGCATAGCACCTCTTAAAAGGTGACATGTCGCACCTTTTATAATGTTACTTTATCCTCATTCCCTTTCTCAACATGTAAGCATTCAAGTGATGAGGAAGACGATCACTTTATCTTTCTTATGATTACAAATTCACGCAATTATGAGCTTTCTTTTATTGCTCCTTTGGGTTTTGACTCCCATATCAAACCATCCAATTATCAGATGTGTTGTCATTTCCCTAAAGTCTCTCTCATCCCAACAGTTTGGGTTCATCAACTCAGTAATTGAAGTCCAGTCACATTTAGTAAGATAGTTATATTCAACAATAATAATATAAAATAAAAATCACTAACCATTATGGAAAACGTCTAAAAGTTTTTAAGACTTTCAAAAGTAAGATCTTTTAAGTGGTTAATAAGTGTTCACGAATCTTCAAAAACAATATTTTATACAATGTTGTGGAACTTGTATAATCTTATTCAAGCATGGTCTTCTTAGATGACTGAAAGTAATTGAATCAAGCAAAAACGGAACCGTAAACATGTAAGTTGTTTTGAAAAATGGTAGCTTTCAGTCATACTCCCAACTAATGCTACCTTTTGACAATTACTTGTAATATTGACTTAGGGTGTTTAATACATAACATAGATTTTCAATCATATTAACAGAGAGAAAAGTAGGGCTTTCTTTATATTATCATGACATAGTTACAAAGACTTTCTTTTCAATCTTTTTGACAATTTGAATGGACAAGCCCCACTTATAGCCAAATACTTTTGAGATATTTACAACTCATTGTAGTATGGGGGACCATACAATTCCTGAAAGATGTTGGATTCAACAACCCATGCCTTTGAATAAACAGTCCTCAAGACCACATGTCTATTCTGATGCATGTGGACGTCTATGTGGGTTTTGACAAGCCACTCATTTTTAACTTAGTACCGAAGGATTTGAGCTTCAGTAAGATTTGTATGCAAAATATCTTTGACCCATTCGAGAGATTCTCTAACTTCCCATTTTAGATTATAAATAGAACCTGGATCTAATGATGTCAGGATGATGCCGAATGACCGCCACCAGTCTCTAGTCCAATCAGGGACGAACCATGCAGGATCCTCATGGATATGTGTCATTTGAGGTCCAAACTTTAGCATGGTATAATATGTTCTATCTTTATTTTCTTTTCTCAAGAATTTCCACCATAATTTTTTATATTTTTCATAAGTGTGTGTAGTACTTGGAAACCGGAGACTAGCATCTTGATGTGGCCATGCTTCCAAAGAATGTATCTGGTTAATATAGTAGTATTGTTGTTCTAGTCGTAGCCCGGGGTGAGGTGTAGAGCCCTCCGTCGAGATTAGATTAAGATCATGGTATAGGTGAGTTAACCAATTGCTTGCATCAGCTGCTTTTCTCAAGGAGTTGTTGTAAATCATCTCTGGTACATCAATACTAGATCCCATAGGCATTCTTCTGAATTTTGGCACTAGTCTAATAAAAGCATCAGATCCTTGTAAGTTAGCATCTAATACTTCAACATGTCTCAACTCCCACCTAGGTTTCCAGTCTTGCATATAATCCAACCAACTCATCTTATCATTGACAGTAGATATGATTTTTTCCTCCGATCCAAGCAGATATTTTCATGTTTACTTGTGGGTTATGGGCCCACTGGATTCCACTTTGAACTTCTACGGTTGCTTTCCTCGTGCTGGCTTGCACCAGGCTCACTTGTTTCAGGCTCGCTTGCTTCAGGCTCGCTTCTTAAAAATTAACAGCACACTTCTATGTCAAATATTCTCTTGTTATAAAGTCAGGAATGCATTTTGCTTTCCCAGAAATGTGCTCATGAACAGTACAGTTATAACAGTAGAACAATGCTTCCCATCTTGCAAAATTTCCTTTTGTTGTTACAAATTTTATTGTGTTGTTTAGCTCACAAATGGAAGTCTGGAGCAATCTGTTATAGTTATGATAAGATTATGGTTCAAGAAATAAAGTCATAGTTCTACTCAGTTTTCTGTCAGGACACTTATTATCCAAGATAATTTTCCTCACAAGTTCAGTCGAGGTCGAGTTCCACCATTCTTAACATTCTTTACCAACAAATATAATTTGATTACGAACAATTTTGTATGACAAGACAAGCCTTAACTACATAATTCAAATTATTTACCACGTATTTGATTACCAACACTTTGATTACTAATTAAGTCTTATAACCAACACATATTTAATTACTTGGGTGTAGACGTTTCCTGTAATATACTCAGAAGAGTTAATTTCAGAAATGACTGTGCTTCTTAGAGGCCTGTCAACTCTAGGAACCAAGCGACCCTATTATATTGTTAGTACAAACCAGAGATAGAGAGATGACTGGCTATATTGGTACGGTCAATCAAAGAAAGTCAATGACAATCAAAAGGCTCAGTACAATCACAATAAAGATGAGCTAACAGCTAGTAGACTGAGGCCAAAGAGACTCACGGCCCCCAGTAAGGTACAAGGACCAACCAAAGGGTAAAAAAACCAACCAGTAAGGTACAAGTAAAAAAGAAAAGAGTGGGTATAAATTAGACTCATAACTGTTGGGACTAAGGGGGTGTAGTACCTCAAATGTGGACAATCTACCATAGTTATATCGACAAGACCAAAAACAAAAAAGGCAGTACAATTCAAAAGATAACTCAAGATCAGTAAAAGACCCAAAAGGTGAGAGGCAAGGTACCACAAAAAAATGAAAGGACCAAAATGAAAGGACAAGCTACCACAAGACCAATAAACAACAGGGTGCAAGGTCCAAAAGTAAATCAACCATTGTGGGGAAGGTATAAATAAGGTCAAATATATATTGCAATAGCTCCTTGAAACCACCTGTTATTTGACATGCCAAAGAGATGGAAGGTCAAATAATGTCAAATATATGCAATAGCTCATTGTAACTACCTGTTATTTGACATGCCAAAGAGATGGAAGATCAAATAATGTCAAATATATGCAATAGATCCTTGTAACTACCTCTTGTAACTCAAATAGGACCACCAAAAGGTATAAAGACTCATAACAATGTGGACAAATTAGGGTGTGTACCTCAAATGTGTACAAACTACTGTAGTACCCACAAGACCAAAAACATAAAAGGTCATACAAATCAAAAGATATACCGAGATGAGTAAAAGACCCAAAAGGTAAAAGGAAAGGTACCACACAAATATTATCGACAAAATGGAAGGACCATAAGACAATCAACCAAGGTGGGGTACAATGTACCAATCATCTCTCTCTCAAATGTACCATTTTTCCATATAACCTGAAAGACCATCATCACAGTAAACAAAAAAGTCCACACGGATGATGTGATCACGTGGTCCTCTAGACTACTCCTAAGGTCAAGCATCAGTGGCTCCATCAAGAGGTGTTAAGTCCCTTGAGAAGACCATCTAACTCAACCATCTCAAAGACCTAGGAGAAGAGGACATAACACATCATTAGATAAGCTCAAAACACTGTACTGGGACCAGTGTCACAGTAAGCCAGCTGAAACAAAAGTGGCCAGAATGACAACAAGCGGCACTAAAAAGAAAAAGACCCTCTAAAAAGGTGAAATAGCAAGCAAAACCTCCTAACTAAGAGCTGGAGACCTCAACAAGTTGTATCCTTCGAAGGTGATGAAATCCAAGTCAAACAATACAAAATGAGAGACCAATAATGGAAGGATATCCCTCTACCGAAAGGGATCCTGGGTAAAAGAGCCCTAGTAGAAAAGTCACTAAGCTACCTCGTTCATGACACATCGGAAAAGGTTTTCGGCACTTCTGCCTTATCACCCTTGTATCACTAGTATGGTGGCTGGAGAATACAAGGAAGACAATGATCGATGTTTCCTTAGGGCTAAGTGGAGTGCGGCATTCCATAGAGTCTGTCTGGTTCTCGATCTCGTGGTGGTTTAACCCCTGAAACAACAGGAGGCCCCTCCACAAACCGGTCGATGACCGTGTCAACAAGTACAAGAGGATTTTAGCACCCTAGAGGACAACAACTATGTCTTGAATGATAATGAAAAGGGGGAATTATTTGGATGCCTATCCCCGGTGTCCTACCTAACTAACAAATTCTTTTTATCCTCAAGCGAGGTTAAAGTGTGTTGAGTTAATGAGTTAAATTTTAATGGTTGTATTACTCAGTCGGGTGATGGAAGTGCAACTTGTGGTGTGATGAATGACTCAAACCATGCAAATGCATATGAATAAAATAAGCCTTTCCTTTCAATGAATGCTAGCTAAGGTAAGGAGAGAGTTCTCTCAAACTATAACTACTCTTTCAAATTAAATGAATGCAACAAGTGTTCAAGTTCATTCATGGGACCTCAAGGAGAGCTTCAGATATACTCAAGTCATGCAAATGAATTCATCACATAAAACAAAGTGATAATAAATATAAGGAATTGTACATATCCATGATCATAATTCTCTAGGAACACTTATAACATTCTTCAATCATTCTTCACAAAAACAGAGGGGTAGTAGAAACAAAAAACTGCATATAAATCTTCATGAGCTTAATAAAAAAATACTAACCACAACTTGCTGGGAAGCTATACCACAACTTGTTTTTTTATGAAGCCGCAACAGTCCAAATTTGAAGCTACTATATTATAAGTGTTAAAGCTGCTACAATACTACCCATGTTCATAATTCTCTAGGAACACTTATAACATTCTTCAATCATTCATCACAAAAACACAGTGATAGTAGAAACAATAAACTGCATATAAATGTTCATGAGCTTAATAAAAAAATAATAACCACAACTGGAGCCCTACAACTCCTCTTCCTCTAGGAAAACATGAAATACATCTAATTACATCACTCATTATACAAAGTGATTGGTAACCGCATGGGGGAATCCTTATACAAAGTGTGAATGCTAAAGATAAAAAAAACATCCAAACTGCAATAAATGCTTATTGTAATTTGTAATATTATACTTGTAATATGCATTAAAACACACCAAGCAAGCATCCAAAACACAGATTTACAAATTGTGGTAGCCTAGCTGAGCGGTAATAAAAAATTGTAATTTTGAAAGAAAGTCCAATGACATAGTCCTTTTCGCAGGAGGTCGTTAGATTTTCTCGTTGGATTTTGGGTTCAAATCTTCTAGTGCTAGCATGTACAACATAAAAAAATAGATATGGGTATATGCATAATTGGACTAAGTCCAATGGGTATATGGAGCAATAAGCCCCTGGTGCTTTAGTAGAGTTTGAGATTGTTCTTGTACTCTTCTGAAAACATATGTGGTCTATTTTTTTGTTGGGTATTGACTAGTGGTAATGATGGATGACACTTTTTGGAACAGACCCGTAAAAGGGATTTTTTTTAAGTTTTGTTAGAACATTTTTCCACCTATGTACATTAATCATTTATTAATGATGATTAATTAGCCCAAGTGATTAATGATTACATCCCTAAGTTGATTAGCTACTAAATGGTCAATTATCATGAACTAGATGGCAAATGTGAACAAGTGCTGAGTCAAACCAGCTAAGTGGAGCGCTCCCCAGGGCAATTAATGCACTCAGCATGCCTAGAGCGCCCTCCTCAGGTCATTTAATGCACTCAGCATGCTTCTCTTCTACCTAGGGCGCATTTGCTCTCTTTGTGGACAATCTTGCCTTGTTTTGTCACATTTTTGACCAATTTTAGACTCCAAACCTCTAACCAACCAGTTTCTTCACATGTGTGAGGTCACATGGGCCTGTCCAGTCATTCCCAGCATTCACACTGCAGATTCGAACCAGTTTGGGATGGTTTGGGATATTTTGGTCAACCTAGGGGGGGTTTGAGTTTTTTCTAAGCTAGATCAGTGTGAACACTCCAGATGGATTCGAATTCTTCCAGATTTGTATATATGGGTGTTCTTAACCTTTGTTAAGGTTGGACAGTTAATAATATTGACATTATTCACCAATTCATGAGTATTGTTCTTCATTCATTTAAATTTTTTATGCTAATTCTTGCAAATGTTGTGCAATCTTTCACCAGTGAGGAATCCACAGTAGCTAGATTCAACTGTGCTTGAGATTTTACATGGTATCAGAGCTCTTGGAGCTAGAATTCGAACCAGCAGACTGTTGTAGTGGATTGCCAGAAACAGTGGAGAAACCACATAATTCCTGAGGCCATTGCCTTGAGCTTACTGGAGAAATCTAGTGGCTCCTCTCAGGTGTGATGCTCTCCCGAATGCACCCACTATCCATATAGGGTTCGAATCTGTGAGTGTAGATCCCTCCAGAGTGATTTGAGAGTTGTTTGCAGGTATTGGAGTTCAGCATTGTCAGCAAGTGCGAATTGCAGCAGAGGAGAATGGAGCCATCTCACCCAAACGTGCTCACACCCTTCAACTATTTCGATTGGAAGGCAGAAATGGTGATTTTGCTGAGATCCAAGGGTCTCTACAGAATCACGATGGGCACTGAGGTTGAGCCAAACTCAGCTGTGGAGAAATCCAAGTTTTTTAATAGAATGGATGAGGCATTTGGCCTCCTTTGTCTCAGCATTTCGAGAGACCTCCTGTTTCATGTAGAAAGTCTAGCAACTCCAAATGAAGTGTGGCTCAAGCTTGAGACATTGTTTGGAAAGACTGATGAGATGAGAGGCCACCAGCTCGAAAATGAGCTTGTCTCACTGAGCCCAGGGAATTTCGATTCCATCCAGGACTTCTTCACCAAGTTCAAGAACTTGGTCTTGCAGATCAGACAATGTGGCATAGAGAAGAAAGAAGAACAGTTGGTGTTGTCCATTCTCTCCAAATTGGGTTCTGAATACTCAGTTTTTGTGTCTTCCTTCAACTCCACAAGGCTCACAGTCAGAGGTTGGAAGATGCCATCCTTGGCTGACTTCATGGAGATGCTAACTCAAGAGCAAGACAAGCTGGTCTTGATGGGCTCCATCAAACAAAAAGATCAAGTGCTTGCAGCTGGAGATTCGAAATGTGGAAGAGGCAAGCAAAAACCCAAGGGTTCGAAACCTCAAGAGAAGAAGAGAAAGGATGAGAGGCCCAAATCCTCTGAGGGGGTTTCGAATCCTGTCAAGAACAATGGAAAGAAGGCTGAGAAGACAAAATGTAGCTACTGTCAAAGAGGTTTTCATCCAGAGAGCTCATGCATGAAGAAAACCATAGACACCATGACACATCTCCTACAGAAAAATAATATTCCTCTTCCTGAAAGTTACAAGAAGAAGGAGTGCGTTTCTGAAGACAAGGAGAGCTGCCATGCTTTGGTGGCTAGCTCATCTCATTCACCTTTGTTTATCATTGATTCAGGTGCCTCAAGGCACATGGCTTCCTCAAGAGACTCGTTTTCTGAACTTGCTCCCTACAGTGGTCTCTCAATTCGAATGGGAGATGACTCAGAAATCCCTGCTCATGGCATTGGGAAAATCTCTATGGAGAATGGCTTCTTCTCCAATGTGCTGTATGTGCCAAATCTTGCAGCAAACTTGCTCTCTGTGTATCAAATGACACATACTGGAGCAGCAAAGAAGGTGGTCTTCACTCAGGATGAAGTGGAGATATCAGAAGTTTCCACCGGGAAAATTGTTGCAAAGGGTGTTGCAGACCATGACATGAAGATGTACATGTTCTCCCACTTCCTCGAATTTTCTTCACCAAGTGTGCTGCTGTCACATGGGAATGAGACCAGAAAGCTATGGCATCAAAGGTATGGGCACCTAAACTACAGATATCTTCAAGTTTTAAGCAAAGAAAATATGGTAGAAGGGCTGCCCCAAATCAGATTTTCGAGTGGAACATGCAAGGGTTGCATGATTGGGAAACATCCCGAAAGGAAGTATGACAAAGGGAAGGCTAGGAGGGCTGATCAACCTCTTGGGATAGTACATTCTGATCTCATAGGGCCACTCCCCACACCCTCCTATGGCTGCAGCAAATATGTGCTCACCTTCATCGATGACTACTCAAGGTACTGCTGGTTATTTTTCCTTAAGCAAAAATCTGAAGTCTTTGAATGTTTCAAGATTTTTAAGAGCATGGTTGAGAACTTCAGTGGGAAGGCCATGAAGGTTTTGAGGACTGATAATGGCAGAGAGTATGTCAACAACAATTTGCAGCAGCTCTGTCAAGAGCATGGCATTCAGATGCAACACTCAGTGCCCTACACACCTCAGCAAAATGGTGTTGCAGAGCGCAAAAATAGAGCACTGAAAGAGATGGCAACTTGCATGTTGCAAGCAAGGGATTTGTCTCCTAAATTATGGGATGAAGCTATGAATTGTGCAGCATATGTTCAGAACAGCGCACCACACAAAGCATTGCAAGGAATCACTCCATTTGAAGCTTGGATGGGCCACAAGCCAAATGTCTCACATTTCAGAATTTTTGGCTCAAGGGCTTGGGCCAGAATTCCACCGGAGAAGAGAAAGGCATTGCAGCCCCAAAGCAAGGAGTCAATCATGGTTGGGTATGCAGAGGATTCCAAGGGCTACAAGCTCTTTGATCCATCCACTCACAAAACTTTCATTGAAAGAAGTGTCAAATTCGAAGAGGAAGAATTTTTGCAAGCTAGTGAACAAGGTGATGGGGAATGCTCATTCCCTCGTCTTGATGATGAAGTAAGTAGTGATTCATTCTCTGATATTTCTGATTCTGAGATTGCTGAAGATGATGTTGATATGGATTCTGAACATATCCCCCCTTCAAGGCCCAAGTGGGCAGAGAAAACAATTCAAAGTGCCGGAGAGCTAGTGGGAGATCCCCAAGATGCTAGGAAAACTAGATCTCAATTTCACAATTCCTTTGCATATAATAATTCTGATCTGAGTGAGGCATGTTATTTGATGGTTGGATCTGATCCAATGTCATATTCAGAAGCATGTACAGACCCAAGGTGGCAATCAGCCATGCAAGAGGAGATGAACTCACTCCATGAGAACAAAACTTGGGATTTGGTCCCTCTTCCTCCCAAGAGGAAACTAGTGCAATGCAAGTGGATTTATAGAACCAAAATTGGATCTGATTGCTCTGATATGAAGTATAAGGCCAGGTTGGTAGCTAAGGGTTACTCTCAGGTCCAAGGAGTGGACTATACAGAGACATTTGCACCGGTGGCAAAGATGGACTCCATAAGACTAGTTTTGGCAATTGGGGCTTCCAAGCGATGGGAGATTCATCACATGGATGTAAAGAGTGCCTTTCTTCATGGGGATCTGAATGAGGAGATTTATATGCAGCAGCCTGAAGGTTTTATTTCTGATCATACTCTTGTTTGCAGGTTGAACAAATCACTCTATGGGCTCAAGCAAGCTCCTAGAGCATGGTATGCAAAAATGGACAATTTTCTGCTATCTTTGGGGTTTGAGAGGTGTAAGTCTGATCCAAATGTGTATATGCAGCATGTTAGTGATCTGATATTGATTATTGTACTGTATGTTGATGATCTTTTGATCACTGGTAGCTGCACCAAAGAACTTGACTCAGTTAAGAGAGCATTGCACAGTGCATTCTCCATGACCGATCTAGGATTGCTAAAACAATTTCTGGGCTTGGAGATTGATCAATCTGTGAATGGAATTTCTGTATGTCAGTCAAGGTATGCTTCAGATTTGCTGCAGAAATTTAAGATGGCTGAATGTAAGTCTGCAAAATTTCCATTTCTTTCAGGAGTTAAGCTTACAGAATGGGGTTCTTCACCACTAGTTGACAGTTCGTTGTATAGACAACTAGTTGGGAGTTTGTTGTATCTTACACACTCTCGACCAGATTTGTCTTATGCTGTTGGGGCTGTTGCAAGGCACATGCAAGAGCCTCATGAGATCCATTGGAAGGCAGCCAAGAGGATACTTCATTATGTTCAGGGTACTAAGTCTTTTGGTATCCATTATGCTGCTGGTTCATCTCTTGAACTAGTAGGATTTACAGATTCTGATTGGGCCGGTGATTGTATTGATCGGAAGTCAACCTCCGGTTATGTCTTTATGCTTGCACATGGACCTATATGCTGGTCAAGCAAGAAACAGAGCACTATTTCCTTATCTTCAGCTGAGGCCGAGTACAGGGGAGCAGTCAATGCAGCCACACAATGTGTTTGGTTGCAAGGTATTCTTGCAGAGTTCGGGATTGTCTTTGATTCACCCACTATTCTTTGGTGTGATAATCAAAGTACAATCAAGATTTCTACCGATCCAGTACAGAGGCAGAGGACCAAGCACATAGAGATACACATGCATTACATTCGGGGTTTGGTGCATGACCGGATCATAGCATTGCAGTATTTCCCATCCAGTGAGCAAACTGCTGATATCTTCACCAAGTGTTTTACCGAGAAGACCTTCACTCACCTTAGATCTTTGCTTGGGGTGAGTGATGCATGGTGATGATTGGTGTATTTTGATATATGCCACATGTCCATTTTAGAGGGGAGGTTTTATTTCCCATGTGGTTTTCCTCCTTACCTTGGTTACATGGACAAATAAATTTTATGATGTAAAAGGTGACTTGAGCCTAGTTGCCAAGGCCTTAATTTTTGATATTTCACTAAGTCTAGCTTAAGGGGGGGTGTTAGAACATTTTTCCACCTATGTACATTAATCATTTATTAATGATGATTAATTAGCCCAAGTGATTAATGATTACATCCCTAAGTTGATTAGCTACTAAATGGTCAATTATCATGAACTAGATGGCAAATGTGAACAAGTGCTGAGTCAAACCAGCTAAGTGGAGCGCTCCCCAGGGCAATTAATGCACTCAGCATGCCTAGAGCACCCTCCTCAGGTCATTTAATGCACTCAGCATGCTTCTCTTCTACCTAGGGCGCATTTGCTCTCTTTGTGGACAATCTTGCCTTGTTTTGTCACATTTTTGACCAATTTTAGACTCCAAACCTCTAACCAACCAGTTTCTTCACATGTGTGAGGTCACATGGGCCTGTCCAGTCATTCCCAGCATTCACACTGCAGATTCGAACCAGTTTGGGATGGTTTGGGATATTTTGGTCAACCTAGGGGGGGTTTGAGTTTTTTCTAAGCTAGATCAGTGTGAACACTCCAGATGGATTCGAATTCTTCCAGATTTGTATATATGGGTGTTCTTAACCTTTGTTAAGGTTGGACAGTTAATAATATTGACATTATTCACCAATTCATGAGTATTGTTCTTCATTCATTTAAATTTTTTATGCTAATTCTTGCAAATGTTGTGCAATCTTTCACCAGTGAGGAATCCACAGTAGCTAGATTCAACTGTGCTTGAGATTTTACAAGTTTTATTTGTGGAATGTAAGGGGTTCACAACCTTTCTCCTTATTTAATTCTTTATCCATGAACTGGGTTACACCCTAGATTCCAACTCCAATGAAGTTTTGGAAAATAATTGCTTGCACAAATTATATCTAAAAGATTAGAGGCCATGTAGAAAGTAGGGAAGAGTTCAGGATTATCACTCTAGGCACTCTGTATAGATTTATGCATGGAAAAAGACTAGGTTCCCAATTAAAAACTACAATTGATGTAACCACAATATAAATAATAGGAACCCAACTACATTGAAGTAAGTGTAGTCTCTTGTTTTCCATACAACCTACACATAATAGCCATGGCATATATATGGAAACATCAATTTTTTAATAAAATGCATGCCATCTTTCCTAGATATGAACCTATTTACCTCTACCACCAACTGACTAAAGTCTTCTTCATGTCATGATCTTTGTGAATCTTATAACACTTTTCAGGCCTTAAAGGTTGAAAATATGTAATGTACTATCCATTTCTATTGATGAATATCTTATTGTTAGTATTAACATGTTTAATTATTCAATAAATGACATATTAACAAGTTAACATAAGAGCCTAAACCTACCCACCTCCCAGCTTGTACCTAATTAACCAAAGATAAACTCGCCTATTTAAACTAACTGAGTTTTTTCCCCATTTTATCAGCTGCGTTGATTACAATACCCACTGAAACGGGTCACTACTAACAAACTACTTTTTTAGGAAGATCAAGATTATATTTGTAATTTAAGAACAAAACCACCCCACAGTTGCCAGGTCACATGAATGAATCCATTAATGTGTATCACATGAGACCGTAAAAGTTTAGTGAATACTACTAGCGTCGATCAAACCGTCTTTTATTGTCTTCACATTATGCCATATAACTTTTCTTAACATGCAGTAATTCCATCTGTATGTTCTTATAACCTTTTATATGCACCATGTATCATCTAGAGCATCTGCCATGCAAATTGGCAGGGATATCCATCATTTCCAAGTAGATTGTTGGCCATTCTAGAAAGCAATTCCAAAGGCAAATTGATTCTTGAAGATTGGGAAGGCACAATCGACAACATAATTTAGAAACTTCAGATTGGGAGTCTGGGACACAAGGTATTAACATTTTCCATATGGACAAAATAACTATTCTAGATCCCTCTTAAATTTATTTTCCATTTATGCCTGATGTCTAGTTGTAGATTTGTAGCTCTAAAAGGACCCCTACAAAGATCCAATCAATCAATATGATGTTTTAATGTAAGGGTATTGCCAAGTAAATTGACATTAGTCGTTAAACAATGCCTTTTGTTGGCACGATCTTTGGCACGACCAGTTGATGCCAAATTGACCTTTGCCACTGGGCATTGTACAAGATGTTGAAAGACTCTATTCATCACGTGTTTTATATTTTTAAGAAGTTCCTATTTTAGGGACAATTTCATTTTAAGCAGATTTGGATATCAAGACAATATGTTTTAGTAAGACCTTAATTTAGCTAATTTTGAGTTAGGATTAGTGCATTTTAATTGCATGACTTGGGCAGTTTTTCCTAGGAGAGGGAATCTCAAATCTAGAGTGTGCATCTAGGTGTGTGTCTAGTGTCAGTGAAGTGTTGACCTGTCAAGAAGATGATCTCTTTAGGAGCTTGATTTTTTGTCTAACTGCTAAACCAAACAACTCAGCCAAAACAAAAAAAAAAATAGTCCGTAGACCCAGGATCGAATCATGTAGAGGTGTAACCAAACAAACATCTAAACAAAATCTATAGCAGGATCGTTCCTACCAAACCTCTGCACAAATGCTAAAACATTTAAACCAATGCGATTTACCAGCTAGGGCTTACCTAGCTCTTTTCATTTAACAAATACATCCTATTTCAAAATATAATAACAAAGAGATTGAATCTCACCAAAGGAGAAACACTAAATAAATAAAATGACCAGCATTACAGACCAAAACTCCAAAGTCGAAACATGCATCGTGTGTTTTCAATGACTTCTCAAACAGAAAATACTTGCTCCCAGAACCAAAAACATTAAGTTACACAATCGCTTCATCAAAGTCAAAATTCATAATATAGAATCATTTTCCAAACATTTTAGCTACAGGTTCGAATCTCTTAGCCAAACAAATAAATACTTGCACCAAGAGTCCAAAACAAATAGCTACAGGATCGCTTCATCAAGCTAACACAAAATCGTTTAAACTAAAGACTCTTTCCAATAAGGTATAGCGACAGGGTCGATTCTCACCCAATCACTTAGAAGAGTATTAAAACTCATCTTTAAATAGAAACAGAGCTAGTATTTACACACAGCGAAACCTCAATTCATTTTCCAAACCATCAATTTACATGGAGAGTCATTTTTGTCACCTACAGGTGGTGAATTACAAGTAGAGCATTTGTATTGTCTACGAACTGATACACAGAACCCAAATTAAAGATATGCATTTCAACATGTTCCAGATTGCAACCATTTAAACAATTTATATAATACCCAATCCATCACTTAGAGCAACACAGTAAGCGAATACCAAAACAGAGGTAAGTCAAAACCTTAGATTAGTTACAAATAGGGTTACAACCATTCATGGCCACAACCAAGTCATAAGCGCCCAGAATGGGCATACTTCATTACATTAAACACGCCATAAACAACTACCAAACTACTCATACGAATTACATTCCCATTATGGGTCAAACCCATTACAATTTCTCACTGCCCACGACTAGCCCCAATTCGGAACGGAGTTACAGAAACCCCAAAGGGCATCAGACAAAAAACTACAAACACACTCCTCATCCATGAATAGAGTAGGCATCGAAGCATTAGGAAAGAGGAAGGGTCATGGAGATGAAAACAAATTTAAAAACCCTTAAATTGCTTGAATGAAGAAATATTTGCTTCAATGAGAAACAATTTTGGGCTCATTACTCACCATGTTACTCTGCTCACAAGTTGAACGGAAGTGTATGTCACTCTTGGCTCCTACCTCCGACTAGGTTGCTCTGCTAATGGGTTGAACGAAATTCAAGTGTAGGAGGGTTCAAGATGAAATGTAGCCACATACCGAAGACATTGCAGAGACTAATCCTTCTCCTGCTCCTGATTTGCAATTGAAACCCCTGCTCTTGATCCTGCTTGTGCTTGTGCAAAGGAAACACTTGCGTCGTCGCTTAACACCGGTTAAGTCCAAATTGAAGTTGAGATGCCCACCAAAAATGGAGCCACATTACAAACCAAACCATAGGTCTGAAACATATGTGGAGGAGGTGGGATTTTCCCTTTACAAAATGGAGAAACCACTTATCAATCACTGAATTAGAATGTCAGTTCATCTCTACCCTTCGAACTACGTTTCCCGTCACACAAACCAGACCTCAAGTCTGAAACAGATGCGGAGGAGGTGGAGTTTTCCCTCCAAAAAATGTTGAAACACACTATCAAACAAGGTGACGAGATTATCGATCAGTGACAGGAATATTAGGGTTTTTGTGTTTAATGGTTTATGCATTTAATGGTTGGAGAGTTGAGGTATTAGGCAGGGTTTGGGGTTAATAGGTTAGTATAGGTTAATAGGTTAGTGTAGGATGTTGATTATCTATTGATATAATTTAGTATAGGTTAGTATAGGTTATAGGACATTAATAGGTTAGTATAGGTTAGTAGGGGTTAATAGGTTAGTATAGGTTAGTAGGGGTTAATAGGTTAGTATATAAGCTTACATCTTAGTATAGGTTGTTTATCTATTGATATAATTTAGTATAGGTTAGTATAGGTTGGTCCTTGAAATACGACATCGTTGCTTTTGGTCTTGGGTGATGTCCTAGTAGGAACCACGAATGCCTATCCAACACATCCCTTGAGAAAAAGTAGTTGGTTGCTGTACTTCGAGAAAAAGCACACTTAGTTTCATCCCACGTCATTCCATAGTTGATACATATTATCACAATACCATGATCTTCATTTATGTTACTATGGTCACAGTGGTGAGAACGGCTAGATTGGTAGAACTAAATTTCCACTCTGCAATCGAGTGTGACATGTGTCCATCATCGACATATTCAGTTTTAAAAAGGCACCCATAGCAAGATAATAGACAGTCATATTACCACATTAAGTTATGCTCAACATTCTCTTCATCATCTATTTGAGTTCGCTATTTAAGTTGTGCAAATGGACTAGCTTCCATCTTGGATGTGGGTGTTGAGCTTGCCACTCGCTCCTATTTTTTATTGCAAGCTCCCATTTTTCTTTAACAGGTGTGTTTCTAATGTCTCCTCCATATTTAACATCCTATCCACGTGTTAAACTTATTTTATAGAGAATTTATAGATAAAATAGCCCCTAGTATCTCATTGGGGAATTTTGTTCAAATGTTGTAATAATACTATAATGCACATTCTTTTCTTCCCTGGAAGCATTTCTCTTTCATGGAAGTGGATAGTTTTTGGTGTTCTCTTTTATAATCAAGAAACATATTTTTTGTTTCATTATCACTCATTGACATTTCTTACATGGATTTTCTACAAAGTTGTTGTCTTCACTCTATGATCAAACGTGATATACTAATATTCAATGGAAACTGAAACTATTCAATGGAAAGTAATCACGTAGATTTGAAAATACACAAAACACGATTAAGAAATCATGAGAAATGATGGATATCAATCTAAAGGAATTGTTAAAGTCTATCTCATTCAACTTGGTTTGTCAAACCATAAGAAAAACAACAACATTAAGTTCGTTGATATTTTTAAGAGGCAAATTGGATATTTTCACTAGTATTTTTTATCCCTTGACTTATGTTTCATTGTGATTGTTTCAGTTATTGGAATAAATATATCTATTAATTGTGCTTTGGTCACTTAAAATGGAAGAGGGGAAATTGGTATTATTTTTTCCTAAAATTGGATAAAGTCATTTGGTGATGAAATTGTAAATATCAATTAGTAATATTGAAAAATAGATTTGGAGTATGAGTAGTTTAGGTTGTTGAATCAATTCAGGTGTTAAAATCAATGATCATAACAATCAAAATTTGCAATTCCAGCTAGAGTTTCATTTTGAAGGTCAAAATTTAAAATATTTAGCCTTCTTCACTTTGTTAGATGTCACAGGATTGAGACTTTGTGTGCATGGCAATTTAAAACTTCCCAATACAATATGGGGAGGTTGTAACCCTTTTATGTTCCTTACGTTTGGGATGGGTTAATATTCTCTTTCTAACTCTACAATCATGAAAGGATTAGAGTAGTAGTAATGTTTCCCACTAATTTCAATAACACACTTTATTTTCCTTTCAAAAAATATTAACCTGATGTGCGCTTTGGCATTTCCATTTTATTTACTTCCACCCATGATTTTGAGTCAGCATGGAATATACCAGTAATCAATTTAAAATCCACAATTATAAAAGCAATAATCTAATTTAATATCGAAAAATGGCCCAACGCTGTAGAAACGAAGGCATCTATGGCGAGATGAGTACATTGGACAATCATAAAATGAATGATATTTGAAGGGATCTTGGGAAATTACTTCAGAAGAGTCCACATTAGACTGATGAGAAAAATCATGGGTATTGCATTTTTTTGAGATTTAGGTTCATACCCATAATTATATTCCATGTCATCCTCATACCGCAATGGTGATTCCCACTCATCGTGAGCCTCTCTTAATTATCTAGTCTATCTTAAATTTTAGACTACTTGGTTTAACTAATTTAAGGCTTGAGAAAATGAGAGGAAAACATATGAACTCATTGTGCTTCTTTGATTTTAAAATACCTAGTGGAGTCCCTATATGGGTTCGCTAGTGGAGTTGCTTCCCAGAGTCTCGAGGTGAAGAGATAATTCACTTCACCAAAATGATTTGTATTTGAGATAGGAGTGAAATCCTTGCTTACCAATGATGAAGATGACAATGATGATGATGACGATGATGAAGATGGAGATGATGAAGATGAATATGATGAAGATGATGATCGATGATGACGATGATGATGACGATGATGATGATGACGATGAAGATGACGATGATGATGATGATGATGAAGAAGATGACGATGATGAAGATGACGATGATGATGACGACGATTGATGATGACGATGATGAAGATGATGATGACGATGACGATGAAGATGACGATGATGATGATGACGATGATGAAGAAGATGGTGATGAAGATGACAATGATGAAGATGACGATGATGATGATGATGATTTAAATGAAGATGAAGATGACAACAAAAATTTGATACCAATTGAGATTTAAAGGAAGATAGTGCAAAACAATACAAGAGAAATAGCAAATGATATACCCTATAGTAGAAAAAAGATACATTATTTAATCTATAGGTATGGTTTTTGATGCTGCAATGGTGAGTATCAACCAAGTTTGAGTTCGAAAACCCTCCCACACCGTCAATGCATGCGTCTAGACTAACCATTCAAAATTTCAGTCCAAGCCAACACATATTTAAAAAATATCAACGTTGGCCCCATGTATCACATTTTTTAATCTATAGGTATGGTTTTTGATGCTACAATGATTATTTTCAGTCATGTTTGAGTCCAAAAACCCTCCCACACCGTTAGTGCATGTGTCTAGACTAACCATGCCAAATTTCAGTCCAAGCCAACACATATTTAAAAAATTTCAATGTTGGCCCCATGTATCACATTATTTAATCTATAGGTATGGTTTTTTATGCTGCAATGATTATTGTCAGTCATGTTTGAGTCATGATGATGATGATGATGATGGTGATGATGACGATTATGAAGATGATGATCACGATGATGAAGATGTCAATGAAGAAGAAAAATATGATGATGATGAAGATGATGGTGATGATGACGATGATGATGATGATGATGTTTGAGTCTTTATAATTGTGCATTTCCTTACTAAGTTTCTCTCTGTTTCGAGAATCATTTAATATTCTCTACTAAACAGGGCCAACCACGTGAAGGTGGAAGCTCTTATGGCCCCTCCCCCCCTCACATCACTCTCAATTCCCCATAACCCAACAAAAATATCTATGTACAAAAAATTTAAATGTGTTTTTTGACATACTCTATAACAAGCAATGTTACTAATTATATCATACTGGAAAATGGGAACTCACTAAGAAACAGTTAATTTATTATTACTGCATACCTCATAAACTTCAATGGTCTTCATCATCTTCTTCATTTGAGTCATTGTCTGTACTATCATCCGATGATCTAGATTCAACATTGTAAGGATTGGACATATCATCCTTGTCGTCAGTGTCAGTTACGATCATCATGTCATCGTTGATATCATCTTCATGTACATTGTCTGATACATCATCTGATTCAATAAGTTCTTCGACATCTTCTTCAAGAACATGATCATCTAACTCATGTTGATCATGATGATCTTCTACGACATCTTCTTCTTCGAGAACGTATTCATTACCTTCATCTATGTTATACTTTACCGGCCTTCCCCTTGGATTGTGTCTCACAGCAAATGAGCAACCCGCTCTACCTGGAACCTCCGAGTAAAATACTTGTTCACATTGGGTTGGAAGAACATAGGGCTCCGTTCCTGGCTCAAACAACCTTGTATTTACCATGGTAAATCCATTATCATGTTCAATTATTGTTTTATCGGGATCATGTTGATTCAATCGACATCTGTACCATTTGAAAACGAGCATAAATACCTTGAAGGAGTTAAAGTCACACTGAAGAATATCTTCCAGATACCCATAGTATCGATTTTCAGAGAGTTCTGGATGTCTGTCACTTCTAGAAGAAACATTGCTCACCTCAAAGACTATAGATATCTCACAATCAGTTGTTTTCTTTGTTTCATCCAACTTTTTGATTCGATATCTACATCAATTGCACCACATAGCCTAATGGTGTTTTACCTACAACAAGCCATACAGGAAAATATTACATAATGATCCAATATTTATGATTAACTAGTGCATGTTTATAATGCCATAGAATGAAAAAAAAAGAGTGACGTACAACGCATTATTTTTTACAAAAAAAAAATAGTGTGGATGATTAATATGCTTACCTTCTTATCTTTTAAACCTGTTGCTAAATCGATTTCCCTTTGTGTTAGATTGGTGTCTCCGTTGCGATGTGCAGCTTTAACCAATGAAGCCACCCACACCTTCTCATGATATTCCATGACCAGATTTTTCACATCATTCGATCCATACCTTCATCCAGTCAAGATTGTTTGCGATGTATAAATGAATTGCATCCCACTCTCGACCAACTGTTTCATGACAATAAAATTAACATTCAATACAAATGTAATATAGTAACTTAACAAAGTCTATTACAGTATAAATTTATGCAAAGCAATGAATATAAGAATGTGTTATATTACCTTTCACCTTCCTCAATCTACCTTTTCCCTTCGGGTACTCCCCTTCGAAACTCTTATTGGATTCTGGGTCACAAATACGACATAAATTGAGATTTTTTGCTAATTTAGGAAGATATTCACTAATATACAGCATGTTCTCGTATACCATATATCCCTCCATCATAGAACCCTCAACATATGCTCGTTGTCTGACCAAACCCTTCATAAATTTCAAGTGGCTCTCAACCATCCACATGGTCCTTGAGTGCGCAGGTCCACACAGTTCAATCTCCTCAACTTGGTGTATGAGGTAGTGTTCTTGTGCATTGAAAAATGTTGAAGGTAGATGCTTCTGCATTTCACACATGAGATGAGGAATTTCTCTCCTCCAATACTTTATGTCTTCTTTATGGAATTTTTTAGATGACAACCATATACAAGTGACATGACAACCAAATCAAGAGATTAAAGAAAAAAAAAATATATATTACATAACATCATGAATTACAGAATGAAAATCAAATACAAGTTCTATTTTGAATTAAAAAAACACTAAGGTCATGGAAAAAATCACCACTTACCTCATGTATTTCCTGAGACTATATATTATTTGCTTGACATTGTTGTCGAAGTTGTCCGGGATAGAGAGAGGTAGAACATACTGTAACAATAATATACAAATAGTTTCATTTTATTAACAAAGAGTAGACAAATAAAAAATATACCAACCATATTCATTGAAATAGGAAAAAAATAAAAATTAAATCTATACCATAATGATTACCTTCATCAAGACATGCCAATTGTGATTTTTCACCCCCGCGAAATCACCTTTCTTTGTTATGATATTCTTCATGTTCGCACAAAATCCGGTGGGAAATTTAATTTTTCGAATGACTTCTTTTACAACATTACTTTGCTGGTCCGTTAACATCCATGGAAGTGAGTTTATATTAATTTGCTCTCCATTGCTATGAAATTGAATGACGTCTTTCATTGCATGGTTTCTATCTTGAATGTCTTTGCAAATTGTGACAATTTTTTCTTTTTCATTCCTTCCATCCAATATTCGCCATAATGTTTCGGTCACATTCTTTCTGATATGCATTGTATCAAATAAATGAGCAATTTGTAGGTGCTCATAGTAGGGAAACCTACTGAATTTTCTAGGATAACTTTTCATTCCTCGTGGAAGCCCATTAATTCCTTCATGTTCACATGAACGACAATCATGAAATTACATAAATTAATGTCAATTACAGTAAAAAACACACAATATAAAAAAATACAATATAACATATCATATATGATGATTCATTATATGTACCTTGATGATTTCTATTATATTGCAACTTCCATAGGAGAGGTGTCATTCTCTGCGGTTTTAATGCAGTCTCTTTCTTGCCATTGAACAGATGTTTTTCGATAGTTCAATACCTGTGATTCTTATAGAGGAAGTGCCTATACTCATCAAACACCTCCTTTCCTAAGCTTTTTGAACGATGAGATTTGATCTTATGACCACAAACTGGACATGCAAATTTCCCCTTTGTCTAAAGACCTACATGAAGAGATGGAATATCTATGTCAATTATAATTATATACAAAATGACTGGATTATTTAGAAAAACATGCCTACGTAGTATATTAACTAGTAGTTCGTATAACTTTTTGCAAATAAAGTGGAACTTATAATTACATACCATAGAAATGCGTTAACCCTGGGGCATCATGTATTGTCCATACAAGCATTGCATGGAATTGAAATTGCCTTTGTCGTATTGGTCTAGATATGTCATACATAGTGATGCCATTCCATAACTTCAGTAGCTCATCAATAAGAGGTTCGATATATACATTCATATCTTTCACTTGGTACTTACCTGATTGATATATATATATACATATAAAAAATATAAATATGAGACGTACCATTTAGATTACATTAATTAAACCATATTGCACAATAGAATAACATTAAATATATATATGACATTGTGCAACAAAAATACGACAAATGAGATACAACTACTTAAAAAGAAACTACAGGGTTCGTACTTGGAACAATCATCGACAACATTATGTGCTCCCTCTTTATTGTTAACCATGGAGGAATGTTGTTGTTGATAGCAAAAATAGGCCACACCAAGTAAACGTATCTCATCTCTACAAATGGATTGACACCATCTGCTTCCAAAGAAATCCTAAGATTACGAGGTTCTTCTTTAATGTGGGGCCATTTTTCCTCAATATCTCTAAATGCAGACCTATCTGCAGGCATTCGAATAATGTCGTCTCGACTTCTATTCCATGCATGGTAATCCATAAACTGCGCTATGTTTTTGCACCTGAACAGTTGTTGCAGACGTGGAATAATGGGAATATAATGTAGAAACTTGCAAGGCACCTTTTTAGTTACTTGATCTGTGCGATATCTACTGATATGACATTCAGGACATTCAGTTGTAAATTCATGTTGATTGTAATATAGAACATGGTCATCGGGGCATGCATGAATTGCTTCATACTGCATTCCAATTTCTTTCATGATGGAAGATAAATCTCGATATGTGCGAGGTAAAATATTTGACGGTGGTAACAAATATTCACCTTGTAGGCATGGTTTTGCAACCAAGCTTTGTGCAATGGGCACCTATCAACAATGTGATAGCAGTTTCAATATTGAAAGCAAAAACAATTATAAATTAAATCTAAATCTAAACTAGCATGTGCATATAACAAATAAATTTTTTAAAAACGATTCAAGAACAAGAAATAAAAGAATAGATGTTTTGTATTAAGATACCTTAAATGGTGAGGATTTGTGTTGAGCAACTCGCAAGGTGAGTAGCTCCAAGCTCCAAAGGTCTCTTCTCCAAGATGCTGAAAATGGCCAAAACTCTCATGAGAGATTTTGATAGCGTGAGGATAGGATGATGGATGGATGGAAAGTGAGGAGCCCCTACCACCTTTTTATAGTTTTTGGTGGTGGGGAATACCATTATGGTTTTGAGGAAACCAATGGTATTGACCAACATGGTTTAGGTACCTTTTTCCCTTCTTTTTTCCTTTTTTAATATTTTTGGGAATTATGGACCCTTTTTGAGGGTATTTTATGCATTTTGAGGAAAACTATTCATTTTGAGGGAGAAAGGGGGTGTATTATGGTCTTTTGGTGACCTTTTGATGGCTTTAGAGGCTCAAATGGTGGAAACGTGGACAAATGGGTCATGTGAATAAGGAAATGAGCTAGTGAGCACTTTATGGGTGTTAACAGATTGCCCCCTGATGTGTGAGGGTAGGATCTCATCGTATGGTCGATAGACATCATAGTTCTTTGGTCTTTTTCCTGGGGTTTGGGGAAGAGAAGAGATCGGTTGGAGATTGGACCCACGGCCCTTGGAAGCTGCAAAAAGAAAAAATATTACATGGCCTCAATATGAATGAGGAATAATCTCTGATAATGGACGAGGCGGACATACCCATGCTCGTATCAAGACATATACATAACAATTAGTCCCAAGAAGGGGGACATGAAGAATACATAAAAAATTTACTGGTACATCATGATGGTCCAAAGGGGACACTATTTTGGGATGTACTCATGATCATAACATGACTGATTACAATAAATGATACACTGGAATAAAGCGACAACCATTCTGAACAAGTTCTCAGAAGGGTTGATGAACTGTTGAATCTGAAGGTGTCCAAAATCTATAGGGACTCAATGATACTGAGTCAACTATGAGGAGTATATGTAACTGTATACTCGAGGGAGTATAAAACTGGGGTACATCTGAATACTGTCGCCATGTGCAACCCGAATATCTATAGGAAAAATGTAACTGGTTGTTTCCATAAGTAGACTCTCAAATATGGAAGAGTCAGGTGGTATCTGGGGTCTTCAACCAATAACTGAAAGGACCAATACCCTGTGTGAGTCTCAACGATGCAATCAAGGTGTTGAAGTCGAGCATGTGAGAAACAACCATTTGGAGAGGTACTGAGGACTCTTCTTGAAATGATTCGTAGGCACTCATCATAAATGGTGATGAGTCCAAGACACAGGGACCTTTAGGTCTATCCTCTGGAATAAATTTGGTTGTCGTCAACAGAGGGAGACCAGCAATTGACAAGGTAATGATGTTTCTTTGATAGGAGCACGAAGTGTGGTAGTACTGATGGTAGGACTGACATACTTGTGGGGATGGGAAGTAACTGCGGTCATAGAGTGGGTAAACTCAAACTTCCTTTGTTTAGAGCATGATGACATGGTTGACCTCGCAGCATAGGGAACTGATTTGTAGGTGTGGAGATCATAGCTTTTAGGGACTAAAGGGTATGTATTGACTCTAGGGGGTCAAGCTGATGGGTGTTCTCGAGAGATTATCAGGGTGACATACTGTGTTGATGTATATGTAACTTTGGAATGTATTTCACATATATGTATATTGTATTCCTATAGAGATGTTATTATTCCTCTATACGGAAGTGTCGTCATTTATATTTTAAGTGTCGTAACTTATACTTGATGGGTTATTAGACCACCTTGTTGGGGTCGGCCCTATATAAGTCATGTGGGTTGAAGGGTTATTAGACAACCCTATTAGGGGTCGGCCATGTGGGTCAAAGGGTTATTAGACCACCCTAGTGGGAGTCGGCCCAGTCAGCATTATGTTAAGTGGTTAAGTTGAGGCCGACCTAGTTGAGTAAATGTCAAGTCAAGTTAGTGTATAAATAGAGAGTGTGTCTCTCTCATTTTCCACATTCTATTCTCTCACTCACATTTTGGAGAGTGGCACACTTGTGGAGGAGGAGGCTCTATTGCTAGGAGAAGACTATCTCTTGTATTCTGGTTGTATCATTGCTCTATCTATCTCTGAGGAAGTTATTGGGGTTTTTCACCTTTATGGTTTTCCCCAAGTAAACTCTGTGTCTCTTGTGTGCTTGCATTATTGTGTCCATGATTGATATGCTGTAGATTTGTTTTATATGTTGTTCTCTCAGTTAAGATCCTAGATCAGATTGAAGTAAATTCTGAAAATTTAACATGGTATCAGAGCTAGCCTGAAAGAAGGCATGATATGGCATGTATGACACTTGTTGCACTTACGATGCTAGGGCTTGATATAGCAAAAAACAGTCATCGTAGAACTTTCGCTATAAATCCATTTTGGGAAACTTTTCGGATCTGAAACTTTTATAGGTCGAAGATAAGATCCCCATGTATTGTGCATCCAAAGGACAACCTCTAATCATTGTACTTTGTGATTTATGAACTGTACAATATAGGGTTTCTGCCTCTTCTAGATCTAAGTCAAAACCAGGTGACCTTGGGAAAAATGTCATAACTTGGGCTAGGAAGCTCCAAATGAAATTTCATAAAAAGGGACAGGTAGTACACAGACTGTAATATCTCAAGAAACGTTTTTAGAGTCTGAAGTTAAAACAGTGAAATGTGGCATGCCGTACAATTTCGCTCTCTTGTATTATCCCATAAACAAGTCACATTGCGAACTTGGCATAACTCTCTTTCATAGAATCCAATTGAGGTCATACCTATTGGGATGGAAAGATAACAGGTCGGGATATCTCAAGAAAAATTTTTAGAGGCCGAAGTTGAACCAGTGACACGTGGAACTCCGTACAAGTTCGATCTCCTGTATTATCCCATAAACAGGTCACGTTGCGACACTTGGGATAACTCTCTCTCAGAGAATCCAATTGAGGTCAGACCTATCGGGATGGAAAGATAACAGGTCAGGCTATCTCAGAAAGCTTTTTCAGACCCTGTGGATTGAAAAGATGGAAAATTAGGGCTTCTGCAAAAACTTGGAATTTTGGAAATCGGTGACCACGGCTGGAAGCTCCTCAGAAAAATCGAAGCTTAGAGCTTTGAATCAAATCTTTTGGTTGGGTGAAGCTCTGGGAAACTTAAACCCTAATTCAAGATCCTCCCTAGTGAATCCAAAAATCTAAAAGGCAATTTTGAGGGGTGAAAATTTGCAGTTTTCAAATTCTGAATATACTAGCTTGATTAGCTCATCAAGGTGCATATTTCTATCCTTTCGGAAGTTTGAAATTCAAAGTTTGAATTTTTGGGGTTTCTCTGACAAACCCTATTATAGCTCCAGATCTAGTTCCTGCAAATCAAGTGGATTGGGTTAATCCTAGAAGAGGATGGATTGGTCACCTGCATAAGTGAAGAAGTTCTTGTTTCAAAGGGAGATGAGGCTAAGGTCTTCCATAAGAAGATTACAAGCAATCTTGACAGGTATGGCTTACAGGTATGTTTCAAATTCTGTTCATAGTTAAGTTTATGATATGTTTGTCTTCATATCATTATAGTACAATCTTGATTAATTACTAGACTTGTCGTATTACCTTAATAGAATATATTCATTGATTAAGGTTTTGACACTTATGATTGTACTAATGCATTGTGATGTTGTATGAGGTTTATGTTGTTCGCTAACATGAAAGGTACACCAAGAAAGACAAATCATGTTCTAGCTCAAGAACATATGATCATGATGACATGAAGACAAAGATTCATCCATTGTCATGGATCACTTATAAAATCTACTTACGAGGTATGTATAACTTGGTTCTACAATGGATAAGTTATGAGACATGCAGGTTACTAGCATAAGTCATTGAAGAGAACCAGAAGACATTATGCGGATATGTTAGACATAACTAGCTAGCATGCTAATCCAGGTATGTTTTTCCTATATCAAGATAGAATCCTACCTTGTGTTAGGATCTTATACTGTTGTGTTGTTGATAATGATTATTCATGAAGTCATAAGTTTGAATTGTCATGGTTGTATGCATATAATGTTTCTTACCATAATTGATGATATGACTAACCAGAAGAATCATGAAAATATAGGTTTGAGTAATCATGGGTTTTATGCATATTATATCTCTTATCTTGATTAATGATTTAACTAACCATAAGAGCCCTATGATCAAATAAGAATATGCACGAGTAAAAGAAGACTTCCCTGAAACCTTGAATACTAATGTTTATTATCTGTGTTTGGAATGATCCTGACTATACATGCTTTAGATTATTGTGTTTTGATAATATTAAGATTATACTAATGAATGTTTGATTATGTATGAGACCTAGAGGATAACAAAATGATGATACTAATAAGCATGCATAGTGATTAAGGATGGATGTAAGTTCCAGGACAAGTAATCCAGGAAGCAAAGATCAAGAGGGAGCACACTCCAGTTGTTCCTGCAAGAAAGCAAAGGAGCACACTTCAGTATTTTCTGCAAAGATATAGATATTCAGAGGGAGTTGACCACTTCTCACAATCCATATCAGAATGGAGTTGCAAAGATTCAGAGGGAGTCCATCCAGCAACCATACAAAGATAAGTATTTGGATTGTCATTTCTTACATAATGTTGTTCAATAATGTATATACTGATGTTCCTAGAATTAGGTTGTGTATTATGCATATTAGAATAGTCGCATTGATGAATAGTATACTACTAATATACATGGGTAAGTGGCCTATGGCTTTGTACAACATTCCATTGCTACTTATCTAGAATGAAACCTCTTTGCTGACATGTTAGGAGTTGTGCACACTCTTAACAATGTTCTGGTAGAGATTGGAAGGCATCTAGAAAGTTATGGAATATGGATAAATGTTGTATTGAAGCATTGGCTAAGATAATTGCATGATTGTATGACATATTTCTTTGTGTAAGAATTTGTTCTGAAAACTATGAGATGTTTTCTAATCATGCAATTTAACTTGTTGTGTAGGAAAGATCGTATACCATCACCTACAAAAGAAGGACTACAACATTTGTTCAGCAACAAAGTTATCTATTGAAAATATTGAAGATATTGAAGTTCCCAGGATCTGGGAAGAATTCCATGATCGAGGAGTACCAGTCGATCACGAAGATGTTTGGGATGCAGTCCCAAGACCTGAAGGGGAGTCTGTAGTGACTTCCAAGAGAAGCTACAATATCAAGCGTGCTACAGGTGGTACCATAGAAACTTTTGCTCATGTAGCCAGATACACTTCCATTAGATCAGTACTTGCTCTGGCTACAGTGATGATAGGGAAGATACACCATATGGATTTCAACACAGCTTTCTGTAGTTGAAGAAGAAGTGTACATGGAGCAGCCAATTGGTTCTGAGACACATGACAGGGAGTCATATATGTGCAGAACTTAGTATGGTAGGATAGACAACTTTCTATCCAGTTTGGGCTTTACCAAGAGTAAAGCGGATTCCAACCTTCACTACAAGGTTGAGGAAGGCAATCCAATGATACTACTATGTGGATGACCTGTTTGTAATATGTGAGGATAGATTGATTGCCGACATGCAGCGGAAGCTTGCTGCCGAGTTCGAGTTGAAGAACTTGGGGATGATGCACTATTTGTTTTTGGCATGAAGGTGTGGCAGAGTGCAGATAGAATCTTCCTTGGACAAGGGAAGTATGCAGTAGAGATCCTGAAGAGGTTCGGGATGATGGACTGCAAGGCCATGACCACACCTATGGCATCGAACCTGAAGCTTTTGTGTGATGCTTCATCTGAGCTAGTTGATATCACTATGTATCGTCAGATGATTGGGTCCTTGATGTACCTGACAAACATGAGACCAGATATTTGCTTTGCAGTGAACACATTAAGCCAGTTCCTGATGGATCCGAGGAGTGTTCACCTGGTTGTTGTAAAGCATATTCTAAGGCACCTGAAGGGTACAGTTGATTATGGGCTCAAGTATGATGCGAATCAAAAGTTTAACCTGCAGGGTTATGTTGATTCAGATTGGGCAGGCAGTGCCGCAGATAGGGATCAAGTGTGATCTCTTGGTTTAGCAGGAAGCAGTCCTGCGTAGCATTGAGTACAGCCGAAGCAGAGTATGTTGCGACATATGAGCAGGTTGCAAATGTATTGACCAATCCATTGGCTAGAGTGCAGTTTGAGTACTTCAGAGAGAGGCTTGGTGTACTTCAGATTGAGGTTCCTTCCAAAGGTAAGGGATGAGTCTGAAAGATGCAGATGCACATGAGCTTTCCTGACATGGTTGATGTGTTCTCCCTTGGTCATGATGTAATTGCTGAGCCATTTTTCACATGGTGGTAGATGTGTTCTCCCATGGTGAAAAAGTAAGGGCTGGAGCCTTCCCCGAATGGCGGTAGATGTGTTCCCCCATGTCAGTGGTGTAAGTGTTGGATGATGTGCATCTGGGCTGTGCTTCGTGGACGATGAGATGTTCTGAATAGGACGATGCTATGATGATCAGGAGGATCATGGATGATGAGCATTAGGATGATGCTCCAGTTACTGCTCTGTGTATGCATCATGTTGGATGCTGGATATGATCATTTGGATCATTTATATGTATGTATGCATCATTTTGGATGTTGGATATAATCGGTTGGATCACTTGTATGTATTTTTGTATATGTGTAGCTAGGGTTTTACCCCTAGCTTGTGCGAATGAGCACCTACTAAGGAGAATGGACTCCTTAGTAGCAGTTCAGTAAATGTAAATTATTAAGCTAAAACAAAGATATAAACTACTTTAAACATTGTGCATGAAACATAAACAAAAGATGTAAAGAATGGCTTTTTTGTATTAAAGTTACCTTCAATGTGAAGGTTGATGAAGCTCCTTACAATGTCCAAGAGGGTTGCTCCAAGCTCCAATGTGCTCCTTCTCTTTCTCCAATGGTGGGAATGGGCCAAAAGTGGCTCTCAAGGTGAAAGTAGTTCAATGGTGAACTAGGGTTTCAAGAGAGATTTTGGCAGAGTAAGGGTGCTTATGATTGTGGATATGGAATAAGGGATCTCCATCACCTATTTATAGTTTTTTGGTGGTGGAGTGCTGACCCATGGTTTAGGGCAGCTGTATAGGTTTTTTTTTTTTTTTCTCCTTTTCCTCATTATTTTATATTTTTTATTCCCTTTTTAGGGGATTTTTGCTATTTTTGGAGGAAAAGGGGGTTTTTTTAGCCTTTTTAAGGCTATTTTGATGGTTTTGTGGCCTTTTGGAGGCATTTTAGGCCCTTTGGAGGCTTTTTAATGGGATTTTTTGGGATTTTCAGGGAAATATGGTAGGAAAATGGACAAATGAGCCATATAATGTGGTAGATGAGGTAGTGAACACTTTTTGGGTGTTAACAGATTGCCCCCTGATGTGCGAGCGCAGGAGCTCATCGTATGGCCGATGGACATCATAAGTCATGAATGGTTTTCCTGGGATGTGGAGAGAAGAGAAGAAACAAACTGAAGCCCGGAACAACGATCCCGAACAACTGCAAGAACTGAAAGTACATAACCTCAATAATGGATGAGGAATCATCTGATCATATGGACGAGGCGGGCATTCCCATGCTCGTATCAGGATATAACATAACAATAAAAATGGGGTCTAAAAATGGGGACTTGACATATACATGACCTCAAAAACTGAATGAGGAATAATCTCAATATATGGACGAGGTGGGCATACCCATGCTCGTATCAAGATACATAAACAGAACTATGAGGCCCGAAAAGGGGGACCTGTAAGATACATAACCACTGCGTACATCATAAGAGCCCAGAGGGGACACAAAGATAGGACGTACTGCTGGGTTGATCATGTGGGAACTGAAGAACTGGTGCACTGGAACATCAACAGTGCTGCTGACTGGGGTACCAGAGGAACTGATGAGCTGCTGGATCATAGTGACTAGGAGCAACAACCTCGATGGTACACTGAACTGGGATAAACCTGGGTACTTAAGGAAGCATATAGCTGGATGGATTCCGAATACAATCGCCAACGCAGCCCGGACATCCACGGGAACATATAACTGGGCATTCCGAAGTGACTCACCAATGTGCTAGAGTCAAGGGAAATCCGGGGTCTTCGACTAAAAACTGATGGGATATAATCCTACGCGATCCTCAACGATGCGATCAAGGTGCTGAAGTCGAGCATGTGAGGAACAATCACTCGGAGAGGCAATGATGACTCCTCTCAGAATGATCCGTAGGCACTTATCACTGATGGTGATAAGTCCAAGGCGTAGGGACCTCTGGGCCTATCCTCTGGAATAGTGGAGCTATCGTTGACAGAGGGAGACCTGCAACTATCAAGGCAATGATGTTTCCTTGACAGGAGCGCGAGGTACAGGACCGAAATGTGATAGTACTGATGGCAGGACTGACCAACTGTGGGGGGACAACTGGGCAAGTAGATTGGGTGAACTCAAACTTCCTTTGTTCAGAGTATGATAATGGTGATGATCTGGCAGCATATGAAACTGGCTGAGGGGAAATGGATCATAGTTGTATGGGATCTGGGAAGGTTACTGGGCTGAGGGAGACTCAAGCTGGGGTACAATGGCAGGAGACTGCAGAATACTCTGAACAAAGGCGACCTGATTGGGGGTGCTGCCGAGATGATTGATCAAAGTGCCAGGAGGCACGGGAGGGGAATTCTTCATGGGTTAAGGAACTAGAAGAAGTGTCTGTAAAATGATACTATCGTGTGGATTTTACGAGCCCAGGACAGTTCATGCTCGTGGTTGCTTTCAATTTTAAGGAGTCTGAAAGCGATAAGAAGACTCTGAAGTAATGGAATGGTACTGTCGTGTGGATTTTACGAGCCCAGGACAGTTCATGCTCGTGGTTGCTTTCAATTTTAGAGAGTCTGAAAGCAAGTAAGAAGACTCCAGGGGTTGCTTTTTCGTAGATTTAGTCTCCAAGGCCCAAAGAAGCATAAAAGGATGCAATGAAGAACTCTTCTAGCCGGTGTGACTAGAGTATTCCTTTTTCTTAATTAGTCTACCAGGTCCGGAAAAGGGTTAAACTTATACCAGATAGACGCCCTTTCAGGTACTTTAGCGAGCATGAAAGGAAGCAAGATTTCTCGGCGATCTTTTCATTCTTTTAGGAGTCAGAAAAGAGCTTAACAAAAACTCCCTAAGTGCCTTTTTCGTAAAGGACTTGTTCAGCCCGAAAAAGGGATAAAATTATACCGAACAAAAGGAATGGCCAGGCAAGGAGGAAGTGTTCAATCAAGGATCAATAATGATGACCAAGAGCGAGGGTAGGGGGGAACACTGGTGGGCCTCCTTGCGGGGTAGATGAAATGGTGGCAAAATAACAAAACATTTGCAGTATGATAGGAGTGAATGGCTCATGTAAAAATGTGGAACAATCCGATAGCGGCCGATGTGGTGCGCAAACCGAGGCAGCAAGGTGTCGGGACACAATGTTGAAATTGTACCAAGTGAGAGTGAGAAATGATCTCAAGAATCATCACGAGCTCGGAAAAATGAATCCAGTGATATAAAGGGTGTCAAAAACGGATAACGGCCGATGTGGCATGCAAACCGAGGTGACTAGTGGCGTCTGAAAAATGGGCAAAAAATGATGGGGTAAAAATAATGCAACGAGGTGACCATCATGACGGTCTCGTCGTGCTGATTTCGGTGGTGGAAACGGTTCGTAAAACGGACTCCATATGGGGTCAGAATGGCCAAAATAAGAAAAAGTCAACTGACTATAAATAGTGGTGGGTCCAACATGACATGTGTCAGTTGTACATTTTGACTTTGACTTTTGTTCAGAGTGGACCAGAGCTTAGGTGGCATTTCTGGACGATTCGATCAGCCGATTGCAGATTCGGGAGATACAGGTATTCCATTAAACTCATACCTGCATGTTTTTTAGGGTCGGGGGTTGGGTAGTGGGTCCCAGGGCTTATTTGTACGGTCCATGTGGGGTGGACCGCGGGTTAGGGGGTCGAAACCGCGGTTGGCGACTACGAGTTTCGGGGTGAACCACGCGGTTGGAGACCGCGTGTTTCTTGGTGAACCACGCGGTTGGAGACCGCGTGATCCCGTGATGGATACGCGGTCGAGCACCGCGAGTTCCAAGGAGGAACACTCGGTTCCAAACCGCGGGTTTGGGCCTGACAGGCGCGGTTAGGAATCGCGACCATAAGCCTGACAGCCGCGGTAGGAAACCGCGGCAGGAAGCTCGAAATCCGCGGTTTTGGGCCGAGCGAAGAGGGTCTTCCGGGAGAGGGAAAAGGTATTTATTTAGTTGACATGAGTCTGATGAGTCTGTTGTGTGATTGACAGGATGCCGCAGGTGCTCTGGAGAGAGCGGGAGATCCCTGATGAGATCATGGCTGTGATCCGAGGGGAGCACCATGTACGATCTGTGCTGGGAATGTGCGGACTACTGAATTTCGCACAGGTCCCCATGATACGGTCAGCAGCATTGCTGCTAAACCGGCTGATCAGCTTCTGGGAGCCGGACATACAGGCTTTCCGGGTACAGGGTGAGAGGGTGGACCTCACCCTGACCGATGTATATTTTCTGACGGGGTTGCCCTGTCTAGGCAGGGTGGCAGACACACAGCCGCGGGTCGCCGCGGACGTAGACATGGAGGACATGCTGGATAGGTACTGTGTTCCAGAGGCACGGGTGCATAGGAATGCACTCCTAGTGAGGGACCTACAGGAGTCGGCAGTGCAAGCCATGGTAGCATGTGTGGTCCGGGTATTGGGGTCCCAGTCACCTGAGAAGGTGTCTGGGGGTCAGATGCAGATGATTGAGCGCGTACTGGATGGGGTGTACTACACGTGGGGCCAGATGTTCCTGACCTGCGTTCAGCGGCAGCTGACGGCAGCGAAGGAAGAGGGCAAGGGCTTTTGTTTTGGTTCCTTCTTGTGTGCCTTCTTTATGGAGAGGGTACCCACACTGCGGCCACGGGTGCCGATCAGGGCATGAGGTATGAGGGAGCCGCGGATGGTGCGGTGGGGTGAGATGATGCGCCGCCGTGGTGGCGGCGACATGGGCAGGTATTTCACGCAGGAGTTGTACCTACAGTGGCTCCAGATACCATTGACACTGGATGACTTCCCGTATCGGGATATGGACTTCACGGGAGATCCGGAGGCGCCACGAGCACCAGGACAGGCATTGGGTCCTGACGGTACATATGTGTTTTTGTTGCATGTTATGTATGTCAAGTTTTATTTATATGATAGGAGATTGATATACTGTGACTGACATATGGGTGATTTTGCAGATGTGGGCCCGAGACCGCCTCCAGGACATGTGGCATGGAGGGGTATTGTAGCCGTCCCAGCTCTGCCGGGGCGAGGTGAGGTCCGTCGCCGGGATGCGGAGGGGACACTGGAGTCTGTGCGGGCATTACTAGATCGGTTGTTGATAGGGGTGACCGACGAGGGATGGCGGGATATTGATCCTGCTGTAGTGCAGGATTGTATGATGGCGCCCCGAGAGTTCAGATCCATCGCGATCTGGGTGGCGGTCCTAGTGGACCGGGTACGGGCACAGGAGGCCGGAGGAGAGGAGGACTTGCCGGAGGAGGAGCGAGGGGAGGACTCAGAGGCAGCCGATGCAGGCAGTCATGCAGGATACGACTCCCATTAGGGACTGCAAGGGACTCCCCCCGAGTTTTGTAGCTACGACATGTATTTTGATGAGGTTTGAGGGATGTATAGCCATTTTTGTATAGCTGAGTACAGGGGTACTCAGGACATGTATAGCACTGAACATGTATATTTTTTGATATATATATATATATATGCACGTGGATGCATCTTTTTGTATGATGTTGTTTTATGTGTACGCACGTGGATGCGCTTTATGGGTTATGATATGTTGACATTGCACGTGGATGCAAGTAGGTTAGGATGTTAGGCACGTGGATGCCCCTTGTGTATTTTATGGAGTTTTATGATGTATGTATGATTTAGGCACGTGGATGCCCCTATGGATATGCATGTGGTTTATGTACCTAGATGCAAATGTTGATGCGATGCAATCTTTTTGGGTTTTTATAAATTTTTACGAGATGCTATGGGATTGTGATGCATGGTGTGATTGATATGCCAGTCTAGGATGTTGTTGGCCATTTGGTCTGCGACACTATTTTGGGATCTGGGGACATGTGTGAATGTGATGGATTGAAACTGTCGGCTGAGTTGTTTTGTGCGCAGGAATTTTCTAAAAAGGCAGGGATCACGCACCTGGTAGCAGTTGTTGAGCTGGGAGACAAGTAGCTGGGAGTCAAGGAACACATGAAGGTGACATATGCCCATTTGGAGGGCGGCAGTCAAGAGACCAGTCACAGCATCATAGTCCGCCTGGTTATTGGTAGCAGCGCCTATATATATTCCGTCAAGGTGAATCATCTCGTTGGAAGGGGAGTACAAGACCCATGCTGCAGAAGCCAGGTTGGGAGACCAGCGGCTTGCGCCATCAGCAAAGCCAGTGTAACAAGGTGGAAGATGGTCCATCTGTGGTCATGCAAAAAGGATGAACGTAAGATGCTGGGAAAAAATGTGAAAAACAAAAAGAGAGCAAACTGTACAATGCGGACCAATGAGGCCACGGTTTCATTTACAGGTAAAAACGCTTAAGATACAACCCATTACGGGGGTTGCGCAAAGGGTGACCTTCGGAGTCAGCTAAGATATATGCCCCCTTGCCGAGACAAGTCTTCACAATGTAAGGGCCCTGCCACATGGATTCAAACTTCCCTTTACCGGTTTTGTCATGTGCTTGGTCATATGCGAGGACAAGGTCCCCTTCGTGGAAAGTTCTAGGGTGAACATGTTTATCATAACCGGCTTTGGAGCGGTTTTTGGCAGCTTCAATGTTCTGGAGAGTGGCACGACGGTCTTCATCAGCTTGTTCGAGTGTCAGCAGACGCTGCTCGAGGGGGGAGGTGTCAGGGAGAAGCTCGATGGCGATCTGTAAGGCAGGAAGCTGACATTCGATGGGGAGGACAGACTCTACACCGTGAACTAAATGGAATGGGGTAAAACCAATGGCGGTTTTAGTGGATGTGCGGTAAGCCCATAAGGCAGGGAATAGCATGTGGTGCCAATTGGATTTATGCTTGTCAACAGTTCGTTGGAGGATGGTTTTTAGGATTTTGTTGATGGCCTCTACTTGACCGTTCCCTTGGGGGTAGTAAGCAGAGGAAAATTGGTGTTCAAATTTGAGGAGGGTGGATAACTCACGCCAGACAGCATCTTCGAAATGTGAACCGTGGTCGGAGACTAACTGCTTACGAACCCCGAATCGAGCGATGACATGGTTGAAAAAGAAACGGGCAGCAGTGTCGGCGGTACAATTGAAGGTAGGCATAGCTTCCGCCCATTTGGTGAAGTAATCCACGGAAACAATGATATATTTGTGGCCGTTGGCAGACTGGGGTCTACATTCCATGAAGTCTATGGCCCACTTACAAAAGGGACCAACGGTGACGACTGGGTGTAACGGAGCAGGAGGTGTCCGAGCCTTGGGGGCAAAAAGTTGGCAGTTATGGCAGTGTTTGACCGCAGTGATGCAGTCAGTGAAAAGTGTGGGCCAGAAGTATCCGGCGCGGACGACCTTTTGGGCAGTGGCCATCCCTGAGAAATGGCCTCCGCAGGCACCGCTATGACAGTCATTAAGGACGTGTTCATCTTCCTCGTGTGTAAGGCAATGACGAAGAATTGTGTCAACCCCGCACTGGTAAAGGACATCGCCTAAGAGGAGATACCGAGAGGCCTGGTGGCGGATGCGACGACGTCCATTACGGGTAACTTTGGGTCTGAATTTCTGCGTGCGTAGGTATAACAAGATATCACCGTACCATGGGTCATCGGATGAGATAGTGAACAGGTGATTGTCGGGTAACTCATCGGAGACTGGTTGGGCCGGGAGAAGGGAAGGGAGATCAGTAATGAGCTGGGCAAGCGCGAGGGCTTTGGTGCTCTTAGGTGTTTTGAAGGTAAGGTCATAATCTTGGAGGATAACGACCCATTTAGCAACACGACCTTGCAGGAGTCGCCGGTTTAAAAGGTATACCATGGGGTTGGAGTCGGCGATGACTGTGGTATGACTCATTAAGATATAGTGTCACAATTTTTGGACGGAAAAGACCACTGCTAGGGCAAGTCTCTCCTCATATGGGTAATGTAGGGGTGGACCAGACAAGGTCTGGCTGACATAGTAAATGACGTGCTCTTGGTGAGAAGTGTCTTCTTGAACCAAGACTCCAGATACGGCATGTTCGGATGCCGAAATGTAAAGGATGAAGTCTTGTGTGAAATCCGGAGGGGAAATTAGAGGAGCGTTTGTGAGAGCCTTCTTGAGGGCTTCGAATGCAGATTCTGCTTGCTCATCCCAAACGAAGGGTATGTGGGTATGGAGTAGGCGTAAGAAACCGTGAACGGTAGTGGCGTAATCAGGGACAAAACGTCGAAGGAAATTGGCTCGCCCCTGCAAACTTTGGAGCTGCCGGAGCGTACGAGGAGAGGGAAGGTCTAATATGGCTTGGACTTTCAGAGGGTCAACAGTAATTCCTTTCTGGGAAACAATGAAACCCAACAATCGGCCTGCCGAAACGCAAAAGACACACTTGTGTGGGTTCAAGCGGATTTGGTACTTGCGACAACGCAGAAACACTTGCCGAAGGTCGGTAAGGTGGTCTGATCGTTTCCGGGAACGAGCTGTAAGGTCATCAAGGTAGACTAACAGGATGTGGACCAAGTCGTGAAAGCAATAGGTCATGGCCCGCTGGAAAGTGGCACCAGCATTTTTGAGGCCGAAAGGCATGACGCGATAGGCAAAGGTGCCCCATGGGGTAGTAAAGGCAGTTTTGTACTGGTCTTCCTTACGGATCTGAATCTGGTTGTAGCCGAAAAAACCATCCATGAAGGAGAGGACTTCATGCCCCGCACACGCATCGATGATCTGGTCAATAAATGGCGTGGGGAAATTGTCCTTGGGACAAGCACAGTTTAAATCGCGGAAGTCAGTGCATACTCGAATGGTGCCTTGTTTTTTATCAACGGGAACGGGGTTTGACACCCAAGTGGTATAGGCGATAGGATAAATGAACCTTGCCTTGTGCAGCTTCTCAATCTCGGCTTTGACAGCTGGGAGCTTTGAGGGATGAATGGGGCACTGTTTCTGATGGACGGGGGGTACATCAGGCCATGTGTCAATGTGGTGTTCGATAATGGCGGGGTCAAGACCAGGCATTTCAGTATAGGACCAGGAAAAGACATCACGGAATTCTCTGAAAAAATTTATGTAGTCCTCAATCTCTTGTTTACTGCAGAATGCTCCTAAAGTGATGAGTTCAGGGGCGCGTCCTGGGGCAGCGATATCAACGTGGATGATGGGTGAGATGTTGGCCATGTTACCTTCCTCGAAGGCGTCAGGGGCAGGAATAGGGTCCTTGAACCAATCGACCTTGGTGGGGAGGAAGTCTTTGGATTCAACCGTGAATTGGGCGGCTGTGCTAGAGGAGGATTCTTCTGGGATGATGTAGGAACGATGATGCATATCATCCCAGGGATAATCAGTATGAAAAGTTTGCGTCGTCAAATCGGTTGACGAGGGGGTAGTGGTTGAAGAGATCATATAGATGATATTAACTTCTCCAGAAGGGGGAGAGACCGGGGGGTAGATCTCCTCAATGGTGGGTGGTGCCGTCTCGAGATCTAGATTGTTCATCTCATAGAGAGCCGCTCTGTAATCTGGGAGATCGGGACAATGGTGTGAGTAATGCCCGTAAATATCTCATATGGCGCAGGGGTGGTTGGTACGTAGGGACTTATCTTTAGGCTTCGGAGTGGGATTTAGTTCGACAGTTGGGATGTTAGGGTCATCGTCGAGCATCTGCATGTGCTTCTGCAATGCTGGTAACTGTGGGCATTGGTGGGTCGCATGGCCCAACTCGTCGCACAGCGAGCATTTGGGAGGAGCACGAAATACTGGAGGATTTTTTACTATCTTGGGAGGCGGTACAGCAGTGTAAGGTTGTGGCCCTCTGCCCCCAGTGGATTTGGGAGTAGGAGGGGGAGTCATGGAGGACGAAGGGGTAGAGACACCGGGGGGTGGTTGAGTGGTAGTAGCCATGGGTTGCACCGATTGGAGGACGAAATCAGGTGTCGGCGGGCGAACGGGAGGCGAAAGGTACCAGACGGGTAATCCCAAGGTTAACCCCGGGAGGCTAAGGGTAGCCATAACCGGGGCGCTTACTACTCCCAATGGAGGGACTAGAAAGGGGATGGTATGGATCGGTGTAACACCAATGTGGCTAGGTACCAATGGTGGTTTAGGCAACAAGGGTGGTTGATTGTTAGGTGGTGGGATGTCATGGGACAAGGTACATAAGTCAGACATGTCGGGCGTAGATGCCGGGGGAGGAATGGATTGAAAGGTGGAGGTCATCGGCGCATCTGAGTAGACTCCAGGCCTCGTAGAGGAAACAAACGAGGTGGTGGCATGAGAAACAGGTTGTTCAACCATGGGGAGAACATTTTCAGGTGCCGCGGGAGCACTGGGATCATAGTAGGTGAGTTGGTCAACCTTAACCACGCGTCCCTCATGGGGGAACATCATGGTGCGAAAGACGGAAGAGGCAACCGCCCGCATGGCATACATGTAGCTGCGGCCAAGTAAAAGGTTATAATCCAATTGGGCATTGATTACCTCAATGTCAATAAGGACGGTTTTGCCACCTAACTCGACGGGGACATTGGCTAGGAGGCCTTGGGGCTGAGCCGAACGACCATCGTAGGCGCGTAATGCGGTGGTGGACTGCTGGAGAGTTGGGGATCCCAACTTCTGCCATACGAATGTAGACATAACGCATGTAGAGGCACCTTCATCGATGATGCATCGATGGATGACAAGATTCCGAATGGAAACAGAAACTTGGAATGCTAGGGTGGAAGGCAGGCGAGGTTCAGACTGGTCTAAATCAAATGCCATCAAATTCGAATCATTTGGGTCAATCCCCCCAATGGCGGAGAGTAAAGTCTTGCGCTGGGAAGGGCAATTCTTCAAGACTTCTAACGCAGACATGGCTGCGGGAGATTGGGCTAGGTCGTCTACAATGTTGTAGTTTGACACAGCGCGTGCATTGGGGTTATTATTGATACGGCGAAGTGGGAAACGAGGGGCTTTGGGAGCACCATCTAGTGGAGGTGGAGGAATACGTAACGCTTGATCGATGGGATGAGCGTTGGTAGGTTTATCTGTGGGGGGTACGTCATTAGTGGAGCCATATTGGTTCCGACGAGTCTGAAGGTTGACGTCAGCGGAGGACATCATCAACAAGTGGTGAGTTCCCACGTCAAACATGGGTTGATCGGGAGCCGCGTACGTGATTTGTTGTTGGGGTTGCACGTTGGCTTGAGGGGGAGCCAACGGCTGAGTGTTCACGACGCCTTGGGTTGGTAATGGGTTTGTAGCACCAAAGGTGTCTGCTGAGGTTGAGGGGGGTTAGGAGGCGCCTGAGGAGCTGCCTGCCCTTGGCGGTGGGCATCGTCAACCCAGAGTTGCCTAGCTCGCTCCAAGTGTGGGAAAGCATGGGTGTAGTGGCCATAGACCCCGCAAATAGAACAAGGGTGGTTTGTTCGCAGATTAGGGTTTTTAGCTTGCTTGGGCGGGCGATCAGGGTTTTGGTTAGCAGGGGCGGCATTATTATTGTTGGGGGGATTCGCCGGTGGCCCAGCTTGGTCTGCAGGTTGGTTGTTCCCCCGATTATGGCTCTTGCCGCGGTTCTGTTGACCTTGGTTACGTTGGTTGTTTTGGTTTTGCTGCGGGTTTTGTTGGGCGTAAACTTGCCCTTGGGCAGCAGGTGGATTCTGAGGTTGCACAGGTGCGGGAGCTGGCTGCGGTGGATGATATGCAGGGTGAGGCTGAGCAGGTGCAGCAACTTGAGGGGGGTTGCTGATATGGCTGTGGAGCAGGTTGTGGGTTTGCCGCAGGTGCTTCCTGTGGTGAATAATAAGCGGGTTGGGCTTGTGAAGGCGCAGGAGCTGAGGCAGCCTGCTGATGGTAGTAAGGCTGAGGTGCGACGGGGGGGGCATAAGCGGGAGTCGCATGATCGAAACACTGAGGAGGACATGAGGGTCCATGGTGGTGGTGATGTGTCATGGGAGCATACAAGTTGGTTGCTCCAGACTGTGAGGTAGCCCGTGAAAGGTCGGGGCCAGGGGTAGGACGTGCTATGGAAAATGGTTGGGGATGCGAAGAAACACGGCCAATGATACCGTCTGCAGCGTGGGATGCCCCCGACGCATCATGCTGGGAGGACTCACCGCGAGGGGCGTCAGGTATAATGGTATAAAGGTAACCCGACTGGGCGTAAATGAGGTCGAACTGTTGGGCCTTAAGGATGGCCTCTTCTTCAGACTGGGGTCTTTCTGATGCCACATCCTTAGCAATAACAGGGAGAAGGGATTTGAGGAACCAATCTAGGAAGATACGATCGTCTAGTTTGATCTTGCATAATCTACGGCGTCGACGCCACTCATGGATGTGGTCCGTGATATGGGTAGCCATGTTTTGTCTACAAGATAGGAGGATCTCAACGCCCACGTCGTAGCGGACAGGCAACTGGAAGAACTGCAGAAAGGTCGAGGCAAGGGAAGCAAAGGTGGCATGGGTCCCATGAGGTTGCTTGATATACCACTTGGCTGCAGAGCCAGTGAAGGTGCGCTGTAAGAGACGGAGGCGAATAGAGTCGTCCACTATGGAGTTGGAGGAACACCATAGGTGGAAAGACATGATATGGTTTTGTGGGTCCTCACCTGCTTTACCCTTGAACTTAGGGATGTCCGAGGGAAGCTTGGTAGGCATATGAGGCCATGCAGGGTCGTGTCTGATAGGGTCGTTGGTCAATCTGGCCATGTCAGGTAGGTTAAGGCTAGCCATGAATGGAAAACTGGAAGGAGGATGTGACACAGTAGTGGGTTGTACCAAGTTGGGGCCAATGCCCCCAAGTGGAGGGACAGGATTTGGGAGGGTGCCCCCTAGTGGGGGAACTAAGGTGGTGGAGGATGGTCCAACACCACCATGGGTAGTGTGAGCCACTGATGTAGTGGGGATAGGGATTCCCGCTACGGGAATAGGTACCGTGAGGGGAACGGTAGATGAGGGTCCCATGGAGGGCATACCCAAAATAGGTGTAGTAACTGGTGTAGTGGTGGATGTGCCACCAATGGTCCCTATAACAAAAGGAGTGGAAGTCGTGCCAGCCATGGGGCTAGTAGGGGCAGTGTAAATAGGGTTCTCAGACTCTTCGTCAGAATCCGAGGTAAAGTAAGGAGCGTCAATATCTGGTGACGGAGACCTACGTCGTTGACGAGTGGAGTCAAGTGACAAGGCTCTAGATCTGTGATGGGTGGTATCAATGGATGATGATCGGAATCTATGACGAGTGGTGTCAAGAGAACCGTGCTGTGGGGGCTCGCCCCTGAGGCACCGAGAATGTCTCGGGGACTCAATGGTGACAGATGGTGTCTAATCTTTGTGGGTTGAGGTGAGTAAAAACAGCTCAAAAAAACCTAATGCAACTGAATGTGCAGAAGGAGAGCTCAAAAACAAGGCACTCAGGCCAACAACCAACTCAAAACACACACTGCAACAGCTGTGCTACAATAGGTGGAGTAACAACAAAGATGGTCAGAATACCAACAAGCAGCAGGTTTCCTAAAAATAAAAAACGGTGGACTCACTAGACCAAAGGGAGGTAAAGGAGCATGCAAACACCTAACTAAAAGTATTCTGACTCAATTAAACATATCCTCTGCAAGGTGATGAAATCCAAGTCAGACAATATGAGTAGGAAAGCCAAGTGGCTATGATATCCCCCTACCGGGAGGGACACCGGGTAATCAATCCTAGAAGAATGGCAACTAAGATACCCCGTTCATGACACATCCAGAAAGGTGAATCTGTCGTTTAGTCCATTGACCACAATACCCCTATACAGGGATATCCCGCGAACCGCGAAAGGTAGCCCTTCGGTTACTGAATGGAGTGCGGTATTCCACTCAGGCCTCCGGAACCAGTCTCCCGACTTCAACCCTCCTAAGGGAGAGGCCCTTTGATAAACTGGTCGTGATCGTGCCAAAAAGTACTAGGGGATTTTGGTTCCCTATTTGGACAACAACTATGTCTCAAGTGTAAGTGACCGAGGGGTGTTATTGGAAGCCTATCCCCCCAACCCTACCTAACTACAAAGATTCTTTTGTGTTCCCCAAGTGGGGTTAGAATGTTGGTTCAATTAGGTACTTTTTAAGGCTCACTTGATTTATGTGACAGAGTGTGTGCCCGTGAGGTGATGAACCCAAAATAGAAGTGCCACAAGGGGGGCAACTTCTAACTATCAATAATGCTGGAATTGAAACTTTAACTTGCAAAATTTTCTGAATTAAAAATACTGAAATTTTAAAAGAATTCTGTAAAAGGAACATAAATTATGTTGCAGAAAGGCTATAATGAAGTGGGACTGCAGGTAGGACAGAGGGCTATTCAGATGCAGAAAATATTGCAGCAAAAGGGGGCTGGGCTCAAATTAGGGAAAAAGTGTAGAGGTCAGACCGCGGGTCGGTGGCGAATCGGAACAGGCGGACTGCGGGTTTGAGGGAAACAGACGCGGTCAGGTCGTGGCTTTCGGGCGAACAGATGCGGTTGGGACGCAGGAAACTGGGTGAAAGACGCAGTCGGGTCGCGGCAAAGAGGCTGACAGACGCGGTCGGGACGCGGGAAAGCGGCTGAAAGCCACAATCGGGACGCGGGAAAATGGCCGACAGGCGCGGTCAGATCGCAACAAACAGGCTGATTAGCCGCGGTCGGATCGCAGGTAATAGACTTGAATCTGTCGGCGGGGCGTCGGAAGCAGTCTGAGAGCCGCGATCGGGTCGTGGGTAAAGGCCTGAAAGACGCGGTCGGGACGCGACTTCAGAGAGAAAAAACGCGATGTACGGCGGCCGAAAGGGACAGCCGAAAGGGAAAAAATTATAAACGGAAACCAGAAATTCAAAATCTAAGGGAGTCGCCAAAACTGTAGCTAGGGTTTTACCCCTAGCTTGTGCGAATGAGCACCTACTAAGGAGAATGGAGTCCTTAGTAGCAGTTCAGTAAATGTAAATTATTAAGCTAAAACAAAGATATAAACTACTTTAAACATTGTGCATGAAACATAAACAAAAGATGTAAAGAATGGCTTTTTTGTATTAAAGTTACCTTCAATGTGAAGGTTGATGAAGCTCCTTGCAATGTCCAAGAGGGTTGCTCCAAGCTCCAATGTGCTCCTTCTCTTTCTCCAATGGTGGGAATGGGCCAAAAGTGGCTCTCAAGGTGAAAGTAGTTCAATGGTGAACTAGGGTTTCAAGAGAGATTTTGGCAGAGTAAGGGTGCTTATGATTGTGGATATGGAATAAGGGATCTCCATCACCTATTTATAGTTTTTTGGTGGTGGAGTGCTGACCCATGATTTTGGGAAACACATGGTTTAGGGCAGCTGTATAGGTTTTTTTTTTTTCTTTCTCCTTTTCCTCATTATTTTATATTTTTTATTCCCTTTTTAGGGGATTTTTTCTATTTTTGGAGGAAAAGGGGGTTTTTTAGCCTTTCTAAGGCTATTTTGATGGTTTTGTGGCCTTTTGAAGGCATTTTAGGCCCTTTGGAGGCTTTTTAATGGGATTTTTTGGGATTTTCAAGGAAATATGGTAGGAAAATGGACAAATGAGCCATATAATGTGGTAGATGAGGTAGTGAACACTTTTTGGGTGTTAACAATATGCATCATGTTGGATGCCTGGACCATGTATCTGTATATGTATCAGGTGGATACATTGTATGATCAGGTGGATTATGTAAAGTGATATGTATCATGTATTTGTATTTGTATCAGGTGGATACACTGTATGATCAGGTGGATCATGTATGATGATATTTATCAGGTAGATACTTGGTATGCATTAGGTATATGCATTGTATGATCAGGATGATCATGGATGACGAGCTTCAGGATGTTGCTCCAGATGACATGTAGCAGGATGTTGCAGTGATGATGATTAGGATGATCATGTGTACATCAGGATGATGTATGGTGAGTACCAGGTTGATACTCTGTGGCTGTGGAACAGGTTGTGCAGATAAGCATGTAATTTGTGCCCTCGGAGATTTGCAGATAGTCTTTCAAGGTTTTTCCTATGGCATGTAATTTGTACCTTGGGATATCTCGAAAATGCTCTTTCGAGGTTTTGCTTGGGAGGACATGTAACTTGTGCCCTGGGAGATCTTCAGGTCGGAGTTGTGTAGCCGTAACATCCTGAGATGCTCTTGCGAGGTTTTTTCCTATGGCATGTAATTTGCTCCTGGCAGATTTGGACAGGATGAAAAAGGCCTCAGATGCTTCAGCCAGGTTTTTCCATGACCACATGTAATTTTCTCCTCGGAGATCTGGACAGGATGAAAAAGGCCTCAGATGCTTCAGCCAGTTTTTGTGGTGGACCACATATAATGTGCTCCTGGGAGATCCGACAGGTAGAGCTGTGTGCTCGTAACAACCTGGGATGCTTCAGCTAGGTTTTGTGGTGAGATCACATGTAATGTGCTCCTGGGAGATGCGACAGGTAGAGTTGTGTGCTCGTAATAGCCTGGGATGCTTCATCCAGGTTTTGTGATGGGTCACATGTAATGTGCTCCTGGGAGATCCGACAGGTAGAGCTATGTGCTCGTAATAGCCTGGGATGCTACAGCCAGGTTTTGTGAAGCACGTAATAAGTCTTGAGGATTCCATAGTATGGCCAGTGATGATGAAGACCTGCAGGTGGTGGGCCTAAATCCAGTATGAAAAAGGACTGGCTCTGTAGAACTTCCTATGACAAGTAGATTTAGAGATTGATTGGGATAGCAGCAGCAGTGATGATGATGATGACTCGATGACGATTATCCAGTGACGATGATCCAGAGAAGATGACTTGTGCTAGAAGACCTGTGTTGAGAAATACCTTCCTAGTTAAGAGGGAGTGTTGATGTATATGTAACTTCGGAATGTATTTCACATATATGTATATTGTATTCCTATAGAGATGTTATTATTCCTCTATACGGAAGTGTCATCATTTATATTGTAAGTGTTGTAACTTATACTTGATGGGTTATTAGACCACCTTGTTGGGGTCGGCCCTGTATAAGTCATGTGGGTTGAAGGGTTATTAGACCACCCTATTGGGGGTTGGCCCAGTCAGCATTATGTTAAGTGGTTAAGTTGAGGCCGACCTAGTTGAGTAAAGGTCAAGTCAAGTTAGTGTATAAATAGAGAGTGTGTCTCTCTCATTTTACACATTCTATTCTTTCACTCACACTTTGGAGAGTGGCACACTTGTGGAGGAGGAGGCTCTATTGCTAGGAGAAGACTATCTCTTGTATTTTGGTTGTATCATTGCTCTATCTATCTCTGAGGAAGTTATTGGGGTTTTTCACCTTTATGGTTTTCCCCAAGTAAACTATGTGTCTCTTGTGTGCTTGCATTATTGTGTCCATGATTGATATGCTATAGATTTGTTGTACATGTTGTTCTCTCAGTTAAGATCCTAGATCAGATTGAACTAAATTCTGAAAATTTAACATACTACAGAATACTCTGAACAAAGGCGACCATAATGGGGAAGCTTCCATATGAGTAGACGTGATATGTTGTGGCGCCGAGAAGAACCATTGGGTCCTTCTTCGTAGTTTTAATGAGCTCCAAGAAGGGATAAAAGTGTGCTCTTAAATGGTACTGTCCTGTGGATTTTGTGAGCCCAGGACTGTTCGTGCTCATGGGTGCTTTCATTTTTCAGGAGTCTGAAAATGATAAGAAGACTTTGCAGTGGTTGTGAGTACCGTCCTGTGGGTTTTTACGAGCCCGGGATGGTGATTGCTCATGGTTGCTTTCATGTTTAGAGAGTCTGAAAGCGGTAAGTGGACTCCATTGGTGTTCTTTTTCGTAAGTTAGTCTCCAAGGCCCGAAAAAGCATAAAATGATGCAAATGGAGAACTCTTCTAGCCGATGTGACTAGAGTATTCATTTTTCATAATTAGTCTACAAGGTCTGGAAAAGGGGTAAACTTATACCAGGTAGACACCCTTTCAGATACGTTTAGTGAGCATGAAAGGAAGCAAGGTTGCTCAGCGATCTTTCCATTGTTTTAGGAGTCAGAAAAGAGCTTAATAGAAACTCCCTAAGTGCCTTTTTCGTAAAAGGGATTGCTCGGCCCGAAAAAGGGGTAAACCTATACCGAACAAAAAGGGATTAATGAGAGTGAGAAAAGGTCTCAAGCATCGTCATAAGTGTGGAATACTGAATCCGGTGACATAAAGATTGTCAAAAAGGGGCAACGACCAATGTGGCACGCAAACTGAGGTGATGAGTGGCATTTTGAAAAAATGCCTGAAAAGTCTGGGGTGAGAGCAAGAAATGATCTCAAGCATCATCACGAGCGTGGAAAACCAAATCCGACGATATCAAACTTGTCAAAAATGGATGAGGGCCGATGTGGCATGTAAACCGAGGCAAAGAGGGGGCATGGGAAAAATGCCTGAAAAATTTGGAGGTGAGAGCGAGAAATGATCTCAAGTGTCATCACGAGTGTGGAAAACTGAATCGAGTGATATGAGACTCGTAAACAATGGAGGACGGTCGATGTGGCACGCAAACCGAGGCGACAAGTGGCATTTTGAAAAAATGTCCAAAAATTATGGGTGTGAGAGTGAGAAATGGTCTCAAGCATCATCACGGGCATGGAAATATGAATCCTACGGTGCAAATGGTGCGAAAAACGGAGGTCATAAGGACTCCAGAATGGTCAAAGGAAATAACTAGATTAAAAAATGGCTACAAATGAAGGTGACCCCACCAAGCCAAGGATGTAGTGGTGGGGATAAATGTTGACCTGTGGGGGCGAAATACTATGTGTATCAAATCAATTCGAATATACAAGTGACACGTGACGTCAAAAATGGTTGAGATCACGAATGTGAAAAAGTGAGCAAGGTTAATGACCTGCCCCCATATGATGGGCATGGGGTTTGTGATTGTGGATCACATATGTGTTGGTCTGAACGATGGGCTCATTGAGGTGTTGAGATATAGGTGATGGGGTAGGGTCAAAATGATTGATCATGCCCCCTATCCCAGGTTCGAGGTAATTTATTATGTCCCCGAACTTAGAGGTGTCAATGCAGTGCAGATGTTGTCTTAGAGAGGGATCAAGAGGGCATTAACCAACTACTGGAGGGGGGGTGTACCATGAGGCTGTGGGCCATGGTGGCATACTGAACTGATGATATGATGATGGGGGATTCCCCTTGTGGGGTGGATGCCCCCAGTATCTCCGATGAGAATCACGATGATGATGAGTAGGAAAGGTTTTGGGCTCGCCCCCATGTTGTGGACATGTGGTTTCCTCATCGATTTGAAAGGGTTGAACATGTGTGTCAAAGGGATCAATGGAAGCGGCCAACTAGGTAGAGGGGTATCCAGTGGAAATCATGTAAATGGTGTTAATTTCTTCCGAGGAAGAAGATGGTGGGGGATGAATTTTCTCAATGAGAAGAGGGGATATCTCTAGGTCGACGTTATTCAACTCGTACAATGCTGCTTTGTAATATGGGAGATTGGGGCAGTGATGTGAATAATGGCCGTAGATTCTGCATATTGCACAAGGATGGTTTGTGCACAATGATTTATCACGAGGTTGAGGGGCGAGTTCTAGTTTGACTACTGGAACGTTGGTGTCGTCATCCAACATATTCATGTGTTCTTGAAGTACTGGTAACTGTGGACATTGATGGGTGGCATGGCCTATGTCGTCGCATAAAGAGCACTTGGGGGGTATGCGGTTTGTTGGGGGATTCTTTCCCAACTTGGGGGTCGCTGGGGGGGTGCAAGTTGTGGGTCCAGTGGTGTAGGTTTGTGGACCTCTGCCCCCATTGTTCCGAAGTGGTGGGGGATTATAATTGGATGTTGATGCGGTGGCCGTTGTTGGTGGGGGTCGATTCTGGATGTTTGCTACACCAGGGGGTGGACAGTTAGAAGTATTGATGGGTTGCACTGGTTGTAAAATGACATTCGATGTCGGAGGAGAGGTTGGGGCAGGTAGGTACCACACAGGTAATCCTAATGTTAGTCCTGGGAGATTAAGTGTAGCCATGACTGGTGTGCTGATGGTGCCTAATGTGGGAAATAAGAATGAGATAGTATGAATTGGTGTGGTTCCTACATGAGTTGGCACTGAGGGTGGTTGCAGGAGTAAAGGGGGATGTTGGTTTGGTACCTGTGTGTTCTGCTAGAAATTGCACAAATCAGATATTTTGGGTATATTCAAAGGGGGTGGGATGGATTGGAATGTGGAAGTCATAGGTGATTCCGAGTATAATTCGGGTCTAACTGTGGAGACGGACAATGTAGGTGCATTCTGAACTAGTTGTTCAATCATAGAGAGAATATTTTTAGGTGCAGTGGGGGTGTATTGCTTTCGACGCGTTTGGAGATTCATGTCGGACGATGACATCATAAGGAGATGTTGACTACATGAATCCATCGGTTGGTTTGTGTGTGTAGCATATGTGATTTGCTGTTGTGGTGCTATGGTTCCTTGAGGAGGATCCAACGGATGAGTGTTCACCACTCCTTGTGTGGGCAAAGGATTCTGCAGCACCATGGGTTGTGGTTGAGCTGGTGGCGTTGGTTGTGTCGCATGCCCTTGGTGTTCAGCATCATCAGACCACAGTTAGCGTGCTCACCCCAAATGGGGGCAAGTGTGTGTATAATGGCCGTATACCCCGCATATGGAACATGGGTGGTTTGTTCGTAAATTGGGGTTCTTACCCTGTTTCGGTGGTCGATCAGGCTTTTGGTTGGCGGGGGTAGCGTTGTTGTTGTTTGGAGGATAAGTCTAAGCGATTGGAGGTTGTGGTGCAGCAAGGACTACGTGTGGTGGGAAATAAGCCGTTGGGGCTTGTGAGTGAATAGGAGCATGTGTGGCCTACTCATGGTAATACGTAGGGGGTGAAACTAGAGGTGGATAGGCTGAAGGTGCATGACCATAACACTATGGTGGACATGGGGGTCCATGTGTGTGGTGGGGGTGGGCCATGGGAGCATACAAAGTTGTAGCTCTGGAGTGAGATGTGGCTCGCGAAAGATCGGGGCCATTATTATTGCGCATAATGGAAAATGGTTGGTTGTGGGACGCAACTTGTCCAATGATGCCGTCGGCAGTGTGGGGTGCCCCCGACGCATCAGTCCGGGAGGAATCACCGTGGGGGAGCATTAGGTAAAATGGTATACAGGTAGCCACACTAGGCATAGATCAGATCAAACTGCTGGGCTTTTAGAATGGCTTCTTCTTCCGACTGGGGTCGTTCAGAAGCTACATCCTTGGCTGTGAGGGGTAGGAGTGATTTGAGAAACCAATCCAAAAATATACGGTCGTTCAGTTTTATCTTGCAGAGGCTACAGTGCTTGCGCCACTCATGGATATGGTTGGTGATGTGGGTAGCTTTGTTTTGTCTACAAGACAACAGTATTTCAACTCTTGCATCATAGCATACAGGTAGTAGAAAAAACTGAAGGAAAGTGGAGGTGAGGGACATAAATGTATGGTGGGTCCCATGTGGTTGTTCAATGTACCACTTGGCTGTAGAGCCAGTGAACGTTCGTTGTAACAGTCTTAGTCCAATGGAGTCATCCACTATGGAGTTAGATGAACACCATAGGTGAGATGACATTATGTGGTTTTGGGGATCTTCCCCAGGTTTTCCTTCAAACTTCGGGATGTCCGAGGGAAGCTTTGTGGGCATGGGGGGGACAAGTGGTGTCATGTCTAATAGGATCATTAGTTAGTCTTGCCAAGTATGGCAAATTCAAACTTGCCATAAATGGTAGACTGGTCGAGGGGTGTGATGTAGTGGCTAGGGACATAACTGTTAATGGTAGCATTATGTAGTGGTCCAGCGGCCCCTAAGGGTATGCTAGGTATGCAAGGTATGTGTGCTCCAACCGATGTGGTGTGGGAAAGGCCAGCGCTCCCAAGTGCAACATGGGTTGCAGAGGGGTTAGGAATAGCTCCAGGAATTCTTAATATCTGGGTAGTGGTAATGAGAGGGGGGTGTGACCCCTATGTTGGGCATACCCATAACAGGTGGTGGCCATGTGTTGGGTATACCTAAAGGGGGAATGGCCCCTATATTAGGCATGCCTAATGGGGTTGTTGTTACCATGGGTGGCACTGTAGTAGTAGGGTTTGTCGATGTATCTCCAATAGTACTGGTGAAAAGGGGATTGTATAGTGATCCAGCCATCGGGTTGGTTGGTGATATTTCAGTAGGGTTTTTGGATTCAGCCTCAGAATCAGATGTGAAGTGAGGCGTGTCAAAATCGGATGACTGTGTGTTTGGCCAAGAATGTGTTGAGTCAAGGGATAAGGCTCTACGTCTACGACGTGTAGAGCCAAGTGTACCGAACTGAGGGGGTTGACCCTGAAGACGACGAGATCGTCTTAAATTCTCAATAGTGAGAAATATTTAAAAATTTTAGTGTAAGGTGGTGATGTAAAAAACTTGAAACCCTAATGCAACAATGAGTGCAAGAGGGGAGTGAAAAAATAAAGGCTCTCAGGCCAACAACCAACCTCAAAAATCACTTATTATAGCATTTGTGCTATAATAAGTGGAGGGATGCAACAAAATTGTTCAGAATACCAAAAGTCAAACAGTTCCTAGAAAAAAGTGGTGCTACTACACCAAAGGTGGGTATTGTATCATGCAAACACCTAACTAGAAGTATTGTGAGTCAACAAACAATATCCTCTGCAAGGTGATGAAATCCAAGTCAGACAATATAGAGTGTTGAATCAACGGCTAGATATCCCCCTACCGGGAGGGATACCAGGTAGACAATCCTAAAGAGTGGCAACTAGGATACCCCCGCTCATGACACATTCGGTTGGGTGAATCTGCAGTATGGTTCTATCGCCGTTGTACACCCTCTTGGGTGTACATCGAGAACTTTGAAAGGTATCCTTCGGTTATTGAATGGATTGCGGTATTCCACTCAGACTTCTGGAACTAGTCTGGCTACTTCAACCCTCCTAAGGGAGAGGCCTTTCTGATAAATTGGTTAATAACCATGTCAAAATTATAAGGAATTTTTGGACCCTAAATACAACCACTATGTCTCAAATGTAAATAATTGAGAGGTTTTATTGGCCTATCCTCTCAATTCTAACCTAACTACAAGATTCTTTTAAGTGCTCCCCAAGTGCGGTTAAAAGTTTGTTGAGTTAAGGTAAATTGTAAGGCTCAGTTTAAATTATGTGGCAGAGTGGGTGCAAGTGTGGTATTTAAACTGAAATTGATTTTCCTCACTTGGGGCGATTGATTACAAATGAAAGAAAAGACGCTTCCAGTTTTGCAAAAAATAAAGGCATTTTTGAAAGGTAAATGCTTGAAAAAACTGTTAAAAAATAATGGATCTTTGAAATAATTTGAAGGAAAGCAAATAACATAAATATTTCAAGAAATAAATGGATCTCTTAAAAATTGCTTGGGAAAAAGTATTGAGCAAATAAACAGTAAAACGTTGATCTAAAATAAAATGCAGAAAATCTTTCTTTCAATTACTGAAAATTTTTAAAAAGGACTTTTAATGGAGCAGATATAAATAGTAAAAGATTTAGTAGGTTGTAAAAATGCAGAAAAATCAATGCTGTAAAATATGCTGAATGGGCAAAAAAATATAGAAAAAAATATTTTCAAAAAAATTGCATCGCGGGTTTTGGGAAAATAGCCGCGATGTGCAGCGCGGGTTTCAGCCGCGATGTGCAGCGCGGGTTTTGGTCACACAATCGCGATGTGCAGCGCGGCAAATGGCCGCGAATACGCAATGTGCGGCGCATAAAATGGTCGTGGAGCCACAGCGCACCACGCGGAAAAAAGCCGCGAGGTCACGATGAGCCACGCGACTGTAGGGCAAACAGCCGCGAGGTGAAAGCCGAAAAACAGATGCCGAAAATGAACTCGAAAATGGAAATTTCAGGCTATTAATGGCAATAGAAAGGGCCAAGATCTAGAATAGCAATGGATCTGCTGTCTAGGATGGCAGATCTATTAATTAAAATGATTAAAACTAACAAAAAACTAAGATCTAAAGCAAAAAAACTGAGATCTAAGAATTCGAAGCCAGCGGAGTTGCCAAAAACTGTAGGCTTGGTTTTGCAACCAAGCTTTGTGCAATGTGTACCTATCAACAATGTGATAGTAGTTTCAATATTGAAAGCAAAAACAATCATAAATTAAATCTAAATCTAAACTAGCATGTGCATATAACAAATAAATTTTTTTAAAACGATTCAAGAACAAAAAATAAAAGAATAGATGTTTTGTATTAAGATACCTTCAAATGGTGAGGATTTGTGTTGAGCAACTCCCAAGGTGAGTAGCTCCAAGCTCCAAAGGTCTCTTCTTCAAGATGCTGAAAATGGCCAAAACTCTCATGAGAGATTTTGACAGCATGAGGATAGGATGATGGATGGATGGAAAGTGAGGAGCCCCCTACCACCTTTTTATAGTTTTTGGTGGTGGGGAATACCATTAGGGTTTTGAGGAAACCAATGGTATTGACCAACATGGTTTAGGTACCTTTTCCCTCCTTTTTCTTTTTTTGAATGTTTTGAATATTTTTATTCCCTTTTTAATAATTTTTTGGGAATTCTGGACCCTTTTTGAGGGTTTTTTATGCTTTTTGAGGAAACATATTCATTTTGAGGGGAAAAAGGAGTGTATTATGGTCTTTTGGTGACCTTTTGATGGCTTTAGAGGCTCAAATGGTGGAAAAGTGGACAAATGGGTCATGTGAATAAGTAAATGAGCTAGTGAGCACTTTTTGGGTGTTAACACAACTATCATGCTACAAAAAATTAAAATAAAAATCTAGTTAATATAATATAGAAATAATATTAATGGAACAAATTTCATCCGTAATAATTTGACTTATATATGAATGAACAACAAAATACACAATCATATATATTTTGTGATGGAATATATTACATACCTTAACATCCATGTGATTGATATGTTTGAAAGGACCCATTCATAACCTTCAAGTTCATTATCAATAATATGGCAGAGAGAAGATTTGTCTTAGAGCCCCTCATAAAGGGGTTTGTATGCCTTATCAAGAAGAGGGTATATCATGAATATCATCAAAATGTTCATCATTTTCATGATCATCATCATCATGATCAACATCGACCATTCCAACATTAAATGAATCATGGGTCAAATTATTTGTAACATCATCTTCAACTATGTTTTCAGAATGATCATCATCCTCATTAATATGATCATTAACTTGTTCTCCATTAATATTCATAGATTCTGGTACTTGTTGTGGAAGAACTTCCTCCAGACGAAGTGCCCTAGGATGTCTTTCCTTTATAATTACATGAAACCATCAATAGATAAAAGTTAATATAAGAAATTCAACCGCAAAATGTAAAAATTTCAAATGCAAAATGTAAACATTTATGTAATGCATTTAAAATGTAACAAATTTTATACTGTTGGGATGAAAAGAGCAACGTGTTAGGATATTCCTATTCTCCATCCTAGTCCCACCAGTATTTTGATCATTTACATTTTCAGTCATGCATGCACCTTTAGGGTTTGCATGCATCCCAATCATCAGTCCAGCACCTAGCCCTCAGTTATCCAGCCCCCAGGAGCTTCTCACTATTCAGTTTTAGCCCTCCAGTTGCTTAATGTGCCCTTCTTCCTTGATTTTAGGGAGCAACTAGCCATTCTTCACCTACTAGTACAGTTGTCTTCAGTTTACAGTCAGTTACACTTAGTTACACTCAGTTACACCTACCAGAGTTAGTTTGACTGATGGTTGACAGTTACTTGAGCATTGATGACTCCGTTGATGTTGATGAAGACTTCTAGTTGTGCTCCGATGATCATGAGGACACCTAGTTGTGCTCCGATGACACCCTATTGATCTTATGATCACTTCGAGAGGCTAATTCGAATTGCCACCTTGGGCATTCGAATCCTCTCTACCATTGTACTATTTATTTGTCCATATTGTGATTAATTAACTAGTGTGTGTGAAGTATTATTGCTTCTATCTGAGTTCTACTGTACCATATTACTCTGTTGCTCATTATACTGTATTGTTCACTCTTCTTCTATTTTTCTGCTTAATCATAATTCTTGTGAGGTACACACCATCTCTTAGATCTACTGTGAGGATTTTCACATGGTATCAGAGCATGTTGAGAGTATTGTTTGTCTCCATTCTTGAGAGTTTTTGCCAGGTTATTACCAAGATATCGAGTGCAGTAGTTGCAGCAGTTTCTGCATTTTTGCAGTAGTAGCAGTTGCAGTTATTCTATATAGTTTTTGTAGGTCTTCTACAGCTTCAATGAATTCAAAAGAAATCACTCCTCTTTCTCCTTTCTCTCCTCTCAGCTATGATGATTGGAAACCAAGAATGATAGCATACTTGAAGAGCCATGATCTCTTTGACTATTGTTTTGAAAGAGAGTTCGAATTTTCTGAAGAGAAGATTGATTGGTTAAATAAAGCTGATGAAGCCTTTGGATCAATGTTGGATGCTATGTCTGATTGGATGTTATATGAACTCCCTGATTTTTCATCACCAAAAGAGCCATGGGCTCACCTGGATGAAATATTTGGTAGAGAGAATGAAGGACTTAGTCCCAACCCATTCAAAAGCAAACAAAGTGATGCATTCACTCCTCTTGATGGTCTCTCAAATCATGAACTAGTATCATCTCACATTGAAGTTGTTGACAAAGAACTTCAGATTATCCACTCATGCTCAAACCTTCTTCTCTTTCTGTGCCAGCTCACACTCTAGATATTGTAGAAGGTCCTAAATCCTCTCTTGCACCAGAGTCTGTTGGTTTGCATTATGATCACATGATTATTTCATAGGTCAAAACAGCTATTGAAGGTAATGCATTTGCTCCTCTCCAGCTATCTCCTCTTTTATACTACTATATGATCATAATTCCATGCTTTCAGAAGGTCATTGAAGAGTATGGCCATTGCCATTCACTTGGGATAATTTCTCATGCATCTACTAGTTTTGATATCACCTCTCATGGTTCAAAGGAGATCTCAAGAAACCATGATTCAAGTCTTGTATCTAAATTGGGTTCCAAGCAATTACTGCTTGGGATAATTTATCATGCATATGATAGTTTTGATCTCGCCCCTACTGGTTCAAAGGAGATCTCAAGAAACTATTTTTTAAGTCTTAAATTTGATTTTGATTTCAAGAAAACATGTAATAGTTATTTTTGGCATAATATCACCCATTGTGGTTCGAAGGAGAAGACAAAAGACTATATGCACTTTCATAGATTTGATCCTACCTCAGCTGATTCGAATCACATGTTCAAGGATCATTCTCATATTGTTGGATTTGTTCTCATCACATTCGATCTGAAGAGCAAGTACAAGCACATGCTTTTTGAGCATGATCCACGTCTTCCCAAGAAGAAGATACCTCCAGACATATCACCAAGCATCACACCTGCTTGAGTTTGGAGCATTTATTTTTATGTGTGCCTTACAGTCTATTTTTTGTGGAGGGGGTATGTTTCCCATGAAATTTTCCCACTTCCTTGGTTTATTGATTGTTATTATTCATTGTATTGGGTGACCTTTGGTCTTAGTTACCAGGGCCCAGGATGGATTAAGGGGGGGTGTTAGGATATTCCTATACTCCATCCTAGTCCCACCAGTATTTTGATCATTTACATTTTCAGTCATGCATGCACCTTTAGGGTTTGCATGCTTTCTAGGGTTTGCATGCATTATAGGGTTCGCATGCATCATAGTCATTAGTCCAGCACCTAGCCCTCAGTTAGCCAGCCCCCAGGAGCTTCTCACTATTCATTTTTAGCCCTCCAGTTGCTTAATGCGCCCTTCCTCCTTGATTTTAGGGAGCAACTCGCCCTTCTTCACCTACCAGTCCAGTTGTCTTCAATTTACAGTCAGTTACACTCAATTACACCTACCAGAGTTAGTTTGACTGATGGTTGACAGTTACTTGAGCATTGATGACTCCACTGATGTTGATGAAGACTTCCAGTTGTGCTCTGATGATCATGAGGACACCTAGTTGTGCTCCGATGACACTCTATTGATCTTATGATCACTCTGAGAGGCTAATTTGAATTGCCACCTTGCGCATTCGAATCCTCTCTACCATTGTACTATTTATTTGTCCATATTGTGATTAATTAACTAGTGTGTGTGAAGTATTATTTCTTCTATTTGATTTCTACTGTACCATATTATTCTGTTGCTCATTATACTGTATTGTTCACTCTTCTATTTTCCTGCTTAATCATAACTACTCTTGTGAGGTACACATCATCTCTTAGATCTGCTATGAGGATTTTCACACAACGGCCTATTGAACTATTGGTCAAATAGGTGCATCCAAACTATCCAAGAGACATAATAATTTACCCAATTACTGAGCAAAGCTACTCAAATATAACACAAAATTTCTCATACTGTACTCCACTAAGGTAAGATAAATGATGCTATGGTAATTTCTATAGAGAAAATAAAAGAGAAATTACAACATGCCAATATAGTCGTTATTTCTATTATCATGATAGAAAGTGTCACAAAGCTAGAGAGTTAAGTGCTTTCCTCAGTTAGTGGGTTAGTCTCACTAACGAACAAATAAATGAGTTATTCTACTATACCCTAGATTCAACATGCACAAAAGGAAAAGAAATAGTATAATAAATATTTAATATTAAAATAATATTTATTGTCCATGTTAGTACCCATGTATTGAAACCACGATCAATACATAAATTTACAAAACAATCAAAATAAAAACATATATAATGCAAAACTTACAAATGGATGGTATTCATGTCCCCCCTCAGCGTGCCTATGCTCCCTACAATGTTTTGTGGCTGTTGTGATCAAAATTCTTCTCCTCTTAAAGCCCCTGCATTGAGTACATGGACAATAGCATTTCCTATCACCCCTTTTTTCAACTCCTTCCCACAATCTAGCAAGCAATTGTCGATTTTGTTCGTCTGGATCAGGAATATTGCTAGTTGACATTTTCTCGTAAAGAGCTTGAATGAAGATTATCGATCTTAGAAAATGAAGCTCCACACATCGCTCGCTTGAATCTAAAAAACAATGGAAATAATGAAAAATAGTCTGCTGAATAAAAAAACTTATGCAAACCGTCGCTTATATAGCAAACATGTCGGAATGTTTCAATAGTTATAAGTTTTAAAAGTCAACCTTCCGTTGGATATCTGATGCCTTGAACCTAGTTACCGTTGGAGAATTGATGTTGAATTTTTGCCATCCGACATCCCAATGCATAATATGATGTCAGATATCCACATAATTGTTGGATATGAGCATAGCCATCGGATATCCGACAGCTCCTTCTATCAATTTTAAAAGGATCATCAAATTTTGAGATTTTTAAAATGACATCCGACGACATAGCCCTTCTTCGTCGGAGGTCGTCGAATTTTGTCGTCAGATTTTGGGTCCAAATCCACTAGTCTTCCACCCCACCGCAATGACTTTGTGATCTACGTGCATCTTCTAGTAGATACTTCATGCATTCTGCTTTTCCAATTCTTCAGTCCTGTGTCGGAGTCTGATATGCAAGAACTGTCACATATCCAACTAAGTGCTCCATCTGCCGTACTATTAATCTAGTCATCTTGATTTGTAGTCATCTTGTAAATGCGATCAAGGTCTTGTGATCTGGGTTCTTCCTGAATCGGCTCACTGTATGTTTCTCCTTTTGAAGGGTCCAATGGTGCGATGACCCTTATCTATTTCCCTTCAAAGATCATCTTCTTGGTCTTCAGGTTTATAATCGTGAGGTTATCCATCGCCCAGTCTATCCCCAATAATGCTAGATATGGGTTACTGTCATCAATTATCTCGATAACCTCAAAGTTCACTGAACTTCTGAATCCATCAATGTCTACAAGTACATTGGCTAATCTCCCAAAAGGTATGACTTTTTTGCTGATTTGCTAACCTCAACTGTATTGCTGACCATGACAAGCTTGGCTTCCCATCTGTATCCATGTCTACTTAGTCAAGACATTTACCTCTGACCCCAATTCAAGGATGATCTCATCCATCTCATAATCTCCTATCTGCGCACTGAGCCTCATTTCTTTACCTGTTCTCTTGTGGCTCTTGATATGATGAACTACACTCTGGGCAGTATCTATCTCACTACGTGGTTCATATTGGTTTAATAAGTTTTCCAATTCCATTGTAGTGTCTGCGCTCTTCAATAATTTCATGCAAACTCGTAGGAACTGCGCAACAGAAGTGCCCGTTTCTATTGCGGTACATGTTTTTTCATACGCTGCTGGCATTTCCTCCATATGCATTGTTTCACTTCGCAATGGGATTCTTGGTGACATATGTGCTCGTTCTTTGAAGATGTCCTGTGCTTCTTCAAAGACTTTTTTGTTTTTCTCCAGATTGAAAGCAGGTGCTTTCCCCATAGCTTTTCTGATCCAGACTACTTCAATAGGGATCTGCTTAGTTTGAAAATCTGCAGAAGTCGAAGCTTCTGCTTCCTTATCTCTTCCTGTGGCAGTGCCACTTCATGTCACAACATTAATACTTGGATCTATAGTCATTTTCTCTACTATGATCATCTGAATATTTGGGTTGGGTACTTCTTGCTTTCTCTTCTGCATTTCTGCTGCTAGCATTGGGAATGCATTAATGACATGATCAAAATATTTACAATAATTACAGGTAGTACATGCATTGGTACAATCTATAGATAAGTGACCTAGCTGGCCACAGTTATAACAGATCATCTGGCCTCTTCCTCTTCTTTGTTCGGTGCTAGTATTTCTTCGTCTTCCATGGTATCCTCCATGGCCTCTATATGCTCCTTCATCATACTATGCGTTATCCTTATTTTGTGTTGTTTCTTCTTGAACTCTATATACTCCACCATGCATATGGTCTACATCGTGCCATCTTTTCATCATGACCTCATATGCTCTACAGTTGGAATAATCAAGTCCAACAGATTTACATAATGTGCAATATAGATACTTAGGTGTTCGCACAAACTTCTGGATTAAGTAGCAATCTTCTATCCGATGTCCTCTAGTTCTTTAGATATTGCACCATGGCACTTGGTTCTGATTCAATGGATTTGGTGCTCCACTACCTAGGTAATATTGAAACAAAGGATAGAGTTCCTTCGGGTGTCCTTCTCACTTACATCTGGTACACCAGATTTCTTCTCTTTGCTCTTTTCCCTTCTTCATGTCCTGTAACTATAATGTCAAGGTAGCTAGCTGGTTCTGGATCTGAGTCATTCTAGTGCTAGTATCTCCTATCAGTGAAGCTTCTAATTTCATCGCAATTTCTAGGGCTTCTTCTTGCGAAGCAACCTTTTGTTGCATCAATGGTAGTCTAATATGGGGAAACAGCACAGCTATTAACTACTCCTGTTGTTTGTTCGGTGCTATATAAAAACTGACTTGGTCTAATTGTGTCTTAAACTTCTGGTCAAATTCCCATACTGACTCGGTCATTTTCTGCTTAATTTCTATCAGTTCTGTTATACACTGTGATTCTGACTTTGGATTGTTGAACTCTATTAATAATGTTACTTTAATATCCACTAAGGTTCTATTATGCCCATGAGAATAATTCATGAACCAGTTCAAAGCTCCATCCCTGAATGTAGTGATGAGCTGTGCTTGCTTCATAGCATCATCCCGAACTTGCTTGATGCTCCACATGGATTCACATAGAAACCAATGTTTCTCAGGGTCTTCTAGATCCGTTCCTTTAAATATCGGTAGTTCGATATCGTCAATCATTCTCCTTCTTGGTGGCGCAGTGTTCTGAGTGGTGTTAGGGATATTACTGCGTGGGATGTTTTAAGTCAAAATATTCTGAGTGAGAATGGTCTAAGTACTTACTCCTGCGGTGTTACTGGTATTGGTGCTCCAAGGATTAGGGATATTAACAATTGGAGGGTTCTGAACTAGCGGATTCTGTGCAATACGAGGCATGATATTCACAACCGATGGGTTCTGCGGAGTGATAGGCTAATAGGTTGTTGATGGAGGTGTTGTCTGGCTATCAGCTCAACTTCTAAATCAATATCTACACAGAGTTCATGTTAACCAGGGTTCTTTTGAGTGGTATACTTATATCTTTTCCCACTTCTCAAATTGTGTGTATCTTTGTCAGAGTCACTATATATGCTATTGACCATGACTGACTCAAAAATTTCTGTAAATTTTACTGCATTCTTAAAACACCTTTATCAGCTAAAAGCATTTTAATATATAAACTCAAATTGTTCAGGTACTTATGTATGAATCCTTTGAAGAACTATGCTTCTGCTATGATGTAGGACTTCAAGATGTCCACAGGGAACTCTGTCACGAATCCTTCTAGTATACTGTCAACCCAAAAGTTGACTGCTTGCAAGAGTGGACTATCTATTGCTTTGAGCCTTTGAATGAGCTTTGGGATCCACTCGGTAGGTAATTCTAGTTGGAAACAGTTCTTTCTCTTTGTGAGTCTTGATATCCCCTTGTGCAACTCATTTCCAAAATATGCTGAGAAAATTTCATGAATATCCTTCCATGGGTATTTATTTAACCAATCTTCGTCAGATAGACACGGATGTCTATTCTCCTTTCTAGCAAAATCTCTTTCTGTCTTGTCTAACCAGCTCCAAATCTCTTTCTTGTCTCGATGCCACTTTTCAGTACAAGTACTCATCACCAGTTCAGGCACATAAATAGAACCATTTGTTGGTTGTATAACTACTCTTGAGGTTTTCTAGAAAGACTCAGGTTCTGTGCGGTTCAAGGAACCAACAAAAACCCTTTTCACCGGCTCTTTCGACAACATCCTGCGAATAGACTGAGGTCTCACCCAAGGTGAAGTAATGGGGAGGCTGCGAAATTAGGTTTCCACAACCAGGTGATGAGCATTTAAATAGATTAGTGGGTAGCGCAGTACAGGACTCGCGATTTGCCTTTAGACTATTCAAAATTCACCTCTTCGTGGAAAATACTTATGCTATAGCGCATCCAAGCACTGCATGATGTGGGATGGTGTTAACACCCAAAAAGTGATCACTAGCTCATTTCCTTATTCACATGACCCATTTGTCCACTTTTTCACCATTTGAGCCTCTAAAGCCACCAAAAGGTCACCAAAAGACCTTAATACGCCCCTTTTTCCACTCAAAATGAATATTTTTCCTCAAAAAGCATAAAAAACCCTCAAAAAGGGTCCAGAATTCCCAAAAATATTAAAAAGGGAATAAAAATATTCAAAATATTCAAAAAAGGAAAAAAGAGGGAAAAGGTACCTAAACCATGTTGGTCAATACCATTGGTTTCCTCAAAACCTTAATGGTATTTCCCCACCATCAAAAACTATAAAAAGGTGGTAGGGGCTCCTCACTTTCCATCCATCCATCATCCTATCCTCAGGCTATCAAAATCTCTCATGAGCTTTTGACCATTGTAGCCATCTTGGAGAAGAGACCTTTGGAGCTTGGAGCTACTCACCTTGGAAGTTGCTCAACAATCTTCACCACTTGGAGGTATCACCATTGCAAGCACTTGCTTGCCCCTATTCTTAATACAAAATCCTTTTTTACATATTGTTCTTGAATAGTTTTCAGAAAATTTTATTTATTATATACACATGCTAGTTAGTTTAGATTTAGATTTATAATTGTTGTTTTTGCTTTCAATCTTTGAAACTGCTATCACTTGTTGATAGGTGCCCATTGCACTAAGCTTGGTTGCAAAACCAAGCTAACAGTTTTTGGCAACTCCATTGGCTTTGAATTCTTAGATCTCAGTTTTTTGCTTTAGATCTTAGTTTTTATTAGTATAATCCGTTTAATTCATAGATCTGCCATCCTAGACAGTAGATCCATTGTTGTTCTAGATTTTGGCCCCTTCTATTGTCATTAATAGCCCTAAATTTCCATTTTCGGGTTTGTTTTTCGGCGTCCGTTTTCGGATTTTGCCTCGCGGTTTTTTGCCTGATAGTCGCGCGGCTCATCGCGACCTTGCAGCTTTTTTCCGTGCGTCTCGCCGTGGCTTCGCAGCCAATTTACGTGCTGCACATCGCGGCTTTGCGGCCATTTTCCTTGCTGCACATCGCGACTGTGTGACAAAAACCTCCGCTGCACATCACGGCTTTGTGGCTGAATCCCACGCTGCCCATCGCGACTGTGTGACAAGAATCTATGCTACACATCGCGGCTTCACGACCGAAACCCGCACGGCCCATCGCAACTGTTAACACCCAAAAAGTGTTCACTACCTCATCTACCACATTATATGGCTCATTTGTCCATTTCCCTACCATATTTCCCTGAAAAACCCCAAAAATCCCATTAAAAAGCCTCCAAAAGGCCTAAAATGCCTCCAAAAGGCCACAAAACCATCAAAATAGCCTAAAAAAGGCTAAAAAACCCCCTTTTCCTCCAAAAATAGCAAAAATACCCTAAAAAGGGAATAAAAAATATAAAATAATGAGGAAAAGGAGGAAAAAACCCTATACAGCTGCACAAAACCATGTGTTTCCTAAAACCATGGGTCAGCACTCCACCACCAAAAAACTATAAATAGGTGATGAAGATCCCTTATTCCATATCCACAATCACAAGCACCCTTACTCTGCCAAAATCTCTCTCGAAACCCTAGTTCACCATTGAACTACTTTCACCTTGAGAGCCACTTTTGGCCCATTCCCATCATTGGAGAAGGAGAAGGAGCATCTTGAAGCTTGGAGCATCCTCTTGGACACTGCAAAGGGCTTCATCAAACCTTCACCTTGAAGGTAATATCAATACAAAAAGCCATTCTTTCAATTTGATGTTTATGTTTCATGCATGCTTTAGAAGTAATTTAATTTTTGTTTTAGCTTAATTAGTTTAATATACTGAACTGCTACTAAGGAGTCCATTCTCCTTAGTAGGTGCTCATTTGCACAAGCTAGGGGTAAAACCCTAGCTACAGTTTTGGCGACTCCCCTAGATTTCGAATTTCTGGTTTCCGTTTTTAAAATTTTTTCCTTTCGGCTGTCCCTTTCGGCTGTCGCATACCGCGTCTTTTCCCTCTGCAGTCGCGTCCCGACCGCGCCTTTCAGGCCTTTACCTGCGACCCGACCGCGGCTCTCAGACGGTTTTCCGACACTCTGTCGGTGGATTCAAGTCTGTTACCTGCGATCCGACCGCGGCTAATCAGCCTGTTTGCCGCGATCCGACTGCGCCTGTCGTCCTTTTTTCCGCGTCCCGACTGCGTCTTTTTCCCTATTTCCCGCGTCCCGACCGCCGCTGTTGGTCCAAAAGCCGCGACCTGACCGTCGCTATTTCCCCCAAACCCGCGGTTTGCCTGTTCTGTTTCGCCACAGACCCGCGGTCTGATTTCTGCAGTTTTCCTGTTTTGAGCCCAGCCCCTTTTGCTGCAATATTTTCTGCATCTAAACAGCCCTCTGTCCTACCTGCAGCCTCACTTCCTTACAGCCTTTCTGCAATATAATTTCTGTTCCCTTTACAGAATTCTTTTAAAATTTCAGTATTTTTAATTCAGAAAATTTTGCAAGTTAAACTTTCAATTTCAGCATTATTGATAGTTGGAAGTTGCCCCCCTTGTGGCACTTCTCTTTTTGGGTTCATCACCTCACGCGCACACACTCTGTCACATAAATCAAGTGAGCCTTAAAAAGTACCTAATTGAACCAACATTCTAACCCCACTTGGGGAACACAAAAGAATCATTGTAGTTAGGTAGGGTCGGGGGGATAGGCTTCCAATAACACCCCTCGGTCACTTTCACTTGAGACATAGTTGTTGTCCAAATAGGGAACCAAAATCCCCTAGTACTTTTTGGCACGGTCACGACCAGTTTGTCAGAGGGCCTCTCCCTTAGGAGGGTTGAAGTCGGGAGACTGGTTCCGGAGGCCTGAGTGGAATACCGCACTCCATTCAGTAACCGAAGGGCTACCTTTCGCGGTTCGCGGGATATCCCTGTATAGGGGTATTGCGGTCAACGAACTAAATGGCAGATTCACCTTTCTGGACGTGTCATGAACGGGGTATCTTAGTTGCCATTCTTCTAGGATTGACTACCCGGTGTCCCTCCCGGTAGGGGGATATCATAGCCACTTGGCTTTACTACTCATATTGTCTGACTTGGATTTCATCACCTTGCAGAGGATATGTTTAGTTGAGTCAGAATACTTTTAGTTAGGTGTTTGCATGCTCCTTTACCTCCCTTTGGTCTAGTGAGTCCACCATTTTTTCTTTTTAGGAAACCTGCTGCTTGTTGGTATTCTGACCATCTTTGTTGTTACTCCACCTATTGTAGCACAGCTGTTGCAGTGGGTGTTTTGAGTTGGTTGTTGGCCTGAGTGCCTTGCTTTTTAGCTCTCCTTCTGCACACTCGGTTGCATTAGGCCTTTTTTGAGCTGTTTCTACTCACCTCAACCCACAAAGATTAGACACCATCTGTCACCATTGAGTCCCCGAGACATTCTCGGCGCCTCAGGGGCGAGCCCCCACAGCACGGTTCTCTTGACACCACCCGTCATAGATTCCGATCATTATCCGTTGATACCACTCATCACAGATCTAGAGCCCTGTCACTTGACTCCACTCGTCAGCGACGTAGGACTCCGTCACCAGATAGTGACGCCCCTTACTTTACCTCTGATTCTGACGAAGAGTCTGAGAACCCTATTTACACGGCCCCTACTAGCCCCATGGCTGGCACGACTTCCACTCCATTTGTCATAGGGACCATTGGTGGCACATCCACCACCACACCAGTTACTACACCGGTTTTGGGTATGCCCTCCATGGGGCCCCCATCTACCGTTCCCCTCACGGTACCTATTCCCGCAGCGGGAATACCCATCCCCACTACATCAGTGGCTCATACTACCTATGGTGGTGCTGGACCATCCTCCACTACCTTAGTTCCCCCACTTGGGGGCACCACCCCACATCTTGTCCCTTCACTTGGGGGCACTGGCCCCAACTTGGTCCAACCCACTACTGTGTCACATCCTTCTTCCAGTTTGTCATTCATGGCTAGCCTCAACCTACCTGACCTGGCCAGATTGACCAACGATCCTATTCGACACGACCCTACATGGCCTCATATGCCTACCAAGCTCCCCTCGGACATCCCTAAGTTCGAGGGCAAGGCCGGTGAGGACCCACAAAACCATATCATGTCTTTCCACCTATGGTGTTCCTCTAACTCCATCGTGGATGACTCTGTTCGCCTCCGTCTCTTACAGCGCACCTTCACTGGCTCTGCAGCCAAGTGGTATATCGAGCAACCACATGGGACCCACGCCACCTTTGCTTCCCTTGCCTCGACCTTCCTGCAGTTCTTCTAGCTGCCTGTCCGCTATGACGCGGGCGTTGAGATCCTCCTATCCTGCAGATAAAACACGGCTACCCATATCACGGACCACATCCATGAGTGGCGTCGACGCCGTAGCTTATGCAAGATCAAACTAGACGACCGTATCTTCCTAGATTGGTTCCTCAAATCCCTTCTCCCTGTTATTGCTAAGGATGTGGCCTCAGAAAGACCCCAGTCTGAGGAAGAGGCCATCCTTAAGGCTCAACAGTTTGACCTCATTTACGCCCAATCGGGTTACCTTTATACCATTATACCTGACGCCCCTCGCGGCGAGTCCTCCCAGCACGATGCGCCGGGGGCATCCCATGCAGCAGATGGTATCATTGGCCGTGTTTCTTCACATCCTCAACCATTTTCCATAGCACGTCCTACCCCTGGCCCCGACCTTTCGCGGGCCACCTTCCAGTCTGGAGCAACCAACTCGTATGCTCCCATGACACATCACCACCACCATGGACCCTCGTGTCCACCTCAGTGCTTCGGTTATGCGACTCCTGCTTATACTCCCCCAGTCGCACCTCAGCCTTACTACCATCAGCAGACTGCTCCAGCTCCTGCGCCTTCACAAGCCCAACCCGCTTATTATCCGCCACAGGCAGCCCCTGTGGCAAACCCACAACCTGCTCCGCAGCCATATCAGCAACCCCCTCAAGTTGCTGCACCTGCTCAGCCTCAACCTACATATCATCCACCGCAGCCTGCTCCAGCACCTGCGCAACCTCAAAATCCACCTGCTGCCCAAGGGCAAGTTTACGCCCAACAAAACCCGCAGCAAAACCAGAACAACCAATGCAACCAGGGCCAACAGAACCGCGGCAAGGGCCGTAATCGTGGGAATAACCAACCTGCAGACCAAGCTGGTCAACCGGCTAATCCCCCTGACAACAACAATGCGGCCCCCGCTAATCAAAACCCTGATCGCCCACCCAAGCAGGCTAAAAACTCCAATTTGCGAACAAACCATCCTTGTTCTATTTGCGGGGTCTATGTACATTACACACATGCTTGCCCACACTTAGAGCGAGCTCGACAACTCTGGGTTGACGAGGCCCATCGCCAAGGGCATGCGGCTCCCCAAGCACCGCCCAACCCCCCCCAACCTCAACAACCCCCTTTGGTGCTGCAAAACCCCTTACCAACCCAAGGCGTCGTGAACACTCAGCCGTTGGCTCCCCCTCAAGCCAACGCGCCCCAACAACAGCAAATCACGTACGCTGCTCCTGATCAACCCATGTTTGACTCAGGAACCCACCACTTGTTGATGATGTCATCTACTGACGTCAACCTCCAGACCCGTCGGAACCAATATGGCTCCACCTCTGAAGCCCCTCCCACGGATAAACCCACTAACGCTCATCCCACTGATCAGGCGTTACGCATCCCTACCCCGCCGGTCGACGGCGCTGCAAAAGCCCCTCGTTTCCCACTTCGTCGTCTCAACAACAACCCCAATGTGCGCGCTGCGTCAAACTACAGCATTGTAGACGACCTAGCCCAATCTCCCGCAGCCATGTCTGCGTTAGAGGTCTTGAAGAACTGCCCTTCCCAGCGCAAGACCTTACTCTCCGCCATTGGGGGAATTGACCCAAATGATTCGAATTTGATGGCATTTGATTTAGACCAGTCTGAACCACGCCTACCTTCCAGCTTAGCATTCCAAGTTACTGTCTCCGTTAGGAATCTTGTCATCCATCGGTGCATCATCGATGAGGGTGCCTCCACATGCGTTATGTCTACGTTCGTATGGCAGAAGCTGGGATCCCCTCCTCTCCAGCAGTCCACCACTGCATTACGTGCCTACGACGGTCGTTCGGCCCCAGCCCCAAGACCTCCTACCCAACGTACCCGTCCAGTTAGGTGGTAAAACAGTCCTTATTGACATAGAGGTAATCAATGCCCAATTGGATTACAACCTTTTACTTGGCCGCAGCTACATGTATGCCATGCGGGCGGTTGCCTCTTCCGTCTTTCGCACCATGATGTTCCCCCATGAGGGACACATGGTTAAGGTTGATCAGCTTACCTACTATGATCCCAGTGCTCCCGCGGCACCTGAAAATGTTCTCCCCATGGTTGAACAACCTGTTTCTCGTGCCACCACCTCATTTGTTTCCGCTACGGGGCCTGGAGTCTACTCAGACGCGCCGATGACCTCCACCTTTCAATCCATTCCTCCCCCGTCATCTACGCCCGAAGTGTCTGACTTATGTACCTTGTCCCATGACAACCTACCAACTAATAATCAACCACCCTTGTTGCCTAAACCACCATTGGTACCTAGCCACATTGGTGTTACACCGATCCATACGATCCCCTTCCTAGTCCCTCCATCGGGAGTAGTAAGCGCCCCGGTCATGGCTACCCTTAGCCTCCCTGGGTTAACCTTGGGATTACCTGTATGGTATCTTTCACCTCCCATTCGCCCGCCGACACCAGATGTCATCCTCCAACCGGTGCAACCCATGGCTACTACCACTCAGCCACCTCCCGGTGTCTCTACCCCTTCGTCCCCCATGACGCCCCCTCCTCCTCCCCAACCCACTGGGGGCAGAGGTCCACAACCTTACACTACTGTCCCACCTCCCAAGACAGTCAAAAACCCTCCAGTATTTCGTGCTCCTCCCAAATGCTCGCTGTGCGATGAGTTAGGCCATGCCACTCACCAATGCCCACAGTTACCAGCATTACAAAAGCACATGCAGATGCTTGACGATGACCCTAACATCCCAACTGTCGAACTCAACCCCACTCCCAAGCCTAAAGATAAGTCCCTACGTACCAACCACTCCTGCGCCATATGCGGTATTTACGGGCATTATTCACATCATTGTCCCGATCTCCCGGATTACAGAGCAGCTCTCTATGAGATGAACAATCTGGATCTTGAGACGGCACCACCTACCATTGAGGAGATCTACCCCCCAGACTCTTCACCTTCTAGAGATATTAACACCATTTACATGATCTCTTCCACTACCATTCCCTCGTCAACCGATTTGACGACGCAAACTTTCCATACCGATGAGGAAGTTCTTGAGGCCCTGACTGCCCCGGATTATCCCTGGGACGATATGCACCATCGTTCCTATTTCATCCCAGAAGAATCCTCCTCTAGCACAGCTAACCAATTCACAGTTGAATCCAAAGACTTCCTCCCCACCAAGGTCGACTGGTTCAAGGACCCTATCCCTGCTCCTGATGCCTTCGAGGAGGGTAACATGGCCAACATCTCACCTGTCATCCAAGTTGATATCGCTGCCCCAGGAAGTGCCCCTGAACTCATCACTTTAGGAGCATTCTGCAGTAAACAAGAGATTGAGGACTACATAAACCTTTTCAGAGAGTTCCGTGATGTCTTTGCTTGGCCCTCTCCCGGCATGGCTAAGTTCCACCCCGCCCTTCTCGCACATCACATGGACACACGGCCAAAAGAACTTCCTATTCATACTGAAACCGACTCTGACGGCCTTCCTTTACGCAATCCCCATGCTGGGTTGTATCCTACAGAGTCTCTATCCCTAGAATAACTCGCGACCTTGCTGGTCCGCATTGTACAGTTTTCTCTCTTTTTGTTTTCACTTTTTTACCATCATCTTACATTCATCATATCTGCATGATTACAGATGGACCACCTGCCACCTTGTTACACTGGCTTCGCTGATGGCGCAAGCCGCTGGTCTCCCAACCTGGCTTCTGCAGCATGGGTCTTATACTCCCCTTCCAACGAGATGATTCACCTTGACGGAATATGTATAGGCGCTGCGACCAATAACCAGGCGGAGTATGATGCTGTGACCGGTCTCTTGACTGCTGCCCTCCAAATAGGCATAAGTCACCTTCATGTGTTCCTTGACTCCCATCTACTTGTCTCCCAGCTCAACAACTGCTACCAGGTGCGTGATCCCTGCCTTTTTAGAAAATTCCTGCGCACCAAACAACTCATCCGACAATTTGAATCCATCACATTCACACATGTCCCCAGAGCCCAAAATAGTGTCGCAGACCAAATGGCCAACAACATCCTAGAATGGCATATCAATCATACCATGTAACATCATGCATCACATTCCCATAGCATCTCATAAAAATATATCAAAATCCAAAAAGATTGCATCGCATCCACATTTGCATCCATGTACATAAACCACATGCATAACCATAGGGGCATCCACGTGCCTAAACATACATATATCATGTCGCATTACATAAAATACACAAGGGGCATCCACGTGCCTAACATCCTAACCTACTTGCATCCATGTGCAATGTAAACATATAAACTCATAAAGCGCATCCACGTGCGTACAAATAAAACAACATCATACAAAAAGGTGCATCCACGTGCATATATATATATATATCAAAAAATATACATGTTTGGTGCTATACATGTCCTGAGAACCCCTGTACTCAGCTATACAAAAAATGGCTATACATGCCTAAAGCCTCATCTACATACATGCCGTAGCTACAAAACTCGGGGGAGTCCCCTGCGCCCCCTAATGGGAGTCGTATCCTGCATCACTGCCTGCATCGGCTGCCTCTGAGTCCTCCCCTCGCTCCTCATTCGGCCAGTCCTCCTCTCCTCCGGCCTCCTGTGCCCGTACCCGGTCCACTAGGACTGCCACCCGGATCGCGATGGATCTGAACTCTCGGGGAGCCATCATGCAATCCTACACTACAGCAGGGTCGATATCCCGCCATCCCTCGTCGGTCACCCCTACCAGTAACCGGTCTAGTAGCTCTCGGACAGACTCTAGTGTCACCTCTGGATCCCGGCGCCGCACCTCTCCTCGCCCAGGCAGCGCTGGAACGGCCACAATACCTCTCCGTGCCACATGTCCTGGAGGTGGCCTCGGACCCACATCTGTAAGACCACCCATATGTCAGTCACAATATATCTATCTACAATCCTATCCATAAAATTTGACATACATAACATTCAATAAAGACACATACGTACCGTCGGGACCCCATGCCTGTCCCGGTGCTCGTGGCGCCTCCGGATCTCCCGTGAAGTCCATGTCCCGATACGGGAAGTCGTCCAGTGTCAGTGGTATCTGGAGCCACTGCAGGTACAACTCCTGCGTGAAGTACCTGCCCACGTCACCGCCACCACGGGGGCGCATCATCTCGCCCCAACGAACCATCCGGGGCTCCCTCATCCCTCCTGGCCTGATCGGCACCCGTGGCCGCAGTGTGGGTACCCTCTCCATAAAGAAGGCACATAAGAAGGAACCAAAACAAAAGCCCTTGCCAGCTTCCTTCGCTGCCGTCAGCTGTCGCTGAACGCAGGTCAGGAACATCTGGCCCCACGCGTAGTACACTCCATCTAGTATGCGCTCTACCATCTGCATCTGACCTCCAGACACCTTCTCAGGTGACTGAGAACCTAATACTCGTACCACGCATGCCGCCATGGCCTGCACTGCCGGCTCCTGTAGGTCCCTCACCAAAAGTGCATTCCTATGCACCCTCGCGTCCGGACCGCAGTATCTCCCCAACATGTCCTCCATGTCGACATCCGCGGCAACCCGCGGCTGTGTGTCTACTACCCTGCCTAGACAGGGTAACCCCGTCAGAAAGTATACATCGGTCAGGGTGAGGTCCACCCTCTCACCCTGTACCCAGAAAGCCTGGATGTCCGGCTCCCAGAAGCTGATCAAACGGTTCAGCAGCAATGCTGCTGACCGTATCATGGGTATCTGTGCGAACTTCAGAAGTCCGCACATGCCCAGCACAGCTCGCACATGGTCATTCTCTCGGATGAAAACCATGGTCTCATCTGGGATCTCCCGCTCTCTCCAGAGCACCTGCGGCATCCTGTCAATCACACAAAGTAAACTCATCAGACCCATGTCAACTAAAGTAAAGCACTTTTCCCTCTCCCAGAAGACCCTAATAGCTCGGTCCAAAACCGCGGCTTTCGGGCTTCCTGCCGCGGTTTCTGACCGCGGCTGTCAGGCCTATCGTCGCGGTTCCCAACCACACCTGTCAGCCCTAAACCCGCGGTTGGGAATCGCGTGTTCCTCCTTGGAACGCGCGGTACTCGACCGCGGTTCCATCCAGGAAACACGCGGTCTCCAACTACGTGGTTCGACCTGAAACACGCGGTCTCCAGTTGTGTGTTTCACCCCGAAACTCACGGTCTGCAACCGCGGTCTCGACCCCCTAACCCGCGGTCCACCCCACGTGGACCGTACAAATAAACCCTGGGACCCACTACCCAACCCCCGACCCTAAAAAACATGCAGGTATGAGTTTAATGAAATACCTGTATCTCACGGATCTGAAATCAGCCAGACGGATCGTCCAGAAATGCCACCTAAGCTCTGGACCACTCTAATCACAAGTCAAAGTCAACAAGTACAAATGACACATGTCATGTGGGACCCACCACTATTTATAGTCAGTTGACTTTTTTCTTGTTTTGGTCATTCTGGCCCCATACGGAGTCCGTTTTACAAACCGTTTCCACCACCAGAATCAGCACGACGAGACCGTCATGATGGTCACCTCGTTGCATTATTTTTACCCCGTCATTTTTTGCCCACTTTTCAGACGCCACTAGTCGCCTCGGTTTGCGTGCCACATCGGCCGTTCTCCGTTTTTCACATGTTTTATATCATCAGATTCATTTTTCCGAGCTGGTGATGATGCTTGAGATCATTTCTCGCTCTCACCTCCCAATTGTTCGGGCATTTTTTCCAAAATGCCCCCGTCACCTCGGTTTGCGTGCCACATCGGCCATTACCCATTTTTGACATCCTTTATATCATCGGATTCATTTTTCCGAGCTGGTGATGATGCTTGAGATCATTTCTCGCTCTCACCTCCCAATTGTTCGGGCATTTTTTCCAAAATGCCCCCGTCACCTCGGTTTGCATGCCACATCGGCCATTACCCTTTTTTGACATCCTTTATATCGTCGGATTCATTTTTCCGAGCTCGTGATGATGCTTGAGCTCATTCCTCGCTCTCACTTGGTACACTTTCATTGTGTCCCTACACCTTGCTGCCTCGGTTTGCGTGCCACATCAGCCGCTATCGGATTGTTCCACTTTTGTACATGAGCCATTCACTCCTGTCATACTGCAAATGTCTCGTTATTTTGCCACCATCTCATTCACCCCGCAAGGAGGCCCATCAGTGTTCCCCAACACCCTCGTTCTTGGTCACCATTATTGATCCTTGATTGAACACTTCCTCCTTTCCTGGCCATTCCTTTTGTTCGGTATAATTTTATCCCTTTTTCGGGCCGGACAAGTCCTTTACGAAAAAGGCACTTAGGGAGTTTCCGTTAAGCTCTTTTCTGACTCCTAAAAGAATGAAAAGATCGCCGAGCAATCTTGCTTCCTTTCATGCTCGTTAAAGTACCTGAAAGGGCGTCTATCTGGTATAAGTTTAACCCTTTTCCGGACCTGGTAGACTAATTACGAAAAAAGAATACTCTAGTCACACCGGCTAGAAGAGTTCTTCATTGCATCCTTTTATGCTTCTTTGGGCCTTGGAGACTAAATCTACGAAAAAGCAACCCCCTGGAGTCTTCTTACTTGCTTTCAGACTCTCTAAAATTGAAAGCAACCACGAGCATGAACTGTCCTGGGCTCGTAAAATCCACACGACAGTACCATTCCATCATTTCAGAGTCTTCTTATTTGCTTTTAGACTCCTTAAAATTGAAAGCAACCACGAGCATGAACTGTCCTGGGCTCGTAAAATCCACACGACAGTACCATTTTACACACACTTCTTCTAGTTCCTTAACCCATGACGAAGTCCCATCCCGTGCCTCCTGGCACTTTGATCTATCATCTCGGCAGCACCCCCAATCAGGTCGCCTTTGTTCAGAGTATTCTGCAGTCTTCTGCCATTTTTACACCAGCTTGAGTCTCCCTCAGCCAGTTATCCTCCCAGATCCATTATAGCTATGATCCCTTTCCCCTCATTCAGTTTCATATGCTGCCAGATCATTCCCATTATCATACTCTGAACAAAGGAAGTTTGAGTCCATCCACTCTACTTGCCCAGTTGTCCCCCCACAGTTTACCAGTCCTACCATCAGTACTATCCCATTTCGGTCTTGTACCTCGCGCTTCTGTCAAGGAAACATCATTGCCTTGATAGTTGCAGGTCTCCCTCTGTCGACGACAGCTCCTCTATTCCATAGGATAGGCCCAGAGGTCCCTACGCCTTGGACTTACCACCATCTGTGGTAAATGCCTACGGATCATTCTGAGAGGAATCATCATTGCCTCTCTGAGTGGTTGTTCCTCACATGCTCGACTTCAGCACCTTGATCGCATCGTTGAGGATCGCGTAGGATTATATCCCATCCGTTTTTAGTCGAAGACCCCGGATTTCCCCCGACTCTAGCACATTGGTGAGTCACTTTGGAACGCCCAGTTATATGTTCCCGTGGATGTCCGGGCTGCGTTGGCGTTTGTATTCAGAAGCCATCCAGTTACATGCTTCCTTGAGTACCCAGTTTCAGTTCCAGATCCGTTCCAGTTCCGTGTACCATTGTGAGTGTACCCCTTGTTACTCTGATCCAGCAGCTCATCAGCCCCTTTGGTACCACACTTAGTAGCACTGTTGATTGTTCCAGTACACCAGTTCTGCAGTTCACACATGACCCGCTCAGCAGTATGTCCCAGCTTTGTGTCCCCGCTGGACTCTTATGATGTTAACAGTGATCATGTATCTTACAGGTCCCCCTTGTCGGGCCTCACAGTTATGTTTATATATCTTGATACGAGCATGGGTATGCCCGCCTCGTCCATATATTGAGATTATTCCTCAGTCAGTATTTGAGGTCATGTATATTTCAGGTCCCCATTTTTTGGACCCCATTGTTATTATGTTATATCCTGATACGAGCATGGGTATGCCCGCCTCGTCCATATGATCAGATGATTCCTCATCCATTATTGAGGTTATGTACTTTTAGTTCTTGCAGTTGTTCGGGATCGTTGTTCCGGGCTTCAGTTTGTTTCTTCTCTTCTCTCCATATCCCAGGAAAACCATTCATGACTTATGATGTCCATCGGCCATACGATGAGCTCCTGACCTCGCACATCAGGGGGCAATCTGTTAATACCCAAAAAGTGTTCACTACCTCATCTACCACATTATATGGCTCATTTGTCCATTTCCCTACCATATTTCCCTGAAAAACCCCAAAAATCCCATTAAAAAGCCTCCAAAAGGCCTAAAATGCCTCCAAAAGGCCACAAAACCATCAAAATAGCCTAAAAAAGGCTAAAAAACCCCCTTTTCCCCCAAAAATAGCAAAAATCCCCTAAAAAGGGAATAAAAAATATAAAATAATGAGGAAAAGGAGGAAAAAACCCTATACAGCTGCACAAAACCATGTGTTTCCTAAAACCATGGGTCAGCACTCCACCACCAAAAAACTATAAATAGGTGATGAAGATCCCTTATTCCATATCCACAATCACAAGCACCCTTACTCTGCCAAAATCTCTCTCGAAACCCTAGTTCACCATTGAACTACTTTCACCTTGAGAGCCACTTTTGGCCCATTCCCATCATTGGAGAAGGAGAAGGAGCATCTTGAAGCTTGGAGCATCCTCTTGGACACTGCAAAGGGCTTCATCAAACCTTCACCTTGAAGGTAATATCAATACAAAAAGCCATTCTTTCAATTTGATGTTTATGTTTCATGCATGCTTTAGAAGTAATTTAATTTTTGTTTTAGCTTAATTAGTTTAATATACTGAACTGCTACTAAGGAGTCCATTCTCCTTAGTAGGTGCTCATTTGCACAAGCTAGGGGTAAAACCCTAGCTACAGCAACTGTTTTCCCGAAACCCGCAATGCAAGTTTTTTCAATTCGGCCAATTTTTTGAAAATTATTTTTTGCTATATTTTCTGCCCATTTAGCATATTTTACAGTATTAAAATTCCTGCATCTTTACAGCCATATAAATCTTTTACTATTTAGAATGCTCCTTTAAAAAGTCTTTTTACAAAATTTTCAGAAATTGAAAGAGAGATTTTTCTGCATTTTAGTTAGATCAAGATTTTGCTGTTTCTTTGCTTAATACTTTTCCCAAGCAATTTTTAAGAGATCCATTTATTTCTTGAAGTATTCATGTTATTTGCTTTCCTTCGAATTATTTCAAAGATCCATTATTTTTGAATAGTTTTTTCAAGCATTTACATTTCAAAAACGCCTCTATTTTTTGCAAAACTGGAAGCGTCTTTTCTTTCATTTATAAAATTGCCCAAGCGAGGCAAATTAATTTCAGTTTAAATACCACACTTGCACCCACTCTGCCACATAATTTAAACTAAGCCTTAAAATTTACCTTAAACTCAACCAAGTTTTAACCCCACTTGGGGAGCACTTAAAAGAATTTTGTAGTCAGGTAGAATTGAGGGGATAGGTGTTCCAATAACACCCCTCAGTTATTACATTTGAGACATAGTTGTTGTCCATTAGGGAACCAAAATTCCCTAGTATTTTTTGGCATGGTCACAACCAGTTTATCAGAAGGACTCTCCCCTAGGAGGGTTGAAGTCGCCAGAATGGTTCCGGAGGCCTGAGTGGAATACCGCAATCCATTCAGTAACCGAAGGCTACCTTCTGCAGTTCTCGGGGTATCCCTGTATGGGGGTACTGCGGTAAAAGGACCAAACGACAGATTCACCTTTTTTGAATGTGTCATGAACGGGGTATCCTAGTTGCCACTCTTTAGGATTGTCTACCCGGTATTCCTCCCGGTAGGGGGATATCTAGCCGTTCATTCAACACTCTATATTGTCTGACTTGGATTTCATCACCTTGCAGAGGATATCGTTTGTTGAATCACAATACTTCTAGTTAGGTGTTTGCATGATACATTACCCACCTTTGGTCTAGTAGCACCTCTTTTTTCTAGAAACTGTTTGACTGTTGGTATTCTGACCAATTTTGTTGCATCCCTCCACTTATTATAGCACAACCACTATAATAAGTGCTTTTTGAGGTTGATTTTTGGCCTGAGAGCCTTTATTTTCACTCCCCTTTTTTGCACTCTTCGTTGCATTAGGGTTTCGAGTTTTTTACATCACCACCTTACACTAAATTTTTTTATTTCTCACCATTGAGAATTTTAGACGATCTCCTCGTCTTCAGGGTGAACCCCCACAGTTTAGTCTGCTTGGCTCTCCACGTCACTGACGTCGAGCCTTATCCCTTGACTCGACACATCATCGACCAAACATACAGTCATCCGATTCTGACACGCCTCACTTCACATCTGATTTTGAGGTTAAATCCGAAAACCCTACTGAATTATTACCAACCAACCTCAGGGTTGGAACACAATACGACCCACTTTTTACTAGTACTATTGGAGATACATCCACAAACCCTTTTACTACCGTGCCATCCATGGTAACGACAACCCCTCTAGGCATGCCTAATATGGGGGACACTCCACCTTTAGGTATGCCCAACACAGGACTACCTCCTATTATGGGTATGCCAAACATAGGAATCACACCACCTGTCATTACCACAACCCAGATCCCAGGAATTCCTGGCACTATTCCTAACCCCGGTGTAACCCATGTTGCACTTGGAAATGTTGGTCCATACCAAACCACAGCAGTTGGAGGACACATACCTTCAATACCTAGCATACCCTTAGGGGCTACTTGGCCACTACATAATGCCACCATGAATAGTTATGTCCCAGTCACTACGCCACACCCATCTGCTAGTTTACCTTACATGGCTAGTCTGAACTTACCAGACTTAGCCAGGCTAACCAACGATCCTATCAGGCACAACCCTACATGGCCACCCATACCTACAAAGCTCCCCTCGGACATACCCAAGTTCGAAGGAAAACCTGGGGAGGACCCTCAAAACCACATAATGTCTTTTCACCTATGGTGTTCATCTAACTCCATAGTGGATGACTCCATTCGTCTAAGATTGTTGCAACGAACATTCACTAGCTCTGCAGCCAAGTGGTACATCGAACAACCACATGGGACCCACCATACTTTCACCTCTCTCGCCTCCACTTTCCTTAAGTTTTTTTAGCTACCTGTACGTTACGATGTAGGAGTTGAAATACTGTTGTCTTGTAGACAAAACACAGCTACCCACATCACGAACCACATCCATGAGTGGCGCAAGCGTCGTAGCCTCTGTAAGATTAAACTGGATGACCGTATATTTTTGGACTGGTTTCTTAAATCACTCCTACCCCTCATACCAAAAGACGTAGCTTCCGAATGACCCCAGTCAGAGGAAGAAGCTATCCTAAAAGCTCAGCAATTCGACCTAATTTACGCCCAATCAGGGTATCTCTACACCATCATACCAGACGCCCCACGAGGCGATTCTTCACATGGTGACACACCGGGGGCATCACATGCCGCCGATGGTATTATTGGCCAAGTCACACTGCAAATTAAACCTTTTAGCATGGTGAGCACCATAAATGCCCCAGACCTCTCCAGGGCTACATCTAATTCTGGGGTGACAACTTCCTACGCTCCAATGAACCAGACTCACCACACTCATGGACCCTCTTGTCCACAACATTGCTATGCGCAAGCGCCATCGGCATATGTACCACCCACATACTATAACCAACCGGCTACCCAGAACCCAATTCATTTCCCGCCACAACCAGTGTATTACCCATAGCAAGCAACAACAGCTAACCCAACACTTCCAATAGCTCAGGGTTACCAACAACCCTAGTAGGTAACTGGACCACCTCCAGCCCCACCAGCTTATTATCCACCACAACCTGCTCCCGCACCTGCAGCAAACCAAAATCCTCCCGCTGCTCAAGGGAAAGTGTACACACAACACAATCAGCTGCAACATCAAAACAACCAACGCAACCAAGGTGGACAACAAAACTGTGGAAGAGGACGCAACCGCGGCAACAACCAACAACATAATCAAGGTCCACCACCTCCCAATCCTCCAAATCATAACAATGCTGCTCCTCCCAACTAGAATCCGAACCGTCATCCCAAGTAGCCCAAAAACAATAACCTAAGAACAAACCACCCATGTTCTATATGCGAGGTCTATGGCCACTACACACATGCTTGCCCACATTTGGAGTGAGCTCGACAACTCTGGACTGATGATGCCCATCGCTAAGGGCACGTGGCTCCTCAGGCGCCACCCAACCCCCCACCCCCTCAGCAACAACCTTTGGTGCTGCAAAACCCCCTACCAACCCAAGGCGTAGTGAACACTCAGCCATTGGCTCCCCCTCAAGGCAACGCGCCACCACAACAACATGTCACGTCCCCTCCCATTCCATTAGCTAGATGGAGAGGATCGTGAGGTTAAATCGGGCATCCAGCCCCATACATATCAAATAAACATTCGAATTAAAAATGTAATTATAGACATGCAAGTGCATAACAGACGTGATGCTGAATTGGGCGTCTAGCCCCATGAAAGTTTCAACCATCAGCATTCACATAATATAGCAGAGACATATGGAAATATATGATTTTAAGAAAATCACAGCGGAATTAAAGTCGATAGCACATTCATCATTCATTCCCATATTCATCAAATGAGTAATTGCAAGGTAATACACAAGAGAATACTTATCTTATGCGAAAGTAGTCCCAACAACCAGCTACACTTCTGCAACGTTCCACCCAACCGTAGGCCAGTGTGCTCCTCAATCTCTCAGCACCACTGCCACCCCCCGAGCTAGGCATGATCTCCACAAGGAAAAGGGGAAAACATGCTCTCACATAGCCAAAGGTATATCAGAATCAGCCATGCCAATCAGCAATTGGGTTTCTCAGGCTGTTAAGAGATGGGTGCATGCATCATCAAAAGCATAAGTGTTGGGCATGAGAAAAACGCCTATACAGTGAAGTTTCCAACAGTGGGTTTCTACCAGTTCCAGAAAAAACGTGGGTAGACTCAAAACGAGTTTGTAACTAGGAAAAATCGACTAGGGGAGCAACCCATTTCAGAAAAACGCCCCCAAGGGAAAAAACGACTTCTCCCTCAGTCCAAAATCGCATCCCTCCTTCCCCAGCTACTCCAAAATACCAAAATGAGTTTCTGGGCATGGAAAAACGCAGGGTTATGGCCAAAAAAACGTGAGGATAAACTTCAGGGAGCTCAGACTGCGTGAGAGGAAGAATGGCCATGGGTGAAGAATGGCTTTGGGCCAATTTCGTGGGGGTTTTCTTGCCCCACAAGCAAAAACACGATTTTCCAAGTTGATGGCTTGCCCATGCACGAAAATTGACAGCCATACCTCTCCCATCCCAAGGCATTTATTGTCTCAACCAATCTTTGGAAGGAGTAAATGATTGGGTGCATGAGACAAAATGGGTAGTGGGTGGTTTATGGGTTTCCCCATTGACACATGGATTAATACCATTGGCTCAAGGGTTTGGATAATTTCCCTCCCTCTTCCTTGTAAAGATCATGCCCCCATCTTTTTTGTTGCATTGCGTAGCTGGTTGTGGGTTTTCTCATTAAAATTGCATATTTACATGATATCCGATTTTACATTGTGCACTGCTAGCACAAGGACCATATGCATCTATTCTAATTGCCGATACATAAAACGATAAATCAGTGGCGGGGCCTTGGCCTTGAGCTCCTCACCATGACTAAATGACAATATTTACATCATTTACAATATTCATGCAATAGGGTCAAGCTGGGGACGTTACACAACAGATCACTTATGCCGCTCCTGATCAACCCATATTCGAGTCAGGTACCCATAACTTGTTAATGATGTTATCCACTGATGTCAACCTCCAAACCCATCGGAACCAATATGGCTCCACCCCTGAAACCCCTCCCACCGACAAAAACACTAACGCTCATCCCACTGATCAGACGTTACGTATACCCCCGGTTCCACTCGATGGTGCCTCTAAAGCACCTTGCTTCCCACTTCGTCGCATCAACAATAACCCCAATGATCACACTGCGTCGAATTACAGCATTGTAGATGACTTAGCCCAGTCTCCCGCAGCCATGTCTACTTTAGAAGTCTTAAGAAACTGTCCTTCATAGCGCAAGACTTTGCTCTCTGCCATTGGTGCTATTGACCCCAATGATTCACAACTGATGGCATTCGATCCGAACCAGTCTAAACCATGCTGCCTTCCACTTTAGCATTCCAAGTTTTTGTTTTCGTTCGGAATCTTGTCATCCATCGGTGCATTATCGATGAAGGTGACTCTACATGCATTATGTCCACATTCGTTTGGCAAGAGTTGGGATCCCCTACTCTCCAGCAGTCCACCATTGCGTTCCGAGCCTACGCCGGTCGTTCGGCTCAACCCCAAGGTCTCTTAGCTAATGTCCCCGTCCAGCTGGCTGCTAAAACCGTGCTCATTGACATAGAGGTCATCAATGCCCAACTTGATTATAACCTCTTACTTGGCCACAACTACATGTATGCCATGCGGGCGATTGCCTCATTCATTTTTTGTACCATGATGTTCCCCCATGATGGATGCGTGGTCAAGGTCGACCAACTCACCTATTACGATCCCAAGGCCCCCGCTGCACCAGAAAATGTTCTCCCCGTTGTTGAACAACCTGTTTGTGGTGCAACTACCTCGTTTGTATCCTCCGTGGGACTTAGAATTTACTCTGACATGCTAATGAATTCTACATTCCAATCCATTCCACCACCGTCACCAGTGCCCAAAGTATCCAACCTATGTACCCTGTCCCACAATACACAAACACCCAACAATCAACCGCCCTTGTTACCTAAACCACCATTGGTCCCTAGTCACATTGGTGTTACACCCATCCACACAATCCCCTTTCTATTCCCTCCCTCGTGCATAGTAAGCACTCCGGTTATGGCTACCCTTAGTCTCCCCAGGTTAACCTTGTGATTACCTGTGTGGTATCTTTCGCCTCCCGTTCCCCTGCCGACACCAAATGTCGTTCTACAACTGGTGCAACCCACTGTCACTACTACTCAACCACCTCCCGGTGTCACTACCCCTTCATCTTCTATGAATCCCCCTCCTCTTATCAAGCCCACTGGGGGCAGAGGCCTACAACCATACACTGCAGTACCTCCTCCCAAAGCAGTTAAACCTCCCCCCGTGTTTCGTGCTCCTCCTAAATGCTCATTGAGTGATGAGTTAGGCCATCCAACTCATCAATGTCCACAATTACCCACATTATAGGAACACATGCAAATGCTTGACGATGACCCCAACATGCCTATTGTCAAACTCGCCCAAACCCCAAGCCTCGTGATAAATCACTGCATACCAACCACCCTTGTGCGATATGCGGTATTTACGACCATTACTCACATCACTGTCCTGATATCCTAGATTGCAGAGCAGCTCTCTACGAGATGAATAATTTGGACCTTGAGACGGTACCCCCCACAATTGAGGAGATCTACCCTCCCGTATCATCCCCATCCGGAGAGATTAACACCATTTATATGATCTCTTCGACTACCACTACCTCGTCAACCGATTTGACCACTCAAATTTTCTGCAATGATGAGGAGGTTCTAGAGGCTCTTACTGCCCCTAATTAACCCTGGGAAGACATGCACCATCGTTCATAATTCCTCCCAGAAGAGTCCTCCTCCACCACAACTACCCAATTTGCGGTCGAGTCCAAAGATTTCCTCCCCACCAAAGTCGACTGGTTTAAGGATCCTATTCCTGCCCCTGATGCCTTTGAGGAAGGGAACATGTCAAACATTTCCCCTATTGTCCAAATCGACATTTCCACCACACCTGGAAAACCTGAGCTCATCTCGCTAGGTGCATCATGCACTCAAGTGGAAACTCAAGCATATAAGAAACTCTTCCAAGAGTTTCGTGATGTCTTCGCTTGGTCTTACATAGAGATGCCTGGCCTCAATCCCAAAATTGTGGAACATCACATCGACACTTGGCCCAATGTGCCTCCCATCCAACAAAAACAACGTCCCATTCACTCGTCCAAGCTCCCAGCTGTTAAAGCTGAGATTGAAAAACTCCAAAAAGTAGGATTCATATATCCTATTGCCTACACCACCTGGGTTTCAAACCCAGTACCAATAAACAAAAAAGTGTGCACCATACGCGTTTGTACTGATTTTCGATACCTTAACCTCGCATGCCCCAAAGACAACTTCCACACACCTTTCATTGATCAACTAATCGATGAATGCACAGGACATGAGGTCCTTTCTTTTATGGATGGTTTCTCCGGATACAACCAAATAAAAATCCGTAAAGAAGATCGATATAAGACAGCTTTCACCACCCCATGGGGCACCTTCTCCTATCGCGTCATTCCTTTTGGCCTCAAGAATGCTGGAGCCACCTTCCAACGTGCCATGACTTATTGCTTCCACGATCTCCACAAGATCATAAAAGTTTACCTGGACAACCTCATAGCTCAATCCAAAAAGCGATCTGACCATTTAGACGACCTTCGACAAGTTTTCATGCGTTGTCGAAAATACAACATCTGCTTGAACCCCCTCAAGTGTGTCTTTTGCGTTACATCAGGTCGCCTACTGGGGTTTGTTATCTCAGAAAAAGGCATCACTTTAGACCCCTTAAAAGTCCAAGCCATTCTAGAGTTACCATCACCCCGCACATTAAGACAACTGCAAAGCCTACAAGGGAGGTCCAAATTCCTCCGCCGCTTTGTCCTTGACTATGCCACAACGGTCCACGGTTTCCTACGACTATTACATCTGCATACCTGTTTCATATGTGACCAACAAGCAGGGACAGCTTTCACCGACTTAAAGAAAGCACTCACAAATGCCCCGTTGATTTCTCCTCCAGATTTCACCAAATATTTCATCCTCTATGTTTCAGCATCCGAACATGTTGTATCTGGAGTCCTTGTACAAGAAGATACTGCTCACCAAGAGCATGTCATCTACTATGTGAGCCAGACCTTATCTGGCCCACCCCTCCGATACCCACATGAATAAAAAATGGCCCTCGTCGTCGTTTTTTCAGTACAAAAGCTACGACATTATATTCTCTTAAGCCACACCATAGTCGTAGCTAATTCCAATCCTATGGTTTACCTCTTGACGCGTCGCCTTCTTCAAAGCCGCATAGCTAAATGGGTGATTATCCTGCAAGAGTACGACCTTACTTTCAAGATACCAAAGAGCACCAAGGCCCTAGCACTAGCTCAACTCATCACAGATCTCCCATCTTCTTCGTCATCATCCGCTATCCAAATGGATCTCACTGATGACCACATTTTCATCATTTCGTCTGACAACCCATGGTACGGAGACATCTTAATCTACCTCCGCACACAAAAATTTTGACCCCACATCGATCGTGACGGATGGCGTCGTATACGAGACCACGCCCCCCGATACCTCTTGTTAGGCGATGTACTTCATCGATGCGGCGTCGATACCATCTTACGACGCTGCCTATCTCATAGCGAGGCAGAACAAGTCCTTAATGATTTCCATAATAGTGCCTGCGGAGGACACTTCTCCGGCATGGCTACCGCCCAAAAGATCATCCGCGCAGGTTACTTTTGGCCTTCATTATTTACTGATTGCATCACCGCAGTCAAACATTGTCAAAACTGCCAACTTTTTTCCCCAAAAGCAAGAACCCCACCCACCCCCCTTCATCCAGTCATCACTACCGGACCCTTCTGCAAATGGGCCATCGACTTCCTCGATTGCAATCCCACGTCAGCCGGCGGTCACAAACACATCATTGTGGCCGTAGATTATTTCACCAAGTGGGCGGAGGCCATGCCAACTTACAATTGCAAGGCCGACACCGTAGCACGGTTTTTTCTCAACCATGTTATCGCTCGTTTTTGAGTGCCAAAGCAACTCGTCTCAGACCACGGCTCTCACTTCGAAGATGCCGTCTACAGAGAACTATTAACCTTACTGAAATTTGAACACCATTTCTCCTCTGCTTACTACCCCCAAGGAAATGGCCAAGTCGAAGCAATCAACAAAATTTTGAAAACCATCCTCCAGCGCACTGTAGACAAACACAAGTCAAATTGGCACCACATGCTCTTCCTGGCACTATGGGCATACCGCACGTCAACCAAAACCGCCACCGATTTTACCCCTTTCCACTTAGTTCATGGTGTCGAATTCATCCTGCCCATTGAGTGCCAGATCCAAACCCTACAAATGGCCGTTGAACTCCTACCGGACACTTCCCCAATCAAGCAATGTGTAGCTAGGGTTTTACCCCTAGCTTGTGCCAATGAGCACCTACTAAGGAGAATGGACTCCTTAGTAGCAGTTCAATAATGATTAAATGATTAAGCTAAAACAACAATTAACAATCTACTTTAAACATTGTATGAGACATAAATAAAAGATGTAAAAAAATGGTTTTATATTAATGTTACCTTGAGTGTCAAGGTTGGTGAAGCCCTTTGCAGTGTCCAAGAGGATGCTCCAAGCTTCTGAATGCTCCTTCTCCTTCTCCAATGGTGGGGATGGGCCAAAGTGGCTCTCAAGGTGAAAATAGTTCAAAGGTGAACTAGGGTTTCGAGAGAGATTTTGGCAGAGTAAGGGTGCTTGTGATTGTGGATATGGAATAAGGGATCTCCATCACCTATTTATAGTTTTTTGGTGGTGGAGTGCTGACCCATGGTTTTAGGAAACACATGGTTTTGGGTAGCTGTATAGGGTTTTTTCCTCCTTTTCCTCATTATTTTATATTTTTTATTCCCTTTTTAGGGGATTTTTGCTATTTTTGGAGGAAAAGGGGGTTTTTTAGCCTTTTTTAGGCTATTTTGATGGTTTTGTGGCCTTTTGGAGGCATTTTAGGCCTTTTGGAGGCATTTTAATGGGATTTTTTGGGATTCTAAGGGAAAAATGGTAGGAAAATGGACAAATGAGCCATGTAATGTGGTAAATGAGCTAGTGAGCACTTTTTGGGTGTTAACAGATTGCCCCCTGATGTGCGAGGTCAGGAGCTCATCGTATGGCCGATGGACATCATAAGTCATAAATGGTTTTCCTAGGATGTGGAGAGGAGAGAAGAAACAAACTGAAGCCCGGAACAACGATCCCGAACAACTGCAAGAACTAAAAGTACATAACCTCAATAAGGGAGGAGGAATCATCTGATCATATGGACGAGGCGGGCATTCCCATGCTCGTATCAGGATATAACATAACAATAACAATGGGGTCTAAAAAATGGGGACTTGAAATATACATGACCTCAAATACTGATTGAGGAATAATCTCAATATATGGACGAGGCGGGCATACCCATGCTCGTATCAAGATACATGAACAGAACTGTGAGGCCCGAAAAAGGGGACCTGAAAGATACATAGCCACTGTGTACATCATAAGGGTCCAGAGGGGACAAAAAATCTGGGACATACTGCTGAGCTGACCATGTCTGTGCTGAAAAACTGATACACTGGAATAATCAACAGTGCTACTGAATGTGGTACCACAGGAACTGATGAGCTGCTGGATCATAGTGACTGGGATCATACTCTCCATGGTACACTGAACTGGAACTGAAATGGGTACTCAAGGAAGCATATAGCTGGATGGCTTCCGAATACAATCGCCAACGCAGCCCGGACATCCACAGGAACATAGAACTGGGCGTTCCGAAGTGACTCACCAATGTGCTAGAGTCGGGGGAAATCCGGGGTCTTCGACTAAAAACTGGTGGGATATAATCCTACGCGATCCTCAACGATGCGATCAAGGTGCTGAAGTCGAGCATGTGAGGAACAACCACTCGGAGAGGCAATGATGACTCCTCTCAGAATGATCCTTAGGCACTTACCACAGATGGTGATAAGTCCAAGGCGTAGGGACCTCTGGGCCTATCCTCTGGAATAGAGGAGCTGTCGTCGACAGAGGGAGACCTGCCCCTTTCAAGGCAATGATGTTTCCTTGACAGGAGCGCGAGGTAGAGAACCGAAATGTGGTAGTACTGATGGCAGGACTGATCAAGTTGTGGGTGAATAATTGGGCAAGTAGAGCGGGTGGACTCAAACTTCCTTTGTTCAGAGTATGATAATGGGAATGATCTGGTAGCATATGAAACTGACTGAGGGGAAAGGGATCATAGCTGTAATGGCTTAGGGAGGGTGATGGGTCGGAGGGAGACTCAAGCTGGTATAAAATGGCAGGAGACTGCAGAATACTCTGAACAAAGGCGACCTGATTGGGGGTGCTGCCGAGATGATCGATCGTAGTGCCAGGAGGCACGGGGGAAAACTTCTTCATGGGTTAAGGAACTAGAAGAAGTGTGTGTAAAATGGTACTGTCGTGTGGATTTTACGAGCCCAGGACAGTTCATGCTCGTGGTTGCTTTCAATTTTAAGGAGTCTGAAAGCGATAAGAAGACTCTGAAGTAAAGGAATGGTACTGTCGTGTGGATTTAACGAGCCCAGGACAGCGCATGCTCGTGGTTGCTTTCAATTTTAGAGAGTCTGAAAGCAAGTAAGAAGACTCCAGGGGGTTGCTTTTTCGTAGATTTAGTCTCCAAGGCCCAAAGAAGCATAAAAGGATGCAATGAAGAACTCTTCTAGCCGGTGTGACTAGAGTATTCCTTTTTCGTAATTAGTCTACCAGGTCCGGAAAAGGGTTAAACTTATACCAGATAGACGCCCTTTCAGGTGCTTTAACGAGCATGAAAGGAAGCAAGATTGCTCGGCGATCTTTTCATTCTTTTAGGAGTCAGAAAAGAGCTTAACGGAAACTCCCTAAGTGCCTTTTTCGTAAAGGAGTTGTCCGGCCCGAAAAAGGGATAAAATTATACCGAACAAAAGGAATGGCCAGGCAAGGAGGAAATGTTCAGTCAAGGTTGAGTAATGATGACCAAGAACGAGGGTAGGTGGGAACACTGATGGACCTCCTTGCGGGGTAGATGAAATGGTGGCAAAATAACGAGACATTTGCAGTATGACAGGAGTGAATGGCTCATGTAAAAATGTGGAACAATCCGATAGCGACCGATGTGGTACGCGAACCGAGGCAGCAAGGTGTTGGGACACAATGTTGAAATTGTACCAAGTGAGAGCGAGAAATGATCTCAAGCATCATCACGAGCTCGGAAAAATGAATCCGGTGATATAAAGGATGTCAAAAACGGGTGACGGCCGATGTGGCACGCAAACCGAGGTGATGGGGGCATTTTGAAAAATGCCCGGCAAAACTGAAGGTGAGAGCGAGAAATGATCTCAAGCATCATCACCAGCTCGGAAAACTGAATCCGATGATATAAAACATGTGAAAATCGGAGAACGGCCGATGTGGCACGCAAACCGAGGCGACTAGTGGCGTCTGAAAAAATGGGTAAAAAATGACAGGACAAAAATAATGCAACGAGGTGACCATCATGACGGTCACGTCGCGCTGATTCCAGTGGTGGAAACGGTTTGTAAAACAAAAAACAAAAAAAGAAAGTACTGTACAACGCAGACCAATGAGGCCGCGGGTTTCTTTTTATGGGTGAAAACGCTTAAGATACAACCCATTACGAGGGTTGCGCAAAGGACGGCCTTCAGAGTCAGCTAAGATGTATGCCCCCTTGCCGAGGCAGGTCTGCACGACGTAAGGGCCTTGCCACATAGATTCAAACTTCCCTTTACCGGTTTTGTCATGGGCTTGGTCATAGGCGAGGACGAGGTCCCCTTCGTGGAAAGTTCGAGGGTGAACATGTTTATCATAACCGGCTTTGGAGCGGTTTTTGGCAGCTTCGATGTTCTGGAGAGTGGCCCGGCGGTCTTCATCGGCTTGTTCGAGGTGCAGCAGACGTTGCTCGAGGGGGGTGGTGTCAGGGAGAAGCTCAACGGCGATCTGTAAGGCAGGGATCTGACACTCGATGGGGAGAACAGACTCTATACCATGAACTAAATGAAATGGTGTAAAACCAGTGGCGGTCTTAGTGGAGGTGCGATAAGCCCACAAAGCAGGGAACAACATGTGGTGCCAATTGGACTTATGCTTGTCAACTGTTCGTTGGAGGATGGTTTTAAGGATTTTATTGATGGCCTCTACTTGGCCGTTCCCTTGGGGGTAGTAAGCAGAGGAAAACTAATGCTCATACTTAAGGAGGGTGGATAACTCACGCCAGACGGCATCTTCGAAGTGCGAACCATGGTCAGAGACTAACTGCTTAGGAACCCCGAATCGGGCGATGACATGGTTGAAGAAGAAGCGGGCAGCGGTGTCAGCGGTACAATTGAAGGTAGGCATGGCTTCCGCCCATTTGGTAAAGTAATCAACAGCGACAACAATATATTTGTGGCCGTTGGCAGACTGGGTCTACATTCCATGAAGTCTATGGCCCACTTACAAAAGGGACCAACGGTGACGACTGGGTGTAACGGAGCAGGAGGTGTCTGGGCCTTGGGGGCAAAAAGTTGGCAGTTATGGCAGTGTTTGACCGCAGTGATGCAGTCGGTGAAAAGTGCGGGCCAGAAGTATCCGGCGCGGACGACCTTTTGGGCGGTGGCCATCCCTGAGAAATGGCCTCCGCAAGCGCCGCTATGACAGTCATTAAGGACGTGTTCAGCTTCCTCATGGGTAAGGCAACGACGAAGAATTGTGTCAACCCCGCGCCGATAGAGGACATCGCCTAAGAGGAGATATCGAGAGGCCTGGTGGCGGATGCGGCGGCGTCCATTTCGTGTAACTTTGGGTCTGAACTTCTGCGTGCGTAGGTATAACAAGATATCACCGTACCATGGGTCATCGGACGAGATAGTAAACAGGTGATTGTCGGGTAACTCATCGGAGATGGGTTTGGCCGGGAGAAGGGAAGGGAGATCAGTAATGAGCTGGGCAAGCGCGAGGGCTTTAGTGCTCTTAGGTGTTTTGAAGGTAAGGTCATATTCTTGGAGGATAATGACCCATTTGGCAACACGACCTTGGAGTAACCGCCGGTTTAGAAGATATACCATGGGGTTAGAGTTGGCAACGACTGTGGTATGACTCATTAAGATGTAGTGTCGCAATTTTTGAACGGAAAAGACCACTGCTAGGGCAAGTTTCTCCTCATATGGGTAACGTAGTGGTGGACCAGACAAAGTCTGGCTAACGTAGTAAATGACGTGCTCCTGGTGAGAAGCGTCTTCTTGAACTAAGACTCCAGATACGGCATGCTCGGAGGCCGACACGTAAAGGATGAAGTCTCGAGTGAAATCCGGAGGGGAAATCAGAGGAGCTTGTGTGAGGGCCTTCTTGAGGGCCTCGAATGCAGCTTCTGCTTGCGCATCCCATACGAAGGGTACATGGGTGCGGAGCAGGCGCAAGAAACCGTGAACAGTGGTGGCATAATCAGGAACGAAGCGTCGAAGGAAGTTAGATCGCCCCTGTATACTTTGGAGCTGCCGGAGCGTATGAGGAGGTGGGAGGTCTAAAATAGCTTGGACCTTTAAAGGGTCAACAGTAATTCCTTTCTGGGAAACAATGAAACCCAACAATCGGCCTGCCGGTACGCAAAAAACACACTTGTGTGGGTTCAAGCGAATTTGGTATTTGTGACAACGCAGAAAAATTTGCCGAAGGTCGTTAAGGTGGTCTGATCGTTTCCGGGAACGAGCTGTAAGGTCATCAAGGTAGACTAGCAGGATATGGACCAAGTCGTGGAAGCAATAGGTCATGGCCCGCTGGAAAGTGGCACCAGCATTTTTGAGGCCGAAAGGCATGACGCGATAGGCAAAGGTGCCCCAAGGGGTAGTAAAGGCAGTTTTGTACTGGTCTTCCTTACGGATCTGAATCTGATTATATCCGGAAAAACCATCCATGAAGGAGAGGACCTCATGTCCCGCACACGCATCTATGAGTTGATCGATGAACGGCGTGGGGAAGTTGTCCTTGGGACAAGCATAGTTTAAGTCACGGAAGTCAGTGCATACGCGGATGGTGCCTTGATTTTTGTTAACTGGAACAGGGTTTGAAACCCATGTGGTATAGGCAATAGGATAAATGAACCCTGCCTTGCGCAGCTTCTCAATCTCGGCTTTGACAGCTGGGAGCTTTGAGGGATGAATGGGGCGCTGTTTCTGACGAACAGGGGTTACATCAGGCCATGTGTCGATGTGGTGCTCTATAATTGCGGGGTCAAGACCAGGCATTTCGGTATAAGACCAGGCAAAGACATCACGGAATTCTTTGAAAAGGTGTGTGTAGTCCTCAATCTCTTGTTTACTGCAGAATGCTCCTAAAGTAATGAGTTCAGGGGCACGACCTGGAGCAGCAATATCAACTTGAATGACAGGTGAGATGTTGGCCATGTTACCTTCCTCGAACGCATCAGGAGCAGGAATAGGGTCCTTGAACCAGTCAACCTTAGTGGGGAGGAAGTCTTTGGATTCGACCGCGTATTGGGTAGCGGTGCTAGAGGAAGACGCTTCTGGGATGAAATAGGAACGGTGGTGCATGTCATCCCAGGGATAATCCGGGACAGTAAGGGCCTCAAGAATCTCCTCATCAGTACGGAAAGTTTGCGTCGTCAAATCGGTTGACGAGGGAGTAGTGGTGGAAGAGATCATATAGATGGTATTAACCTCTCCGGAAGGTGAAGAGTCTGGGGGGTAGATCTCCTCAATGGTAGGTGGTGCCGTCTCAAGATCCAGATTGTTCATCTCATAGAGAGCCGCTCTGTAATCCGGGAGATCGGGACAATGATGTGAATAGTGCCCGTAAATACCGCAGATGGCGCAGGAGTGGTTGGTACGTAGGGACTTATCTTTAGGCTTAGGAGTGGGGTTTAGTTCGACAGTTGGGATGTTGGGGTCATCATCGAGCATTTGCATGTGCTTCTGCAATGCGGGTAACTGTGGGCATTGGTGGGTCGCATGGCCCAACTCGTCACACAGCGAGCATTTGGGAGGAGCACGAAACACTGGAGGGTTCTTGACTGTCTTTGGAGGTGGTACAGCAGTGTAAGGTTGAGGACCTCTGCCCCCAGTGGATTGAGGAGGAGGAGGAGGTGTCGTGGAGGACGAAGGGGTAGAGACCCCGGGAGGTGGGTGGGTGGTAGTAGCCATGGGTTGCACCGGCTGGAGGACGACATCGGGTGTCGGCGGGCGAACGGGAGGCGAAAGGTACCATACAGGTAATCCCAAGGTTAACCCAGGGAGGCTAAGGGTAGCCATGACCGGGGCGCTTACTACTCCTGCTGGAGGAACTAGGAAGGGGATCGTATGGATCGGTGTAACACCAATGTGACTAGGTACCAATGGTGGTTTAGGCAACAAGGATGGTTGATTGTTAGGTGGTAGGATGTCGTGGGACAAAGTACATAAGTCAGACATTTCGGGCGTAGATGACGGCGGAGGAATGGATTGAAAGGTGGAGGTCATCGGCGCGTCGGAGTAGACTCCAGGCCCCGAAGAGGAAACAAACGAGGTGGTGGCACTAGAAATAGGTTGTTCAACCATGGGGAGAACGTTTTCCGGTGCCGCCGGAGCACTGGGATCATAGTAGGTGAGCTGGTCAATCTTAACCACGCGTCCTTCGTGGGGGAACATCATGGTGCGAAAGACAGAAGAGGCAACTGCCCGCATGGCATACATGTAGCTGCGGCCAAGTAGAAGGTTGTAATCGAATTGGGCATTGATTACCTCTATGTCAATAAGAACTGTTTTACCACCTAACTGGACTGGAACGTTGGGTAGAAGGCCTTGGGGCTGGGCCGAACGACCGTCGTAGGCACGTAACGCAGTGGTGGACTGCTGGAGAGGAGGGGATTCTAGCTTCTGCCATACAAATGTAGACATAACGCATGTGGAAGCACCTTCATCGATGATGCACCGATGGATAACAAGATTCCTAACGGAGACTGTAACTTGGAAGGCTAAGCTGGAAGGTAGGCGTGGTTCAGACTGGTCTAAATCAAACGCCATCAAATGCGAATCAGTTGGGTCAATCCCCCCAATGGCGGAGAGTAACGTCTTGCGCTGGGAAGGGCAGTTCTTCAAGACTTCTAACGCAGACATGGCTGCGGGAGATTGGGCTAGGTCGTCTACGATGTTGTAGTTTGACGCAGCGTGCGCGTTAGGGTTATTGTTGATTCAGCGAAGTGGGAAACGAGGTGCTTTCGCGGCGCCGTCTATGGGAGGCGGAGGTATACGTAACGCCTGATCGGTGGGATGGGCGTTAGTAGGTTTATCCGTGGGAGTGGCTTCAGAAGGGGAGCCATATTGGTTCCGACGGGTCTGGAGGTTGACGTCAGCGGATGACATCATCAGTAAGTGGTGGGTACCTGAGTCGAACATGGGTTGATCAGGAGCAGCGTAGGTGATCTGTTGTTGTTGGGGTTGCACGTTAGCTTGAGGGGCCAACGGCTGAGTGTTCACCACGCCTTGGGTTGGTAAGGGGTTTTGCAGCACCAAAGGGGGTTGCTGAGGTTGGGGGGGGTTGGGCGGTGCTTGGGGAGCCGCATGCCCTTGGCGATGGGCCTCGTCAACCCAGAGCTGCCGAGCTCGCTCTAAGTGTGGGCAAGCGTGTGTGTAATGTCCATAGACCCCGCAAATAGAACAAGGGTGATTTGTTCGCAGATTGGGGTTTTTAGCCTGCTTGGGCGGGCGATCAGGGTTTTGATTAGCGGGGCCCGCGTTGTTATTGTCAGGGGGATTAGCCGGTTGACCAGCTTGGTATGCAGGTTGGTTGTTTCCCCGATTACGGCCCTTGCCACGGTTCTGTTGGCCCTGGTTACGTTGGTTGTTCTGGTTTTGCTGCGGATTCTGTTGGGCGTAAACTTGCCCTTGGGCAGCAGGTGGATTCTGAGGTTGCGCAGGTGCAGGAGCAGGCTGCGGGGGATGATATGCAGGTTGAGGCTGAGCAGGTGCAGCAACTTGAGGGGGTTGCTGATAGGACTGCGGAGCAGGTTGTGGATGTGCCGCAGGGGCTGCCTGGGGCGGGTAATTAGCTGGTGGGGCTTGTGAAGGCGCAGGAGCTGGGGCAGTCTGCTGATGGTAGTAAGGCTGAGGGGCGACTAGAGGAGCATAAGCAGGAGTCGCATACCCGAAGCACTGAGGTGGACATGAGGGTCCATGGGAATGGTGATGTGTCATGGGAGCATATGAGTTGGTTGCTCCAGACTGGGAGGTAGCCCTCGACAGGTCGGGGCCAGGGGTAGGACATGCTATAGAAAATGGTTGGGGATGCGAAGAAACACGGCCAATGATACCATCTGCAGCGTGGGATGCCCCCGGCGCATCATGATGGGACGACTCGCCGCGAGGGGCGTCAGGTATAATGGTATAAAGGTAACCCGATTGGGCGTAAATGAGGTCGAACTGCTGTGCCTTAAGGATGGCCTCTTCTTCAGACTGGGGTCTTTCTGAAGCTACATCCTTAGCAATAACATGAAGCAGGGACTTGAGGAACCAATCGAGGAAGATACGGTCGTCTAGTTTGATCTTGCATAAGCTACGGCGTCTACGCCACTCATGGATGTGGTCCGTGATATGGGTAGCCGTGTTTTGTCTACAAGATAGAAGGATCTCAACGCCCGCGTCATAGCGGACTGGCAATTGGAAGAACTGCAGGAAGGTCGAGGCCAGGGAAGAAAAGGTGGCGTGGGTCCCATGAGGCTGCTCAATATACCACTTGGCTGCAGAGCCAGTGAAGGTGCGCTGTAAGAGACGGAGGCGAACAGAGTCATCCACGATGGAGTTAGAGGAACACCATAGGTGGAAAGACATGATATGGTTTTGTGGGTCCTCACCGGCCTTACCCTCGAACTTAGGGATGTCAGAGGGTAGTTTGGTAGGCATATGAGGCCACATAGGGTCGTGTCGAATAGGATCGTTGGTCAATCTGGCCAGGTCAGGTAGGTTGAGGCTAGCCATGAATGGCAAACTGGAAGAAGGCTGTGACACAGTAGTGCTGTGGACCAAGTTGGGGCCAGTGCCCCCAAGTGGAGGGACAAGATGTGAGGTGGTGCCCCCAAGTGGGGGAACTGAGGTAGTGAAGGATGGTCCAGCACCACCATTGGTAGTGTGAGCCACTGATGTAGTGGGGATAGGTATTCCCGCTGTGGGAATAGGTACCGTGAGGGGAACGGTAGATGGTTGCCCCATGGAGGGCATACCCAAAATAGGTGTAGTAACTGGTGTAGTGGTGGATGTGCCACCAATGGTCCCTATGACAAATGGAGTGGAAGTCGTGCCAGCCATGGGGCTAGTAGGGGCAGTATAAATAGGGTTCTCAGACTCTTCGTCAGAATCAAAGGTAAAGTAAGGTGCGTCACTATCTGGTGACGGAGACCTACGTCGCTGACGAGTGGAGTCAAGTGACAAGGCTCTAGATCTGTGATGAGTGGTATCAACGGACAATGATCGGAATCTATGACGAGTGGTGTCAAGAGAACCGTGCTGTGGGGGCTCGCCCCTGAGGCGCCGAGAATGTCTCGGGGACTCAATGGTGACGGATGGTGTCTAGTCTCTGTGGGTTGAGGTGAGTATAAAAACAGCTCAAAAATCCTAATGCAACCGAGTGTGCAGAAGGAGAGCTAAAAAGCAAGGCACTCAGGCCAACAACCAACTCAAAACACCCACTGCAACAGCTGTGCTACAATAGGTGGAGTAACAACAAAGATGGTCAGAATACCAACAAGCAGCAGGTTTCCTAAAAAAGAAAAATGGTGGACTCACTAGACCAAAGGGAGGTAAAGGAGCATGCAAACACCTAGCTAAAAGTATTCTGACTCAACTAAACATATCCTCTGCAAGGTGATGAAATCCAAGTCAGACAATATGAGTAGGAAAGCCAAGTGGCTATGATATCCCCCTACCGGGAGGGACACCGGGTAGTCAATCCTAGAAGAATGGCAACTAAGATACCCCGTTCATGACACGTCCAGAAAGGTGAATCTGCCGTTTAGTTCGTTGACCGCAATACCCCTATACAGGGATATCCCGCGAACCGCGAAAGGTAGCCCTTCGGTTACTGAATGGAGTGCGGTATTCCACTCAGGCCTCCGGAACCAGTCTCCCGACTTCAACCCTCCTAAGGGAGAGGCCCTCTGATAAACTGGTCGTGACCGTGCCAAAAAGTACTAGGGGATTTTGGTTCCCTATTTTGACAACAACTATGTCTCAAGTGAAATAACCAAGGGGTGTTATTGGAAGCCTATCCCCCTGATCCTACCTAACTACAATGATTCTTTTGTGTTCCCCAAGTGGGGTTAGAATGTTGGTTTAATTAGGTACTTTTTAAGGCTCACTTGATTTTATGTGACAGAGTGTGTGCTCGTGAGGTAATGATCCCAAAAATAGAAGTGCCACAAGGGAGGGCAACTTCCAATCTATCAATAATGCTGAAATTGATTCTTTTAACTTGCAAAATTTTCTGAAATAAAAATACTGAAATTTTAAAAAGATTCTGTAAAAGGAACAGAAATTATGTTGTAGAAAGGCTGTAAGGAAGTGAACTGCAGGTAAGACAGGGGGCTGTTCAGATGCAGAAAATATTGCAGCAAGAGGGGCTGGGCTCAAAACAGGAAAAGAGCAGAAATCAGACCGCGGGTCTGTGGCGGATCAGAACAGGCCGACCGCGGGTTTGAGGGAAACAGCGGCGGTCAGGTCGCGGCTATCGGGCCAACAGATGCAGTCGGGACGCAGGAAACAGGGGAAAAGACACAGTCGGGTCGCGGCTATCGGGCCAACAGTGGCAGTCGGGACGCAGGAAAAATGGAAAAAGACACAGTCGGGTCGCGGCTAAAAGGCTAACAGGCGCAGTCGGGACGCCCGAAAGAGGCAGAAAGCCGCAGTCGGGACGCGTGAAAAAGGCCGACAGGCACAGTCAGATTGCGGCAAACAGGCTGATTAGCCACGGTCGGATCGCAGGTAACAGACTTGAATCCGCCGGCAGAGCATCGGAATCAGTCTGAGAGCCACGGTCGGATCGCGGGTAAAGGCCTGAAAGGCGCGGTCGGGTCGCGACTGTAGAGGTAAAAAGACGCGGTATGCGGCGGCCGAAAGGGACAGCCGAAAGGAAAAAATTTAAAAACGGAAACCAGAAATTCGAAAACTAGGGGAGTCGCCAAAACTGTAGCTAGGGTTTTACCCCTAGCTTGTGCCAATGAGCACCTACTAAGGAGAATGGACTCCTTAGTAGCAGTTCAATAATGATTAAATGATTAAGCTAAAACAACAATTAACAATCTACTTTAAACATTGTATGAGACATAAATAAAAGATGTAAAAAATGGTTTTATATTAATGTTACCTTGAGTGTCAAGGTTGGTGAAGCCCTTTGCAGTGTCCAAGAGGATGCTCCAAGCTTCTGAATGCTCCTTCTCCTTCTCCAATGGTGGGGATGGGCCAAAGTGGCTCTCAAGGTGAAAATAGTTCAAAGGTGAACTAGGGTTTCGAGAGAGATTTTGGCAGAGTAAGGGTGCTTGTGATTGTGGATATGGAATAAGGGATCTCCATCACCTATTTATAGTTTTTTGGTGGTGGAGTGCTGACCCATGGTTTTAGGAAACACATGGTTTTGGGTAGCTGTATAGGGTTTTTTCCTCCTTTTCCTCATTATTTTATATTTTTTATTCCCTTTTTAGGGGATTTTTGCTATTTTTGGAGGAAAAGGGGGTTTTTTAGCCTTTTTTAGGCTATTTTGATGGTAGGAAAATGGACAAATGAGCCATGTAATGTGGTAAATGAGCTAGTGAGCACTTTTTGGGTGTTAACACAATGCTTACTACTCCTTGAGCAGGCCGATGAAGATCGGCACACAGCCCTTCAAACCATGGAAGCAGCCAAGAACCGATCCAAATTGAATTATGATAAACATGTCCACCCAAGAAATTTTACTGAACGGGACCTTGTCCTCGCCTACGATCAGGCTCATGACAAAACCGGGAAAGGAAAGTTTGTGTCCATGTGGCAAGGCCCCTATATTGTACACACTTGCCTTGGACAGGGGGCATACATTCTGACCGATTCAGAAGGTAACCCCCTACGCAACCCACGCAATGGGTTGTACCTCAAGCATTTTTACCCATAGTAAACATGATGGAAACCACCATCCATTATTGTACAGTATTATTTTGTTTTTCACAAAAAATTCAGAAAACCTAAATATTTGTTTTCTTTTCATGACCACAGATGGATCCTATTCCACTCTGCTAGGTCGGTTTCGCTAATGGTGCAAGCCGTTGGTCCCCCAATCTGGCCTCCGCAACTTGGGTAATATATTCCCCTTCACATGAGTTGATCCACATCGACGGAGTGTGTTTAGGAGCTGCCACCAACAACCAAGCTGAATACGATGCCATGACCGGTCTCCTGGCCGCAACTCTCCAAATGAGCATACGTCACCTTAACGTTTTCTTTGACTCACAACTCCTTGGTTCCCAGCTCAACAATGATTACTAGGTACATGATCCCTATCTTTTCAAAAAATTCTTGCGCACTAAACAAATGGTTTGACAATTTGAATCTATTTCATTTACACATGTCCCAAGAAATCTCAATAGTGTAGCAGACCATATGGCCAACAACATTCTTGACTGGCACACCAATCAAATCATATCATAAACAAAAAATGCATCCACGTGCATAACATGTGCCTCCACGGGCATACACAAAATCAAACATGCCTCCACGGGAAAACAAAAAGACAATGAATGCATCCATGCACATACACGACTATATACCAACATCATATATATATATATATCATCATAATATAGTCAAAACATGTCATAGGTGCCCTCAGCACCCAATATACAAAAATACATCAGGCGTACAAAAAAGTGCTTCCCCATATGCTCATCAGCATTTGGGAGCAGATACAATATCATCTAATCATCACGGTCCCTAGGCTCCTCTGGCACCTCCTCCGCTGGCCCTGCCGGATCATGCTGAGCCTGAAATCTCCTCTCCGCCGGCCCCACTGGAGCATCTCGTAAATGAATCCTACCCTCCACCGGCCCTACTTGATCCTGTCGAGCCCCATCCCTCCACTCAACCGCCAACAACGCTGCTCTCAGCAGGATCGAGTGCCACTCACGAGGTGCATTGAAACATCGCTCGACGATGTCCCGATCTAAATCTCTCCATCCATCCTCTGGGAATCCTGCTAAAATCATATCTAGTGTCTCTCGGACACCCTCCACAGCATCGTCTCGAGGGCTAGCTCCTCGACCATGAGCCCCAAATCCTCGACCATGCGGAGGTGGTACCACTACAGGAGGTGGAGCAACCACCATCGCCTGTCCCCTACGAGCCACATAGTCGGCTGGTGGTACAGAACCAATGTCTGCACAATCACGCAAGTAACCATCATATAAATATCTAACTATAGTCATAACAAATATATCTAAAAAATGATATAGTAGAGAACAAAACACAAAACATATCGTCTAAACCCCAGGCTTGTCCCTGGGCTCGGGGCATCTCTGGATCTCCTCGATAATCCATACCAGCATATGGATAGTCCTCAATCAGCAGGGGGATCTACTCCCACTGCTCATACATCTCCTGCGAAAAGAACCCTTGGATACCACCACCACCGCGAGGCATCATCTGCCTCCAAAGCACCATGCCCGTCTCACTCACCAAACCATCCCGAACCGACACCCGTGGCCGCAAAGTCGGTACCCGCTCAATGAAAAAACAACACAAAAAGGAGGCATAGCTGAACTCTCCCCCCTCCCGACTGACCTTGTCCAGATCTCTCCGGACACCACCCAAAAACATCTGACCCCATGCATAATAGGTCCCCCTTAGCACATAATCCACCATCATCGTTTGTCCCCCTGACAAACGATGTGGAACCGCGACACCCAACACCCGCAAAATACAAGCCCCGACAACCCACATGTCCCACTCCCGCAATGATCTCAAACTCAGAGCGCTGTTCTACACAATCACTCCAAGAACACAGAAGGTCTCCAGGAGATCCTCCATGTCCACACCTATCGGGATCCTCGGCAGAAGATCCCCCACCTCCCCTAAACGAGGTAACCCAGTAAGAAAATATACATCAGTAAGGGTGATCTCTAACCTCTCACCCCCAACAATAAAGGCACCCTCTACAGGAACCCACCAACTCACCAATTTGTTCAGTAGCGGCCCTACTGAACGCATCGGTGGAATCTGAGCGAACTTCAGCAGTCCACTCACCGCCAGAGCCTACCGGACCCCCTGATCAGTCTAAATCCGGACCATCAAATCCTCCTCCACCTCTCGCTCTCACCATGACACCAATGGTCTCCTCAACATCCTGTCAAAAAACAAAGAAACTTTTAGCACCAGAGAAATTTTTTCAAAAAATACCATCACGGCTTTTCCATCAAAAGCCGCGATGATCATCACGGCTTCCATACAAGAACCCGCGATGAACATCGCGGGTATTGACCAGACAGTCGCGATGAACATCGCGACTATCTCCCCCATACTCGTGATGAACATCATGGCTTTCAACCCGATAGTCGCGATGAACATCGCGACTATCAGCCTTAAACCCGCAATGTCCATCGCGACAATAGAGATGAAACCCGCGATATTCCACGTTGGAAGGCCAACATGGAATTTTGCGGCCTTCGGGGGCCTGCTGCTAACCAGAAAAGACATAATTGAAAAGGCTAAGGCGAATAAGGTTACCTGAAACTCGCGGAATCAAAAACCAATGGTCAAATATCTCGAAAATCAAGATAGAGCTCTGACTACTCTGCCAAACTCACATGTAACAATGACACATCATATGGGCCCCACGCCCTATTTATAGAAATTCCACCATTTTTCAAACAACCATTCCGGTGTCATACGATGTCCGTTCCTCAAACCGTTGGTACCGTTGGAATCAGCACAGTGAGAACTTCATGATAGTTCCTTCCTTTTCCTGTTTTCACAAGGTCCATTTTTTGACAAATTTTTCACGCCCTCGTTGCCTCGGTTTGCGTGCCACATCGATCGTCCTCCATTTTTGACAAGTCTTATATCGCCGGATTCAGTTTTCCACGCCCGTGATGATGCTTGAGATCATTTCTCTCTCTCACGCCCAGATTTTTTGGGCATTTTTTCCATGCCCCACCCATCACCTCGGTTTGCATGCCACATTGGTCGTTGCCCCTTTTTGACAATCTTTATGTCACCAAATCCAATATTCCGCACTGATGATGGCGTTCGAGACCTTTTCTCGCTCTCATCAATCGCTTTTTGTTTGGTATAATTTTACCCCTTTTTCGGGCCAAGCAATCCTTTTACGAAAAAGGCACTTAGGGAGTTTCTGTTAAGCTCTTTTCTAACTCCTAAAACAATGAAAAGATCGTCGAGTAACCTTGCTTCTTTTCATGCTCGCTAAACGTATTTGAAAGGGCATCTAGCTGGTATAAGTTTACCCCTTTTCCGGACCTTGTAGACTAATTACAAAAATGAATACTCTAGTCACATCGACTAGAAGAGTTCTCCATTTGCATCATTTTATACTTTTTCGGGCCTTGGAGACTAACTTACGAAAAAGAACACCAATGGAGTCCCCTTACCGCTTTCAGACTCTCTAAACATGAAAGTGACCATGAGAAATCACCATCTTAGGCTCGTAAAAACCAACAGGACAGTACTCATAACCACTCCAGAGTCTTCTTATCATTTTCAGACTCCTTAAAAATGAAAGCACTCATGAGCACAAACAATCCTGGGATCACCAAATCCACAGGACAGTACCATTTTCAGAGCACACTTTTATCCCTTCTTGGAGCTCATTAAAACTACGAAGAAGGACCCAATGGTGCTTCTTGGCACCACAACAGATCACGTCTACTCATATGGAAGCTTCCCCATTTTGGTCGCCTTTGTTTAGAGTATTCTGCAGTATGTCACCCTGAGAATCCCTCGACAGCACCCATCAGCTCGTCCCCTCAGTTAATACATACCCTTCAGTCCTTAAAAGACATGATCCCCGCACCTACAAGTCAGTTCCCTACGCAGCCAGGTCAACCATGTCATCATGCTTTGAACAAAGGAAGTTTGAGTCTACCCACACCATGAACCCAGTTACTTCCCATCCCCACAAGTATGACAGTCCTACCATCAGTACTACCACACTTCAGTTCTACACCTTGTGCTCCTATCAAGGAAACATCATTGCCTTGTTAGTTGCTGGTCTCCCTCTGTCGACGACAACCAAGTTTATTCCATAGGATAGACCTAGAGGTCCCTGTGTCTTGGACTCATCACCATTTTTTATGAGTGCCTACGAATCATTTTGAGAGGAGTCCTCAGTGCCTCTCCAAATGGTTGTTTCTCACATGCTTGACTTCAACAACTTGATCGCATCGTTGAGACTCGCACAGGATATTGGTCCATCCAATTATGTGTTCAAGACCTCGGATACCACCAGACTCTTCCACATTTGAGAGTCTACCTATGGATACAACCAGTTACATTTTTTCTATAGATATCCGGGTTGCGCATGGCGACAGTATTTAGATACACCCCAATTTTATACTCCCTCAAGTATACAGTTACATGTACTTCTCGGATATGACTCACAATCATTGAGTCCCTACAGATGTTGGACACCTTCATTTTTAGTAGTTCATCAGTTATTCCAGTGTAATAGTTATTGAGATCAGTCATGTTATGATCATGAGTACATCCCAAAATGATGTCCCCTCTGGACCATTATGATGTACCAGCAGATTTTCTATGTATTTTTCAGGTCCCCCTTCTTGGGACTAATTTTTATGTATATGTCTTGATACGACCATGGGTATGCCCGCCTCGTCCATTATCAGAGCTTATCCCTCATTCATATTAAGGCCATGTAATATTGTTTATTTTGCAGCTTCCAAGGGCCGTGGATCCAGTCTCCAATCCTTCTCTTCTCTTCCCCAAACCCCCAAAAAAATACAAAAGAAGTATGATGTCTATCGGCCATACGATGAGCTCCTGCCCTCACACATTAGGGGGCAATCTGTTAACACCCAAAAAGTGCTCACTAGCTCATTTCCTTATTCACATGACCCATTTGTCCACTTTTTCACCATTTGAGCCTCTAAATCCAAGAAAAGGTCACCAAAATACCTTAATACACCCCTTTTTCCACTCAAAATGAATATTTTTCCTCAAAAAGCATAAAAAACCCTAAAAAAGGGTCCAAAATTCCCAAAAATATTAAAAAGGGAATAAAAATATTCAAAATATTCAAAAAAGGAAAAAGGAGGGAAAAAGTACTTAAACCATGTTGGTCAATACCATTGGTTTCCTCAAAACCATAATGGTATTTCCCCACCACCAAAAACTATAAAAATGTGGTAGGGGCTCCTCACTTTCCATCCATCCATCATCCTATCCTCATGCTGTCAAAATCTCTCATGAGCTTTTGACCATTGTAGCCATCTTGGAGAAGAGACCTTTGGAGGTTGGAGCTACTCACCTTGGAAGTTGCTCAACAATCTTCACCACTTGGAGGTATCACCATTGCAAGCACTTGCTTGCCCCTATTCTTAATACAAAATCATTTTTTACATATTGTTCTTGAATCGTTTTCAGAAAATTTTATTTATTATATACACATGCTAGTTTAGTTTAGATTTAGATTTATAATTGTTGTTTTTGCTTTCAATCTTTGAAACTGCTATCACTTGTTGATAGGTTCCCATTGCACTAAGCTTGGTTGCAAAACAAAGCTAACAGATGGTTCTTCGATGATAGGACAACGCAATGATGTTCTACGCTTCCTCTTAACACTTATGAAACTTCAATAGATCTTACTTAGTGTAAAAGGACGCATTCAACATCATAATAACCTGCAACCCTTGCGAACTTGTACACTACAACAAACAACAATGTAACTGCACACTTCCAGTGCTGCGCTTAGGGAATCACACTATACCAACTTCGCGGATTTAAGTGGTTAATTGATTGACTTATGCATTCAACTGACTTAGAAATACTTATGCATTTAACATTCATTCACACATGTTGATACTTAACATATTATTCCCATCATTATCCTTCTGGCGAATACATATAAAAGCAAGAACACATGAGCTCATAAACAAGATCTTAACCATTCAGCATAAGTAAATACAAAGATTCAAGCACACAAGCAATCACATAACACATAATTTAATGTGGTTCACCCCTAGGATGGGAGCTGCATTCATAGGATTAGTTGTTATATTATCTTTGGGAAGGGTACAACAGTTCCCGTTTTCTCACACAACTGTAGACTCTCTTCTCTCTCGGTAGTTCTCTATGCATGTAACTTGCAGAGCCTTTTAAATAGCATTCAGTAATAACACAACGCATCTTACTCAAATATTTAACAATTCACAATTAAACCTTTCCCTTACAAAATGTGCCCTTTTATATATCATTCCCGTAGGTCATGTCTTTACAATCAAGTGGGCCAAAACCCTAAGCTTTCCCAAAACTGTCATGGTTAACTGCCGACTCGGCCTGTTGCAGTCGACAGCTACTCCACACGCTTTTGGTCGTTATGCTAGACAACTTGATCACACACGCCCTTCTGAGAGCCGCATCCTTTCTGAAACGGTTACAATGCATCATGGCATGTCGCTTTCCATCCCTCTGGCCTTCCCATCGCTGTCGAACTGGTGTCTTAGGTTCTAACTGTTTTCCACCACTCCAACTTAGAGGTCGCTTTCATCTGAATTCATGCTACTCCATAGCCAAAACAGGTCGCTTTCACCTGCTCGACCTTGCCTTGTACTCTTTACCCAAAATAGGTTCTCTATTGGCATTGCGGGGTGCTACCACTTTGTGGAGTTGGCACTTTAGTTGCGTGGTTCCTACCTTCCGATGATGGGCTGCGTTGTAACTTTGCAGCTCCTCCAAACTGTCTTGCAAAAAATGGCTTCACCCGAGCTGCGTTGCATCTCCAAAACTATTCTTCTAAAAAATTCCTTACTTGGGCTGAGCCCAACAACGTTTCTAAATTAGGTATCTAACTATTATATTTGAGTGGATGATCGATGAGAATTTTATGATGAAGAAAAGGATGGTGATGGTGAAAACATGGGTAGAAGGAGGGTGGTGATGATGTTCATGGTGGCAATAGGCATGGTGGTGGTGAAAATGTGCATGCAAATGTAGATCTTATGGTGTACTTAGGATACATTATGAATCTTGTGCAATTTATGTAATGTCCCTTATTAGTAATTTTATTAAAATTGCAATTTTTCACTTTTTTCCTTGGTTCGACCTTTGACTAGTTTCGATCTCTAGGTCCCAAATTTTCCCCAAATGATCCCAAATATTCTGAGAAGGTATATGAATGATATTAGAACATAAATATTTGTTTCAGGGATGCCTTTGGACCTTTAAAATACTTCTGCAAATCCTCTTTCAATTCTGGTCAATGTAGGTAACTTTACTAGTGATTTCCCTTTGACTAGTATTGGTCTCTAGGTTTCAAATTGACTCCAAATGCCTTCAAATATTCAAGGAAGGTGTATTAATGATATTAGGAATTGAATATGATGTTCAGGGATGATATATGTCCACCAAAAGACCTCTTCAAACTCTCTTAATATTCTAGACCAAGTATGCAATTTTACTAGTAATTTGGGGTTCAAATCCCCCTGAGGTAAGTACTGAAAATGGCTTCCCAAATGCCTCCAAACCCACTCAAATTTATGAAAAAAGGTATGTAATGTGTTAATTATGTTATTAAGGTCTCATATTCACCATTAATGGTTTATTACAACTGTTCTCACCCTCTTCCATTCAACTGCAAAAATCCTCAATTCGACCCTTGGGAAAATGGCACTATTTCACCTCCCAATACAACTAAACTGAGTAAAAATGCTTCAAATGCTCAATTACGGTACATGAAACTTGTAGAAGACATCCATGGAAATATATTTATCACAAATATATCATATAATCATCCATTCATTCAAAATCATCATCAATACATTGGCTCGCAACAAGGTAGTGGGAAAATGGCATTGTTCTTCCATTAAAAATGAGATTTATACATTTCTACTTGGAATTTAGAACTGAAACTTTTTGGAGATGAATAATAGAGTATTTAATTCATATTACAAAAGAAATGTGGCATTATAATATCCCCCAAAGAGTACAATAGCTCACCAAAAATGCCCTCCCTCAAGGATCAAGAATATGCCATCAAAACTGGAAATGGTTGAAGGAGCGAGCTGCAATAGAATAAACCATGAGCTGCCATGTAGCTTACACCTGCAAATAAAGAATCCATTAAATCTCCAAATGAAAGGTCTGAATGGCCTTTCCAATTTCCAACTTGGATGGGAATCTTTCACCCTCGAAATTGGCTAAGGCAAGAAACTAGTCATCCACTAGCTCTCCCTCTTCACAATTGCAATTGCAAATTCTACAAATGATCAAAAGCTGGTTTAATTCTTTGTTATTGACATTTATAAACTTCTAATATCCTCCATGGGTCAAATTCCTTCCAAGAGACTCATGCCAACTCAAGTTGGGAAAAGATTCCAAAGAACGCCACTTGTACAACAATTCCTAGTCTCCCACTTCCACCAAATCACATGTGGAAGCATCTTAGCTGCCCTAACACCCTTGAGAGCCCTCTTGGAGTCTATTTTTAGCCCTGACATGTCATATATGTCATATGTCAGCCTTCAGGTCTGATTTGTGTCATAGGTGTCATAGCATCTTCATCATTGTTGTCATAGAGCTAGGGAATCTAGCCCAAGTGTCTCACTAGCTCCAAATTGCCTCTTCCTCTTCCATGGGAGTTACTCTTCCTCTATATTTCGACCTTGGATGAGTCATGCAATGAATAATACCTTTTGGACTCCCCCAAGTATGTTACCATTCACCTTGAATTCGAATTGGTGAGAGAATGATGCCAAGTGTAGTGGGGAAATTTAGCCATATGTGGGTCCCACTTCCTCCATGTGTCTTCATGATGAAATACCACTTTGATTTTCACTTGTATATATTTATTTATCTCCTTTATTAAATATTTATTCCATTCTAATGTTCAAACATCATTTATTATCCCCATTATTCCAAATCCCAAAGCTTCCACTCCAAACCTAGGAAACTAGTAATTTTCCTCCTTGGCAATTATTTGACCTTTAGCATCAATTTGACAAACTCTAATGAATAGGGCCAATGTGATTAGGCCATTTTGACCCAATACCAAATTTGGGACATGACAAATCCTCCCTTCCCAATATTGCTTGTCCTCAAGCAATTTTAAACATGGGTGTTGAAGAACCTGCTTTCTGTATAATTCTTTGAAGTTGCCATTGAATTGCCCAACCTTTGTCTTTGAGTTTCCATGAAGATTTTAGAGAGGAACCAACATGCTTGCTGCTGCACTACTCTGATAAAAATCACTTTATTAAGTGGGGAAATCCATCTCCCATACTGCTTGTTTCCCCAAAAAATTTGAATCCAATGAGATAAAAATTATTCCAGGGTCCCATTGCTTGTATTGCACCCGAACAATTAAGAGTGATCTCCAACCCATACCATCATATAAGAGGATTCCTGGATCCCATTTTCTTGTATGCATTCTTCCAAACATCATGAGTACAAAATATATATCATCAAAGTACATAACTACATAATGAAAATTAATATCAAGGAGGTGCTTCATCAAAGAATCATGAAAGTGCTTATACCTCCAAGCAAGTAGACCACCGTTTTCCAAGTGCATACAAGCTTCAAGTGACCAATCAAATCTGCTCCAATGACATAGGTGAGGATCCCATGTCCTATAAAGCTGCTCCAAAAGGATGTGATATGCATCAAAATATTCAGCCATGTATTCTTTCATCCAAGAAGTGAATGAAGAATCTCCACTAAAATCTGAACCAAATAATGAGCAGAAAAAACAAGGAAACTTCAAATGACTCAAAGAAGTCTCACCCATACATCCCTGAATGTGATCATCATAAAGATATAACAAAGTATGTGGCTTCCAACAAAAATGTTCTCCAATCATAAATCTATTCACCCAAGTGTTGGATGAAGTTCCTCCAACATCAAATGAATCAAGTGTTGAGCAAGAAAAACCATGAGTCTTCAAGTGACTCAAATGCATATCATAGGTGCATCCATGTAGATGTGCATCATCATAAAGTAATAAATTATGCTGCTGCAAATGTGAATAAGAATGTGCTCCAACCATATCATCATAAAAATTAAATCTAGGAGTTCCATACTCCTCATGTGGCACCATCAAAAAGAACCCTTTCACCCATACTTCATTGAGACTAATGTTGCAAAACATGGAATTGTAGGATGTAGGAGAATGAACCAAATCACCCAAATGATAAAAAAGTACAGAAGTTTCATCATGGGGAGGATCCATATGGATAGTATCATGTAGCTCCTTCAAAAGTGTGAACTCTTTGTCATAGTTTGGTTCCAATGTAGAGGAATCATGCTCTTCTTTAAAAATTGCACAACCTTCATCAAGAGGCAATTCAAATTCCTCTTCCACCACATCAAGTGTTTGGATCTCTTCAAGTTCATCTTCAAACACATCAAGAACATTCAAATTTTCACATTTCTCATAATCCACTATGTCATGAGAATCCTGCAAACAATCTACCATTTGACAATCTGAAACATAGGAGGAAAAACAAGTACCTTGCAACTTTTCAAGAAGTTGCTCATTTTGAATTGTGAGCTTATGAATATCCTCATTATTCTTCAAGTATGCATCATGTAACAATTCATTAAGCTCAAACAAATGGTTTCTATAAAAAAGCAAAGACATGAAATTACCTTTGATGTGGCACATTGCTCTTTGAATCTTCTCCATATCTTCAAGGAAGGATGTTTCCTCCAATGAAGTAGCTCTCCAACAAGAATTTGACACCAATGCTTGAGTGTCATGGAGAATGCTGAGGGACTCTTGGATCTTCTTTTCATTCATCTTTAAGGACCCTTCAAGAAAATGAGGCTCTTGCAAATGAACCTCCTCATCTTCTTCAAATTTGCTTGGACCAACTTCATGAAGCTCAAGTGGTGATGGGGAAGTTGATCTTGGTTCTTCTTCAACTGCTACAAGGTCTTCATTATCATGCTTAATGAAACTTGTACTTGTAGAAACACTTTCAAAAGTGATCTCTATGTCACCAACATAGAGGTGTGAGCACCCATCAGTAGGTACTCCTTCATAGTTTAAGCATCCATCAGTAGATGCTCTTTGGTTCATGTCTAAGCTAGAAGGTGTCTCGAAATGATCTTCCATATTTTCAATAGAATCTTCTTCATGCTCTTGTAATGTCTCTTCCTTTTTCTCCTTAAAGAAAGCTGATGCATTTTTCCCCTTGTTTTCCTTAGGATCAATATATTTGGAATCTCTTCTTGAATAAATCTCAAAAGCTCTCTTCAAGGAGGACATCATTTCATGCACACATATATGATACTCGCTCCAAGAGTTTTTACAAGAAGGGCATAAACCTTTCTTCACTAACTCCACATCTTCATTTTTGGGCCTATTTTCAAAAACATGTTTAGCATAGTACTCAAAAGACATGGCATTCTATGTATTTTTGCTAAAAGCAAGATATTCTTGATATTTTTGATATTGTTGGGGCAAGGTTTTATATTTTCCTCTCCATCTTTGGAACTCACTCATAGAATTATCATTGGTTGGTGTGACACATTCATATTCATCAGATTTAAAGTCATAAGAATAATCTTCATTTCTCTTGAAATTGTAAGAAGTGTTGCATGATGGCACCTCTTCCTCATACCATTCACATTCTGCTTCATATTGCTCATAAGCATCTGCATATTCATCATAAGAATTGTACTCATAGGATTCATCATAATAGTAAGACATGGATGCCAATTATTCTTGAATGTATGTACCTAATACACAGGTGCAAGGACCATGCTCTGATACCACTTTAATGTCCCTTATTAAGAATTTTATTAAAATTGCAATTTTCCACTTTTTTCCTTGGTTCGACCTTTGACTAGTTTCGATCTCTAGGTCCCAAATTTGCCCCAAATGATCCCAAATCTTCTGAGAAGGTATATGAATGATATTAGAACATAAATATTTGTTTCAGGGATGCCTTTGGACCTTTAAAATACTTCTACAAATCCTCTTTCAATTCTGGTCAATGTAGGTAACTTTACTAGTGATTTCGCTTTGACTAGTATTGGTCTCTAGGTCTCAAATTGACTCCAAATGCCTTCAAATATTCAAGGAAGGTGTATTAATGATATTAGGACTTGAATATGATGTTCAGGGATGATATATTGCCACCAAAAGACCTCTTCAAATTCTCTTAAGATTCTGGACCAAGTATGCAATTTTACCAGTAATTTGGGGTTCAAATCCCCCTGAGGTAAGTACTGAAAATGGCTTCCCAAATGCCTCCAAACCCACTCAAATTTATGAACAGAGGTATGTAATGTGTTAATTATGTTATTAAGGTCTCATATTCACCATTAATGGTTTATTACAACTGTTCTCACCCTCTTCCATTCAACTGCAAAAATCCTCAATTCAACCCTTGGGGAAATGGCACTATTTCACCTCCCAATACAACTAAACTGAGTAAAAATGCTTCAAATGCTCAAGTACAGTACATGAAACTTGTATAAGACATCCATGGAAATATATTTATCACAAATATATTAGATAATCATCCATTCATTCGAAATCATCATCAATACATTGGCTCACAACAAGGTAGTGGGGAAATGGCATTGTTCTTCCATTAAAAATGAGATTTATACATTTCTACTTGGAATTTCAACCTGAAACTTTTTGGAGATGAAGAAAAGAGTATTTAATTCATATTACAAAAGAAATGAGGCATTATAAGCTTCCCCAAAGAGTACAATAGCTCACCAAAAACGCCCTCCCTCAAGGATCAAGAATATGCCATCAAAACTGGAAATTGGTGAAGGAGCGAGCTGCAATAGAAGAAACCATGAGCTGCCCTGTAGCTTACACCTGCAAATAAGGACTCCATTAAAGCTCCAAATGAAAGGCCTAAATGGCCTTTCCAATTTCCAACTTGGATGGGAATCTTTCATCCTCGAAATTGGCTAAGGCAAGAAACTAGTCATCCACTAGCTCTCCCTCTTCACAATTGCAATTGCAAATTCTACAAATGATCAAAATCTGGTTTCATTCTTTGTTATTGACATTTATAAACTTCTAATGTCCTCCATGGGTCGAATTCCTTCCAAGAGACTCATGCCAACTCAAGTTGGGAAAAGATTCCAAAGAACGCCACTTGTACAACAATTCCTAGTCTCCCACTTCCACCAAATCAAATGTGGAAGCATCTTAGCTTCCCTAACACCCTTGAGCGCCCTCTTGGAGTCTATTTTTAGCCCTGACATGTCATATATGTCATATTTCATCCTTCAGGTCTGATTTGTGTCATAGGTGTCATAGCATCTTCATCATTGTTGTCATAGAGCTAGGGAATCTAGCCCAAGTGTCTCACTAGCTCCAAATTGCCTCTTCCTCTTCCATGGGAGTTACTCTTCCTCTATATTTCAAACTTGGATGAGTCATTCAATGAATAATACCTTTTGGACTCCCCAAAGTATGTTACCATTCACCTTGAATTCGAATTGGTGAGAGAATGATGCCAAGTGTAGTGGGGAAATCTAGCCATATATGGGTCCCACTTCCTCCATGTGTCTTCATGATGAAATTCCACTTTGATTTTCACTTGTATATATTTATTTATCTCCTTTATTAAATATTTATGCCATTCTAATGTTCAAACATCATTTATTATCCCCATTATTCCAAATCCCAAAGCTTCCACCCCAAACCTAGGAAACTAGTAATTTTCCTCCTTGGCAATTATTTGACCTTTAGCATCAATTTGACAAACTCTAATGAATAGGGCCAATGTGATTAGGCCATTTTGACCCAATACCAAATTTGGGACATGACAATTTATCAATCTATCAAGTTGTTAATGTCTGGTTGCAATGGTCAAAATATTAATGTCAATCATCAATGAGACCATAAAACAAAATCATAATATACATGTAAAACATAAAAGCACAATATAACATGCAAACCACATACTAAATTAGATACCTATGGTCATTCGACTAGACCACTCGGATCATATCTAATACGAACAGTCTCCTTTAACCTATCGTGCTCGGAGTCAAGAAATAAGTATTGTGCCTTTGATGAGTTCTTCCTTGGAATTGTTTGCAGCTGGAGGCTTGTGCCACTAACTAAGTGTGTGTAGTGATATACAATATGATCAGTTCTATGATATTCAAATACATACCCTTTTCTAGCATTTGAGTGGGAAACCTAGTTCAAATACTCTCCTTCGATAACCATTGACCCAATCGGAAAATCATTGTCCTCAGGGTCTCTTAATGGGACATTTAGGGTTTGATTCCCCTCCAAGCAACGTGCTAGCCAGTAATTAGTGTGCCATGCATTGCGTCTCGACAAAACTGTTATAAGTCAAACCTGCACCTCTCCGTCCGTGATCACCTTGAGCTATTGATCACACAAAAGGACAACTTGGATGGAGGAGAATGTTGACCCCAGATGAGACTGTGACTTACTCCACCTCCTTGCAAGACTGGAAAAACCCTAAAATGTCATTTTGAGACATGAGCGCTACTCTACTTCAATAGACTAGTGCCTGTACCCTACTCCAGTATGCAATAGTAGCGCTCAAGCCTCATGAGCACTACTCCTCTTCAACAGAGTAGCGCTCAACATTCAAAAAGTGATGAGCGTTAGTTTAAAAACACTATGGTAGCGCCCTGAGTGCTACTTCACTGAGCAATAGTAGCGTACACCTCAAAAGATGATTAAAAAATAATTAATTTCATGAAGAGGATTAGTTGCAGTTGGTTTTCCAACTTCCCCAACTTCCTCCATAACCATCTCTCGACCTGAACTGCTTCCCTTGTCCTATAAATACAAGGAAAAATAAAGAGAGGGGTTGGAGACATGAATGTTATTAAGATACTTTTAAAGAGAAGCTTGCATTGGAGGATATTATGTTGGAAGATATCCAAGCCAGAGAAGAGCAGGACCCCAGGATCAGGTTGCAGGAGCATGTCACAAAGTCAGGTATACTTTGTATCATCAATTTGCATTTAACAATAAAAGGTTGAAGCGTCTTTCTTGTCCCAAATTAAGTGTTCATTGAAGTGATATACTTGTTTGGATCTGCTTTGGTTAATATTGGATGCTTAAATTGCTTTGTCTTTTTCATCATTATATATTATCCAAGATACGCTGAGAAAGGTACTTGTATTGCAGGTTTATTGAACGGGAGGTTGATTTGAGGATCGAGAGCAAGATCGAATAAAAGCTAGGATCGAATGTCATTCGAAAGGTATGTTCTCAAGACTGATAACCTATTTCCTTTCATAAACATCTCTGTAACATAGTTAATATGCTTACCTGTCATCCCCTCTCAATTGATAGTATCCGTTTCCTTACTATAGGGTAGTTTTTCCCGCCAACAGACTGGCGACTCCGCTGGGGAAAATTGTGTTTTTGCTCTAGGAAACCTTTCTTGTTTGTCTTCCCAGAACCATTTCAACTCCTTTTATGTGTTGAGAGACCCTGTAGGTACCCCCTACTTGTTTTTCTCTGCTTCAATCAATCTTTTTGCATCTTTTCAAAGTTAGTTTTTAACTTTTTAAGACCTGAGCGCTACTTTGTTATACATACAGTAGCGCCCATATGCTACTTTGCTATACATACAGTAGCGCCCATCTCTTCAGGAGCACTAGTTTCCCTACTGCACAGTAGGGTATATTCCTGTAGCCTTCTGTTAGTTGTTTGGTTGAGTTTTCTGCCTTTTGGGTGGTCTTCTGACTTTGTTTTTAGATCTTCTTAACTGGTATTTGAGGTTTATAACTTTTCTTTAAGCCTTAGAACCTTTCTTTGAGTCTTTTTACTATCGTTAGATCGCTTGCTTACTTGTGGAATGTTTGGACTATTTATAACTCTTTTGGAAGACTAGGCTTTGTTCTTTAGTGAATACTTCTGCTTATTCTTGCCCTGACTGTGTGTTGTTGATTTACAAACCTGTATGCTTTGCATTTGCTGTTTGCAACAACATTTGTTTGCTCTTTACCTATCTTATCCTTTGTTTTAGGGTTTGGTCTGTTTTGGAGCCTTTAGGGTGTCTTCCGAACTTGTTGATTTCCAACCTTCTTTGACTTTTTGACTTTTCTCGTTTCAAGTGTGTTTAAAGTGCTTTAGGTTGATTCATTTCTCAGTCCTTGTATTAGTAGGGTGGTTGTTAGCTTACTTGCCTACCGTTTGCTTGGCATAGTGGTCTTGCTAGGGTTTGATGCTTTGGGTCAGTCCTCTTGTGTTTGATTCCTAGTTTTGAGTATCTTTCTCCTTTGTTTTCTCCCCACTTTGTTTCCGAGTATGAATGCTTTTTCTTTTGCAAAAAACCTGTAGGACAAGTCTTTGTTGAGCTAGTGCCTTGATAGCTATAAGCTTAGGAACCATTTTTAGCCATACTTACACATTGCACACAAGTCTTATTTGCTTTCCATGTTTATAGTTCTTTTTCGTTTATAATAATAGAAAAAGAAAAAGTTTGGTAGCTTAAGATTAATAAGGCTTATATTTGTTACAAGATAGCATAGATTATTTTGTGTACAATTTCAAAAGAAAACAAAAAAGAAATTTGATTAGATTTGCTTAGTTTTTCAGTTTGGAAAGAACTTTAAATGAAAAAAAAAAAAAAAATTGTTGTCGAAAGTTAGAATTTATGCACTTTTGCTTTTCTGTTGCAACCACGCCATGCACTTTTGCTTTTCTGTTGCAACCACGCCACACAAACACACTACCTTTTCAGTAATAACAGCCCTAAAAATCTTTAATAAAATTAAATAGAAATAATTTTTTTTCTTTTTTAGGGATACACTACACCAACTAGTCTTGGTTAGGATCTTGGGTTTAAATCACCTTAAACCACCCAAGATCACACATTATGCAAAAATCATAGTTTGACTATCACAGGTAAATCCACTTCACTCAAAGCTTGCCTGGGATCTATGCGGTAGGTCTTGTGAGATCACATTGTTGGGAATACTCCTCCTACTTTCTATTTCAAGCATATACCATGATTGGATCGTGTTTTGGGACTCTTTTGAGTTTCGGACTCAGTAACCCTGCCCACGCCTTCTAATTCGACCAAAGACTGTTCCCCCGGGAGTTATTGGTGTTGTGGTATCCTTAGTATCTGACCATAGGTTCATACACAGGTGACAGTGGAGGGTATATCTGTTGTACCTAGGATAGACATGGGAGGAAATCCCTTGCAGGTCTTTGGGAGGGCGATTGGGTGATTCCAGCGCTTGCACCCTTAGTCATTGTATTTTGGACCCCGGGTAACTGATCTTCATCCTTCATTGATCTGTTCTGGACCCTCATCATCCCAGACTCTTCTCCGGAAGGCATCTTGTTTTCTTGGTTTGCATACATAGGACTTTTTAGTTGGCGTGCTATTTTCCCCCCTAGTCTTAGTGGCCACTAGGTTTTCTAGTTTTATTTTTATATATAATCGTGGAGAACCAAGAACTTTGTAGATCGAGAAGGTTTCAAAACCTTCCGCCACTTAGAATCGAACCATTATCGCCAGCTAGACGACAGCGGGTAAACCCCAGTGTTCCTTTGGAAACCATTCCTGAAATAGAATTTTCCGAGGAAATTTTTACAATGAAAAATCCTGAAATAGGAATTCCTGAGGAACTACCACTTGAAATTGAGTTTCTTGAAGAACAACAAACTGCAATAGAAAACCCTGAAATAGAGGTTCCTGAGGAACCACAACTGGGTACTCCAGATCAGTGACATTTTAGTTCAGTTGAGATTGAAGATCTTACTTCTGCGGAGTATGACACTCCCTTTAATCCTCCTCTAACTAATCCTAGAAATCTGCTTCTGTTACGCATTGGTTTCCAGCAGCCTGATTACAGTGCATATAATTTCTTGCCTAGACATTTTATGTCTAATCTAGGAGGTGAACAGGGAGTTCCACAAACTCCCACCATAGGTATGAACACTAACAGTGTAAATCCTCCTTTTACGGCTACACCGAGTTCGGCACAGACAACCTCTATGTCCACTCCGTCCTTTAGTTTTAATACTGGCACGTTAGGTATGTCGAGTTCAACAACTATGGCATCTACCTCTACACCTACTTTTGGACCTAGCAGTACAGCCAATTTAGTACCACCTCCTGTGTTTCAACCGTTATATCATATACCCAGTACTTCGATTTCCACACCCACTATAGGGTCAAGTGCTTCTACAACTCTACCTATCATGAGTACCATGACCGCACCGTCTATGTCAGCTACCACTGGTTTTAATATCTTTGCAGGTCCCAACATGAATCAAGGTAATATGCCTGCAGGTAACGTCCCTTTTTCCTTATTTTCAGGAGGAGGGGGTAATATTTTTAACCAGCAATATGGTGGGGCTAACACCCAGCCATAGTGGACGAACCCACAGAGCACTAACCCACTTTCATATGGGTGGGGAATTTTCAATAAAACTTTTGTGCAACAACAGATGGCAGGGGGAAACCCCTACCAACAAGTGGCTGGGGGCAACCCCTATCAATAGATGGTAGGTGGAAACCCCTATCAGCAGATGGCCGGGGGCAACCCTTACGAACAGATGGTTGGGGGTAACCCCTACGAGCACACAGCTAGGGGAAACCCCTACCAGTAGTTCACGGGTCAAGCTATGGGTGGTTCCCCCTTTTCGACCCCAACTTATCAAGTACCGTCTTACCGGCCTCGTTTACCATTTCTGGCAACTTTAAATTTGCCAGATCTTTCCAAGCTGACCAACGATCCAGTGTATCATAATGCTACATGGCCACCAGTTCCTACCAAGTTACCTTCGAACATTCCAAAGTTCGAAGGAAAAATAGGTGAAGACCCTGGTGACCATGTCACTACTTTCCATTTATGGTGCTCCTCGAACTCATTAAGTCAAGATTCCATTAGATTGAGACTGTTCCAAAGGACTTTAATAGGTGCTGCAGCCAAATGGTACATTGAGTTACCTATAGCTACATTCTTTAATTTTGGGGATCTCGCGACTGTCTTTTTGAATCACTTCCAGCTTCCTATTCAATATGATGCCAGAACAGACCTTTTGACTACATTTAGGCAAAATAAAGCCACTCATTTATCTGATCATATTCGGGAGTGGCGAAGACGGAAGAGGCTTATTAAAGCCAACATACCTCCAGAACTCCTTCTTGAGTGGTATTTGAAATCACTCCTTCCTTACATTTCTAAGGAAGCAGCTACTTCTGGAGTGTCTAACGAGGAAGAATCCATCCTACGGACCCAGCAGTTAGATCTCGTTTACACACAATCTGGGTTACTGTATGAGATCATACCTGATGCACTGCAATCGAATATCGATCTGAGTAGACCTAAACCTGGACCACATGCTGACGGCATAGTGGGTTCAGTTGACTCTGTAGCTTTCGAAGCATTAACCAAACAGGTTCATTCCTTATCTGTCAAACAATTGACTGCAGATGTTTCTTCCGTCACAACCTCTCCTTCTACTTATGAATCTGTCAACCAGGTTCAGAACATTCAAAAAGGCCCTCGGCAGCCCAATAACAAAAAAAAGGGCAAGAAAGGAGAGGGGAACCATCAGAAGCCCGAAAAAGAGAATGCCGAGTAGGGTAACAAAGAGAAAAAGAAGGTTAAGCTCCCTTGTAAACTTTGCAAGCAAGACCACCTTACTCACCAATGCCCTCTGCTTGAAGAAGCCCAGAAGCTATTACAAGAAAAGAAGCCCGCCGTACTGAAAGATCCATTCCCTAAGGGGCAGAGCTCAGCTTCTGGAACCTCCAACACTGGGGGTACTACACATGCTACGGTTGATCAAAATTTTATTAACATGGTTAATTTGGATGCACTCTTACAAACGAGATCCAGGAATTATACCCTAGACGCATATAAAAAGGATAAAGAGATTCCAGAATCCTCCACTCCACTCCACATACCTGTGGACCCAATGCCAAAGATCCTGAAAGGTGTCTTGAAATGGGCATCGCACAATCCCAACACTCGGGCCGCCTCCAACTGCAATGTGGTTGAAGATTTAGCCCAGACCCCTTGTGCCATGTCTACCTTAGAAGTCTTGCAAAGTTGTCCTTTACAACAGAATGCACTTCTGGAAGCTATTGGAAGTATGGAATCCTCTAACATGTCTACGCGATTTGATATGGCTGATATCAAATACCGGTTTCCCTACCACGTTGCTCTTCAGATTGAAGTCGTCCATGGCCCAATGACCATCAGACGAGCTATCGTAGATGAGGGCGCGTCGACCTGCGTAATGTCAATTTCCTATTGGAAAGCTTTGGGTTCCCCCGAGTTAGCCCCTTCTAACACACTACTTACTGTATTTGATGGCAAGACTTTCCATCCACATGGGGTTTTGACATCATTTGATGTCACATTGGCCGGTAAGACAGTTGCTGTAGAAGTAGAAGTTCTGGATGCTCCGCTTGATTACAATATTTTATTAGGCAGGAGCTGGACATATGCCATGCGAGCTATCGCATCGGCAGTTTTTCAAGTTGTTATGTTCCCGTTTGAAGGTAAGGTCGTTACATTCGATCAACTTTCTTTCACTCAAAGAAACAACCAGACTTCTTCAGAGACCACAATTCCCTTAGTTGATCAAATCACCCCGGTTAATGAGAGTTTAGGAGTAGGTCTTTATGGGTCGTTAATAGGCACTTTCGACCTTCCCTCCACTGTTCTTTTTATGCGTTCTGATGTGGGTACTGCTATCGAAACATTCACGGTTGGTCTAAGAACTGATCCATGGATCCTTCCCACTACGTCAGAACCTTCTGTGCCTCCATCCATTGTAGAAGTGGCCTATATGGAAGCACAACATGCTGCAATGGAACATATCATGACTTCGCCAGTCTTTGCTGAGTCAGATATGGACTATGCTCCGGCATGGTCACTGAATTCCACCCACTTGTTCGACTGTTTAGACACGGTTTTGCCGTATGATGAAACCATCTTAGAAGTCATGATGGGCCTGGACCAACCATGGGAACATATGCATCACAGGTCCTACATGCTTCCAGATCTAGATAGGATTGAGAGAGGGGAATTCCTTGTGAGACCCAGTGGATTTGTTGATTTGTCATCTTCTCCTACTACTTCGAGAGCTGTTTATGCTGAGGGAAATATGGCTAATATATTGAGAACAATTCCGATTAACATTTCCACCAAACCCGGGGTCATGAAAAACATTTTTATTGGTGCAGACTATTCTCCAAAAGAGATTGCTCTGTATACAAAACTTTTCAAAGAATTCCGCGACGTTTTTTCCTGGTCATATGAAGAGATGCCAGGTATAGACCCAGCCATCATGGAGCATGTCATCATGACATACCCTAACGCAAAACCTGTGAGACAAAAGCTCCATCTTGTGAACCCTAGAAAAGCGGCCGCCATCAAGGCGGAGATTGAAAAGTTGCTTAAAGCCGGTGTCATCTATCCGATTGACATGACAGAATGGGTTTCAAACCCTATTCCGGTTGATAAGAAGCAAGGTACTATTAGAGTCTGTACTGACTTCCGAGACTTGAACAAAGCTTGTCCGAAAGATAACTATCCTACACCGTTTATTGATCAAATCATAGATGCTTGTGCGGGACATGAGATGCTCTCTTTCATGGATGGATTTTTGGGATACAATCAAATACAAATCAAACCCAAGGATCAGCATAAAACAACTTTCATTTTCCTGTGGGGGACCTTCGCTTACCAGAAGATGCCATTTGGCTTGAAGAATGCTGGAGCTACCTTCCAACGTGTGATGAATTTCTCTTTTCATGATATCAAACACATAGTAGAACCTTACTTGGATGATCTCCCGATGCGATATCGAAAGAGACGGGATCATCCAGCTCATCTTAGATAGGTGTTTGAAAGATGAAGACAATATAAGATTCATTTGAATACTAATAAGTGTGTGTTCTATGTCGAATCGGGATGTCTACTGGACTTCATTATCTCCAGTCGTGGCATAATGTTCGACCCGCTGAAAGTAGAGGCGATTGTAAATATGCCTCCTCCTCGCACCTTGCGACAACTCCAAATTCTGCAAGTCATGTCTAATTTCTTACGGCAATTCATCATAAACTATGATAAGATTACCAAAGGTTTTATGAGGCTACTCAAACAAGACTCCTACTTTGTGTGGGATGAGGCTGCTCAAGCATCCTTTGAAACCTTAAAGAAGGCAGTTCTTTCAGCACCCTTGTTGAGCCCGCCAGACTACGCAAAATATTTTCTTTTATATCTGGCAGCATCTCTTAATACAATTGGTATAGTATTAGTTCAGGAAGACGATACGCTCCAAGAGCATGTTATCTACTATCTTTCTCGCGCATTGATAGCTGGTGAGGTTAAATATTCGCACGTTGAGAAGTTAGCACTTGCCGTGGTCTATGCGGTACAGAGGCTTCATCACTATATACTTTTACAAACTACTACTGTGATAGCAGAAGTCAATCCTTTCCAGTACGTTCTCACCTGACAAATCATTGGTGGGAAATATAATAAATGGATTGTAATCCTACAGGAGTTCGATTTGGTCTTTCAATCGGCCAAGTCAAAGAAATCAATAGTGTTCGCTGAGTTAATCTCAGAGTTTCCAAGTGACCTAGAGTACGCTGAGGAAGAATCATCATTCCCAGATGAACATATCTTCCTCATTGCTTCCTCTGACCCATGGTATGGGGATATCTTAGTATATCTCTAGACTTTGAGGTGTCCTACTACTTCTTCTCGAGAAGAGCGATGCAAGCTCAAAAGCCATGCGAAGAACTACCTCATCATCTACGATACTTTGTATTGACGTGGGGTAGATTCCATTTTACGACGTTGCTTAACTCGAGAAGAAGCTGAAGCTGTATTAAATGATGCCCATAGTGGAGCTTGTGGGGGACATCTTTCCGGGTTGGCAACAGCTTAGAAGATACTGCATGCCGGATATTTCTGGCCCACGATCTTTAAAGATTGTGTGGAAGCTGTGAAACACTGTCGTCCGTGTCAGTTTTTCATTAAGAAAATGAGGGCACACCCAGCTCCTCTTCATCCTGTGATTACAGCAGGTCCCTTCACAAAATTGGATGGAGGAGCATGTTGACCCCAGAAGAGACTATGACTTAATCCACCTCCTTGCAAGACTGGAAAAACCCTAAAATGTCATTTTTAGACATGAGCGCTATTCTACTTCAATAGACTAGTGCCTATACCCTACTCCAGTATGCAATAGTAGCGCTCAAGCCTCATGAGCGCTACTCCTCTTCAACAGAGTAGCACTCAACATTCAAAAAGTGATGAGCGATAGTTTAAAAACACTATAGTAGCGCCCTGAGCACTACTTCACTGAGCAATAGTAGCATACACCTCAAAAGATGATTAAAAAATAATTAATTTCATGAAGAGGATTAGTTGCGGTTGGTTTTCCAACTTCCTCCATAACCATCTCTTGACCTGAACTGCTTCCCTTGTCCTATAAATACAAGGAAGAATAAAGAGAGGGGTTGGAGACATGAATGTTAGTAAGAGACTTTTAAAGAGAAGCTTGCATTGGAGGAGATTATGCTGGAAGATATCCAAGCCAGAGAAGAGCAGGACCCTAGGATCAGGTTGCAGGAGCATGTCACAAAGTCAGGTATACTTTGTATCATCAATTTGCATTTGACAATAAAAGGTTGAAGCATCTTTCTTGTCCCAAATTAAGTGTTCATTGAAGTGATATACTTGTTTGGATATGCTTTGGTTAATATTGGATGCTTAAATTGCTTTCTCTTTTTCATCATTATATATTATCCAAGATATGCCGAGAAAGGTACTTGTATTGCAGGTTTATTGAACGGGCGGTTGATTTGAGGATCGAGCGCAAGATCGAATAAAAGCTAGGATCGAACGTCATTCAAAAGGTATGTTCTCAAGAACTATAACCTATTTCCTTTCATAAACATCTCTGTAACACAGTTAATATGCTTACCTGTCATCCCCTTTCAGTTGATAGTATCTGTTTCCTTACTATAGGGTAGTTTTTCCCACCAACAAGAACCACTGCATATATGTGCCTTGCAGAAAAAATAGTGCCAACGTTTGAGTCAACTAACTAGACACAACAAGTTGTCAAAATTTTCAAAATTATCAAATTATTAATCGAACCTGGATGTATGAGATCCGATATGTGGTCATAGTCTGTTGAAATGATTGATTGGTCCTCCTCCAACTAGGATAATTATGTATCTATATGTCAACCAATTGGGATTGATACACAATCCCAACTATCAACCCAATCTATGAATTCACATGAGTCCCATTCACCACCACTGCATGAAGAAAAAAAACAAGATAGTTTCCTTGTCTACATTTCAAGTATAACGTTGTCCATGTTCTAATTGAATGAAATGCATGAGTTCCCTGTATGGTCTTGCACTCATATAATTTTGATCGATCTACATCCACCAGCTCCCAAAACTATCTATGTACATGTACTTTCTTGGCTCACTGGTCTTTCTGTTGGCAGGCGGTTTGGTAGAGTGCTACCGCAGCATCTCCGATGCTGTGACAAGGAAAAAGATGACACGAATGGCGATGAGCGGAAGATTAGTTATGCATTTTGGGTCAATTGTACCACGGAATGTGGGTTTTGGGTCATTTGGACCACATATTATGTAATGTTGAGTCAGTTATACTGCAGAATGCAGGTTTCTGGTCATTTTTGAATAAGTTAGTTATATATTGGGTCATTTGTCCACAGTGTCAGTTAGGAAGTCAGTAGTAAGTGGACAAGAGTTGTAAGGTGGAAGCCTATATATAGATAAGAATTGTAAGTGTTGAGATATATAATTCGGCAACGAAAGAATGTGACGCTTGATGTTGGTTGTATGATTCCCGGGTATGTTTTGATGTCAAGAGTCATTGTAGAGATCTAGTTTTTGCAAAGACATTGTATCTGGGTTGACAATGATAATATGATGAAGCTATTTTGGTGCAATCCCTATGTTCAATTTATTCCAGTCATGATAATTTGATATTGCACTATACAAATAATGTCATGCTTCTTTGATGCGATACTTGCTTTACAATTACTATTGTTGCAATGATGAATGTTTGGGTTGAATATTGCTTTACTACTATGTTTAATGCTTAAAGATATCTGTCACTATGTTGCAATAAGTTTAAGTATCATACCCACAACCATCCTCCTTCATTCGGCGGAAACATTGTTCCATCTTCTCTTCCTGGACACCTCGAGTGAGACCTCATCTGCTCTACAGATGTTGCTGGGCGGGATAAACCTTGTCCGGGCCAGTGCTCAGGAAGACTGCGGTATGTGTCGACAATGAGTGGGACCCCTGTCGACTGGCATCGCCCTAACAAATGGTTTCATTGCCGGGACCATGTACGGAGTGAAAGGAAGACATGTTGTGGCACCCGACAAAACTGGAGATCCAAGAATGGTTCGATCAGAAGTTGCAGGAATTCGCTGAAGAGGAAAGCAGGAACACGCGGCTGACGGGAAGACAGTGGGTAGATAGATAAATTCATGATGGTCCGCACGAATGGTTCTTCTGTGAATTCCTGGTCCTATTGTTCGACTAGTTGGAAAAGTTGACCTTCCAAAAGAGGAACTTTCAAGGTGGTGAACCGACGACCCGGACCCCCGAATTGATTCAGGAGCTGTAGGAAGTTGATAATAAAGCATCGCGGGTTGTCAAAGTGTGGTTCAATAGCATCCTAGAAGGCTATATGACAGAGTTCACAATTGATACTCAGAAGTCCTATAGTGAAGCCGAAATATATTTTCTCCGCGAACCTCGGGGTAGTTTTTTACTGTCGCTTCAACTATCGATCAAAATGCTTTTTTGTGAAAAAGGGATATTGAAGATGCATCTTGATCAGTAGATAGCCTGGTGGGCAGAGGCCGTGGGTACCGCAACTATTGGGGGGCCGGTACATGGAATGGTAAGGGGTAGATGGGTGCAGGTCATGTTGAGACTATGAGTGAAGCCAAGGAAGAAAATGGTCTTACGAGGGGAGGAGCGAGGTTCCGATAGGAAAAGAGGCAGAGGATGGGAGAAGGTCCTGCTACAGTCGAACCACAAGATAGTGAAGGAAGACCACACGGGATGAAGCAACCTCACAGTCCTGACAAGGACAACTAGGCTATGCCCAAGACAGAGGTAGGACCAAACCGCGGCACCAACATACCCACACCTCTGCTCACTATCTCTCAGATAGCAAGAAATACCAATTCGAGACAGCCAAGTTCGTCAACTCCATAGAAGTTAATTGGTAGTAGTACAACAAAAGGAGGAAGGAAGCCCAGAATGGTGGGCGATGATGCTAAGTTACCATTGTTCCATGGGAGTGTGACAGACAACCTAAAACAGTATTGGTTTTTGTGTGAAGCGGTCTGGACCATAAAACAGATCACTGATGATGCTGCTAAGAAAGGACAGTTAGCAACGACTCTGCGAGGTCATGCATTAGACTAGTATATGAAGTTTGTTCTAGTCCCTAGAGGAGCCCCAGAGAAGTCGCTGGATGAGATTCGGGATGGGATGATCGCCGAATTTAGAAAGCCCAATTCGGAGGCTCAATATATTACAGAATTGAAAGAAATTAAGCAGTATCCCAATGAGACGGTATGGGATTTTGACCAGTGATTGAAGACGTTGATGGCAAAGGTTAGTTTCGATATGAGCGCCATCCAACATAAAAAGTGGTTCATCGCAGCACTGTTACCACACATTTGGCTTCCGTTGATGCAACAAAACATCTCGATGCCCAGTGAAGCTCTAGAGATTGCAATGCGATTGGAGGCATCGACGATTTGAGATAATGCAGCCAGGATGTTGCAGATACAGACACATCTCGCTAACTTGACTATACAACTGCAAGATTTGAAGGAAGGCAAGGAACAACACGATGAAGTATGGTGTACGCGATGCCGAGGGGAAGGGCATACGAAGGACAATTGCCTGGATTTCCATAATTATTTGGTGTCAGGTGTGCCAAACCCATTTAATGGCTTTAGCATGCCGTGGTGTTGCATCTGCCAGGTGTATGGGCACATTCACGACAATTGCCCATATATGCAGAAAATGGTCACAACCCCGAGAAATCTTTATTGTACATTTTGCAAATCGGTGGGTCATGATGACAAAGATTGTCGTGCATATGGGCTGCTACAAGAAAGAATGTATGATGCATTTTATGTCAAGGATGATCAGCGTGTCGTACAACAATCACAATCACAGCTGCAGGTAGCTCAGCCGCTACCTCAATCGCATATGCAGTTTGCATCATAGCAACAACAACCTCCGTAGTTCATGCCACAATATGCTCCGATATAGATGGCTCCACAATAGCCACAATATGTACAGCTACCACAATATGCAAAACAAGGGAAAGGGATGCAACCGACACCGATGCAGCAACAGTTCAACCAACCACAGTACCAGCAGCAGGGAGGATTCCGGGGAGGACGTGGCGGAGGATTTGGTCGTAGAGGAGGACGAGGTAGTCATGGACCAGTTCAATGTTATCACTGTGCGGTATGGCGACACTATCAACGAGAATGCCCACTACTGCAGAACCTGTGTACATTATGTTTTGTTAACGATCATACAGTTGAGAATTGTCTATAGTTGATTGCACGATGGCAGGCAGGGAACACTCCCCAGTTGTAGATAGAGCCCTAGGCACATCAGCCCACTTAGAACCAGGTACAGCAACCAATGCAGAACCAGAACCCATGGTTGAATCAGAACATAAATCAAAATATAAATCAACAGGGGAATGTACCACCGAATCAGCAGTAGGGTGCAAAAATTGCGACAATTCCTACAGAACCAAGACCGCAAGATGCTTCCGTTGCTGTGGTCACTTGAGGAGGAAAGACAACTGGAGAAGACAGCTCAATGATCTGGTTAGCTGGACAAAAGAAGGTATCATTTGAGATTAATACAGAATGGGAGACATTTCTTCAGGCACGACGGGATTAGGAAACAACCGAGGTAAAGCCGTCATGTATGACATGTCCTCTACTTTCGATGCTACTTTGGAGGTTAGTCTGTTGCGGTGCTCTAGCACACTTCGATCATTTTTCAAACATTGTTTGTCCCTGGAAAAAGATCCCAATGCTCTTGCTGGGATTGAAGCCTTGTTGCGATGACCGACCCAGGATCGACAAGATCTCGCGGTTAATTCCTTGCAATGACGGAAGACGGGTAAGTAGATGCGGATGAATATTCAAATTGGTGACTATGATGTTGATTCAGTTATTCTGGACCTTGGCTCAGATGTCAACATCTTGACCAAGCAGGCTTAGCAGAATATGGGGAGCCCCCCATTGAGTTGGTCTCCTGTATAGCTTTGATTGGCTAACCATGTGAAAGTAACACCCATTGGGCGAGTTCCACAGCTCGTGGTAGATATTGAGGATATGCAAACCTATGTTGACTTTGATGTCATAGAATTTGTTGAAGGTGGCAGCTCCTATCTCGCACTGTTGGGGATTGGATGGGCTAATCATAGTGGAGCTGTAATCAACTTCAAGTGACGAATGATGAACTTTGAAAATCGCGATCTCAGAGTTATTGCCCCATTGGATCCGGCTGAAGGATGCCGCTACATAGAGCCAGTGAAAGATGATGATCTTAGTGGATGGGGCCATGCATTTAATATTTCTGAAGATTATATACATCCGAATGCCAACGATGAGCTGGAATGGCGCAGTGACAGCTCTACGTCTTCCGACTCTGATGATGCGCTAGAATATTGGCAGAACCGCTTGCACGAAGTGTCACTCCATAAGTGCAGGTTGGTCACACAGTCATTATGCAATGTCGCAACTGAAACAGTTACACTACCAACATATGAAGGACTACCTAGCTTATTCGACTTTTTGATGGAGTTCGAAGATAGAGTTTCTGAACCACAATGCTCACTGGCATTGAATGCAGCATTGAAGGTTGCTCCAGCACACTGGTGGGAGACACACAAGGCATCAATTGGTGGATGGTCGAAATGTCGAAGATTGATGATGGTACATTTTGGTGATACTGTGGCTTATCACATTGGAAAGTATGATGGTCGGACTGATCCAGGTGGTCACTTGATGGAATGTCAGTGGTTATGTGTATCCCTCCCAAAAGATGAGTGGGTCCATGCTTTTATCCATACTTTGGATGAGATGCCACGCTCATGGTATACTGCAACTGAGTTGCGAGAGGAAATTTCTACTTGGCTGGAGCTCACAGTGTATTTTACCCATACATTCGGTTTTGCAGATGCCGATCTAGAGGTTAATAATGCATTACAGCTCATCTGTGATGTAATTCTGCAGGTTGTCAAGGTAGCATATCCTGCGGAGCTGCACATGCACTGCCAGATGCAGTCTCTCATGGAATGTTTCAATATCAGTGGTGGGCCAGAAGATAGTGATAATCCGTGGAATGTGAATATTTCGGAGTTAGAAGGAAGTCATGTTGTGGTACCAATTGATGCGCTAAGCGACTTGATTAGTCAGTCATTGAAGATCCACAAGATTAACATTGGGACAGAGGACACTCCGAAGTTTGCAAATGTCGGGGATTACTGGGATGATGAGTTGATAAGAAAAGTCACTGATTTGCTCCATGAGTTTCAGGACATATTTCCTACTAAGTTTTCTGACATGAAGGGAATTCTGGGTGACTTAGGAGAAATGAAGATTCCATTAAAACTAGATGCTAAGTCGATCCAGCAGTGACCCTATCGATTGAATCCACGACATAAGGAGCCGGTCAAGGCTAAACTAGATCGCATGTTGGACGCTGGTATTATTGAACCAGTTGAGGAAGACAAATGAAGTGCGCATTTGTGTTGACCTCAGGAAGCTAAATGATGCATGTTTGCACGATCTGTTCCCCACTCCATTTACTGATGAAGTGCTTGAAGGTGTGGGTGGCCAGGAGATGTACTCCTTCACAGATGGGTTCTCTAGCTATCATCAGATCCGCATTGCCAAAGAAGATCACCAAAAGACAACTTTCGTTACTGAATGGGGCTGCTTTCAATACATTGTAATGTCGTTTGGTTTGAAGAACGCACCTGTGATATTTTTGCGGGTTGTCGTTGCTGCATTTAAAGACTTTATTCAAATTTTTTTACAGGTGTACATGGACGATTAGACGATTTATGGTTTGGTCCATGATCATCTGGAGAATCTATGGTTGATGCTCGAGCGATTCCGGCAGCACTAGATATCGCTAAATCTGAAGAAATGCATCTTTTCTGCACCATTTGGGATATTGCTCGGCCATATTGTGTGTAAGCAAGGGTTGTTGGTTGATCCGGCTAAAATTGTGCTCATTTTGAGTTTGCAACCCCCAACCACTGTTAAGCAGCTGTAGGCGACTTTGGGACACATGGGGTATTATCGTAAGTTCATCACAGGTTATGCTGCGATTACTACCCCTATGGAGAAGTTGTTGAAGAAGGATGCGACATTCCAGTGGAGCCTAGAATGTCAGGCTAGCTTTGAAACACTGAAGGCGACGATGGCATCAGCACCGATATTGGTATTTCCGGACTGGAGTAAGGTATTCCATGTCCATGTCGATGCCTCATCGATTGCGTTGGGCGTCGGACTAGCTCAACCCGGAGAAGGCGACCTTGATCATCCTATTGCTTTTGCAAGTCGGAAGTTATCATCTGTAGAAAGAAATTACACTACGACTGAGAGGGAAGGTCTGGCAATGGTCTACGTGCTGCAGAAGTTCAGGCACTATTTGTTGGGTGGGCACTTTAAAATTTTCACTGACCATTCCACGTTGAAATAACCAGTCAATAAGCCTGTGTTGGGGGGGAAGAAATGCTGCTGGCTACTTCTTTTTCAGGAGTTCAGTTTTGAAGTCATTGTGAAGCCAGGCTGGTTGAATGCCGGTCCTGATCATCTCTCATGGATCGATACAGGAGAGGAGCCGACCAACATTGAAGATGGTTTACCAAATGCTCAACTATTTCGGATTGAGGTTGCAGATAGCTAATTTGCGGAAATCATTTAGTTTCTGAGAACGGGTACTACACCAGATGAGTTCACCACTAGTCAGAAGAAGCAGTTGGTAGTCAAAGTTGCAGACTTCTAGCTAATTCTAGGAGAGTTATACAAAATGGGTGCTGATGAGGTATTTCGTAGATGTGTCTTGCCGCATGAGGAATCGCAGATCTTAGCATAAGTGCATGGAGGAGTAGCCGGAGGACACTATGGTCGTAGGGTGACTGCTAGGAAAGTGCTGCGTGCTGGGCTCTGGTGGCCCACACTACATAATGATGCGACAGACTATGCACGGTTCTGTGATGTCTATCAATGAACTGGTAAACCATCCCGACACAATGAGATGCTATTGATGCCCCAGTTGACATTGCAACCATTCGACAAATGGGCGGTGGATTTTGTCGGACCAATCAATCCGCCAGGGAAGCACATGGGTGCACGCTATATTATCACCACGATAGAGTATTTGACTCGATGGGTAGAAGCTGCACTAATCATTGATTGCTCCATGTCCATAGCCACGCGGTTTCTCTTTGACCACATTATCACTTGCTTTGGTTAGCCCAAGATATGATTGAGTGACCAAGGCAACCACTTTCTTAATCACACCATCAACACATTAACAGAGGAGTTGTAGATACAGCATAAGAAGCGTACACCCTATCATCCGCAGGCGAATGGCATGGTGGAGTCTTTCAATAAGATATTGGAGCATGCGCTTACAAAGGTGTTTAACATGAACCGCGAAACTAGGATCTCAAAATACTAGTAGTATTGTGGGCCTATCGCACCACATGTAAATGGCTGACAGGGCAGACACCATTTAAGTTGGTGTATGGACAAGAAGCAATTATGCCCATGGACTATATTGTCTCGATGATGCAACAACACTAGATGACTGTCTAGAGTAGTTGGTGTAGTTGGAGGAATATCGTTTCATCGTTGGGTTCCACCATGGGGTAGAGAAGGATTGCCAGAAAGCATGGCATGATTGACACATGAAAAACAAATACTTTCAGTAGGGTGACTCGGTGCTGTTGTACGACAACAAGTTTATGAAACATCCAGGAAAGTTGCAGACGCATTGGCTTGGTCTATATCGCATCAAATGTATTACTTCAGGGGGTGTGGTTCAGCTATAGCATTTGGACGGGGTGATGCTCCCAAAACTGGTGAATGGTCATAGGTTGAAGCCCTATCAGTTGGGCTTGGAATACCGTGATGCCTAAGTCACATGAAAAAAAATAGAGGAGTCGATTTGTTGGTGGCAAGATGGCGTACCAACACGAATGAAATGCGGAAGCAGGGAGGATTCTACCGCAAGATTGAAGTGGTCGGTGACACATGGCAGTGTTGCGACCGGGTCAAATCAGCAATAAATGCAAAAAGTTCGATAGTTAATTAACGACGCATGTTTGCATGATGGGCATTAATGGCGGATCAGGTCGATCGACCGATAGGATCGATGGTGGATTTGCGTCATCAATACAGGATTTTGGTTGAGTTAATGCATGATTTCGTGATGACTATGGTGGATTTGGCTGAACGCTATGTAAAATCCCATATTTTCGTAAAAATTTAAATTTTTTTGTTAAAGGCAATAATAGCTTAATTTATGATAATTTATAATTGCGGAAAATAATAATTGCTGAATGTAACAACGTTAACTAAACAACTCTTTGTACTAAACACAAATATATTTCTGATTTAACTAATACGACAGTGACAACTTAATTACATTCGTAACAACTATCATTAAGATAGTCAAATGCATGGTTAGATCAGACTTTTGATGCGACACTTTTTAATGCAATGAAATGTATGAATGATTTAATAATGAAATTCCAGGTTAGAAATATGATATGGTACTTTTTATTTGAGATGATACTAACAGTTTGCTTCTTTGTTGTCCAAGGGAGTCCTATGAGGGACCCCGAAGCTTACTTAGCTATAATGCTAAAACATTGGGCCTATTCTATGTGCAGACGACAGGTGAGAAGTTTCATGATTGCAATAAATTTCAGCTCGCGTGAGTTCAACTTCATCGTTTGAAATAAAATAGAATAATTAGAGACTATTGCAATTGTAAAAGCATATAGGTACGATTCACGTGCTTACTCTTCAACTTTTCAAGGTTCGTCTTGTATCAACTCAAGTAAACATTATCACTGTAGTTGTCATTATACTAGCTGGTTCTGTTGTCGTCATTGTGCTAGCTAGTTCTGTGGTCGTCATTGTACTAGCTGGTTCCATCGTCGTCATTTAATTGGTAGTACCAAGATGGTACAGTACCATTGGATCGCATGAATAAAGTGGATAGGAGCTAGAGAACTTATTATTCCAAATTACCAAACTATATTTGATAACATAAATATATATGTGAGTTTTATACAACACTATTGATTAACTATATAAGTCTTATGGTTCACCATTCATATTCACTACTAAAATTATTTAGGTCTTAAGTAAGCAAAAATAGTCTTTCCCAAAGACTAGACATTTGTAGCAATTGGATAATAAACAATTACAACACATAGATTACTTATTTTGCAAAATAAGACTTGAACTATTTATCTATTATCCCATATCGTGATATATTCAAAGTCCTATGTATATAGTGGTGTGACTATATCAATTCTTGGTTTATTATCAACATTATATATTCATATCGAAACTCAATGCAATAAAATGCAAACATTAGATTTATCACCAAACTATATAAATAGTTTGCACTTGTTATCACATTGTATTATGTCGAAACGATAATAATATAGGGAAAGCAATATAATGAAATCTTTGCATATTGTTACTAATACTATGGTGAATTTAAAATGTTATATTAACATGAACAATGCAAGGTTTAAAGTCACGTCGAGAATGCCGAAAGGCATTTAATTTGAAACTTGACAGGTTGTTGGTTCAATAAATGGCGCCAGTCTCGAGCTTTTGTGGAGATTACGTATCCAAAAGCATTAAAAGCTTGGTACTTTGGTCTTGTCACCGGTGATTACCAACGATCCATGTAGATGAGGTTACCACTGAAACTTGTCATTGTTTACAGTTCAAACACTATGTAATGATCCATCTTGCTCCTCCAAGTGCCAGTATGGCGTTTTAGAGACTAGCACTAGACGTTGGCAATAAATGTTTATGTTGCTTACCCCGATGTGGAAAATGTTGGCGTTTGGTGATCGTTGATGGTGATGAAAAAGAGCTGTCGGATTGTAACCCTAGGTTTTGAGTTGATGTTTGGTTTATGCACTTGGAAAATGTGGTTTAGTGTTACCATTGTTTTCGGTCTGTGGCCGACAGACTGCCGAAATCATAGCAGAAATGCAGTGATGGGTTTCGACCCTGAGACCTACCACTCCATTGAAATACTGTAATCTTTGAACCCTGTATAATGTTACTGGTCGTCATCACTGTCTCTGGTTCGAGTGTGTTGAGTGTTAATGGCTTTTATGCCCTTCACAAGGTTGAAGATGTTATTCTTAACTTGTCATGAGGTAGCATTCTCCCGTCATTTTTCTTCGTCATCTGCCTAGAGCACACCACGGCTTGGCCACTTGATAAGAAGGTAAGCACTTGGAGCAAGTTAGTAATACTATTGATTTGTAGGACGACATTCGATCTTTCAACTTTCTAGACTTCTAACTTCATTTTAATGTGTCAGTTTGCAGGGTTGAAAGATTATTTCGAACCAAGGTTCGGCAATACAATCGTGTGCTTCTACGCCGGTACGCTTCGGGTCTTCCATACCCTCATAGCGCTTCTTCATCTATGGTTCTTCGTATGTGGTTGATATAGTTTTTCAATGAAGAGGAACTACCTTTCCCAGCTCTACTGTAGATCTGTTGATGATGATGATGAGAACCTTTGAAGCTTGTTTAATAAACTGTAATACTTGGTATTTGTTTTGATGTCGTCGTTTTGAAAAGTAGCTCGTCGATGCTTTAAGTGTTTGGGATCTATAGTTGAAGAAACACAGAAACACTTGTTGATTATTTCTTATTGTAAAAACAGTTTGTAAACCTTGTTTGGGAACCACGATTTGATGGTTTCGAAGGTTGAGAGAAGAATTAGAGCCGAGTCTCGTCTTCTATATATCAATGCTTTTCTCTCTCCATAAATGCATACTAGACCTTGTATGAACTGTAAAGTTGTGAAACTTTCATCGGAAATAAAAATAAATAAATGATGTGATAATTTTTTTTGTGTAGATGACTTGTAACGTTCGTCTTGATACTGTAGAATGATGATGGTTTTTCTTGTTTGTTTGAAAACTGGAAACAAAAGAGTATAAAGTTGAAATGAAATATCTTTGTTTCATTTAACAAAAGGATATGTAGGGTTAAACCCTAAATCGTGCTTCTTTTAGCAAAGAGGGCTTAGCCGAGTAGGGCTCAAACCAAGATTTGTAAAGAGTGTAGTATTTTGCTGTTAAATGATGAAAAGAAATGAACCTAACTAGGGTTTTGATATGGAAACTCATAAAATAGAAAAAGAACAATACTACAGTTTATATGGATGATGAATGATGGTGATAATGGTAAATACAAAGTTCTTCTCATGTTTAACTTTGTACAAAAAACATTATAGAATTAGATAAGAATTTACTATGTGCATATTGTGCAAAATTATGAAGTAATTTCAATGAAACTATATGTGAAAGAAATAGATGAATATGAAATCTGTGTGAAAAGCTATTGTTTTCTAGCTTATTATAAAGAATGTTTTATTCAATGTTAGCAGTCTTAAAACTATATACAGTATGTAATTTATCTACCTTCCATGGACATAATTTATATGTAATGTAGAATAATTGCAAAGGAATTGTTTATTGATTGATTGTCATATAACTGAGAAATATTATATATACTAATTACTATACAGAACCTCCTACAATTATTTAACTTAGGAACAAGGAACTGGTACATATAAGATTATTATCTATCTATCGAATTCAATGGAAAATTTTTCCTATCTTCTAATCTATTTTAATTTGCATATCTCTGCTAGAGTACGATGCTGTCAAACAGCATGTGGAAAAATGGGGATATTGATTTATCGTTTTAACATTAAACTTAAAAATTCAAACTTGAACACTTCCAGAATTATATTCTTTTCGAAATCAAATAAATAGGATAATACTTGATAAACAGAATAGAATTAATTACTGAGAATAAGTTAGGAGATCTTTTAAGAACCTAAGAAACTCTGTAGGGAAACAAACAACTCAGGAAGACTGTTCCACCCAACCAAACTTTTGAAAACAGTCAAATACTGTCTTAGGACCCCCAAGCCTGTTCGCTGAACCACCAGGAGGAAGAAACTTGAGGAATTAGGACTTCTTCTAATTGTAGCAGTAATCTTCTAAATCTTCAATAGGTAGCAGTCCCAAAAGACTTGCTCCTACAACTCTGTTCTCTTCAATAATATGCAAAAACTTAGTTTTCAATCACCACTAACCTCCCTTATTCGAATCTCTCTTGAAATCACCTAATTTACAAGAGGAAAACATTCTGCAGAAATGTTGATTAAGGGTTTCCTGCCCAATTCGAATTTTCCTTTATAGGCTGCCTAGGCCTTTTCAAATGTTATTGGGTCATTAAATGAGCTGCCTGCTCACTCCCTCCACCTAGGGGATAATGCCTTATTTTAGGGGAAGTTGTCCCATAACCAACAGTTAGTGGTGTGATGTAACTGCTGCCATGTGTCCCATACCTTCCCACAGCTTCCATTCCTCCAAGTGGCTCAGTGAACACTCATTCAATAGTCCTCTTGAGTGTTTGTCTCTTAATTAATTTATTTAAATAATAATATTCAGTAATTACATTCATCCATGATCAAAACTGATCATAATTACAAAACTTGTAATCAAATTTAACATAAAGTATTTTTGCAAATAAATAATAATGTTCAGAAATTTGGGTAGGTGATACGCTATAAAACCGGATCGGAGTTGGTCAGAAGACACCGAGAAATCTGTTGAGAAGTGTTGTTGCAAAGTCCGGTCATGAATTGAGCAAGGTGCTGATAAGCATATAACAAGGTGTTGTGAGGCATGCCAGGCGAACTGGAGACAGTCGAGATTAACAGTGAAGTGGAGTCTCCATTCATCCCGATTGTTGTTGAGCAAGAAGTTGTGTCATCTGGAGCCGTTGATCTTGGAGCCGAAGTTTCCAATATGTTGGTAGGAGCATCGGTTGTTGTTAAGAAGCGATGGGGGGGTCAGCACTCTGAGTCCCCGTAGAGTAAGAGGGTGCTTTAGTCCTCCGCTGCGATAGCAGACGAAGCTCAACAATAGGTGGGGCAGTCAAGTCACCCCATTCAAGAGTCTACCCCATGGGTAGGACTGTCAGCCGATGACATCCTTGGGTATATCCCTCCCATTTGGCCGGATGCCACCCCACGCAAGATAAACCCAAAACAAAAGTATTGGGTGAAGACACTGGCACTCCCGACTGGAATGCAGTGCTCTATGGATATTAGGTCGGCATTGTTGCACCTATGTTATGACGACCATGATATGGTGGCCTATCCTGACATTGCATCCACCCCATATGTTCCTGAGACACCACTTTCCCCAACATCGACGATACAATACTGGGCACGATGATTGAAGCAGGCCGGCTTGTTAGGGCTTATTAACATGCCCCATTTCAAGCGACTGGGAGAAGTCAATGCATGTGTAAAGCAGCTCCTCACATGCTTTCATGGTGGTTTGTTGTGGCTAGATAGTGAAGTCTTGGTCACCGTTGACTTAATTTCTTACATAACCGGCTTTCCTAATAATGGAGTTGATCTGTCGTAGTTCATTCAAGGAAAGGAAAACGACAAGAAGCGGGTGCTGCAGTTGGCACATAAATATGGCCTAGAAATGCATGGGCGTGGGTATCGCACTAGTAGCTACAATGATCAGGCGATACTCATGGGCATTAAGATCCTATCCTACAAGGTGATTCGGGGTGGTCGACCTAACCAATGCAACTCGGGGATCGTTGCATGCGTAGAGCGATGCGCGGAAGGGGTCCAAATGAACTGGTCCCTATATGTCTTGAACCAATTGATGGAGGATGCTGTGGAAGTCCAATCGGGAAAGGGTGCCTTCACATACAGTTAGTTGTTGTTGATCACCCTCGTCACATGGAAAGAGCCCGACACCTACCAAGGCATGGACTGCCCAGCTACAGCAGAACGATGGGGGGTGCGATACCAAAATCTATGGTATGTACGGGAGCCAGAGAGACTCCAGGATTGCCAATTGCAGTTTTGGCTATTTTGCGAGATGCTTTGTGCCGCGGCAACCTAGGTCCCACGAATATCTGAAGAAACTATAGCATGGTTCAAACTTGTCATGGCATTTGTAACTTGGCTGCATACCATACATATCCAAGCCCACCGTGATCCTGATCGACAATGGTTGCAGACCTCGTATAAGGTGACGTCCGAAGCTTTGGAGGCTACTGTGAAAAAGTGGTCGGAGGAATGGAGAAAACCCATGAGTTTAGCGGACATAGAAGTCGATGACCCATCCTTGGGCCTAGATGATCGGGTATCGGCACAGGACCAGCAGAGTCACCATGAATCAGGGCAGCAATCGACCAAAATGATATCAGATGATAGCGACCCGGAGCTTGAAGAGAACCGCTCGAAAAGGTATCAGGAGCACGCAACGATTAGCGTGTTGTCCTTGCCTGCCAAGGCATAGTTGGGCCACCTACTATAAGCGCTCAATACTGCATCCTTTGTGGAAGCATACAAGATGGCAAGGAAAGCGGATGAAGGATTTCATGCGATCACCACTTGGTTAGAATCTCTGTATGACATGGTTTCCTGTAAGGCACCAGAGAAAGCAACAGCATCAACCATTGACACAATCAGCACTGAGCCGCAGGTCAGGAATGTGGAGATTCCCTTGACTGCGATTGTGACTGAGGATGTGGTAGTAAACACGTTGTTGCAGCAACTGAACACGGTGACGATTAATGTGAATGCCTTGCCCGCGGAAGGATTGACCACTCTGCAGGATACTACCAGTAAGGAAACGACCGACCGACTGTGGAAAATCAGTGGTGTGTGTGTCCGACTATAGACGAGTGAGGCCGATGCACAGCGCACTATCGAAGAATTGACTGCCAAGGCTACTTCCGCATGACAAGCCGTGGATGACCTTGAAGCACACATCAAGGAAGAATGCGCTGAGAAGGCATGCAAAATCGAAGGTCTGAAAAAGGAACATGATTTCCTTATTGTGGAGAAGGCTCGTATGTGGGATGAGAGTGTATGGGTTGACCGGGCGATCAAGGAAGCTTATCAACATGTGTCGGAGCCCACTGAAGAGGTAGATGTGCTCCATTGGGTGCAGTGACTGGGGGCTGCCATTATTCAGTTGCGACAAGAGAACTAGGAGTTAAAGGCCCAGATGAAACCAAGTACGCCTCAGGCTGAAGTGGATGAATGAAGAAGGGCAATTGAGGAAGTTGATACTCAGATGGAGGAGCTGGAGATGCATGCAACTAGGCTCACAGCTGAAACTATACAATTTTGGCGCCGTATTGTTCATGACGAGCATGTTGAGCAGCTAACTAAGTATTGACAGGAAGCGGAGGGCCAGTTGGCCACATTGAAAGCTACAATGCGTACAATGACACCATTGGAGCAAGTTGCTAAGTCTCAGGAGCTGAAATACTTGCAACACCATGTTTCCAAGGCAGACGAGTGACAGAAGACCCGCGCAGCCCAGATAGAAGAGTTCCAATACACTGGCGGCAAATTTTTGATGCAAGCTAGTGAAGCTCTGTAGCCAGTGCAGAAGTGTCGACAGTAGGTCATGGAAAAGCTCACAGATCACCCATCTGTAGAAGACGTGGTCGACCATCAGGTAGTGGCTACAGAAGTGAAGGAGGTGGTGCAGATAGTTGAACAGCCATATGAGGACTTCAAAGTCAAAACAACGGAGTACACTGTATCCCGTTGACGTGGCTCGAGGGCGAGCCTAAAGATTGTGTTGGGGGCTTGTTGGCAGGCGGTTTGGTAGAGTACTATCGCAACATCTCCGATGCTGTGACAAGGCAAAAGATGATGCGAATGGCCATGAGCAAAATATTAGTTATGCATTTTGGGTCAATTGTATCATGGAATGCGGGTTTTGGGTCATTTCGACCACATATTATGTAATGTTGAGTCATTTATACCGCAGAATGCGGGTTTTTGGTCATTTTTGGATAAGTCAGTTAGATATTGGCTCATTTGTCCACAGTGTCAGTTAGGAAGTCAGTAGTAAGTGGACAAGAGTTGTAAGGCAGAATCCTATATATAGATAAGAATTGTAAGTGTTGAGATATATAATTTGGCAGCGGAAGAATGTGAAGCTTGATGTTGGTTGTATGATTCCCGGGTATGTTTTGATGTCAAGAGTCATTGCAGAGATCTAGCTTTTGCAGAGACATTGTATCTGGGTTGACAATGAGAATATGATGACGCTATTTTGGTGCAATCCCTATGTTCAATTTGTTCCAGTTATGATAATGTAATATTGTGCTATACGAATAATGTCATGCTTCTTTGATGCGATACTTGCTTTGCAATTACTGTTGTTGCAAAGATGAATGTTTGGGTTGAATATTGCTTTACTACTATGTTTAATGTTTAAAGATCTTTGTCGCTGTGTTTCAATAAGTTTAAGTATCATAGCCGCAACCATCCTCCTTCATTCAGCGGAAACATGGTTCCGTCTACTCTTCCTGGATGCCTTGGGTGAGATCTCATCTACTCTGCAGGTGTTGCTGGGCGGGATAAGCCCTTTCCACGCCGGTGCTTAGGAAGACCGCGGTATGTGTCGACAGTGAGTGGGACCCCTATCAACTGGCATTGCGCTAACACTTCCATGTGCTTTTTTTCCTGCCATGGATTAAATGGTCTATCATAGTTTGATCAATTTCTTCCATTGTCCTTTTATTATTTAAATGGTCTTCCATGTCGTGCTCTTTCACTCACTATGTATGTCAATATCAAAAAAAATTCAATCAACTCAAGTTATTATGTACTTGCGAAACAGTGATATCTATTTAGCTTCCAAATAAATACATCGCAATGCTTGCATCGCATATCTACCAAAATAGTTCTATTGTTAAAAGGACTTTAGGTACCTTATATAAATATATGTATCAAAGTTTATGCTTAGATTATGAACTTATTGTTGTCGTCGACTAACAATTTTGATGAATTTTTCAATGTATCAATCGCATAGGGGTTTTCACTTAGACATATAATTATTTTTTATAAATGCTTTCATGATAGGTTACTTAACTTTTGGTCGGTGGCATGTCATATAAAAAAATTTAATGACAAGCATCATGGGTTTTGAAAGCCACTACCGTTGTATAAAGTCTTTAATTATTTGGTGATTATCTAAAGTGGAAGGGTTGACCATCCACAGTAAAAGAAAACCCACACGCTGTAAAACCCCACTTGCAAATAAAGCCCACAAAATTTCCAATAAAAAAAATGAAAAATAATCTTTTTGAAGCAGATGGACTTCCATCATACCTAAGAACTCCTATCGAAGTAATTAAAAAATAAATAAGATATATATATATATATATATATATAAAGTATTTTTATCTATTCTTATATGTATGTTTGGTTAACATAATTTTTTGTCGAATGTAATTTTATAATTGACAAATAGCTAACAAAAACTAATCCATTTATGTCAAAGAGTAGTGGTACGATTATTAGAAGAAACATGCTATAGCTGAGTCTAGGACATATAAGGTGCAACTTAATTGGGTAACTTTTATCAAATCCCTCAAGGAGGAATTCTATCATGAAAAATACATGAGATGGACAACTTTGTGCCACTAGAAAGACCACGTTTTTATGTAAAATTTTAAATTATATATATAAGTATATCTATCTATTCTTTATGTACATTTGATTGACATAATTTTTTTAGTTAATGTACTTCTATAATTGGAAAAATGAAAAAAAAATCCCTCACTTTCAAAAACATATTTGCACCTATGTTTCCAAAGAACAAACATGAATGAAATCCTCAAACCTTGTTACACACTATTGGGTTCTTAGATAGGACCAAAGATGTAGAATTTATTAGTAAAACTACTCTGCGATGCAACCTCCCCTTCAAATTAGTTGCATGCTTAGATAAAGTAAACTCTAAATCAATACATGGGAATATAACAACCTAAAAGGAGGCGCTTCACTGTCGAACAAACAACCTTCAACTCCTTAAAAATTAATGCATCGCAGTAAACCTTATGTAGAATTCCCTAGAAAAAATGCTTGTGTTGTTGGATCATCATCGCTCTCACATTGAAAGAAAGAATATAAATATTTGATCGATGAATAGAGGGATTACAAGAGCACTTGACCTAATGCTCAATGCTACATTACCCTAAGAAATGACACCTGTATATATGGAACAAACTAAGCTTCCTTGAATGAATTTTTTCAAGGAGTAAGACTCACTTCTATATAAGGCATGTCAATAGGAGTAAGAGATGAATCCCCCTTCCACTTGTTGGACATAACTTGCAAACGTTCATTAGCATCCATGTTTTTTCACATCATCCCATAGTTGATGAGCTTTAGTGAGGTGTGGATAATGATGGGTATAATATCCTTGTTCTTTTTCTTAGTATGTTTAGGCTATGTAGTTTGGTTACTGGTCATAGGCCAAGTGAGTGTGTTCTACTTTTCCTAAGGTTACCCTTGTTGAAAAGGGGTATCGTGAGTATGGGGCTAGACTAGAGGTACTAACAATGGACCAAGGAATGGGTATTAAGGGTTGAGGGTGATTGGGATCACATTTATACATTAAAATTAATTCTTTCTAGGTTGGTTCTTGAAATATCTCTTACCTACTATAGCTAAGGATGTTGCTTCTTAATAGTCATAAAAGAAATATTAATCTATTTTAAAGGTTCAAAAATATGATTTAATATATGCTCAATTTTGGTATTTTGTATTCTATCATCTAATATTCACCCCATATTGAATCGTCATGTATAGACCAATTATGGAGCTCCCATTTCACATATGGAATTATTGGTGTAGGTTCGTCTACCTCTAGTACCTACAACAAAATTCCCCATTCCATGTGAAATTATGTATATGTTAATTCCATTAGTGGTGAGTTCAATTCTCTAATAAGAGGAAACCACTCATCCCCACACATGAAGAAGTACCTCATACTTATTTCCTCTTCCTATACCCCATTTCCATTGTCCTCTATGTATTTGTCCCATGTGTGGTGTTTCTTATACCACATGTGTGGCTCCTCTAACCCATAGTCACTAGTACACATTCCACAGCCTTCCATCGGGGCCTCCATTTAATAGAATCCTCAACCTCCACCGTTTCCAAAAGGGTAATTTTATGCTCAACAAAACACACCTAACCAACCTACATCCAATAATCAAAATGTGTAATCTAATACCAAAAATAGAAGAATAAGGGTAATGATAAAGGGAATAATAAAAATAAAGAAGGCCCATACCAAGCTCCTAACCCTCCTAGTAACAAAAGAGGAAATTATAAGTACACAAATCAAGATCCTATTAAAATCACCAAACAAGTTAACAACCCTCAGTTATCGACTAACCATCCATATTCCTTCTGTATAGTTTATGGAATTTACACTCACTATTTTCCACACCTTGTCTGAGCCTACTAGCTGTGGGATGAGGAAAATAAGCATGACAAGTTGCAAACACCTCGTAAGGTCAAAGTATTACTCCACCCACTGATCATATTATGACACAATTGATGGCATTGAAAAAATGCTTCCCATGAAAAGGATTAGTTACAAAATAATCAATTAGGCCATACCCGAACTAAACATCTATATCTACCAATCCCTATGACCCTTTTTTCCAAAATATCTTTGTGACCTCCACTAATGTTAGTCTTTAAACTCAACATAATCAATATGGTACTCATGTTAAACATATCAGTCCTAAAAAAGATAAGTATTCTCATTTCTTAGAAGGATGCTTAAAACCTCCATTACATAATGTTGACCCACCCTTGAGGTTCCTAAGATCCTAATGTCATAAATCTTGTAACCAAATTCTATAGATACCCATAACTATACCATTGCTAATGATTTGGCCTAGTCCCTCACCACCATGTTTAGCTTCAAATTTCTACAAAATCATCCTATCTAATGGAAGAAACATGTATTTCAATATCCTTCTTTAAGTCGTCAATTTCTTGATTTCTGTTTCCACAATGTTTCCTCTTGAACTTCCCTTTTGTCCAATTTCTCAATAAGTTCTCGTTCCTTTTTCTTCCTCTCCCGATTTGATCAATTCTCTTGGATTTTTGTCTTCAAATTTTCTAACTTCAGTTACAATTTTCTTTTTTCCATGAATATGTTTCCAAATGATTCCTTGTTTCATTTATTTACATGTTCTTTTATATGCTTCAATTTTTGTTGGAATTCATACATCAAGGATCCAATTGGCAGAGGAAAATTACTCCAACACTGATGTACCTACTCAGAGAAGTTTAGATGTAGGAGCCAGAACTGTTCAAAACAGAATGGTCGTCAGAGATATTCTCCCATTCTTCACCACTCAAGGTATATGGGCCGGTGATTTGACCCTGTTGCTTGTAAAACCAAAGCATATATTTACCCCCCTCATCAAAATCGATTCAGAAACTAGGAATCGATCTAGTCTCACTGTAATTTGTCTATATCCCATGCACTTGTTGTTCCAAGTGAACATGTTGTTAGATGTCATGAAATCTACAAGTTGTAACTGTTCTATAAATTATCTAAACCTGGTATTCTCCCTATTGATTGTTATTATCCCTCTCTTTTTCTACTCTAGATATTTAATCAAGTTAAAATCTCCTCCTATTATCCAACATCTCTGCCTAACCAAAGCACTCAAGTTTTCTATCGAGGCTAGAAACCCTTCTTTCAGCGTAGCTTGGTATGGCCTGTATACATTAGAAAGAATGCCTCTAACACTAGTTCCTATCACATGAAATTCAGTCAAGATAATATGTTTCGATGCTACAAAATCGGCCATACTTACTTCGCATGGGTTCCACCATATTACCACTCCCCCCTTCGTTCGTGTCACATAGATGGCTATTAGCTCGCTTCCTGTCCATATTTTCCTTCCAACTACTTCGAGTTCCTCTTTAGAACATTTGGATTCATGTACCAAAATCACTGCTCATTTTTTCTCTGTCTATCTTTCTTTTGAGGATTCTTTTTTTCCTTACGTTATTCATCCCTCTTACATTCCACGATACAATTTTCAGTTATAGAGATTTGGCAATGGATTTGAAGGCATCCTTGATGGTTGGGTATTGACCCGAGGCCACTAGCTTGTCCCCCACATCTCTGATTCTCTATTGATTTTTTCTCCATCCTTTCTTATCCCCTACCATTTTCTTATCAGTGTCTTTTAGGGTTTCTCATATTACTCCTAATTTCTTTGGTGGGGGAGTTTGAAGAATTACCTCTCTTAATTGCTGGACCTATTGGGATTTAATGTATCATGTTTCTATATTTGTGCAGGCGTTCTCGATGCCTTCCAAATCCATATCTCTTAATTCTCAATCTTCAGTTTCTTCTTGTTGCATTTCTATGTCATCACTCTCCTCGTGTTCTTTCGAATTCCTTTCTATTCCTCCTAGTTCCTTCTCTGGTTCATTCTTTTCTCCTTCACTTTCTTTTCCTTCTCCTTCTAGACTAAGGTCTACATCTTCGTTCAACACCTCGAACTTATTGGAAACCTAGGCCTTTTTATGAATCTCACGGCCTCTTCCTCTCCTTGTGTGGTGTTTCCTGTTATTTAACTTGGTAAATCCCTTCGCGTCCTTCTCCTCCTTATTCTTCGCTTTTTCTAGCGGTGAGTTAAGGGGACAATCGCTAAATAGTTGACCATGTTCAAGCAATCTTCTACACCGAAAAGGAACATTTTCATAATCTAGTGGTTGCTTCCATTCCTCATCATCCCATGACAAGTTTATCGCTTCTCGAAACTCTTTTGACAAGTCAATGTAGACACAAATTCATGCATAAGATGTATATTTCACCATTTTTGTTTGTTCATAGGCTTTGACAAATTAGCTTATTGCATTGCCTAAATCTTCCAGGATATCCTCCCTCCAATACTCTACCAGTAGAGAATACAACCGAATCCATATTGGCATTACCGTTAGATATTCCTTGTATGGTTTGAAGCACTCATTCCATGGACGAAGGAATAATCTTGTTGAGATGAATAAACCAGCATATATCCAAATCCTAGGCTCTATCAAGCGCCGAGAGGGATCAAATTTCTTGAGGTGCAAACCTCTTCTCTGCACTCAAGGATTTTTATTGTTTACTTTTTATTTTTACATTTTATTAATGATTGACAATAATATGGACAAACATGGACAAAGGACAAACCTTACAAGATCTCCCTCGTATTAATACGTTTTACTTTTTTATTTTTACATTTTATTAATATGGACAAACATGGAAAAACATTACAAGATCTCCCTCATATTATTACTTTTTACTTTTTATTATTACATTTTATTAATATGGACAAACATGGAAAAATGTTACAAGATCTCTGTCATACTAGGGTGTAGAGCATCTCTCAACGCAATAAGGTCCTTTGTCCATTATCATGTTCTTGTCTTCCACATTGAGGAAGATTAGTGTAGAACTCCTTTGCTCCTAATTGCAAGTATAGTGCCCTTTGGGTTTCCATGTCCCATTGATCCACCATGTTAACGTCTTTTCCACTCACCATATAACGATGAATTTACCTATTAGAGCATGGTCTTTCATGTGTTGGATATGTACTATGAGTCCCTTATATTTGATTTGGACTGATGGTATTGTCGCTATCTTGGGCATACATTGCCGTGATCTCCTTGTTTCCATCTAGGCTTTGTGCTCAATCCATGCCCTACTCGTTCCTTCTCCTCCCATCCCCAGGAAGGTATCCATATCTTTCTCAATCTGAACTCCCTTACGTTTGGTTTCCTAGGTAATGTCCAAGGCGCCCCCCCCGCCATCATATCCATGATGCCTTAATAGTGCCATCATTCCCCGCGAGCTCTGCAGCTCTTACTTCCCAGAAATGGCTCACAAAACCCTAAACCTCCTATCCAATCGCCCTCCTTCATGTTCTTCTTCCTCAATTTCCAAAAAATGTAATTGAATGATAGCTCAAATTTTCTTCTTCTTTGTTATTAGTTGGATTTTACAAAAAATTCAACCATAAATGTCCATAAATGTCTTTTTTTTTAAATTATCCTTTTAATTAAAATTCTCATTCATTCATTTTTATTATCATTAAGATCACTTCTTCCCGTTTTAATTACACGTGGGCTGATTATATTAAACAACCTCTTCTCGCTTCGAAAGAGGACACAAACATGGACATTTACAACTTTCAAAAGGAATACACTTTACATGATAGACTACCATTTTATAATCTTTTGATAATCTCGTGGGTTCTCTCATCATATGCAAATCCTTGAATTGGAAATGCCAATGCTTCCTGTCTGATTCGTGAGCAGTTTGAAATATCTGAGGTAAACTTTGGCCAGCCTTGTCCTGTAAGAATGCTGCTAACATTGATGCTGTACAAATCTTGACCTATCTCGCAAACATAAATGATAATATCCTCCGATTTTGTAATGTGAGAACCGTACGAAAAGCCACTGAACCAAACTACTGGGTGGTCCTGAAGTGTGGCGAAAATCTCACCTTCTAGATTACAAACGCGAACTTGAATAGTAGGGCTTGCACATTGCATCAATATTTGTTCTCTTTATGTAAAGAGGATTTTCGCAACTTATGTCTACTACGTCCAGCGGTCTGTATGCTTCTTGCACAACCATTCTATCACTGCCACAAACGAGAACGAATTCTATCACTGCCACAAAGGAGAACGAATTCTATCACAAAGGAGAGCGAATTGATTCCTCGAAGATTCTTTGATGGATCAACATGTCCATATTTTCTGGACTTCCAAATGTAAACTGTGATTATTATTAACAGCTGCCTGGATTTTGTATTGTAAACTGCTACTTAGTTCTGGTACGGGTATTGTAAACAACAGACTGTATTCTCTTAATTCATAAAACATGAACACTTTTTCTAACCGATTATAAATCATGCACCTGCAATTTCGAATATCAACATCCGAATCATATATCAATATGGACTCATCTTGAAAGAGCTGTTTGTAGCTTGTGGTTAGTCCTGCTTTTATAAATGGCATGTCAATGCTTATAAACCTTTGTTGCCGCGTCGCCGTATAGCCAGACATCATTATCAATGAATTATTATGGGTATTGTAACAGATATTGTCGAACCAAGGCAGTACGTTCATTATCGGCCTGTTGCCATCATCAGTAAAAACGGAGATTTGGAATGGATCTACCTGTCGCTTGAATGGAACAATACAGGCCATGTCGTAATTGATATAATGAATGACACATATTGTGTCGTCGGCCATGACCAATCGGGTATCAACATAAGTCATCCCAATACGAAAGGCTTGTAAAGGCTTGCAAGTCATCCTAAAATGTTTGGTAAAATACTGGGTAACTTCTTGATGTCGTATTCGCCCAACTGGATGATGAGTTTCCTCTTACTTCATTAATAGATGATGAGTTTCCTCTTACTTCTTCTTGTTTCTGTTGAGGTTGGACTTCATTGTGGAGATCAACAGAGGTAGTAGGTGATGCAGATATCCCATTCGCAGCTATGTCTGGTTTTGTCCATGACATCAGATTTTCTTCATTTTCCTCCCCCGGCCTCTTCTTTTCTGCGGTGGCTTCATCTTCTTCATTTTCTTCCCTTGGCCTCTTCTTTTCTGCGGCTCCATCTTCCTTTTCATTTTCTTCCCTGGGCGTCCTGTTTTCTGCCGTGGCTTCATCTACTTCATTTTCCTCCCTTCGCTTTAAATGGTCTTCCATGGTTTGACCTTGACCTTGTTCATGGTCTTCCATTTGCTTTTTATTCTTTAAATGGTCTGCCATGCCGTGCTCTTTCACTCCCCTTATGTGATAGATTTTATAATAGCAGCAGTATATTTGATTTCAATTATTTTGAGCAGAATCGAATCGAAATCGCGGTAAGATTAACTATTCACAAAAACAAAGAAGAAACATAAAGATTTGTCCTGAAAAACCTGTAACATCTAACAACCTTTCTTGTTCAAGATACAAAGTACATCAGATATGTGTAACTCTTATTTAAAGAGTATGATCAAACCAGATAATAAGAGTAATGTCGTTAACAAGAGATCTATCTTCGTCTTCTCTCTCCTTGTGCGCTGGATCAGATCTATGCCTAGATCTATGCCTGAGAGAGCTTGCTTGATGTGCAAATGAGATTGACATCCTTCTTATTTATACTTTCATGTGTTGACCTTTTCTCTATTTGCGCTATTTCCATAAGTTCCGGGGCTTTCTCGAACTTTAAGGGGTTTCTTTGGTTTTACTACTTTTGTGGGTTTTCTAGAACTTTACAAGGGTTTTTTGGTTTCCCTACCTTAGGGAGTTTTCTAAAACTTTAGAAAGGGTTGACCATCGAAAGTGGACTGGTTGACCATCACAATAAAAGAAAACCAACGGGTTGTAAAACCCCACTTGCAAATAAACCCACAAAATTTGCAATAAAAAAATGAAAAATAATATTTTTGAAGGAGATGGACCTCCAAAGGAACACCTATCACCTATCGAAGTAATTAAAAAAGAAATAAGATATATATATATACAAATTATTTTTATGTATTCTACTATGTATGTTTGATTAACATAATTTTTTTGTGAAATGTAATTTTATAATTGACAAAATGCAAATAAAAACTTATCCATTTTTGTCAAAGATTTGTGGTACGATTATTAAGAGAGATATGATAGAGATGGACATATAAGGTGTAACTTATTTGGGTAACTTTTATCAAAGCCCTTAGCCAGGAATTCGATCATGACAAATACATGAGATTGATAACTTTGTGCCACTAGAGAGACTAGAGAGACCACCACGTTTTTATGTAAACTTTCAAATTATATATATATAGATAAACATTTATATCTATTCTTTATGTACATTTGATTGACATAATTATTTTAGTTAATTGCGCCAAGAGGCACTCTACATCCCAGTATGAGGGAGATCTTGTAACATGTGAGTGTTTGTCGAGTGTTTGTCTAGTAACAAAATAATACAAAGTAAACAAAAAAGAATAATACAAAGTAAAAAGTAATAAATATTATATCGGCCATAAACAAAAAAAGAATAATACAAAGTAAAACGTAAATATGAGACTTAAACTAGAGACTTTAGAGCTTAGGATTAGGTGATAAATATTATGTCGATCATAAACAAAAAAAGAATAATTCAAAGTAAAAACTAAATATAAAACTTAAACTAGAGACTTTACTTTTTACTTTTAATACAAAGTAAAATGTAAATATGAGATTTTAGAGTGTTTGTCGAGTAACAAAATAATACAAAGTAAACAAAAAAGAATAATACAAAGTAAAAAGTAATAAATTTATTATGTTGGACATAAACAAAAAGGAATAATACAAAGTAAAAAGTAAATATGACACGTAAACTAGAGACTTTAGATCTTAGGATTAGGTGGCTCAGGTATTACACTCAAGGAGCTATTCAAGGAGAGGTTTGCACCTAGAGATTTGATCCCTCTCGGCGCTTGATAGAACCTAGGATTTGGATCTATGCTAGTGTAATTCTATAATTGGAAAAATACAAAAAAAATCCCTCATTTTCAAAAACATATTTGCACCTATGTTTCCAAACAACAAACAAAAATGAAATCCTCAAACCTTGTTGCACACTATTGCCTGCTTATATAGGACCAAAGATCTAGAATTTCTTAGCAAAACTACTCTCTAATACAACCTCCCATTCAAAATAGTTGCATGGTCAAATAAACCAAATTTTTAGTCAATACCTCAGAAAATAACAACCTAAAAGGAGGTGCTTCACCACCAAACAAAAAAGCTTCACCTCTAGAAATAATGCATCTCAATAGAGGGCGGTCACATGAAATTGATTCCACTTATTAGTGCCACTTTAGAAATCGGAAACGGATTTCCGAAATGGAAATCCATAACTCATATGCGTTATTGTGGCTAGGCTTGGACAAATCCGAGCCCAAAACCGAAGCTAAGGTTAGTTAGCATATATCGCATATGCGATATATCACACTTGCATTTTGTAAGAGTTACAAATCACAAGTGCGATTTGTAATACAAAAATTGCGTTACAAGATATTGCAAAAACCTTAATTGTTGCATATTGCGCACATGCATTTCCTAAGAGTTACAAATCGCAAGTGCGATATATCGCACTTGAGATTTGTAATACCAAAAAAAACAAAAAAACAGTGGCCCGCGGCCTCATTTTCGCATACACAGTTAAGGACGGCAATTTCGGGAGCACGATAAAATGCACTGTCGATTTCAGTTTGAGAGAAGGAGGAGGAAAATTAGCAAGAGACAATTCACACTTGGCATACAATGGAAGGTAGGTTTCCCTTTCCTTCCAAATTCCTTTCAATTTTCGTTGTTATGTTTGTCAATTTAATAGTTTTTGCTTTTCTTTAAACCAATTTAATAAAATTTGCTACATATTAAACTAAACAATGAAATTTATTAATTAAATTTTGAATTTGTTGTTGTACTCTTAACAGAGGACACAAACCCAAACCCAAACCCAAACACAAACCCAAAAACAAACCCAAACCCAAATCCAGACACAAACCCAAACATCGAGGAGGAACACGACTGGAGTACAGAGATTCTGGTTCATTTGGGTGCATTGAGGCGCCTTAGCTAACTGTTTAAAGGGGGGGGGCATTTAAGACAATCATTAGCCGAGGCATTAGATACCATAACTAACACAATTTCCAATGCCTAGGGAGCACTGTACAACATTAGCTCGTACATAGATTCCTAGAGGCAATACTTTTCCATTGGGTTGAGCTACAAAGACGTCAAAAAACTAAAGATAACAAAAGAATTGTTTTCATTATTCCGAGACACTAGCACCGGATTGGTTCCACCAACTAGTTGACCGCATATTTCCATGGACTCATGCATGGAACCAAATATTAAATCCAATTGGATGGATCGCTAGTACATGGTCTTCGATAAAGACCCTCGTGGGAATAGAGACGTCCCATTCTATTTCGCTAGGAAGCTGTATGCAGAATTTATCCTGGAGAAACATGTGAACTATTTTGACATTCTAGAGTTCCAGGGTGTAGGTCATGGGATGCTCCAAGATAGGGAAGGAACTAGGACTGATCCTAACCATGTGCGACGCCCTCCACGCACATCAAACCCCCCACGGGTATATCCTCCAGCCGGTTCCGTTCTTGATGATACACAGGAGGACTTATTCCATTTGGCAGATACATTGCTTCGACATGGGACTACTATCGAAGGCAATGTAGGCCAAGGGGTTGACACTATTGTTGGAGGCAATGTAGGCCAAGGGGTTGGCACTTGTGAGGCTGGCCCATCTGGTGTTGGACCATCACACACTGAGGATCCAATTACTAGGACTTCAGACCCTACTAGAGCTACAGATTGCACTAGAGACGCAGAGAGTTCAGAGCATCATGTTATTCCACACCCTTGCACAGCATGTCACATCGTATGCTATGGGCCTGCTTTAGATTTTTGGGGAGATGGATTACTCTGATATGTAAGTAAAACTAATTCTTTACATAGTATATTTTGTTTTATATCATAGATTTCAATTGTTTCATAATTTATTTCTATTTAATTATCTGACAATTTACGTGAACAAATACACAGCTGGTGTCCAATGACATCCCAGATTCACATAATCCAGCCATTAATGTTGATGACCTTGATGCAACGGTCAATGTTGCATATGATTTTGGTTCTTCACCATTAGTTGTAAGAAATTTACTTTTTAATTTGTCATGTCGTGATTTACATATTTATAGTAGAGATTGCAACATTCAATACGTCTTAATCTGGATACGATATGTTTTATGCAGAGTGGGAAAGATGAGTTTGTGGAATCCCACGAAGGTCCCTCGCATGCAGAGGTAGATTCCCAAACATAGGTACATTCTTTTAATTGTGATTTTAATTATGCTTTTAATGATTCAACATGTACATGCTTTTAATGATTAGAAATTTTCTAATTGTATCTTTATGTTTTGTTACATAGCATGATTACTATTGCCACCGAGCGGCCTTGTTTGTGGAGGCATATGCTAATCCATTTAGGCCAATGTCATTTATTGCACCCACTATTGACCCACTTCTTCACCTTTCCCAGGTATATATATTTAGTATAGTTTAATTTGTATGTATGCAAGTATGTCTCGTTTTCTTTCAAAAAGTCATTGTCAATCCATGCAGTACATATATGTCTCGTTTTCTTTTTATTTGTTTACATTGAAATATATGTTACGTCATGCAGGCATCTACTAAGCTAGTGGTTCCTGAAGAGCACCAAATCAAGGGTTTTGGTGACCCACCTCTACCCCCCCAGGTATGTGTATGTCTTGCTTTCTTTGAAAAAGTCACTGTCCATCCATGTAGTATATCTCTCGTTCTCTTTGTATTTGCTTGCATTGACATATATGTTACTTTATGCAGGCATCTACTGATTTAGTGGCCTGAAGAGCACCAAATCGAGGGTTTTGGTGACACACCTCTGCCACCCCCTAGGTACATGTATGTCTCGCTTTCTTTGAAAAAGTCAATGTCCGTCCATGTAGTATATTTGTCGTTTTCTTTGTATTTGCTCACATTGACATATGTTACTTTATGCAGAAATCTATTGAGATAGTGGTGCTTGAAGAGAACCCGGTCCAGGTTGTTGGTGACCCACCTCTGCCCCCCCCAGGTACGTGTATGTCTCACTTTCTTTGAAAAAGTCATTGTCCATCCATGTAGTATATTTCTTGTTTTCTTTGTATTTATTGACATTGACATATGTTACTTTATGCAGGCTACTACTGAGCTAGTGGTGCCTGAAGAGCACCCAACCGAGGTTGTTCGTGACCCACCTCTCCCCCCACAGGTAGGTGTATGTCTCGCTTTCTTTGAAAAAGTCATTGTCCATCCATGTAGTATATATGTCTCATTTTCTGTATATTTACTGACATTGACATATGTTACTTTATGCAGGCATCTACTGAGCTAGTGGTGTGTGAAGAGCACCCAATTGGGGCCACTGATGACCCTCCATGCCACCCCATTCAAGTACATGTAGTTTCACTGCCGAGGACTTACACACCCATGGTAAGTAAAAATGTTATATTTGCTCGTAATTTGAACAAATGTACATAGAGTTGTATTTATTTTTATAGCCTGGTAAACTAACTTACAAATTTTGGTTTGTGTGCAGTCTCCACAATTGAGAATGCATCCTCCTGCGGTGCATTGGGGAACGCCATCGAGCAGCCGAAAAAGAAAGATAGACTTCTCGTTAGCCATCGACATTGGCAGTGAAAAGGGGGATAAATAGAATTCATCTATAGGGGGGGGTAAATAGAATCCATGTATAGGGGGTATACATACAGGTACCGTTTTGTTTGTATGTACACACAAATGTACAGTATGATCCACTATTTTGTATTATGGCCATGGCATGCCATTTTTGAAAACATTATATGTACATATAATATAAAGCAATGTTCAGATTTACCTATATGGTTGATTTGATATGGGAACATAATGTGCATTATATGCCTTGCAGATATATGCTTAACTATGTTTTTAGGTTTATGGCTTTGTGTTTGTTTGATGTTGTTGTTGCATTAAATGTTTAAAAAATTGAAAAAAACTCGTCCCAAGAAAGCCTTGAAAATTAAAAGAGATAAATTTTATGAAATAGTTAGTTACAAGGAAATAGTGTAACCAATAAATTATTAAAATAAACTCATGACCATTCTCTCAATATAACATTTAAAAATCAACACTAAAATATTGGCACCTGGAGTCAAAAGTGAGATGCAATCAATAGTGTAGGTTTCAAATGCAAATGGACAAGTTTCCATCCAAGTACATGGCTTCTTTGGAGAGCACAATAACATTTCAGGAAGCACATGATCAATGATATTTCCACACTCAAGAAAGAAACAAACCAAGGTGTGAGCTCAATCAACAAATCACTAAAATAAGAGCATGACCATTTTTAAAGTTAATTTGAAACGTTCTTAGAACTACATTTTCCTCTTAACCTTTAACAAAATGAAAACTCTATGAGCAAGTATGCAGTTTATTTTTAAAGGAATATTTTCATCAAGTTAGAACCATGAATGTAAAAACATTTTCGAGTTCATGTACCTTGAATGTGCACAATATATTTAAGCATTTTCAAGATTATCATGTGAGAACCATGAATGTGCACAATGAAAATTTAGAGATTATGTACCTTGCACATGTAATTTCTAGAATTAACCAAGAGTTTGTAAATCACTTGGTTAGGGTGAATATGCTTTATTAAAACAAGAGATTAATGCCCAATGAATTAGCCAATAAATTACCACTCACAGATCTTATGAAAAACCCTAGATCTTATTTCAAAAAATACCCCCAAAAGAATACACACTTGTAGGACCCAATGGCACACAATCTTGATGCTCCATTTTCGTTTTCGCTCTTGGACCGAAAGTCACCAAGTGTCCTTGAACGACATTTTCATGCATCTTGCAACTCAACATAACTCGACAACCAGAGGTTGGTTCGATGAACCGTCAACTTTGTTGGTCTCCTGGCATGCGATTACCTCTAGGTAGCTCTCTCCCTCGTGTTTTCATCGTCCAGTGAGTTCATTATACATTCATTTCATAAATTAGGGTTTTCCTCAGTTTCCTTCAATGCAATCTCACATTGGTGGGTCAACTCTGTAAAACCCTCCACCAATCTAGTGTTGGTAGTGTTCCCACGTCGGCATTTCCCATAAACACTTGCAGGATGCAACGGCATGCAATCTTGCTTCTCTGTTTGTTTTTTCGCTCCCAGACCGAAAGTCACGATGTGTCCCTGAATGACATTTTCATGCGACTTGCAACTCGACATAACTCGGCAACCGGAGGTCAGATCGATGAACCATCGACTCCGCTGGTCTCCTAGCATGCGATTACCTCTAGGTAGCCCTCTCCCTCATGTTTTCATGGCCCAATGACTTCATCGCACATTCATTTCATAAACTAGGGTTTTGCTCAGTTTTGTTCAATGCAATCTTGCATTAGTGGGTCAATTCTGCAAAACCCTCCACTGTGCCAGTGTTGGTAGTGTTCCCATGCCAGCATTTTCCATACACACTTGCAGGAGCCAATGGCATGCAATCTTGTTGCTTTGTTTGTTTTTTTGCTTCCGGACCGAAAGTCACGAAGTCTCCCTGAGCAACATTTTCATGCGACTTACAACTCGACATAACTTGGAAACCGAAGGTCGGATCGACAAACCATCAACTCCATTGGTCTCCTAGCATGTGATTACCTCTAGGTATCCCTCTTCCTCATGTTTTCATGGCTCGGTGACTTCATTGTGCATTCATTTCGTAAACTAGGGTTTTGCTCAGTTTCCTTCAATGCAATCTCGCATTGGTGGGTCAACTCCACAAAACCCTCCATCGATCCAGTTTTGGTAGTGCTCGCACGTCGACATTTCCCATACACACTTACAGGATCCAATGGCATGCATAGTGTTCCTTCAATGAAACTCTCGCATTGGTTGTTTCAATAGCTGCACATGGGTCTTCTTCAAGTGACTTAATCATTCGTTGTATATCAAACTCTATGTATATGCTACATTTGAACATGTTGCAGCATTAAGAAAACACTATGTGTCTAGAGTATAAGCCAACAACCATAGGCCTAAGCTACACTTACAAATTACAAACCAACTAGGGTTTCATGAACTAGACACAACATAATAAATCTAGGGTTCACAAATTGAGACATGGAACTACAAACTAGGGTTTTATGAACTCTTTGGGTTTAGATCATGTACCTAGGTGTTGATGTATATGTGACTTTAGAATGTATTTCATATATGTATATTGTACTCCTATAGAGATGGTATTATTCCTCTATACGGAAGTGTCGTAACTTATACTTGATGGGTTATTAGACCACCTTGTTTGGGTCGGCCCTGTATAAGTCATGTGGGTCGAACAGTTATTAGACCACCCTATTGGGGGTTGGCCATGTGGGTCAAAGGTTTATTATACCACCCTATTGGGTTTCGGCCCAGTCAGCATTATGTTATGTGGTTAAGTTAAGGACGACCTAGTAAAGGTTATTAGGCAAGTCAAGTCAAGTATAAATAGAGTGTGGGAGGCACTTTATTTCATCATTCTATTCTCACACACACTCTTTGGAGAGTGGCGCACTTGTGGAGGAGGAGAAGCTGCTGCTAGGAGATGTCTATCTCTTATGCTTGGGTTGTATCATTGCTCTATCTATCTCTGAGGAAGTTATTGGGGTTTTTCACCTTTATGGTTTTCCCCAAGTAAAACTATGTGTCTCTTGTGTTTGCATTATTGTGTCCATGATTGATATGCTGTAGATATGTTGTACATGTTGTTCTCTCAGTTAAGATCCTAGATCAGATTGAAGTAAATTCTGAAAATCTAACATGGTATTAGAGCTAGCTTCAACGAAGGCATGATATGGCATGTATGACACTTGTTGCACTTGCGATGCTAGGGCTTGATATAGCAAAAACCAGTCATTGTAGCACTTTCGCTATAAATCCATTTTGGAAAAACAATTTGGTCTTAAATTGTTAAAGGTCGAAGCTAAGATCCCCATGTACCTTGTTTCCAAAGGAAAACCTCTAATTCGTTGTACTTTGTGATTTATGATCTGTATAATATAGGGTTTTGGCCTCTTCCAGATCTCAGTCATAAACAAGTGACCTTGGAAAAAAGGTCATAACTTGGGCTAGGAAGATCCAAATAAAATTTCGTAAAACGTGACAGGTAGTGCATGGACTTTAAATTCTCAGGTAAGTTTTTTAGAGGCCAAAACTGAACTAGTGGCACGTGGCGAGCCGTACAAGTTTGCTCTCTTGTTTCATCCCATAAATAGGTCACGTTGCGACACTTGGCATAATTCTCTCTCAGAGAATCCATTTGAGGTAAGAACTATGGGTTTGGAAAGATGATAGGTCGGGCTATCAAAGTAAAAGTTTTTAGACCCTGTGGATCAAAAAATTCAGAGTTACACCAGAAACAATCAGGTACATATTTATGTCAAAACAGAATTATTTTTGAGCACCTTCATTCATGGCTTCCGAAATTTAGGGTTTCGGAGAAAGTTGGAATTTTTGTAATCGGAGTCTATGGCTGAATTCTACTCATCAAAATCAAAATTTAGAGACCAAGATCATAATTTTTGGTTGGGAAGAAGACTGGGCTTGATCAGACCCTAGTTTGGGACTTTGATTGGAAAAGTGGAAAATTAGGGCTTCTGCAAAAATGAGAATTTTTGAAATCTGTTCCCACGGCTGGAAGCTCCTCAGAAAAATAGAATCTTAGAGCTTTGGATCAAACCTTTTGATTCGGAATAAGTGTGGGCTTCATCAAACCCTATTTCGGGGTCATGTCCAGTGAATCCAGAAGTTTCAAAGGAAAATTTGAGGGGTGAAACTTTGCAGTTTTCAAATTCTGAGTATATGAGCTTGATTAGCTCATCAAGACGAATATTTCTATCCTTTCGGAAGTTTGAAATTCAAAGTTTGAATTTTTAGGGTTTCTTTGACAAACCCTAATCCAGCTCAAGATCCATTTCGTGCAAACCAAGTGGATTGGGTTAATCCTAGAAGAGAATGGATTGGTCACCTGCATAAGTGAAGTTGTTCATGTTTCAGAGGGAGATGAGGCTAAGGCCTTACATAAGAAGATTACAAGCAATCTCAACAGGTATGACTTAAGGAGATATAGGTATGTCTTAAAATCTGATTCTTGATTAAGTTCATAATATGTTTGTCTTCATGTTATTACCGTTAGTACAATCTTGATTTTAGACTTGTCGTATCACCTTAACAAAATTATGAATGCATGATAGAAGATATTCATTGATTAGGGTGTTAACACTTATGATTGTACTAATGCATTATGGTGTTATATGAGGTTTATGTTGTCCACTAACATGAAAGGTACACCAAGAAAGACAAATCATGTTCTAGTTCAAGAACATATGATCATGATGACATGAGGACAAAGATTCATCCATTGGCATGGATCAATTAGAAGATCTATTTGCGAGGTATGTATAACTTGGTTCTATAATGGTTAACCTATGAGATATGCAGGTTACTAGCACAAGTCATTGAAAAGAACAGGAAGACATCATGTGGGTATGTTAGACATAACTAGCTAACATACCAATCCAGGTATGTTTTTCCTATATCAAGTTAGAATCCTACCTTGTGTTAGGATCCCTTATATAAGTATACTTGGTATGTTTGGTTATGCTTATTCATAAAGTTAGAAATGTAAGTAATCAAGGGTTTATGCATTTTATGTCTCTTATCTTGATTGATGATTTAACTAACCAGAAGAGTGCTATGATCAAATAAGAATATGCATGAGTAAAAGAAGACTTCCCTAAAACCTTGAACACTAATGGTTATTATTTCTATTTGAAATGATCAGGACTATACATGCTTAAGATTATTGTGTTTTGATAGTATTAAGAATATACTAATGAACGTATATATGAGACCTCAACGATAACACAATGATGATACTAATAAGCATGCATGGTGATTAAGGATGGATATAAGTTCAAGGATAGGTAATCCAGGAAGCAAAGATCAAGAGGGAGGACACTCCAGTTGTTCCTGCAAGGAAGCAAAGATCAAGAGGGAGCACACTCCAGTAGTTTCTTGAAGGATGCAGATATTCAGAGGGAGTTGACCACTTCTCACAATCCACATCAGAATGGAGTTGCAGAAAAGAAGCAAAGACTGAGAAGGAGTCAACCCAACAAACAAACAAAGATAAGTATTTGAATTATCATTTCTTGCATATTTGATTGTTTAAATAATACTGTTCAATAATGTATATAATGATGTTCCTAGAATTAGGTTGTGTATTATGCATATTAGAATAGTTGCATTGATGAACAATATACTACTAATATACATGGGTAAGTGGCCTATGGCAATGTACAACATTCCATTGCTACTTATCTAGAATGAAACCTCTTTGCTGAGATGTTGGGAGTTGTGCACACTCTTAACAATGTTCTGGTAGAGATTGGAAGGCATCTAGAAAGTTACAAATATGGATAAATGTTGTATTGAAGCATTGGCTAAGATAATTGCATGACTGTATGACATATTTCTTTATGTGTAAGAATTTGTTCTGAAAACTATGAGATGTTTTCTAATCATGCAATTTAACTTGTAGTGTAGGAAAGATCGTATACCATTACCTACAAAAGAAGGACTACAACATTTGTTCAGCAACAAAGCTATCTATTGAAAATATTGAAGATATTGAAGTTCCCAGGATCTGGGAAGAATGCCATGATCGAGGAGTACCAGTCGATCATGAAGATGTTTGGGATGCAGTCCCAAGACCTGAAGGGGAGTCTATAGTGACTTCCAAGAGGATCTACAAGATCAAGCATGCTACAGATGGTAACATCGAGAAATACAAAGCTAGGTTTGTAGCTCATGGCTTCTCCTAGAAAGAAGGGATTGATTATGAAGAGACTTTGGCTCCTGTGGCCAAAACACTTCCATTAGATTAGTACTTGCTCTCGCTGCAGTGATGAAATGGTAGACACACCAGATGGATGTCAAGACTGCCTTCTTGAATGGTGTAGTTGAAGAGGAAGTGTATGTGGAGCAGCCACTTGGGTTTGAGACACATGATAGAGGAACACATGTGTGCAAACTGAAGAAAGCCCTGTATGGTTTGAAACAGGCACCCAAGACCTGGTATGGCAGGATAGATGCATTCCTATCCAGTTTGGGCTTTAGCAAGAGTAAAGCGGATTCCAACCTTTACTACAAGGTTGAGGAGGGAAATCCAATGATACTATTATTGTATGTGGATGACCTGTTTCTTACAGGCGAGGATATACTGATTTCCGACACGAAGAGGAAACTGGCTGTCGAGTTCGAGATGAAGGACTTGGGTATGATGCACTACTTTCTTGATATGAAGGTGTGGTAGAGTGCAGATGGAATCTTCCTTGAACAATGGAAGTATGCAGTAAAGATCCTGAAGAGTTTTGGGATGATGGACTGCAAGGCCATGGCCACACCTATGGCATCGAACCTTAAGCTTCTGTGTGATGCTTCATCTGAGCCGATTGATGCTACGATATATCATCAGATGATTGGGTCCTTGATGTACCTGATGAATATGAGGCCATACATTTGCTTTGCAGTGAACACCTTGAACCAATATCTGATAGATCTGAGACATGTTCACCTGATAGCTGCAAAGCATGTTCTGAGGTACCTGAAGGGTACAGTGGATTATGGGATCAAGTATGAGGAGAATCAAAAGTTTAACCTCGAGGGTTATGTTGATTCGGATTGGGCGGGCAGTGCCATTGATCGGAAGAGAACTTCAGGGTGCTGCTTAAGTATGGGATCAGGTGTGATCTCTTGGTTTAGTAGGAAGTAGTCCTCTATGGCACTGAGTATAGTTGAAGAAGAGTATGTCGTAGCTTGTTCAGCTAGTTGTGAGGCAGTATGGATTAGGAAGCTACTGTCTTATTTGTTTGATCTCCAGTTGAGTGCTACTTGTATATATTGCGAAAACCAGAGTTGTGTGAAGTTGTCAGAGAACCCAGTGTTCCATGACAAGTCGAAGCACATTGAGATCAAGTTCCACTATATCAGGGATATGGTTCACATAGGAGTAGTGAAGCTCCTGTATGTTGCGACAGACAAGCAGATAGCCGATGTGTTGACCAAGCCACTTGCCAGAGTGAAGTTTGAATACTTTAGAGGGAGACTTGGTGTACTTCAGATCGAGATGCCTTCCAGAGGGAAGTGATGAGTCCAGAGACACAGATGCACACTGAGCCATTCTCACATAGTGGTAGGTTGGTCCTCCTATGGTGAGATGTAAGCGCTGGGCCATTCTCACATAGTGGTAGGTTGGTCCTCCTATGGTGAGATATAAGTGCAGGAGCCATTTTGACATGATAGTAGGTTTGTCCTCTCATGGTCATGATATAAGTGTTGAAGCCATTTCGACATGATAGTAGGTTGGTCCTCTCATGGTCGTTGATGTAAGTGTTGGGCCTTTCTAACATGGTGGTAGGTTGGTCCTCCCATGGTCGTTGATGTAAGTGTTGTTCCTTTTCGACATGGTGGTAGGTTGGTCCTCCCATGGTCATTGATGTAAGTGCTGTGCCATTCTGACATGGTGGTAGGTTGGTCGTCCCATGGTCATTGATGTAAGTGATGTGAGCCTTTCCCAGATGGTAGTAGGTTGGTCCTCCCATGCTAGTGAGTGTAAGTGCTGTGTGTGTGCATATGGGTTGTGCTCCATGGACTATGTGGTGATCTAAAGACATTGATGTGACAGTTTGGTACACAGGTTTTGCAGAGGCATATAATCAGTCCTGAGATGCTCTTGCAGGTTTTTCCAAGGCAGTGTAATCAATCCTGAGAGATCTTGCAGGTTTTGCAGAGGCAGTGTAATCAGTCCTGAGGTGTACGTACTTGATGGCTTTCTCGCAGAGATGATGAAGATGATCAGGATGATTATGTGATTATATACATCAGGCAGATGTATGGTGAGTATCAGGTTGATACTCTATGGTCGTGGACAGGTTGTGCAGTGGCATGTAAAAGATCCTAGGAGATTCGATAGGTTGAGCTGTGTGCTCGTAAAAGGCCTGGGATGCTCTTACGAGGTTTTGCAGACGCACGTGATGAGTCCTCATGATTCCACAGTATGACCAGTGATGATGAAGACCTACAGGCGGTGGGCCTACATACAGTATGAAAAAGGACTGGCTCTGTAGAACTTCCTATGACGAGTAGATTCAAAGATTGATTGAGATAGCAGCAACAGTGACGATGACGATGACTCGATGACAATTATCGAGTGACGATGATTCAGAGAAGATGACTTGAACTAGAAGACCTATGTCGAGAAATACCTTCCTAGTTAAGAGGGAGTGTTGATGTATATGTAACCTCGGAATGTATTTCATATATGTATATTGTAGTCCTATAGAGATGGTATTATTCCTCTATACGGAAGTGTCATCATTTATATTGTAAGTGTCGTAACTTATACTTGATGGGTTATTAGACCACCTTGTTGGGGTCGGCCCTGTATAAGTCATGTGGGTCGAAAGGTTATTAGACCACCCTATTGGGGGTCGGCCATGTGGGTCAAAGGGTTATTAGACCACCCTATTGGGTGTCGGCCCAGTCAGTATTATGTTATGTGGTTAAGTTAAGGCCGACCTAGTAAAGGTTATTAGGCAAGTCAATTCAAGTATAAATAGAGTGCGGGAGGCACTCTATTTCATCATTATATTCTCACACACACTCTTTGGAGAGTGGCACACTTGTGGAGGAGGAGAAGCTGCTACTAGGAGATGTCTATCTCTTATGCTTGGGTTGTATCATTGCTCTATCTATCTCTGAGGAAGTTATTGGGGTTTTTCACCTTTATGGTTTTTCCCAAGTAAAACTCTATGTTTCTTGTGTTTGCATTATTGTGTCCATGATTGATATGCTTTAGATATGCTGTAAATGTTGTTCTCTTAGTTAAGATCCTAGATCAGATTGAAGTAAATTCTGAAAATCTAACACTAGGCTATGCACATACATGAAACAAAATGCCATTTACCTAGGCTATCCACATACATGACACAAAAACGCCATATACCTAGGCTATGCATATACATGAAACAAAATGAATAGGGTTGAACATGGATCACAAGTGGAAGTTCACATGCATGCGTGACTTAGAAGCAGAAACACATGTACATGAATTATATGCACATACATGAAACAAAATGCCATATACCTAGGCTATGCACATACATGAAACAAAAAGGCTATATAACTAGGCTATGCACATACATGAAAAAAAATGAATGGGGTTGAGCATGGATCACAACTGGAAGTTCACATGCATGCATGACTTAGAAGTAGAAACACATGTACATGAATTACAAGCAAAAACAACTAAGGTTCAATTAATTATAAGAAATACATGAGTATAGAGATCATAGGCTATGTTATTTTCATTAAAGTAGAAGCCAATAGCCCATATACTTAGGGTACACTTACAAATTGAAAACCAACTAGGGTTTGATGAACTACAAACCAACAACACAAGATTGGAATGTAGGCATGTGAGTAATATGTGAGGGAGTGCGAAAGTGACAATAAATTCTGAATTTTAAGTTTGAGCAAACTCAATTGAAAAACTGACCTCACACACATCTAGGCAATCAGTCACTTTCACTACTTTTGTATCAATCTTAACCTTTCCATTAGACTCCTAAACAGCTCACCACATGACCATGTGCTCCCAACTCATGTGACTTTAACAAACTACGATAATTGTTGCTATTGAAAGAAGTTAGAAGAGAACTATCATAAGCTTGGAAAAATGAAGTTTTTTGCAAAGGTGATTATTTGAACTGCACAGTAGTTGTTGTGAACATCACAATTTTGGATAAAAGATGAAAATTCATTAGTTCCCTGATTAAATTTATTTTCAATGATAAAATATTATAATTAAGCCCGTTTATCAGTAAAATTATGTGAAACCATGATCCTTCTACTGGAGTTTACATTCTTATGGAAAGTAATTAATCAAATTGACAAACTGCACCATCAATTATAGATTACAATATTATGGAATCATTTAGTCAAATGATAGAGTGCTCTCAAATGATGGTGATGGTGATGAAGGAGAAACAGTAAGGGATAATGGAAAATTTGAAAGTGAATAGGAGGCACTGCATACAATTGCATATTGTGGAAGTACATATTACCCAAAAGACAAAGAAGGGTGCAAAGCGAAGAAGGAATAGTAGTATAGTGGGTGAATTACAAGCAATGGAGGCAAAACCAAGTTTCTGTTACAATTTCCAAAGTCAAATTTTACTTGCATACCACTGTAAAAATCAACATCATTATAGCTGGAAATTACTTATGTTTGATGGTCCTTAAAATTTTCTTGTTGCATGTTTTGGATGGCCAAGTTGTTGAAGACTTTAGGGAAGTTAGGATAGGGATGTTAGGGAGTGAAATGATGTGAAGTAGGGCTGCAATAAAGGGTTAGGACAGTAAAAACAAGTGGCAGTCCTGTGGGTGTCTAGGCAGTAAAAGATGGCAATAAATACCTTGCTTTGAGAGTATAGGAAGCCTAGATGAAGGGGGTATGTGCTCGTTTCGGTTTAGGAAAGTTTAGGGTGTCAAAATAGGAACTTAAGGCTACCCAAAAGGGAATTTATAGTCAGTAAAAGAGGTAGTCATGTAGGTTGTTTAGACACAAAAAAAATCAGAAACTAGTGCCTTACGTTGAAGCATTATGATACTAGGGATGTAATTCTAAGTATCTAGGATATGTTAGAAGCCTAAAGAGTGGGAAAGAAAGGTTAGTTAGGGCTGCAAAATAGTTGAGTTCTGCATTTATTTTAGGAGCAGTAGTAGGTTAGTTAATGTTTATTGATCATTCATAATCTTAGGGCTTATTGGTCATATGTAAAAATTGGCATATATTCCTAAACTTGACATAGAAGAGAACTTTTGGCATATGAAGATGATGATGATGATGATGATGAAGATGATGATGATGGAGATGTTGATCTGATGATGAAGAAGATGATGATGATGGTGATGATGATGAAGATGTTGATGATGATGATGATGGTGATGAAGATGATGATGATGAATAAGATGATGATGATGGAGATGTTGATGAGGAACCTAGAGTTGACTCGAGAGCATGTTATTTTTTGATTTCTATTTGGTGGTGTCTAAAGACACCGGTTGTTCTTGGCGCCTCCAATGTGCCATAGATAGTGTTTGTATCCTAGGAACATGAAAGGTTAAACATTAGTAATCTCATAAGAAAATAAAGACACAACAATGAAAATGTGCAAACATTATTTATAGATAAATCACCTTGTACCTTCTTGTATGAGATTTGATATGTGATCATACTCTGTAGAAATATATGTATGATCATCTTCCAAATGGTCTATTTCATTAAACCCCTTGAAATTGGTGCCATGTGTCACTCAATCCCATGTATCAACTGCATCTGTATACTCACAATTATCCCATTCATAAATGTTATAGGAACTGCAAAAGCAAGCCTTCAATATTGTCCAAATTTGTAGGGCCGAGTTGTCTGAGCTTCTAATTAAATGAAATTGTTGAGTTCCATGCACTGTGTTCACCCGATGTGTTTGGGATCGGTCCACATCTGTCACCTCCCAGAATATTCTCCGCACTAGGTGTTTCCTTATTGCTTGTTCTCCCATCACAAATGCACACCATTTAACTATAGATGAACCATCGCGAAGGCGAGCACTTGTAAACTTCATCTCTTCCCTTCGAAGGGTAGTTTTTATGCATGCACCAACACCATCTTGCTCTCCTTTGCCATGACCTATTTCAAAGTAGTTCCATGTATGTGGCACCTTGTATTTTATGTGCAACAAACACAACCATTGAAATACACGTGCATTCTTGAACTGTCCAGCACAACCATCTAACCAAATCAAATGATGATAAAATGGTATATCCATAGCTATCACATGATCATAGAACAATTGAAAGCAATGTTGCACGTAATGGATGTCATGGGTCCAGTCGTCACTTATGTAAAAGTGAATTTCTTTCAATATCACATGTTTCTCTTCATTGCTATCTGGCCTATGTCGATAACTGATATGGAAAATTATGCTCGCCTACTCTCAGTGATAGCATTGACTTTGTATTTCATTTTGTGGTTGTAGGGTGTAATTTTCCGCAAAGTCAACCACTGATAGTATTGTTCCGAAAGGGAAGCAGTACCAACATATTCTGAATACCTCATCTTGCCACTATGCCATATCGACATGTTGAATGTACTGTTGGATCTTTCCATGGAACTCTAAAATAAAATCACATAGTTGCACCTGGTGGAAAAAAATAAACAATCTTATAAAAAAACATAAAAAGATTTACATGAATATTAATATGTCAATATTTAACAATGTTACAAAACAAAATAAATAATGTACACTCAATTAAATGAACATTATTCATGTAGATCGTCACTTGTGAAGTCATTAATTTAATCTTCTTGATTTCATTCCCATCACGTAGATGATATGTCTCGTACTGAAAGTTCTGCTTCTCGACAATTGCATTCACGAATGCTTGATCTTCACTCTCATGGATGCAATCGGACCATAATGATAGCCCACCACAATTGTTGGAAGAACCCTCTACACATTGTTTTAAGTAATGTGTCTTCCCATCTTGCCTTGGACACATTATGCTATGGATGAAATCTCTAGATGACACTAGTGGTACTATACTTGAGCATTCCTGCACGTGGTTAGGATGCAAAAAAAGACATATCTGTGCTAATGTATAATAATATAGATCAAACTATATGTGGTATCTACAACAACAAGTGTTCTGGATTCTATTGATTCTAACATACCAAGGTTTGCATTTTTCAAAAGATCTTTGCCCAAGCCTTAGCTCTACATGGGAAACTTTAAACATATCAAACAATTTGTGTCATGTCAAGATAATTTTTAACAAGAGATTCGTTGTTCATAGAACCCCTATAGTGTTTTAACAAATCCTTTGTGTTAGAAGAAGGCCTAGTGTTATTGTGCCAAAAAGTGTGCACTAGTCCCTTAACGGCTTCAATGAACTTCATGCCTTTGCGGGGCAACCTACTGCTAAATGCCCATAATGTTTCCATTTGTCCCTATACATCAAGGTTGTCTCTTATTACTGAATATTTTTTAAGTGTCTTTGGATGTAAATGGGTAATTTCTGATGTGCATTTAAGTAAATGGCGTTGTCTTGTGCATCTACATACAATTGATTCAGCCAATACGCGGTGAGCCACATTACAGTATTTTGAACGAGTTTTTTTACCAATCAATGTGAATGTAGTAGCAAGATATTTAACAATGTGATTACTTGATTCAGTATTTTTCAATGTTCTTATGCCTAACCTTTTTCTAATAGTCACAATACTTCTAGATTTGATCAAAGCTAAAAACAATTGGCATTTACCCGCTTCATATTTTGGTTCAAAATATTGTTTCCTTATTTGAGAACAATGACGAAGGATAGTGCGTTTAGCCACCTCACCTTCCATGGAAGTCAATTCGCTCTCATCCACTTGTATACGTTTAGGAGTTCTCTCTCATTTTGATGCAAGATTTATTGTTGTTTGAAATGTTGGAGTGACGTTTACATCCACTACAAGATGACAACTTCGATTAGGAGATTGAACCACCTGGCACGGTTTTTACAGAGTCTCGTTGGGAACATAATGATTCAACTCTTCACAGGGCTGTCCGCTTAATAATGTACCAAGATTTTCATCTTGGCTATAACCAGCTTGCATTAAAGTTGCAATATATTCCTCAGCCTCTAAGTCAGGTCTCTATTGAGCGGGAATGGGAAGTATTTTCTCATCCAGTGAATGTCGACGATTTCTTGAATGTTCCCTCTTCTTTTCTTTTTTATTTTCAGCTTCTTTGGGTGTAAGCATCTTCCTCGTTGACTTCCGACCTCTATTACGTAGATTCCCCATTGAAATCCACCCAAACTTGTACAAAACCTATGGATCTGTGTAATAAATCATTAAATTGCAGGTTGAACAGCACACTTTGCTTGGGTTTTAGAAGATTTCTATCTTTTGCTACAGTAAAACTGGTCCACGACCCGCAACCCATGATTTTTTATTAAACACATATCGCATATGCAATATAATGCATGTCCATTTTAACGCATATGCGTCATATCGCATATGCAATATGAATTCTATGTTTTTTACAAACAACCAGTTTGTATAGCATGATCACTAAATCGCATTTGCAATATATTGCACATGCGTTATATCGCATATGCGATTTAGTGCATATTAAAAATTAAAACCTTATAATGACCATTATCAGAGTCCCAACCTTATAATGACACCCTTATCCCATTTAAACTCCATTTATAGGGATTGTCATAGTCTGGGACCTTGTCCTTTGTCCATGAACCATAAAAACATCATTTAATCCCTAGAAGATTGGATTTATCCTTGCACCATGGCAGTGTCTTCAGATCATGGATATTAAGGAAAGGAGAGAAAGATGGAGAGATGAAGGAGGGATGAAGGCTTGAATGTGGAGAAAGGAGGTAGGGGGAGAAAGTGAGGGATGGAGTGAGTGATAGGATGGAACACATGGAGGTAGAAGGAGAGGGAGGAAGGGAGGGAGGGAGAGAGAAAGGGTTTTGGCAGGAGGGAGGGGCAACAAAGGAATTGTTTTAGAGGGTCTGTGGATGTGTGGATGTGTGTGAGAGAGAGGAAGGGGGAAGATAGGTTATAGAGGGAGAGAGGGTGTTGTGCTCCAAGAGTAAGAGGTGTGTAAGTTTGTTTCAGGGTGGATTGGTGAGATTATGAGGAGGGGGGATTTAGGCAGAGAGGGGGAGAGAGAGGGTTGAGGGACGGTTATAGAGGAAGAGAGATAGTGATGGAGAGAGGGTGTGTGGATGTGTGTGAGAGATAAAAGGGGGGAAGGTTGGTTATACAGGGAGAGGGGGGTGTGGTTTTTCAAGACTAAGAGGTGTGTAAGTTTGTTCGAGGGGGAGTGGCCTGATAAGGAAAGAGGGGGGATTTAGAAAGAGAGGGGGAGAGAGAAGGGGGTGGAGAGAGGAGGTAGGGGGAAAAAGTGAGGTATGGAGTGAGTGAGAGGATGGAACACATGGAGGTAGAAGGAGAGGGAGGGAGGGGAGAAGCGAGAAGGGAGAGAGAGGGAATGGAGAGAGAGGGAAGGGGGAGAGAGAGAGGGATGAGGGATGGTTATAGATGTAGAGGGGTGGTGAAGGAGGGAATAACGATGGTTAGATAAAGAGGGATGGAGGATGGATGAAGGCTTGAATGTGGAGAAAGGAGGTAGGGGGAGAAAGTGAGGGATGGACTGATTGATAGGATGGAACACATGGAGGTAGAAGGAGAGGGAGGGAGGGAGAGAGAGAAAATGGTTTTTGGCGGGAGGCAGGGGCAACAAAGGAATTGTTTTAGAGAGTCTGTGGATGTGTGGATGTGTGTAAGACGGAGAAAGGGGGGAAGATAAGTTATAGACGGAGAGGGAGTGTTGTGTTCCAAGAGTAAGAGGTGTGTAAGTTTTTTTGAGGGTGGATTGGTGAGATTATGAGGAGGGGGATTTAGACAGAGAGGGGGAGAGAGAGGGTTGAGGGACAGTTATAGAGGAAGAGAGATAGTGATGGAGAGAGGGTGTGTGGATGTGTGTGAGAGAGAAAAAGGGGGGAAGGTTCGTTATATAGGTAGAGGGGGTGTGGTTTTTCAAGACTAAGAGGTGTGTAAGTTTGTTCGAGGGGGAGTGGCCCGATAAGGAAAGAGGGGGGATTTAGACAGAGGGGGGGAGAGAGGAAGAGTGAGAAGGAATTATTTAGGGAGAGAGAAGAGGGTGGAGAGAGAGGAGGTAGGGGCATAAAGTGAGGTATGGAGTGAGTGAGAGGATGGAACACATGGAGGTAGAAGGAGAGGGAGTGAGGGGAGAAGCAAGAAGGGAGAGAGAGTGAAAGGAGAGAGAGGGAAGGGGGAGAGAGAGAGGGATGAGGGATGGTTATAGATGTAGAGGGGTGGTGAAGGAGGGAAATAACGATGGTTAGATAAAGAGGGATGGAGAGAGGGTATGTGGATATCTTAAATAGACAAAGGGGGGAGGTTGGTTATAAAGGGAGAAAGTGTTTAGGGTGTCAAAATAGGAACTTAAGGCTACCCAAAAGGGAATTTATAGTCAGTAAAAGAGGTAGTCCTGTAGGTTGTTTAGACACAAAAAAAATCCGCTAGTAGTGCCTTACGTTGAAGGATTATGATAATAGGGATGTAAGTCTAGGTATCTAGGATATGTTAGAAGCGTAAAGAGTGGGAAATAAAGGTTAGTTAGGGCTGTAAAATAGTTGAGGTCTACATTTATTTTAGGAGAAGCAGTAGGTTAGTTAAGGTTTATTGATCATTCATAATCTTAGGGCTTATTGGTCATATGTAAAAATTGGCATATATTCATAAACTTGACATATAAGAGATCTTTTGGCATATGAAGATGATGATGATGATGAAGAAGAAGATGATGATGATGGAGATGTTGATCTGATGATGATGATGTTGATGATGATGGTGATGATGATGAAGATGTTGATGATGATGATGAAGGTGATGGTGATGAAGATGTTGATGATGATGATGATGGTGATGAAGATGATGATGATAAAGAAGATGATGATGATGGAGATGTTGATGAGGAACCTAGAGATGACAATGATGACGATGATGGAAATGTTGATGAGGAACCTAGAGATTACTCGAGAGCCTGTTATTTTCCAATTTCTATTTCTTGGTGTCTAAAGACACCGATTGTTCATGGCATCTCCAATGTTCCATAGATAGTGTTTGTATCCTAGGAACATGAAAGTCTAAACATTAGTACTCTCATAAGGAAATAAAGAGAACCCAATGAAAATGTGCAAACATTATTTATAGATAACTCACCTTGTACCTTCTTGTATGAGATCCGATATGTGATCATACTCTATAGAAATATATGTCTAATCGTATTCCAAATGGTCTATTTCATTAACCCCCTTGAAATTGGTTCCATGCGTCACTCAATCCCATGTATCAACTGTATCTATATACTCACAATCATCCCATTCATAAATGCTATAGGAACTGCAAAAGCAAGACTTCAATATTGTCCAAATTTGTAGGGTCAAGTTTTCTGAGCTTCTAATTGAATGAAATTATCGAGTTCCATGCACTGTGTTCACCCGATGTGTTTGGGATCGGTCCACATCTATCACCTCCCAGAATATTCTCTGCACTAGGTGTTTCCTTATTGCTTGTTCTCCCATCATAGATGCACACCATTTAACTATAGATGAAGCGTCACGAAGGCGAGCACCTGTAAACTTCATCTCTTCCCTTCGAAGGGCCATTTTTATGCATGCACCAACACCATCTTGCTCTCCTTTTCCATCACCTGTTTCAAAGTAGTTCCATGTATGTGGCACCTTGTATTTTATGTGCAACAAGCACAACCATTCAAATACACGTGCATTCTTGAACTGTCCAGCACAACCATCTGACCAAATCAAATGATGATAAAATGGTATATCCATAGCTATCACATGATCATAGAACAATTGAAAGCAATGTTGCACGTAATGGATGTCATGGGTCCAGTCGTCACTTATGTAAAAGTGAATTTATTTCAATATCACATGTTTCTCTTCATTGCTATCTAGCCCATGTCGATAAGAGATATGGACAATTATGCTCACCTACTCTGAGTGATAGTATTGACTTTGTATTTCATTTTGCGGTTGTAGGGTGTAATTTTCCGCAAAGTCAACCACTGATAGTATTGTTCTGAGAGGGAAGTGGTCCCATCATATTCTGAATTTCTCATCTTGCCACTGTGCCATACCGACCTGTTGAATGTACTGTTGGATCTTGCCACAGAACTCTGAGATAAAATCACATAGTTGCACTTGGTGGAAAAAAAAACAGTTTTATAAAACAACATAAAAAGATTTACATGAATATTAATATGTCAATATTTAACAATGTTACAAAACAACGTAAATAATGTACACTCAATTAAATGAACATTATTCATGTAGATTGTCACTTGTGAAGTCACCAATTTAATCTTCTTGTTTTCATTCCCATCACGTAGCTGTTATGTCTTGTACTGAAAGTTCTGCTTCTCGATAATTGCATTCCTGAATGCTTGATCTTCACTCTCATGGATGCAATCAGACCATAATGATAGCCCACCACAATTGTTGCAAGAACGCTCTACACATTGTTTTAAGTAATGTGTCTTCCCATCTTGCCTTGGACACATTATGCTATGGATGAAATCTCTAGACGACACTGAAGGTACTGTACTTGAGCATTCCTGCACATGATTAGGATGCAAAAAATGACATATATGTGCTAATGTATGATAATATAGATCAAACTATATGTGGTATCTACAACAACAAGTGTTCCGGATTGTATTGATTCTAACATACCAAGGCTTGCATTTTTCAAAAGATCTTTGCCCGAGCCTTAGCTCTACGTGGGCAACTTTAAACATCTCGAGCAATTGAGTTTGTGTCATGTCAAGATAATGTTTAACAAGAGGTTCGTTGTTCATAGAACCCCTACAGCGTTTTAACACATCCTTTGTGTTAGAAGAAGGCCTAGTGTTATCGTGCCAAAAAGTGTGCACTGGTCCCTTCACTGCTTCGACCAACTTCATGTCTTTGCGGGGCAACCTACCGCTAAATGCCCATGATGTTTCCATTTGTCCCTATACATCAAGGTTGTCTCTTCTTACTTAATATTTTTTAAGTGTCTTTGTATGTAAATGGACAATTTTGTATGTGCATTTAAGTAAACGACGTTGTCTTGTAGTTCTACATACAATTGATTCAGCCAATACGCAGCAAGCCACATTACAGTCTTTTGAACGAGTTCTTTTATCAATCAATGTGAATGCAGTAGCAAGATATTTAACAATGTGATTACTTGATTCCGTATTCTTCAATGTTATTATGCCTAACTTTTTTCTAACAGTTTCAATACTTCTAGATTTGATCAAAGCTAAAAACAATTGGCATTTACCCGCTTCATATTTTGGTTGAAAATATTGTTTCATTATTTGAGAACAATGATGAAGGATAGTGCATTTAGCCACCTTACCTTCCATGGAAGTCAATTCGCTCTCGTCCACTTGTATGCGTTTAGGAGTTCTCTTTCATTTTGATGCAAGATTTATTGTCATTTGAAATGTTGGAGTGATGTTTACATCCACTACAGGATGACAACCTCGATTAGGAGATTGAACCACCTGGCATGGTTGTTGCGAAGTCTCATCAGAAACATATTGATTCAACTCTTCACAGGGTTGTCCGCTTAATAATCTACCAAGATTTTCATCTTGGCTATAACCAGCTTGCATTAAAGTTGACATATATTCCTCGGCCTCTACGTCAGGTTTTTGTTGAGTGGGAATGGGATGTATTTGCGCATCCAATGAATGCCAACGATTTCTTGAATGTTCCCTCCTCTTTTCTTTTTTATTTTCAGCTTCTTCGGGTGTAAGCATCTTCATCGCTGACTTCCGACCTCTATTACATAGATTCCCCATTGAAATCCACCCAAACTTGTACAAAACCTATGGATATGTGTAAGAAATGATTAAATTGCAGGTTGAACAGCATGCTCTGCATGGGTTTTAGAAGAATTTTGTCTTTTTCTACAGTAAAATTGGCCCATGACCTGCAACCCAAGATTTTTTATTGAACACATATCGCATATGCGATATAACGCATGTATGTTTTAACGCATATGCGTCATATCGCATATGCGATATGAATTCTATGCTTTTTACAAACGACCAGTTTGTATAGCGTGACCAGTAAATCGCATGTGCGATATATCACACATGTGCTATATCACATATGCAATTTAGTGCATATTAAATATTTAAACCTTATAATGACCATTATCATAGTCCCAACCTTATAATGACACCCTTATCCCATTTAAACTCCATTTATAGGGCTTGTCATAGTATGGGACCTTGTCATTTGTCCATGAACCATAAAAACATCATTTAATCCCTAGAAGACTGGATTTATCCTTGGACCATGGTAGTGTCTTCAAATCATGGATATTAAGGAAAGGGGAGAAATATGGAGAGATGAAGGAGGGATGAAGTCTTGAATGTGGAGAAAGGAGGAGAAAGTGAGGGATGGAGTGAGTGATAGGATGCAACACATGGAGGTAGAAGGAGAGGGAGGGAGGGAGTGAGGGAGAGAGAAAGGGTTTTGGCGGGAGGGAGGGGCAGCAAAGGAATTGTTTTAGAGGGTTTGTGGATGTGTGGATGTGTGTGAGAGAGAGAAAGGGGGAAGATAGGTTATAGACGGAGACGGGGTGTTGTGTTCCAAGAGTAAGAGGTTTGTAAGTTTGTTTTAGGGTGGATTGGTGAGATTATGAGGAGGGGGGATTTAGGCAGAGAGTAGGAGAGAGAGAGAGAGAGGGTTGAGGGACAGTTATAGAGGAAGAGAGATAGTGATGGAGAGAGGGTGTGTGGATGTGTGTGAGAGAGAAAAAGGGGGGAAGGTTGGTAATACAAGGAGAGGGGATGTGGTTTTTCAAGACTAAGAGGTGTGTAAGTTTGTTCGAGGGGGAGTGGCCAGATAAGGAAAGAGGGGGGATTTAGACAGAGAGGGGGAGAGAGGAAGAGAGAGAAGGAATTATTGGGGGAGAGAGAAGGGGGTAGAGAGAGGAGGTAGGGGGTTAAAGTGAGGTATGGAGTGAGTGAGAGGATGGAACACATGGAGGTAGAAGGAGAGGGAGCGAGGGGAGAAGCGAGAAGGGAGAGAGAGGGAAAGGAGAGAGAGGAAAGGGAGAGAGAGAGAGAGGGAAAGGAGAGAGAGGAAAGGGAGAGAGAGAGAGGGATGAGGGATGGTTATAGATGTAGAGGGGTGGTGAAGGAGTGAAATAATGATGGTTAGATAAAGAGGGATGGAGAGAGGGTATGTGGATATCTTAAATACACAAAGGGGGGAGGTTGGTTATAAAGGGAGAAAGTGTTTAGGGTGTCAAAATAGGAACTTAAGGCTTCCCAAAAGGGAATTTATAGTCAATAAAAGAGGTAGTCCTGTAGGTTGTTTTGACACAAAAAAAATCAGCAACTAGTGCCTTACGTTGAAGGATTATGATACTAGGTATGTAAGTCTAGGTATCTAGGATATGTTAGAAGCCTAAAGAGTGGGAAATAAAGGCTAGTTAGGGCTGCAAAATAGTTGAGGTCTACATTTATTTTAGGAGCAGCAGTAGGTTAGTTAAGGTTTATTGATCATTCATAATCTTAGGACTTATTGGTCATATGTAAAAATTGGCACATATTCATAAACTTTACATACAAGAGAACTTTTGACATATGAAGATGATGATGATGATGAAGAAGAAGATGATGATGATGGAGATGTTGATCTGATGATGAAGATGATGATGATGATGGTGATGATGATGAAGATGTTGATGATGATGAAGATGTTGGTGATGATGATGATGGTGATGAAGATGATGATGATGAAGAAGATGATGATGATGGAGATGTTGATGAGGAACCTAGAGATGACTTGAGAGCATGTTATTTTCCAATTTCTACTTGGTGGTGTCTAAAGACACCAGTTGTTCTTGGTGCGTCCAACATGCCATAGATATCATTTGTATCCTAGGAACATGAAAGGTTAAACATTAGTACTCTCCGAAGAAAATAAAGAGAACCCAATGAAAATGTGCAAACATTATTTATAGATAACTCACCATGTACCTTCTTGTATGAGATCCAATATGTGATCATACTTTGTAGAAATATATGTCTGATCATCTTCCAAATGGTCTATTTCATTAACCCCCTTGAAATTGGAGCCATGTGTCACTCAATCCCATGTATCAATTGTATCTGTATACTCACAATCATCCCTTTCATAAATGCTATAGGAACTGCAAAAGCAAGCCTTCAATCTTGTCCAAATTTGTACCGCCAAGTTGTCTGAGCTTCTAATTGAATGAAATTGTCGAGTTCCATGCACTGTGTTCAGCCGATGTGTTTGGGATCGGTCTCCCAGCACAGATGCACACCATTTAACTATAGATAGAGCATCGCAAGGGCAATTTTATGCATGCAACAACACCATCTTGCTCTCTTTTTCCATGACCTATTTCAAAGTAGTTCCATGTATGTGGCACCTTGTATTTTATGTGCAACAAACAAAACCATTCAAATACATGTGCATTCTTGAATTGTCCAGCACAACCATCTGACCAAATCAAATGACGATAAAATGGTATATCCATAGCTATCACATGATCATAGAACAATTGAAAGCAATGTTGCACATAATGGATGTCATGGGTCCGATCGTCACTTATGTAAAATGAATTTCTTTCAATATCACATGTTTCTCTTCATTGCTATCTGGCCCATGTCGATAAGTGATATGGACAATTATGCTCACCTGCTCTAAGTGATAGTATTCACTTTGTATCTCATTTTGTGGTTGTAGGGTGTAATTTTCCGCAAATTCAACCACCGATAGTATTGTTCCGAGAGCGAAGCGGTCCCATCCTATTCTGAATTGCTCATCTTGCCACCGTGCCATATCGACATGTTGAAGGTACTATTGGATCTTGCCACGGAACTCTGAAATAAAATCACATAGTTGCACCTGGTGGAAAAAAATAAACAGTATTATAAAACAACATAAAAAGATTTACATGAATATTAATATGTCAATATTTAACAATGTTACAAAACAAATGTACACTCAATTAAATGAACATTATTCGTGTAGATTGTCACTTGTGAAGTTAGCAATTTAATCTTCTTGTTTTCATTCCCATCATGTAGCTGATATGTCTCGTACTTAAAGTCTTGCTTCTCGACAATTGCCTTCCTGAATGCTTGATCCTCACTCTCATGGATGCAATCAGACCATAATGATAGCTCACGACAATTGTTGCAAGAACCCGCTACACATTATTTTAAGTAATGTGTCTTCCCATCTTTCCTTGGAGACATTATGCTATGGATGAAATTTCTAGATGACACTGGCGGTACTGTACTTGACCATTCCTGTACATGGTTAGGATGCAAAAAATGACATATATGTGCTAATGTATTATAATATACATCAAACTATATGTGGTATCTACAACAACAAGTGTTCTAGATTCTATTGATTCTAACATAACAAGGCTTGCATTTTTCAAAAGATCTTTGCCTGAGCCTTAGCTCTACGTGGGCAACTTTAAACATCTCGAACAATTGAGTTTGTGTCATGTCAAGATAATGTTGGACAAGAGGTTCATTATTCATAGAACCCCTACATCATTTTAACACATCCTTTGTGTTAGAAGAAGGCCTAGTGTTATCGTGCCAAAAAGTGTGCACTGGTCCCTTCACTGCTTCGACCAACTTCATGTCTTTGCAGGGCAACCTACCGCTAAATGCCCATAATGTTTCCATCTGTCCCTATACATCAAGTTTGTCTCTTCTTAATAATTTTTAAGTGTCTTTGGATGTAAATGGACAATTTTGTATGTGCATTTAAGTAAACGATGTTGTCTTGTGGATCTACATACAATTGATTCAGCCAATACGCAGCGAGCCACATTACAGTCTTTTGAACGAGTTCTTTTACCAATTGATGTGAATGTAGTAGCAAGATATTTAACAATGTGATTACTTGATTCAGTATTCTTCAATGTTCTTATGCCTAACTTTTTTCTAACAGTTGCAATACTTCTAGATTTGATCAAAGCTAAAAATAATTGGCATTTACCCACTTCATATTTTGGTTAAAAATATTGTTTCATTATTTGAGAACAATGACGAAGGATAGTGCATTTAGCCACCTTACCTTCAATGGAAGTCAATTCGCTCTCATCCACTTGTATGTGTTTAGGAGTTCTCTTTCGTTTTGATGCGAGATTTATTATCATTTGAAATGTTGGAGTGATGTTTACATCAACTACAAGATGACAACCTCGATTAGGAGATTGAACCACCTGGCATGGTTGTTGCGGAGTCTCATCAGGAACATGATGATTCAACTCTTCACAGGCATGTCCGCTTAATAATGTACCAATATTTTCATCTTGGCTATAACCATCTTGCATTAAAGTTGAAATATATTCCTCAGCCTCTACATCAAATATCTATTGAGCGGGAATGGGAAGTATTTGTGCATCCAATGAATGCAGACGATTTCTTGAATGTTCCCTCTTCTTTTCTTTTTAATTTTCAGCTTCTTCAGGTGTAAGCATCTTCATTGCTGACTTCTGACCTCTGTTACGTAGATTCCCCATTGAAATCCACCCAAACTTGTACAAAACCTATGGATCTGTGTAATAAATGATTAAATTGCAGGTTGAACAGCATGCTCTACATGGGTTTTAAAAGAATTTTGTCTTTTGCTACAGTAAAACTAGCCCATGACCCACAGCCCAAGATTTTTTATTAAACACATATCACATATGCGATATAACGCTTGTCTATTTTAACGCATATGCGTCATATCGCATATGCGATATATCGCACATGTGCTATATCGCATATGCGATTTAGGGAATATTAAATATTAAAACCTTATAATGACACCCTTATCCCATTTAAACTCCATTTATAGGGCTTGTCGTAGTCTGGGACCTTGTCATTTGTGCATGAACCATAAAAAAATCATTTAATCCCTAGAAGATTGGATTTATCCTTGGACCATGGTAGTCTCTTCAGATCATGGATATTAAGGAAAGGAGAGAAATATGGAGAGATGAAGGAGGGATGAAGGCTTGAATGTGGAGAAAGGAGGTAGGGGGAGAAAGTGAGGGATGGAGTCAGTGATAGGATGTAACACATGGAGGTAGAAGGAGAGGGAGGGAGGGAGAGAGAAAGGGTTTTGGTGGGAGGGAGGGGCAACAAAGGAATTGTTTTAGAGGGTGTGTGGATGTGTGTGAGAGAGAGAAAGGGTGAATATAGGTTATAGAGCAAGAGGGGGTGTTGTGTTCCAAGAGTAAGAGGTGTGTAAGTTTGTTTCAGGGTGGATTGGTGAGATAATGAGGAGGGGGGATTTAGGAAGAGAGGGGGAGAGAGAGAGAGAGGGTTGAGGGATGGTTATAGAGGAATAGAGATAGTGATGGAGAGAGGGTGTGTGGATGTGTGTGAGAGAGAAAAAGGGGGAAAGGTTGGTTATACAGGGAGAGGGGGTGTGGTTTTTCAATACTAAGAGGTGTGTAAGTTTGTTCGAGGGGGAGTGGCCCGATAAGGAAAGAGGGGGGATTTAGACAGAGAGGGGAAGAGAGGAAGAGAATGAAGGAATTATTGGGGGAGAGAGAAGGGGGTGAAGAGAGGATGTAGAGGGAGAAAGTGAGGTATGGAGTGAGTGAGAGGATGGAACACATGGAGGTAGAAGGAGAGGGAGGGAGGGGAGAAGCGAGAAGGGAGAGAGAGGGAAAGGAGAAAGAGGGAAGGTGGAGAGAGAGAGGGATGAGGGATGGTTATAGATGTAGAGGGGTGTTAAAGGAGGGAAATAATGATGGTTAGATAAAGAGGGATGGAGAGAGGGTATGCGGATATCTTAAATAGACAAAGGGGGGAGGTTGGTTATAAAGGGAGAAAGTGTATGGTGTTCCAAGACCAATGTATACGTAATTTATTTTTTTAAATTGACATATATCCATATACAGAGCCTACAGGCATTGTTTACCCAATTCCTCCCATTGATGTTGATCATGTAGAGGCAACAAGAAAGGAATCCTAACTTGGTAACCTCATCATCCTAATACCTCCTTTAGACTATCCCTTGAACCTCCGATAATATGATGTCATTATCCACAACCATTCACAAAGTTTAGGCCGTGCGTACTCCTTTTGCCACACTTACACTAAACCTCCTTGGAGGGGCCAATAATTACCATGATATTTTTCTTTTAGATGGGATTTCTTCCAAAGCCTATCCACTAGCTTGGTATACTCTTTTTTACTCTCCTACCAAGCTATTAAAAATGAAACACATATGCGTTATACCGCATATGTGTTATACCGCATATGCGATATGAATTGCATATCCAAAATGAATTGCATATGTGAAATGAATCGCATATGCGATATAAATTGCATATGCTTTATAATGCATTTGCAATATAGACAAGGATAAAACGCATATGCGATATAATGCACATGCGTTATAATGCATATGCGTTGTTTTAAAATTTAAATACTTGGCGGGAACAAGGCTTGGGATGATGTTCGAAAATAGCTTTTGACTACCAAACCTATTGGCCAGAACAAATAAAATAGGGCTATTGCCTATATTTTAGAACTCTATCAATATGCTCAGTTTCAATGGCGTGTTTTGCTATGAAAAACATAATATTTTTTTATGAAAATATACAATATTGTAGAATACGATCTAACGATTCCGAATATGTATTTTTTCCATAAAAATATATGTTTTATTTATTTAATATTATTTGTCTAAATGACACACGTCAGTTTTAAAAAATACATACATCGATTGGTTTTTATATAACTTTTTATTTCCTTCACCATTTCCCAAGAAAACTATATGGTGCACTAGAGGAGAGTGAGCACTACAATCCTGTATATAGAAATCAAGGATTTCATTAAATTTTGCCGCTAAAGTGTTGCACCCGCACATAATGTTTTCATTTCAAGGTTTTCTGACTTCAATAATTAATAATAAAAAAAATAATTCATGAAATTTTTTGAAAAAATAGTGTTGCACTAGGTCCATTTGTCCTTTATATGTCTGCGACAATTTATCCAAAATTGACATCATTTGCCTCAATAAGTGCTGCACCCGCACAAACATATATGTTATGATGTGCTGAAAATTTGAAAACCCAATTTAATGGAAACTAATTTTATAATCATTTACACAAGTTTTTTATAGATAAATGTTACATATTATGAAAGCTGATTCAATTACCTATCTTTTGTCTTTTTACTTCATCTTCAAATCTGTTACGGAAGTACCCCTAATTGTCACCTAAAGTCATAGGTTCCAGGTTTTCTCAGTATTATGTGGCATCTAAAGTGTCTTTAAAGGAGTCCATGATTGTGCATCATCCCTAGACATTATAAAAAATTCCCCAGAAAAAATGGTTATGTTGTTAGGTCATCATCCCCCTCACATTGTAAGAAAGAAGATAAAGATTTGGTCAATTAACAAAGGGCATTATATAGTACTGGACCTATTGCTCAATGCTGCATTACCCTAGGAAATGACACCCTTATCTAGGGAACAAACCAAGCTTCCTTGAATAACATTACTCATGTAGTAATACTCACTTCCCTGCAAGGCTTGTCAATAGGAGTAGGAGATGAATCCCCCTTCCTCTTGTTGGACATAACCTACAAACTTTCATCAGCAACCAGGCTTGCTCACCTCATCACATAGTTGTTGAGCTTTGGCGAGGTGTGGATAATGATGGGCATAATATTCATAGACTCCAAAAATAGAGCACATATTGTTAGTCTATAATTGAGGATTATTTCCCTTCTTGGTGAGTTAATTAGGATATTAATTTGCGGGGTTTGGGTGACCTCCAATATTATAAAAAAGGATAGGGGTTTGTCCCCCACCTTCTCAGTCATTTTTTTTTCTTTGTTCTTCTCCTTGTTTTTTTCTTAGTATGTTTAGGCTATGTAGTTTGGTTATTGGGCATAGGCCAAGTGAGTGTGTTCTACTGAGCATGAGAATACCAGGTTGTTGAAAAGGGGGATCTTGAGTATAGGTCTAGAGTGGAGGTCCTAAGAGTGGGACAAGGAATTGATATTAAGGGTTGACGTCCATTGGGGTCACATTTAGATGTTAACATCACTTCTTTCCAAGTTGGTTCTTGAATTATCTATTACCTAGCATAGCTAAGGATGTTGTTTCTTAATAGTCATAAAATAAAGATGAGTATATTTTAAAGGTTCAACAATATAATTTGACCTATGCTGAATTTTGGTATTTGTATTCTATCATCTAAGATTCACACCATAATGAATCATCTTGTATAGACCAGTCATGGACCTCCCATTTCACAGATAGAATTATTGGTATAGTGGCACCTACCTCTAGTCCATACAACCAAATTTCCCTTTCCATGTGAAATTTTCTATATGTTAATTCCATTAGTGGTGAGTTGGATTCTATAATTAGGTGAAAACACAACGGTGAGTGCAAGCTAATGAGGGTCACTTTTGGTGCGTTAGATGTTATGGAAAACTGAAAAATCAGGCATCCCTCAATTTACTTGGATTTTTTGAGATACTTAGACAAGATATCTTGCATTGAGTAAAAAACAAGAAATGTAGGAAATTGAATCACGATTCCGAATATATAAGTATTATGTATTGAAAATTGAAATAACTATGTCAAATTTCATATTTTCTAACAGTTACCTTTTATTGTTTTGGAAAATGATAAGGTATATGTTTTTGTGGGTGCAGCCTTCGAGTGACTAAATGATGGTTTATGACTACAAAAATTGATATACATGTAGAGAACACATAGAAATAGTGCAACACTATTTTTCAAAAATTAAATGTTTAATTTTCAATTTTTGTAATTACCTAAGTGATCTAACCTCGAGAACGGTATGTCAAATGTGGGTGCAGCATTTGAAGCTCTTCGTGAAATAATTTAGACTTGTATTTTTTATAGCATGTAGAGGTAGGTGTCTACTAGTGCAACATACAATTTGTTTTTGAAATGGTTGTGAAATAAAAAAGTTATGGAAGAAACACTAACAATTTGTTTTTTGATGTGAGTGATGATACAAGAAAATTAGGAAAAAAATAGAAAAAATGAATATATATATATATATATTAATTACATATTTGGAATATACATAAAAAATGATATCTATGCATAAAATTTTGTCAAAAATGGTTGTGCATGTCATGCTGTAAGGAGTGCTGAAAGACGGGCATATTGCTAAAAATGGTGGAAATGCCCAATTACCTATGGTTTAGCACATTCCATAGCACAGGTTTGGTAAGTTTGAACCAACCACATAGGACCCTGGATGACACACGAGCGTATGAGTAGGCATGTTTTAGGCGCAAAGGAACGCTCGCGCGTTATGTTTAAATTCAAATATTTTGTTGGGCACTTGGTGTCAGAAGAAATGCTCAAGTGTTTTTGTATCTCCAAAATGCTCGAGTGTTATTATTTACATAATGAAAGAGCGGTATTATTTACATAACTCTCAAACGTTATGTAAATAACACCGCTTGAGTGTTATGAACCACATAAATTATGTGTTTTAAGTGTTGAATGGAGATAAAGGGTGTGTGAGAGAGAGAAGGGATACAAGAGGGGGAGCAAGGGACATAAATTTAAGGAGTTGGAGAGAGGAACAATGAGGGAGGGAAATTAAAGTCCTAAGCCCATAATTCGTAAGTCCCAAACCCCCTAAATCCCTACACCACTAAGAACATAATCCCTTAACACATAATCCCTTACCACTTTAACCCTTACCCCATCGATAGGTGATCCCCTAAATCCATTAACCTATAAATATATTACTCCTTAAATACCTAGTCCCTTAATTAAACCCTTATCTCCCCTCATTGTTGTCTTTTTCCTCTAATGCCCTAACTCCTTAACGCTATAACACCTAAGTCCTTAATTCCTAGCCTCTTAAAACCTAACCCCCAAGCCCAAATCCCTAAATCCCTTTACCCATAAATCCCCTAACAGCTAAACCCCTTAAGTCCTTTAATTGTTTACATCTAATCCTTTAGCCATTAGCCGCTAAACTCTTGTTTACTCTATAGAGGTAAAATAATTGTTGACGTCCAAACTATGTTTGCATGTGTGACCTCCCTTATGCTAGAGTTCCCTACATTTTCTTGTGTGCTATGCATTTGTATGTGTTTTCTTCATTTGCATAAGATATCTATGTTCTCTTGAGCTCGCCCCCTCTGGATTGATCGCTCCTCTCTCGGCTTTAGCATTCTTGCTTGGGCTTGTGCATTAGCCTCTAATATTTAATTTTCTCGAGTGAGTGCAAAAAGTTGAGGGACCTTTTAGATGCAATGGTAGATTCAAGAAACCCATTCGAGTTCCATAAAGGATAATTAATCCCAATCAATCCGGACGCTACCAAACCTAGTCTTGCACCTGCCACATAGGGCCAAGTATGATAGTTAAACAAAACGTGTATGCGTTATGTAGTTGTAAAACATGTACGCATTATGAGCTACTAAATGCGTATGTGTTATGAGCTTCTAAACACATACATGCTTTTTAAAACATGTTTTATGACCAAAATGAGTTGATCCTGTCATTTCTTTCACGACAGTGACCGAGTAGGGACATCGATGAAATGAGTTGTGGTAAACACATTTTGAAGTATAGGGCCCAAATCTTCCACCTTGGGCACCAATTTATTTAACCTCGGGTATCTAAACCAAATTCCACCCTTCTAATTTCTATATTTTTTTGTTTTTTGTGCCTTAAAATCAATTGAATCCATAAATTTTTAAATGTGTATGCCCTAAAAGAAATTTATCCCATAACTCCAAGCATTTGTATGCCCAAGACAAATTAAATCCCCAATTAACTCGTAAAAATCAAATCAATTTCAATAGATACATATACATGCATTCAAGCATCCTTGTGAATCCAAACCAATATTCACAAATATCCAAAGATTCTCATGTATATAGCAAGGTTTCTTACAACTAAAAAAAAATTCAAGTACAATTGATATCTTCCCCTAAATACATAAACAAAGACGCTAAATGGCCTATAGAGTCCAAAAAAATTAATTCCACAACAAATAATAACATATCAAATTTATTTCCAATATTAGGATTTTATTCATCAATAGCACTATTTACCCCTTCTCTAGGCTCTAGTCCTTGCCCTACCCGGAATATTGAAGTTGGTCCTCCAAGGAGAATAGACAACACCTTATATTTTTGATGAAACTTCTTAATCCAAGTTTTAATGTAGGGTAGAGAATCTTCCTATGCTTAATAAATGTTTTTACTTGAGTGAAGGGTGCATTTTGGTTAAGGTCAAGATAGAGGAGTTCAACAATAGGCTCTACCAACATCAAGAATGATAGGGAGGTTGATGTGTTTGATTACATCTCAATCCCATAATATCATACATGATAGAATCCAATAGAAACCTTGCAATCCTAAGAGATTGAAAACTATTAATTCTGTTGAATTCTAGATCCCAAACCACTGTAAACAAATATGCAAAGTTTCTCATGTGTATATAGAAGGAGTGCATACAACTAAAATAACATCAGGTGAAATCCATATATGCCCCAAATTGGATATAAAAAAAGATGCTAAATTCTCTATAGAATCCAAAAAACTTCAGGCCACAACAAAGAATTACATATATCAAAATCCTTTCCTATATTGGGATTTTATTCATCAATACCACCATGTCCCCCTACTCTAGGCTCTAGCACTTTCCTCCACCTAGAATGTCAGAGTTGGCCGTCCAACGACATTAGTCAACACCCTATAGTTTTGATGAGACTTCATAATTGAAGCCTAAAAATAAGTTAGAGAAGATTCCCAATCAACATATACGCTTAGGAAATTTAATGTATGTATCTGGAAATTGAAATTAATACACATATATGACATGAATTTAAGATGGAAAAATGTTAAATGTTTAGTCTTTAGTGTATAATTTGTTCAATTTTAAATTTCAAATTATAAATAGTTCATGTTGTTATTTGTTGTGCACTAGTTTTACATTTTCCATTTCTTAGAGATGTCATTATACCATATGTATTTTTCTAATGATATTTTTTTGTATTTATGTTTGTAGTAGCTATTATGGATAAGAATGCAGAGATATTGAGAGAGATCGGTACAACTTGGAGGGGTGGAGATGAAACATGCCGCTCATTGGCATCATCACTAGATGTTATTGTGGATACTATTAGTCGCTCAAATGATGCATTGTACAACATAGCATCATATAGAGAAAGAAAACAACAATAATATACCAATGGATTGAATTATAATGAGGTGAAGAAATTATAAATAACTTAAGAGAAAATGTATTCACTTTTTAGAGTGTCTGGGACATATTCCATTCCAAAGACTACTACAACACACATTTCAATTGAGTGGTGTGGTTTTCCACCAATCAGATATAATTGGATGGATCGATGGTATATGGTATTTGAAATTCCCCCACACAACAACAGGGAAGTATTGGTATACTTCCTTCAAAAACTTTACTTTGAGTTTGTGATGGGTAGACATGTCAACTATTTCAATATGTTGGGGTTCCATTGTGTTGGTATGGAGATGCCCCAAAACTGTCCCAATGCTTGGCATAAAGATGCCAATTGACCGATACCTCCACCTCGTATCCATCTATCGAGGCCAAAAGTCCCTCCTGCACATACAATGTTATCCTAGACACATGAGGCATTTCTAACACTAACTCAGGTCATTGCCTGCTACAATTCAATTATTGACGAGGAAGGGACCTCTTCCTTTGGTGGGGTACAACCATCAGCTTCCAACGGAAGAGGAAAATCCACTAGTGGGGATAGACTAAAATCACATGAGCCACATATTGAGTGACACATGTGCACGACATGTGGCCAAACCTGCTATGCTCATGGACCAACACATGGCACCTCTACGATGACTTTTGGTCAGGTAAGGACATAGTTAAAACATTATTTTTTTGTTCAAATTATTTTTTTCCATATTATACACATTAAAATATTGTTAATATATACAATTTTTAATCTTGCAGGAGCTTGATGCCTCTGTAGTAGGCGGAAGTGTGCTTGATGTTATCGTATCTGAGGTGGCAACAACCAACACCGAGGTCATATTTTCAACTTTTCATTTTGTTAATACATGTGAGTTCGTTAATACATGTTAGTTGATTAATTTCTTAGATGGTATAATATCTACAATTTTTGAAGTTCCAAGCACCGCATTCTCAATAGCATGCGAGAGACATTGATCTAAGAAAATTCCCCACAATGGGCTTGTATGAGTTTTTTTAGGAGTGTCAGTACATGGTTAATGGCTTAATCTTGTTCATATTATTTTTCTTAGTGTACTCCTTTATAGATTTCTAACATTTATAATCTTTAAACTTTCATACCTTGTTATCTGGCTTTGCAAAGGGGCAAGAATTTAGTAGTAGTGATCACTCCCATGGGGGAGATATGTCCCAAGCAAAGGTAAGTATTACAACATGTTAGTTTTTCAATACATCTTATTTCATCTATTCATTTCCATGTCTAACTATGACAACACTCTGTCACTGCAGGCATTAATGCAATTCAATCGACCACCACTTTGGTTTGGCTCTCCCTACAGTCCAAACATAGAGAAGGGTCTAGTATACACTATATGACCCTCTTCCATAAAACGAGCAAGTGGACCTACTGATTCCATGATAATTTACATATCCTTCGATGATAGTTGTTGGTTACATTTCAATTCTCTCCACAACTTGTTCTTAATAATGTTTTTTTTCACATGTTTACAGTATCAGGATAGAGAGTCCTCCATGCCAGACATTAGCGGGGTTGTTTATTTTTCTATTCAGGTTGAATGTATAATGGGAATAAGGAACACATAGGTATATACTTGAATATTTATACATCTACAATTCATTTGTATTGTGTATGGACATGCATCATGTCTTTAACCATTTTACTATTTGGTGAATGTAGCCCCAGTCTAGTCCTGTAGAGGATCTGACCCAGGTTCATGTTCAACCTATAGCTCCGATCGCTATAGATGACACTTAGTATCCTACCCTAGAGCATATTTTTTCGGTGAGACATGTTCATCAAATATAAAATTGGTTCGTACTTTATCACACATACATGTTGAAAATTGTTGAGCTAATTGACCTAGGATATTTTATTCGCAGAGCACCATTGTGGAGAGGAATTCGGCTAGGAGGAGGACACCAAAGGCCTCTATTCCTCAGATGGATTCGGTGAGTGTTTTCTATAATCAATTGAGTCATATTTTAAATTTTTTAAGTTTGTTACCTAATCAAGAAATATGATCTTTGACTTGCAGTCTCCAGAGATGTGCATCGGTTGTTGACAGAGGAAATATGCATCACAGTCTGGAAAAAACAAGAGGAAGTTAGAGTTTTGATGTGCTATCGTGGACATATGTAATTTTGTTTACATGTACATCGCTAACCTTTTTGATACATGTACATTGAAAGGCCATCTAAGGGCCTTATATTTTTGTATTATATGACTTACATGATATATTATATATTTCAGATTGTCTCTTGACATCTTCATAGTTCATTCTTATGTGTGATCATACATATGTGGACAATAATGTTTATATGTGTAATGTTCCAAATTTTTTATAGCTTGGATGATTACATGGAGATATCAGTTATAATGTTGAGAAAAATGCACAATTACAACAATGCACATTTACAATGTTCTTAGCAATGATCCAATTGCATATATAATGTTAAATTGTATCCATACCAATGCATATTTACAACATGTTCTTGACCACAATCGAATTATATGAAATTGCATGTGAAATGATGTGAGTGACGCACCTAATCCACACAATGTACTAACACACTTACCCTACAAAATAAGAAACTAATACAACTAAGTGATGTACATAAACTCCTAACCCACATAAAAACTTAACAAGTGGGACAAACACACATAGGCTATGCATATAGAATTTCACAATCATGTGATGCACTCATGCAACCCATATAAGAAGGCTAAATTTTATTATGATGAGACTCATATAAAAAATTGAACATGGGCATGCACATAAGTTCAATGTGACACTATCCTATTAACATGACCCTTGACCCCTAAATCAATAATCCGTTTATCATAATCCCCACTCACAACTCACCAAGTACACTCAAATCCTTTTTATCATAACACACTAAAACTATTAGTCATAACCACCTAATGCATCTCATGTTTCACCTCAGCCACATAAGCACCCAATGTACTCAAGTGACACACATAAGGAATAGACCAATCTAACTCAAGCACATGAATACCTAACATACATAAGCACCTATTGGATATATTAAATGACTCACATAAATGGCACACCTATGAAACACACTTATTTAACCCACATACGTCATACTTATCGTTTACCTTCACCCACGCAAACCCTATAACACTAATGCATATACCACAGTACCATTTATGGCTAACCCACTAGCCCCAAAACCCCCAACACACAGCCTACCAGTTATCCTAACCCTAACTACCTAAGTCACTTTGCACCATACATAACATGTAACGCCCATATTTTTTTGATTCGGCATATTTATTAGTTAGACACACCATACTTTACTTCTTATATATTTTGTCGAACTCAGCTCGACTGAGTAAACTATATTGGACCTCATTATATGATGTTACTCTGTCTTATGATTTCACCATGATTATGATGTTACTATGTTATGCAGTTATGATGTCATGATTATCATATGATTTCCTTATTTTACAATTGCAGTATATGTTTATATGTTTTCCTTAATGAAATGTGAAATATATGATTCGGTACGTGGATACCATCTTCTTATATGAATTGCTGAAATGTTATATGTCATACGCATCTATGATGAGCTAAAAAGTTACATGAAATAAAATGATAACATGGATCAATTGGCGATCAATGGAAAATGCTTTCTATAAACTGTATTTTGCAAAACACTAACCTACAGGACACAGGGGCTATGGGATAGCCAGTTACTTGATCTGATATATATTGGAAAGGAAAAACATGTTCATACAGCAAACCTTAGCAGCCAAAATGAGGATACGATAACACAAACTGATAATCCCGATAGCAGCAAGTATGAGTTGATAAGGGCGTAGGCCCAGTATGTTGAGAGGGATGGATGTGTTTCCCACCCTATGTTTCCATGAGACCCGAGGTCGTGGGAGGGCCGTGCTGAGACACGCTCCCCATGTTGTTGTGATGACGATTGTCGGATGCCTGCTAGGGGAGGATAGGTCCGCTGTTCAGCCGACGCTATCGCTCTCAAGTTCTATGTGGTCAGATCGGTGAGTCCGACATCCACTGTTGTACTAGCAGAGGAAGGATAGGGAGGATGCTCGACGTAGGTTATGATGGGAGGATGTGTTAGTTAGCACTGTTGGGGGTTTAGTATTCCTTGATTCCGAGTTAGTGGAAGTAGGCACCCTTCCTGTACTTGATTGATTAAACTAATGTAAACATAAAGACAATGATGTTAAATCGTAAAGGGTTAACTGTTAAATAACCGAGGATGTTAAAATAATTATACTATAGATTATGCTTCCTCTTCTGCATGGGGGTAGATACTATTGTTAGTTAGCAAGTATGCATAGGCGGAATGGGGTTTGTTTATAGTACATGTCCGACATGTGCATACACTGGCCATGCATGCACACCTTGTACGTGTACAATATTACTGGTGTATAACATACTTGTCATGCTTGAATAGTAGTATAAATGTCATAGATAACTCAGTTTAGGATACATCAATCAACTTAGGTAATGAATGGTTAGGTTGTCAATGTGTAAATAAGTGAATTAGTAATTATATGAAAACATTGTAATAATAAACTAAGACAAGTATCGTCAGTTAACATTGTCATAGAAGAACTGTTGTGAATAGGGTAATGATAGTGTCTAATTAATTAGTAAAATTGTTTAAGCCCTCACAAGTGCTTTGTTTATAAGAACAAGGATGCTATGTTGATGATAGGGTACCCATGTGATAAACAAATAATTAAGAATACTATGACTGATTCACCTTTTATTATTTTCAAAGGGTGATTTAATTATTATTATTAATTAATAAATGATATTCCAGCAACATTTATATCCCTATCGTAACAAATGCAATATAAGTAAGATTTAAAATATTGATTTATAAATTAATATTGCGTGATTAATTCCATTTCAAAGTTAGCCATAATAAGATAATCCTTTTTGGAATAACCGTGATGTGATGGAAAATGGATATTTAATTATTCAATGTTAATCTTGGAATTTAAACCTCAAGCTAAAGTAGTCTCGACGGATAAGGTGGATCATTAAGACACATCATGTCCAAGTTGACAAGGGGCAACTAATTATATAATATTTTATTAATTTCATTAATAACATTAAAAATATCAAGGATGGCGGATAGACTTGTATTTAATGAAACTTGTCCCGAATGGATAACCTTGGGGTGATAATTCCCACCGTAATAAATAATTACGACCGTCAATCCAAAACCAAATGAATTTTCCGTAAGAGTAATTAATTATACATTTTTATAATGAGACGTGGATGAATGAACTAGGGAAAGGAGTAAAGGTTTGAGGGGCTCGAGAGGGGGAGTTTGGGGCGGTGGAGTAAGCCCAAGGCCTTCTCGAGGATGGACATGTATATAGAGGGGGAGAAGGTTGAAGGTTGGGGGGGGTTTTTTTTTTATGGGAGAAGAAAAGAAGTTTGGAGAACAGAAGTTGGGAGGACAGAAAGTTTGATTGGAGAACAGAAGGATTTTGAGAACAGAAGGAAAGACTGCTCTCGGGATTATCAGATTGTGGGCTCGGGGGCTTGGAAATCCTTTGATTTCCAAGGGCCAGCAAGATTATAGCTGGTCGGTAGGGTGGACACTTCAGTTTGGCTGTCTAAGGGGTTACACAACCTGCTACAACTTACGGTTAGCGTCAGCATCAGGTAATTTCCGTTATTTACTATTATACTAAATCTTACTGTAAACATGCAAACTTACTATTTACTGATTTACTGCTATTTACTGATTTACTAAGTTGTGAAACCTATTCTTATGCTGTTGAAAAGAAAATAACGATATGTTTGTTTATTTCAAATTTTGAATGTAAGGTTAGTGAAAACACCACAGTACACTAAATATTATTTCGGCACATAGAAATTCTTATAAATTCACTTCCATAAACTGATAAAGTTTAAAACGTAAAAAAAGAATTAAACCTGAAATTTTACATAGTGCTCTGCCGTAAAAACCAGAGCACTACAGATGGTATCAGAGCTTAAGGCTCAGACACTTTTGGACCTTTCGGGCCTGCACACGCCTAAACCATTGTGAAGATTCAAGATATTAAAACCTACAAGAACTTAGGACATAAACCTAGATAGAATTGAGGTATGAACAGCACCAAACTTTAGCCTCTTTTACCTGCACAACCACAAATTGGAACACCATTAGAAAATCTGGATATGTTAGAAAATGGCATGTGTTCGTATTTCAAAATAGATACACATTGGAAATATATTTAGAAATAAAAATAAATAGAGCAAATATAGTTAGAAATTAAAAAAAAAAATAATAACACGAGCTAGCAATTTTTTTCCTTTTAGTACAGCTAAAATTGTTAACTAACCGAGCAAATTGGAAGTGATAAATTTGGGTAAAATTTGTGCAAACAAAAATCAGGGAGCCTAAATATTTAGGTAGCAAGGAATTTAAGAAAAAAAAAAATCTATAGTTAAAAAAAAGAAAAAAAGAAAAAGAAGAGAGAACAAAAAAAAAAATCTCACCAGACGATCACTTTTATTACTGTGGGCAACCCAAATGGAAGCACTCAAAATATTAGAATTTATTTGCCAATATTATTTTCTTCCAACCATCAATATCAGAAACTTTAAATCCCTGCCTTTGCTTTATCTTAAATTCAGAATTGAACTCTTAAATGTTCTCATTCCCACGTATTTTCTCTGTATCTCTGTCGTTAATGTTTTAGTGAGCAAAAAGCTGAATCTTTTTTTAATGTGAAATCTAAACATGGCTTTAGGGTACGGTGAAGGAACCCAATAGCTATGACAGTCAATCCTGCTATTACATTTGAACAAACACTATACGAAAACAAAATCCAAAAAAAAAAAAACATAAATACAAAGATGCAAAATAATTAAAAGAGAGTTGCCGATGACAAACCCTTGCTCAGCAAAATAGACTAAAGGTTCCTCTTTCGCAGAACCAGCATATACGACTGCCCTTCTGATACCAAGATTAGATCATCAAATTTTGCGTAGATTGAACCTCGAGACTGATGAATAGAACATACTACTGTATGTCCTTTTTGAGCAAAGTTGTCGAAGTGTCTCCATTACCATCTCTGCCTGAAAGCATCTAGCCCAGTTGTTGGTTCATCTGCGAAAATCATTGATGGGCTGGCAATCATCTCACAAACGACTGACAGCCTTTTCTTCCACGCCCACTAATTCCCCTAACTTCTGCATCACCAGCAACCGTGTCTGGACACTTTACCTGGCCTAAACGAAAGGTAAGATCATTCACGTATTTTTTCTCTATCTTCAGGAGTCGAAAACTTAGAAAACTGGAGCTCAACAGCTAGAGACAATGTCTCTCGGACTGTTAAACTGAGAGAAGAAGAGGTCGTCTTATATTGCAAAAGCTATCTTAGGTGACGTCTTATGGAATGGACTGTCATTGACATATAGTTGGCCGGTGAGGCGTAACCGAGGGGTGCAGCAAGCTGGCCTGCTAGAACATTTAGCAATGGGAGTAGCCGTAGCCTGCCTGGTGAAGAACCCAATTCATTAAATGATAAAAGATAAGCAGCATGGGGAGAAAAGGGAGTATGCGAGGAGGTATACATCAGTCAAGATAGAGGTCGAGCTCCAGTCGTTACCTTGTTCACCCACTATAAGCCACAGTTCATCTTGCGGGTTCCGTGCTTATCGTCGGAATGAAAGCACCACTGCATACTGGTGCATACGAGAGGTAATAGTCGACCAAGCGCTGAGGAGAAAGTTGATAGTTCGGCAAATCAGTAAATAGCGAGTCTGACAGAACTCTCAGCTCTCGGCAATGACTCCTATCATAAATGTGAAATGTGAAAATTAGTAATAAAACATGATATACATAACCAGCTATAAAAAAAAAAATGAGTATCATTAATAATACATAAATAAACCACCTTTTAATTCCAATGCGTACTAAATAAATGTCGGCAACCAGATAACTCTTGTGGCTGTAGCTTTGTAGTTCACCTTGTTGGAATCGAACTGGAGACCTGCGTCTAACTGGGCGGGCTATTAAAATGGGTACATTCCAAACAGTCGAATAACAGAGCGCCTGCAGAAACAAAAGAGCATTCCAAACAGTCGAATGACAGGACGCATGCAAAATCAAGAACAAGAGTTAATTGGTTGGCTTTTACGATAACATCTGTCCATATTTTCGGCGCTCAGGGCCAACTCTCCTGACTCTTTAATAAATACGTAATAAACCTGGGAGAGACTGAGACCCTTTGTTTTTTTTTAGGCAGCTGCAGAGATAATATTTTATACTAACAGTATTCTCCGCATAGCCTCCACACTTCAAAACGCCATGGACGAGAGCTTGGACGAGAGATCAAGGGAATCTTCGTGCCCAGCCCGAGCTCAACACCGAGAGCGTTCCAAGCACCACACTTTCCCTTGAAGCATGAAGGGTCTATTTAGTCTTGCGCAAATGCCAAGTCAGGGAAGGATTGGTGAGCTTGAAGCCGAGGTGGCCATTGTTTCGGGTTTGCACAAAGCCCACGCACTCCACTACAATCCAAACGCCAAGCTAAAAAAAAAAAATGCCTAGAAAGTGTAAATTTTACCCTAGGTAACTCTGAAAATTCATGTGGAAAGTAAACAGTAAATTCCTGTCAGTTAAAAGCATTGTCTATAGGGTTTTGAAATAAGAATTCTTACCGCACTTACTTGTATAAGGAAGCCCTAAAATTTTGTGAGAAAGCCCTAAATTTCTGTAAGAAAGCCCAAATTTCATTGAGGGCGTCACCAAAGCTAATATCCAGAATTTGTTAATGGCCTTCGTAACTGCTGCACTAGCTAAACTTACAGCAAGTATTTTAAATTTTCTCATTAAAATCCGGTCGTAAAAGTAATACAGGGTAGACACTATCTCTTAAAATAAAAATATAAAAACAAATATGGAGTCCGGATTTCAAAATTTGATGCAAGGAAAAACAGAATGGGAAGATAAACCAGGTTAAAACATCATAACTGTGGGCTCGTGGAAAGTGTAAGAGACTGAAAATCCCCCAAATCCACCACCGAGGTTTGATTTCCCTGGACTGCCAGAAATAGAAATAGAATAAGGTACTGAGAATACAAAATACTCTCAGAAAGGAAACATAACAAGAACAGTAATCAGATAACACACTACAATAGCCGTAAAACACCAGAAATGAAAGGGTAAATCTCAGGTCTGACAGTAGTGTTCTGCAGTAGAAAAATGAGAGCTCCTTCCTTTCTGAAACCCTAAGCGAGCTTGCATAGAGTTGCAGAGCTAAAACTCCAGGAGAGAGGGTGAAAATGGCCGCGCCTTGGGGATTGACTCTATTTAGGGTTTCCCCACCTTCACATGGCGGTGGGTTGCTTGGAGAGACCGCGTGTCCTTCATGCATACTCGCTCTTTGCATGGCGGTGAAAGGCCGCGTGGTAAAAAAAATCTACGGTTTGTAAATCTACGTTCTATTTCGTATATAGTTTGTAAAATATATATAGAAGGCTATAATATAGGTTATATTAAAGTTTAAATTTATTGTTTGCTGCTTTTTCAAGGCACTTATTATATGTCTAGAGTAGAATATTATGTCTGTAAGCTTAGTGGTATAGCATTAGGTTCACTAACCGCCATTATTTTACGTGGCAAGAAAGGTAATTATCATAAGGCGACTCAACTATGATGCTTTAGTTGTAAGTAAGCTTATAAATAGTTGATACTAACTATAAGTTTTTCTTTTACACCAATAAGCTTATTCACATAACATGCATGGTATATTACGAGCTTACTAGGAATTATTAAAGGGCCTTATATTTACAGTTGTTAGCCATTTAGCTGTTGTAAGTTATAAACTGGCTGGTAATTATACTTGCATTAATTTTATACTGCTGGGTAGAATATATGTTGTACGAAAATTTAATTTATTCATATTTTGTTAGAATATACGTAAAATAAAAAAAATTAATTTTACTTTCCTGTCAAAAAAAAAATGTTATATTAAAATTTAAATTATTTTATATATTCTCATAGAATATATGTTTTATAAAACTTAAATTATTCATATTTTGATTAGAATATATGTATTATAAAGATTAATTTTACTTTTCTGGTTATAATAGATGTTGTATTAAAGTTTAATTTTATGGTTATATACTCTCATAGAATATATGTGTTATAAAAATTTAATTTATTCATACTTGTTAGAAAATATGTATTATAAGAATTAATTTTTCCTTTCTGTTATAACATGTTGTTAAAATTATGTTTTATAGGAATTTTAATTTTTAGTATTAAACTTAACTATGATTGGTTGAGGTTTAAACAAATAATGTTAATTAAGTGGTTTAGATTAGAGGGTAACATTTAAAGCTAACTAAAATAGAGATATTAAAAATTTTGCCGAGATTTCAACTCCTAGTCGAAGGGATGAAAGAGACCCGAAATCTCAAAAACAAGACACCATTAAGACCAGCACGACGAGCTGAACACCATGACAAGATTGTTTAAATAAAAACGACTATAGATTTTACTGCGCTAATCTTGACAATTTGTTATCTCATGATGCAAGTTATTAAATACCTACATTTTAGTTCCGCGTATATTTGATTGAACAACTAATGATATGACTTTATTTTAATAACTCAGGGACTATCATGGTGACAACACGCAGAGGTCGAGGTCGGGGTCAAGGTCGACCACCGTCACCACCACCTCCGCCACTGCCAACACAGCCACCACCAACCTCAACACCAGAAATGGAGATCATAATGAGGTCATTGGAGGCTATTATGACCACGATGAACAGGCAGTCGGAAAGGGCCGTCGAGGTGGAAACCACTCAAGTGAGTCGAGAGAACTCTGAAAGGGCACATGGCCCAAGACTGGAACCGCTTCAGGACATATCGAGGGAGTTACAAAAGATAAAAGTTCCAGAGTTTTCAGGAGGACGACCCGGTAAGCATGCAGAAGCATGGCTGGAAGGCATGAAGAGGTGCTTCGCATTGAATGAGTACACATCTAGTTCCAAGGCTAGGATGGTCGTCTTTCAGCTTAAAGGTGATGCTTTGAATTGGTGGTCAGACCTCGAGAAGCAGTTGCACCTTACTCCTCTTACAACTTCTTGGCAACTGTTCGAGGAGAGGTTCCACATGAAGTATTTGCCAAATTATTACAAGGAAGAACAGGCAGGTGCACTCCATGCCTTAGTACAGGGAGACAGGACGGTGGAGGAGTATGAATCTCGGTTTATGGAACTGGTAAAATATGTTCCTTACCTGGATGCAGATGATTGTCAAGTTGAGCGTTTTGTGTATGGACTTAACTACAAGATTAGAGCTGCTGTGCGGATGTGGAAGCCAACTTCAGTTGCCATGGCAGTTGCGTATGCTCGTTATGCAGCTGATATGTCAGATGGAAAAGGGGGCAGTAAGTTGATAGGAACCAATCAGTATGTTACAGGGAAGGCGTCGCGCCCTTACTTCAGGGGAGGACAATCTAGACCTCCTCCTTATGGTAACCGGTTCACACCGAGGGGTAATACTTCAGTTAACTCAATCTCGCAGGCATCGTCCGCAACCCACCAAAGCCAGGGACGTACACAGGGAAGTTCCTATAGAGGAGCAAGGGGTTTTAGAGGAACCAGGGGAAGGAGCTCATCTCAGAGGATTCCTTCGAGCAACAGGCAAGCCCCTCCCAATCTCTCTTGTTGGGGATGCGGAGGTCCTCATTTCCAGCGAGACTGTCCCAAGGGTCAGTCAAGCAGCAGGCACAGGGAAGGAAAGGCACCCATGGATAGTTCGGGTAACAGTCATCGGATTCATGCAGCGGTGCATAACCACCAGGCAGAACATCAGTCTACCGTAGTAGAATCCACTAGTAATGTAAACAATGTCAAACTTAAAATTTTGTTTGATCCAGGAGCAACTGATAGTTTTATTTCACCATTTGCATTAGATAAATGTGGGTTGGCAGCCTACGAGCACGATGATTTCAAACTGGTCGAAATGGCTTCAGGAACTAAGCAACCAGTAGGTCTTAAAGTGAGAGGTTGTGGGGTTGACTTAGGAGTGTGCACCACTAAGTTGGATGCTTATGTCACCAATTTGGGGACTTATGACCTCATTATTGGCATGAATTGGTTAGAAGACCATAGAGCTTTCATAGACTTCTATGCAAAGAAGGTGTTGTGCCTCGATGACGAGGGAAGGACAATTCAAATCCAAGGCTTGAAGAGGAAGGTATCCCTCCGTTTCATCTCTATGGTGAAAGCTAAGCGGTGCCTAAGACAAGGATGCCAGTTGTTCGTAGTGGAGGCCGTGAGCGATAGTAAAGGACCTTCCTTGAATTCTTACCCAGTACTTCCTGAGTTCAAGGATGTCTTTCCAAAGGAATTACCAGGACTACCTCCAGAAAGAGAGCTCGATTTCACAATCGAACTAAAACCTGGTGCAGAACCTATCTCAAAGACTCCGTATAGAATGACAACTCCAGAGCTCCGTGAGTTACAGATCCAGTTAAAAGAATTGCTAGATTTGGGACTGATTAGACCCAGTATCTCACCGTGGGGAGCACCAGTGATCTTCGTTAAGAAGAAGGACGGATCTCTGCGACTGTGCATAGATTACAGAGATTTGAACAAGGCCACCGTGAAGAACAGGTATCCCATACCAAGAATTGATGACCTCTTTGATCAAATGAAAGGTGCGTTAGTCTTCTCAAAGATTGATTTGCGATCAGGATATCACCAGTTGAGGATCAAGGAAGGCGACATTCCTAAGACTGCCTTTCGAACTCGATTTGGGCATTACGAGTTTGTAGTGGTACCATTTGGTTTGACCAATGCTCCAGCTGTATTCATGAGCCTCATGAATGGGGTCTTCCGAAAATACTTGGACCACTTTGTTCAGGTCTTCTTAGATGATATTCTTATCTATTCTAAGAATGAGAAGGAGCATGAGGAACACTTGCGGTTAGTCTTGACATGCTTAAGGGAACATAAACTTTATGGTAAATTGTCAAAGTGTTCCTTCTTCCAAAAAGAGATTCACTACTTGGGGCACATCATCTCAGGTGAAGGGATCTCCGTAGACCCAGAAAAGGTAAAGGCCATTGAAGATTGGCCAATTCCAAGGAATGCTCATGAGGTGCGCAGCTTCATGGGGTTAGCAGGATATTACCGGAGGTTTGTGGAAGGATTTTCTAAAATTGCAAAACCTATTACCACCTTGCAACGCAAGGGAATCCGGTATGAATGGACCGATGAATGCGATGCCGCTTTTACAGAGTTAAAAAGATTGTTGACAAGTGCACCGATCTTGCGGGTACCAGACATGGATAAATATTTCATGGTATGCACCGATGCCTCGAAGCAAGGATTAGGAGCGGTGTTGATGCAGGAAGGTGGGGTAATAGATTATGCATCTCGAAAGTTGAAACCTCATGAGGAGCAGTATGCCACGCATGATCTAGAATTGGCAGCAGTAATGTTGGCACTAAAATTATGGAGGCACTACCTAGTTGGTAGAAGCTTCACCCTTAAAACAGACCATCAGAGCTTGCAGTACATATTTACCCAAAGGGATTTGAATGCTAGGCAAAGGAGATGGAGTGAGTTCATGAGTGAGTATGAATTTGGTATCTCTTACATCAAAGGAAAGGAGAATGTGGTGGCAGACGCTCTAAGCCGAAGGCCGAGACTTTTCTCCTTAATTCCCTTGAAGGTTGACTTGAGGGAAAGGGTACTAGGACAACTATTGGGCGATAGTTGGTATCTAAAAGTAACCTCAGCTCTTCAGAATGGAAAGAAACAGGAATTGAAGTATGATGGGTACCATCTTGAGGAAGATGGGTTGTTGCGGTATCAGGGAAGGATGTATGTTCCTAAGGAAGGTGATATCAGGGAAACCATCCTTAGAGAGGCCCATAGATCGCATTACTGTGCGCACCCAGGAGTGAAGAAGATGTATGCTGACATGAAGCAACTCTTCTTTTGGCCAGGTATGAAGATGGATGTAGTGGATTTTGTTTCGAAATGCCTTGAGTGTCAACAAGTGAAGGCAGATCACCATCACCCGGCCGGTCTCCTACAACCGCATGATATTCCTATGACTAAATGGGAAGTCATTTCCATGGACTTCGTTGTAGGATTACCACTCACATCTCTGAGACATAATGCTATTTTGGTGGTAGTCGACAAATTGACCAAAAGTGCTCACTTCATTCCAGTCAAAGACACCTATGATGTGACAGATGTGGCAAGGGTATTCATAAATGAGATTGTACGTCTTCATGGAGTTCCTAAAAAGATAATCTCTGACAGAGACCCTAAGTTCACCTCCAGATTTTGGACAAGCATGCAGTCAGCATTAGGGACACAGTTGAACTTAAGCTCAGCTTATCACCCCGAGACAGATGGACAGACTGAGAGGGTGAATCAAGTGATGGAGGACATGCTTAGGATGTATGTTATGGATCAACAGACACAGTGGGAGAAATATCTTCCTTTAGTGGAGTTTGCATACAACAATAGTCATCATAGCTCCATTGGTATGCCGCCATTTCAGGCATTGTATGGGAGGCCGTGCAGGACACCACTCAGTTGGGACAGGTTAGAGGATCGAGTTTTAATTGGGCCTGAATTGATTCAGGAAATGGAGGAGCAAGTGATACAGATTAGGCTGCGGCTGAAGGAAGCACAGGATAGGCAAAAGAATTACGCTGATGCACACAGATCAGATAGAACTTATGGAGTAGGGGATCGTGTATTTATTCGCATCAGACCAAATAAAAGTACCATTCGGTTTGGGAAGGGTACCAAGTTGTCACCTCGCTTTATAGGTCCATTTGAGATTCTTGAGAAAATCGGACCAGTTGCTTATCGTCTCGCGCTGCCACCCCCACTTGCATGAAACTCATAATGTATTTCATGTTTCTGTATTACGACATTACATAGCTGATGAGACTCACAAAATTCATTGGAAGGAATTGCAGGTCTCGGACGAGGGAACCTTCAGGGTCGAACCATTACGTATACTTGATCGTAGGGTTCGACAGCTCCGTAGTCGCCATGTGGACCAAGTTAAGGTCCAATGGGACAAGTATAGCCCAGGGTCTGCTACCTGGGAGGATGCAGAGACCATGCGTCGAGATTTTCCCTCACTATTTTGACCATAACTTCGGGACGAAGTTTCCCGAAGGGTGGGTGTATGTAACGCCCATATTTTTTTGATTCGGCATATTTATTAGTTAGACACACCATACTTTACTTCTTATATATTTTGTCGAACTCAGCTCGACTGAGTAAACTATATTGGACCTCATTATATGATGTTACTCTGTCTTATGATTTCACCATGATTATGATGTTACTATGTTATGCAGTTATGATGTCATGATTATCATATGATTTCCTTATTTTACAATTGCAGTATATGTTTATATGTTTTCCTTAATGAAATGTGAAATATATGATTCGGTACGTGGATACCATCTTCTTATATGAATTGCTGAAATGTTATATGTCATACGCATCTATGATGAGCTAAAAAGTTACATGAAATAAAATGATAACATGGATCAATTGGCAATCAATGGAAAATGCTTTCTATAAACTGTATTTTGCAAAACACTAACCTACAGGACACAGGGGCTATGGGATAGCCAGTTACTTGATCTGATATATATTGGAAAGGAAAAACATGTTCATACAGCAAACCTTAGCAGCCAAAATGAGGATACGATAACACAAACTGATAATCCCGATAGCAGCAAGTATGAGTTGATAAGGGCGTAGGCCCAGTATGTTGAGAGGGATGGATGTGTTTCCCACCCTATGTTTCCATGAGACCCGAGGTCGTGGGAGGGCCGTGCTGAGACACGCTCCCCATGTTGTTGTGATGATGATTGTCGGATGCCTACTAGGGGAGGATAGGTCTGCTGTTCAGCCGACGCTATCGCTCTCAAGTTCTATGTGGTCAGATCGGTGAGTCCGACATCCACTGTTGTACTAGCAGAGGAAGGATAGGGAGGATGCTGGACGTAGGTTATGATGGGAGGATGTGTTAGTTAGCACTGTTGGGGGTTTAGTATTCCTTGATTCCGAGTTAGTGGAAGTAGGCACCCTTCCTGTACTTGATTGATTAAACTAATGTAAACATAAAGACAATGATGTTAAATCGTAAAGGGTTAACTGTTAAATAACCGAGGATGTTAAAATAATTATACTATAGATTATGCTTCCTCTTCTGCATGGGGGTAGATACTATTGTTAGTTAGCAAGTATGCATAGGCGGAATGGGGTTTGTTTATAGTACATGTCCGACATGTGCATACACTGGCCATGCATGCACACCTTGTACGTGTACAATATTACTGGTGTATAACATACTTGTCATGCTTGAATAGTAGTATAAATGTCATAGATAACTCAGTTTAGGATACATCAATCAACTTAGGTAATGAATGGTTAGGTTGTCAATGTGTAAATAAGTGAATTAGTAATTATATGAAAACATTGTAATAATAAACTAAGACAAGTATCGTCAGTTAACATTGTCATAGAAGAATTGTTGTGAATAGGGTAATGATAGTGTCTAATTAATTAGTAAAATTGTTTAAGCCCTCACAAGTGCTTTGTTTATAAGAACAAGGATGCTATGTTGATGATAGGGTACCCATGTGATAAACAAATAATTAAGAATACTATGATTGATTCACCTTTTATTATTTTCAAAGGGTGATTTAATTATTATTATTAATTAATAAATGATATTCCAGCAACATTTATATCCCTATCGTAACAAATGCAATATAAGTAAGATTTAAAATATTGATTTATAAATTAATATTGCGTGATTAATTCCATTTCAAAGTTAGCCATAATAAGATAATCCTTTTTGGAATAACCGTGATGTGATGGAAAATGGATATTTAATTATTCAATGTTAATCTTGGAATTTAAACCTCAAGCTAAAGTAGTCTCGACGGATAAGGTGGATCATTAAGACACATCATGTCCAAGTTGACAAGGGGCAACTAATTATATAATATTTTATTAATTTCATTAATAACATTAAAAATATCAAGGATGGCGGATAGACTTGTATTTAATGAAACTTGTCCCGAATGGATAACCTTGGGGTGATAATTCCCACCGTAATAAATAATTACGACCGTCAATCCAAAACCAAATGAATTTTCCATAAGAGTAATTAATTATACATTTTTATAATGAGACGTGGATGAATGAACTAGGGAAAGGAGTAAAGGTTTGAGGGGCTCGAGAGGGGGAGTTTGGGGCGGTGGAGTAAGCCCAAGGCCTTCTCGAGGATGGACATGTATATAGAGGGGGAGAAGGTTGAAGGTTGGTGGGGGGTTTTTTTTTTATGGGAGAAGAAAAGAAGTTTGGAGAACAGAAGTTGGGAGGACAGAAAGTTTGATTGGAGAACAGAAGGATTTTGAGAACAGAAGGAAAGACTGCTCTCGGGATTATCAGATTGTGGGCTCGGGGGCTTGGAAATCCTTTGATTTCCAAGGGCCAGCAAGATTATAGCTGGTCGGTAGGGTGGACGCTTCAATTTGGCTGTCTAAGGGGTTACACAACCTGCTACAACTTACGGTTAGCATCAGCATCAGGTAATTTCCGTTATTTACTATTATACTAAATCTTACTGTAAACATGCAAACTTACTATTTACTGATTTACTGCTATTTACTGATTTACTAAGTTGTGAAACCTATTCTTATGCTGTTGAAAAGAAAATAACGATATGTTTGTTTATTTCAAATTTCGAATGTAAGGTTAGTGAAAACACCACAGTACACTAAATATTATTTCGGCACATAGAAATTCTTAGAAATTCACTTCCATAAACTGATAAAGTTTAAAACGTAAAAAAAGAATTAAACCTGAAATTTTACATAGTGCTCTGCCATAAAAACCAGAGCACTACATAACACACATAAGCACCCAACACACCCAAGAAACTAACCCAATCAAGTGAAACACATAAGTTCCTTACCCACATAAGAACCTAACAAACATAAAGGATGCACATAGTTGACACACCTAAGTGATGCACCCGTGTGGCCCACATAAATGAATAATTGTATACCCCACAAAAATTTACAAATGACTTGAATACTTGTCCAATTCAAAGGAAAGAGATTAGCAAACCGGGAAAAATATTTTTTGCAAGTGGACCCTAAGAAACCACAAGGACAATTCAAGGAAAATGAAAAATCTAGAAAGGATCAGAGAGATATCATCGATGAAACACCACCTCCCTTTTTTATTTGGAACCTTGAATTATTAAAAATAACATTAATTGATCAAAATGAAAACATAGTGTGTTAGGAACACGTGTCAACCCTTCTCTTTAATATGTTAGTATATTGTTTATTGGACACATATGCTTTGTAAGTCATCCCATGAGTATATTGTATTATCCCACATTCATGGGGGGTAATAGTTGTTTATCTTAGACTTAGTATATAAATATGTGTTGAAGCCAATGAAGGAATACATGAGTTATTTGTATTGAGCTTTCTCAAAGGAGGTTGCCCCCTCGAAGTTGCAATCAATAAATACCTTCTGTGTTCTGTTATTTCTAATATATCGTTCATTTTCATGATTTAATTGCGGTAGGTTCCCCACATATGGTATCAGAGCACTTTCTTGGGCTTGCTGGGTGGAATTTTTGTAAATTTTGGTTTTTTCATAGTGGCTTCCAGATGCTCTGATTATTGTAGTAGTTCTTTTTATTTGCATATGTATTGTTCCTTTTAATTTGCAGGTTCGGATCCAAGAATAATCCCTATCCGCTTAACTATGGGAAGTACTTGGGCATAGCCTTAAAACTCATTGCGAGGAGTACCACAAGAACCTCAAAGTGGTTGGCCCATTCAGAGGACCTACCAGCGATTGCAGAAATGGCTCCTACCTGATTGACTAGTTCCCACCCATGAGGTAAACGCTATCATTTGTGGCAAAGCAGTTATCAGTTTTACCTGAGCCATGGAGTGAGGGGTACTTCTCTAATATGCAAGTTGTTAGACAACATTGGTAGCCGAGTGAATCCCATGAACCTTTAGGAAGCGGAGCATACCTGGGTTCTATATCTATTGAAAGCTGATAAATATCAGATTGCATTTGTAGAGAGTCGTTGCAAATCAATTCTGAGCTGTTGCAGAGAAATTTTGGTAGAAAAGTACACATTTATGTTTTTTCGCCATATCTTCTTTGCTTTAACTCCGTTTGCTTTGAAAAATCACTGGAACCCCTGAATTCCATTCTGCATATTTCCTTCTTGAGGACCCTATCCCAAATTCAACTTCCCGAAGCTAGAAATCCCACATCTCTCTATTTTTAGGGTTTACAATAAATTCTTCGATTTCCCCGCAATCGCCTTCAAATTTTTCCACAGTGTTCATTTCCTATTTCTGCTTCTTTGTCCCTCTTGGAAAAAATTTATCATTCTTTCACCCTTCCTCTGAAATCCCCATTTCCTGCTTCCATGTCCATTAGAAAGTGTCCAGAACCAAGTCAAACCTCAATTACCCATCAGAGTTTTTCCCAAATCCAAATTTTCCTTTACTATAGAAGTTTTTGTTTTTGTTTTTCTACCCATTCTTCCAAAAAAATAAAACCTGGTTATGGTTGTCACCCGCGCAGGAATAAAAAAAATGGGGGAGGAACTTGCATCCCTCCATGTTGGGTTATAAACCGATCTAGAGGTTTCCAATGTAAACCTAGGTTCTTCACAGTTTCAAGGAACCAACAAAACCCCTTCTCATTGGCCCTTTCGGCAACAGCTTGTGGACAGGTGGAGGTCTCACCCAAGGTGTAGCTATGGGGGCACTGTGGAATTAGGTTTCAATAGTGATGTGATGAGTTGTTTGGAAAATATTACTGCGCAAAGCACTATTAGACTTGTGCTGCGGGCTGAGTACTGCACGATGATAGACTACGTCGTGGTCCTTACTTCGGAAAGCAAAGATGCCTGCGCAACCAACACATATACGCACTGCGCGGTTCAGATAGAATGTAAATCAAAGGACAATGCAACTCACTTATACGCTTCCTCTTCCATACTTAACCATTGTGAAGACTTTACTTTAACACTTAATCATCCATCTACTGCCTTAGATTATTTAAATTTATAAAAAAGGCAAGCAGATGAAACATACGATGTTGCGCACTTCCAGTGCGGTGTGTCTAAAGAGTTACACAACCCAAACTCTACCTACACTTATGATTATTCAATAAACTGATACTTTCGTAAACTTAGAGCACTGAGCATTCATCATTCATCCATTCACACAATACTTAACATATTATTCCCATCTTTCTCTTATGTCGAATACATATAAAAGCATTAACATAACAACTGATAAATGAGAACTCAGACATTCATTCGTAAGCAAATAGACAAGTGCAAAACATAAACAATCACACTACACTGGATTTAACGTGGTTCACTTCCCGGATGGGAGCTACATCAACAAGAACTGTTGTTGTATTAATATTTTGGGAAGGGTACAACAGTTCTTTATCTGCGCACTTAGCTGCAGACTCTCTTCTCTCTCTCAATAGGCCTCTGTGCACACAGCTTGCAAAACCTTTACAAAATATTCCTCAACAGAGATTTATCAAACCAATAATGAGAACAATACAAAATGAAGGGTAACCCTTTCCCAAACAAAAATGCCTTATTTATAGATCATTCCCATAGGTCATGTATTTACCCCTCGAAGGCAAAAACCCTAAGGTTTACAAAACTGTCATGGTTTTCTGTTAACCAGACTACTGGCTTCTGGTAATGAATAGTCCATCGTGGCCTCCTTCAGCGCATGTCTCAGGTTGCTACCGGCCTTCCTGTCACACGCATGCCAACATGTCTCTTTCACTGAGCCATTCTTCCTCTAAGGGTCTCGTGCGACTGGTTCAGGTAGTGGTTATTTCGCATGTGCGACCACTTGCTTTCTTTCACTTCTGCTCCTTACCCGTCACCTAGCACTCCTAGAGCATCTTTACCAAAAATAGACTATGGACGGTCTAACCGAAATCTATGCCATCTTCTGTCCAACTCTCTTCTTTTCCGGATCCACATAGAATGGACACATTGCAGTGCTTTCTCCTTGCAGCATTGATCTCTGCAGCTCTTCCGACATTGCGCTGCGCGCAACTTCGCAGCATCCCAAAAACTTATACAAAAAGTATTGCAACTGAATTGTGCTCAACTCTGCAGTTCCAAAAATCCTTCTTTCTCAAAATGCCCCACTTGGGCTAGGCCCAATAGGCCCCTAACACTTACATGTGGCTCATCTCCGAGCCACCTGTAGCTTCAACTTCTCTGAGTTGTTCCACCACATGTGGAGCTAGCTTCACAACAAACTCATTGAATGTGGCAATCAGCTTTTCGATAGCTTCCTTTGTGTCTTGCTCGACTTGCTTGACTGTTTCCAACATATCAATTGTTATCTCATCACCGACCTGGCCTTCCACCTGTTCTAGATTTTCGCACAACTCCTTTAACTTTTGCTCAATCTCCCTCAAGATTGTGTTGGCGTCCTCCAACAAGGATTGTGATTTATCTCCCATTTCGGTCTCTTTTTCTCTGAATGCTTTCACTTCCTTCTTCAGCGTGTTGATTTCCCGGCACTTCGAAATCCTTTCTCTTGGTTGCAAGGCTTTCACTTCTACATCCAACTATTCTAATGTTGCATGCTTACCTTTCACAGCGTTCTTTACTTGCAGTAGTCTTTGGTCCTCTTTGAGGGTGGTGAATTCCTTCGATGCCGCATTTAACAGACTCTGGCACTTAGCCACTTCGGCAACGATACTCTCTGTTGCGGCCTTCATCTCCCTTGCTCTTAACTGCTGCTGATCTAGTGGGGTCTGTGGATTGATCTCTGCCTCCAAGGCAGCAATCTTAGCTTCATGGATGATCTTCATGTCTTGTATCTCTGTCTTAAGATTGTTAACCAGTTCTCCAATCTTAACAATAGTGTCCGTGGGGTCTAGCTATACTTCAAATTCCTCTATATCATCTGTGACCGCAGTGATCCTGGACTCTAGTCTTTTCCGATGATCATGCTCATCCTGCAGTTCCATAGCTCTTCGCAAGCTATATTCCTCCAACTGCTTATTAGCTGCTTACAGTTCAGCTTGTCCTTTCAATGTGTTAGTAGTTCTCTCATGCATCTCTTCAACAACCTGCAAATGCAAGTAGTGTATACCAAGCAGTGGGATCTTGGCATGGTCAATATCCACATGCTCGACATCCTTCATGTCCAACATTATTTGTTCTGGAAATGGAAGCCTTACAGTTAATGGATCAAGGTGAACAACGCGGGACTTCACAGGCATGGTTATGGTTAGCTGCGGCTCCTTCTGCTGTAAAGTTTTTCCTGACTTTCCTTTGTGCTCTAAGTCCCGCAGCAGGGGTAATCTTTTGTGGACTTATTCAATTTTCTCTATGATCCCCTACAGCATGGTCAGATTCATCTGCAGACTTTCCTGAATCACTTTGTCCTGTTTCTCCTTCTCAGTCATCAGATCTTCCATCTGCTTTGTGACCTTTTCTATGATTGTTTCATAATCCTCATCATGGAGTACTGCATCTGTCTAGCTTTTATCAGCTTTCTGCTTCTTTTGCGCTCCCTTTTTCTATGCTGGGCTCTCAGCTTCCCTTATAATTCCCTTTATCCTTCTCTTCAGTGATAGGACATGGAATAGGTTCGTCGGAGTCGGAGTCGCTTTCAACCTCTACAATTTCCACTCAAAACTCAGTAGGCCATTCCTTCATGATATTATCAATATCATCCTCGTACATATGGTACCGTCCTGGGTACCATTCAACATTCTTCTTTTGTGCTTTGGCTGAAATGTGGATGCAACGCATCTCAGCATAAAAATCAGCTGTGCAAATATATTTATCATCTTGAATGTCGCCAACTGTCCTTCTGCCTCCTACCAAAGCTTGGTCAATTGTTCAACCTACTCATCCTGAACAATCCAACCCCAAAACTACACTATGTCAGCCGTGAGTTTTGTTACTGCCATTTCTAGCTACACCATCTGCGGTGCAACCTCCTCAATGGCATGTTTGTAGTTGCCCACTTGATCCTGGGGTGTGCCAGGATTCACCATGGCTATCAACACCTGATTTTCCTGTTGTAGTCGAGTAATGACAACCCCAAGTTGCTACACGCATTGAATTAGTCCAATTCTGCAGTCAGCTCCGGCACATGGTGACAAGCCTCAGCAACGGCCATCTCTATTTGCATAGTGCGATCCCATAAGTTGGCCTTTGCCACTATGAGGCGAGCCTGTTCCTGCTTCAACTCTTCAATCACTCAAGCCTTCTCAGCTTTTTCCTTCTTGATGTCTTCTTCCAGCTCGTCCATATCCTGCCACGCTGTAGCAACCCTTCCTCTTAACTCTACAATTGCTTCCTTCGCAGCTACATCGCTATTCTGCAAATGTAGACCACTAATCTCATGCATCATTTCCACCATCTCCCAGCTGGTAACCGTCTTCATAGTTGTCAACCCCGCCGCTGGCAACGTGTTGAAAGTTATGGTCACTTTCTCCAACGGTTGTAGCAAGGCTTTCAAAGCCTCGTTGTTAGTCACAATTGCAGTCGGGGGAATATCAATATTCCTAACTCACGGCTTAGTGTTGATTGTGCCAACTGGCTGCGTCGATGCTTCTTTAGGTCCCTTCCTTGAAACCATATCACACAAGGAGTCCATACGAGCAGTGAGGGCATGGAAACCTTCATCTTCCTTCATCATCATCTTTTGAGCCGCTGCAGTGGATGCATCAGTGATTTCTTGTATTAGTCAGCCCAAATGCACTTCCGATCACAGGGGCAAACCACTACTTGTCGCATGGTCCTGGCGCCCTTTTGTTCTGTTTTCCTCAAGGTCCCGATCACTATCGTTAGCCATCGGTGCCAGTGTCGATTCCTAATCTTGTTAAGTTTAAACCAAATAGACAAACAAGATCTCTGATAGAAACACAATCACAAGATAGACACACAATATACCCTGGGAAACCCTCATGGGGTAGAAAACCTAGCAAAGCTTTCCTCAATAAGATGATCAACCAAAATACAAGATGTGCTCCTTCTCCTTGACTCCTTAGCAGATCTCCTCAACTAGTGCGCACTCTTCCACAAGTGAGTGAATGATCTAATGAGGAGTTCACCTCCTCTGATTATACTTGACTCTCAACTGACTCAAAGACCTGTTGGGGCCGACCTCACCTGGAGAAGTCTAATAACCCCTAAAATATAACTACAGGGCCGACCCACACATGGTGGGTCTAATAACCCTAGTTAATACTAACCCTCGGAGGAATAAACATCTCCGGATACATAATAGGGTTACCTCGGAGGGATGAAACATCTCCGGAATAATAAAGTACAAATATAATATTCTTTGAAGTTACAATATTCAACACTCCCCCTTAACGAGAAGGATATTATAACAGCATCTGCAGGAGCAAGGAGTCACTATACATGATACATCTATAAATCATCGGAAGCTTTCTTCAATTTGTCTTCATCAGTAACTCAAACAGTTACTGGTACATCACTGTCAACATCAACATCAACATCACGATCAGCAGCATCGTCATCACACGATCAGCAGCATCGTCATCACACGATCAGCAGCATCGTCATCACACGATCAGCAGCATCGTCATCACACGATCAGCAGCATCGTCATCACACGATCAGCAGCATCGTCATCACACGATCAGCAGCATCGTCATCACACGATCAGCAGCATCGTCATCACACGATCAGCAGCATCGTCATCACATGATCAGCAGCATCGTCATCACACGATCAGCAGCATCTTCATCACACGATCAGCAACATCGTCATCACACGATCAACAGCATCGTCATCACACGATCAGCAGCATCGTCATCACACGATCAGCAGCACAATCACTTTCTCGGAGACCACTCGTCTACGGATCAATTCAGGGACCGAAGTCCGGGGATGATACAATCCCTATCACGTACATTTTGAACTATCAGTTCCGGGATGATGCAATCCCCATCACGTACATTTTGAACTATCAGTTCCGGGATGATGCAATCCCCATCACGTACATTTTGAACTATCAGTTCCGGGATGATGCAATCCCCATCACGTACATTTTGAACTATCAGTTCTGAGATGATGCAATCCCCATCACGTACATTTTGAACTATCAGTTCCGGGATGATGCAATCCCCATCACGTACATTTTGAACTATCAGTTTCGGGATGATGCAATCCCCATCACGTACATTTTGAACTATCAGTTCCGAGATGATGCAATCCCCATCACGTACATTTTGAACTATCAGTTCCGGGATGATGCAATCCCCTATCACGTACATTTTGAACTTTCAGTTCCGGGATGATGCAATCCCCTATCACGTACATTTTGAACTAAGGTCCAGGGACGATGCAGTCCTATCCTCTATTCTCGGAGACCTCACGTCTACGGCTCTCTTTAGGACTGAAAGTCCAGGGATGATCCAATCCCCTCAAGTCCACCAAGGACTTCATTCTCGGAGACCTCTCGTCTATGGCTCTTTTTAGGACTGAAAGTCCAGGGATGATCCAATCCCCTCAAGTCCACCAAGGACTTCATTCTCGGAGACTTCTCATCTACGGTTCTCTTTAGGACTGAAAGTCCAGGGATGATCCAATCCCCTCAACTGTCCACTAAGGACTTCATTCTCAGAGACCTCACGTCTACGGCTCTCTTTAGGACTGAAAGTCCAGGGATGATCCAATCCCCTCAACTTTCCACTAAGGACTTCATTCTTGGAGACCTCACGTCTACGGCTCTCTTTAGGACTGAAAGTCCAGGGATGATCCAATCCCCTCAACTGTCCACTAAGGACTTCATTCTCGGAGACCTCACGTCTACGGCTCTCTTTAGGACTGAAAGTCCAGGGATGATCCAATCCCCTCAACTGTATTCTCATCCATACAGGTACAATCATGTATCACATCAAAACATGTATACATCACATCAAAACATGTGTACATCAAAACATGTATACATCACATCAAAACATGTGTACATCAAAACATGTATACATCTCATCAAAACATGTGTACATCACTTAATCAACACATGTACACATCACATCAAAACATGTGTACATCAAAACATGTATACATCACTAATCAAAACATGTACACATCACATCAAAACATGTGTACATCAAAACATGTATACATCACTAATCAAAACATGTACACATCACATCAAAACATGTGTACATCAAAACATGTATACATCAATAATCAAAACATGTACACATCACATCAAAACATGTGTACATCAAAACATGTATACATCACTAATCAAAACATGTACACATCACATGTATTCTCACTAATACATCATATCAAATCATGTATACATCTAGCATAAACGATATGTACGAGTTCTAAATCTAAATAATTGTAAGTAGCTAACAAAACAGAAAATAAGCGACAAAAATACTATACTACTCCCCCTTTCGAGGAGGGTCCTTCTGGACTATACCAAGCTTGTCTCGGAAGTACTCAAACTTCACTCGAGACAGAGGTTTAGTCAAGATATCAGCAACCTGATCCTCAGTGCTTATATACTCGAGCTTGATGGCTCCTCTCTGCACCATGTCTCGTATATAGAAGTAACGGATCTCAATGTGTTTTGACTTATCATGGAACACAGGATTTTCAGTCATCTTAATGCAGCTTTGATTATCACACATAATCACAGTGGGATCCATTTCTAAGTCAAAGATTCCAGATAAGAGTTTCCGAAGCCACACCGCTTCACAGCTGGCAGAGCAAGCAGCTATATATTCTGCTTCAGCGGTACTGAGGGCCACACTAGATTGTTTCTTGCTGAACCAGGAGAGCATGGCAGATCCGAGACCATAACATCCACCTGAAGTACTTTTTCTGTCTGAGACACTACCTGCCCAATCAGAATCTGAGAAACCATGCAACTTGAGTTCATTGTCTCCAAGATAGTAAAGGCCAAAGTCCACTGTACCTTTTAGGTACCTCATGATATGCTTTGCAGCTATAAGGTGAACCTTTCTAGGTTCTACTTGAAACTGACTTAGGGTATTTACAGCAAAGCATATATCAGGCCTAGTATTTGTCAAGTACATCAATGATCCAATGATTTGTCTATATAGGGTTATGTCCACTAGTTCTGATGAATCATTAGCTAGCAGTTTTAGGTTGGAGTCCATGGGAGTGGCCATAGCTTTACACTCCAACATATCAAATCTTTTGAGGATCTCCACAGTATACTTACCTTGATTTAGAAAGATCCCTTTTGGCTCTTGCCACACTTCTAGGCCTAAGAAGTAGTGCATTAATCCGAGATCTTTCATTTCGAATTCTGAAGAAAGCTTCTTCTTGCTTTCAATGATTTGTTTCTCACTTCCTGTTAGAAATAGATCATCTACATATAATAGCAATATAACAGGTTCATCATTCATTACTTTAAGATAGAGATTGGGGTCAGCTTTACTTTTGGTAAAGCCCATGCTTAATAAGAAATTGTCAATTCTTCCATACCAAGCTCTGGGAGCTTGCTTCAAACCATATAATGCCTTCTTCAGTTTGCATACATGGGTCCTTCCGTCTTTGACCTCAAAACCTTGAGGTTGTTCTATGTATACTTCTTCTTCAATTACACCATTCAGGAAGGCTGTCTTAACATCCATTTGATGCAATTTCCATTTCATCATGGATGCAAGTGCCATGATAGTTCTAATTGAAGTATACCTAGCGACAGGTGCAAATGTTTCTTCATAGTCAATTCCTTCCTTCTGAGAGAATCCTCTGGCAACAAATCTTGCCTTGTATTTTTCAATGCTACCATCTGCAGCATGTTTTATCTTGAAAATCCATTTGGAAGAAACCACACTTTTATCTTTGGGTTTGGGGACTATATCCCAAACATCATTTTTCATTATTGACTGATATTCTTCTGTCATTGCTTCTACCCATTCTTTCTTCTGAGCTGCCTCTTCATAGCTGGTAGGTAGTTGATCCACAAGATCACACATCAAGGCCATATAGTTGGACACTAGTTTTGGTTTCTTCCTTTCTCTAGTGGAGCCTTCGGGGGCACCATATCTTTCAGCTCCTTGAATAATATCTCTAGCCCATGCTGGTCTTCTTTTCCTAGATAATTCTGCTACAGGAGGTTCTTGTGGTTCCAGCATGTCATGATCCTCTGGTGTATCTTCTTTAGGGACATGAACAGTCTCTGAGATTTTGGGAGATGTATCTTCTTCATAAACTTCTTCAAGTTGACACTTTCTGGATTTATTGAGAGCTGCTTCATCATCAAAGGTTACATCTCTACTTATTTCTATATGATGGAAACCTGGTATGTAGATTCTGAAGGCTTTGGAAGTTTCACAATAACCAACAAACATTCCCTTCTTACCTGAGGGATCCAACTTGGTTCTCTTTTCTTTTGGAATGTGGATGTACACAGGACACCCAAATATTTTAAGATGGCTTACTTCAGGATTCTTACCTGTAAACACTTCTTCTGGAGTTTTGAATTCAAGAGCACTGTGAGATAATCTATTTTGCACATAAACTGCTGTCTTGGCTGCTTCATCCCATAGATACATGGGAAGATCCTGGTCATGTATCATGGTCTTCACAGCTTCCATGATGGTTCTATTTTTCCTTTCTGCAACCCCATTTTGTTGGGGATTGTAGGGAGTGGTTAGCTCTCTCTTGATTCCAGCTTCTTTACAAAATTCTTCAAATTCTTTTGAAGTATATTCTCCACCATTGTCTGTCCTGAGAATCTTGATTTTCTTATCTGAGAGATTCTCTATTAAGGCCTTGAATTCTTTGAACTTTCCAAAGACTTCATTCTTACCTTTTAGAAAGTAAATCCAAGTTTTCCTTGAATGATCATCAATGAATGAAAGATAGTATTCAAAACCACTTAGAGAGGTGGTGGGAATTGGACCACATACATCTGAGTGTATTAACTCCAAGATACCCTTAGTCTTTGTTTCACTCTTCGGAAAGGGGTTCTTGACATTCTTGCCTTTCTTACATCCTTTACATGAGCCATCATGATCAACCTTTAAATCTGGTAGTCCTATGACCACCTTGCTTACATAAGGTAAGGCTTTGTAGTTGATGTGAGCTAGTCTTCTATGCCATAGCTCACTAGGGCTGGAGGTTTCAAGAACAAGAGCGGCTTCCGGATAACCCTTGAGTTTATATAAACTTCCTTCCTCTTCACCAATAACAATTGCATCCTTAATGGTTTTGCCTTTGGACCACATTAACACTTGTCCATCAATGAAAGCAACTCTGTAGCCTTTCTTGTCCAAAGCTGAGATTGAAAGCAAATTCTTCTTCAATCCTGGAACATATAGAACTTCCTTCATCTTCATGGGAGTTCCAGAATCGAGTTTGTAGTTTGCTTCACCAATTCCCTTAATGGGATATTGATAGTCATCTCCTAGAGATACCTTTTGGGGAGAAGTCTTTTCTTCAAGTTTTGAGAGAGTCCTTTTCTGTCCTGTCATGTGCTTTGAAGCACCACTGTCAATAAGCCATGTACCTTCTTCAGGGGTTATGGATCCAGAGAGTGCGGAGAAGAGAACATATTCTTCTGCATCTTCTTCTGTATTTCTCCTTGTCCTTATTTTGGAGAAGGTCCTTTCTTCTTCCTCCCCTTCATCTCTAGGCCTTTTATTGTGAGACCTTTCTTCCTCAACTTCTTCTTCTTCACTGTCATCTTCTGCAAGATGTGCTTGGTGTCTTTTGTAGTAAGAACCCTTCTTCTTTTGTAGAGGACAATCTTTAGCAATGTGTCCTAATTTGTGGCAAGAATAGCACTGGAAGGAAGAGTAATCCCTTCTTTGAGTAGATCTTCTTTTCTTCTGAAATCTGTGAGGAGGATGAGACTCCTTGTGACTACCCTTCTTGGAGTAGGATTGACTCCTTCTTCTTTTGGTGTGTGTGGCCAAGGCTTGGTCATCTTCTTTGAGTAGGGCTTCTCTATTTGCAACCCTAGCCTCCTCTTGCACACAATCCTCCCAAACTACATCAAACTTCATACTTTCTTTTCTGGCACACATAGTTTGAATGAATGACTCCCAAGGTCTAGTGAGACCATTTAGAGTTGTCATCACAAGTTCATCCTCATCAAGAGTATCACCAATGGCATCTAGTTGCTCTTTGATTAGAGAGACTCTTGAGAAGTAGTCTTGAATGGATTCTCCTTTGTGCATCTTGGTACTCTTCAACTGAGTCCTTAGATTCATCTTCCTATTGATGTTCTTCCCTTCATACATTCTTCCTAGGGCATCATACATTTCTTTTGGAGTCTTCTTGGAAGCCACTTGGGGAATCAAGTGGTCTTTAATAGAATCTGCTATGATTCTCTTTGCCCTAATCAAATCCTTCCTGTGTTTTTCTTTGGCTTCATCTTCTTCTGGTTCTGCAACTTCCTCCTTGATATAATGAGCAAGATCATTCTCTTCAAGAATGAGACCAATTCTGTATTTCCATGCCCGGAAATTTTCTATGCCTTCTAGCTTGTCTTCAAGCTTAGTATTTGGAGCCATCTTCTCTTGGGGGATTCCAAGAGACAGAGTAGACTAACTTGGAAAGTTACTTTTCACTTTTCCGGAAACTGAAACAGAATTTTATCGCACTTTTGGTAGAATTAGGGTTTGCAATTCCCGGAGTTCTACCCAACCAAAAAGTTCGATCTATAGCTTAAAAGAATGCTCTTGATAAGGGCTATCCAACCATGTAAACAGAAATAAAAAATTCCAACTTTTTTCTGAAACCAAAATCTGATGGATCGCACTTTTGGTAGAATTAGGGTTTGCAATTCCCGGAGTTCTACCCAATCAAAAAGTTCGATCTAGGGCTTAAAAGAAAGGTATTGATGAGAGCTATCCAGCCATGCAACCAAAAATCAATAATACCAACTTTGGGCTGAAAAACCTAACTTCACCAAAGAGAGAGAAAGAGGTATTCTTACCTTGTGAAAGATGTCCTATTCAGTCTAGCTCTGATACCATGTTAAGTTTAAACCAAATAGACAAACAAGATCTCTGATAGAAACACAATCACAAGATAGACACACAATATACCCTGGGAAACCCTCATGGGGTAGAAAACCCAGCAAAGCTTTCCTCAATAAGATGATCAACCAAAATACAAGATGTGCTCCTTCTCCTTGACTCCTTAGCAGATCTCCTCAACTAGTGCGCACTCTTCCACAAGTGAGTGAATGATCTAATGAGGAGTTCACCTCCTCTATTTATACTTGACTCTCAACTGACTAAAAGACCTGTTGGGGCCGACCTCACCTGGAGAAGTCTAATAACCCCTAAAATATAACTACAGGGCCGACCCACACATGGTGGGTCTAATAACCCTAGTTAATACTAACCCTCGGAGGAATAAACATCTCCGAATACATAATAGGGTTACCTCGGAGGGATGAAACATCTCCGGAATAATAAAGTACAAATATAATATTCTTTGAAGTTACAATATTCAACAAATCTGAGTCACGGTGGCTTTGTTGGTCCTGCGCCGATAAGTGATCATCTGGGCCTAATGGCGGTACTCCAGTGTCAATCTCCATCAACCCCATGGGTTCTCGCCATTCAAGCAACTAATCATTCACAATAGCATCCAACACTTCTGTCGTCACCTTATAAGGGGTCAAAAACCACTGCTGGGATGGATCGCGTCGAGCCTACACATAATGAGCATGTGGCCGAATCCGAAACACCATAATCATCTTATACTTTTTCGCGATTTCCTGAGAAATCTGAGGCACCTTTACTGCCGCATCATAAATCATCTCCCAGTAAAACCAAAACTGCAATGCATAGTCCCAAAGTTGCTATTGCTCGCGTACCCACCACAAGTTTTGATATCTCGCACCCCGATGCTCAGCTGCGGCCGCAACCTCCATACCTTGGTAAGTGCTGGGCTCCTTCCAGTCAACAAGGGTGATCAAAATTAAAATCCATCTATACATGAAGGAGCCCTTCCCAGCTTGGACAGTGACAGCATCTTCCACCAATTGGTTTAGAAAAAATAAGGACCAATTCATCTAGATGCCTAACGTGCATTGCTATGCACATGCCACAATCCCCGAATTGCACTGATTAGGTTGACCTCCCTGAACCACCTTACAGGATAAAATCATTGTGCCGGTGAGAACCACCTTATCATTGATACTGCTGGTGCGATAGCCACAGACATCCCTTTAGAAACCATAGCGCTTAACCAACTGTCCCTCCCACTTTTTAACATTTGCCTTCCCTTGGAAGTATTGTGACGGGTCAACCCCATCTTTGGGCAACCCAGTAATGCTCGCAATCAGGTTGACGATGACCGAAATCTCTGTGTCCAACCACAATGAACCGCAGTGAAAGCAGGCCAGCAGCTGCTTCATGCAAGTGTTAACCTCCGTCAGTCACCCGAAATGTAGCATATTAATGAGGCCTAACAAGTCAACCTGTTTCAACCCCCAGTCTTGCAGAATCGGGTTCCCAGTAAGTTGTGACCCTGGCACATAGGGCTTTGACACAATTTCTGGATAGGTCACCATATCGTGATTGTCATACTTCAAGAGGATCAATGCCGGTGCAATATTGACAGAGTACTCCATTCTAGTAGGGAGCGCAGACATCCTCAATGGATACTTCTGATTTCTGTTCACCTTGCGAGGGGTTGGATCTGGCCGACTAGGGGGGACATACCCAAGGATGTCGACAGCAGAAAATCCCTCCCATACAACTGGCTCATCAATTCTTCGGATGGACTGTCCCATATGCACTCAAACTTCCTCCATCACCGCAGTGGATGATCGAAGCCGCCGCTTGGTCTACGGGGACTCTGACTACTGACCTCCCCGTCGCTTCTTTGGAATGCTAGTAAAGGACGAATCACCTAGCATACTAACAACCTCTTCTTCAATGTTTATTGCTTGAGCAGGGGATTCGACACCACTGGAAACATCAACCATTGGGTTGCTCAGCATGCCACACTAGAGCCCTTCTTGGCTTAACAAGCGCTCACCCATTAGCTAGCAATTACCTCAATTCTGACTTCAACAGACTTTTATCCACACTCCCTCAACACTCTGGAGCATCACTCTTCGACACTATTCAACTCCGCAATTAGCAACTCAACTCATTTACTAAAAATAGGTGTCTTTCGACCAGTTCGTGACCCATTCTTATAGCATCCAACCCGATCCTTCGTAACCATCACTAAATCCCGCATTAACTCGGACTAAATCCGATATTAATGACCCAAATCCGTCGTCGATCTTGTTAGCCGATCGACCAGATCTTCCATTAATGCTCATCATTCAAACAAGTGCCATTAATTAACTATCTTAACTTTTAACATTTATTGTTGATTTGACCCAGTCACGATCCAGCCACTATCGCAGACCGCTCCTAACTTGTGGCACGAGCCTCCGTGCTTGAGCATTCTGATCCTGTTAGTGCGTCATCCTTCCACCGTTCATCCTGCATTTTTTTTTTTTTTCCAATGCGACTCAGGCATCGCGCTGTTCCAAGCCCGACCTGTAGGGCTTCAACCTAATACCATTAATCAAATTTGGGAGCATCACTCCATCGAACTACTACAACTGTACGGTGCCTCCTATAGTGATGTTGCTGATGCAATACAGACCAAGCCAATGCACTTGCAATTTTCATGGGTGTTTCAAAAACTTGTTGTGATACAAAAGAACTAAGTCACCCTATTGAAACTATTTATTTTTGATGTGGCAATTGTGCCAAGACTTCTGGCGATCCTTCTCCACACCTTGGTGGAACCCTGCGATAAAGCGATCTTCCTCTATCTGTACTAGCCGCGCTAGGAGTTCTTCTAATGCTGCCGCAACATCCATTCCTGTTGCTGCCACGATGCGCAAACTCAGAATGATGTACTCCATTGACATAATTGCTTCCTGTCGATACACCATCTTGAATGGTGTCTGTCTCATCAATGTTTTACACGTGGTGTGATACGCCCACAAGATCGTTGGGATTTTCAGATCCCAGTCATCGCGGTTCACGTTGCACACCTTTGTCAGCGCATGTTCCAATATTTTGTTGAAAGCTTCCACCATGCCATTGGCCTGTGGATGACATGGCGTACTCTCCTTGTGTTGTATCTGCAGTTCTTCCATCAGTGCACTGATGGTGCGATTGAGAAAGTGGCTGCCTTGATCACTCAACAATATCTTGGGGTAGCCGAATCAAGTGACTATGTTGTCGAACAGGAAACACGCAGTTGTGGCCGCAAAACAATCAACGACTGGTGCAGCCTCCTCCCATCTTATCAAATAATTTGTCGTCGTGATGATGTATCTTGCACCAGTGCGCTTCCCAGGTGGGTTGATTAGGCCCACGAATTCCACTGCCCATTTGTCAAATGGCTACAGTGTTAGTTGAGGCATCAACAGCATCTCATCCCTCCTGGATGGCTTCTCGATTCTCTGACAAACATTGCAGGACCACGTATAGTCTGTTGCATCACTGTGTAGCGTGGGCCTCCAGATCCCTGCACATAGCACCTTCCTGGTAGTCGCCCGACCGCCATAGTTCCCTCCAACCACTCCCGCGTGTGCTTCTAACAAGATCTGCTCTTACTCATGTGGTAAAACACACCATCGCAATATCTCATCTATGCCCATCTTGTATAACTCGCCTGCAATGAGCTGAAAATCTGCCGCCTTGACCACCAATTGTTTCTTCTTACTGGTGGTGAACTCCTTTGGTGCAGTACCTGTTGTCAAAAACTGAATAATTTCTTCAGAATAGCCATCAACTACTTCAACCTTAAAAAGTTGCGCATCAGGCAACCCGTCTTCAATGTTAGTTGGCTCCTCTCCTATTTCAATCTACGATAGATGATCAGGGCCAACATTCAACCGCCCTAGCTTCACAATTAATTCAAAATCAAACTCCTGAAAAAGAAGTAGCCAACGAAAAATCTTCCCCACCAACATAGGATTATTGACCAGGTACTTTAATGCAGAGTGGTCTGTAAACATCTTAAAATGTCCTCCCAACAAGTAGTGTCGGAACTTTTGCAGTTCATAGACCATCGCCAAGCCTTCCCTCTCCGTAGTGGTGTAGTTCCTTTCGGCTGATGATAACTTATGACTGGAAAAAACAATGGTGTGATCTAGATCACCCTCTCCTGGCTGGGAAATAACCACTCCCAGCATGATCGATGATGCATCGACGTGGACATGAAATTCCTTACTTCGGTCAGGAAATACCAGTATCACCATTGAATCCATCTTAGCCTTCAGCGTCTCAAAACTATCTTGACATTCGGGGCTCCACTGAAATACCGCATCTTTCTTCACTAACTTCTCCATTAGGGGCAGTAATTGCTGCGTAACCTTTGATGAACTTTCAATAATACCCGGTGTGGCCCAATGTCGCTCTCAACTGCTTAATGGTAGTTGGCAGTGTTAAGCTCATAATAAGTGCAATCTTGGCCGAGTCGACTAACAACCACTGCTTGCATACAATGTGAAAGTGCAAAAAAGATGCTCTTCTTTAAGTTCAACGATATATGATGTTGTCGACAACGCTCCAACATCAATCGTAGGTGTGCCAAGTGATCACGGACAAAACCATAGACTGTCTTGTCATCCATGTATACCTGCAAAAACTTCTGAATGAAATCCTTGAACGCTGCAACAACAACCCACAAGAATATCGCAGGTGCATTCTTCAACCCAAATGGCATCACTGTGTACTAAAAATAGCCCCATTCTGTCACAAAACATGTCTTGTGGCAGTCTTCCTTTGCAATGTGGATCTGATGATAGCCCAAGAACCCTTCTGTGAAAGAATATATCTCCTAGCCACCGACACCTTTGAGTACCTCATCAGTAAATGGAGTCGGAAAGGGATCATGTAAACAGGCATCATTCAACTTTCGCCGATCAACACAAATGCGCACTTCGCCGATCTTCTTGTCCTGCACCACCATAGGACTAATCCATTCTGATTCTTCAACCGGTTCTATAATACCAGCATCCAACATGCAATCAAGTTCTACCTTGATCCTTTCCTTATGGTGTGGATTCAGCCTGTAGGGTCACTGCCTAATTGGTTAAGCATCTGGATTCAACAAGATCTTCATCTCCCCTAAGTCGCCCAAAATACCTTTCATCTCAGAAAACTTCATGGGAAATAGGTCTTGGAATTCATGCAGCAAGTCGGTGACTTTTCCCATCATCTCATCATCCCAATAATCTCTGACATTCGCAAACATAGGACTGGCCTCCATCCCAATATTGACCTTACAGAGCTTAAATGGTTGTCTGATCGGATCACTTGGTGCATTAGGGGCTACCACATCGCGACTCCCTTCAGATTCTTGGATATTGACATTCCACGGATCATCACTGTCTTCGGGCTCAAGAGTGATATTACAACATTCCATCATAGATTGCATCTATTGGTGCGTATGCGGATCGGCAAGATATGCCACTGGAACAACTTTCAGAACCACATCGTGGGTGATCTTCAAAGCATTATGGACCTCCAGGTTGGGATCTATGAAACTGAATCTATGAGTAAAACAAATTGTCAACTCCAACCAAGTGGTGATTTCTCCCCACAATTCAGCTACAGTATACCATGATCACATCATTTCGTCCAAATTATGGATAAATGCACGGACCCACTCATCCTGTGGGCGCGATGCCCACAATGTCTAACACTCCATCAAATGAATTCCAGGGTCATTCCGACCATAATATTTCCCTGTGTGGTAAACCTCGGCATTGTCAAAGTGAACCAACATCATGTTTCGACACTGCGGCCATCTTGTCATCGACTCCTTATGCGTATCCCACCAGCCTGCTGGAGCAGCCTTTAGTGCTTCCTCCAATGCCAGCAATTGCTATGGTTCTGAAACTTTTTCCTCAAACACCACTAGAAAGGTAGATAATCCAAGTAACCCTTCATACACTGGGAGCGTAACCGTTTCCATGGCAACATGGCATAATGTATGTGTTATTAACCCACACTTGCAGAGTGACACCTCATGCAAGCAGTTCTTCCAATGTTCTAAAGCGTCGTTAGAGTCCGAAGATGCAGCGCTGTCACTGCACCATCCCAGCTCACGATTGGAAGTCAGATGAATGTAATCTTCTGAAATATTGAATGCATGGTCCCATCCACTGGGATCTTTTTCCTTCACCGATTCAATGTATCAGTGTCCTTCAGCCGGATCCAACGGGGCTATAACTCTAAGATCACGGTTCTCGAAAGTCATCATCCTCCTTTTAAAGTTAATCACCGTTCCACTATTGTTATCCCATCCAATCCCCAACAACGCGAGATAAGAGCTCCCTCCTTCAACCACTTCAATGACGTCAAATTCAGCATAAGTATTCATTCCTTTAATTTCCACTATCAGGCGTGGAACTCTCCCAATCGGTTTCACCTTAGTGTGATTAGCTAACCGGAGCTATACAGAAGACCAATTCAATAGGGGGCTCCCCATTTTCTACCATGCTTTCTTGGTCAAGATGTTGACATCCGAACCAAGATCCAGAATAACCAAAGCAATGTCTTAGTCTCCAATTTGTATGTTCATGCGCATCTCCATACTGGTCTTCCATCGCTATAAGAAGTTTACCAAGGAATCCTACCATCTCGTAGCTGGTCGCTGTACCAATCCTTCAATCTCAGCAACAGCAGCGGGATCCCTTGCCAAGGTTCAAGACGGTGCCGATGGACCTGCTTTTGAAGTAGCATCAACTACAGGGGGCATGTCACAAATAACAGCCTTACCGTGATCTTGTTCCATAGCACAATGCACCTGAAAAAATGCATCCCGTTCGAACTCAATGTCAAATGAAACCTTCTTCTGTCCTGCCAATCGAATGAGCGGGTGTGAGCTATCCCCTCCTGTTACTGTAGCTCCCCAAGTGATAACTGTAACACTCGCACCCTCATTCTGGTTTAGTGGTGGATTCCTTGGTTTGTTCACGCTCTGGTTAGCATTCTGATTTGGATGTTGGTTCTGGTTCTGCGCTGGTTGCTGTACTTGATTCTATACTGGCTGCTGTGCCTGATTCTAATTCTGCAATTGTGGAATGTTCCCTGCCTGCCATCGTGCAATCAACTATGGGAAGTTCTCCACTGTGTGATCTATAACGAAGCAAAATGTACACTGTATCTGCAATAATGGGAAATCTCACTGATAATGTCCCCATACACCACAGTGATAGCACTGAACAGGTCCACAACCTCCTATTCCTCCTTTGCGACAAAATCCTCCGCCACGTCCACCTCGGAGTCCTCCACGGAATTCGCCCTGCTGTTGGTACTACGGTTGATTGAACTGTTGCTACATCGGAGTTGGTTGCATGCCCTACCCTTGCTGCGCATACTGCGGTTGTTGAATGTACTGTGGCTGCTGTGGAGCCATGTGCATTGGAGCATATTGTGGCATAAACTGTTGTGGTTGCTACTACGGTACAAATTATACCGGTGGTTGCGGTAGCAGCTGGGCTACCTGCGGTTGCGGCTGCGGTTTTTGTACGACACATTGGTCATCCTTTATATAGAATGCATCGTACATTCTCTCATGAAGCAACCCATGTTCCCGACAATATTTTTCATCATGTCCCAAAGATTTATAGAATGTGCAATTCAGATTCATCGGTTTTGTGACCATCTTCTGCATGTATGGGCATTCCTCATGGCGGTGCCCATATACCTGACAAACGGGACACCATGGCATGCCACCACCACTCAATGGATTCGGTACTCCTAAAACTAGATAGTTGCGAAAGTCTAGGCAATTATCCTTAGTATGCCCTTCTCCATGACATCGTGTGCACCAGACTTTTTCTCGCTCTTCCTTGCCCTTGTTAAGATCTTGCAGCTGTATAGTCATGTTAGCCAGCTGTGTTTTCACCAATTGGTGATGCTTCCAACTGCATTGCAATCTCCAGAGCTTCACTGGGCATTGTAATGTTTTGAAGCATTAGTAGTAGTCGAATGTGTGGGACCTGTGCCAGGATGAACCATTCCTTGTGTTGGATAGCGCTCATATCAAAACTAACCCTTGCCATCAGCATCTTGAATCGCTGGTCAAAGTCCCACACCATTTCATTGGGATATTGCTTAATCTCTTTTAGCTCTATAATATACTATACTTCAGACTTGGGTTTTCTTAATTTTGCAATCAATGCGTCCCTGATGTCATCTAGCGTCTTCTCTGGAGCTCTTGTAGGGACTAGAACGAACTTCATAAACCAATCTAATGCGTGACCTCACAGAGTTGTCTCCAACTGTCCCTTCTTAACATTATCATTAGTAATCTGCTTTACGGTCCATACTACCTCACATAAGAACCAATATTGTTTAGGATTGTCTGTTCCATTTCCACAGAACAATGGCAACTTCGTATCCTCACCTGCCATTTTGGGCTTTCTTCCCGCAATCACTAAACTACTAGCAATTAAATTTTGTTGACTTGATGAACACAGTGGTGTCGAAGTTGTATTTCTTATTGGTTGAGAGATAGTGTGTGGAGGTGTGGGCACGTTGCTGCTGGGGTTTTGTCCTGCCTCTATCTTAGGCGTAGCTTGGTTGTCGTTGTCCATACTGTGAGGTTGCTTCGTCCTGTGTGGTATTCCTTCACGACCTTGCGGTTCGATCGTAGTAGGACCTTCTCCTATCCTCTGCCTCTTTTCTTGTCGAAACCTTGCTCCCCCCCTTGTAAGACCACTCTCTTCCTCGGCTTCACTCACAGTCTCATCATGACCTGCACCCATCTACCCCTTATCCTTCCATGTACCACCCCCCCAGTATCACGGTACCCATGGCCTCTGCCCACCAGGATGTTTACTGATATAAGTGCATCTTCAATATACCCTTCTCGCAAATAAGCATCTTAATAGACAGTTGGAGCGATAGCAGAAACCCCCCTCATGGCTCACAGAAGAAGTATCTTTCAACTTCACTATAGTATTTGTTCGTATCAACAACAAATTGAGTGATATAGCCTTCCAATATGCTATCAAGCCAAACTTTGATAGCCCGCGATGCTTTGTTGCCGACTTCTTGCAACTCTTGGATCAGCTCTGCGGTCCAGGTCGTTCGTTCACCGCCTTGAAATTTCCTTTTCTGAAAGGTCAATTTTTCCAACCACTCATACCAAATGACTGGGAACTCACAGAAAAACTACTCTTGCGGACCGTCGTGAATATATCTCCCCACTCACTAATCTACTGTCAGTCAAGTGTTCCAACTTTCTTCTTGAGCAAATTCCTACAACTTCTGATCAAACCATTCCTGTATCTCCGGTTGCATCAGATGCCACAGCATATCCTCCTTTCACTTCGCACATGGTCTCAGTAGCGAAACCATTTGTTGACTCAAACCCAGTTGACAGGGGTTCCCATCACTGTCGACACTAACCCATCGCGATCTCCCTGAGCACCCGCCCGGACAAGTTTTACCCTGTCTACCAACACCTGTGGAGCAAATGAGGTCTCACCCAAGATGTTCAAGGGAGAGTCGGTCGAACCATGTTTCTGCCAAATGAAGGAGGATGGTTGCGGTTCAATTACTTGAACTTATTACAACATTTCAGAAATGGATCTATGCATTTAACTCAAATAACATCATTCAACATTAATTATTGCAGTAGATAGAATAGTAAAGCATTAATTGTAGCAAGAAAACATAGCATCATTCATATATCGCAACATGCATTACCACAATTGAATAGAAGAAACACAGGGATTCCGCAAAACAGCTCTGTCATATCATATTAATTCAACAAAACCTAGATACAATATCTCCGCAAAAACATAGATCTCGCAGATATCTCTTGATCTTAGATACACAACCAAAAGACGCATAATCCAAGATGTTTCAACACATACGACTCGATGACTATATATAGGCTTGCGCCTTTACATTGCTTGTCCACTTACTAACAACTTCCTAACCGACACTTTGAACAAATGACCCAAAATCTAACTGACATGGTCCAAATGACCCAAAAACCCGCATAACGTGGTACAATTTATCCAAAAATACATAAAATATTATCCATCGCGCCCATCTTTCCGTCTTCCTCGACATCTTATGAGTTGTCGCAGCATCCATGATGCTAACTTACCAAACCGCCTGCCAACATTTGATGCGCAGAGCTGGTCAAAATATTGGTAGAAGACCTCAGTTGTCGCCTGCTGTTGCTGTGAATTCAGATTTTCCCAGAGATTTGAATAACGAGCTCCTCTGCTGTCATTACTATCGATGATTACGCCAACATAATCCTTCATCTCCTTCCACCCTACGAAGGCGATCAACACTATTAGCTAGGTAAAATGGAAATTTCCGCCATTGAGTTGTGTCAAATTTAGTTCCCCCAGGAATTCATTCAATATGTATTGAAAGAAGTTGAATTGTTCGCCTTCGACGGCTACAATGCCAAGTAGTAATGTGCCCCCAAGTACCTTCAAAGGCCTGCATTTTCTTAAAATCTTGTCAGCTAACAGTTGCGTGATAAACTTTGTCGCTTTATCATCTATGCTATCTGTCTGAAAGCCCCTCTTTCCTTTGATAACAATTTGAGTTTTCTTCATCTTTTCCACGGTTTCTTTGTCCTTGCTTTTCCCTTCGAAAAACTGCTTCAGATCTTTACCCCTTTTACTCAACTTAGTGATGCAGTGGATAATGTCAATGGTCAGGTCGACATTGTGGTCAAGCCACAAATATCGCTGGTGAATGCACGCCATCAAAGTTTGCACCACCACGTTCAGGTATGGTGATCTGTCAAAATGCGGGAGTCTGAGCAAATTGAGCAGTCCCGACTTGACTACTCCTTATAACCAGCTTTCCGCAACCGAGGCGAGGTCGCCCTTCACATATTTCTTCCAGTACATGTACTGGTAGGGCTGGAATTGTGGGAACCTAGGTTGATTGGGCTCCTCCTTCTGCATCTAAAGCAGATCATAATCTTCCCACTTACATTCTGGAATTTTACCCAACAAATTTTTATCTACGTCGACATGCTTTGATATGGGCGACAGCGGAATGTCATATTTGGCGTTCTTCATTAGCTTGAATTCCGTTGCATCCAGTGTACACGGTGAGATATAATCTGGGGTCATTGTCCAAGGTATTTCCCTATCAGCTATCGGCAGCTTCTGCACTGTCGAACCCATCTTTGGTATCCTCGTTCTCGGCCCCACTAGATCTCTTCCTTTGTCCTGCATTTTTTATCCATGTCTTGGTGATCTTCTGGATGCTTGACCCTTTTCTATGATGATGTTCTTGGATGGGGTTCTCATTAAACTTTCAATCCCTCTATATTGAAATACTTTCACAGTCTCCTAGGCCATGAATTCTTCTTCAATGGAAGACCTCTCAGACATGCACTGGACAACTTCTACAGGGTTTCGGACAGCTTATTGAAAACAACTTGCAAAGTAGTGTGCGTAGGAAAATTCTAAGTGTTTGGTAATGTCCGCAAGTCTGAATGCAACATTACTTATAGGAACAGCTGACCCCCTCCGTGCCTCTTAATGGCTAGATGAGCATTAAATGCGGTATCTGTTGGCCAAATTTGGTGGATTCTTCGGTGCTTTCTTTCATAAAATCGTTCAGAACGGATATCTGTGCATTAACTGCCCAAGCGGTCGCTGGCGAAATACTATATAACGGCTATATTTTCGACCGACATTGTAACGGCTGTTTTTCTGGAGTGTTGCGCCAAACTGCATGACAGGTCATCATTTCTCCTGCACAATTCCTTCGCGGTGCCTGACTTCTTTCCTCTAAACTTAGCATCTTTCCTTGTTCAACTTGACCTTCGCAATTTCCTTTTGGGCTTCACAACTGCATGGTTAGACTTTTCTTTTTATTTTTTTTCTTTTTTTTTGGTGCAGTGGCACATCTTAACAATGCTCCATGGTATATACATGTTCGTCATCACACATTGCGTACAGACTCTTTCCCATTTCTGGTGCCCAATTTCCACTGTTCTTGGCACCTAGAAATTTCCCTCTTTCTGATCATCACAGGTTCTATGAAGCAGGACTATCCCGATAGGATTTTAGTCTGCCTCCATTGACTAGACCTGGCAAGTTATATCTTGCTAATGTGGCTAACTGGATTGCACCACCATTGGTTACATTTAAAAAAGTATATGGACCAAGCCAATGGATTTTAAACTTTCCAGGAAACTTCATAAATTTTTTATCATAGAGGAGGACTAGATCACCTACCTGGAAAGACTTGTTCTTGATGTGGCAATCATGCCATGCTTTTTCTCTTTCGTTCTGCACTTGTTGGTGAAAACTTGCAATGAAGCGATCCTCCTCCAGACCAGCCAAGTGTAGAATCCTTTCTTCTAGCGCGTCGCAATCTGCCATGCCTGTAAAAGTATCTATTCTCAAGTTGGGAACAATGTACTCCATTGGCATTATTGCTTCCTATACATAGGCCAACCTAAAAGGTGTGTGGCCTCTCAACTTCTTGCATGTGGTCCTATATTCCCATAACACATCAGGAATGTGCAGGTCCCAGTCATCCTGATTCACATTGCATACCTTAGTTAGCGCACTCTCGAGCACTTTATTAAATGCTTCAACAGTTCCATTCGCTTGCGGATGATAAGGCGTACTTCGTTGATGATGAATGCGGAATTATTTTGTCAATGCCTCAATGGTTCTCTTCAAAAAGTGAGTGCCTTGATCACTCATTAAAATCTTTGGGAATCCAAACCTTGTAAGGATGTCTTCAAATATGAACTGTGTGACAGTACCTACGCTACAATCCTTTACTAGCTTCACTTCTGCCCATTTGGTGAGGTAATCAGTTGCAGTAACAATGTATCTCGCACAAGTTCTCTTTCATGGTGGGTTTATAGGTCCCACAAAATCAATTTCCCATTTCTCAAATGCCTGTAATGTCAACTGTGTATTTAATGGCATCTCGTCTCTTCACGATGGCCTTCTTGTCCTCTAACAGACGTTGCAGCTCTAGCAATGCTCTTTCGACTCCTTGTGAGAGGTAGGGCACCATAGCCCTGCCCGCAATATCTTCTGCATGGTGGCTCTTCCTGCGTAGTGACCTCCTACTACTCCTGAGTGTGCATCTGCTAGTATAAATGGTTTCTTGAGCTCTAACACACACCTACACAGTACTTCATTCGGTCCCAATTTATATAACTGACCTACGATAATGGTGAATTCTGTTGCTTGCACTACCAACTGCTTCTTTTGCTACATAGTGAACTCTATTGGTGCTAACCCAGTAGTTAAGAAGTCTATGACGTCTTTATAATAATCATCAGCTATCTGGATAGCAAACAACTACGCGTTAAACATATTGTCTTCAAGGTTCGTATGGTCTTCTCCTAACTCTATCCTTGACAGATGATCAGGTCTGAAGTTTAATCTTCCTGGCTGAACCACTGTGAAGACTTTACTTTAACACTTAATCAACCATCTACTGGCTCATATTATTCAACTTTATAACAAATGCAAGCAGGCGAAACATACGATGTTGTGAACTTCCAGTGCGGTGTGTCTAAAGAGTTACACAACCCAAACTCTACCTACACTTGTGATTACCTCTGTTTTCCTTGAAAATTTCAGGGAACCCCTGTCATTCCATTCTGCATATTTCATCCCTGAGGACCCTATCATCAATTCCCCTTCCTACAGCCCGAAATCCCACATTTGTCTATTTTTAGGGTTTGCCATAACTTCCTCAGATTTCACCCAATCACCTTCAATTTTTACCACAGAGTTCCTTTCTGAATTCTGCTTCTTTGTTCCCCTCTGCCAAATTTTCCCATCCTTTCACCCTGCTTCTGAAATCCTCATTTTTGCTTCCCTGTCTATCCAACAGTGTCCAAAAAATGAGTCAAACCCCAATTACCCTTCTGATTTTTTCCCAAATCCAAATTTTCCTTTACTGAAGTAGTTCCTGTTTTTGTTTTCCTACCCAGTCAAATTTTTTTTTTTAAAAAATTAAAAAAAAAAAAAAAAAAATCCCTGGTTATGGTTGTCACCCGTGCAGGAGCAAAAACCATGGAGGAAGCCCTTGTAGCCATCCAAGCCAAACTCCAGGATCTGGATGAAAAATTTCTTGGTCTCCATCTTGAACATTCAGCTATGAAAAACAAACGGCAGTCCGAGTCTTCAGTAGATAATGGGTTCTCTTCTTCCAACAATTTCCGTGGTCCGAAGTTTGATTTTCCTCGCTTCAATGGTACCGATCCAACTGGATGGATCTATCGTGCAGAACAGTATTTCAGTCTGCATAATACTTTTGATGTCAACAAAGTTCCGTTGGCATCCTTTCATTTGGAACAGGAAGCTCTTCAATGGTACCATTGGTACATCAAGGCTCATCCAGAGCCCAACTGGATAGACTTTTGCCAGCTCCTTTTGCAACGATTTGGTCCTAGTGCTTTTGATGACTTCATAGGAGCCCTCACTAAACTTCGCCAAACTGGCACTGTGAGAGAGTATCAAACCGAATTTGAGAATCTAGCCAACCACACCGAAGGATTGTCTGATGAATTTTACCGGAGTTGTTTTATCAGTGGTCTAAAGGATGCCATCCGCTCTGAGGTCAAAATGTTCTGTCCCAACACAATGATGGAAGCACTCGGGTTGGCTAAATTGGCCGAAGACAAGATTGCAGCCCAACAACGCTCCAAGCCCACTTTTGTTCCCTTCCAAAATATGGGTTCTCAGCGACCACCTATACCGCAGGCTCCTCGACCGACTCCTATCAAGCATTTGTCTGAAACAGAGATGCAAGCACGCAGAGAAAAGGGGCTTTCCTATAATTGTGACGAGAAATTCACTCGGGGACATAGATGTGTTCAGCAAAAGCTCTATCTCCTGGATGTGGAGTCTCTGCCTGCCTCTGAAATGGGTGACGAAGATCCAGAAACACTGTATGCACCGGTCGACATTCAGGAACCGCCTAGTGACCCTCCGTCTCAGGATGACCAGCCAGAGATATCTCTCCATGCTTTAGCGGGAATCACCACCCCCCAAACAATGCGGGTCAGGGGTTACTTCAAGAAGCTTCCTCTTACAATCCTCATTGATTCTGGTAGCACGCATAATTTCATTGACCCTCGGATCGCCAAACAAGCTGATTGTTTTATCCATCCTTGCTCCAACTTTGAAGTCATGATTGCCAATGGGGGCACCTTACCTTGCAAAGGGAAGTGTCGAAATGTGCGTATCTCTATGGGAGATTATACCTTGCACTCTGACATGTTTGCCTTGCCCTTAGGCGGATGTGATGTGGTTTTGGGCACTCAATGGCTACGCACACTCGGCCCTATCTTATGGGATTTTGCCGAACTTTGGATGCAGTTTTCCGAGAATGGACACAAACACACATTGACAGGATTACAACCAGGTTCTCTCAGCATCATCAGTTCACATCGCATGGAAAAACTCCTCAAGAAGAATTCACATGGTGTCATCGCTCAGATCCATTCCATCTAGATGTAACCAGCAGCAGTCTCCACTACTCCTTTGGATCTACAACAAATTCTGGATCGGTATATAGGTGTCTTTGCTGAACTAGTGGGATTACCACCTTCCAGGACAGAAGACCATCGTATTCAGCTCCTTCCTGGCAGCGTTCCTCCCAACATTAGGCCCTATCACTACCCATTTCACCAAAAAATGGAGATTGAAATGCTCGTTCGGGACTTATTGAAGCAAGGTATTATTCGCCCAAGCACTAGTTCCTTTTCTTCTCCAGTTATTCTTGTCCGCAAAAAAGATGGGTCATGGCGCCTCTGCATTGACTTTCGAGCACTTAATCACCTCACCATCAAGGATAAGTTTCCAATTCCTATTGTTGATGAGCTTCTCGATGAGCTTCATGGGGCTCACTTTTTCTCCAGGTTGGATCTTCGTTCTGCATATCATCAAATTCGGGTTCATGAGGATGATATTCCTAAAACAGCTTTCCGCACACATGATGGCCATTATGAGTTTTTGGTCATGCCCTTTGGCCTCACTAATGCTCCTTCCACATTCCAGGCCTTAATGAATAAAATATTTCAACCCTACTTGCGGAAATTCATTCTGGTATTCTTTGATGATATCCTCATCTACAGTAAAACATGGGATGAACATCTCTAGCATCTGGATCTTGTCATGCAACTTTTCTCTGACCATCATCTCCATGCCAAGCAGTCTAAATGTGTTTTTGGACAAAAGGAAGTTGAGTATCTCGGGCACATTATCTCAGCACAAGGGGTTCGCATGGATCCTGCCAAAATCGAGGCCATGAACAATTGGCCACATCCTCAGACACTCAAGAGCCTTCGTGGTTTTTTGGGGTTGACTGGCTACTACCGCAAGTTTGTCAAGGATTATGGGAAGATTGCAGCTCCATTAACTGCTCTATTGAAAAAAGATGCTTTTACATGGACACCTGCTGCTCAGTGTGCATTTGACAAACTAAAACAAGCTATGTGTACTACACCGGTGCTAGCTATGCCTGATTTTTCCAAGCCCTTCGCTATTGAGAGTGATGCTTGCGGAAATGGACTTGGTGCTGTTCTCCTTCAAGATGAACACCCCATTGTGTTCACCAGCAAAGCCCTTTCAGGTAAGAATTTAGCTGCCTCTACCTATGAGAAGGAAATGATGGCTATTTTGCATGCAGTACAGAAGTGGCGTCCATACCTATGAGGGAATCATTTCTGCATCAAGACTGATCACCAGAGTCTAAAATATTTCTTGGACCAACATGTCTCCTCCCCGACACAACAGAAATGGGTTAGAAAACTCATGGGTTATGACTATGAGATCACTTACAAGAAAGGTAAAGACAATATTGTGGCAGATGCTCTTTCTCGCACATTTGATGCCCAAGGTTCTCTTTCAGCTATTTCTATACCGGTTCCAAATTGGTTGCAATCTGTTCAACAGGGTTATGTCAATGACTCTTCTTTATCTCAGGTCATCCAACGCTTGACCAACAATCCTTCTGCTGTCCCACATTACTCTTGGGATGGTGCCTCTCTGCGATACAAGGGTCGTCTGGTGCTTCCCCAAAGCACAGATCTTCAACAGGCTGTCTTCTATGAACTCCATGCTTCTCCATCGGCCGGCACTCTGGGTTCCTCAAAACATATGAACGAGCATGGCGTAACTTCTTTTGGCAGGGCATGAAAAGGACAATTCAACAGATGGTGGCCGAATGTGATACCTGCCAACGCAATAAGGGTGAAACAACACTCCTTCCAGGATTGCTTGAACCCTTGCCCACACCTAGACGGATTTGGACAGATATTTCTATGGATTTCATTGAAGGGCTCCCTAAATATGGCGGGAAGACAGTGATTCTCGTTGTGGTTAATCGTCTCTCCAAATATAGTCATTTTTGTGCTCTCAACCATCCCTATACAGCCTCCTCCGTCGCTCAAATTTTTATGGACCAGATCTTTCGTCTTCATGGCATCCCTTCTTCCATTGTCTCGGATCGTGATGCGACTTTCGCCAGTCATTTTTGGATAGAACTATTTCGCCACACTGGCACCAAACTGAAGATGAGTTCAGGGTATCACCCACAAACAGATGGTCAGACTGAAATTGTCAATAATTTCTTGGAAACTTATCTTCGTTGCTTCACCTCGGAACAACAACATCAGTGGGAAAAATGGCTCCCTCTCGCTGAATGGTGGTACAATACCTCTTACCACACTGCCTCTAAAATGACCCCATATGAAGCAGTCTATGGTCAGGCACCTCCATCTCTTCTCCCATATACCCCCACCAGCTCACCAGTTCAGGAAGTTGACATGGTCCTTCGCAACCGCGATCAGATTCTTCACATTTTGCGGGACAATCTTCACATGGCAAGAAATTGCATGAAGCAACAAGCTGATCAGCACCGTTCGAAGCGCACTTTTCAAGTCGGCGATATGGTTTTTCTTCGTCTCCAGCCGTACAAACAATCCTCCTTGAAACTCAAAGGGCGTCATAAGCTCGCTCCAAAGTTCTATGGGCCATATCGGATTCTTTAGCAGATTGGGTCTGTTGCTTATAAATTGGAACTTCCTCCTTCTTCCCGCATTCATCCAGTCTTTCATGTCTCTTGTCTGAAGAAAGTTCTTGGCACCAACATCAGTGGCCAAACAATTTTACCCGAACTGGATAATGAAGGATCCATCCTTTTGGAGCCAGAGGCCATCCTCAATCGGCGCACGCGTCAGCTTCGCTCGCGCTCTATCACAGAGGTCTTAATTCAGTGGCACGGCATGCAACCCGAGGATGCTACATGGGAACCACTCCTTCAGATTCAACAACAATTTCCACATCTAAAGCTTTGAGGACAAAGCTTTTTTTAAGGGGGAGGGGATGTTAGGAACCCATGTCTTTACTTTGTTAGTAGGATGTTGTTGGACGCATATGCTTTGTAAGTCATCCCGTAGTAATTGTTGATCAATAGTTTGTGTTATTGTTGTTGGCGCATATGCTTTGTAAGTCGCCCGTAGTATTGTTGATCCATAGTTTGTAACGCCCCATGGTTTCGACCCATAGTATTGGCGCCTAGAATTAGTATATAAGTGTGTGTTGAGACCTATGAAGGCACCGTGAAGTTATTGTATTGAGCTTGCTCAAAGGAGGTTGCCCCCTCGAAGTGGCCTGTGATCAATACAAAAGTGATTCTGAGTTCTGTCATTTCTGCTATTTCGCGTATTCTTGTTAATTAATTGTTGCAGGTGCCTCACACTAGGCCGATGCTCAAGGGAGTTTGGTTCGTGTTTTTTGACAACAGTGCAAAGTGAACCCCTATTGACAGTCGATTTGTCAACAAATGGTTTTGTTGTTGGGACCATAGTACGAAGAGGAAAAGAGAGGACATGATGTGGCAACCGAAAAAACCAGAGATTCAAGATTGGTTTGATAAGAAGGCACAAGAATTCGTAGAAGAAGACAATGCCAACCCGGATGGTCAACAAATAAGTGGTCGCAAAAATATATATACTCTGACGTCCACAAGATATTTTTCTGTCAATTCCCAGTATCGTTGCACGAGTGGTTGGTGCAAATGACGTTTCAGAAGAAAAATTTCCACGTTGGTGAACCTGAATGTTGGACACCTGAATTTATTCAACAACTGAAGCAAGTAGACAACAAGGCATCAAGGGTTGTCGACGTCTGGGTGGATAGCATTCTAGAAGGATATATTATTGAATTTTTTGTCGACACGATAAAATCATATAGGGAAGCAGAAAGGAAATTTTTCAAGGGACCCCGCGAAAGATTTCTATTATCACTAAAAGTGTGGATTAAGATGCTCATCTACGAAAAAGGAATATTGAGGATGAACACTAACGAGTAAAATTCTCGTGTGCAGAGGTTGAGGGTACCGTGTGAATGCAGGTATGATAGAACAATGTGGAGTAGATGGACATGAGTGACAACGAGTTATTGATGGAAACTAAGGAAGGTTGTGGTACCCTGCAAAGTGGGTTGAGGTTCCGACAACCCAAGAAGAAGAGGAGGACTGAGATTGAGAGAGAGTCTCCTGAGAGGACCGGAATGGAGAACTGTAAAACAGGACCACACAGGATGAAGTGACCCTACTGCAACGAAGGAAGTGACCAGGCTACCCTCGAATCCGAGAGATAGACCCAAAGTTACAACATACCCACAACCCCATCCACCACACCAAACATTGGAGGAAGGAATGTAAGTTCATCGCAGTGTTTCCCAAAGTGTCAAAATAGTGGTAAAAGTAGCGGATCAATAAATAATAGTAAGAGATCAAGGATGGTAGGAGGCGACGTAAATATGCCAATTTTTCACAGTAATGGGATTGAGGATCCCGAACAATATTGGTTCTTGTGTGAAGTAGTATGGACAGTGAAATATGTCCAGGACAACAACATTAAGAAAGGATAGTTGGCGATGACCTTTAGGGGCCATGCATTAGACTAGTTTATGAAGTTTACACAGGTGCCTACAGGAAATCCAGATAAAACACTGCCGCAAATAAGGGCAAGACTGATTGACAAATTAGAAAACCGAAGTCAGAGTTGCAATACATCACAAAATTGAAGGAAATCAACCAGTTCCCGAATGAATCATTGTGGTAATTAGATTAGAGATATAATACTCTGATGGATAAAGTTATCTTCAGGATGAGCAATGTGCACCACAAAGAATGGTTTATCGCAGGACTCATGCCGCACATTCATGGGCCACTGATGCCACTAAATATCACATCCTAGTAAGAAGCGCTAGAGATTGCAATGAAATTGGAGGCTTCACCAGTTGGAGAAGCAGGAGTAGGCATGACTCACATTCAAGCCCAACTAGCAAATTTGACGCTACAGTTCCAAGACAAGAAGAAGGAAAAATAAATTCAAGAGGAGATATGGTGCACTCGCTGCAAGTCAGAAGAGCACCATAAGGACTAGTGTTCAGAGTTCCACGAGTATTTATGATCCGGTGCACCGAATCCGCTTGGCCAGGGGGAATTCAATGGTCTCGGGTTTGTCAAACAAGGGGACATCAACAAGAAGAGTGTGTGTATTTGAAAAAAATGGTGTCGAAACTAGTCAATTTGTTATGTAAGTTCTGTCGATCGGTTGGGCACGATGAAAAGGAGTGTAGGGAATATGACTTGCTCTAGGAGAGAAACACAAATATGTATTTCATGAAGGGGGAGGAGCAACCCTCAGCGTAGCAGTAACCACAGTACATCCAATAGCAACCGCAATATGGTCAGCAACATCCACCCTACAATCAGCGATACAATCAACCGCAGCTTAATTATAATCAGCCACAGCTGATGTGTAGTCAACCCCAACCGCAGTATGACCAACCGTAGTATCGAACTATGCAGTACAACCAACAGCCTTATGGCCAATCACGAGAAGGATTTCGATGAGGATTCCACGGAGGCAGGGGTGGAGGTTTTAGTCAAGGTCGAGGGGCAGTAGCGCGCTACAATTGTGGTCAGGTGGGACACTATCAAAGAGATTTTCATAGCCTAGTTGCACAATGTACATATTATAGTGCACTGATCACAGCGTTGAGGACTGCCCCCAGCTGATTGTGAAGTGCCAGAATAAGAATCCACCTCTACCTCAACCGAATCCGAACCAGGGATAGAATCCCCCTCCAAATGTACAAAATATATCAATAGAAGTAAGGGGTTGACCAATGAATGTTGCGGTAGTAACCAGAGGAGGGGATACGATAGACAAACCACAATCGAGTGTTCAACCAACAGCAAGACATCAGGTCCAGTTTCATGTAGAAACAAAAAAGGAGATCTTTTTGGAAGCACAAGACGCGATGAAATAGATGAGGCAGCAATCAGTGGGCCAGAGAGAACCTACTTACAAGATGTGTTATACCTCCATATTTCACAGTGTCGCATCTGCACCATGAAAAGAGTTGATGACACTTCCCCTACTACTTTAAACCACTAAGAAGAGAAGAATGATGAGTGGACCTTGAAGGCAAACTTACCCTGACAAGTTTTCACCTAGCTAAGACTTTATTTACCCTAACTACCACGCCTTGCTCAGTTATAGGTGCGCGGTAGTCCATACTACCGCATTATGCTTTGTCCCTGACACGCGGTACTACCGCGTTATGCTTAGATTGCTGGGCGCGTTACTCTTTTTATAGCCTTTTTTCCATGGCTTATGGGATTTTGGATTTTCAAGAGATATTGGAGGATTGGGATCCCTGATTCGATCCTAACTCATTTTCTGTGATTAGAAACCTTGATCCACTAAGTTCTCCCAAGATCCACCCATCTCTCTTGTTGGTTAACCCTACCATACACTATAAAAGAGAGGTATTCCATGGGAAAGAGGGAGGACTCTTAGAAGTACCAAACTTATGATCTTGCAGCCTTGTGGAGATAGCTAGAGGAGGAAGCACTTGGAGCTAGAGGATTGGCTTGGACATCAAGCAACCTTTGTAAGCATTCTTCAAGTTTGTAATAAAGATAACTTGTCTTGTTTTTCCCATTTCATGTGTATTGCACAAGTCTTTAGCATGAAATGTATCTAATCTAGATTTGAATCTAATCTTTACTTCAAGGTATTTGGAAGCTTGTATGCTTGTTCTTTGTTTGATTTCAACAGGTTCTACATTGGAGCTTTTGGATCAAGAGCTAGAAGCGAGACAAACGTTAGATTGAAAGGTGAGTCATATCTTTCATTGTTTCTGAATGCATGTAATCTTGTGGTGAAAGTTAGTTCAGGAATTTCAAGGTAGCATTTGTTTTGTTTTGTTCTTACATTAGAGTCAGTTAGGAATTTGCTTTAAGTTAAGAGGATTTTGACTTATCCGTAGGGAAAAATTCTACCAATAAGAATGGCGACTCCGCTGGTTTGAATTCTATTTGATTGATTCAGTACACTGTCATCCATCTTTTGATTGTGATTTGTTTTATTGCACTTCAAACCAGTCGTGAATTTTGGTCCTTTTGACCTTTACTCACCCCTCCTCTCTGTATTTTTTCTCCCTGTGTGATCACTGAGTCCCCTGGGTTCGGGAAACCCTGAAAATTTCATCTTCCTTTTCAAAAGTCGTGCTTTTTCCCACTTTGCCACAGTACCGCGCCCTCTGCACTGATTACAGCGCGGTAGTACTGCGTTTCCTGAGCCAGTACCAGAGCGGTAGTTTAGCAGTACCGCGCTATAGCCTCATTCTGACACGTGGTAGTGTCTGCATACTGTAAAAAAAATTCTCCCTGCTTGGTTTCCTGAGTCATTTTTTGATCTTTCTCTACCTTAGGTAGTGTTTGTTGTTGCCTGTTATCATCCTGGTAATTTTACAGTCTGTGTGGTGTGTTTATTTTCTTGTTGTGAGCTTGATTATTGTTTGAATTAGTGGCATGATTTGCATATTGGGTCATTTTTCCAGTTTGATTGCATTGGCTTGATTTTTTCACTAAAACCAACCCATCACTACTGTTCTCTTTTACTGAACCCTATAGCTTTTACAGTCACATTGTTTCCATAATTTTCAGTAATTAAAAAATTATCATTTGAGAACAATTCTGTTGTTTGAATTGAAAAAGTCTAGTAGTATTAGTGTGCATTAGGAAATGAACCATTGAATTTGCCACATAAATTCTCATATTTGAAGCATTTTAGATTGTAGGATCAGTGAATTAAAAAGAGTGTTTATTTCAGTTTGGATTTGTTTACAAAAAGAAAACAATTTTTTTTTTCTTGTTTGGGTTTTTTATTTGCTTGTGAAAAATTTCATGCATTTATGATTGAAGAACTCTCTCTCTTCCATAGCTAGATTTCATCGAAGACAAAGGTTTATTTTGATTCATTCTCATTTGCATGGTTTGAGTCGTCATAACACCATCAAGTTTCATGTCCATTTACCTGATTGAGTAAGACAACCACTAAAATTAATCTCCCTAATTAAACCAACATTAACCTCACTTGAGGAAATCAAAAGAATTTGGTAGTTAGGTAGGACATCGGGGATAGGCATCAAAATAACTCCCCCTTGTCATTTTCATCTAAGAAATAGTTGTTGTCTTCTAGGGAACTAAAATCCTCTAGTATTTATTGACACGGTCACAGCCAGTTTGTGGAGGGGCCTCCTGACTGTTTTTAACTTTCAGGGGTTAAACGGCCGCGAGATTGAGAACTGGACGGACTCTGTGGAATGCCGCACTCCACTTAGCCCTAAGGAAACATCGATCATTGTCTTCCTCGGAGGGCTAAAGTGCCCAAAACCTTTTCCAACGTGTCATGAACGAGGTAGCTTAGTGACTATTCTACTAGGGCTCTTTTACGCAGGATCCCTTTCGGTAGAGGGATATCCTTCTCATATCGGTCTGTCACATTGTATTGTTCGACTTGGATTTCATCACCTTGCGAAGGATACAGCTTGTTGAGGTCTCCAACTCTTAGTTAGGAGTTTACTTGTTATCTCATCTTTGTAGAGGGTCATTTTTCTTTTTAGGGACTGCTTGTTGGCATTCTGGCCATTCTTTTTATCAGCTCGCTTATTGAGACACCGGTCTCAGTATAGATTTTAGAGCTTGCTTTTTTGGCCTGCGAGCCTTGCTTTTTTTAGCTCCTCTTCTGTACACTCAACTGCATTAGAGTTTTTGAGTTCTTTGTTACGAAACGGCCCCTGATTTTCATTTTCCTGTCATCATGTCAGAACAACCACGAATATCACGACGAGTACAGGGAAAAATCCCTCCACCACCGCCACTGCCACGGACCTTTGGTCCACCTGCATCACGCATTCCTGCTCCTCCTGGTCGTGGTGCTAGTCGAGGGAACATTCCACCGCTGATACATACTACATCATCAATTCCGCCTGTAACTATTACTCACAGCACAGTCTCAGAATCTCTTGCATCTTTTGCAACTACTAGCATGTCTGAGATTTCCACTGTCACTTCACCCACTGTTATTCCAAATATATCTTCCACAGTGGACACTATTACAGCGGCTAAATCTAGTACAGCCCAAAATACTAGACCAGAGATCATCCTCCTACCTGATGTCAACACCTCCCATCCATCAGACACTTTTCATGATGACACAGATGGATCTGTTGGCACCACCGAAGGGTCCAACCAGGATATACCTGGCTTGATTTCAGTCCTAGGTGGGTACGTCGAAGTTATTGAAGACACTCGACTTCCTGACACGCCTTTTGAACCTGATTATGGCTTCATCACTTCCTAGGTGGAGCTTCCGCCTTTCATCACTACATCACCCAGTGTTCATCCCCAGGAAACCAGTTCTTCTAGCAACGTACCTCGCACTATATCTCTCCCCAACCTCCCTCCGGGACATGAAATCATGGCTTCAATCCAGTCTAGTATGGTTAGTCTAGCGAATTCCCCGTTAGCATCGGCACGGTTTAAACATGACACAGAGCAAATGCTCTCGAAAGCTTCTAGATATCCCCCCGTTACTCGTCCTTCTGACTATCGGGATCCCAACATCCCGTCTAGCACAGAGTTTCGTCACTCCTATGCAGACGGCTCCGGAGCTTCGGACGTTACTATACCTAGGTTCCCGCTGGATCCCCAAAACCCTTTTCAGGACATGAACTTAGACCCAGTTTTCGATGGTCCTCCTATCATTGAACACGCTATGGACGACGCCGATACCCCTGGGTTAAATTCCCCACATTTGCTTCCATCACCCATTTTTGGTGCACATTCTATGAGGGATAACCCAGTTTTTTCTCCATCCTCGCCTGTTAGATATGGAAGACCCCCTCTGCAAATCGGTACTTTTGGCGCCATTGGCCAATCCACACTATCATATTTGGCTAGCGGCGGAAGAACACCAAGTCATACTACTGGATCTTCCATTTTTACTGGAGGATCACCTTCGGCCACCATTTACACTATATCAGGAGGTGGACAACCAACTGCAGTGGTCCCCAACTCCAACATTCAAACTCCCCCTGGTGGGCCATCAACCCAACTAGTTGGAGGACAACCCTTTGTTGGGAACCCCATTCCTAGTCAACAACCTCCTCCTATAGGGCCATCCAACCCATCTACTGGAGGACAACCCATTGGCTCCATCCAACAACTCTCCCAACTAGCAGCATCTGCTCAGTATGGTATGTACAACACACCTGGCAGCAGGAAACCTTATTTCGGTGTTCCAACCGGGCCTCACTCTCAACCTCCCCCATCAGGTATGCTTCCTTCTTGGGAATCTCAAATCCCACAGAGTGGGGGTTACTCACTTTTTGGAAACTGGAACCAAGCTGGGGGGCAATCTCAGATTCCCCCAACTTGAATTCTGGCTTCCCTTATCCTTCAGCTGCGACAACTCCATGGAACCCATCCCTTCAATTTCCACTTGCTCCTCAAGGAGGAACGAGCATTCCATGGACACCACCGTCGCAGCCACCCCCCAACCCTGCTATGGGAAACCCTCCACTTACTCAATACAGTGGTAACATTCCTGGAACACAACAATTCCAAGGAACTTTTCCCCAACCAGGAGCAACAACCATTCCTAGGTTTCCGCAACCCGGGGTACCATACCCACTCAGCCGAACACCCACAAACCGGTTACTTACAATCAACTGGTTAACCAGATGGCTTACTACCCAGAGAATTTCCAGCAGTACCCCCCGGGAAACACATATGGGTATAACACGCAACAGTACGCTATGCAAGGCCCCCCAGGTTTCTCTGCACTGCACTATTATTACTCATACCCGCAGACTAACCATCAACTTCCCTTTTTGGCCACGCTTGACTTACCTGATTTATCGAGGCTTATTAACGATCCTATATGGCATGAACCTCACTGGACACCCATTCCAACCAAACTACCATCAGACATTCCTAAGTTCGATGCTAAGCCCATGGAAGACCCTAAGAACCATGTGATGACCTTCCATCTTTGGTGTTCATCCAACTCCTTGATGGATGATTCCATTCGACTACGGCTCTTCCAGTGTATGCTTACCGGCACGGCAGCAAAATGGTACATCGAGCTGCCACAACACTCTTTCTATGATTTCAACACCTTGGCTATGCAGTTTCTGACTCATTTCCAGCTTCCCATCCGGTATGAGACTGGAACAGAACTGTTAAACTCATTGCGTCAAACCACTTCTACACACATTTCCGACCACATCCATGAGTGGCAACGACATCGTAGGCTAATTAAGGCACCCATTCCAGATCAGCTACTCACTGATTGGTTCACAAAATCCTTTTTGCCTCCCATAGATAGAGATATCGCTATGCACGGACCGGTTATAGAAGAACAAGCCATCTCAGCAGCCCAGTACATGGATTTGGTATACACTCAATCCGGTACTTTACATGAACTTCTTCCACATACCACTAGCGTTAACACTGATCCAACGAAACCTACCACTGAACCCCCCATTGATGGTATTGTCGGTTCAGTCAAGACCCAGCCTACCACCAACTCGACGAGATAACAAGCTTCTGCTTCCCCCGCTTTACCTCAGGCTGCTTCAAAAACCACTACTTCTCATGCTATTTCCTCCAAAGTGAACGCAGTTCAATCTACGTCACAACCATCCGGGGGAAAGAAGAAAAACAATCGTGGTAAACCCAAGAAAAACCAGCAGGAGAACCCCAAGCCACAACCCACCCACAATGACCATAAACCATGTCGAAAGGCTAAGTTTCCCTGCCTAATTTGTCAAGACGATCACTACACACATGACTGTCCCTACAAGGACGAAGTCAACAAATTTGTTAAAGGATCCTCTCGCTCGGCAGTGTTAACTGACCCTTTCCCTCAACAACAACAGCAGATGGTTGCCCAAGAAACCCCACAAGGGGGCAACCCGACCAATCCAACCCGTGGAGAGACGTCCACAAACCGTGAAATCCTGATGACGAGTAATGAAGAGATTCATATAACCACTCGTTCAAAGACGTATGACAGTCCTCCAAGTTCAAACAAACAATCGGAGATAGCCAAAGGCAAATCTCCCGTTGAAGATCTGACTCCTATTCCCCCCCCTACCAGCCATCTCCATATCGAGAGACCACTTACGGATACAGTGCTACGCCCACCCAAGGGCACCATATGAAAGGTGACATTTAATCCCAATGCTCGAGCCACCCAAAATTACAATATTGTTGAGGATCTAGCTCAAGCACCTTGCGCCATGTCGACTCTCGAGGTTCTCCAACACTGCCCCACGCAGCATAGAACCCTACTTTCAGCACTGGGGTCAATGGACCCAGATACTTCAAATTCCATTATGTTTAACTTGGAGCATGCCAAACCTCGGCTTTCTCACCAGTTAGCCTTTCAGGTTCATACAAAAATCCATGGAAATATCATCCATCGCACTGTGTTAGATGAAGGTGCTTCCACGTCGATCATGTCTTTGAACTGCTGGAGAGCCTTAGGCTCACCCAAAGTCACGACTTCTCCCACTACTCTCAGGGCGTTTGATGGACACGGTTTTCAACATTATGGACTCATTCCCTCAATTGGTGTTGAACTAGGGGGCAAAACAGTATTTGTACACATTGAAGTCGTAGATGCACCATTGGATTACAATCTCCTCCTTGGCCGGAACTGGTTTTACACCATGACCACCATAGCATCTACAGTCTTCTAGATTGTGCAATTTCCTCATGAAGGGAAAATTGTCACTATTGATCAACTGGATTACTATATCCCAGACTCCCATCCAAACTCCACCAACACCGTCCCGTTATTGGATCAACCTCGATACCGGTTCCAAGACATTGGTGTTGGTCTTATGAAGGATTCAGCCCTTATTGGAGTTTTTCCAGAGCTAGGAACCCATGTTCAACTAGTCAACATGATTTCATCGAATGACACCCCTTCCAATGATTCATGGGTGATTCAGAGTCCCGCTCAGATTGAAGACTACGGCAACTCTATTCCTTTGAACAGAAACCTCGCAGCATATGAAGCGATCCAATCAGCCACTGATTGGGTTGACTGTCCCACCCATCATTCTATGGCACAGCTCTCGTCTGAGACTCATTCATACCCACCACCTATCGATCCTCTCAATTTGATTTTTCCCATTGACGAATCAATTATGGAGGTTATGTGCGGTGATGAGCCACCATGGGGAGATTTTCATCATCGAACTTCATTCCCCACCATTCAGACGCTTGAGCCTGACTCAAAACCCAGTACTTCACTTGGGATGGTCCAAACCAAGTTCCCCACTTCCCTCAACGAGGTATTTTCCGAAGGAAACTTGGCTAACCTTATGGAAACCACTCCCATTGATATTTCAGTGAAGCCTGGTATCGTGGAAAACGTACATATCAGCAAAACATGTACTCCCCTCGAAATGGAGTTCTATAGTGCCTACTTCAAAACTTTTCGCGATGTTTTTGCTTGGATTTATGAAGAAATGCTAGGAATTGACCCCTCGATTGTGGTCCACGAAATTCCAACATTCCCTGGCACCCGGCCTATTCGGCAGAAACTTCGGCCCGTCCATCCTCGTAAGGCAGCTGCTATTAAAGCAGAAGTTGAAAAACTTTTGCATGCTGGTTTTATCTATCCTGTCCCATTGACAGAATGGGTATCCAACATCATTCCCGTAGCCAAGAAACAAGGAATGATTAGAGTCTGTGTCGATTACCGCGACTTGAACAAGGCTTGTCCAAAAGACAACTACCCAACTCCGTTCATCGACCATATCATCGATAACTGTGTCGGGAGTGTCATCTTCTCATTCATGGATGGCTTTTCTGGCTATAATCAGATCGATATCCTCCCAGCCGACCAACAAAAAATAGCCTTTATCTGCCCTTAGGGGATTTTCGCATATCGAAAGTTACCTTTTGGCCTTAAAAATTCCGAGGCAACTTTCCAACGGGCAATGTCCTACGCATTTCACGACATCAAACATATTGTAGAACCATATCTTGATGATCTTCCCGCTCACTCTCGGACCCGGGAAGACCATCCTAACCACTTAAGCGCCATTTTCGAAAGGTGCCGTCGCTACAATATACGTTTGAATCCGCATAAGTGCATCTTTTGTGTAGAAGCCGGAAAACTGTTGGGCTTCATAGTCTCCAAAAGCGGGATACGTTTAGATCCTGCAAAGGTAGAAGCTATCTTAGCCCTGCCTTCCCCCACCAATATTCCAGAACTTCAATGTTTGCAAGGGCATGCAAACTTTCTACGCTGTTTCATCTGCAATCTTTCCGAGATAACAAAAGGCTATATGAGGCTTCTCAAGAAGAACGTCCCCTTTATCTAGGATGACGAATCCCAATGCTCCTTTGACAATCTATGTTAAATTTTCTGAATTTACTTCAATATGATCTAGGATCTTAACTGAGAGAACAACATGTACAGCATATCTACAGCATATCAATCATGGAGACAATAATGCAAGCACACAAGAGACACAAAGATTTACTTGGGGAAAACCATAAAGGTGAAAAACCCCAATAACTTCCTCAGAGATAGATAGAGCAATGATACAACCAACCAATAGAGATAGCCATAACCTAGCAGCAATCCTCCTCCTCCATAAGTGCGCCTCTCCTCCTTAAGAGCATATGAGAGAAGTGAGTGAGTAAATAGAGTGCCTCCCGCACTCTATTTATACTTGACTTGACTTGCCTTTTTACCTAACTCATGTCGGCTCTAACTTAACCACATAACATAATGCTGAGTGGGCCGACCCCCAATAGGGTGGTCTAATAACCCTTTGACCCACATGGCCGACCCCCAATAGGGTGGTCTAATAACCCTTTGACCCACATGACTTATACAGGGCCGACCCCAAACAAGGTGGTCTAATAACCCATCAAGTATAAGTTACGACACTTACAATATAAATGACGACACTTCCTTATAGAGGAATAATAGCATCTCTATAGGAATACAATATACATATATGTGAAATACATTCCGAAGTTACATATACATCAACACTCCCTCTTAACTAGGAAGGTATTTCTCAGCACAGTTCTTCTAGCACAAGTCATATTCTCTGGATCATCGTCACTAGATAATCGTCATCGAGTCATCATCATCGTCACTGCTGCTGCTATCTCAAACAATCTCTGAATCTACTCGTCATAGGAAGTTCTACAGAGCCAGTCCTTTTTCATACTGGATGTAGGCCCACCACCTGCAGGTCTTCATCATCACTGGCCATACTGTGGAATCCTCAGGACTTTTACGTGCGTCACAAAACCTCGAAAGAGCATCCCAGGCTGTTACGAGCACACAGCTCTACCTATAGGATCTCCCAGGGCACCAAATTACATGTGACCTCACCACAAAACCTCGCAAGAGCATCCCAGGCTGTTATGAGCACACAGCTCTACCTATAGGATCTCCCAGGGCAACGAATTACATGTGGTCATGGCAAAACCTCGCAAGAGCATCTGCCAGATATCCCAGGGAACCGAATTACATGCCATAGGCAAAACCTCGAAAGACTATCTGCAGATCTCCCAGGGCACCGAATTACATGCCATAGGACAAAACCTCGAAAGAGCATCTGCCAGATATCCCAGGGAACCGAATTACATGCCATAGGCAAAACCTCGAAAGACTATCTGCAGATCTCCCAGGGCACTGAATTACATGTCCTCCCAGAGCAAAACCTCGAAAGAGCATTTGCCAGATGTCCCAGGGCACCGAATTACATGCCATAGGCAAAACCTCGAAAGACCATCTACAAATCTCCCAGGGCACCGGATTACATGCTCATCTGCACAACCTGATCCACGGCCACAGAGTATCAACCTGATACTCACCATACATCATCCTGATGTATCCATGATCATCCTGATCATTATCACTGCAACGTCCTACTGCATGTCATCTGGAGCAACATCATGAAGCTCGTCATCTATGATCATCCTGATCATCACTGCAACATCCTGCTGCATGTCATCCGGAGCAACATCCTGAAGCTCGTCATATATGATCATCCTGATCATCACTGCAACATCCTGCTGCATATCATCTGGAGCAACATCCTGAAGCTCGTCATCCATGATCATCCTGATCATCACTGCAACATCCTGCTGCATGTCATCCGGAGCAACATCCTGAAGCTCGTCATCCATGATCATCCTGATCATCAATGCATCTACCTGATGCATACCAAGTATCTACCTGATACATATCATCATACATGATCCTCCTGATCATACAATGTATCCACCTGATACAAATACATGATACATATCATCATACATGATCCTCCTGATCATCAATGTATCCACCTGATACAAATACAAATACATGATACATATCACCATACATGATCCACCTGATCATATCCAGCATCAACATGATGCGTACATACAAAAATGATCCAACTGATCATATCCAACATCCAACATGATGCGTACATACAAAAAATGATCCAACTGATCATATCCAGCATCCAACATGATGCGTACATACATACAAAATGATCCAACTGATCATATCCAGCATCCAACATGATGCGTACATACATACATAAAAATGATCCAACTGATCATATCCAAGCAGAAACCAGAACATCATCCTGATGCTCATCATCCAGCGCTTACATCCACAGCCATGTGAAGGATCCTCCTTCCAACATGCTTGGAATGGCTTCAGCAAATGTGTCCATCACTTCTTCCTCGAAGTGTCCTCGATCTGAAGAACGCCAAGCCTCTCTCTGAAGTACTCGAACTTCACCCTAGCTAGTGGCTTCGTCAGCACATCTGTAATCTGCTCGTCCGTCGCAACATACAGGAGCTTCACAGCTCCTCTCTGCACCATATCCCTGATATAGTGATATTTGATCTCTATGTGTTTCGACCTGTCATGAAACACTGGGTTCTCGGACAACTTCACACAACTCTGGTTATCACAGAAGATACCAGTAGCATCCAATGGGAGATCAAATAACTCAGACAGTAGCTTCCGTAGCCATACTGCCTCACAACTAGCTGAATAGGTTGTAACATACTCTGCCTCAACTGTACTCAGTGCTACGCAGGACTGCTTCCTGCTAAACCAAGAGATCACACCTGATCCCATACTGAAGCAGCACCCAGATGTGCTCTTCCTATCTGCAGCACTGCCAGCCCAATATGAATCAACATAACCCTGCAGGTTAAACTTTTGATTCGCCTCATACTTGAGCCCATAATCCATTGTACCCTTCAGGTACCTCAGAACATGCTTTACAGCAACCAGGTGAACACTCCTCGGATCCGTCAGGAACTGGCGCAATGTGTTCACAGCAAATCAAATATCCGGTCTTGTGTTCGTCAGGTACATCAAGGACCCAATCATCTAACAATACATAGAGACATCAACCAGATCAGATGAAGCATCACATAGAAGCTTCAAATTTGATGCCATAGGTATGGCCATGGCCTTGCAATCCATCATCCCGAACCTCTTCAGGATATCTACTGTGTACTTCCCTTGACCAAGGAAGATCCCACCTGCACCCTGCCACACCTCCATACCTAGGAAATAGTGCATCATTCCCAAATCTTTCATCTCGAACTTGGAAGCAAGCTTCCGCTGCGTGTTGGCAATCAATCTATCTTCACCAAGTTCTGCACACATATAAGACTGCACCATGCTGTCTTGAAATCCATCTGGTGCATCTTCTATTTCATCACTTTTATATTTCTTAATGCTGCCATCTGCAACATGCTTGATCTGATAGTTCCATTTGGAAGTCATAACAAACTTCGCTTCACATCTTGGGACCGCATCCCACACATCGTTCTTCATGATCGACGGATCATGGCATTCTTCCCGTATCCTGGGAACTTCAATATCTTCAATAGATAATTTGTTGCTGAACAAATGTTGTAGTTCTTCTTTTGTAGGAGATGGCATACGATCTTTCCTACACAACAAGTTAAATTGCATGATTAGAAAACATCTCATAGTTTTCAGAACAAATTCTTACACATAAAGAAATATGCCATACAGTCATGCAATTATCTTAGCCAATGCTTCAATACAACATTTATCCATATTCCGTAACTTTCTAGATGCCTTCCAATCTCTACCAGAACATTGTTAAGAGTGTGCACCACTCCCAACATGTCAGCAAAGAGGTTTCATTCTAGATAAGTAGCAATGGAATGTTGTACAGTGCCATAGGCCACTTACCCATGCATATTAGGAGTATACTGTTCATCAATGCAATTATTCTAATATGCATAATACACAACCTAATTCTAGGAACATCAGTATATACATTATTGAACAATTTTATTTAAACAAACAAATATGCAAGAAATGATGATTAAAATACTTATCTTTCTTTGTTCGTTGGGTGGACTCCCTCTAAGTCTTTGCTTCCTTGCAGGAGCTGCTGGAGTCCTAATCTGAGGTAGCTTCTTCTACACCTTTCTGTTGTGAAATGTAGAGAGATGATCAACTCCCTCTGAATATCTGCATCCTTGCAGAAACTACTGAAGTGTGCTCCTTTGCTTTCTTGTAGGAACAACTAGAGTGTGCTCCCTCTTGATCTTTGCTTCCTGAATTACCTGTTCTTGAACTCATATTCATCCTTGGTCCCTATGCATGCTTATTAGTATCATGAATGTGTTATCCTTGTGATCTCATATAAAATCATACATTCATTAGTATACTATTAAAACACAATAATCTCAAGCATGTATAGTCATGATCATTTCAAACAGAAATAATAAGCATTAGCATTCAAGGATTATGTAGGATTCTTATGGTTAGTCAAATCATAAGAAACATAACATGTCTAAACCTGTAATTACTCAAACCTATGACTCTTCGGGTTAGTTGAATCATTAATCAAGATAAGAGATATACTATGCGTAAAACCTGTGATTATTCAAACCTATACCTTCATGATTCTTCTGGTTAGTCATATCATCAATTATGGTAAGAAACATAATATGCATACAACCATGATTATTCAAACCTATGAGTTCATGAATAATCATTATCAACAACAGTATAAGATCCTAACACAAGGTAGGATTCTAGCTTGATATAGGAAAAACATACCTGGATTAGCATGCTAGCTATTTATGTCTAACATACCCGCATAATGTCTTCTTGTTCTTCTTTAGTGACTTGTGCTAGTGACCTGCATGTCTCATAAGTTAACCATTACAAAACCAAGTTATACATACCTCGTAAATGGATCTTCTATGAGATCCATGACAATGGATGAATATTTGTCCTCATGTTATCATGATCATATGTTCTTGGACCAGAACATGATTTGTCTTTCTTGGTGTACCTTTTATGTTAGTAGACAACATAAACCTCATACAACACCATAATTCATTAGTACAATCATAAGTGTCAATACCTTAATCAATGAATATCTTCTATCATGCATTCATACTTTTATTAAGGTGATATGACAAGTCTAAAATCAAGATTGTACTAACCGTAATAACATGAAGACAAACATACCATAAACTTAATCATGAACAAATATCGAAACATACCTCGATGAGTCATACCTGTCGAGATCACTTGTAATCTTCTTATGTAAGGCCTTAGCCTCATCTCCCTCTGAAACAGGAACTTCTTCACTTATGTAAGTGACCAATCCATCTTCTTCTAGGATCAACCCAATCCACTTGATTTGCAAGAACTGGACCTGGAGCTGGATATGGGTTTGTCAGAGAGACCCCAAAAATTCAAACTTTGAATTTCAAACTTCCGAAAGGATAGGAATATGCGCCTTGATGAATTGATCAAACTGGTATATTCAGAATTTGAAGACTGCAAAGTTTCACTCCTCAATTTTGTCTTTGAAACTTCCAGATTCACTGGACGTGACCCTAAACTGGGGTTTGATGAAGCCCACTCTTCTACCCAATCAAAATGTTTGATCCAAAGCTCTAAGCTTCTATTTTCCTGAGGAGCTTCCAGCCGTGGTCACAGATTTCAAAAATTCCCATTTTTACAGAAGCCCTAATTTTCCATTTTTCTGATCAAAGTCCCGAACTAGGGTCTGATCAAACCCGGCCTTCTACCCAGCCAAAAATTCTGATCTTGGTCTCTAAATTTCTATTTTGATGAGTAGCATCCAGCCATGGTCTCCGATTACAAAAATTCCAACTTTCTACAAAGCCCTAAATTCCGGAAGCCATGAATGAAGGTACCAAAAAATAATTCTGTTTTGACAGAAATATGTACCTGATTGTTTCTGGTGTAACTCCGAAATTTTTGATCCACAGGGTCTCAAAAAGTTTTCTGAGATAGCCTGACCTATTAGCTTTCCATCCTAATAGGTCTGACCTCAATTGGATGTTCTGAGAGAGAGTTATGCCAAATGTCGCAACGTGACCTGTTTTGGGAAAATACAGGAGAGCGAACTTGTACGGCGTGCCACGTGTCACTGTTTGACCTTCGGCCTCTAAAAAAGTTTTCTAAGATAGCTCGGCCTGTTATCTTTCCATCCTGACAGGTCTGACCTCAATTGGATTCTCTGAGAGAGAGATATGCCAAGTGTCGCAACGTGACCTGTTTATGTGATAATACAGGAGATCGAACTTGTACGGCGTTCCACGTGTCACTATTTGACCTTCGGCCTCTGAAAAGGTTTTCTGAGATAGCTCGGCCTGTGTACTACCTGTCACTTTTCACGAAATTTCATTTGGAGCTTCCTAGCCCAAGTTATGACCTTTTTTCCAAGGTCACCTGATTTTGACTCAGATCTGGAAGAGGCAGAAACCCTATATTGTACAGATCATAAATCACAAAGTACAACGAATTAGAGGTTGTCCTTTGGAAACAAGATACCTGGAGATCTTAGCTTCGTCCTGTAACAATTTCAGATCCAAAAAATTCTCCAAAACGGATTTATAGCGAAAGTGCTACGATGACTGGTTTTTGCTATATCAAGCCCTAGCATCGTAAGTGCAACAAGTGTCATACATGCCATATCATGCCTTCTTTCAGGCTAGCTCTGATACCATGTTAAATTTTCTGAATTTACTTCAATATGATCTAGGATCTTAACTGAGAGAACAACATGTACAGCATATCTACAGCATATCAATCATGGAGACAATAATGCAAGCACACAAGAGACACAAAGATTTACTTGGGGAAAACCATAAAGGTGAAAAACCCCAATAACTTCCTCAGAGATAGATAGAGCAATGATACAACCAACCAATAGAGATAGCCATAACCTAGCAGCAATCCTCCTCCTCCATAAGTGCGCCTCTCCTCCTTAAGAGCATATGAGAGAAGTGAGTGAGTAAATAGAGTGCCTCCCGCACTCTATTTATACTTGACTTGACTTGCCTTTTTACCTAACTCATGTCGGCTCTAACTTAACCACATAACATAATGCTGAGTGGGCCGACCCCCAATAGGGTGGTCTAATAACCCTTTGACCCACATGACTTATACAGGGCCGACCCCAAACAAGGTGGTCTAATAACCCATCAAGTATAAGTTACGACACTTACAATATAAATGACGACACTTCCTTATAGAGGAATAATACCATCTCTATAGGAATACAATATACATATATGTGAAATACATTCCGAAGTTACATATACATCAACAATCTAAAGGTAGCCTTAACCAAAGATCCTATGATCCAACCCCCCGATTACACACGGGACTACATTCTTTATCTCGCAGCTTCAACTTCCACCATCGGTATGGTGCTAGTCCAGGAAGACCACAATGACATAGAACATGTGGTATACTATCTTAGTAAGAGTCTTCTCGACTCCGAAACTCGTTATTCACATGTTGAAAAACTGGCTCTGGCAACAGTCTTTTCTATCCAGAGATTCCGTCATTACATTCTACACCGCTGGACCACTGTCATAGCCGATTTCAATCCAATGTATTATATCCTCACACGTCAAGTGCTTGGGGCCAAATATTCTCTCTGGATCGTCATCCTTCAGGAGTTTGACTTGGAATTTGTCAAAGCCAAGTCTAAGAAGTCTTTGGTCTTTGCAGAGTTGATTTGTACCTTGCCCCGTGCTACCGAGCAATCCGAGCCCATCGATTCTCTTCCTGATGAATCATTGTTCCTCATTAGCACGTTTGATCCATGGTACAGGGATATTCTATTATATCTCCAAACCCAATGCTTCCGCCCTGACCTCACTCACGATGAACGTCGACGCATCCAACATCACGCAAAATACTACCTCATAGTCAACGATACTCTTTATCGACATGGTGTCGACACTGTTCTTCGACGCTGTTTGACCTTAGATGAGGCAGAACGCGTTCTTAATGACTGCCACGCTGGAGCATGTGGTGGTCATCTCTCTGGGATGGCTACGGCCCATAAAATATTGCGAGCAGGATACTTCTGGCCCTCAATTTTCAAAGACTGCATTGAAATAGTCAAGAAGTGTCTGCCATGTCAATTCTTTCACAGTAAAGCACGCTCGCACCCTGCTCCACTCCATCCTGTTATTGTCGTCGGCCCTTTTTCCAAATGGGGCATAGATTCATGCACTGGAAGACCACTTTAGCCGGGGGGCATAGCTATGTCATAGTAGCTGTTGACTATTTCACAAAATGGGCTAAAGTGATGCCTACATATGCTGAGGATGGCAAAACAGCGGCGCAATTCATATTCAATCATATTATAGCTAGATTTGGTGTCCCACAATCCATTGTGACCGATCATGGCTCCCATTTCAGGAACCATATGATCGAAGAACTACGTGCCAAGCTGGGTTTTCACCATGAAAACTCAACCCCATATTACCCACAAGCTAATGGCCAAGTTGAAGCCATTAACAAAGACCTGAAACGAATGATTCAACGTATTGTGGGTACCTAGAAATCCAACTGGCACTCAGCTCTATTCTCAACACTATGGGCATACCGAACCTCAGTGAAAAGTGCTACTGGGTTTACACCATTCCAACTGGTGTATGGCCTAAAAGCCATTTTTCCGATTGAATGTGAAATTCCATCACTTAAGATAGCCATAGAGCTACTTCCTCACACCACTTCCGAAGAGGAACGGTTTCTATACCTAGCCAAGCTAGATGAAACCCACCGCGACACTGCTTTAGCTAATGAAGCTCATAAAAAATGCATCAAAGCTCAATATGACAAATCCGTTCAACCTCAGATCTTCAATGAAGGTGACCTCGTACTTACATATGATCAAATGCATGATAAGCTTGGAAAAGGAAAATTAGAATCTATGTGGTATGGCCCCTTTGTTGTAAAACGTGTCTTAGAAAAAGGAGCCTATGAACTAATCGATTGTGATGGTACGCCATTGGCACGGCCCCGCAATGGGCTATACCTCAAACGCTTCTACGCGTAAGGTTACCCTACACGGGTTACTTGTTGTACATAATGTACTTGGTTTGCTTTTACTCATTTTTTTGGTGTGCGCATGGACCTCATGTATCCACTCTTACTTTGACTCATGATTTTATGCGCAGATGTCTGCCTAATTCGGATTCGCCGACTGTGCAAGCCGACATACCCGGAATCTCACTTCCGCAGCATGGGTAATTTATTCTCCCACTGGCGAGTTGATTTCTTCAGGAGCCAATTGTTTAGGTCCTGCAACCAACAATATCATGGAGTACCATGCAGTCATTGGTCTCTTGACGGAGGTTGCTTCACTCGGAATTGACTCCCTATCAGTCTTTTTAGACTCCCAACTCATGGTTTCTCATCTAAACCGTGTTTACACAGTTTGCGATCCTATACTACTTCATTTATTTCAGAGAGTACGCCTCTTGGAACGATATTTTAATTTCATTTCATATCAACACGTACCGAGAGAATTCAATTGTATAGCTGATTCATTAGCCAATTACATTTTGGATTGGCATCTTGCCCATACATAAACACATCATAAAAAATAAAATGCACAAGTCATTATAAATAAATAGATCATAAGTAGGTCCATATCACTGTATATAAGAGTGTTTTTTCAAAATACATAGAGTTCGTGTCAAAGACAAAATTTGGGACCAAATCCCATACAAAAATTTGACTCTCAAAGCCTACATATCGTATACATGCTGCAAAAGACAAAAAGACCATCTAAGGAGATCTGGGAGATCTATCATGTCCCTCGTCAGATTCCTCACGCTGCTGGTGATAACACACTACAGCTCGAGCCACCCTACGAAGAAGTAGGCCAATACGACTAGGCACACCTACAGTATGCTGCTGGAGGTGCAAAGGGATGTCATCCATCCTCATAGCAGGGATACCATGAGTCAAGCCCTGTAAGTTCCTCTCTATATCCCGGACTCCTCTTGCTTCATCTTCATCCTCCTCCTCGTCTGGAACGGCTTTGCGATCAACACCACCGCGACGTAATGGCGAGTACCCAGCTGGTCTCTGTGGTCCACGATCTGTGATATGCACACGAACATACATTAGAAGTCTTTTACACATTCTAAAAATCAATAAAAATTATATATTCAAAAAGGAAAAAATATATATCCATGAAGGTCGTACTTGAGTTGTCCCAATCTTCATCCTCTGGTAGTGCCAAGTCGATGTCCTTGCGGAAGTCCACCCCTGCATAGGGGTAGTCATCGATCATATCTATCTGTTCCTTGAGCCAGGAGAAGAAATCCTCACCAAACGCCAAGCGTTGAGGTCCTCCAAGACGCCCTACGTAATCACTCCATCGAGCCATCCATGGCTCGGTAGGTGGACGGCGGGGCATAGCTATCTGTGAACGCAGCAATGGCACCCTCGCCAAAAAGAAGGTGACTAGGATACTCCCATAACCAAATTGGGAATTCTCTCCAACTCTACACTTGTGCACTTGTTCTTTGAGATTGGTCAACACCTCCTCACACCAGTTAAATATTGTTCCCGCCATACAATCCACTGCAAGGTTCATCTCTGTACGGGACGCCTGATGGGGACCCGTGCTCCCTGCTGCACGTGTGATGGTGAACAATACGGTTTTTACAGGGAGTTCTATAACATCTTTTATGACCACTTTGCCACTTTTCTTACTCGAACCCTGACAGCAATATCGAGCAATGAAAGCATCTGTGCTCGTTTCCGAGGTGGTGTATCCAGTAAAGTTCACCCGGGCCCCTCTTTTCGAGGGGCCCATGAGAAAGTAAATGTCCTCGAGTTGAATTTCGAGGATGTGCTCTCCCACTCGGAAAGCTTGAATGTCAGGGTCCCACAATTGAATAAGATGGGTAAGGAGTTTGGGTTGTTGACGAATGCCTTTGGTCTTAAAGAATTTCAACAAACCGAACTCCCGCAATGCAGTCACAGTCGGTAGGTCATTTTCAGCCACTGAATCACCCGCTTCATGTTCTCTTTCTTTTCAATGGACCATTTTGCTCCAAATAAGTTGCAAACTCCTGCAAAAGGTCAGGGGAAACATTTAGTAACTATTTAACAACTTGGTTTCATCAAAAAATTTAAGAAAAATCGATTTTTTCATCTTAAATTTCGCCTTCATCGTGCCTGGGGAAGATCTTACCACGCAGTACTGCACAGTACCGCGTTTCGGTTTAAAGACACAGCGCGCTACTGTCAAACAGTACCGCATTTCCTGATATTCCCCCGCGCGGTACTGTGAAGGGCGATTTTTGCCCAATGGGGCTTGCCCAAAAAGTTGATTTCTCTCACTGAAAGCAATTTATTCAAGCATGAAATGAAAGAGAAGTTTGAGAGCCCTTACCTGGCATAGACGGTTGTTGAATCGGTGTCCTGAAACTCCCGATATGGATCCTTGATGTTTTGCTCCTCAAATGGGTAAAATCTCCCCTTTGGGTAAAAACACAAATGAAATGGTAAATTTCTATTTTTAACCATCCTTTTATAGCTTTTTCACCTATTTTTTACTTATTATTTTATATGGTTCAAATGAAACCCATTTCACAGTACTAATGTCTGGTTTTATGAGCACTTTATTGACAGGATCTCCTTTTAAAAAGCGATATATTCACACTGGCGTTTATTCATTGTTTGACCTTCATTTTGAGCCTACTTTATCTTTTTCGTGCTCTTGATTAAAACTTGAAAAAGATTCTAAGTGCTTTTACATGCGTGTCGTGCTTTTCAAGCTCAAGTAAATGGTGTCGAGTTCGGTCAGCTTTACTCATGCTCGTTAAAATAATGAGGAAAGTATTATCCTGGTTGTATTTTATTCTCTTTTCGGACCAGAATAATTAAAAAATTATGAAAAAGACCATAGGAGTCCATAGTTAAGCTCTTTTCAAACTCCCTAAAATTGAAAAGATTGCCAAGTGATCTTGACTCTTTCACACTTGTAAAAGTATTTGAAAGGTCGTCTATTCAGTGATAGGTTACCCCTTTTTCGGCCCGTCTAGACTATTTACGAGAAAGGTATACCTCAGTCAATTCTGGCTGGGAGTGTTCTCTCGGGAATTTTTTTACACTTTTTTGGGATCAAGGGACTAAATTTACGAAAAAGTACACCTCGGAGCTTCCTTTAGGTTTTTCAGGCTGTCTAAATATGAAAAACTATCGAGTTTTCCTTCCTTGGACTTGTTAAAATTTAACATCGAAGGGCCCACTTTGGGACGAACCCCTCCTTTCTCAGGTTCGTAAAACATGTGAGATTGGACTCATCTATGAGATGAGCTACATCGAGCATCTGTTATCCTCTTCAAGCTCACAAAACAACAAAGAGGTACTCGTCTATCATGTCGGGGGAATATGGGGAACAAGTCAAGTTTGTTATGGCAGCTTGTCAGTCGTTACCTTTGAACATGGCATGTGTCTGTCTCTTGTCTATATTGGGTATCTATTTTTCATTGAGTTATGGTCATCATCCTGAGTCGTCTCCCTGGCCACGAGCCTACTCATTTGGTGTCTATCCTCTACTAACAATAATCCCTGTTTCCAAGTCCTATTACATGCCGTTACATGTTCAAAGGGTTGCAGTGTTCAAAGTCGTTCATTGTGTCAGACCTCCACTGTGTCAGTACATACTCCATTGTCTCATCATCTTATACCATCTTTTGTTCCGATTCTGTGTCGATGATGTGGGAAACATTATGGCCCACCTTCGACAAGTCTATTCCCTTCGACTCCGAATCACTATCCAGGAATTAGACTTAGAGATCAACCATTAGTACCTTGGTACCTGCATGCCTCAATGGAAGGTTTCCTCGTGTTCGACAGTAGGTTTACATCACTGACCTTTGAATGAACAATCTCTCAAATGATCTACATCAACTTATTTATTTGCATTACGTTGAGATGTACTTCAGATACCTTGGGGATCATCGTCATCATTGGTGATTTCCCTTGCATTTGTTAACGGTTCACATCATTGACTGGTAATCAAATGGTTTCTACCATGTTCGACTTCAACACTTTGTAATCACATGGCTAGATTCGTATCATTTGCGATCGGGTAGAAGACCCTGGGTGCACCTTTGTATCTTGATTGTGTCGAGGTTGCGATGGACGTGTCCTTTGTATTGTCACACAGATCTACTTTTTGTATTGGTCGTGGCTGTGTTATTACTGTCTCATGGATCTACGCTTGTTCATAGTAGCCATGATCTGTCCACAGTCTATATCATCTCAGTACTCATGGATCTGCAATGTATTGGTCGGCAGCCATGCTTTGAGTCATTTGTTTCCGAGCATGGGGATGCTCGCCTCGGTGGTATATCTAACACTTTGTTTCTGTTTCAGCTCCTTGTTGTTCTCCTCGATGCTATCTCTGCACACTATATTTGTAAAGTCTTTCGGCCATCAGTCCCTTCTGACCTCACACTTTAGGGGGCATCTGTTATAGCTTTATATTTCATAGTGTCGCATCTGCACCATGAAAAGAGTTGACGACACTTCCCCTATTGCTTTAAACCACTCAGAAGAGAAGAATGATGAGTGAACCTTGAAGGCAAACTTACCCTGACAAGTTTTCACCTAGCTGAGACTTTATTTACCCTAACTACCGCGCCTTGCTCAGTTATAGGTGCGCGGTAGTCCATACTACCATGTTATGCTTTGTCCCTGACACGCGGTACTACCGCGTTATGCTCATATTGTTGGGCACGGTACTCTTTTTATAGCCTTTTTGCCATGGCTTATGGGATTTTGGATTTTCGGGAGATATTGGAGGATTGGGATCCCTGATTCAATCCTAACTCATTTTCTGTGATTAGAAACCTTGATCCACTAAGTTCACCCAAGATCCACCCATCTCTCTTGTTGGTTAACCCTACCATACACTATAAAAGAGAGGTATTCCATGGGAAAGAGGGAGGACTCTTAGAAGTACCAAACTTATGATCTTGCAGCCTTGTGGAGATAGCTAGAGGAGGAAGCACTTGGAGCTGGAGGATTGGCTTGGACATCAAGCAACCTTTGTAAGCATTCTTCAAGTTTGTAATAAAGATAACTTGTCTTGTTTTTCCCATTTCATGTGTATTGTACAAGTCTTTAGCATGAAATGTATCTAATCTAGATTTGAATCTAATCTTTACTTCAAGGTATTTGGAAGCTTGTATGCTTGTTCTTTGTTTGATTTCAACAGATTCTATATTGGAGCTTTTGGATCAAGAGCTAGAAGCGGGACAAACGTCAGATTGAAAGGTGAGTCATATCTTTCATTGTTTCTGAATGCATGTAATCTTATGGTGAAAGTTAGTTCAGGAATTTCAAGGTAGCATTTGTTTTGTTTTGTTCTTACCTTAGAGTCAGTTAGGAATTTGCTTTAAGTTAAGAGGATTTTGACTTATCCGTAGGGAAAAATTCTACCAACAAGATGTCACCAACATTTGACAGGATGAATTCGCAGAAGAAGATCAATACCTTGAAGGAATTCTTAGAAAGTTGCTTGGAGTTGGTGAAAGACCAGGATGCACTAGCGGAGATAGCTAGCCTCTTACATTGACAGGAGGAAAGTCGACAAATCCGAACAGTGAATTGGTTGCACAAAAAGCAGATAGGAAGGGAGATGAGAATATGCACAGATTGGTGCATTCGATGTTGACTCTATTATTTTGGATTTGGGGTCGGATGTGAACATTCTGAAAAAATAGACATGAGAGACGATGGGGAAGACGCAGCTGGTATGGTCCCCAGTACAGCTTCGACTGGAGAACCAGATTAAGGTCACACCTATCGGCCTACTATGCGACATACTAGTTGAAATAGAGGGACTTAAGACATATGCTAACTTTGATGTGATAGAAATAGTTGACAACACGATCCCCTACCTAGTGTTTCTAGGCATCGATTGGGAAATGGAGAACCAGGTCGTGATTAACTTCTGTAAGCGAACAATGTCATTCAAGAATCACGACATGAGGGTAGTCGCACCTCTGGATCCAACAGAAGGACAAAGGTATGTTGAACCAATGTGGGATGAATTCACGAAAGGATGGGATAACTTGTATAATATCTCAAAAGACTATAGCAATCCCACCGCTAATGGAGAACTGGGGTGGTGGAGTGGTAGCTTGGCATTGTCCGATTCTGATGAAGCACTGGCAGAATCAATGGCATGAAGTATCATTCTGGAGATGTGGACGCATCACACAGTCACTGAGATGGGTGGCGACAGAGGCCTATGAATTACCGACATATGAAGGACTTCCCAACCTAAATGAATTCCTCACAAAATTTGAAGAAAGATTTGCCAAACCACAAAGGCTGCTAGCATTATATGAGGCATTGAAGGCCAAGCCAGCGCGATGGTGGGAGACACATAAGTCGACAATAACGAGTTGGCCATTATGTCAACAACTCATCAAAATCAGGTTTGGTCAGACAGAAGGATAATGTAGGAAGAAATCCAGCGGAAGGAGTGATCCAAGGGAACACTTGGAGGAATGTCAAGGTACATGGGGAATGAGACGGTAGAACGAATGGGTCCATGGATTTATCCATATGTTGGATGAGATACCATGAAAGAGGTATGTCACAGCAGAATTGTGACACAAAATGATGACTTGGTAGGAACTCACCATCAATTTCAGCCAGACATTCAACTTCTCGGACGAAAACCCATTAATCCATAGCACACTCCAGGTGATAAGGGAAAAGGTGCTTGAGGTAATTCTGATGGAGAAGTCAATAGGATTGCAATGGACCACGATGCTAGAGATGCTGCTTGAATGATCCAATGTGACATGAGGCTTAGACGGTGAGGATGATCCATGATCCACCTATATCCCATAATCAGAAGGAAGTCAAAATGTTGGATCGCTAGAGATACCTTTCGACAAGTTTCAGTGACCATTGCGTCTTAAGAAAGTGAACATTGGGTCATAGGAAAACCCCAAGTTCACAAGCATAGGAGACTATTGGGATGATGCGATCATCGCAAAAGTTATAGACTTATTTCATGAATTTTAGGATCTATTCCCAACAAAATTTTCGAAAATGAAGGGCATTTTCGAGGAACTAGGTGAGATGAAGATCCCACTAAATGTTGATGCAAATCGAGTGAAGCAGCGACCGTATTGGTTGAACCCCATATACAAGGAGCGAGTGAAATTTGAACTAGAGAGGATATTGGATGCAGGCATCATAGAACCAGTAGAAGAATATGAATGGATTAGTCTGATGGCGGTCCAATATAAGAAAACCGAAAAAGTCAAGATTTGTGTCGATCTCAGGAAACTAAATGATGCATGTTTGCACGATCCATTCCCGACACAATTCACAGACGAAGTGTTAGAAGGTGTTGGAGGTCATTTGTGAGTATTTTGATCACAGTAATATCTAGGAGCTATGGAGAACCTCACAAAATCGAATTATTTGCAAAACCAGTGAAAATGCTTGAAAAAGGAGACAATTTTACACACAATGTGAACTTAATATTTGCATTATCTGACTGTCTAACATGTGAAAATGTTAAGAACAGGTTTTTATTACATCCATGAGAAATTCAAGAGCATTAGATAGCTCAAGATGAGTGTACAAGTCAAAATTGCCAAATTGGCCTCAATCCCCCCTAGGTGGGTCCAACTCAGTCCTAATCATCCCAAACAGTCATGAATTCAGGTGTGAAGGTGGCTGAAGCATGTTGGGTCATAAATGAGGCCAAGGTAGGCATGGGTGAGCAAATAGAGGTGTTTGGGAGGACCAATGAAGCAATAAATGCTCCAAATCTAGCCAAAATTGGGCAAAATCCACCTTAGCGCTCCTAGTCAACAGTAATTATCCAAATCAAGGAGAGAGAGCACTCCATCATTTAATGAGGGCACACTTGTGGACAAAATAGGAGGTTGGGTGAATTGGTTTGCTTGGAAGTGTGTGTGAACACTCTCAAATGTGGGTATTTGACCAACTAAAGTCACCTAGTCCAAACTATGGTGTAATGTAGCACATGAGCAATAAAATTTGACTATGGTTATGGACTATGGTACTAAGTATGGATTACTGTTCTAACACCCCCCCTTAACCAGAACTTAGTACAACTCATGAAAATAAGTGGGAGGCCTTGGCAACAAAGGCTCAAGTCACCTCATTACAAACAGAACTTTTATTTGTCCATATAAACCGAGGATAAGAAGTAAAACCACATGGGATAAAAACTTCCCTCTAAAATGGACATGGGGCTGAACCTGCAATAAAATTGTAGCAATCACCATCCATCACTCACCCCAAGCAAATCTCTCAAGTGAGTGAAGGTATTCTCAGTAAAACACTTGGTGAAAATATCTGCAGTTTGCTCGGTGGATGGGCAATACTGCAAGGAAATCACCTTGTCATGCACCAAGCCCCGAATGTAGTGCATATGGATTTCAATGTGCTTTGTTCTTTTCCTCTGTACTGGATCATTAGATATCTTGATGGCACTTTGATTATCCACCCAAATTTTGGTTGGAGAATCAATAGCAACACCAAAATCCCGAAGAATTCCTTGCAACCAAACACACTGTGTGGCTGCGTTCAATGCTGCCCTGTACTCGGCCTCTACTGATGAAAGTGAAATAGTATGTTGTTTCTTACTTGACCAGCAAATGGGACCTTCAGAAAACATGAAAACGAAACCTAAAGTGGACTTTCTATCAATGGGATCTCCAGCCCAATCGGAATCAGAAAATCCAGCTAGTTGTAGTGAAGAGCCAGCTGCATAGTGTACCCCAAAGCTCTTTGTTCCTTGGACATATTGAAGGATCCTTTTGGATGCCTTCCAATGGATCTCACGTGGCTGCTGCATATATCTTGCTACAGCACTTACAGCATAAGACAAATCAGGTCTTGTATGTGTAAGGTACAACAAGCTTCCAACTAGCTGCCTGTAGAGTGTGTAATCCACCAATGGAGAGTCTTCAAATTCACCTAGTTTTATGACTAAAAGGAATGGGCACTTGGCTGCCATACATTCAGCCATTTTAAACTTCAATAATAGGTCTGAAGCATACTTAGGTTGACTCAGCAATATACCTCTCTCAGATTGCTCAATTTTCAAACCCAAAAATTGCCTTAGCAATCCTAGGTCGTTCATGGCAAATTCACTGTGCAAAGAAGCTTTGATTGAGCCAATTTGTTTGTTGCAGCTCCCTGTATTTAAAAAATTATCAACATACAGTACAATGAACTACATATTATCATCACATTGCTGCAAATAAACATTTGGTCCAGACTTGCATCCACAGAAACCAATTGAGAGCAAAAAAGCATCCATTTTGGCATACCAAGCCCTGGGGGCTTGCTTGAGTCCATAGAGTGACTTCTTCAACCTGCAAACAAGTGTGGGATCCTCTTGGAATCCTTCAAGTTGCTGCATATATATCTCTTCCTGTAGCTTACCATGTAATAATACACTTTTAACATCCATATGGTGAACTTCCCAACCCTTACTAGCTTCCATGGCTAGAGCTAGTCTAATTGAGTCCATCTTTGCAACCGGTGCAAAGGTCTCTGTATAATCCACACCATGGATTTGTGAGTATCCCTTAGCCACTAACCTAGACTTATACTTCATATCAGAACCATCAGCAATAGGTTTGGTTCAAAAAATCCACTTACATTGCACAAGTTTCCTGTTGGGAGGAAGAGGCACCAAATCGCATGTTTTGTTCTCTTTGAGAGATTGGAATTCTTCTTGCATTGTTGTTCTCCACCTTGGATCATGATGAGCTTCCTGATATGATTTTGGATCAGATCCAATCATCATATAATATTGATCAGCAATTTCACTTTCATTTGCAAAGGAAGCATTGATTGTTTGAGATCTAGTCTTCCTAGGCTCTTGGGGATTGCCTGCCAATTCACCTGCAGCTTGTATGATTTTTTCAGCCCACTTGGGCCTTGATGGTGACTCATGTATAGCAATGTCATCTCCAGAAATATCAGAAAAATCAAAACTGGAATCATCACTAATTTCTTTAAGGTGTGGAGGAGAAGAGCTTTCCCCCGGTGCAAGCTCAAAATCAGGAATTGGTTCTTCTTCGAATTGCACACTTCTCTCAATGAAAGTTTTGAGTGTGGATGTGTCAAAGAAATTGTATCCCTTTGTGTCTTCACCATATCCAACCATGATACATTCTCCGCTTTGTGGCTCCAATGCCTTCCTCTTTTCTGATGGAATTCGAGCCCATGCTCTAGACCCAAAAATTCTGAAATTTGACACATTTGGTTTTTGGCCAAACCATGCCTCATAGGGGGTTTTTCCTTTGACTGATTTGTGAAAGGCTCTATTCTAAATATGAGCAGCACAATTGATGGCTTCAGCCCATAGCTTAGGGCTTAGATCCCTAGCTTCAATCATGCAAGTGGCCATCTCTTTGAGAGATCTATTTTTCCTCTCTGCCACACCATTTTGCTGAGGTGTGTAGGGGATTGAATGTTGCATTTGGATGCCACATTCCTCACAAAGATGTTGAATGTTATTGTTCACATACTCCTTTCCATTATCAGTACTAAGGATCTTTATCTTATGACCACTATGATTCTCCACTAAGGCCTTCCAAATCTTCAATTTCTCAAACACTTCTGATTTCAATTTAAAGAAGTAAACCCAGCATAATCGAGAGTAGTCATCTATGAATGTGAGTACATACCTTGATCCACCATATGATGGAGTGGGAAGAGGACAAATGAGGTCTGAATGTACCAATCCAAGTGGTTGAGTGGCTGTCCTTTCCATTCCCTTCTCATAGCTGCGCTCAGGATGCTTTCCAACTACACAACCAATGCATGCACCATTTGAAGATTTGATTTCTGGAAGCCCTTCCACCATCTCATCCTTGTGCAATGTCTGGAGATATTTGTAGTTCATGTGGCCAAATATTTCATGCCACAACTTGGAGGTCTCGTTGGCATGAGAGACAAGAGCATGGTCACTAGAATTTGGAATGAAATTGGAGAATTTGTACATTCTCTCTTCATGATCAACATACCCCACTGCCACAACTTGATTTGAAGAAATTTTTGAGATTTCTACCAAATCTGGAGTAAATGTTACTCTCTTGGCTTCTCCTGTATGGGTCATTTGATAAAATGATAGCAAATTTGCAGCCAATGAAGGTACATAGAGCACATCACTGAAATAGCCATGCTCCATGTCAATCCTACCAATCCCCTTTGTCTGGATTTATGAATCATCTCCCATTCGAACAATTGGGCCACCATTCGAATGCATAGAAGAGAAGAGCTCTCTACATGAAACCATATGTATAGAAGCTCCTGAATCAATGATAAAGGATGAGGGATTCGAAATACATGCTACCAAAGCATGACATTTCTCCTTATTGTTAGGATTTGAGGTGCTCTCTTTCTTCCTTGTGCCCTCAGGGACTAGGATGTTGTTCTTCTCCAGTAGCTGCGCCATTGAGTCAATGGTTTTATTCATGCATGAGCTCTCTGGATGCCATCCCTTATGACAATAGGTGCATTTGGTATTTTCCTTTCCCTTCTTGTCCTTCTCCTTTGATAGATTCGAACCTCCATCTGCAGACTTGGTCTTGTCAAACTTCCTCTTCTCTGGATGCCTCGAATTCTTGGCTTTTTGCTTGCCTTTGTTGGCATTTGAAACACCCATTTCCAGTGCTTGGTCCTTTGATTTTATGGTGCCCATCTGAACTAGTTTGTCCTGCTCCTAAGTGAGACACTCCATGAAGGTAGCTAGTGATGGCATTTGCCAATTTCAAAGGGTCATCTTGGCTGAGTGAAATGTGCTAACAAATACAGAAAACTCTGGTCCTAGCTTCGAAAGGATGGACAGAATCAGTTGTTCTTCCTTCTTAACAATTCCACATTGTTGCAGTTGAAGCACTAGTGACTTGAACTTAGTGAAGAACTCTTGGATGGTTTCAAAATGCGCTGGGCTCAAGCTAATGAGCTCATTTTCAAGCTGGTGGCCTCTCAGTTCATCAGTTTTCCCAAAGAGTGATTCTAGCTTCACCCATACTTCATTTCGGGTTGTCAAGCTGTTTGTATGAAACAAGAGTTCCCTCGAAATGCTCAGGCATAGCAATCCATAAGCTTCATCAAGTCGATTGTAGTACTTTGCTTTCTCCACAGCAGAGTTTGGCTCCACTTCTGTGCCCATGGTTACTCTATAGAGACCCTTAGATCTCAGTTTGATAACCATTTCAGCCTTCCAATCGAAGAAATTGAAGGGTGTGAGCAACATTTGGTTTGCTTCCATTACTGCTGCGTTAATGGTGAGAAAACTACTGAAACACCTGCAAAAAACACTCAATTTTTATCTGGAAATCCTCTCTAGAATGTAGTTCAATGCTCAATATTGATCTAAAACTCACTAAATCCACAATTTCTCTGATACCATGTGAGTATTTTGATCACAGTAATATCTAGGAGCTATGGAGAACCTCAAAAAATTGAATTATTTGCAAAACCAGTGAAAAAGCTTGAAAAAGGAGACAATTTTACACACAATGTGAACTTAATCTTTGCATTATCTGACTGTCTAACATGTAAAAATGTTAAGAATAATTTTTTATTACATCCATGAGAAATTTGAGAGCATTAGATAGCTCAAGATGAGTGTACAAGTCAAAATTGCCAAATTGGCCTCAATCCCCTCTAGGTGGGTCCAACTCAGTCCTAATCATCCCAAATAGTCATGAATTTAGGTGTGAAGGTGGATGAAGCATGATGGCTCATAAATGAGGCCAAGGAAGGTGTGGGTGAGCAAATAGAGGTGTTTGGGAGGACCAAGGGAGCAATAAATGCTCCAAATCTAGCTAAAATTGGGCAAAATCCACCCTAGCGCTCCTAGTCAACAGTAATTCCCCAAATCAAGGAGAGAGATCACTCCAGAATTTAATGAGGGAACACTTGTGGACAAAACAAGAGGTTGGGTGAACTGGTTTGCTTGGAAGTGCGTGTGAACACTCTCAAATGTGGGTATTTTACCAACTAAAGTCACCTAGTCCAAACTATGGTGTAATGTAGCACATGAGCAATAAAATTTGACTATGGTTATGGACTATGGTACTAACTATGGATTACTGTTATAACATCAGTAAATATACTCGTTCACAGATGGATTATCTGGGTATCGTCAAATAAAGATTGTGAAAGAATACCAACACAAGAAAACCTTTGTAATAGAATGGGGTTGCTTTTAATATATAGTAATTGCATTCGGTCTTAAAAATGCCACGGCAATATTTTCACGATTGGTGATCTCCACATTCAAGGATTTCATTCACAAGTTCCTTGCAGTATACATGGATGATTGGACAGTGTATGGACTAGTAAAGGTTCACGTCACAAACCTAAGATTGAGGCTGGAGAGATGTAGACATCATCAGATTTCGTTGAACTTGAAGAAATGTATCTTTAGCCTCTCATTCGACATCTTGCTAGGGAACATAGTATGTAAGGAGGGGATGTTGAAGGACCCAACAAAGATCACAATTATTATCAACCTATCACTGTAGCTAGGGTTTTCACCCTAGCTTGTGCAATTGAGCACCTACTAAGGAGAAGGGCCTCCTTAGTAGCAGTTCAATAATCAGTAAATTAAAGCAATAAAACAATATGAAATTTAACCTAGCATGAGCATTAACATAAATAACAAAACATGAAAATATGGTGAAGATCTCTATTTTTGTATTAAAATTTACCTCAGATGTAGAGGTTGGTGGAGCCTTTGCAGCAGTCCAAGAGGGTTGCTTCCAAGCTCTAGTGTTGTTCCTTCTCCTTCTTCCAAATATGTTTTGGAAATGGGGCCAAAAGGATTCTCAAGCATTAGCTCCAAATGAAGAGCTAGGGTTTCAAGGGAATTTTCAGCAGCGTAAGGATAGGGATGATTGTCGATGTGAAATGAGGGTCCTCCATCACCTATTTATAGGTTTTTAGTGGTGGAGTGCTCGCCCTTGGTTTTGGGCACCATATGGTTTAGGTCAGCTGTATAGGGTTTTTGCTTCCCTTTTCCCTCTTTTTCCTCTTTTTTGTATTTTTTATTCCCTTTTTAGAGGGTTTTTGCTATTTTGGAGGAATTTTGGATAATTTTCGGGGGAAAAGGGGTTTTTTGGCCTTTTGGAGGCTTTTTAGTGGGTTTTTAAGGTTTTGGAGGAAAATATGGTAGGAAATATGGACAAATGAGTCATGTAATGGGGTAGATGAGGTAGTGAGCACTTTTTCGGTGTTAACAGATTGCCCCCTGATGTGTGAGGGAAGGAGCTCATCGTATGGATGATAGACATCATAAGTCTTTTATGGTTTTCCTGGGATGTGGAGTGGAGAATAAACAAACTGGACCCCGTAACAACGGTCCCAAACAAACTGCAAAAATTGAAAGTACATGACCTCAATAATGAATGAGGAATAATCTGAACATATGGACAAGGCGGGCATTCCCATGCTCGTATCAAGATATAGAACAATAACAAGGTGGTCCAAAAAAATGGGGACCTAAAATATACATGGCCTCAAATGAGGAAGAATCTCAATATATGGACGAGGTGGGCATACCCATGCTCGTATCTATATATATATATATATAAAATAACAATGAGGCCCAAAAGTGGGGGCCTGAAGGATACATGGAGAACCACAGTGTACATCATAAGGGTCCAAAGGGGACACAAATCTGGGACATACTGCTGGGATGACCATGTTTGAGCTAAAGAACTAATACACTGGAATAACAATAGTGCTGCTGAGTGTGGTACCAAAGGAACTGATGAGCTGTTGGATCATAGTGACGGGAAGTCATACCCTCAATGGTACACTGAACTGGGTACTCAAGGAAGCATATAATGGGATGGCTTCCGAATACAATCACCTATGCAACCCGGACATCCATGGGAACATATAATTGGGTGTTCTGAAGTGACTCACCAATGTGCTAGAGTAGGGGGAAATTCGGGGTCTTCGATCAATAACTGGAGGGATATATACCCTGCGCGATGTTAGTAAAGTAGTTAAGAGCGACGTTAGGGCATACGGGGTACTACAGGAAGTTTATCAGAGGGTATGCGGAAATCACAACACCCATGGAGAAATTGTTGAAGAAGGATGCGATGTTTGAATGGAATGAAGAATGCCATAAAAGCCTAGCTATACTGAAAGAAAAGATGGTTGCAGCACTGATACTAGCCTTTCCTGATTGGAGAAAGGAATTCCATGTTCATGTGGACCCTTCATCAGTCGCACTAGGGGTAGTATTGGCTAACCCAGGAGAAGGGGCGATTGATCATCCAATTTCATTCGCCAGTAGGAATATGTCCATTGCAGAGAGGAACTACACAACGATAGAAGGGGACGGGCTAGAAATGGTTTATGTATTATAGAAATTCCTCCACTACCTACTTGGAGGCCATTTCAAGATGTTCACTAACCATTCGGCACTAAAATACCTGGTCAAGAAGCTTGTGTTGGGGGGGGGGGATTGGTCGATGGTTTCTATTATTTCAAGAATTTGACTTTGAGATTATTGTGAAACCGAGATGATTGAATTCAAGGCTTGATCACCTGTCCTGAATCGATTCAGTAGATGAACCCGGAAGCATTGACGAGGAATTACCAGATGCACAGTTATTTCGAATTGGGATGGTTGATGACCACTATGAGCAGATCATCCAATTCTTGACTACGGGAAGAGCGCCGTAAGGATTCACTACCAACTAGAAAAACAAGTTAGTGGTGTGGGATGCTGACTTTTAGCTGATCGTAGGACAACTATACAAAATGGGGCCAGACGAGATCCTTCGCCGATACATTCTTCCGCATGAGAAGGAGAGGATACTATCCGAATCCAATGAGGGGATTGCAGGAAGACACTGTGGAGGACATGCCACTGTGAGGAAGACACTCAGAGCTAGATTATGGTGGCTGAAAATGCACAAAGATGCTACAGATTATGCTAGGAAACGCGATGTGTGCCAAAGAATAGGAAAACCATCATGAAGGGATGAAATGCCACTAGTACACAAGGTGACGCTACAAGCTTTCAACAAATGGGTGGTTGAATTTGTAGGATCGATCAACCCACCAGGAAAAAGGATAGGGTCACGATATATAATCACCATGATTGATTACATGACACGCTGGGTTGAGGCTGCACCAGTAAAATACTGCATAGTGGCGACAACAACAAGATTCCTTTTTGACAATGTGGTTACAAGGCTTGGGTGTCCAAATATACTGATGAGCGACCAGGGTACTCACTTCCTTAACCAAACAATCAAGGAAATGACGGAAGAATTCCAAATTAAACATCGCAAAAGTACCCCGTATCACCCACAGGAGAATGGTGCAGCAGAAGCATTCAACAAGGTATTGGAGCACGCGCTAATGAAGGTATGCAACACAGACCACGATGATTGGGAATTGAATATTCTGGCAATACTGTGAGCATACAGGACAACTTGTAAACGTTTGACAGGCCAGACACCATTCAAGTTAGGCTACAGATAAGAAGCAGTAATGCCAATGGAGTACATTGTCCCCAGTCTCCGCATCGCAATAGCCACAAAAAGTAGTGATGACGGAGCAATTGAGGAATGGTTGGCACAACTAGTACAGCTTGATTAAGACGGGTTTATTGTAGGATTCCAACAACAGGTAGAAAAGGATCGCCAAAAGGCTTGGCACAATTGACATGTAAAAACAAAGCACTTTCAACATGGAGATATGGTACTGCTATATGACAATAAGTTTGCGAAGCATCCAGGTAAGCTGCAGATGCATTGGTTGGGTCCTTATATCATAAATTTTATTACTGATGGAGGTGCAGTGTTGTTAAAAAATTTAGATGGCACACTCTTGACAAATCTAGTAAATGGAAGTCGACGGAAGCCCTATCACCATAGTCAGGTGCATGGAGACTGAAACAGGGGTTGCACAAGGCGTAAAATAATAATAATAATAATAATAATAATAATAATATATATATATATAGTGACAAGAAGTGAGCGATAAAATTTGAGGAAAAGTAAGCGACAAAAGTTGAATTTGAAGGCAGTTAGCACGTGTCAGTCAAATCAAACCATAATGATAGTATGTAAGCATTGGTAGACGACGACGAAGGAGGATGATGACACACTTAATTGTGGAATGTGGCAAATCCAGAAAATATTCAACAAATGACTTGGTAATTATTCCTCAAAGATGTCGCGATGAAAAAAACTCAGCGAGTTAAGTTATAAATATCCAAGAAGATGAAGAGATATCATAACGAAGAGTTTTTGAGCTAGATGTGCGACTCTAAGAATGTTGCAGAGTCAAGAAGTGAGGATAGGAGGGAAAGGGAGTTGTATAGTAAAGAAGTGAGGTTGTTATGGTGCATTTCATTTCAAGTTGAAGCACTCAAGGTGTGATAAGGGAAAGGACGACGAGTCTTCATGAACAACCGTTAGAGGATGTTGTGCAGACAATTGGGAGGAATAGAGATGAAGTCTCACCTGAGATGTCTAAATGAATTGTAATAGTTAGAATAAATGTGGTCCCTTCGACCACAAGAACACCAAGAGAGAAGGCATACCGGCTCCGGCAAAGGATGGTCAAATGTGCGAAAGAGATGCGCCAGAGCATTTGGCCTGTTTCAGAATTTGGTGACGTCGATGAACTTTTCTCCAGACAGAGGCAAGCATGAAGAACAACAGTAGGTGTAGAAGGGATAGATGAAGAAGGTTTCAAGAGACTCGACGATGAGTTCGAGAAGTACACAACAACAAACCATAGCAGTACCAAATGTTTCCAACAGAGGTGAATCGAGGGTGAGCCACAAGTTTGTGTTGGGGGCCTATTGGCACAGGGTTAGAGCACATGAAGTGCAGAAGCTGACAACGATAGAAGGGTCATGAGCGGAAGAAAGGACCATTCGTAAAGGAGTAAAAGCTATGAAAGCGCAAGTTTTGGTTAAAGTTAGTTAGATTTGGTCATGTAATCCATTTCGTAACCATATTAGTTTTCTATAAATGGAGTCATAATTGTAAGCCTAAGGGCATGATCTATCTTTCGGAGATCAATTGATATTGTAGAAGAACAGAGCAATTTTGTATTTTCCACTTTTGACAAGTTTTGCCCTGTATGTGAATTCACGTTAAGTCAAAGCTTTTGAGATGAATTATTGCATGAAGATGTTTGGTTATGTTTCTATCTCTTTTGCTATGTTGTGAATGGTGAATACTATCTAATGATGCGATATGTTTTAGATTTTGTTGCTTTGTTGCTTAATATGTAATATGTGAATGTTGCTTATATGATGTTGATGCGGATGTTAAGTTAATGTTCGAAATGTTAGTATCATGTTAGAATAGATCTTTGGTTTCTAGTGCGACGAAGTAAGGGTTAATGCATGTTCTCTCCCTACTGTGGAAACTTGGTTCCTGCAGCCCCCTTGATCATCTCGGGTGAGACTCCACTCACTTCGTGGGTGTTGCTGGAAAGGGTCATACCTTTCCGGGTCAATGCTGAAGGGATTGTTAAATTTTCAGAATTTACTTCAATCTGATCTAGGATCTTAACTCAGAGAACAACATGTACAGCAAATCTACAGCATATCATTCATGGACACAATAATGCAAGCACAGAAGAGACACCGAGTTTACTTGGGGAAAACCATAAAGGTGAAAAACCCCAATAACTTCTTTAGAGATAGATAGAGCAATGATACAACTAGAATACAAGAGATAGTCTTCTCCTAGCAGCAGAGCCTCCTCCTCCATAAGTGTGCCACTCTCCACAATGTGAGTGAGAGAATAGAATGTGTAAAATCAGAGAGACACACTCTCTATTTATACACTAACTTGACTTGACCTTTACTCAACTAGGTCGGCCTCAACTTAACCACTTAACATAATGCTGATTGGGCCGACCCCCACTAGGGTGGTCTAATAACCCTTTAAACCACATGGCCGATCCCCAATAGGGTGGTCTATAAACCTTTGACCCACATGACTTATACAGGGCTGACCCCAACAAGGTGGTCTAATAACCCATCAAGTATAAGTTACGACACTTACAATATAAATGATGACACTTCCGTATAGAGGAATAATAACATCTCTATAGGAATACAATATACATATATGTGAAATACATTTCGAAGTTACATATACATCAACACTCCCTCTTAACTAGGAAGGTATTTCTTGACACAGGTCTTCTAGCACAAGTCATCTTCTCTGGATCATCGTCACTAGATAATCATCATCGAGTCATCATCATCATCACTGTTGCTGCTATCTCAATCAATCTCTGAATCTACTCGTCATAGGAAGTTCTACAGAGCCAGTCCTTTTTCATACTGGATGTAGGCCCACCACCTGCAGGTCTTTGTCATCACTATCCATACTATAGAATTCTCAGGACTTATTACGTGCATCACAAAACCTGGCTGCAGCATCCCAGGCTATTACGAGCACACAACTCTACCTGTAGGATCTCCCAGGAGCACATTACATGTGACCCATCATAAAGCCTGGCTGAAGCATCTTAGGCTATTACGAGCACATAGCTCTACCTGTCGGATCTCCCAGGAGCACATTACATGTGATCTCACCACAAAACCTGGCTGAAGCACCCCAGGCTGTTATGAGCACACAACTCTACCTATCGGATCTCCCAGGAGCACATTACATGTGATCTACCACAAAACCTGGCTGAAGCATCTAAGGCCCTTTTCATCCTGTCCAGATCTCCCAGGAGCAAATTACATGTGGTCATGGCAAAACCTGGCTGAAGCATCTAAGGCCTTTTTCATCCTATCCAGATCTCCCAGGAGCAAATTACATGCCATAGGACAAAACCTCGAAAGAGCATCTGCCAGATATCCCAGGGCACGAATTACATGCCATAAGCAAAACCTTGAAAGACTATTTGCAGATCTCCCAGGGCACAAATTATATGTCCTCCCAAGCAAAACCTCGAAAGAGCATTTGCCAGATGTCCCAGGGTACGAATTACATGCCATAGGCAAAACCTCGAAAGACCATCTGCAAATCTCCCAAGGCACAAATTACATGCTTATCTGCACAACCTGATCCACGGACACAAAGTATCATATGATACTCACCATACATCATCCTGATGTACACATGATCATCCTGATCATCATCACTGCAACATCCTGTTGCATGTCATCTGGAGAAGCTCATCATCCACGATCACCCTGATCATACAATGCATCCATCTGATGCACACCAAGTATCTACCTGATACATATCATCATACATAATGTATCCACCTGATACATAGATACATGATCCACACAATGTATCCATCAACATACATGATCTACCTGATCATATCTAATACATATCAATATACATGATCTACCTGATCATACAATGTATCCACCTGATACATATACAGATACATGGTCCAAGCATCCAACATGATGCTTATACAAAATACATACACATGATCCAACCGATCATATCCAGCATCCAACATGATGCATACATACATACATAAAAATGATCCAACTGATCATATCCAGTAGAAACCAGAACATCATCCTGATGCTCATCATCCAACGCTTACATCCACAGCCATGTGAAGGATCCTCCTTGCAACATGCTTGGAATGGCTTCAACAAATGTGTCCATCACTTCTTCCTCGAAGTGTCCTCGATTTGAAGAGTGCCAAGCCTCTCTCTGAAGTACTCGAACTTCACCCTGGCTAGTGGCTTCGTCAGCACATCTGCAATCTGCTCGTCCGTCGCAACATACGGGAGCTTCACAGCTCCTCTCTGCACCATATCCTTGATATAGTGATATTTGATCTCTATGTGTTTCGACCTGTCATGAAACACTGGGTTCTCGGACAGCTTCACACAACTCGGGTTATCACAGAAGATACCAGTAGCATCCAACGGGAGATCAAATAACTCAGACAGTAGCTTCCATAGCCATACTGCCTCACAACTAGCTGAACAGGTTGCAACATACTCTGCCTCAGTTGTACTCAGTGCTACACAGGACTGCTTCCTGCTAAACCAAGAGATCACACCTGATCCCATACTAAAGTAGCACCCAGATGTGGTCTTCCTATCTGCAGCACTACCTGCCCAATCTGAATCAACATAACCCTGCAGGTTAAACTTTTGATTCACTTCATACTTGAGCCCATAATCCACTGTACCTTTCAGGTACCTCAGAATATGCTTTACAACAACCAGGTGAACACTTCTCGGATCTGTCAGGAACTGGCTCAATGTGTTCACCGCAAATCAAATATTTGGTATCATGTTCGTCAGGTACATCAAGGACCCAATCATATGACGATACATAGTGACATCAACTGGTTCAGATGAAGCATCACACAGAAGCTTCAGGTTCGATGCCATAGCCTCGCAGTCCATCATCCCGAACTTCTTCAGGATCTCTATTGCATACTTCCCTTGTCCAAGGAAGATTCCATCTGCACTCTGCCACACCTCCATACCTAGAAAGTTGTGCATCATACCCAAGTTTTGCACATATATGACTCCCTATCATGTGTCTCAAAACCAAGTGGCTACTCCACATACACTTCTTCTTCAACTACACCATTTAAGAAAGTTGTCTTGAATCCATCTGGTGTATCTTCTATTTCATCACTTTTATATTTCTCTATGCTGCCATCTGCAGCATGCTTGATCTTGATAGATCCATATGGAAGTCATAACAAACTTCCCTTCAGGTCTTGGGACTACATCCCAAACATCATTCTTCATGATCGACGGATCATGGCATTCCATTTCTTCATCCCAGATCCTAGGAACTTCAATATCTTCAATATCTTCAATAGATATCTTTGTTGCTGGAACAAATGTTGTAGTCCTTTTGTAGGTGAAGATATACGGTCTTTCCTACAAAACAGGTTAAATTGCATGATTAGAAACATCTCATAATTTTCAGAACAAATTCTTACACATAAAGAAATATGTCATACAGTCATGCAATTATCTTAGCCAATGCTTCAATAAAACATTTATCCATATCCCGTAACTTTCTAGATGCCTTCCAATCTATACCAGAACATTGTTAAGAGTGTGCACAACTCCCAACATGTCAGCAAAGAGGCTTCATTCTAGATAAGTAGCAATGGAATGTTGTACAGTGCCATAGGCCACTTACCCATGCATATTAGTAGTATATTGTTCATCAATGCAACACAACCTAATTCTAGGAACATAAGTATATACATTATTGAACAGTATTATTTAAACAATAGAATATGCAAGTAATCATAATTCAAATACTTATCTTTGTTTGTTTGTTGGGTTGACTCCCTCTTAGTCTTTTCTTCTTTTCTGCAACTCCATTCTTATGTGGATTGTGAGAAGTGGTCAACTCCCTCTGAATATTTGCATCCTTGCAGAAACTACTGAAGTGTGCTCCTTTGCTTTCTTGCAGGAACAACTGGAGTGTGCTCCCTCTTGATCTTTGCTTCCTGGATTACCTGTCCTTGAACTTACATCGATCCTTAATCACTATGCATGCTTATTAGTATCATCATTGTGTTATCCTCTATGTCTCATACATAATCAAACATTCATTAGTATAATCTTAATATTATCAAAACACAATAATCTCAAGCATGTATAGTCAGGATCATTTCAAACACAGATAATAAACATTAGTATTCAAGGTTTCAGGGAAGTCTTCTTTTACTCATGCATATTCTTATTTGATCATATGACTCTTCTGGTTAGTTAAATCATCAATCAAGATAAGAGATATAATATGCATAAAACCCGTGATTACTCAAACCTATACCTTCATGATTCTTCTGGTTAGTCATATCATCAATTATGGTAAGAAACATAATATGCATACAACCATGACTATTCAAACCTATGACTTCATGATTAATCATTATCAACAACACAACAGTATAAGATCCTAACACAAGGTAGGATTCTATCTTGATATAGGAAAAACATACCTGGATTAGCATGCTAGCTAGTTATGTCTAACATACTCACATGATGTCTTCTTGTTCTTCTTCAATGACTTGTGCTAGTAGCCTATATATCTCATAGGTTAACCATTGTAAAACCAAGTTATACATACCTCGTAAATGGATCTTCTATGAGATCCATGACAATGGATGAATCTTTGTCATCATGTCATCATGATCATATGTTCTTGAACCAAAACATGATTTTTCTTTCTTGGTGTACCTTTCATGTTAGTAGACAACATAAACCTCATACAACACCATAATGCATTAGTACAATCATAAGTGTCAACACCCTAATCAATGAATATTTTCTATCGTGCATTCATAATTTTATTAAGGTGATACGACAAGTCTAAAATCAAGATTGTACTAACCGTAATAACATGAAGACAAACATAGCATAAACTTAATCATGAACAAATCTTAAAACATACCTCAATGAGTCATACCTGTCAAGATTGCTTGTAATTTTCTTATGGAAGGCCTTAGCCTCATCTCCCTCTGAAACAGGAACTTCTTCACTCATGTAGGTGACCAATCCATCATCTTATATGATTAACCCAATCCACTTGATTTGCAGGAACTGGATCTGGAGCTATATTAGGGTTTGTCAAAGAAAACCCCAAAATTCAAACTTTGAATTTCAAACTTTCGAAAGGATAAAAATATGCGCCTTGATGAGCTGATCAAACTGGTATATTCAGAATTTGAAAACTGCAAAGTTTCACTCCTCAATTTTACCTTTGAAACTTCTGGATTCACTGGACGTGACCCTGAATTTGGGTTTGATGAAGCCCACTCTTCTGCCCAGTCAAAAGGTTTGATCCAAAGCTCTAAGCTTCTATTTTTCTGAGGAGCTTCCAGCCATGGTCACAGATTTCAAAAATTCCCATTTTTACAGAAGCCCTAATTTTCCACTTTTTTTATCAATGTCCCGAACTAGGGTCTGATCAAGCCCGGCCTTCTACCCAACCAAAAATTCTGATATTGGTCTCTAAATTTAGATTTTGATGAGTAGCATCCAGCCATGGTCTCCGATTACAAAAAATCCAACTTTCTCCAAAGCCCTAAATTTCAGAAGCCATGAATGAAGGTACTAAAAAAAATTCTGTTTTGACAGAAATATGTACCTGATTGTTTCTGGTGTAACTATGAACCTTTTGATCCACAGGGTCTAAAATTTTTTCTTGAGATAGCCCGACCTATCGTCTTTCCATCCCGATATGTCTGACCTTAATTGGATTCTCTGCGAGACAGTTATGCCAAGTGTCACAATGTGACCCTTTTATGGGATAATACAGGAGAGTGAACTTGTACGACATTCCACATGTCACAGTTTCAACTTCGGCCTCTGAAAAGTTTTCCTGAGATATACTAACCTGTTATCTTTCCATCCCGATAGGTTTGACCTCAATTGGACTCTCAGAGAGAGAGTTATGCCAAGTGTCGTAACGTGACCTGTTTATGAGATAATACATGAGAGCGAACTTGTACGGCGTGCCACATGTCACTGGTTCAACTTCGGCCTCCAAAAACGTTTCCTGAGATAGTACAGTTTGTGTAATACCTGTCACATTTTACAAAATTTAATTTGGAGCTTCCTAGCCCAAGTTATGACCTTTTTCCCAAGGTCACCTGATTTTAACTCAGATCTGGAAGAGGCAGAAACCCTATATTGTACAGATCATAAATCACAAAGTACAACGAATTATAGGTTGTCCTTTGGAAAAAAGGTACATGGGGATTTATTATTGGACTTGTAAAGGTTTCAGAACCGAAAACTTTGCCAAAATGGATTTATAGTGAAAGTGCTACGATGACTAGTTTTTTATATATCAAGCCCTAGCATCGTAAGTGCAACAAGTGTCATACATGCCATATCATGCCTTCTTTCAAGCTAGCTCTGATACCATGTTAAATTTTCATAATTTACTTCAATTTGATCTAGGATATTAACTGAGAGAACAACATGTACAACAAATCTACAGCATATCATTCATGGACACAATAATGCAAGCACAGAAGAGACACTGAGTTTACTTGGGGAAAACCATAAAGGTGAAAAACCCCAATAAATTCCTCAGAGATAGATAGAGCAATGATACAACCATAATACAAGAGATAGTCTTCTCCTAGCAGCAGATCCTCCTCCTCCACAAGTGCGCCACTCTCCACAATGTGAGTGAGAGAGTAGAATGTGTAAAATGAGAGAGACACACTCTCTATTTATACACTAACTTGACTTCACCTTTACTCAACTAGGTCGGCCTCAACTTAACCACTTAACATAATGTTGATTGGGCCGACCCCCACTAGCATGGTCTAATAACCCTTTGACCCACATGGCCGACCCCCAATAGGGTGGTCTAATAAACCTTTGACCCACATGACTTATACAGGGCCGACCCCAACAAGGTGGTCTAATTACCCATCAAGTATAAGTTACGACACTTACAATATAAAAGACGACACTTCTGTATAGAGGAATAATAACATCTCTATAGGAATACAATATACATATATGTGAAATACATTCCGAAGTTACATATCTATCAATAGGGATTTTGGTTGGTGTTTGTTGACAACACTGCGAATTGAACCCCTGTCGATAGTCATTGTGTCAACACTGAACTTTCGATGCAATTTTTAGTCAATGGGGAAAAACACACCTTGAAGGGCTTACAACTAGGGTCTCTTATTTCACATTGCATGGAAAATATCCTTAAGAAGAATTCACATGGTTCCATCACTTAGATCTATTCCATTCAGATGAAACTATCAACGGTGTCTACTACTCCTTTGGATCTACAACAAATTTTTGATAGCTATGCATTGGTATTTTCTAAACCAGTGGGATTGACTGGCTTCTACCGCAATTTTTTCAAGGATTACAGGAACATTGCAGATCCATTAACTACTCTCTTGAAAAATGATGCTTTTACATGGACACATGCTACTAAGTGTGCATTTGACAAACTTAAACAATCTATGTATACTACACCTGTTCTAGCTATGCCTGATTTTTCCAAGCCCTTCACTGTTGAGAGTGATGCTTGCGACAATGGACTTGGTGTTGTTCTCCTTCAATATGAACATCTCATTGCGTTCACCAACAAATCCCTTTCCAGTAATAATTTAGTCACCTCTACATATGAGATGGAAATGATGGATATTTTGCATGTTGTACAGAAGTGGTGACCATAACTATTAGGGAATCAATTCTATATCAAGACTAATCACCATAGTCTGAAATATTTCTTGGAACAATGTGTCTCCTTCCCATCACAACATAAATGGGTTAGAAAAATCATGGGTTATGACTATGAGATAACTTACAAGAAGGGTAAGGACAATCTTGTGGCAGATGTTATTTCTCGCACATTTGATGACCAAATTTGTCTTTCATCTATTTATATGCATGTTCCAAATTGGTTGCAATCTGTTCAACAGGGCTATGTCAATGAATCCTCATTACCTCAAATCATCCAATGGTTGGCCAATAACCCTTCTATTGTACCACATTACTCTTGGGATGGTGCTTTCGTGAGATACAAGGGTCGTATGGTGTTTCCCCAGAGAACAAATCTTCAACAAGATGTCTTCTATGAACTCCATGCTTCTCCATCGGTAGGGCACTCTCGGTTCCTCAAAACGTATGAGTAGGCATGGAATAACTTATTTTGAAAGGGAATGCAAAGGACAATTCAATATATGGTGGTTGAACGGGATAACTGCTAGCACAACAAGGGTGAAACGACACTCCTTTCAGGATTGTTTGAACCCTTTCCCATCCCTACAAGGATTTGGACATATATTTCTATGGATTTCATTGAAGGACTCCCTAAATAAGGAGGGAAGACAGTGGTTTTGGTTGTGGTTTATCGCCTCTCCAAATATAGTCACTTTTGTGCCCTCGCCCATCCCTATACCGCCTCCTTAGTTGCACAGATTTTCCTAGACCAGATATTCTTTGTTCATGGAATCCCTTCTTCCATTGTCTCATATCGTGAAGCAACTTTCACTAGTCATTTTTGGATAGAACTATTTCACAACATTGGAAACAAAGTGAAGATGAATTCAAGGTATCACCCAGAAATAGATGGTCATACTGAAGTTATCAACAAATGTTTGGAAACTTATCTCTGTTTCTTCACCTCCGAGCAACAACAGCAGTAGGAAAAGTGGCTCCCTCTTGTTGAATGGTGGTACAATACCTCCTACCACACTACATCTAAAATGAATCCATATGAAGTAGTATATGATCAGGCAATGCTAGTGCTTCTTCCATACACCCCCATCAGTTCACCAGTTCAGGTAGTCGAAACGGTTCTTTGAATCCGAGATCACATTCTTCACATTTTGCAGGACAATCTTTACCTGGAAAGAAATCGCATGAAACAACAAGTCGATCAACACCGGTCTAAGCATACTATTCAAGTATGTGATATGGTTTTTCTTCATCTATAGCTTTACAAGCGATCCTCTCTGAAACCCAAAGGGAATCATAAGCTGGCTCCAAATTTCTATAGGCCATATAAGATTCTTCAGAAGATTGGGTCCATTGCTTATAAATTGGAACTTCCTCCTTCTTCCCGCATTCATCCAATATTCCATGTCTCTTGTCTAAAGAAATTTCTTGGCACCAACATCAGAGCACAAACTATTTTACCATAGCTGGATAATGAAGTATCCATCATTTTGGAGCCGTAGGCCATTGTCACTAGGCACACTCTTCAGCTTCGCTCTCGATCTATCAACTCATCAGCTTTTCTCTCGATCCATCACAAAAGTATTAGTTCAGTGGCACAAAATGCAACCAGAGGATGCTACATGGGAACACCTCCTTCAGATTCAACATCAATTTCCACATCTAAAGCTTTGAGGACAAATTTTTTTGTAAGGTGGAGGGGATATTAGGAACCCGTATAAACCCTTCTCTTTACTTTGTTAGTATATTGTTGATTGGATGCATATGCTTTGTAAGGAGTCCCTGGAGTATATTTTATTATCCCACATTCACGGGGAGTAATAGTTGTTTAGATTAGACTTAGTATATAAGTATGTGTTGAGGCAAATAGAGGCATCCACGAGCTATTTGTATTGAGCTTGCTCAGAGGAGGTTGCCCCCTCGAAGTGTCCTGCAATCAATAAATCCCTTCTGTGTTCTGTTATTTTGTATATATTGTGCATTTTCATCATTTAATTGCGGGAGGTTCTGCACATAGTGGAACAATAAGGACATAGAAATATATTAAGAGTGAAATGTGGTGGATTTGAGTGCCACTCCTTGAACGTCTAGTGATACAATCAAAATCAAAATATTGCAAAGTTGATCCATTTGTGCAAAAAATGTGTAGACCCTTGCTAAGAGAAGCCCTAGTTTCCAAAATCATCCTATAAGGAAATATCTAGGCCTTGGACCTAGAGGAGAGGTGTAACCCTAGCATCAAATTGATGTCATGAATCTAACAGATTTGAAAATTCATCAATCCATTCCACAGTCACCATTCTATGGCATGTTACAACTCGCACCCTAAAGTATTTTAGGGACACCTTTTTAATCGATACCAAGGTTATAGAATTACAATCCTGCAACAAAAATGGGTTCTGGGAGGTCCTGCAAGTGTTTCTAGGAAGGTTCCATGTGGGAATGCTAGTCACATGTTCTTAGTCAAGGAATTTGCAAAGCTCACCTCTATGTGCAATAATTACAAGGTACCTTATTGAGCAAAACCCTAGTTTCAAAAATCGACCTAAAAGATGATCTATGGGCCATGGACCAGAAAGACAGTGGCACCCTTAGAACTATCTTGATTACTTGAATCCAATGGTGTTGATGGTTTGTCAATCTGAACAACAGTCATCTTTCATTGGCCTGTTCCAACTTGCACCCAAAAGGCTTTCACGGACACTAGTTGAATACCAACTTGGGGCATAGAATTCCAACCATGCAACAAAAATGGGTCTTGAGAGATCCTCCAAGTGTGTTTAGTAAGGTTCCACATGAGAACGCTATCCATAATCTCCCACTCAATGATTTTACAAATTTGAACCCTATGTGAAAACATTCTTAGCGTGGCTCGTCCCTGAGCCACCTTCAACTTCGAATTCTCCTAGCTGTTCCTCCGCCTGTGTAGCTAGCTTCACAACGAACTCGTTATATGTGACAACCAAATTTTCAATTGCTTCCTTAGTGTCTTGCTCAATTTGTTTCACAGTTTCCAACATCTCAGGTGTTATTTTATCCTCAACTTGTCCTTCTACCTGTTCTTGACCTTCGCGCAATGTATTGGAGAAAACTCACTATGGCTTGGGAAGACCACAACAGACAGATGACTACCAGAAATCTACTCAATTCTCAAAACAATGCTATTATAAATGACAATGTTAAGAAAATGGAGAAATGTAACCAACCTCGATCCAAACATTTGTTGTAGATCCTCGTTGGAGCTTTCAATCCATGCACTTGAAATCTACAAATTAGTCTTGACAGCCAATATCCAACAAGTACATATAATATATAAATGACATTAACATTATCAATAACAATGGTCCATAATATCATAAGCAAATGTAACCCAATGTGCAATAAACAACATTCACAACATGATGGACGAGAATATGAGTATTTCTATTAATGAACAAGAAGAAGTACAAAGTGATACGACCTCTTGCCGGCAACCAATCTGAAGCAAGATCTAGATCAATCCACTTGTGCCTCCACCACTTCAATCCTCCATGAATGGCAAACTCAAACTAGGAAAGGAGTTTGGAAGGTGAACATAAGGGGTTCACAACTACAAGGATCAATGAGTGCAGACTCAAGATAGGGCAAAAATCCACTAGAGTTCTCTTGCTATTCTCTTCTTCCTCCCGTCTATAAGCCATATGTGCTCAATATATAGTCCTCTCAAGGGTAGGTGAAAGGACACATCGAGGCATTACTTGGGTAGATGGAGAGCCAAAGGTCACCCAATGAACGCTTTGTGGGATTAAAAAGCAATAAAATAGTAGTTTTTACCATTTTACTTGATACCCGCGGGCTATAAGGATGCAACTCACGGGTACGCCTGCTATAAGAATGTAACAGGCAGGTAGGAATAAAAATAGGGAAAATTTGTGTATAAAGGATATAAGTGGATCTGAGTCACTGAAATGGATCCTACAGGCCAAAGAATGTTGATGTTCACAGGGTGGAAGATTACGATGTAACAGATGCCCCCTAATGTGTGAGGTCAGAGACTGATGCTACGATGGCCGAAATACATTATAAAACTCAGAAGTGGAGTGATGGAGACAGAAGTGGAAAGAGAGGGTCACTCGTTACAATACAATAGTATCTCTGAATACATGTCGGTATAGTACAACAATCTGATACAATGGCCATGAATAGGTAGTATGTAATCGATACATGTCATAAGTGATCATAGCTGTGATCCCTCTATAGTAAGTTATGGTCTTCTACTGAAAAGAAGACAACTAGTGCAAATTGGAGGTAGAAACTGCTGATACCTAAGAGGTGACATCTCAGATGTAAAGTCAAAGTCATAGGTAGCATACTGAATGCCACAATCGCCTGGGGTCTTCTACACAAGTCTTCGATGGTGCAAGTCTCATAAAGTGAATAAAGGAGTTGGGGTCAAACCTGATGAGACATCGTCTGATTACTGGTCAATGATGTATACCGTTATAGATGCGAGATGACCCACCAATAATGAAAATGGGTAACAAGGCACAGAGCATAATCATCGAAGTGTGAATAAATGGATTGAAGTCGAACACTAGGATGAATCCATCGATCATGGTACATTGATGTATTCCCAAAACTGTCAATGGTGAGAGAACCTGCCACTAATGACTGCAAGACTCAAGGTACTCAACCAAACTCTAAGCCTGAAGTCCTGGAATAAATGGGTTGAAGTCGACAAAACGAGACTCGCTGGAAGGAGGGCACTAAGGCTTCCCCCATCGACTAGCACAAGGTACCAGCAATGCTGAAAGATTTGGAAGATATCAGGTGAAATAGACTGACTCAATAAGGATGGCCGACATGCAATAGTCAAGATATCTGAGGAGTGGCCGACACTGGTTTCAGGACTTCCTTTGAACAAGAGCATGAGCAGATGGATAGACTCAGGCAGCATAGACTCAATATAGACTGTGTAATGCAGGAGGCATCACAAAGGGCTCCATAATGACTGGAAGCTTAACCAATCGATGGAGTAAAATGAGAAACAAGTACAGCTCCTAAGGTCCAACTATAGTCTCGACTCATAATGTACAGAGTGGAATGAATGCTCTATTCAAAGGTGACACAACAGCTGCCAACAAGAAATAGTAACCATAATCCCGTTCGGCTTTTTGGAATATTTGATTCTTTTGGTCTTTTTCATATTTGGGAAAAGCTTGAAAAAGAATAAAATTTCTTATAGTACAACAAATGAGGGAACGATTGTCAAATAGCTAGCAGACTAGTCCCAAGCAGTGGAACATACCTATGCTCAATGCAAGGAAGTGCGTGCAGGATGTGGACACTCGGGGGTATGTTTCCTCAGGGTCAAAAGGGTCATGAAATTGTGAAGGGAAAATATATAAGCTCTGCAGGGCTCGACAGGAAAAGTGCTCAGGCACCAGGCTAACAACTGAGTAAGCGGGAGCCGGCACAAGGCTCAAGCGGCAAGCAGGATGATGCAATGCAATCACAACATGATATAACTGAGGGGAGTCCTTAAGGGAGATCGCCAGCATAATACAAAGTAGAGTATGAATCTTTATCACAATGTCATAGTGTAACTACAAAGGACTCCCAATCCTAAGGAGAAACAACGACATGGGCACCAAAATGCATAAAGGGATTCTAACTAGGGTACCCATGTTCGGAAAAGCCCTACTGCCACATAATGACACTTCCAAAGCAGTGTGAAGGTTTCGTGTCGGTTACCAAGCAGGATCGCACCTAGGGTTTATGAAAATGGTCAAAAGGTCAAATGCATAATGCATGTGAAAATGGCATCTAACCTATATCCCAGGTGTGAAACATACCTGCCATAGGTGTGAAATGGTTCAGAACAACTTTTGTCGAGGAAATCTAATTAAAAAACACTACTCCATGACATGATATTAGTCCAGAACGGCTCAAAATGGCAAAAACTATAGAGAAGTGGGTCCAGAAAACTGTAAATAGTAATAAAATTTTATAATTTTCAATTCATTTGCACTATTCACCAATTTGGAGTTTAGTGGTTAGTTTTTACCTGAAAGTTTAGTTGCTGATTCTGGGAGGTACAAGCGACCATTCAGCGAACCATCCAGAGTAGGTTGGTGGTTACTTCCATACCTTTCATTTCAATGCTTTTATTTCAATTTTCATCGGTGGGATTTTGAGTTTGGCCAAGCCCTAGATGGCTTCGGCGCTACCTGTGAGCTATAACTATGCGGGTCGCGTGCAGGGCACCAAATGCACAGTCAAAAAATAAACTGCCCGCGGGTACCCGCCACTGTATACAAATTAGCCCGTGGGTATGGCCGTGAAGAAATTTTTAATCATGAAACTGACCAAAATTCACTTGTTTTGCACTACAGGATGGTTCTAGAGTCGAGGGAAAGAGAGCATGACTAGGTTGATGAGGCCGTGCGCAATGATTTGTAAGCGCAACAGGCATTGCAAGCATGTGGTTTGTATAAATACTGAAGTATAGGGGGTTTAAAGGCCCAAAACCTATTACTCCGTCATCTGATAGACTACTTGGATGTGGATGCTCAAAACTTCATCCTCAATGGGAAAACACTGACACTGGAATTAGAGGACATCTATTTCATTACCGGTTTGTCCCGCAGAGGGGAGGTGGCCAGCCTTCGGTCTCGGACCGTGGGTGGTGGCATCACTGTTCAGGACTACATAGCGCGGTATTGTCCCGCAAACACACGAGCGGTGGGAAGCCAAGTTCCCATCAACACCATAGTGGATCTGAGTACAAAGATCATTGTGGCTACCCAGGTGTGGATCACTGGATCCAAAGCACTCCACCAGGCATCTAGACCGGTGATGTTCTATGCATCACAATGCATGCAACCTATGATATTCGACTGGTGTATGACTCTGCTAGTGTCTATGAAGACACAATTGACGGAATTCAAAGAGGGGAAGACCAAAAAATTTGGGTATGGTAGCATCCTATGCAGATTCTTCTTTAAGAGGGTACTGGGGCTTAGACCGAGGGTGGATGTCCCTCCTCACAGTCTCCGTGATCCAGCCCTGACCCGATGGGCTGAGATTCTAACACAACAGGGTGGTGGTCATCTGGCGTCACCATATACTGAGGAGTTCTTCCGCTAGTGGAACCGACAGGTGATCGCTATAGAGGACTACCCCTATGCGGGGATAGACTTCAAACAAGACCGTGACATGCCACTGCCACCAGGCACAGCGTTTGGAGACATCGGTGAGTACTCTTTTGGTTTTATGTTTATTAATTTTTTATGGATTTTTTTATTATAGTTGAAATGCAAAAAATAGTTTTGGTGGTAGTATCAAGTGCTATCGCAGATAAAGGCCCAGTGAGACCTGAGGGCTTCCCAAGACATGGTCATCGGGGTAGAGGTGATGTGGTAGGAGAAGCTACAGCAGGGTGCACACTCCAGACATTGCGGCGCAAGATATCACGGATGGTTGCCCGAGTACCACAGATAGAGGTTTCCCGACTACCTGAGGCCATGCAATGCCAAGTAGTGGGTGTTCCTGGGGACTGGGTGCGGCTACTATAGTGGGTAGTCAATGCAGTACAATACTTCTACCATACACATCCCGTAGAGGTGGCAGCTAGGCCTCCTCGGAGGGAATAGATATCCCAAGGTCTCATTTTTTGTATCGATATGTATATTTTGAGGGCTACGAGCTCCAGTTTTGTATGACAATACCATTTTTGGACATATTTATATATATATAAAACTTTGGTTCTCAGTTCCACTACATGTGTGTATGTACAAATGTATGAATCTCGTTGTATTTATGTGGTTCATGATGAATGTGACAAATGCCAATCTAATACATAGTTAGCATATGCATCAGATATATAATTAAGACTTCTCGGAACATGAATATATGTAATTGAAACAAAATGTCTCTCCAAGATTTGTACCTTAAGGAATTTTCGTAGTAATGTAGGGTCTCATACACGGTACTGCCCATTCAGCTGAGACACAACTAGTTGTGAATCCAGGCGGACTTCTAAAGACTAGATGTCATGTGAAATAGCATCCCGAAGTAGCTCAATAACGGCACTATACTCGGCCACATTATTAGATGTAGGACCGAGACAAGCACCTCCTGAGGACACAACTAGGTGGTCAGGTGAGAAGATAACCCAGGAAGTAGAAGCAAGCTGCTGCGTATGTCGGCTAGCACCATCCGTGAAACCTAAGAACGTAGGAGATCCTGTTGACATCTGTCAATCAAACAGAAGCTAATCTATAGACCCGACAACTAAAAGGCAAGCTAAACTATGTACAGAAAAACTATACAATAGTGCACAAAAGTATCAACCCGAACCAGAGGTTCAAGCATAATACTGCTTGAGGTAGAGCCCATTTCTAGGCTCCTTCAAGGAAACCCCCTCATAGTCTTCTAACTCATAAGATCCTTTTTGGAGGACATGCCTCACAATGTAAGGATCATGCCACATGGGATTGAACTTGCCTACCCCTAGGGGTTCCTTAGCTTGGTCATATAAAAGGACCAAGTCACCTTCAGCATATTGTTGAGGAAGGACAGACCTATCATATTGAACCTTGACACAACGCGTGTTAACATCAATGTCCATAGAGTCATTTCGACGTTGCTCATCAAGTTGCTCGAGGTGTACTAAACGTTGCTCAATATCTGTTGTATCAGGGAGGAGCTCTATGGCTAGCTTGAGCGAAGGGATTTCACATTCAATCGGTAAAAGTGACTCCACACCATGAACTAACTAGAATGGTGAGAACCCAGTGGCAGTCTTAACTGCAGTTCGATATGTCCACAAAGAAGGATATAACATGATATGCCAATTAGTCTTGCTTTGTTGGATGGTACGTTGGAGAATGGTCTTCAAAGACTTATTTACTGCTTCAACCTGACCATTTGCTTAAGCATAGTAGGAAGATGAGTGTTCCTGACGAAACCCAAGCTTGAGAGACAAATCCTCCATCATCTTATTTTGAAAGTGACTGCCATGGTCAGTGACAATCTCCTTCGGGATACCGAACCGAGTGATAATCTGGTTGAACACGAAGTGGGCTATACTAGCACCATCAGATTTTACGGTAGGCATGGCCTTAGCCCACTTGGAAAAATAATCCACGGCCACAATAATATGGTGATGCCCCCCAATTGAAGTTGGTTTGCAATCCATGAAATCTACCCCCCACTTGGTGAAGGGACCGACAGTGATGACTGGATGGAGGGGTGCTGGATGTGAGTGTATGTTCCAAGAAAACACCTGGCAAGGGTGACATCTCTTCACAGTGTTAATACAATCTTTAAAGAGAGTAGGCCAAAAATAACTAGCTCGCATGATACGCTAGGCTGTAGCAAGCCCGGATAAGTGACTGCCACATGCCCCCGCATGGAAATCATTAAGTACCTTCTCCGCTTCTTCGTGAGTCAAGAAACGATGGAGAATGGAATCCTTTCCTTGGTGATACAAAGTGTCACTGATGATAGTATAATCTTTCACGTGATGTCTCACACGTCATCGCTCATCTCGTAAATAATGCGGAGGAAACTTCAAAGTTTGGAGATATACAATGACATCCCCATACCAAGGGTCCTCAGACGAGATAAGAAATAAATGTTCATCCACAAAGGAATATTCATGAATGACATCCTCATCAAGTCGTGGAAGGTCCGACATAAGCTCAGCGAACACCAACGATTTCACCGATTTTGCCGAAGAAAAATCGAGATCGAATTCCTGAAGGATCACAATCCATTTATTATACTTACCCTCAATAAGGCGTCGTGATAACACGAACTGAAATGGATTGATGTGAGCTACAACTGTGGTTGTTCGAAGCAAAATGTAATGTTGTAACCATTGGACTGCGTGGACAGTCGCAAGTGCTAGCTTTTCTACGTGAGTGTACCTTATCTCAGCATCTACTAAATTTCGACTGAGATAATAGATAACATGCTCGACGAGCGCATAATCTACTTGAACCAAGACCATGCCAATAGTCTCTTGAGACGTGGCCACATAAAGAATGAAATCTCATGTAAAGTCCAATGGACTAAGCACAGGGGCCGATACCAAATCTTTCTTAAGGGCGTCGAAAGACTGCTAGGCTCATTCATCCCAGATAAAAGGTGTGTCTTTCTTCAACAAGCGTGCGAAACCTTTGGTAATATTAGCATAGTTAGCTATAAACTGACGCATAAAAGTAGCTCTCCCTTGGAGGCTCTGAAGCTGTAACAAATTACGCAAAGGAGGCAACTGAAGTATTGCCTCAACTTTGACAAGATCAACTCTAATACCCTCTCTCGAAACTATGAATCCTAGAAGGCAACTAGTCCTAACAGCGAAGATGCATTTGTTTGGATTCAATCGAATTTTGTAGTGGATACATCGTTCGAGAATGATACGGAGGTGCTTGGGGTGGTCCACTCTCTTGCGAGAATGGCCAGCAAGATCATCTAAGAAAACTTCCATAATCATCTTAAGATCGTGAAAGGCATAGGTCATGGCTCGTTGAAAAGTAGCTCAGGCGTTTTTAAGGCCGAAGGGCATTTTTTGATATGCAAACGTTCCCCATGGACAAATAAATGTTGTCTTATGTTGGTCTACGGGTTTGATTTGAATCTGATTATAACCTGAGAAGCCGTCCATGAATGAAAAAATCTCACTCCTCGTACAAGCATCCAAAAGTTGATCAATGAATGGCATGGGGAAGTTGTCTTTCGGACATGCACGGTTCAAATCTCTAAACTCAGTGCATACACGGATCGTTCCCTGCTTCTTATCCACAGGAACGGGGTTTGAAACCCATTCAGTAAGGGGAATGGGGTAGATGAAACCAGCTTTGAGCAATTTCTCCACCTCTTCCTTAATAGCAGCTTCCTTCCTAGGGTTCACAGCACATAAGCATTGTCGAACCGGTTTAGCATCAGGATACGTTCTAATCTCGTGTTAAAAAATGCGGGGGTCTATTCCTGGCATCTCCTCGTATGACCAGGCGAAAGCTTCCCGGAGTTCTGTAACCAAGTTAGTGTAAATAGCAATCTGCTCAGGATCGCAATCGGCACCAATGTAAATGTTCTCCATCTTTCCGGGAGTGCGAGAGATGTTGATCGAAGTGGTTGGGGAAATATTGGCCATATTCCCCTTCGCAAAAACATCATGCAACTCCAAAAGAGCCACAGGGTGACCAACCATCTCTGCTAGAGTCATCCTAAACTCCTCTTGCTCAATGAGCTCGAGGTTGGGAAGGAAATAAGAGCGATGGTGCATATCTTCCCAAGGTCTCTCACTACCACACATGGCCTCCATGATGGCTTCATCAGATGGTAAAGTATCATCAAGGCAATCGTGTGAACAAGATGAGTTGGCTTCCCAAACTAGCAGCGTAACGGGATCTTCTTCGATTGTCTGGGAAGAAGAGAGATCCAAATTTGTAGTGGTTTGTTGGATATGATTGTAAGAGAGCTCTGCTACAAATAAAGGCATAGACATCCCGACATGTGCAATGTATCCAGATGTGGAACTCGTGGACGGTAAAGTTGACGGATCATCTAAATAGGAGGTCCGGAATAACATATTATTTGAAGGAGGAGACGCATTGTCAGTAATGGTTCCGATAAAATTCACAGGTGCAGAATGGTTAAAAGTTCCCATCAACGAAGGGTACATTTCAACACCTATGTTCCCAATTGCCGGCTAAGAGTTAGAAACTCGTGGGACCACGAATCCCGTGGATGTTGTGGAAGGAGTGCCAACATAATCCAGTTGATCGATCATCACAATCTTGCCTTCATGGGGAAAGCAAATAACTCTGAATACAGTAGATGCAACAGCCTTCATAGTGTACATCCAGTTTCGACCCAGTATAAGGTTGTAGTCGATGGGCGCATCAACCACTTCGACTTCAATAGGCACAGACTTACCTCCCAAGGACACAACAAGGGAAGGGATAATTCCATGCGGCATAAAAGATCTACCATCGAATGCAGTGAGTGTAGTTCTAGATGCGAGTAGAGGAGGAGAGCCAAGATATTTCCAACAAGCTAATGACATTACTGACGCGGAATCACTTTCATCAACCATAGTACGTTTTACGAGCTCTGAAGGAAAACCACCTGGATTTGAAAAGCCACGTGGTAAGGTAAGCGAGGCTGGACATCAGTAGTATCGAACTTGATAACACTAGGATTTCCCCCATCCTGAACTCCTAACACACTCAAAAGGGCATGCTTCTGAGAAGGACAGGCTTGCAAAACGTTAAGAGCCAACATGGCACATGGAGTTTGGCCCAAATCTTCTATGATGGAGTAGTTATGGGCGGCTCGAGCATTGGGATTATGCGTAGAGCGCTTGAGAACACCTTTCGGTATCCGCGGCATGATAGAGGGCTTCTCGATATGCAAGGAATTTCTAGGAGGAGGGGGAGGCTCACTCTCCAAATTAGGTTGTGGTGCACCATAATCGCGCTGACAAGTAGCAACACAAACCTCCGACTGAACCATATTCACACATTCATAACCACTAGTATTGGAAGAAGACGTTGTCATTTCATTAGTACCATAACCAATAGTGGGAGCATGCGAAGCCATGTTTTGATGATGAGGAAAGGGGTCCCTCAACACAGCTGGGCTCTGTGACAAATGCTTCGATGCTTCTTCAATTTGAGGACATAAGTGAGTAAGATGATCCTCCCCACAAAGCTTGCAAGAGAATTTCACCTTATGCCTAGGTTTACGATCCTCGCCAACATTTCCGCCTTCTCGAGGAGGGTTGGAATTCTCTTTACGAGGAGTATTACGATTTCTATTGTTATTACTTCCATTGTTTCCACCCCTATGATTGTTTCTCCCCTTTTTCTTACCACCAGGTTGCTGGTTACTTGATGGTTTCGTTGATTGCACATTGTGTACATCAGATGACGGAGTGGAAGTGGACACAGTGTGAACCTGTCCAGGAGTAGACTGGTTTAGCGACAAATTTTGCATTTCATTAGCTACCAAGTCTATAGGGCGAGTGCATGCAGACTCCATGATGCCATTGGCATGTGGTCCAGGAACTGACGTGGGCTCATGTCTTGTTCTCGATGCATTAGGGATAATGTCATACTAAATGCCAGACTGAGAATAAAGTAGATCTAATTGCTTGACTTTCAAGATAGCTTGTTCCTCAGTCACAATGCCGGACATCAAAACATCCTTAGCAATGTATGGGAGTAGAGACTTAAGGAACCATTCCAACAGGAACTCTGGAGGAATGTTGGCTTTCACTAATCTCTTCCACTGACGCCACTCTTCAACGTGGTCAGAAATATGTGTGGCCTTATTCTGATGGAAGGTGGACAACAACTCAGTACCAGTATCATAACGAACCAGCAACTGGAAATGGTCTAAGAAAATCGAAGCAATCTCGTTGAATCCCCTATAGGTGTTCCCAGGCAACTCTACATACCACTTCGCGGCTGCCCCCGTGAGGGTGCATTGAAATAGTTGTAGTCTAATAGAATCATGATTCAAAGAGTTGGATGAGAACCAAAGGTGCAACATCGTGATATGATCGCTCGGATCCTCACCACCTTTCCCTTCAAACTTTGGAATGTCTGAAGGAAGCTTGGTAGGAACCGGGGGCCAACTAGGGTCATGACACACAGAATCATTCGTGAGCTTCAAAAGATCTGAGAGATTCAAGTGTGCAAGGAACGGGAGTTGTGGCTAGAAAGTTGGATTATAAGCTCCCATAAAAGGATGGTTAAACATAACTGTGTTATAAGAAGGACCAAAAGCTTGACCATGAGGATTAAACTGCTGATGATAAGGACCTGACGGACCATAAGCTTTCCCATGGCCATAGGATTGATAACCTCCTCCTGCCTGACCCATTTGAGAGTAAGCAGGTATATGTGTGTTCTGGGTAGCATATTGGGTTGGTGGGTTGTACTGGTGGCCAGTACCGACTGTTTTGTAGTAAGGGTTGCCTCCATGAGTATGGGGCATATATGTACTATTCATAGCGGGAACCATATTGTAATGACCATAATGGTATGGTATGTTCCCACCCCAACATTAGGATTAGCTTGAACAGTCGTGTGATGACCATAAGTATGAGAAGTATTCCCGGCCCCAACATTGGTGTGACCAATAGCAGGGATGGTGTTGTGATGTCCATGTGGATAGGAGATATTCCCACCCCCTATATTAGAAAAAGTGTGCAGTATATGTCCACCCCCATGGTTGGGAGGAGCATTAACATCCGTAAAAGTAGCCCTAGTTTGACGAGTAGTGACACATGTATTCGGTGGTGAATGGCAAGTCGTGTTCCAAGCAACATTCCTATTAGGTTGGGAAATCCTAGGAGGTGGTCATCTTCCAACATTAGCATTGTTAGGAGGAACATGACCAGTCCCCATACTATGTGTGTGAGTGGACAACATAGTGCCCCCAGTGGGTATAGTATGGCTAACACCGTGACTGGAGCCATCGTGACTACCAAATACATAGCGGAAGGTTCGACAGTACTATGGTGTGATGCACCTGCAACAATTAATTAATACGAATATGCGAATAGCAGAAATGACAGAACTTAGAATCACTTTTATATTGATGACAGGCCACTTCGAGGGGGAAACCTCCTATGAGAAATCTCAATAAAAATAACTTCACGGTGCCTTCATAGGTCTCAACGCACACTTATATACTAAGTCTAGGCGCCAATACTATGGGTCAAAACCATGGGCCACTACAAACTATGGATCAACAATACTATGGGCGACTTACAAAGCATATGTGCCAACAACAATAACACAAACTATTGATCAACAAATACTACGGGACAACTTACAAAGCATATGCGTCCAACAACAACATACTAACAAAGTAAAGACATGGGTTCCTAACATCCCCTCCCCCTTAAAAAAAGCTTTGTCCTCAAAGCTTTAGATGTGGAAATTGTTGTTGAATCTGAAGGAGTGGTTACCATGTAGCATCCTCTGGTTGCATGCCGTGCCACTGAATTAAGACCTCTATGATAGAGAGAGAGCGAAGCTAACGCATGCACCGATTGAGGATGGCCTCTGGATCCAAAAGGATGGATCCTTCATTATCCAGTTTGGGTAAAATTGTTTGTCCACTGATGTTGGTGCCAAGAACTTTCTTCAGACAAGAGACATGAAAGACTGGATGAATGCGGGAAGAAGGAGGAAGTTCCAATTTAAAAGCAACGGACCCAATCTTCTGAAGAATCCGATATGGCCCATAGAACTTTGGAGCAAGCTTATGACGCTCTTTGAGTTTCAAGGAGGATTGTTTGTACGGCTGGAGACGAAGAAAAACCATATCGCCGACTTGAAAAGTGTGCTCAGAACGGTGCTGATCAGCTTGTTGCTTCATGCGATTTCTTTCCATGTCAAGATTGTCCCGCAAAATGCGAAGAATCTGATCATGGTTTCGAAGGACCATGTCAACTTCCTGAACTAGTGAATTGGTGGGGGTGTATGGAAGAAGAGCTGGAGGTGCCTGACCATAGACTGCTTCATATGGGGTCATTTTAGAGGCAGTGTGGTAAGAGGTATTGTTCCACCATTCAGCGAGAGGAAGCCACTTTTCCCACTGATGTTGTTGTTCCGAGGTGAAGCAACGAAGATAGGTTTCCAAGCATTTATTGATAATTTCAGGCTGACCATCTGTTTGTGGGTGATACCGTGAACTCATCTTCAGTTTGGTGCCAGTGTGGCGAAATAGTTCTGTCCAAAAATGACTGGTGAAAGTCGCATCACGATCCGAGACAATGGAAGAAGGGATGCCATGAAGACAAAAGATCTGGTCCAGGAAAATTTGAGCAACGGAGGAGGCTATAAAGGGATGGATGAGAGCACAAAAATGACTATAGTTGGAGAGGTGATCAACCACAACAAGAATCACTGTCTTCCCACCAGATTTAGGGAGCCCTTCAATGAAATCCATAGAAATATCTGTCCAAATCCATGTAGGTATGGGCAAGGGTTCAAGCAATCTTGGAAGGAGTGTTGTTTCACCCTTATTGCGCTGGCAGGTATCACATTCGTCCACCATCTATTGAATTGTCCTTTTCATGCCCTACCAAAAGAAGTTACGCCGTGCTCGTTCATATGTTTTGAGGAACCCAGAGTGCCCTGCCGATGGAGAAGCATGGAGTTCATAGAAGACAGCTTGTTGAAGATCTATGCTTTGGGGAAGCACCAGACGACCCTTGTATCACAGAGAAGCATCATCCCAAGAGTAATGTGGTACAGCATAAGGGTTGTTGGTCAAGCGTTGGATGATTTGAGATAAGGAAGAGTCATTGACATAACCCTGTTGAACAGATTGCAACCAATTTGGAACAGGCATAGAAATAGTTGAAAGAGAACCTTGGGCATCAAATGTGTGAGAAAGAGCATCTACCACAATATTGTCTTTACCCTTCTTGTAAGTGATCTCATAGTCATAACCCATAAGTTTTCTAACCCATTTCTGTTGTGTCGAGGAGGAGACACGCTGGTCCAAGAAATATTTCAGACTCTAGTGATCAGTCTTGATGCAAAAATGATTCCCTAATAGGTATGGGCGCCACTTCTGTACTGCATGCAAAATAGCCATCATTTCCTTCTCATAGGTAGAGGCAGCTAAATTATTAACTGAAAGGGCTTTGCTGGTGAACGCAATGGGGTGTTCATCTTGAAGGAGAATAGCACCAAGTCCATTGCTGCAAGCATCACTCTCAATAGTGAAGGGCTTGGAAAAATTGGGCATAGCTAGCACAGGTGTAGTACACATAGCTTGTTTTAGTTTGTCAAATGCACACTGAGCAGCAGGTGTCCATGTAAAAGCATCCTTTTTCAATAGAGCAGTTAATGGAGCTGCAATCTTCCCATAATCCTTGCCAAACTTGCGGTAGTAGCCAGTCAACCCCAAAAAACCATGAAGGCTCTTGAGTGTCTGAGGATGCGGCCAATTGTTCATGGCCTCGATTTTGGCAGGATCCATGCGAACCCCTTGTGCTGAGATAATGTGCCCAAGATACTCAACTTCCTTCTATCCAAAAACACATTTAGACTGCTTGGAATGGAGATGATGGTCAGAGAAAAGTTGCATGACAAGATCCAGATGCTGGAGATGTTCATCCCATGTTTTACTGTAGATGAGGATATCATCAAAGAATACCAGAATGAATTTCTGCAAGTATGGTCGAAATATTTTATTCATTAAGGCCTGGAATGTGGAAGGATCATTAGTGAGGCCAAAGGGCATGACCAAAAACTCATAATGGCCATCATGTGTGTGGAAAGCTATTTTAGGGATATCATCCTCATGAACCTGAATTTGATGATACCCAGAATGAAGATCCAACTTGGAGAAAAAGTGAGCCCCATGAAGCTCATCAACAACAGGAATTGGAAACTTATCCTTGATGGTGAGGTGATTAAGTGCTCAGAAGTCAATGCAGAGGCACCATCACCCATATTTTTTGCGGACAAGAATAACTGGAGAAGAAAAGGAACTAGTGCTTGGGCGAATAATACCTTGCTTCAATAAGTCCCGCATGAGCATTTCAATCTCCGTTTTTTGGTGAAATGGGTAGCGATAGGGCCTGATGTTGGGAGGAACACTGCCAAGAAGGAGCTGAATATGATGGTCTTCTGGCCTAGAAGGTGGCAATCCCACTGGTTCAACAAAGACACCTGTATATCGATCCAGAATTTGTTGTAGATCCAAAGGAGTAGTGGAGACCACTGATAGTTGCATCTGAATGGAATGGATCTGAGAGATGACACCATGTGAATTCTTCTTGAGGAGTTTTCCCATGCGATGTGAACTGATGATGTTGCGAGAACCTAGTTGTAATCCTGTCAATGTGTGTTGTTTTCCATTGAGGGAAAACTGCATCCAAAGTTCAGCAAAATCCCATAAGATAGGGCCAAGTGTGCGTAGCCATTGAGTGCCCAAAACCACATCACATCTGCCTAAGGGCAAGGCAAACATGTCAGAGCGCAAGGTATAATCTCCCATAGAGATATGCACATTTCGACACTTCCCTTTGCAAGGTAAGGTGCCCCCATTGGCAACCATGACTTCAAAGTTGGAGCAAGGATGGATAAACAATCAGCTTGTTTGGCGATCCGAGGGTGAATGAAATTATGAGTGCTACCAGAATCAATGAGTATTGTAAGAGGAAGGTTCTTGAAGTAACCCCTGACCTGCATTGTTTGGGGGGTGGTGATTCCAGCTAAAGCATGGAGAGATATCTCTGGCTGGTCATCCTGAGACGGAGGGTCAATAGGCGGTTCCTGAATGTCGACTGGAGCATCCAGTGTTTTAGGATCTTCGTCACCAATTTCAGAGGCAGGTGGAGACTCCACATCCAAGAGATAGAGCTTTTGCTGAACACATCTATGTCCCCGAGTGAATTTCTCATCACAATTATAGCAAAGCCCCTTTTCTCTGCGTGCTTGCATCTCTGTTTCAGACAAACGCTTGATAGGAGTCGGTCGAGGAGCCTACGGTATAGGTGGTCGCTGAGAACCCATATTTCGAAAGGGAACAAAAGTGGGATTGGAGCGTTGTTGGGATGCAATCTTGTCTTCTGCCAACTTAGCCAACCCTAGGGATTCCATCATTGTGGTGGGACAGAACATTTTGACCTCAGAGCGGATGGCATCCTTTAGACCACTGATAAAAAAACTCCGGTAAAAGTCATCAGACAATCCTTCGGTGTCGTTGGCTAGGTTCTCAAATTCGGTTTGATACTCTCTCACAGTGCCAATTTGGCGAAGTTTAGTGAGGGCTCCGGTGAAGTCATCAAAAGCACTAGGACCAAATCGTTGCAAAAGGAGCTGGCAAAAGTCTAACCATTTGGGCTCTGGATGAGCCTTGATGTACCAAGGGTACCATTGAAGAGCTTCCTGTTCCAAGTGAAAGGATGCCAGCGGAACTTTGTTGACATCAAAAGTATTATGCAGACTGAAATACTGTTCTGCACGATAGATCCATCTAGTTGGATCAGTACCATTGAAGCGAGGAAAATCAAGCTTCGGACCACAGAAATTGTTGGAAGAAGAGAACCCATTATCTGATGAAGACTCAGACTATCGTTTGTTGTTCATAGCTGAATGTTCAAGATGGAGGCCAAGAAATTTTTCATCCAGATCCTGGAGTTTGGCTTGGATGGCTGCAAGTGCTTCTTCCATGGTTTTTGCTCCTACATGGGTGACAACCATAACCAGGAGTTTTTTTTTTTTTTTTTTTTGACTGGGTAGGAAAACAAAAACAGAAACTGCTTCAGTAAGGGAAAATCTGGATTTGGGAAAAAATCTGAAGGGTAATTGGGGTTTGACTAGGTGTTGGACACTGTCGACTAGACAAGGAAGCAAAAATGAGGATTTCATAAGTGGGGTGAAAGAAGGGGAAAATTTGGCAGAGGGGGACAAAGAAGCAGAATTCAGAAAGGAACTTTGTGGTAAAATTTGAAGGTGATTGGGTGAAATTTGAGGAAGTTATGGCAAGCCCTAAAAATAGACAAATGTGGGTTTTTGGGCTTTAGGAAGGGGAATTGGGGATAGGGTCCTCAGGAATGAAATATGCAGAATGGGATGACAGGGGTTCCCCGAAAATTTCAAGGGAAACAGAGTGAAGACAAGGGAGCGGCTACGGCTCGGAAGGGATCTGGAACAACGTCGAATGGATTGAAAACTACTGGATCTAGAACGGCTTGCAAAATGGATCTGAAACGGCGCAGTAGTGATCGACAATAGTTCAGCTGAAAGTAGATATGGACCCCAAGTATGTGCGGCTTCCTAATAGTTCATGGGTTTCACTCGGCCACCAATGATGTCTGACGGCTTGCGTATTGGGGTAGTACCCCTCATTACATGGCTCAGGTAAAACTGATAACCGCTTTTCCACAAACGACAACTCTTGGTTTACCTCACGGGTGGGAACTAGTCAATCAGGTAGGGGTTGTTGCCCTTTTCGCTGGCAGGTCCTCTCAATGGGCTAGCTACTTCAGGGTTCCTGTGGTACTCCTCACAATGAGTTTTAGGGCTTATTCCCAAGTACTTCCCACAGTTAAGCGGATAGGGATTATGCCCAAATCTGAACCTGCAACAGATGCGAAAAAAAAATTGGCAGAAATTTCACCCAGCGAGCCCAAGAAAGTGCTCTGATACCAGATGTGATGCACCTGCAACAATTAATTAATACGAATATGCGAATAGTAGAAATGACAAAACTCAGAATCACTTTTATGTTGATCACAGGCCACTTCGAGGGGGAAACCTCCTATGAGCAAGCTCAATACAAATAACTTCACAGTGCCTTCATAAGTCTCAACACACACTTATATACTAAGTCTAGGCACCAATACTATGGGTCAAAACCACGAACCACTACAAACTATGGATCAACAATACTACGGGCGACTTACAAAGCATATGCGCCAACAACAATAACACAAACTATTGATCAACAAATACTATGGGACGACTTACAAAGCATATGTGTCCAACAACAACATACTAACAAAGTAAAGACATGGGTTCCTAACATATGGCTAGGCATACCAAAAAAGAGTGCAGTGGGGTTGATCATAGGACCAATGTCATCATGTAACTCTAGCATTCTGTGTCTCTAACTGCATGGAAACGAAGGAACGAAAGGATCATCCTGTTCTTTGTCCTCGGGTAAGTTGGGCATTCTGTAAAGATAATTATCCGGATTCGCAGGATCAAACGGATCTCATTCAAGTGGATTAGGCCAAATCAAACTAGGTTGAGTCTCAGGTGGATCACCTCCCCATGCCTCACGAGGGGTATGGGGATCGGAAGTGTGTTCAATTTCGCTCGATGGAGTAGAAGATTTTTCCTCAGTATCAGAATGTGGAGCAGTAATAATGTATTGGACGTATGTCTCGTAAGAGTCTAAAGACTCAGAGGGAGTCCTCCAGCGTCCTTTATCAACACGGCGTGAAATCCCAGCAAGCCCTAAGCTGGCCAACCGACGGGATCGACGTAGAGTAGGGATCCACGCCACGATATCTCTGTAGAGAATATATAATCAAAACATCCCCTAAAGGCCAACTATCGATCAAAAACAGTAAATCAAAAGCACACACCTAGAGAAACTACATCCAAGAGAAGACAAACAAAGTGGCTAAATGAGCTCCCGACACTAGAGTGAGTATGTCTCGCCTAAGAGAGTCTTGAGACTCCCAAACTATAGTCGGAGGTAACAGAATCAGTTATAGAGACACCCAGGCTTCACTGCGTGTATAGGGTCAAGTCCACTGCACAAACACAACTGTGTTGTCCAATCCCTATCTGACTCAGGACACAAACAGCATAACCACTGCAAGTACCCTGTGCGATACCTAGGTAAGGCAACTATGGTTACCACAATATAACCAATGCTCAAGGGGACAGTCGCAGGTGGGACCCGTCATATGGGCAGGTTAGCTAAGCTCGAAGCACAAGAGGACAAGCCTCCGGTACCCCCAGATACGAACAAATCCTGGTTATATCTCCCACGTTCAGGCAGTATCAAAGGGATATCTCCTCAACCAACCTCCCATGACCTCATGCTTAACTCTGGATTGAGTAGAGCTTCCTAAGAACATCAATCTATACCATGGATTCCTCCACTCCCTGGTCAAACACCTAATGTTTCGTCTAGTAGTCTTGGATTGTTAACTCACAATAATCTATTCCAAGACTCTAAACCTATGCTAGTTGGTGTACCCTATAAATAAAATCTGTCTAATCAATTTTAAGATTAAGCATTAATTTTAGTGGCTATGATTACTCAAGGGATATGATCGTGAAACTAGTGATGTGTAGACTCAATAGTATGCAACATTGTCCAATCCTAGACTCATCTATCCAATAAAACAATGTCACTAATATGCAAAATCAACCAATAATTCTGAAATAAAGATGCAAACTTTTATCTTTTTGATGCATAAGTAGAACCTAAATGACTGCAACAAACACTCAATGCAAGATGCAGTACAGGAAAGTAAAATATTTTTGTATTTTCGCTTATAAACAAGAAGGAAAATGCAAAAAAACTAAATGTATATATTTGTATTTTTTCAATATAGATGGAATGAAAAAGTGCAAGAAAAATCCTACTATTCAGTCACTGAAGTGCCAAGAAGATCACTAAGACAACCCAGCAAATCCTAAACAGCAAGACTCAGCCAAAGGAAAGAGCTCAAAAGGAAAAAACCAAGAAGGCTCAACCAAGAGAAATGAAGAGATCTGGTCACAACCAAGGCATGAAATAGTCAAGAAAGAGGCCAACAAAGACTCAGGAACAACCAAAGCCAACCCAACAACAACTAATAGCCATAAACCAACAAAATCCGGAGTTGTACACTACTGTCGAAGGAATACCTGCGGGTACCCGCAAGCAGTAGAGCAAACAGAGGCGGGTAGATGCGGGCAAAACTAAGCTAGCCCACGGGTGAGGAAAGGAAAATTGGCAAACAAAGAGTCCAAGGGCTCAGAAAAAGCAAGTTTTCTATGGTGTATCTTAATGGCCAATCAGTGACACAAAGCTTCGATAAACAACAACTCTAATTAAGGACTAATGCTTAAAAAATTTCCCAAACATGGATGTTTTCCCCAGCGGAGTTGCCATTTCTGTATTGGAGAAAACTCACTATGGCGTGGGAATACCACAACAGACAGATGACTACCAGAAATCTACTCAATTCTCAAAACAATGATATTATAAATGACAATGTTAAGATAATGGAGAAATGTAACCAACCTCGATCCAAACGTTTGATGTAGATCCCTGTTGGAGCTTTCAATCCGTGCACTTGAAATCTGCAAATTAGTCTTGACAACCAATATCTAGCAAGTACATATAATATATAAACGACATTAACATTATCAATAACAATGGTCCATAATATCATAAGCAAATGTAACCCAATGTGTAATAAACAACATTCACAACATGATGGATGAGAATATCAGTATTTCTATTAATGAACAAGAAGAAGTACAAAGTGATACTACCTCTTGTTGGCAACCAATCTGAACCGAGATCTGGATCAATCCACTTGTGCCTCCACCACTTCAATCCTCCATGAATGGAAAACTAAAACTATGAAAGGGGTTTGGAAGGTGAACATAAGGGATTCACAACTACAAGGATCAATGAGTGCAGACTCAAGATAGGGCAAAAATACACTAGAGTTCTCTTGCTATTCTCTTCTTCCTCCCGTTCATAAGCCATATGTGCTCAATATATAGTCCTCTCAAGGGTAGGTGAAAGGACACATCGAGGCGTTACTTGGGAAGATGGAGAGCCAAAGGTCACCCAATGACCCCTTGTGGGAGTAAAAAGTAATAGAATAGTGGGTTTTACCATTTTACTTGATACCTGTGGGCTATAAGGATGCAACTCGTGGGTACGCCTGCTATAAGGATGTAACAGGCGGGTAGGAATAAAAATAGGGAAAAATAGTGTCTGAAGGATATAAGTGGATCTGAGTCACTGAAATGGATCCTACAGGCCAAAGAATGCTGATATTCACAGGGTGGGAGATTACGATGTAACATGCAACTCCTTTAACTTCTCCTTGATCTCCTGCGAGATCGTGTGGGTAGCCTCCAACAAGGGTTGTGATTTATCTCCCATTTCAGTCTCTCTTTTGCTTAATGCCTGGACTTCTTTTTTTAGCGCACTAACCTCCCGGTACCTCTAGAGTCTTTCTCTTTCTAGCAGGGCTTTAACTTCTGCATTCAATAGTTCTAATGCTGCTTGCTTATCTTTCACAGCGTTCTTGACTTCGAGCAACCCTAGATCCTCTTTGAGGGAAGTGAATGCCTTCGACGCCTCATCTAACAAACTTTGGCACTTAGCCACCTCAATATCTATACTCTCTACTGTGGCCTTCACTTCTTTCACTCTTAACTATTGTTGATCTGGTGGAGTCTGCGGGTGAATCTGTGCCTCCAGGGAACCAACCTTAGCTTCATGGTTGATATCCATATCTCGCATCTCTACCTTAAGATCGCCAACCACTTTTTCGATCTTAACAATAGTGTCAACGGGGTCTGTCTATACGTCACATTCTGATATATCATCTACGATGGCAGTGATCATGGACTCTAGTATTTTCCGTCAATCATGCTCATCCTGTAGCTCCATAGCTCTCTGTGAGCTAGCTTCCTCCAACTACTTATAGTTTGTATGCGACTCAGAGTGCTGGTTCAGAGCATCCATACTGTGCTCATGAATCTCCTCAACAACTTGCAAATGCAAGTTGTGTAGACTAGGCAATGGTATCTTTGCAAGATCCAGGTCCACATGCTCTAGGTCCTGCATGCCCAAGAGTAAATGTTCTGGAAATGGAAGCCTCACACTTAAAAGATCGAGATGGACAATGGGGGAATTCACAGGCATAGTGATGGCTAGCTACGGTGTCTTCTGCTGTGAAGTACCTCCCGACTTTCCTTTAGACTCAGAATCCCATGGAAAGGGTAACCTTTTGTATACTTCTTCAATCTTCTTTGTGATTCTGTGCAGCGTGACTAGATTCTTCTCCAGACTTCGTTGGATTGCCTCAATATTCTTATCTTTTTCAGACATGAGGTCTTCCATTTTTTCTTTAACCTTCGATGTGATCATGTCGAAATCATCATCATGAAGTATTGCTTCTAATTGGCATTTAACGACTTTCTGATTCTTCCGTGCCCCATTTTGTTGTACAAGGCTCTCAGCTTCCTTCCTTTTTCTTGTCTCTTTTTCTTCAATAATGGGACATGGAATGGGGTTGTGCTCACCGGAGTCACTTTGGATATCCATGATTTTGGCTCAAAACTCAGCAGGCCATTCCTTCATGATGTTATCAATATCCTCTTCATACCTATAGTATCTTCCCGCGAACCATTCAGGGTCCTTTTTCTGTGCCCTTGCTGAAATGTGAATACAACGCATGTCAGCATAAAAATTTACAATGCGTATGTACTTACTCATTACCTATTTTGTGATCCACGACATGGCGATAATGGTCTCATGCAACTGCTCATAATAAGTATGGAAAACCTGGGTTGTCACGTGCTATCTTTCTGAATTCAAATTTGCCCAAAGTTTTGAATAGCGGGCTCCTCTGCAGTCACTGCTGTCGATAATTACGCCAACGTAATCCCTCAGGTCCTTCCATCCTACGAGCATGATCAGGACTATTATCCATGTAAATTGGAAATGACTTCCATGTTCCTATGTGTCATTCAGTTCCTCCAAGAATTCATTCAATAGGTATTGACACCAGTTTAATATGCCTCCTTTCGTGGCCTTTGATCCGAGTAGTACTACACCCTCAGGTACTTCTAATGGTCTTGATTTCCTGAGAATGTTTCCTACCAGGATTTGTGTGAGAAAGCTCGTAGCTCTATCGTCAAAGTCCTCGGTTTGGAAGCCTCTCTTCCCTTTCACAGTAGGTGCAGATTTCTTCATTTTTGCGACAACCTCTTTGTCCCTGTTCTTTCCTTCAAAGAAGTTCTTCAGATCTTCTCCTCTTTTGCTCAATCCAGTGATCCGATGGATCAAGTCGATGTTCAAATCTATGTTGTGATCCAGCCAAAGGTATCCCTGGTGCATGTGCGACATGAGAGTTCGCACCACCACATTTAGTTCTGGTGATTTGTCAAAATGCAGAAGTCTCAACAACTTGAGCAGTCTGGACTGGACTACTCTAGACAACCAGGTCTCTGCGACTAAGGCAAGATTTCCTTTCATGTCCTTCTTCCAGCACATGTACTGATCGGACTAGAACTATGGAAACTTGGGCTCATTGGGATCATTCTACATTTGAAGCAAATCATAGTCTTCCCACTTTCACTCTTGGATTTTATCAAATAGATTTGTGTCCACCTCGACATGCTTTGATATCGGCAAGAGCAGAATTTCATACTTAGGGTTCTTGAACAATTTAATGACTAGTGCATCCTGCACACGCGGACATATGTATTCAAGGGTTATCTTCAAAGGTATCTCTTTGTCAGCCAGTGGAGCTTGTGGCACTATGGAACTCCTCTTGGGTAGCTTCAATTTCTGTGTCGCTGGTCTTTTGCCTTTGTCTTCCATTGCTGGGGTACGTCTTGGTGATCTGCGGGAAGACTGACCCTGCTCTATTATGACTTTCTTGATGGGGGTTATCATTAACCCTTCAATTCCCCCGTATTTGAACACCTTCACAGTCTCTTGGACCGTGAACTCTTCCTCAATGGAAGACCTCTCCTACATTCACTAGATAGATGTCAATGGGATTTCAGAAAGCTTGTTGAAAACAACTCACAAAGTAATGCTCGCAAGAAAATTCAAAGGTTTCGATAACGCCCGCGACTCCGAATGTAGCAGTATTTATAGGTGCTGCTAGCCTCCTTTGCACCTCTTAATGGCTAGATAAGCATTAAATGCGGTATCCGTTGGCCAAATCTAGCGAATATTTCATTTCTTTCCTTCTTTAACTCGTTCAGAATGGCTATTTGTGCATTAAATGCCCAAGTGGTCACTAGCAAAAGTACTGTATAACGACTATATTTTTGACCAACATTCTAACGGCTATTTTTCTGGAGTATTGGGTCGAACTGTGCGGTGGTCATAACTACTCCTTTGCAGTTACTTCATGATGCTTGACTTCTTACTTCTGAACTTAGCCTCTTTCGTCGTTCAACTTGATCATCGCAGTTGCATTTTGAACTTCGCAACTGCGCGGGTCTTCTTTTTCTTTTTCCTTTTTTTTTTAATGGTGCAACTTCACTTCTTTACACATGCTGCATAGTACATACATTTTCATCATCGCTCTTCGCATACAGACTCTTTCTCCTTTCTAGTGCCCAATTTCAACTATACTTGTCACTTAGAATTTTCCTTCTTTTTGATCATCAAGGGTTCTATGGAGCAGGACTATCCCGATAGGGTTTTAGTCTGCTTCCATTGACTAGGCCAGGAAAGCTATCTCCTGCTAACGTGGCTAACTGAGTTGTGCCACCATTACTAACATGTACAATGGTATATGGGCAAAGCCAATGCATCTTAAACTTTCCAAGAAACTTCATGAACTTGCTATCATATAGGAGGACTAGATCACCTACCTAAAAAGACTTTTTTTTGATATGGCAATCATGCCATGCTTTTTCTTTATCTTTCTACACTTGTTGGTGAAAGCCTACGATGAAGCGATCCTCCTCTAGACAAACCAAGTGTAGAAACGTTTCTTCTAGCGGGTTGTGATCTACTATGCTGGTGAAAGCAGCTAGTCTTAAGCTGGGAACAATGTACTCCATTCACATTATTGTTTCCTATCCATAGGCCAGCCTAAAAGGTGTGTGGCCAATCAACGTTTTTCAAGTAGTTATATATGCCTATAAAATGGCTGGAATGTGCAGGTCCCAGTCATCCCTATTAACATTGCACACCTTAGTTAGCGCATTCTCCAGTACCTTATTGAACGGTTCAACAGTTCCATTTTCTTGCTAATGATATGGCATACTTCGCTGATGATGAATGTGGAATTCTTCTGTCGATGCTTCAATGGTTTTGTTCAAAAAGTGAGTGCCTTGATCACTCATCAAAATCTTCAGGCATTCAAACCTTGTAAGGATGTTTCCAAAAATGAACTATGTGGCAGTAACTATGCTACAGTCCTTTACTGGCTTCGCTTCTTCCCATCTTGTGAGGTAATCAGTTGCGGTAATAATGTACTGTGCACAAGTTCTCTTTCCCGATGGGTTTATAGGTCCCACAAAATCAATGTCCCATTTCTCAAATTCCTGTAAGGTCAATTGTGGATTGAATGGCATCTTGTCTCTTAGTGATGGCCTTCCTGTCCTCTGACAGACATCACAGCTTTGGCAATGTTCCTTCGCGTCTTTGTGAATAGTAGGCCACCAGAATCCTATGCACAATATCTTTTGTGTGGTTGCTCATCCTGCGTAGTGACCTTGCTACTCCTGAATGTGCATCTGCCAAGATAATTGGCTTCTCCTGTTCTAGAACACACCTGCGTAGCACTTCATCTGGTCCCAATTTGTATAACTGACCTGCGATAATGGTGAATTCTGTTGCTCTTACTACCAGCTGCTTCTTTTGCTGCATAGTGAACTCTCTGGGTGCTAATCACGTGATCAATAAATCTATGATGTCTTTATAGTAATCATCAGCAATATGAATAGCAAACAAATGTGCATCTAGAATATTGTCTTCAAGGTTCGTCGACTATTCTCCTGACTCGATCCTTGATAGATGACTAGGTCCTAAGTTCAATCTGCTAGTATTAACCACTATTTCAAAGTCATACTCAAGAAAGAGTAATAACCATCTACAGATTCACCCCCCTAACACTGGCTTGTTGACCAGGTATTTCAAAGCAGAATGGTTAGTGAACATAGAGAAGTGCACACCAAGAAAATAGTGCTTGAACGTTTGCAGTGCATAGACCATAGCGATGCCTTCTCTCTCAGTGGTGGTATAATTCTTCTCTGCAGATGAGAGCTTCCTGGTCGAAAATGCAATGGGATGGTCAATACATCCCTCTTGTGGTTGTTCTAAAACAACACCCAATGCTATACATGAAGCATCAACATGTACATGAAATGGCTTCCCCCATTCTGGAAAAACTAAGATCGGCGCAGTTACCATTTTTTCTTTTAATGTGTCAAATTCTTGTTCACACTCTGCATCCAAATGAATGACACATCTTTCTTTAACTTCTCCATGGTTGCGGTTATCTGTGCATAACCCTTTATGAACTTCTTATAATAACCCGTATCCCCCAAAGTAGTGCACAGTTGCTTGACTGAATTTGGTGTTGGCAAGTTTACAATGACTGCGATCTTTGCAGGGTCAACCATCAAGCCCTGTTTTCACACAATGTGTCCCAAGAGAATTCCAAAGGGTACACAAAAGATACACTTCTTCAGGTTCAGTGACATTTGATGATGTCTGCATTTCTGTAGCATCAGTCGGAGGTTTGTGCAATGGTCCTTCAACAACCCAAATACTGTCCAATCATCAAAATAAGCTTCTAAAAACTTATGAATGAAATCTTTAAATGCTTCGACTACAACTTTGGACAAGATGGAAGGCACGTTCTTCAGACCAAATGGCATCACTGTGTACTGGAACGACCCCCATTCAGTGGAAAAAGTGGTCTTATGTCTATTCGCGGGATCAATTCTTATATGATGATATCCTGAAAATCCACTGGTAAAGGAATATGCCTCACTTACGCCAACATTATCAAGCACCTCATCTGGGAAGGGTGTACGAAATGGGTCATGCATCAAAGCGTCGTTCAATTTTCTGAGGTCCACACAATTTCTGATTTCTCCTTTTGTCCTCTTGTCTTGGACAACCGTAGGGCTTATCCACTCAGATTCTTCAACCGGCTTAATGATCCCTGAGTCGATCATCTTATCGATTTCTCCCTCGACTCGTTCTTTGTATCGCGGATTCAGTGTATAGGGCCTTTGCTTAACAAGATTTGCGCCTGGCTTAAGGGGTATCTTCATAACTCCTAAGTCTCCCAAAATGCCCTTCATTTCTGTAAACTTTGTTGGGAATAACTCCTGATATTCATGTAATAGATATGCAATCTCCGCAACATTTTGATCATCCCAGTAGTCTCCAATAGATGCGAACTTTGGCTCTTCGCTGGTTCCAATGTTCAGTTTCTTTGTTTTTACAGGTCCACTCATCTCTAGAATTTCCAGTGGCTATCCCTCTACATCGTGTGCTCCTTCTGACTCATATATGTGTATGTTGCGCAAATCCTCCTCATCACTTCCTTCTTTATCTTCAACCTCTTCATCTGGGTTATAACATTCCATGGCATGCTCTACCTGTTCCTTCCATTCTGACTGTAGGCTTGCACGTACGCTGTAAGCTCCAAAGAACTCCTCTAATGTCATGTTTCGATGTGGACATTCTGGTCTGAATATTCTTTCCTTAATGATGTGTAAAGCATCATTTATGGTAGGACTCTCCTATTCAAAACTGAAGCTCTTCTGGAAGTTCGTAGTCAGGGTAGGCGAGTCTGTAGTTTCCCTACACAACTCCATATCCAAATACCACTTCTTTAGAATTTCTTCCTAGAATGTGTGCACAAACAAATGCACCCATTCTGTCTGTGATCTCTCTTCCCATGCTTGTGAATAGATTTTAATATGCTCTCTTGGATATGTTTGTCCATTATATTTTTCAAAGGGTAATGTAACCTTGTCAACAAACCTTATCTGCATCTTGATTCTACACTAATCCCATGTGGTCAATGTCTGCTTATGCGCATCCTACCATCTGGCAGGCATCTCGCACAGGGCCATGTATAGTGCCAGTAAGCGATGCTCATCTACAATTGCTACAGTATATTCTTTGATAAAGGAATAAAAATTAGATAAACCATCATAGGTGGGAATTGGGCTCACCTCCTTTCCAATCTAGCGCAGTGACTTTGTAACCTACACGCATCTCCTTGCTGATACTTCGTGCATACAAATTGCAAATTCTCCAATCCTGCGTCAGAATCTGAGATGCAAGAGCTATCGCATCTCCAGCTGATTTTTCCATCCGCAGTAGGATTAATATAGTCTTCCTGGTTTGCATTCATCTTGTAAAGCCGGTCCAAGTCTTGAGCTCTGGATTCTTCCTGAATTGGCTCGCTATATCTGTCTCCATCTGAAGGGTCCAATAGTGAGATGACCCTGAGATGCTTTCCTTCGAAGATCATCTTATTTATTTTCAAGTTTATGATAGCGAGGTTATCCATAGCCCAGTCAATCCCCAACAACGCAGGGTAAGGCTGACTATCATCCACAATCTCGATAACCTCAAAATTTGTGTGACTTTGCACTCCATCAATGTCAACAATAACGTTAGATAACCTTCCAAAAGGTATGACTTTATCCTAATTGGCCATTCTCAACTGGATAGGTGACCATAATAGATTTGGTCTCCCCATCTGCTGCCATGTCTATTTAGTTAAGACATTTACTTCAGATCCCAGATCAAGGATGATATCGTCCATTTCATAGTCTCCTATCTGTGCACTGAGTCTCATTTCTCTACCTAATCTTTTTTGTTTCTTGATCTTGTGAGCTGCGCTATCGATAATCAATGTCTCGCTCGGTGGCTCATACTAGTTTAACAGTTATTGCAACTCGGCTATAACATATGCGCTCTTCAATAACTTCATGTAGCTCCTTAGGAACTGCACAACAGATGTTCCTATCTCTGTTGCGGTGCTTGTTTTTTCATAAGAAGCCAGCATATCTTCTATATATGGTTTTTCACTGTGCAGTGGCGTTCGTGGCGGCCTGGGTGGTGATTCTTTGAAGATGTCCCATGTTTCTTCAAATATTTCTTTGTTTTTCTCCAAGTTGAAAGCAGGCGCTTTCCTAGTAGCTTTTATTAGCCATATTGTTTCAAGAGGGGTCTACTTAGTGTTGAAGTCTCCCGAAGTTGAAGCTTCTACTCATCTATCTCTCCCAGTCTTAGCACCACTTCGCGTCACTACATTGATAATGGGATCCGTAGGTCCATTCTCTGTAGTGATCAACTGAATGTTTGGGTTCGGCGCATCTTGTCATTTTCATTTCTGCATTTCTGCATCTAACACTGGGTAGTCTTCAATAACATGATCGAATGATTTACAATAATTACATGTAGTGCATGGATTGGTACAATCTATAGATACATGGCCTTCATGTCCGCAGTTATAACAGATTACTTTCCCTCGGCCCCGTCCTTGCGTTGGGCCATTATTCCTTCCTCTTCCACGGTATCCTCTGTGGCCTTTGTATGCTCCCTGATCATGCTGGATATTATCTTGATTCTGTGGAGTCTCTTCTTGGACTCTGTACACTCCTCCATACATATGCTCGATATCTTCTTCCTTTCCAACATGAGTTCATATGCGCGACAATTGGACTCATCATGTCCAAGTGACTTACAGAAATCACAATATAGGTTTTTAGGTGTTCATACATATTTTTGTATTAGGTAACAGTCCTATGGCCGGTGTCCTCTAGTTCTGCAAATTTCACACCATGGCCCTTGGTTCGGATTTAATGGGTTTGGTTCACCTATGTTAAGGAAGTATTGAAATAAAGGACAATGATCATTAGTGTGTCCTTCCCCCTTACAACTTGTACACCAGACTTCTTGTCTCATTTTCCTTTCTTCATATCTTGTAGCTGTAGGGTCAATGTAGCCAACTAGGTCTAAATCTGTGACATCCTAGTGCTAGTTTCTCCAATAGGAGAACCTTCTAACTTCATTGCGATCTCCAAGGCTTCTTCTTGTGAAGCCACTTTCTACTACATCAGCGGCAGTCTGATATGGGGCAAAAACGTGGCTATAAACCATTCCTGGTTTAGTTGCGGTGCTATAACGAAACTTAATTCGTCCAGTAGTGTCTTACATTTCTGGTCAAATTCCCAGACTATTTCATTAGGTTTCTGCTTGATCTCTTTTAACTCTGTTATACACTAAGATTCTAACTTCGGCTTCTTAAATTCTGCTAATAGCGCACCCTTGATTTCTACCAGGGTTCTATTCTATCCCTGCGAATATTTCATGAACCAATGCAAGGCTCTGTCTCTAAATGTGGTGATGAGTTGTCCTCGCTTCACAACATCATCCTAGACTTGTTTAACATTCCATATGGCTTCACATAGAAACCAATGTTGATCAGGGTCCTCTAGACCTGTTCCTTTGAATATCGACAGCTTAATATCTTCAGTCATGCTTCTTCTAGGTGGTGGAGGGTTCTGCGAAGGTTGTTGAGCAGAAAAAATAGAAGTAGTATTGTGTGGAACGGTCTGACTTGTAGGGATATTCGCGATAGGGGGGTTCTATGTGATGGAAGGCGTGGTGTTCACAAGTGGTGGATTCTTTGGAGTAATAGGCTGATAGGTATAAGATAGAGGTGTGGTTTGGCTATCATGTTCGGCTTGTGAATCAACGTCTACATGGAGTCCATGTCCACTGGAATTTTTCTTAGGTGTATATTTATATCTTTTCCCACTTCTTATATTATGTGTCTCTTTGTCAGACTCAATAAAAATGCTATTGACCATTACAAATTCAAAAATTTCATTGCATTCTAAAAACTCCTTTCTCAGCTAAAAGCATTTTAATGTATAAACTGATGTTGTTCAGATATTTACCTCTGAATCACTTGAAAAACTCTCTTTCGGCTGCGCTGTAGAACTTTAGCATGTCCATAGTGAACTCTGTCATGAAGCACTATAGTGTACTGTCAACCCAGAAGTTGATTTCTCATGTGAATGGACTATCTATTGCTTTAATCCTTTCAATAAGCTCTCGTGTCCACTCGGTCGATACGTCTCACGGGGTACAGTTTCTGCGTTATGCAAGCCTTGTCAACCACTCATGTAGCATGCTTCCAAAATATGCCCAAAATAAATCGTGAAATTCTTTCCATAGATATTTATTCAACCACTGGATGTCAGAGAGATGTGGATGTCTATTCTCCTTTCTTGTGAAGTCTCTCTCTGTCTTGTCACACCAAGCCCATATTTCTTTCTTGTCTGGATGCCAAACATCACTACCCAACGAAGCTTCTTCTTTGTCGCACATCATGACTTCAACTCATCACAAATTCTTAGAGTTCGCACCACCACATTCAGTTCTGGTGATTCGTCAAAATGCAGAAGTCTCAACAAGTTGAGAAGTTCGGACTAGACTACACAAGACAACCAACTCTCTACGACTAAGGCAAGATTGCCGTTCACGTCCTGCTTCCAGCATATGTACTCGTTGGGATGGAACTGTGGAAACTTGGGTTCATTGGGATCCTTCTGCATCTGAAGCAGATCATAGTCTTCCCACTTGCACTCTTGGATTTTACCGAATCGATTTGTTTCCACCTCGGCATGCTTTGATATCAGTGAGAGCGGAATTTCATACTTAGGGTTCTTCAACAATTTAATGACCGGTGCATCATGTTCACACTGACAGATGTATTCAGGGGTTAGCTTCAAAGGTATCTCTTTGTCGGCCAGTGAAAATTGTGGAACTACATAACTCATCTTTGGTAGCTTCACTTTCTGTGCCACTGGTCCTTTGCCTTTGTCTTCCATTAATGGGGTATGTCTTGGCGATCTACGGGAATCTTGACCCTTCCCTATTACGACTTTCTTGGCGAGGGTTCTCATTAACCCTTCAATTCCCCCGTATTTGAACACCTTCATAGTCTCTTGGACCGTGAATGCTTCCTCAATGGAAGATCTCTCAGACATTCACTGGACAGATGTCAATGGGATTTCAGAAAGCCTGCTAAAAATAACTCACAAAGTAATGCTCGCAAGAAAAATCGAAGTTTTCAGTAACGCCCGTGAGTCCGACTATAGCGGTATTTATAGGCGCAACTATACTCCTCCGTTCCTCTTAACGTCTAGATAAGAATTAAATATGGTATCCATTGGCCAAATCTAGCGAATATTTCGGTCCTTTCCTTCTTTAACTCGTTCATAATGACTATTTGTGCGTTAAATGCCCAAACAGTCGCTAGCAAAAGTACTGTATAATGGCTATATTTTCAACCAACATTCTAACAGCTATTTTTATGGAGTGTTGGGTCGAACTGCACAGTGGTCATGAATACTCCTATGCAGTTACTTCAAGGTGCGTGACTTCTTGCTTCTGAACTTAGCCTCTTTCCTCATTCAACTTGATCATCGCAGTTGCATTTTGAACTTCGCAACTGCGTGGGTCTTCTTTTTGTTTTTCCTTTTTTTTTTTAAATTTTTTTTTAATGACACAGCTTCACTTCTTTACACGTGCTATGTGGTACATACATTTTCATCATTGCTCTTTGCGTACAAACTCTTTCTCCTTTATAGTGTCCAATTTCAACTGTACTTGGTACTTAGAAATTTCCTTTTCTTTCTGATCATAAGGGGTTCTGCGAAGCAGGACTATCTCGGTAGGGTTTTAGTCTTCTCCCATTTACTAGGTCGGGGAAGTTATCTCCTGCTAACATGGATAACTAAGTTGCGCCACCATTAGTAACATGTACAATAGTATATGGGTAAAGCCAATGCATCTTGAACTTTGCAGGAAATTTCATGAACTTCCTATCATACAGGAGGACTATATCCCCTACTTGAAAAGACTTTTTTTTGATATGGCGATCATGCCATGATTTTTCTCTATCTTTCTGCACTTGTTGGTGAAAGCTTGCGATGAAGCGATCTTCCTCTAGAATAACCAAGTGTAGAAGCCTTTCTTCTAGCGCATCGCGATCTTCCATGCTTGTGAAAGCAACTATTCATAAGCTGGGAACAATGTACTCCATTGGCATTATTGCTTCCTATCCATAGGCCATCCTAAAAGGTGTGTGGCCAGTCAAGTTTTTGCAAGTAGTTCTATATGCCCATAAAAAAACTGGAATACGCAGGTCCCAGTCATCCCTATTAACATTTCATACCTTAGTTAGCGCATTCTCCAGTACCTTATTGAACTCTTCAATAGTTTCATTTGCTTGCGGATGATATGGTGTACTTCACTGATGATGAACGTGGAATTCTTCTGTCAATGTGTCAATGGTTCTATTCAAAAAGTGAGTGCCTTGATAACTCATAAAAATATTTGGGCATCCAAACCTTGTAAGGATGTTGTCAAAAATGAACTGCACGGTAGTAACTGCGCTATAGTCCTTTATTGGCTTCGCTTCCACCCATCTGCTAAGGTAATTAGTTGCGGTAATAATGTACCATGCACCAGTTCTCTTTCCTGGTGGGTTCATAGGTCCCACAAAATCAATGGCCCATTTCTCAAATGCCTATAATGTCAATTGTGGATTTAATGGCATCTAGTCTCTTCGCGATGGCCTTCCTATCCTTTGACAAACATCACAGCTCTGGCAATGTTCCTTCGCATCTTTGTGAATAGTAGGCCACCATAATCCTATGCACAATATCTTCTGCGCGGTTTCTCTTCTTGTATGGTGACCTCCTGCTGCTCCTGAATGTGCATCTTCCAAGGCTTCTCATGTTCTAGAACACACCTGTGCAGTACATCATCCAGTCCCAATTTGTATAATTTACCTGCAACAATGGTGAATTCTGTTGCTGTTACTACAAGTTGCTTCTTTTGCTGTGTAGTAAACTCTATGGGTGCCAATCCTTTGGTCAAGAAATCTATGATGTCTTTATAGTAATCATCATCAATCTGAATAGCAAACAACTGCACATCTATCATATTGTCTTCAAGGTTCTTCAGTTGTTCTCCTGACTTGATCCTTGATAGATGATTAGGTCCTAATTTCAATCTTCTAGGCTTAACCACTATTTCAAAGTCATACTCCTGAAAGAGTAATAACCATCTACGGATTCTCCCACCTAACACTGGCTTGTTGACCAAGTATTTCAAAGAAGAATGGTCAGTGAACATAGAGAAGTGCGCACCAAGCAAATAGTGCCTGAACTTCTGTAGCACGTAGACCATAGCTAAGCCTTCTCTCTCAGTGTTGGTATAATTCTTCTCTGCTGATGAGAGCTTCCTGCTCAAAAATGCAATGGGATGGTCAATACCTCCCTCTCCTGGTTGTGTTAAAACTGTACCCAATTCTATACATGACGCATCAACATGGACATGAAATGGCTTCTCCCAGTTTGGAGAAACAAGGATCGACGCAGTTACAATTTTCTCTTTTAATGTACCAAAGCCTTGTTCACATTCTGCGTTCCAGATGAATGACGCATCTTTCTTTAACAGCTTCTCCATGGCTACAGTCATCTATGCATAACCCTTTATAAACTTCTTGTAGTATTCGCTATGCCCCAATGTAGTGCACAGCTGCTTGACTGAATTTGCTGTTGGCAAGTTTACAATAACTGCGATCTTCATAGGATCAACCATCAAGCCTTTCTTGCACACAATGTGTCCCAACAAAATTCCATAGGGTACACAAAATATACACTTCTTCAAGTTTAATTATAGTTGATGCTATCTGCACTTTTCTACCATCGATTTGAGGTTTGCACAATGGTCCTTCAACAACCCAAATACTATCCAATCATCAAAATAAGCTTCTAAAATCTTATGCATGAAATCCTTGAATGTTGCGACCACAACTCTGGAAAAGATGGCAGTGACATTTTTCAGACCAAACGACATCACTATGTACTGAAACGACCCCCATTGGGTGGCCAAAGTGGTCTTGTGTCTATTCGTGGGATCAATTATTATCTAATGATATCCCGAAAATCCATCAGTAAAGGAATATGCCTAATTTCCATCAATGTTGTCGAGCACCTCATCTGTGAAAGGTGTAGGAAATGGGTCATGCATCGAAGCATTGTTCAATTTTCTGAGGTCCACACAAATCATGATTTCTTCTTTTGTCTTCTTGTCTTAGACAACCATAGGGATTATCCACTTAGATTCTTCAACCGGTTCAATGATCCCCGTGTCAAGCATCTTATCAAGTTTTGCCTTGACATGTTCTTTGTATCTTGGATTTAGTCTATAGGGCCTTTGCTTAACAGGCTTTGCACCTGGCTTAAGGGGTATTTTCATAACTCCTAAGTCTCCCAGAATTCCATTCATCTCTGTAAACTTTGTTGGGAATAACTTCTAGTATTTATGTAATAGATCTGCGATCTCCGCAACAGTCTAGTCATCCGAGTAGTCTCCAATAGACACAAACTTTGGCTCTTTGCTAGTGCCAATGTTCACTTTCTTTGATTTTACATGTCCACTCATGTTTGGAATTTCCAGCGGAGGTCCCTCTACGTCATGCGCTCCTTTTAATTCAGGTATGTTTATGTTGCACTAATCCTCCTCATCACTTCCTTCTTTATCTTCAGCCTCTTTAGATAGGTTATAACATTCCATGGCATGCTCTACCTATTCCCTCCATTTTGACTATAGGCTTGCAAGTACAGTGTCAGCTCCAAAGAACTCCTCTAATGTCATGTTTCGACGTGCACATTCTTGTCTTAATATTCTTTTCTTAATAATATGTAAAGCATCATTTATGGTAGGACTCTCGTCTTCAAAACTGAGCTCTTCTGGAAGTTCGCAGTCAGGGTAGGCCAGTCTGTAGTTTCCCTGCGCAACTCCATATCCAAATACCACTTCTTTGGAATATCCTCCTCCAACATGTGCACAAACAAATGCACCCATTCTGTCTGTGGTCTCTCCTCCCATGCTTGTGAACATATTTCAATATGCTCTCTTGGATTTGTCTGTCCATTATATTTTCAAAGGGTAGTGTAACCTTGTCAGCAAACCTGATCTGCATCTTGATTCTACACTGATCCCATGTGGTCAATGTCCACTTATGCGCAGCTTACCATCTAGCAGGTGTCCCGCGCAGAGCCATGTCTAGTGCCGGTAAGCGATGGTCATCTTCAATTTCTACAGTATATGCTTTGATAAAGGAATAAACATTAGATAAACCATCATAGGTGGGAATTGGGCTTACCTCCTTTCCAATCCAGTGCAGTAACTTTGTAACCTGCACGCATCTCCTTGCTAATACTTCGTGCATACGACTTTGCCATTTCTCCAATCCTACATCATAATCTAAGATGTAAGAGCTGTCGGATATTTAGCTGAGTGTTCCATCCATGGTAGGATTAATATAGTATTCCTAGTTCGCAGTCATCTTGTAAAGTCGGTCCAATTCTTGAGCTCTTGATTCTTCCTGAATCAGCTCGTTGTATCTGTCTCCGTCTGAAGGGTCCAATGGTGCGATGACCCTGAGATGCCTTCCTTCGAAGATCATCTTCTTTGTTTTCAAGTTTATGATAGCGAGGTTATCCATAGCCCAGTGAATCCCAAACAATGCAGGGTAAGACTGACTATCATCCACAATCTCGATAACCTCAAAATCTATGTGACTTTGCACTCTATCAATGTCAACAATAACATTAGCTAACCTTCCAAAAGGTATGACTTTCTCCTGATTGGCCATTCTCAACTGGATAGGTGACCATAACAGCTTTGGTCTCCCCATATGCTGCCATGTCTGTTTAGTTAAGACATTTACTTTAGAACCCAGATCAAGGATGATCTCATCCATTTCATAGTCTCCTATCTCTGCACTGAGTCTCATTTCTCTGTCTGATCTTTTGTGTTTCTTGATCTGGTGAACTGTGCTATTGGTAGTCTCTGTCTCGCTTTGTGGCTCATACTAGTTTAACAGTTTTTACAACTCTTCTATAGCATCTGCACTCTTCAGTAACTTCATGCAGCTCCTTAGGAACTATGCAACAGAGGTTCCTGTCTCTGCTACGACGCTCATTTTGTCATAAGCAGCCGTCATATCTTCTATATGTTATATTTCGCTATGCAGCGGGATTCTTGGTGACCTAGGTGCTGACTCTTTGAAGATATTCTGCGTTTCTTCAAGGACTTCTATGTTTTACTCCAAGTTAAAAGAAGGTGCTTTCCCAGTAGCTTTTCTTATCCATACTGTTTCAAGAGGAGTCTGCTTAGTGTTAAAGTCTCCAGAAGTTGAAGCTTCTGCTCCTCTATCTCTCCTTGTTGTAGCGCCACTTCATGTCATTCTGTTGATACTTGGATCCGCAGGTCTCTTCTCTGTTGCGATCAACTGAATGTTTGTGTTCGGCGCATCTTGCCGCTTCCGTTTCTGCATTTCTGCCTCTAACACTGGGCAGTCTTCAATAACATGATCGAATGATTTACAATAATTACTTGTAGTGCTAGGATTGGTACAATCTCTAGATGCATGGCCTGCCTGTCCGCAGTTATAACAGATTACTTTCCATCGGCCCCGTCCTTGCACTGGTTCATTATTCCTTCCTCTTCTTTGGTATCCTTTGCGGCCTCTGTATGCTCCCTGATCATGCTAGACATTATCTTGTTTTTGTAGAGTCTCTTCTTGGACTCTGTACACTCCTCCATACATATGCTCGATATATTTCTTCCTTTCTAGCATGAGTTCATATGCATGGAAATTGGACTCATCATGTCCAACTAACTTATAGAAATTACAATATAGGTTTTTAGGTGTTCTTACATATTTTTGTATTAGGTAACAGTCATCTGGTCGGTGTCCTCTAGTTCTGCAAATTTCACACCATGGGCCTTGGTTCGGATTTAATGGGTTTGGTGCACCCATGTTAAGGAATTCTTGAAATAAATGATAATGATCCTTAGTGTGTCCTTCCCCCTTACAACCTCTACACCAGACTTCTTGTCTCTCTTGTTTTCCTTTCTTGATATCTTGTAGCTGTAGTGTCAGGGTAGCCAACTGGGTCTGAATCTGAGACATCCCAGTGCTAGTTTCTCCAATGGGTGAAGCTTCTAACTTCATCACGATCTCTAATGATTCTTCCTGTGAAGCCATTTTCTATTGCAACAATGGAAGTCTGATATGGGGCAAAAACACAGCTATAAACCATTCCTAGTGCTGTCGTGGTGCTATAACGAAACTTACTTGGTTGAGTAGTGTCTTAAATTTCTGGTCAAATTCCTGGACTGTTTCATTAGGTTTCTGCTTGATCTCTTTTAACTCTGTTATACACTGAGATTCTGACTTCAGCTTCTTAAATTTTGCTAACATCGCAGCCCTGATTTCGACCGGGGTTCTATTTTGTCCCTACAAATATTTCATGAACCAATGCAAGGCTCTGTCTCTAAATGTGGTGATGAGCTATGATCACTTCACAGCATCATCCTAGACTTGTTTAACATTCCATACAGATTCACATAGAAACCAATGTTGATCAGGGTCTTCTAGACCCGTTCCTTTAAATATCAGCAGCTTAATATATTCACTCATGCTTCTTCAAGGTGGTGGAGGGTTCTGCGCAGGTTGCTGAGTGGAAAAAATAAAAGTAGTATTGCGTTATTATGGAGAAAACTTCCTATGGCTTGGGGAAGACCACAACATATAGCTGACTACCATAAAATGACTCAATTCCCAATGCAATGCTATATAAATGGCAATGCTAAGATAATGGAGAAAAGACCAACCTTCAACCGGATGTTCGATGTAGATCCCCGTTGAGCTTTCAACTTCTACACTTGAACCTGCAAATTAGTCTTGACAACAAGTACAAGAAAGTGCATATAATATGTGAAAGAAATTAGCATAATCAATAGAATGATCCATTATATCATAAGCAAATATAACCCAATGTAATTTAACAATATTCACAACATCAATTGGATAAGAAAATGAGTATTTCCATTAATGAATAACAAGAAGTACAATATACGACCTCTTGCTGGCAACCAATTTGAACCAAGAACTGGGTCTCTCCACTTGTGCCTCCACTACTTCAATCCTCCATGTAATGGAAAACTCAAACTAGGATAGGAGTTTGGTCGGTGAACATAAGGAGTTCACAACAGCAAGGATCAATGAGTGTAGACTCAAGTCACGGCAAAAATCCATTAGAATTATCTTGTTCTCTCTTTCTCCTCTCTTCCATATGCCATAATAGCTCAATATATATCCTTCCAAAGCTAAGTGAAAGGACACATCGAGGCATTTCGGGGAAAATGGAGGGCCAAAGGTCACCCTAAGACCACTTTTTTGGACTAAAAAGTAATTTTCTAATGATTTTTACCATTTTACTTGGCACCCACGGCCTATAGGGGAACAACTCATGTGTACGTGGGCTAAAGTGGAACAGCTAGCATACAGGAAGAAAAATAGGGCAAAAGTGTATTCTGGAGGACATAAAGCTAAACTGAGTTAGCGAAATGGATCCTGAAGGCCAAAGAATGTTGATGCTCACAAGGTGGAAAATTACGTTGTAACATGCGCAGAACCATTTGACTGCTAGGGATACTCACGATAGGGGGGTTCTGTGCCATGGAAGGCGCAGTGTTCAAAAGTAGTGGATTCTGTGGAGTAATAGGCTGATTGGTAGAAGATAGAGGTACGGTTTGGCTATCCGGTTCGGCTTGTGAATCAACGTCTACATGGAGTCCATGTCCACTAGAATTTTTCTTAGGTGTATATTTATATCTTTTCCCACTTCTTAGATTATGTGTCTCTTCATCAGACTCACTAAAAATGCTATTGACCATTACAGATTCAAAAATTTCACTACATTCTAAAAACACCTTTCTTGTCTAAAAGCATTTTAATGTATAAACTGAGGTTGTTCAGATACTTACCTCTAAATCCCTTGAAAAAACTCTCTTTTGGCTGCGCTATAGGAGTTTAGCATGTCCACAACGAACTCCGTCACGAAGCTCTATAGTGTAGTGCCAACCCAGAAGTCGACTGCTCATGTGAATGGACTATGTATTGCTTTGAGCCTTTCAATAAGCTCTGGTGTCCACTCGGTCGGTACGTCTTGTGGGGTACAGTTTCTGCGTTCTGCGAGCCTTGAAAACTACTCGTGTAGCTCATTTCCAAAATATGCCGAAAATACTTCGTGAACGTCTTTCCACAGATATTTATTCAACCATTGGATGTCAGATAGATGTGGGTATCTATTCTCCTTTCTTGCAAATTCTCTCTCTGTCTTGTCACACCAAGCCCAGATTTCTTTCTTGTCTGGATGCCAAATGCAATTACGCAACGAATCTTCTTCTCCATCGCACATCATGACTTCAACTCATCACGGATTCTTAGCACAGAAACAAAACCATTTGTTGGCTTAAATACTATTTTAGAGGTTTCCAAAGTAGACCCAGGTTCTTCATGGTTTCAAGCAACCATAAAACGTCGTTTCACCAGCCCTTTCAGCAACAACCTACGAAAAGACTGAGGTCTCACCCAAGGTGAAGCTATGGGGGTGATGCCAAATCAGGTTTCCACAACAATGTGATGAGTTGTTTGGACAGAGCTATTGCGCAGCGCACTATGGGCTTGTGCTACGGACCGAAGAATGTGAGACAATGGCCTTCGTCCCAGTCAACACTTCTACAAGCTAAGATGCTTACACAACCAACGCATCCATGGATTGCTCAGTTCAAGAAGAATTCATTTGACAGGATAGCGCAACTGACTTATACATTTCCTCTTCAGACTTAACCGATATTGATGACTTCACTTAACACCTATTCATTCTTCTACGGCCTTAGAGTATTCAGTTTCACAACTCATGCAATCAAGGAAAAATATAATACTCTGCGCACTTCCGGTGCTACGCTCTAGGGAGTTGCACGGCATGAACTCTCCTACTTAAGGGCTCACCTAAATGACTGATTCATTCATTAACTCAGAAATACTGTGCATTCAACACTCATCCATTCATGTAATACTTAACATATTATTCCCATCTCATTCCCATGGAGATTACATATAAAAGAATAGACATATCATCTGATAAATGAGAATTCAAGCATATACTGTAAACAAATAAGCAAATGCAAACACATAATCAATCACACTACACAATATTTAACGTGGTTCAACCCCAAGATGGAGGCTACATCCACAAGAAATGTTGTTGTATTATTCTTTGGGAAGGGTACAACTATTCTTGTCTGCGCACTCAATTGTAGATTCTCTTCTCTCTCAATAGGCCTCTACGCACATAGCTTCCAGAGCCTTTACAAAAATGTCTCTCATGAAAGTTTTCTCAATAAACGAGAGATTAACCAAAATAATAACAATAAAGAGTAAGTAACAACAACCCGAAAGATCAACAATGAAGATTAACCCTTTCCCATACAAAATATGCCTTATTTATAGATCATGACCGTAGGTCTTGTCTTTACAATCTGCAGGCAAAAACCCTAAGGTTTACAAAACTGTCGCGGTTTCAGCTAACCAGACTTGCTGGTTTCTGACAACGAATCTTCTATTGTGGCTGCCCTCAGTGCATGCTCATGTCGCTATCAGCCTCCCTATCATGTGCATGCCATCAGGTCGCTTTCACCGAGCCATTCTTCCTCTAATGGTCTTATGTGACTGGTTCAGGTAGTGGTTCTTTACGTGTGCGACTAGTCACTTTCCTTCTGCATTGCTCCTACCCGCTACTTGGTACTCATGGAGCATCTTTACCAGAAATAGACCACCGATGGCCTAACCAAAATACGTGCCATCTTTCGTCCAACACTCTGCTTTGCCTTATCTTCATAGACTGGCCACATCACAGTGTTGTACTCCTCGCAGCACTATACTTCGTAGCTCTTCCGACGCTGCGCTACACTCCATTTCGCAGCATCCCAAAATTTACTTGTCCAAAAAGCCTTCAGCTGAACTGCACTTTGCCCCGTAGTTCCAAAATCTGACTTACTAAAAAATTCCCACTTGGGCTAGGCCCAACAGAGTGGCACCCTTAGAACTATCTTGATTTCTTTAATCCAATGGAGTTGACGGTTTGTCGATCCGAGCAGTGATCATCTTTCAGTGGCCCGTTCCAACACGCACCCCAAAGGCTTTCAGGGACACTAGTTGAAGACTGACTGGGGGCATAGAATTCCAACCATGCAACAAAAATAGGTTTCACGAGGTCTTGCAAGTGTGTTTAATAAGGTTCCACATGAGAACACTATCCATAATATTCCACTCGATGATTTTACAAATTTGAACCCTATGTGAAAAATTTGCATAGCCACTTACTGAGAAAAACCCTAGTTTCCGAAATCGACCTAGAATATCATCAATGATCCATGTACCCATAGGATATGGGAAACCCTAGGACTCTCCCGATGTCCTGAATGCAACAGATTCGATGGTTTTTCTATCCAAACAACGATCATAATTATATGGCTTGTTCCAACTCGCACCCCAAAGGCCTTGGGGGACACGTGTTGAATACCCACTAGGGGTATAGAATTCCAATGGTGCAATAAATTCGGGTTCTCGGAGGTCCTGTAATTGTGTCTAGGAAGGTTCCATGTTGGAATGCTATCCATAATGTCCTGTTCAATGATTTTGCAAATTTAACCTCTATGTGCAAAAAGTGCATAGTCCCTTACTGAGTAAAACCCTAGTTTCCAAAATTGACCTAGAAGATGATCAATGGGCCATGGAACTAGAGGAGAGGTTAACCCCTATCACTGTCATAATTTCCTAAATCGAATGGATTCAGTGGTCTATCGATCCCAACAACGGTCATCATTTTATGGATTGTTCCAAATCGCAACCCAAAGGATTTCAGGGACACCTATTGAGCACCCACCAGGGGCATAGAATTCCAACCGTACGACAAATCCGGGTTCCAAGAGGTCCTGTAAGTGCGTATAGGAAATTTCCAAGTGGGAACACTATCCATAAGCTCATGATCAAGGATTTTGCAAAGTTGACCACTATGTGCAAAAATTGTATAGTCCCTTACCGAGCAAACCCCTAGTTTCCAAAATCGACCTAGAAGATGATCAATGGGCTATGGACCCGGAGGTTAGGGGCACCCCTAGCACTATCCCATTGTTTTGAATCCAATGGATTCATTTTTTTCTCGATCCGAACAATGATCACCATTCTATGCCCCATTCCATCTTGCACCCCAAAGGCTTTCAGGGACACCTATTGAATAACCCCCGAGGACATAGAATTCCAAACATGCAACAAATCCAAGTTCCAGGAGGTTCTGCATGTGTATCTAGGAAGGTTCAATGTGGGAATGCTAGCCATAATCTCTCGATCGAGTATTTTGCAAAGTTGACCCCTATGTGTAAAAATTGCATAGTCCCTTACTCAGCAAAACCTTAGTTTCCAAAATAGACATAATTGATGATTAATGGGCCATGGACCCAGAGGAAATGGGAACCTCTAGTACTATCTTGATGTACTGAGTCCAATTTATTCAATGGTTTGTTGATATGAACAATGGCCATCATTCTATGGCCTGTTCCAACTCGCACCCCAAAGGATTTATGGGACACCTGTTGAATACCCATCGGTGGCATAGAATTCCAACCGTGAAACAAATATGGGTTCCAAGAGATCCTGCAAGTGTGTCTAGGAATGTTCCACATGGGAACTCTATCCATAAGCTCTTAGTTGAATATTTTGCAAATTTGACCCTTGTGTGCAAAAATTGCATAGTCCATTACTGAGCAAAACCCTAATTACCAAAATCGACCTAGAAGATGATCAATGGGCCATCGACCTGGAGGAGAGGGGCACCCCTAATGCTATCTTGATGTCCTGAATCCAATGGATTCAATGCTTTTTCAATCCGAACAATGGTCATCATTCTATGGCCCGTTCCAACTCACACCCCAAAGGCTTTCAGCGACACCTATTGAATACCCACTAGGAGCATAGAATTCCAACCGTACAACAATTCTGGGTTCTGGAAGGTCCTGCAAGTGTTTCTAGCATGGTTCCACTTGATAATTCTATCCATAAGTTCTTGGTCGATGAATTTTCAAATTTGACCCCTGTGTGCAATAATTTCAAATTCTCTTAGTGAGCAAAACCCTAGCTTCCAAGATCGACATAAAAGATGATCCCTGGTCCATGGAACCAGAGGATACCCCTAGCACTATCCTGATGTCTTGAATCCATTGAATTTGATGGTTTTTCAATCAAATTAATGGTCATCATTCTATGGCATGTTCCAACTCGCACCCCAAAGGATTTGAGGGACACTTGTTTAATAATGACTAGGGGCATAGAATTCCAACTATGCAACAAAACCAGGTTTTGGCAGGTCCTGCAAGTCTGTCTAGAAAATTTCCACATGGGAATGCTAGCTATAATATCCCGACCGAGGATTTTGCTAAGTTGACCCCTATGTGCAAAAATTGCATAGTCCCTTAGTGAGAAAAACCCTAGTTTCCATAATCGCCCTAAAATATGATTAATGGGCCATGGACCTAAAGAAGAAGAGCACCCCTAGCACTATCCTGATGTGATGAATCCAACCGATTCGACAGCTTGTCGATCCTAGCCATGGTCACCATTATATGGCCCATTCCAAATCACACCCTAATTTGGTGTAAACTGATTTTAGATAATCAAAATAATATTAAAAATAATTAAAAAAACAAAGCATATGATGTATATAATCAAAGTATAACTTGTAAATATAACTCACATTAATATCTTTAACTATTTGGAAATATCATTGACCCGATGTCGATGAGTGGCCAGTAAATCCCATCATGACTCCCAGCAAGAGGTGTAAACGTTTCTTTTATAAATTTGACTATAAATACTACACTTTAATTTCAAATTGCATTGCGTTGCCTGGGTTGTGATAGCTAACTAATACATACAATATTCTGTCTGCTTCATTATACCTGCCGAGAAGATGGTCTGCAGTTTGCTTCATGAATCGAATATTTTGTTCGATTCGATTCATTGCTAAACTCGAAACAGGTTCTTTTTATTGTTTATATCGTTAGTATGGAAACCCAATATTCAACTGTTGATGTATATGTAACTTCGGAATGTATTATATATATCTATTTATTGTACTTCTATAGAGATGTATTATTCCTCTATACAGAAGTGTCGTCATTTATATTGTAAGTGTTGTAACTTATACTCGATGGGTTATTAGACCACCTTGTTGGTGTCGGCCCTGTATAATTCATGTGGGTCAAAGGGTTATTAGACCACTCTATTGGGTGTCGGCCCAGTCAGCATTATGTTATGTGGTTAATTTAAGGCCGACCTAGTAAAAGTTATTAGGCAAGTCAAGTCAAGTATAAATAGAGAGCGGGAGGCACTCTATTTTATCATTCTATTCTCACACACACTCTTTGGAGAGTGGCGCACTTGTGGAGGAGGAGAATCTACTGCTAGGAGATGTCTATCTCTTATGCTTGGGTTGTATCATTTCTCTATCTATCTCTGAGGAAGTTATTGGGGTTTTTCACCTTTATGGTTTTCCCCAAGTAAACTATGTGTCTCTTGTGTGCTTGCATTATTGTGTTCATGATTGATATGCTGTAGATATGTTGTACATGTTGTTCTCTTAGTTAATATCCTAGATCAGATTGAAGTAAATTCTGAAAAACTAACATGGTATCAGAGCTAGCCTGAAAGAAGGCATGGTATGGCATGTATGACACTTGTTGCACTTGCGATGTTAGGGCTTGATATAACAAAAACCAGTCATCGTATAACTTTCTCTATAAATACATTTTGGCGTGGTTTCAGGGTCTGAAAATCGTGCAGGGAAAAGCTAAGATCCCCATGTACCTTGTATCCAAAGGACAACCTCTAGTTCGTTGTACTTTGTGATTTATGATCTGTACAATATAGGGATTCGACCTCTTCAAGATCTCAGTCAGAAACAGGTGACCTTGGAAAAAAGGTCATAACTTGGGCTAGGAAGCTCCAAATGAAATTTTCTAAACATTGATAGGTAGTGCACGGTCTGTACTTTCTCAGGTACCTGGTTTAGAGGCCGAAACTGAACCAGTGACACATGGCACACCGTACAAGTTCGCTCTCTTGTTTTATCCCATAAACAGGTCATGTTGCGACACTTGGCATAAATCTCTCTTTGAGAATCCATTTGAGGTCAGACCTGTGGGGTTGGAAATATGATAGGTCATCCTATCACAAGAAAATGTTTTAGACCCTGTGGATCGAAAAGTTCATAGTTACACTAGAAACAATCAGGTACATAGTTCTGTCAAAATAGAATTATTTTTTAGCACCTTCATTCATGGCTTCCTGAATTTAGGGTTTAAGAGAAAGTTGGAATTTTTGTAATCGGAGACTACGGCTGAATGCTACTCATCAAAATCAAAGTTTGGATACCAAGATCAGAATTTTTGGTTGGGCAGAAGGCCGGGCTTGATCAGACCCTAGTTAAGGACTTTGATCAGAAAAGTGGAAAATTAGGGCTTCTGCAAAAATGGGAATTTTTGAAATCTGTGACCACGACTGGAAGCTCCTCAGAAAAATAGAAGCATAGAGCTTTGGATCGAACCTTTTGATTGGGAAGAAGGGTGGGATTTATCAAACCCTAGTTCGGGGTCATGTCTAGTGAATCTGGAAGTTTCAAAGGCAAATTTTAGGGGTGAAACTTTGTAGTTTTCAAATTCTGAGTATACCGGCTTGATCAGCTCATCAAGGCACATATTTATATCCTTTCGAAAGTTTGAATTTTTAGAGTTTATTTGACAAACCCTAATCCAACTCCAGATCCAGTGGATTGGGTTAATCCTAGAAGAGAATGGATTGGTCACCTGCATAAGTGAAGAAGTTCCTGTTTCAAAGGGAAATGAGGCTAAGGCCTTACATAAGAAGATTACAAGCAATCTTGATAGGTATGACTTATCCAAGTATGTTTCGAGATTTGTTCATGATTAAGTTTATGGTATGATTGTCTTCATGTTATTATGGTTAGTACAATATTGATTAAATTTAGACTTGTCGTATCACCTTAATAAAATTATGAATGCATGATAGAAGATATTCATTGATTAGGGTGTTGACACTTATGATTGTACTAATGCATTATGGTGTTGTATGAGGTTTATGTTGCCCGCTAACATGAAAGGTACACCAAGAAAGACAAATCATGTTCTAGTTCAAGAACATATGATCATGATGACATGAAGACAAAGATTCATCCATTGTCATGGATCACTTAGAAGATCTATTTACGAGGTATGTATAACTTGGTTCTATAATGGTTAACCTATGAGATATGCAGGTTACTAGCACAAGTCATTGAAGAGAACAAGAAGACATCATGTGGGTATGTTAGACATAACTAGCTAACATACCAATCCAGGTATGTTTTTCCTATATCAAGTTAGAATCCTACCTTGTGTTAGGATCCCTTATATAAGTATACCTGGTACGATTGGTTATGTTTATTCATAAAGTTAGAAATGTAAGTAATCAAGGGTTTATGCATATTATGTCTCTTATTGTGATTGATGATTTAACTAACCAGAAGAGTCCTATGATCAAATAAGAATATGCATGAGTAAAAGAATACTTCCCTGAAACCTTGAATACTAATGTTTATTATCTGTGTTTGAAATGATGATGACTATACATGTTTAATATTATTGTGTTTTGATAGTATTAAGATTATACTAATGAATGTGTGATTATGTAATAAGTCCTGAGGATTCCACAGTATGGCCAGTGATGATGAAGACCTACAGGTGGTGGTCCTACATCCAGTATGAAAAGGGACTGGCTCTGCAGAACTTCCTATGACGAGTAGATTCAGAGATTGATTGAGATAGTAACAATAGTGACGATGACAATTATCTAGTGACGATGATCCAGAGAAGAAGACTTGTGCTAAATTATCTGTGTCGAGAAATACCTTCCTAGTTAAGAGGGAGTTTTGATGTATATGTAACTTCGGAATGTATTTCATATATATATTTATTGTACTCCTATAGAGATGTATTATTCCTCTATACGGAAGTGTCGTCATTTATATTGTAAGTGTTGTAACTTATACTTGATGGGTTATTAGAACACCTTGTTGGGGTCGGCCCTATATAAGTCATGTGGGTCAAAGGGTTACTAGACCACCCTATTGGGTGTCAGACCAGTCAACATTATGTTATGTGGTTAAGTTAAGGCTGGACTAGTAAAGGTTATTAGGAAAGTCAAGTCAAGTATAAATAGAGTGCGGGAGGCACTCTATTTTATCATTCTATTCTCACACACACTCTTTGGAGAGTGGCGCACTTGTGCAGGAGGAGAATTTACTGCTAGGAGATGTCTATCTCTTATTCTTGGGTTGTATCATTGCTCTATCTATCTCTGAGGAAGTTATTGGGGTTTTTCACCTTTATGGTTTTCCTCAAGTAAACTCTGTGTCTCTTGTGTGCTTGCATTATTGTGTTCATGATTGATATGCTGTAGATATGTTGTACATGTTGTTCTGTCAGTTAAGATCCTAGTTCAGATTGAAGTAAATTCTGAATACTAACATCAACCGGTAACGGTCATGGTAATGGAGTGTCGGTCGAAGAAACAACATCGTCAATTGTGAATGTGTGTTATGGCGATATGTTTGTGAACAATAATGATGATGATTGATTCTGCAAAACTGAGGTGGTGTGCTTTGAAGAGGAAGTAACATCATCAAATGTGCCTGTGGGGAAGGAGAATTTATTTGTGAACAATATTAATAACGATGAAGAAGAATTCTACAAAATTGAGGTGTAGGGCGTCGAAGAAGGAATGTCATCAAATCTGGATGTGCGTGATTTGCACGTATTTAATAGTGATGAAGAAGAATTCTGCAAATTTGAAGTGAAGATCATTCAAGAAGGAGGAGCTTCATCAAATGTGGATGTGGGTGTTGGTGATGAGCATGTATTTGTGAACAATGATGATGAGGAGGAATTCTGCAAATTTGAGGTGAGGGGCGTTGAAGAAGGAGGAGCTTCATCAAATGTGAATGTGGGGGATTGCTATGAATTTTTCAAATTTGAGGTGGGATATGTTGAAGGAGGAGTATCATAAAATGTGAATGTGATTGATGGGAATGCGTTTGTGAACAAACTTGATGATGATCATAAATTCTGCAAATCCGAGGCGAGGTCTGTTTTACCTCCCATGGTAGGAAGAAATCTGATTCCTTATATAGCCATTCAATCAATCATGAATGAGTTAACTACACCATAATTAACTTAGGATGACAAGTGCAGGCTTGATTTCCTAAAATAAGGCATTATTCCATGCATAAATCATGTGTTCTAGTAAGCAACTAAATTTAGAAAAGGAGGGTGCTACCCTTGATTAATTCATGGAATTAGTTCGTTGAATCATGGAATTAGGTTTAAGGAATCCAAACATGCAAGATACAACCATAAAATTCTGTATAAGACCCTAAAATTAAGTAATATTTGTTCACCTGCTAAAAATAGAATATGTCCCCCTTAAATACAAGGATGAAGCACTCTGAAGCATTCCCATAGCCCACTTGGTCAAATTCTATTAAAATTGAACCATTGGCTTCATAACACAAATATCTAAAGTCCATAGGTGAGAGATTAATGCTAAGGAGAAGGTAAATATGCTCTAACAATATGCAACTTGACATTTCAAGGAATTGACTAAGGAGGCTTGACCATTCCCTTTGCCATACTATTTGATTTCCGGGACACTAGACACTGATCTCTGTGAGTGTTTTTCTAGCATAATATAGGCATAAATAGTTGATCAGTTTATCTAAAGTTGATTCTAGGTATATCTATGGGAATTTTATATACCCAATGTTATGTGGAAGTGAAATTCCATATACAAGTGTTTTCTGATGTAACACTACTTGAAGGGGTACCTCTAGATGTTACATGTTTTTTCAACAATGTGACTTAATGCCACTTGTATTTTATGCATGCATGCTTCCCTTACCATTTTTTTACCCACTAATTGACATATCTATATTTGTTATTTAAATATGTGAGAACAAATTTATAAAATAAAATAGAAAATAAAATTTAGGAGCTCAATTACCCCAAAAGATATATACAGTCAATCGAAAATAACTTACTTTTCAAGGTTATAGGGTATGAGCCAAAAATCCTTGTAAAATATTTGTTTGGAGGTGGTCCCCTGGGATGACCTTCAAGTATCTGTAATACTGGAATTTATGCACTTTTGAGTCCGAAAATGCCATAGGTTTTACTTAATTTCTATGTGCCAAGAAAAAATCAGCATAATTTAGCTAAAATTTGTTTATTTTTTCCTTTTCAAAAGATAAAAGTTGAATATACTTCCAAATGTCCAATATTTTAGGTCTGGATATGAAAATTGTACCATAAAAAATATGTTCTATTTTATTTCTAATGAAACTAGTGGCACCCAATTTCGACCTTTTCAACATCAAATATAATAGATTTACTTAGAACACATGTTCAAGGATAGTTTTTTGGGGCTAGTTAGAAGCCATTACTTACATTATTGTATATTAAAAATTATAGTTACCCAAAAGCTGGAATTTTGATAAAAATTACTTCCTTATGATATCATTATAACTTGAAAATATCAAACCTTGAAACTACACAAATCATAATTTGGAGAAAAAATTCCAAGGTGGCTTATTTGAAGAACAAAACCCTAGGATTTAAAATTCTTCCACCTTTTGTCGCATGAAATAGATTTGATTCCACTTGTAATATACTTGAAACCATAAATTCAAAGGAAAAACAAAAAACCCAAGTGAGAATAGATAAATCATGAAAAAACATATCTTGTATGAAATGCATATAAAATAGAGAAATATGTTCACTTGCCTCTTTAATGGGGCAAACTCTAAGAGAAAACATCCAAATACAATAACAATTTTGTATAAAACGTTACATATGTTGCTACTCTCTATATAGCCTTTCAATAGCCAAATTCCCAACTACATTTCGTCCCACTATTAACGAAGTTCAACTACCGAGGGACTTTATTCAACAAAGAGATTCCTTTTACATTAAATCTATACCCATGAACTATTTAGTGGCCCTTATGGCTTTGTAAATTGATAAAGTAGGGGGTTAGGGTACGACATTGACAACATCAACACCATATGCCTAAGGATATAAAATATGGAAACAATATTCACAATCTTCTTATGGAAAGGAGACAACTCACTTGAGAAGAGATTCGTTACAATATATTTCACACAACACTTCATAGTCTTGAATCTCTTTAAATAGACTTCAAATATCTAAAACCCTAACTACTTAACATGATCAAAATAGAAGTTCCTAATGTGTCTTAATTAAGAAAAAGAAGGCATAAATAACTTTAATATTGTAAAATAGAGTTACCCCACATGCATCATTATTAGATGAAATTTGGATTAAAAATGGTCAACCCAACCTTAATTCAAATTCCATGTTATCATGTATTTTCCAAACAAAATCCTTTAAAATTTAAAAAAAAAGGTGTATATGAAAAAATTGTGGGGAAAAAATAAAAACTAGTTTTTTCTCTTGTATTTTCAACTTATATCCTTGTACGTTTACTCAAATTTCAAGCGGGATCACTTGTTAGATATATAATTAAATTCTACATTCAATTAGTATGCAACCTACATACTTTTAACATCCACATCACAAAAAACTATAAAACAACAACAACAACGACGTTTTTCTCTCTTTAGAAGCACGTATTTGTTTTGCATTTTCAGTTTTTCATGATGTGGATGCTATGAAAAGTGTGTAGGTTGGGTACTTATAGGATGTAGAATTTAATTCCACATCCAACGATTTAACCCACTTGAAATTTGAGTAAACGTACAAGGAGATAAGTTGAAAATACGAGAGAGAAAAAGTTGTCTTTTTAGTCTATCTCTACTATTATTTTATTATTTTCTTGAGTATTTCCTTATGAGGACCAATTTTATCTAAATTTCCTCTAATTGATGTAATAATGTCTCTTATTACCATTCATTATATAAGGAGGTGGAAAACCATTTATCCCACATGTGTTATGGGATGTAAATATTCCATAACTTTACCTATATAATAGAGGTGAAGGAGACCCTTTTGGGTATGTTATGTATGTTGTGACACACACGTGAGTGTATGTCCTTGAGGCATCATTCTGACTTGAAGTGACTATAGAGTCTGATGTGATACTTATGAGTAGGATGCATTTATTTAAGATGGATATTTTTAAAATTATAAATAAGACCATACCTTCCCCTGGATGTTTCCCCATTTGGGGTTTTACCACGTATATCTGTATATCCGGTGTATCATTTATTTTCTCTTGCCTCGTGTTTCTTGATTATTTGTTGTTGTAGGACTATAAGGCTAGACTAATAGATTATTTATATTGATTTCATGTTAGCAAACATATTTTTGTATGTTTGGGCATATTCTAAATATTCTAACATGGTATCAGATCTTGTTACTATGCTCTACCTTCTTCGGTAAATTTTAATATGTTTTTTACAAGAAAAAAATTCTTCCATTATTTTTCAAATCCCATTTTTCCTAGATTTGTCATCCAATATATCAAACGCTTGTCATCTAATTTTGAGATTATTTTTTTCAAACCCCAACCATCATCGTTTAATTTAAAAGAATAAAAAATTCTCTTCATTTTTTCTGTGGATCTATGTAGATATATATTCTAGACTAACCTAGCATCAAGGTCTATTTCTTGGTTCATAGATCTAGTTGTTTTCCAGTTTCTAGTTCATGTTTTTGTAGGTTTCCTTTAAAACATCTTTGGCTTCAAAGATCCTATAGTTATAGGGATATTTTTATAGGTACCCAGGTAGTAGTAAAGGAAAGAGCATACATATGTGCCCTCCCTTAACATAATGCACATACCCCAGTGACCAACCTTTCTAGGAGGCATGTTTACCCAATTTTATGCAAAATTTTCACTAAAAGGTGACTTTTTTTGTTAATCTGAATAGAGAAGTTGCAAATTTTCCGATTAGGTATAGTAAGGTTTCATCACTGGTGAGAAATTTCAATGTTATTCACTCTTACATGAAAATTCTTGTCATTAGCCACTTTTTTTTTTGCATTAGGGTTTATGTTAGTTTATTCATCAGGTTAGTGGACATTGTCTCTTATTCATATTTTACTTCTCTCCAACCTTCATGTAAGGAAGATGTTTTAACTTTTTCAGTAATATGTATATCTAGCCTTTCATCATGCTGACAATAGAAAATATACTGATGCTAAAGACTTAGTTGCTTGATGGTTATATTTTCATATCTATAAGTGATATCATTTTTTATTTGATAATATTTTTGTTCAAATTTTTATCATGGTATCACATTTTGCTCACTATTTATATGTTGTTGCTAACCCTTGCTTGTGTAGAAGCAATTCCATATTCTCTATCTTTCATATATCATGTCACGTATTATTCATGTTCTTTTTTATTTATCATTTTCATTATATGATTTACTCTTAGAAGTTATTTTGTGTACATTATCTCTCTATTTAATTCACTTTTTATATAGGGGTGTTTGTGAAGAGTTATGAGACAACTTGATTACATCGGTCCTTCCTATCTTAAGCATATTAATGTTGCAACCTATAATCATTCACCGGTGTTCCTATCTATAGCTTATCCCTAATGAAATGAGTGGCCATATTCTACTGTAAGTCAAGATGATTATCTATGGGACACATTTTTTTATGGATAGACCATTGGGGTCTTGTATTCGTAATGTAAAATTCTGTAGATTTATTTGGTTGTGAAGACTATATTCTAGAAACATTTTGATGTATCTAGATACATGGTTCTTGTATTGATAATGAGGTCTACTAAACTATTCATGGAACTTTCAACCTAGTTGTGAATACTAATTGCTTGACACATTCTTTGATGTATAGGCCATTGGGGTCTTGTATTCGCAACAATATATTTGTTTTACTATGAAGACTAGATCTACTGAAAATATTTTAATATATAGATCATATTGGGATCTTGTATTTCTGATGAGATCTATTACATGGTTCTTTTAGCTATCAATTGGGTTATGGTTGTGATGATTGTGTGATTGCCACATTTTATGTTGTATTGTCCATTTGAGTTTTTTGTAAATTGTTGTGATGCTCTACAAGAGTTCATTGTACAACTTAGATCATATGCAGTTTCATGATTCAGTGAGAAGCTATTGTTATCTTCATCAAATCCGTGAGGTAAAGTTTGTTCTCCTTCGCATCTTATGGGGAATTATGGAGGTTGTCATCAAGGAAGTATTTTATGAAAAAAATTAAAACGAGCATAGATCCATCTTAAACTCAGATATATTTACGTTGATAGGCATTTATATCTTAGAATTTGGGGTGGAGTATGGCATATACTTTTACAATATTGTATGAGGATGAGACACATGTACTGCCCAGATTGATTCTATGGCAGTCGTTCACAATCGAAATAAACAATTATAAAAAACAAAAGAAGATAGAAAATAACTGGTAGTTGATGAATGGATAACTTGTAGCATATGCATGACTAACTGGTAGCCAATGAATGTATAACTGACACTCATGGCAGATAACTAGAAGAATGTGAATGATGAAAAAATAATATAAAAATAACTAATGATTGATAAATGGATAACTTGTAATTTTTGCATGAATGCATGGATAAATCGTAGATTATGAATGGATAACGGGTAGTTCATGGAAAATAACAGGAAGAAGAACTGGTGTTAATATGTAGCTATGCATGTATAACTCACAGCTAAACCTATTTAACTAGAATAATGTAAGAGATTACAACTACTCATGGAGACCAACTAATAGATATTAGTTAGGTTTTCGATATTAGTTAGGTTTTCCATGCAAATATTAGTTAAGTTTCGAGTATATTTAATGAAAGTTAGGAGACGAAATGAGAAGACAATTGAGGAGGCTACAGAATAGACAAAGAAGACAAATGAGTGCTGAATAGGAGAATCGAGCTAGAGGTGAATGAATTGCTCAATGGTTTTATACTTCGATGTTTACAGTTATTATTATTTTAAATTCTGAACTTAATTGTTTTCAAGTCTTCTTTTAAAGTTCTCAATTTCTACATCAACTTTACATTCTACATCAAGTATGTCATATCATTATTTCATTATTTACAACTTCTCTCATCTTTGGAATTAATTTGTAATGCAAATGCATATGTGGAAGCGTGGATCTGAGTAAAGGAAAGGACCTGACTTGCACTCGTCAATATGTGGCTCCCATGTTACTGTTGTGCATTAGCACAGTCACTTTACCAAAAAAGAATTATAAATTCACGAAATTGAATTTTCTTTATTTTTGTGAGAAAGAGTCTAAACTATTTAATTACTGAACAGTATAGTTGTACATAATGTTACAAAAAATTCTATTTTAGAGCTATTATGTTTCCTGAGTTCCCCACAGCCTGAACAACCCATCCCTTCCCAACCTACACATAGATAAAACATAATTCTCCCATTCCATTATAGACCATATCCCCACAATTCCCTTTTCATATTCATGGTATGACTACCCAAAACAAAATATTCTCTAGCATAACAAGCCTAGTAAAAAGGCCTTACTACAATTTTCATTTTACCTCTCGTTACATATCACCATATCAATTTTCTTACAAACTTTAGGCTTATATCCCTTCCCACTTTTGTCACTTGAGACATGAAGTTCCCAAAACATACAAAAACAACAAAAAAAGTGAGACCAGCTGGAAGCACGTCATTACCCTTCTACCCTGGTCGACTGCACTATGGCCTCATGCATGTTGTCCATGTCCTCTTGTGTGGGATTCCTGCCATCCTCTCAAGCCACGACATCCTCCTTCATAGCTTCCTCCTTCTCATGCTCTGATAATGGCTACACCAGGTCTTCCCACTCCAGGATAGGCCTCAACAAGTCATTTGAAGGTGATTCCTCCTATGCTTTGCACCACCTAAAAGGAGCCTTAGCTAGGCCCATCACTCCATCGGAATCCACCAAGTCATAATTCAGGTTATTCATGACCTGAATTACCACCTCCCCAAATATTTCCCTTTCTAACATTGTTTTTTATAACAACTTCCTCATAATCTAGTATGGGTTGAAGCCCACCGACACTCCTCGCTCATCCATTCAGTTCTGCATCTCTTATTCCTCCATGGAAGACATGCATTCATCCACATGATGTGGGGCATATTTCATAAACCACTGTTGTTCCTCATTTTCCATAACTTGTGGCCCCCTCCTACTTCTCCCACCTCTCCTACTCCTCATTATCTAGAAGGGTGCCATTAAAATCTATCCTATAGAAAGAACAATAAGCTTCTACCTTAGCAACAATGCTTCAATTTTATGACGTTCCTCATTCTTATCGAGGTCATCCCTTGTCCTTGTTCTTATAACCTTTCCTCCATTGCTTGAATTCAATTCCTACATCATCGCATTCATTTATGCAATCAAGCCAGGAATTAATGTTTCCCATTGGTTACCATCAACATCCTCTCTACCATTATTCCACATGCTCCTTTGGTACTCTTATCCTCAAAACTAATCCTTCCACCATTGATGGCCCATAAACACTCTCCTGATGCCTTCCAAGTTGTCCCTACTTTCTAATTGTCCTTGCGTTACTCCTTCCCTCCCCTTGTACCTTACCGTCCTTCACATGACCTGCCTTAATTCCTTATTCTTCCATTTGGATCATTGTTTCCCAACACATCCTCCTCCTCTTGTTCTCCACATGTCCATTCTTCCCTCCCCACATGCCTAACCTCTTGGGGAACATGGGTTGGGTTTCCACCCGCATCCAAGGTTTCTATCTCTAAGGATGCTAGTTCCTCACACTTAAGTTTTAGTTCTTCTTCCTCTAGATCTTCCTAATCGACCTCCTTCATGGATACCCAATTATTGACACCATGATTTGCAATTCTATCAAGTAATTTATTTTCTTTCCTTTTAACATGCTTGAAATCTATTGTAGGATCCCTCGTTAGTATTTCAGTTAGGAGATACAATAAAGTTTCAATTCTCCAGTTCTACCTTAGTTTGGTTATGCTATAACCCTATTGAATTGTTTCTTCCATTTGAATGATAATTTGGTGGTCCCCTTCAATGATGGCTCGTGTCCAGCCTTTCCTTATTAAGTACTTTATTCGTTCAATTAGACCTTCCAATTTGGCCACATTTTTTGTGGCTTCCCCTATATTCCCCCACAGGAGACCCACTATGTCTCCTTTGTGGTTTATGATGACTCCCCCATATCCTGAAATCCCCGGATTCCCTTTCGAGGCTCCATCAAAGTTTAACTTAAGGTATCCTTTAGGTGGTTGTTTCCAAACCTCTGTGCTTTGGATATTCCTTAGTTTTTTTCTCGTTGAAGGTATTCTTTCCAGGATTGAATGATTTCCCCAATCTTGCATGAGTCTCCTTTCATCAGATTCTACTTGCATGTCCGTCGTTTCACATTAGGACATCTTTAGGGTCTCCTTCACATAGACCCTCACTCTTGTCCATACTTATTTGTACTTTCTTCTCTCCCATTCAAAGATGTGTTTATTTCTTTCCTTCTAGATTTCTCACATCAATAATCCTGGGAAAACGTCCCAAATCCGATTTAGAATCGGGTTTCTTAATGGTTGTTCCATACATTAAATTAAGGTGTCAGTACGGTTTGCATTACATATGCTTTTTCTTTGAAAGGTGGCTTCCCCTTTCTCCCAGAGTCTTGCTGCAAACTCACAAGTGTTAAGCAAGTGGTCTATAGATTCCCCTTCCTTAATACACATAAAACACCATGTTGGTCCTATGAACCCCCTTGTGACTAGATTCATCCATGTTAGTATTCTTATCTAGATAACTAGTCATATAAATAATGTAAATTTTTGCCGCAACTTTGCTTTCCATAACCTTCCCCACTTTGGATCATATTTAATTTGATTATACCCTGCATGTAGGATGGTGGCTTCTTTTATATTAAACATCCCTCGGGATGAGAATCCCAACCTTAGTTTGGCCCATGTTCCTTGCACTTTAATCTTCCTTGTCTATAGAGTGTCCCATAAATCATGGACATTCTCGTTTGGGCTCCACTGCTGCCACCACTCTACTTCCCTCCATATATAGAAGGGCCCATCTGGGTTCCCCAGCTACCACATGTCCTTAACGTTAGTGATATTGATTCTTTCCAACGTCTCTTGCAATATAGGAAGTTTTATTATCTTTTCCAAACATGGGAGTTGTTGCCATGAATCTGTGAAGAAATTTGTTGCTTTCCCATTAAGAATTTCCCAAAAGCTATGTTGTTTAATTAATTTTTTGTTTTTTTTTTACCATAACATTGGGAAGATTTGAATTAAAAAACAGTGGCAAGCCACTGGGTTCATTACATCGAAAGAGAGTTTCTATAATTCAGTGATTCAAAAAACCTAGCCGACTTGCTTCAATATGTAAAAGCTACTTGGAGATAGCTATTTCAGCGAGCCTGTTCGGCTACGTGTCATTACATCTGTCCGGGACTGGGTAGATTTTTTTTTCCTTTTGGTAACGGTCTGCCATTCGCTACTTTGGTCTTGATCGTGGGTTTCCCGCTGACCTCGTGCTTCTTCAGCATCGGCCATATCCGCTCAGCTTGAGGCTCGTTGGATTGTCTTTGGCGATGTGGGCAGTGGACTTTCTGCTGGTTCTGTTTCTAGAATGAGTTCTTTGGAGTTAGAGTCGTCTTCCTCTTCCGATACTGATGCCGGGATCTTCCCTTCAGCTTGCTTCTCCGGAGGTGCATCCTTCCACCAGGTGGGCCTTTGGCTTCGGTGCGATCTTCTTTTTTCGGCTGATTTCTCGCAGTTCCGGGTAATATGTCCTGTTTCATGGCATATCCTGCATCTGAAGCAGAGATTCTCATAGTCGATCCTCTGGGTCCAAGAGTATCCCTTGCCGCAGAGAGACATTCATGCAGGGAACCCCTTTTTGAAGTCCATTTCTACACAGATCCTTGCAAACGTGGTTCGGTCTAAGCTTTGATCTGGACTAGTGCTGAGATATTTCCCGAGACCATTACCTATAGCTTCCAGAGATTTGGCCCCCCATAAATGCAGAGGGAGGGACGGGAGCCTTACTCAGACCGGAGCAGAGGAGATGGAAGTCGTGGATGGGTCAAAGTCAGGGGTCCATGGTTTCATAGACAGCCCTGCTCTGCCCCAGAACCACGGCCCTGAGCTAGAGACCTTGAATCTGTCTTCAGAGGATTTAAGAATAGCCACGAAGAAACCCTTGGCACAAGGGCAAGCTACAACCTCACCATCAAGCAGAGGGGACCAAGACGAGGAGATCCAGGAGTGGAGATCTGCCAGGGTAGGCCAGAGGCCATTGAATCTGCACACCAAGGCAGAATTGCATAACACATCAGCAAACTCCAGGACGACCTCTGGCATCTGGATGGAGATCGCTGGGGATTCTGGGATCACAGCAGGTAGGGCAGAGGGCTTCCCCCGTCGAGAGGCCACATCTTTGAAAGAAGGGCTGTCCCTCCGAAGAGAGGCCACGATCTTGGAGAAGGAAGGAGGAGGGGCGGCGCTGGAAGAAACCCCAGGAGGAGGTCGAGTAGGGGAAGCCCGCGCAGGAGCTGAATCAGAGCTGCAACCAAGCTCGGCCGCCATGGCACCTCCATCCGAACGGACGCTAGCTGAAGGGGGAACCGAAGGGGAACCAAGCGAAGAAGAGGAAGCAAGGACGCCGGAATCAGGAGGAGCGCGCGATGCAGCATAAGGGCCGCCACCCAAAACAAAGCACTCAGGGATCGCCATCAGGGGGATGCAGGAGCAGGACGCCAGGAGGGAGCCAGGAGGCCGAGCAGCCAGCGGGAGGCCGCGAGGAAAACGGTCCAAATCCCTAGCCGCGCAGGAGCCTTTCACAGCAAATTGTTATTGCAAACTCCATCAATTCCTCATAATTCCAAATCGTTTAATTAATTTTTTGTTGCATTGCACTACTCTCCATATATATGATCCTTTTTTTTCTTCTGCATATCTTATTAGCTTCTCTTTATCCCAATATTTTTCATATTTTCCATGCCACATCTTCCCATGGTTGCGTCTTATATGTGACCCAACGCCACCATATTTTGGCACCCAGAACCTCGTTGCTCATCTATGGATCTCTAATACCTAAGCCTCCCATATTCTTTGGGGTACATATTGTTTGACATCCAACCAAAGTCCATTTATGTTGTTCTTCTGATCCTCCCCATAGGAATGACCTCTACAGACTTCTTATTTTTTTTAGAATTGCTTTTGGTGCTTCTAGGACCGAAAATAGACACAAGGGTAGCGCTTGTAGGACTGAATGAACCATAGTTAACCTCCCTGGAAAGTTTAGGGATCTTAAAGTCCAATTGGATAACTTTTCCTTCATTTTGTCCAACAATTCTTTCCATAAGAGTTTTTTAATCATTAAATCTGAGAACAGTGCTCCTAGGTATTTTTAAGGGAAAACTCCTCACTTAAAACTTAAAATTATGAGTATATTTCTTTGTGTTATCCCAAGAGTGTTGAGAAAAAATAATTGGGATTTATCTTTGTTGATCTCTAGCTCCCTAGCCTTAAGGAAGTCTTCAAGTACCTACTCAAAATATTTGGACTCTTAAACAAAGGATAATCCCATTAACATTGTGTCTTCCACGAATTGCGGGTTTTCTTTCCCATGCTATTCCCTGTGTAGGTGTAGGCCATTGATCGCATTATCTGTAACTCTAGATTTTATGGATCATCCTAGCCCTTCCACCATTAGATAAAATAAGAAGCAAGATAGAGGGTGTCCCTTCCTGATTCCGTGGGGATATTTGAAGGTGGAAGATGAAGTTCCATTCACCAATATTGAAAAACCTTTTGTAGATGTAAGCTTCATAACCATATAACCCAATTTTCATGGAACCCATAGGCTAGCATCATTCTTTCAATGAACTTCCAACTTAGTTTGTCATAGGCCTTTGAAAGATCGAGTTTAATTAACATACTTGGGATTTTCTTCTCCTTTGGAGAGTGGATTGTTTAATGTGTGAGGAGAATGCCATCCAGAATATGTCTCCCTTCCACGAATCATGCTTGTTCCAAGGATATTAGAAGAGGCATCAAAGGTTTTAGGCTCTTCACTATGACTTTCAATACAATATTGAATATGACATCGCATAATGCTATAGGCCTAAATTTTTCTGGTTGTTCCTTCCCACATTCCTTAGGGATCAAGGATAAGAAGGTCCAATTGAATGCTTGCAGAATCCCTCCAGTTCTCCTTGAGTCCTCCACTATTTCCAAAACTTCATGCTTCAGCATCTCCTAGCAAGATTGGAAAAAGTTGGTAAAACCATCTCATCTTGGTGCGTTACCACCCTCCGTCGTTTTAACTGCTTCCTCAAGTTCTTGCATCACTATGGGTCTCATAATAAGTTCATTGTGTTCCGGCGTGACCAAGTTAGGAATAGTTGGTACCACTTTTTTTATATCAAGGATTTTATCTCGTACTTTTTCTTCTAAAATATTCCTAAAGAAAGAGCTCAGGTGCATTTCTATTTCTCCTTATGTTTCCACAATACTTCTGTCTTCCATTTTGAGGCCATTAATTAAGTTAGCCTAACTATATTGTATGGATGTCTAATGAAATAAATATGTATTTCGATCTCCTTCTTTAAGCCATCAATTTCTCGATTTATGTTTCCACGATGTTTCCTCTTGGGCTTATCTTTTGTCCAATTGCTCTATAATTTCCCAATCCTTTTTCTTCCTATCCTCATTTTATCAATTCTCCTAGATTTATGTCTACAAATTTTCTTACTTCAATTAGAATTTTCTTTTTTCCATGAATATGTTTCCAAATGAGTCCTTCTTTCATTTATTTACATTTTCTTTTATATGCTTCAATTTTTGTTGGAATTTATACATCAAGGATCCACTTGGCGAAGAAAAATTACTTCACCACTGATGTACCTACTCAGAGAAGTTTGGATGTAGTATCAAGAACTGTTCAAAGCAGACTGGTCGTCGGAGATGTTCTCCCACTCTTTACCACTCAATGCATATGGGACATTGATTCAACCCTACTGCTTGTAAAACCAAAGTAGATATTTCTCCCCCTCCCATCAAAATCGATTCAAAAACTAGGAATCGATCTAGTCTCACTGCAATTTGTTTGTCTCTCATGCGCTTGTTGTTCCAAGTGAACATGTTGTTAGAGGTCATGAAATCTACAAGTTGTAACTGTTCTATAAATTCTCCAAACCTGATATTCTCCCTATTGATTGTTCTTATCCCTCCCTTTTTGTCCTCTAGAGATTTAATTAAGTTAAAATATCCTCCTATTATCCAATGTCTCTACCCAACCCAAGCACTCAATTTTTCTATTGAGGCTAGAAACTCTTATCTCAACGCAACTTGGTATGTCTCATATACATTAGAAATAATGCCTCTAACACTAGTTCCTATCACATGAAATTCAATCAATATAATATGTTTCGAAGCTACAAAATTAGACATACTTATTTCACAGAGGTTCCACCATATTACGACTCCTCCCTTCGTTCGTCTTTAGAACATTTTGATTCCTGTACCAAAATCACTGATGGTTTTTCTCGGTCTTTCTTTCTTTTGAGGATTATTCTTTTCCTTACGTTATTCACCCCTCTTACATTGCACGATAAAAATTTCATTTATAGAGATTTGGAAATGGATTTGAAGGCATCCTTGATGATTGGGTATTGACCCGAGGCCACTAGCTTGTCCCCCACATCTCTGATTATCTATCGATTTCTTCTGCATCCTTTCTTATCCCCTACAATTTTCTTATCACTGTCTTTTAGGTTTTACGATATTACTCCTAATTTATTTGGTGGGGGAGTTTTAAGATTACCTCTCTCAATTGACAGACCTGTTGGGATGCAATGTATCATGTTTATATATTTGTGCATGTGTTCTCAATGCCTTCAAAATCCATATCTTCTAATTCTAAATATTCAGGTTTTTCTTTCTGCATTTCTATGTCATCACTCCCCTCTCATTCTTTCAAATTCCTTTATATTCCTCCGAGTTCCTTTGCTTTCTTTTCCTTCTCCTTCTATACTAATGTATACATCTTAGTTCAACACCTCGAACTTATTGGAAACCTAGGGATTTTTATGAATCTTAGGGCATGTTCCTCTCCTTTTGTGGTGTTTCCTATTATTTACCTTGGTAAATCCCTCCGCGTCCTTCTCCTCCTTATTCTTCACTTGTTCTAGTGGTGAGTTAAGGGGACTATCCCTAAATAGGTGACCATGTTCATGGCATCTTCTGCACCAAAAAGGAACATTTTCGTAATCTAGTGTCCGCTTCCATTCCTTGTCATCCCATGACAAGTTTATCACTTCTGGAAGCTCTTTTGACATGTCAATGTAAACACAAATTTACGCATAAGATGTATATTTCACCATTTTTGTTTGTTCATAGGATTTGACAAATTAGCCTATCACATTGCCTAAATCTTCCAGAATATACTCCCTCCAATACTCTACCAATAGAGAATATAAGCGAATCCATATTGGCATTACCGTTAGATCTACCTTGTTTGGGTTGAAGCACTCCTTCCATGGACAAAGGAAGAATCTTGTCGAGTTGAAGAAATAAGGTCCTCTGTCCATTATCATGTTGTTATCTTCCACATTGAGGAATATTAATGTGAAGAACCCCTTTTCTCCTAATTGCAGGTCATAGTTCCCTTTGGCTTTCCATGTCCCATTGATAAACCATGTTAACGTCTTCTCCACTGGCCATATACCATTGAATTTACCTATCAAAGCATGGTATTTCATGTGTTGGATATGTGCTCTGAGTCCCTGATATTTTAATTGGACTGATGGTATTGTAGCTATCTTGGGCATACATTGCCCTGATGTCCTTGTTTCCATCTTGGATTTCTGCTCAATCCTTTCCCTAGTCATTCCTTCTCCTCCCATCCCCAAGGAGGTATCCATATCTTCCTCAATTTGAACTCCCTTACCTTTTGTTTGTTCACAGTATTTGACAAATTAGCCTATTGCATTGCCTAAATCTTCTGGAATATCCTCCTTCCATTACTCTGACAATAGAGAATACAGGAAAATCCATATTGGAATTACCGTTAGATCTTCCTTGTCTGGGTTGAAGCAATCCTTCCATGGACGAAGGAATAATCTTGTTGAGTTGAAGAAATAAGGTCCTTCGTCCATTATCATGTTCCTATCTTGCACATTGAGGAAGATTAATGTGAAGAACCCCTTTGCTCCTAATTGAAGGTCATAGATCCCTTTGGGTTCCCATGTCCCATTTACAGTTAGGGCACAGAGTGTAGTTTCACAAGTCTGAGTATTAGAGGGGGAAGTTTAAATATTGACATGTGGAATGTCGTACAAGTTCCCTATTCTATTTCATCCCATAAACATGTGACCTAGGAGAAAAGGTCATATATCGGGATAGGAAGATCCAAATGGAATTCCGTAAAAAGTGACATTTCTGGAACGGACTGTAGTGTCACTAGTCCGAGTGTCGGAGGCCAAAGTTGAAAGAGTGACATCTGGCATGCCATACAATTTTGCTATGATGTTTCATCCCATAAATAGGTCATGTTGGGAAACTTAGCATATCTCTCTCATGGATAATCCAATGAAGCTCAAATATTTGGGGTTGGAAAGATGATAGGTCAGGCTACCACAGGCCATAGTTTCAGACCCTGATAATATAAAACTTCAGAGATACACCAGAAACAATAAGGCACATATGAAATATATCAACGGAGGAAATCAAAGAAGAGGAGGAAGAAGCTCTCACTTAGGGTTTTCAATTTGTTTAGGTATGGCATGACTTGATACAATGTTGGAGACACCTGATGCAACATTGGAAACTTTGAAAATGGATTTGGAATCCATTCATCATAGATATTAATCTTCCATCAAAATGTTGTGGGAGGAAGGAGATTGAAAATTAGGGTTTCCAAGTAAGAAGAAACCCTAGCAAAGTTGGGAGACTCATAGGGAAAAAATGAAGGAGGTTTTGATTGGCACTGGTATTCTATCATCCTAGCACCATGAACCTATATAATATGTTTACAAGTGATATACCTTGGATTATTAGGGTTTTACCCTTATAGAGAAGACTACAAGCAATCTCGACAAGTATGACTTGAGGAGATGCAGGTATGTTTTGAAATCTGTTTCATTTATTCGATGATTAAGTTCATGATATGTTTGTCTTCATATAATTGAGGTTAGTACAATCATGATTAATTTTAGACTTGTCTGATCACCTTAGTAAAAGCATGAATGCATGTGAATGATAGAATACATTCATTGATTAGGATTATGACACTTGTGATTGTACTAATGTACTTGTGGTGTTGCGTGAGGATGATGTTCTCTGCTAACATGAAAGGTACATGAAGAAATACAAATCAAGTTCTAGATAAAGAATATATGACCATGATTACATGAATAAAAAGACTCATCCATAGTCTTTGATCACATAGAAGCTCTTCTTACGAGGTATGTATGATTTGGTTCTACTATGCTTAGTAGTATGACATATGCAGGTTACTAGCACAAGGTCTCTAAATCATTGAAGAGAACAAAGAAGATATTGTTTGGGTATGTTAGACATAACTAGCAAGCATGCTAATCCAAGGTTATAATGTTTTTAATCTTATTGAGATTATACTAATGAATGTGTGATTATGTATGATATCTTGAGGATGACACAATGATGAAACTAGTGCACACTTAAGCATGCATAGTGGTACAGGATGGATAGAAGTTCAAAGACATAATCATGATGCTATCATAAAGGGAAAATAGAGATCAAGATGGAGGCAACCACACAAACATAAAATCTAAGTATTGGAGTTGTTATTACTTCTTGAATCTCTGAATAGTTAATGATATTGCTCGTACTAGTTGTATGCATATTTGTATTCCTAGAATAAGGAAATATATCATGCATAGTGTAAGCATTCATATAGCATTGAACAATATACAATAAATATGCATATGATGGGTAAGTTGGACAAACATTCCATTGTTGCTTGTCTAGAATAAAACCTCTTTGGTAGCATGCAAAGAGTTGTGCACGCTCTTGATAGTATGTTCTGGTAGAGATGGAAGGCATCTAGATAGCAACTGTATGCATACAGGATATGGAAAAGTGTTGTGCCAAAGTATTTGTCAAGATAGTTGCATAACTATGTGAATCATATCAGTATGCATAATAGGTTATCATTCAAATGTCAATATTATTTGATAATTATGAAGTGTTACTAATCACTTAATTGAATTTGATTTGTAGGAAACATCATGTACTATGATCTACAAAAAAAGGATGATGAACACTTGTTCCGAAGAAGAAGTGATGACTATTCAATAAGAATACTTAAAAATCAAACATACTATAGAAGTACAAAGCAAGGCTCGTGGTTAGAGGATTCTCTTAGAAAGAGGGAGAGGATCATGATGAGATATTTGCTCCAGTGTCTAGAAACACTTCCAGAGATAGATTACACCCATGGATGACAAGACCGTTCTCTTGAATTGTGTAATTGAAGAAGAAGTGCATATTGGGCAAACTCCTAGGATTTGATAGAGAATCACATTATTGAAGAAGGCTTTGTACAGGTTCAAAAGGTACCCAGGATCAATAGTCATTTGACGAGCTTGATGATCAGCATGTGTGATGCTTATTTCAACCTTTTTTTTACAAGGTTGAAGATGGTTTCTATGTACAGATGACATGCTTCTCTTAGATGGATGTAAGAAGGAACTACTCTCCATAGTGTTCAAGTGATCATGAGGCTCATATCAGTAGACCCATCTGACGAGAGACGACACAAATAGATATGCAGAAGATCACTCAATGTAGAGTGTGCATGATGTTCAATCACAGAGGGAGGACAATAATTAGATGTAGAAAACTCCACTTCAGAGGGAGTGTATCTCAGAGTTAAAGAATCTTGGAATGATTATTGTGATTAGATATGTGGCTCAGATCAGATGAGATTTTTCCTTAGCCAAGGAAAATGTGAAGTAGAGATATGGGAGGATGGACAATGGTTTCTATAGTTTACGGATAGATGACTGGTTCGTTGATGTATTTGACGAATACTAAGCCAGCTATATTCTTTGTTGTGAACACCCTGAGTCAGTATTTAGTTGACCCTAGACATGTTCACTTGGTAGCTGCAAAGCATGTGATGAGGTACTTGAAAGGTATGATAGACTTTGGTCTATACTATGTTGGAGATCATGACTATATATGCAGATTGGGCTAGAAGTGTCTCAGACAAGAAAAGCACCTTAGGTGGATGTTATTGTCTGGGATCTGCCATGATCTCATGGTTCAGCAAGAGGCAGTCTAGTGTGGCTCTCAGCACAGCTGGAGCAAAGTATATAGCAGCTTGTTCTGCTAGTTGTGAAGCCATATGGCTTCATAAGTTGATGTCAGGTCTATTTGATTCTAGATTTGGATACCATGGTGATTCTATGTGACAACCAAAGTTGTATAAAGATTACAGAGAACCCAATGTTCCATGACAAGTCAAACCACATAGAAATTCGATATTTTTATTTACGAGATATGGTACAGAAGGGAGCTATAAAGCTCTAGTATGTGAGCACTAATGAGCAAGTTGCTGATGTATTGACTAAGCCTCTATCTCGAGTAAAGTTTGAGTATTTTCGAGACAAGCTTGGTGTAGTTTGAAAGGACCTTCCTCGAAAGCGGGAGCAGTGTTAATGTTGATGATGATGTTGTAGTAGGATTGTATCATATGTGGACACATGTCCTAAAAGGATCCGTAGACCCTTGTCTCTGAGAAAGATGTTGATGATGATGTTGCAGTGGGATTGTATCATCCCTAGACACATGTCCTAAAAGGATACATAGACCCTTGTCTCCGAGAAAGATGTTGATGATGATGTTGCAGTGGGAGTGTATTGTTCCTGGAAAAATGTCCTAAAAGGATCCATAGACCCTTGTCTCTGAGAAAGATGTTGATGATGTTGCAGTGGGATTGTATCATCCCTGGACACCTGTCCTTAAAGGATCCGTAGACTCTCGTCTTCGAGAATGTGATGATGATGTTGTATTGGTAAATCCTAGATTTGATCTAGATCACATCCAATATGAAAAAGGACTAGCACTGTTATTGGGATTGTATCTTCCCTGGACCTTAGTGCTAAAGTGATCCGGAGACCTCTGTCCCCAAGAATGTGGTTGGATTGTATCTTCCTTGGACCTTAGTCCTAAAGTGGTCTGGAGACCTTTGTCCCCGAGAATGTGGTTGGAGTGTATCTTCCTTGGACCTTAGTCCTGAAGTGATCCAGATAATTTTTTCCTTGAGAATGTGGATAGGATTGCATCATCCTTGGAGTTATGTCCTAAAGTTAGAGGGAATGATCATCCCATAATTGGATCACGATTGCATCATCCTTGGGATTACGTCCTAAAGTGAGAGGGATTGATCATCCCGTAATTGGATCATGTGTGTTGTAGGTTATGCTGCTATGATGATGTTGTTGATCAAAAGATCAAGATGATGATGTTGTTGTTGATCGAAAGATCTAGATGATAATGTTGTTGTTGATCGAAAGATCGAGATGTTGATGATGATACTGATCGAAAGATCAAGATGATGTTGTTACTGATCGAGAGATCAAGTGCTGTTGATGATGATCTCTCTCCTTGCTCCTACAGTTGATGTTGATGTTGTCAATAGAATACCCTTCTCGTTAAGGGGAAGTGTTGAAATATTGTAACTTCGAAGAATATTCTATTGTATTTTATTATTGTAATTTATTCAGAGATTTTTTATTCCTCAATCGGGATGTTATTATTGTAGTTGGTCATCATAGAGTCATGAGGTGAATCCTCCCATGTAAGTTGGGGCAATAGATCCCCTAAAGTCATACCTAATGGGGTTTTTAATTCCCTTAGAGGAGTCAGCCCAGTCAACATTAGTTGAGTGGTAAAGTTAGTTGAAGCCGACATGTCAAGTTGTAAAATTAAAGTAGAAGTGAATGTATAAATAGAGAGCTAGGCTCTCTCATTTATTCATTCATTCACACACACACTCACTTATGTAATTCGCAATGGAGAGAGAGAGAGATATCTGCAAGGAGAAGGAGCACTTCTTTGGGGTTTTGTCTTTGTACTTTTGATCATCTATATTGAGGAACTTTTGCTGGGTTTTCTTCCCCTACAGGGTTTCCCCGGATAAATTTGTGTCTCTTGTGCTTATTCTGTGCTTGTTATTCTTTAAGTGATCCTGTATATGCTATTGTTGTGAAATTGAGATGACCAATGATGTTATCTATCTTAGCATATTGAATCTTAACATATCACACATACATGTTGATAATTGTTGAGATAATTGACATATGATATTTTATCACACATATAATCCCTAAATAGGTGACCATGTTCATGGCATCTTCTGCACCAAAAAGGAACATTTTCGTAATCTAGTGGCTGCTTCCATTCCTCGTCATCCCATGACAATTATCGCTTCTGGAAGGTCTTTTGATAGGTCAATGTAGACACAAATTCATGCATAAGATGTATATTTCACCATTTTTGTTTGTTTATAGGCTTTGAAAAATTAGCCTATCGCATTGCCTAAATCTTCGAGAATATCCTCCCTGTAATACTCTGCTAGTAGAGAATACAAGAGAATCCATTTTGGCATTACCGTTAGATCGTGAAAAACACATTAATGGATTGATACTATATAGTGGCCTTGTACAAAGATTCAGTTACATAGAAATTTTAAACTATATGAATATGTAATTTGGAACAATAGTGAATGTAGCTAGCATTAACATGAGATTGTACAACATGTGTTTGGCTAAAGAATAACTAATCATATTTTTAAAATGTTCTAAAACTATTTATGTTTTAGAACATAAATAGTTAATCTACTCACTATTTATGTTTTCCCATGACTAGATATGTTTATGTTTTATGTTTTGAGAGAAGATTCAAAAGAAAAGAAAATTTAATAAATTATAAAAAAATATTTACTTGCGTCAATTTCATAAGTTTTCTTCCTTAAGAATTAAGTATCTTAATCCAAAAGTTTAAAAATAGAAAACAAGCTTGAAAAATATTAAGAAGTGAGACCACCTTAGTTCAAGATTTAAGAAATGCTTTAGTTCAAGATTTAAGGAATGTTAAAAAGTTGAAGGCCATCACAAGTTGTGGAGGTTATTAATAGGCTTTAATTATGTGAATTCATTTCCAATCAAGTTTGTGACATTTGATGTGTGGATAGATTTGTAAAATATGTAACTATATTATTAGATGATTGATCATTTTAAGTAACATTAAAATGTGGCATGTGATATATGATATACAACTTTTTAATTGTCTCATTTTGAGTAAGGGTAAATTTATACTATATATAATTTTATATTTTTTAATATAATATTTTGAAAATTTGATGATTCCAAGCATTATAGCGATAAGATTTTTTATTTTAGAATTTAGTGTGGACTACAACCTATGCTTTTCTAGGATTATATGGAGATAAGACAAGTGCACTTTCGAGATTGATTCTATGGCAGTCCCTCAAAATTCCAAATTTACAATTATAAAAAGAATTAAAAATAAGTAGTAGATGATGAATGGATAACTAGTAGCTCATAAATGGAGAACCAACCATTGATACAAGATAACTAGAAGAATGTAAAAGATAAAAAGAATATAAAAAAAAATTCATGGTGATGGTTGAAGAATGTGAGATAAACATATAACTTAAGTGACACTTAACTTGTGCTCTATTGATGTTCACCAGCCACAAATTAATGAGTGTGCTTTAGTGAGTGTGCTCATAAACACTAAAAATGGATAAATTTTTATGAATTGTAAATAACAAATAAAATATCAAAAAAATGGTAACCATTCTAATTAAACAAAAAGAACTTTATTTTTAAAAAAAGCGAAAAACGGTTTCAACCATAAATGTCTTTCTGTTTAAAATCAGATCCTTTTCATTCACAAATCACATTCATTCATTTTTTATTATTATTATCATTATAGTTAAAAACATACTGAGATAGACTTAAGATTACTTCTTCCCGTTTTAATTTCAGGTGGGATGATTATATTAAACAACCTCTTCTCGCATCTAGAGTACACAAATGATAGACTATCATTTTATAATGGCAAACCAAATGATTAAATTATTACATGGCGTGGATTTGTCTAGATAAGCAATTCCTATCACTTCCGAAATTATGAGATTACGAGTTGTCAGATTCTTCGCCGCCTGAGGGTTCATCATCGGTGCTATCAGAGAGTTCAGATAGTGGGTAGTCATTGATATCTCCAACGTCATTGCGGAATCTGTTAGACCATACGCAACAAATTCCCCGATTATTTGTCGTGAAAATCTCGTGGGTTCTCTCATCATATGCAAATCCTTTAATTCGAAATGCCAATGCTACCTGTCTGATTCGTGAACAGTTTGAAATATCTGAGCTAATCTTTGCCAAGCATTGTCCTGTAAGAATGCTGCTAACATTGATGCCGTACAAATCTTGACCTATCTCGCAAACAGAAATGATAATATCCTCCGATTTTGTAATGTGAGAACCTTTGGAAAAGCCACTGAACCAAACTACTGGGTGGTCCTGAAGTGTGGCTAGAATCTCACCTTCTAGATTACAAACGCGAACTTTTAGGATTGTCGAATCGTAGCACATGAACTTGGAGCTTTTAGTTAAATAGTAGGGTTGGCACGTTGCATGAATATTTGTTCTCTTTATGTAAACAGGATTTTCGCAACTTATGTCTACTACGTCCAGCGGTCTGTATGCTTGTTGCACAACCATTCTATCACTGCCACAAAGGAGAACGAATTCTATCAATGCCACTGCCAGCGGTCCGCGTGCTTGTTGCACAACCTCAACATCGAGAGGGAGAAAAAACTCTTTACGAAGTTTTCCATTGCGTTTGCAATAAATTCGGAAGAGAATTGATTCCTCGAAGATTCTTTGATGGATCAACATGTCCATATTTTCTGGACTTCCAAATGTAAATCCAGGAAGAGGACCGCGATTGTTATTAACAGCTGCCTGGATTTGGTATTGTAAACTGCTACTTGGTTCTGCTACTGGTATTGTAAACAACAGATTGTATTCTCTTAATTCATAAAACATCAACACTTTTTCTAACCGATTATAAATCATGCACCTGCAATTTCGAATATCAACATCCGAATCATATATCAATATGCAGGACTCATCTTGAAAGAGCTGTTTGTAGCTTGTAGTTAGTCCTGCTTTTATGGATGGCATGTCAATGCTTAGAAACCTTCGTTGCCCGGTCGCCCTATCCCTAGACATCATTATCAATGAATTATTATGGGGATTGTAATAGATATTTTCGAACCAAGGCAGTACGTTCATTATCGGCCTGTTGTCACCATCAGTAAAAACGGAGATTTGGAATGGATCTACCTGTCGCCTGAATGGAACAATACAGGCCATGTCGGAATTGATATAATGAATAACACATATTGTGTCGTCGGCCATGACCAATCGGGTACCAACATAAGTCATCCCAATATGAAAGGCTTGTAAATGATAATCGCCTAAAATGTTTGGTAAAATATTGGGTAACTTCTTGATGTCGTATTCCCCCAACTGGCGGTCGCGCAGGACGTGGAAGAGATTAATAGAAGATGAGTATCCTCTTACTTCTTCTTGTTTCTGTTGAGGTTGGACTTCATTGAGGAGATCAGATATCCCATTCGCAGCTATGTCTGGTTGTGTCCATGACATAAGATTTTCTTCATTTTCCTCCCTCGGCCTCTTCTTTTCTGCGGTGGCTTCATCTTCTTCGTTTTCCTCCCTCGGCCTCTTCTTTTCTGCGGTGGCTTCATCTTCTTCGTTTTCCTCCCTCGGCCTCTTCTTTTCTGCGGTGGTTTCATCTTCTTCATTTTCTTCCCTCGGCCTCTTCTTTTCTGCGGTGGCTTCATCTTCTTCATTTTCTTCCCTTGGCCTCTTCTTTTCTGCGGCTCCATCGTTTTCATTTTCTTCCCTAGGCGTCTTGTTTTCTGCCGTGGCTTCATCTACTTCTTTTTCCTCCCTTCGCTTTAAATGGTCTTCCATGGTTTGACCTTGACCTTGTTCATGGTCTTCTATTTGCTTTTTATTCTTTGAATGGTCTGCCATGCCGTGCTCTTTCACTCCCCCTATGTGATAGATTTTATTATAGCAGCAGTATATTTGGTTTCAATTATTTTCAGCAGAAACGAATCAAGATCGCGGTAAGATTAACCATTCACTGAAACAAAAAAGAAACAATGAAGAGATATAAAGAGTATGATCAAACCAGATAATAAGAGTAATGTCGTTAAAGAGATCAAGATCGAGTCTCTCCGAAGGTAGAAAAGCCCAGAAAATACATCTTCTTCTATCTTCGTCTTCTCTCTCCTTGTATGCTGGATCAGATATATGCTTGAAAGAGCTTGCTTGATCTGCAAATGAGATTGACATCCTTCTTATTTATACTTTCATGCGTCGACCTTCTCTCCATTGGGCTATTTCCATGAGTTCCGGGACTTTCTAGAATTTTTCGGGGGTTTCTTTGGTTTTACTAGTTTTGTGGGCTCTCTAAAACTTTCCAAGAGTTTTTTTGGTTTCCCTACTTTCTCGAGTTTTCTAAAGTTGTTTTTTTGGTTTCCCTACTTTCGGGAGTTTTCTAAAACTTTAGAAAGGGTAGACTATCGAAAGTGGAAGGATTGACCATCCACAATAAAAGAAAACCAACCGGTTGTAAAACCCCTCTTGCAAATAAAACCCACAAAATTTCCATTAAAAAAATGAAAAATAACATTTTTGAAGGAGATGGACCTCCATCGTAGTTGAACACCTATCGAAGTAATTAGAAAAGAAATAATATATATATATATAGTATTTTTATGTATTCTAATATGCATGTTTGATTAACATAATTTTTTTGTGAAATTTATTTTTATAATTGACAAAATGCAAATAAAAACTTATCCATTTCTCTCAAAGATTTGTGGTACGGTTAGAGATGTCACGTCCCCATTTTGACCCCCTTTTGCATTAAATCGTAAATGATGTAAATATTGTTATTTAATCATGGTTAGGAGCTCAAGGCCAAGGCCCCACCATTGATTTAGCGTTTTATGTATGGGCAATTAAAAAAAAATAGATGCCTATGGTTCTTGTGCTAGATAGGCACAATGTAAATTAAGACATCATGTAAATACGAATTTTAATGAAAAACCCACAACTAGCTATACAATGCAACAAAGAGATGGGGGCATGATTCTACAAGGAATAGGGAGGGAAATTATTCAAACCCTTGAGCCAATGGTGTTAATCCATGTGTCAATGAGAAAACACATAAACCACCAACTACCCATTTTGGGTTATGCACCCAATCATTTATTTCTTCCAGAAATTGGTTGAGGCTGTTAATGCCTTGGGAATAAAGAGGTATGGCAGCCAATTTCGTGCATGGGCAAGCCATCAACCTGGAAAAACATACTTTTGTTTTTGGGGCAAGAAAACACCCACGAAATGGTGCCCAAAGCCATTCTGAACCCGTAGTCTTTCCTCTCTCACGCAGTCTGAGCTAGCTAGGGCTTTCCCCATCACGTTTTTTACCAATTTCCTGCATTTTTCCATAGTTGGGAGCTCGTTTTTGTGTTGCATAGTGGCTGGGAGAAAGGGAGTCATGTTTTGGGGGTTTATAGAGGTCGTTTTTGCCCCTGAAATGTAGAAAAACGTTTTCTGAAAACGAATTTGCTCTCCCAAGGTTTATTCCCCATCTACCAGTTCATTTTGGTTGCCCACGTTTTTCAGCACTTGGGTTTTTTTATAGGGTGCATCCCTGTGTTGGTTGGAAATTATGAGCAAGAATTAGGAGTGGAAGTGGACCAGAATTGGCTTGATAAACCTAGTGAGGAGGTATGGCCTGAGGGACTCTGTATTAGTGAAGGGAATACTTCCTTGTGCCAGGTGTGTAGGTATTGTGGAGACCAAGCTAGATAGATCTTGTAGAGGGTGCCCATATCTCTATGGATGATCCCACATGCTTAGCAATTCTTCCTTCCATTGCCTAATAGCATGATAAACCCAACTGTAGCTTGGCTTGGCTAATTTGGTGTATCTTTGAGCTATGTGTGAGTCCGATGTTCCCTGATTTCTTGTAGAGATCATGCCGAGCTCAGGGGTGGCAGTGTGTTGAGATATTGATGATCACAACTTGCCTATGGTTGGGTGGAACGTTGCAGTTGCATAGCCAATTGCTTGGGACTACTTTGTTATAAGATAAGTATTCTCTTGTGTTAACTTTGCAATTATTTATTTGATGAATATCTTGAATGTATGATGGATGTGTAATTGAAATTACTTCCGTTGTGTTTTCTTATAATTATACATTTCCATATGTCTTTTTATATTATGTGAATGCTTATTTAATAAGTTCATGGGGCTAGATGCCCGGTTTTAGCCTCACGATCCTCTCCATTGCACTGGTATGATGGGAGGAGACGTGACAAGAGACATGCTAGAGATGGACATATAAGGTGTACCTTATTTGAGTAACTTTTATCAAAGCCCTCAAGGATGAATTCTATCATGAGATAGACAACTTTGTGCCACGAGAGAGACCATGTTTTTATGTAAACTTTTAAATTATATATATATATATATATATATAAGCATTTATATATATTCTCTATATACATTTGACTGACATAATTTTTTTAGTTAATGTAATTCTATAATTGGAAAAATGCAAAAAAGAATTCCCTCATTCTCAAAAACATATTTGCACCTATGTTTCCAAACAACAAACAAGAATGAAATCCTCAAACCTTGTTGCACACTATTTCGTGCTTATATAGGACCAAAGATCTAGAATTTCTTAGTAAAACTACTCTCTAATGCAACCTCCCCTTCAAAATAGTTGCATGCTTAAATAAACCAAATTTTTAGTCAATACCCCAGAAAATAACAACCTAAAAGGAGGTGCTTCAACGTCAAACAAAAACCTTCACCTCAATAAATAATGCTTCTTAGTAAACCTTATGTAAAATGCCCCAGAAAAAATGGTTATGTTATTAGATAGTCATCCCTGTCACATTGTAAGAAAGAAGATAAATATTTGGTCGATTAACAAAGGGCATTCTAGAATACTAGACCTATTGCTCAATGCTACATTACCTTAGGTAATAACACTATTATCTAGGGAACAAACCAAGCTTCCTTGAATGAATTTACTCATGGAGTAAGACTCAATTCCCTGCAAGGCTTGTCAGTAGGAGTAGGAGATGAAGCACCCTTCCTCTTGTTGGACATAACCAACAAACTTCCATCAACAACTAGGCTTGCTCACCTCATCTCATAGTTGTTGAGCTTTGGCGAGGTGTGGATAATGATGGTTATAATATTCATAGATTCCAAAAAAGGAGCACATAACGTTAGTCTATAATTGAGGATTATTTCCCTTCTTGGTGAGTTAATTAGGATATTAATTTGCAGGGTTTGTGTCACCTCCAATATTATCAAAAAGGCTAGGGGTTTTTCCCCCACCTTCTAGGTCATGGTTTTTTCTTTGTTATTCTCCTTGTTATTTTTCTTAGTATGTTTAGGCTATGTAGTTTGGTTATTGGGCATAGTCTGAGTGAGTGTGTTCTACTAAGCATGAGAATACCAGGTTTTTGAAAAGGGGGATCTTGAGTATGGTTCTAGAGTGGAGGTCCTAACAATGGGCCAAGGAATTGATATTAAGGGTTGAAGTACATTGGGGTCACATTTAGATGTGAACATCACTTCTTTCCAGGTTGGTTCTTGAAATATCTCTTACCTACCATAGCTAAGGATGTTGTTTCTTAATAGTCATAAAAGAAAGATGAATCTATTTTAAAGGTTCAACAATATGATTTGACCTATGCTGAATTTTTGTATTTGTATTATATCATTGCACCAAGAGGAGCGAGGTGCTCTACAACTCAGTATGAGGGAGATGTTGTAACGTTCGTGCCTAACAAAACAATTAAAAAAAATCATGTCGGATCATAAAATAAAAAATTCTGGAAAGTATTTAAAAAATAACCATGTTGGCTCATAAAATAAAATATTATGAAAAGTAATTAAAAAATCGATGCTCGTCTATAAAATAAAAAATTTAAATTTAAACCGGATCTATCAATCAAGAGATCAAATTTCTTGAGTTTAAATTAAAAAAACAAATTACACCTCAAGAAATTGGATCCCTCTCGGTGCTTGATAGATCCAAGTTTGAAATGGATCTATGTTGGTCTATGATTCACCCCCTAGTGAATCATCTTGTATAAACCAGTCATGGACCTCCCATTTCATAGATGGAATTATTGGTATAGTAGCATCTACCTCTAGTCCGTACACCGAAATTTCCTTTCCATGTGAAATTTTCTATATGTTAATTCCATTAGTGATGATTTGAATTCTCTAATTAAAATAAAACACAAGGGTGACTACAAGCTAATGAGGGTCACTTTTGGTGCGTTATATGTAATAGAAAATAGAAAAATCAGGCATCCCTCAACTTACTTGGATTTTTGAGATACTTACACAAGATATCTTGCATTAAGTAAAGAAGATGAAAGGTAGTAAATTGAATCACGGTTTCGAATATATAAGTATTATGTGTTCAAAATTTACATAACTATGTCAAATTTCATATTTTCTAACAGTTACTTTTTCTTTTTTTGGCAAATGAAAAGGTATATGTTTTTGTGGTTGTAGCTTTTGAGTGACTAAATGATGGGTTCTAATTACAAAAATTGGTATACATGTAGAGAAAACGTAGAACTAGTGCAACACTATTTTTCCAAAATTAAATGTTTAATTTTTATTTTTTTTAATTATCTAAGTGATCAAACCTCGAGAACGATACGTCAAATGTGGGTGCAACATTTGAAGGTATTAATGCAATCATTTTGACTTGGATTTTTTATAGAGTGTAGAGGTCGGTGTCTACTAGTGCAACATACATTTTTTTTTAAATGGTTGTGAAATGAAAAAGTTACGGAAGAAACACTAACAACTTGTTTTTTGACTTAAGGAGAGATGATACAAGAAATTACGAAAAAAATAGAAAAAATCAATATATATATATATATATATATATATATATATATATTTGGAATCTGCATAAAAAATTATATCTATACCTAAAATTTTGTTAAAAATGGTTGTGTATGTCATGCTGTAAGGAGTGGTGAAAGACGGGTATTTTTAGAAAAATGGTGGAAATTCCCAATTAGCTATGGTTTAGCACATTCCATAGCACAGGTTTGGTAAGTTTGAACCAACCACATAGGATCGTGGATGACACACGAGTGCATGCGGAGGCATGTTTTAGGCACAAAGGAACGCTCGCGCGTTACTTTTAAATTCAAATATTTTTTTGCGCACTTGGTGTTAGAAGAAATGCTCGAGTGTTTTTGTATCTCCAAAATGATCGAGTGTTATTATTTAAATAACGCTAGAGTGGTATTATTTACATAACTCTCAAGCATTATGTAAATAACACCGCTCGAGCATTATGAACCACATAAATTATGTGTTTTAAGTGTTGAATGAAGATAAAGGGTGTGAGAGAGAGAGAAGGGATATGAGAGGGGGAGCAAGGGACATAAATTTAAGGAGTTGGAGAGAGGAATAATGAGGGAGGGAAATTAAAGTCCTAAACCCATAATTCCTAAATCCCAAACCCCCTAAATACCTACACCCCTAAGAACCTAAGCCTTTAACACATAATCCCTTACCACTTTAACCCTTACCCCATCAATAGTCGATCCCAAAATCCATTAACCTATAAATATATTACTCCTTAAATACCTAGTCCCTTAATTAAACCCTTATCTCCCCTCATCGTTTTCCTTGTCCTCTAACGTCCTAAGTCCTTAACGCTATAACACCTAAGACCTTAATTCCTAACCTCTTAAAACCTAACCCCCGAAGCCCAAATCCCTAAATCCCTTTACCCATAAAGTCCCTAACCGCTAAACCCCTTAAGTACTTTAATTGTTTACATCTAATCCTTTAACCATTAGCCGCTAAATGTTAAATTTTCATAATTTACTTCAATCTGATCTAGGATCTTAACTGAGAGAACAACATGTACAACAAATCTACAGCATATCAATCATGGACACAATAATGCAAGCACACAAGAGACAAAGAGTTTACTTGGGGAAAACCATAAAGGTGAAAAACCCCAATAACTTCCTCAGAGATAGATAGAGCAATCATACAACCAGAATACAAGAGATAGTCTTCTCCTAGCAGTACATCCTCTTCCTCCACAAGTGCGCGACTCTCCCAAGTGTGAGTGAGAGAATAGAATGTGTAAAATGAGAGAGACACACTCTCTATTTATACACTAACTTGACTTGACCTTTACTCAACTAGGTCGACCTCAAATTAACCACTTAACATAATGCTGACTCGGTCGACCCCCACTAGGGTGGTCTAATAACCCTTTGACCCACATGGCCGACCCCCAATAGGGTGGTCTAATAACCCTTTGACCCACATGAGTTATACAAGGCCGACCCCAACAAGGTGGTCTAATAACCCATCAAGTATAAGTTACGACACTTACAATATAAATGACGACACTTCCGTATAGAGGAATAATAACATATCTATAGGAATACAATATACATATATGTGAAATACAATCCGAAGTTACATATTCATCAACACTCCCTCTTAATTAGGAAGGTATTTCTCGACACAGGTCTTCTAGCACAAGTCATCTTCATCGTCACTGCTGCTTCTATCTCAATAAATCTCTGAATCTACTCATCATAGGAAGTTCTATAGAGCCAGTCCTTTTTCATACTGGATGTAGGCCCACCACCTGCAGGTCTTCATCATCTGTGCGAACAGTCTGATAGAGGTGGCCTCTCAGGACTAATTTTATGTGCGGATGCAATACCTAAAAGAGTATCCCAGGAACATTTATGTGCCTAAGCACGACCGGCAAGATCTCCCAGGACTGATTACCTGCATCTCCTCCACAACACATTTAAAGAGCATCCCAGGAACATTTATGTGCCGCAGCACGATCGACAAGATCTCTAAAGAGCATCCCAGGACTTATTATGAGCACACAGCTCAACCTCTCGGATCTCCGGGACTGATTACATGTGGATAGACAAAACCTTTAAAGAGCATCCCAGGAACATTTATGTGCTGCAGCACGACCGGAAAGATCTCTAAAGAGCATCCCAGGACTAATTATGAGCACACAACTCAACCTCTTGGATCTCCAGGATTGATTACATGTCTCCGTAGTAATACCTCATCCCAGGACTGATTATGAGCACACAGCTCAACCTATCGGATATCTGAGGAGTGATTACATACTACATAGCAATACTGGAAAGAGTACCCTAGGAACATTTATGTGCCGCAGCACGATCGGCAAGATCTCCAAGGATTGATTACATGCTATTTGCACAACCTGCCACATATCATCTCTGACCTTCAAGTATCAACCTGATACTCATGATCCAATGGATCATCATCGCATAAAGCATCATCTTGATGCTCATGATCACACTAATCATCATCACTGTACCATCCTGATACATATCATCTAGAGAAGCATCTTGAAGCTCATCATCATGATCAACCTGATCATACAATGCATCCACCTGATGCATACCAAGTATCTACCTGATACATATCATCATACATGATCCATCTGATCATACAGTGTATCCACCTGATACAAATACATGATACATATCAACATACATGATCTACCTGATCATACAATGTATCCACCTGATACAGATACATGGTCCAAGCATCCAACATGATGCATATACAAATACATACAAATGATCCAACCGATCATATCCAGCATCCAACATGATGCGTACATACATATACATATAAATGATCCAACTAATCATATCCAGCATCCAACATGATGCGTACATACATATACATATAAATGATCCAACTGATCATACACAGCAGAAACTAGAACATCATCCTGATGCTCATCATCCAATGCTTACATCCACAACTATGTGAAGGATCCTCCTTCCAACATCCTTGGAATGGCTTCAGCAAATGTGTCCATCACTTCTTCCTCGAAGTGTAATCGATCTGAAGAACACCAAGCCTCTCCCTGAAGTATTTGAACTTCACTCTGGCTAGTGGCTTCATCAATACATCTGTAATCTGCTCGTTCGTCGCAACATATAGGAGCTTCACAACTCCTCTCTGCACCATATCCCTGATATAGTGATATGTGATCTCTATGTGTTTCAACCTGTTATGAAACACTGGGTTCTCAGATAGATTCACACAACTCTGGTTGTCACAAAAGATACCAGTAGTCTCCAGCGGGAGATCAAATAACTCTGACAGTAGCTTCCGAAGCCATACTGCCTCACAACTAGCTGAACAGGCTGCAACATACTTCACCTCAGCTGTACTCAGTGCTACGCAGGATTGCTTCCTGCTGAACCAAGAGATCACACCTGATCCCATACTAAAGCAGCACCTAGATGTGCTCTTCCTATCTGTAGCACTTCCAGTCCAATCTGAATCAACATAACCCTGCAATTTAAACTTTTGATTCGCTTCATACTTGAGCCCATAATCCATTGTACCCTTCAGGTACCTCAGAACATGCTTTACAGCAACCAGGTGAACACTCCTCGGATCCGTCAGGAACTGGCTCATTGTGTTCACCACAAAGCAAATATCTAGTCTCGTGTTTGTCAGGTACATCAAGGACCCAATCATTTGACGATACACAGTGACATCAACTCGATCAGATGAAGCATCACACAAAAACTTCAGGTTCGATGCCATAGGTGTGGCCATGGCCTTGTAGTCCATCATCCCGAACCTCTTCAGGATCTCTACTGCATACTTCCCTTGTCCAAGGAAGATTCCATCTGCACTCTACAACACCTCCATGCCAAAAATAAATAGTGCATCATCCCCAAGTTCTTCATCTCTAACTCAGTAGCAAGCTTCCGCTGCATGTCGACAATCAATCTATCCTCACCTCTAACAAACAGGTCATACAAAAGTAGTATCACTGGATTTCCTTCCTCAACCTTGTAGTAAAGGTTGGAATCCGCTTTACTCTTGGTAAAGCCCAAACTGGATAGAAAGCTGTCTACCATACCAAGTTCTGAACATATATGACTCCCTATCATGTGTCTCTGAATCAAGTGGCTTCTCCACATACACTTCTTCTTCAACTACACCATTCAAGAAGGCTGTCTTGAACTCCATCTGGTGTATCTTGTATTTCATCACTTTTATATGCTGCCATCTGCAGCATGCTTGATCTGATAGTTCCATTTGGAAGTCACAATAGACTTCCCTTCAGCTCTTGGGACCGCATCCCAAACATTGTTCTTCATGATCGACGGATCATGGCATTCTTCCTGTATCCTGGGAACTTCAATATCTTCAATAGATAATTTTGTTGCTTGAACAAATGTTGTAGTCCTTCTTTTGTAGGTGATGGTATACGATCTTTCCTACACAACAAGTTAAATTGCATGATTAGAAAACATCTCATAGTTTTCAAAACAAATTCTTACACATAAGGAAATATGTCAGACAGTCATGCAATTATCTTAGCCAATGCTTCAATACAACATTTATCCATATTCCGTAACTTTCTAGATGCCTTCCAATCTCTACCAAAACATTGTTAAGAGTGTGCACAACTCCTAACATGTTAGCAAAGAGGTTTCATTCTAGATAAGTAGCAATGGAATGTTGTACAGTGCCATATGCCACTTACCCATCAAATGCATATTAGCAGTAAGTTGTTCATTAATGAAATCATTCTAATATGCATAATACACATCCTAAATCTAGGAACATAAGCATATACATCATTGAATAATATTATTTAAACAAACAAGTATGTAAGGAATGGTAATTAAAATACTTATCTTTGTTTGTTTGTTGGCTGGACTCCCTCTGAGTCTTTGCTTCCTTGTTGATGTATATGTAACTTCAGAATGTATTTCATATATGTATGTTGTATGTACTCCTATAGAGATGGTATTATTCCTCTATACAGAAGTGTCGTCATTTATATTGTAAATGTCGTAACTTATACTTGATGGGTTATTAGACCACCTTGTTGGGGTTGGCCATGTGGGTCGAAGGGTTATTAGACCACCCTATTGGGGATCGGCCCAATCATCATTATGTTATGTGGTTAAGTTCGAGCCTACATGATTTATGTAAAAGGCAAGTCAAGTCAAGTATAAATAGAGTGCGGGAGGCACTCTATTTTATCACTCACTTCTTACTCATGCACTCTAGGAGGAGTGGCGCACTAATGGAGGAGGAGGATATGCTACTAGGATATGTCTATCTCTTATGGTTGGGTTGTATCATTGCTCTATCTATCTCTGAGGAAGTTATTGGGGTTTTTCACCTTTATGGTTTTCCCCAAGTAAATCTTTGTGTCTCTTATGTGCTTGCATTATTTTCTCCATGATTGATATGATGTCGATATGCTGTACATGTTGTTCTCTCAGTTAAGATCTTAGATCAGGTTGAAGTAAATTCTGAAAACATACATGGTATTAGAGCTAGCCTGAAAGAAGGCATGATATGGCATGTACGACACTTGTTGCAATTACGATGCTAGGGCTTGATATAGCAAAAACCAGTCATCGTAGCACTTTCGCTATAAATCCATTTTGACGAAGTTTTCGGATTTGAAACCTTTACATGTCGAAGATCAAATCTTCATGTACCTTGTGTCCAAAGCAAAACCTCTAATTCGTTGTACTTTGTGATTTATGATCTGTACAATATAGGGTTTCTGCCTCTTCTAGATATGAGTCAACATCAGGTGACCTTGGGAAAAAGGTCATAACTTGGGCTAGGAAGATCCACATGAAATTTCGTAAAAATTAATAGATAGTACACAGACTGTAATATCTCAGGAAACTTTTTCAGAGGCCGAAGTTGAACCAGGGACACGTGGCATGCCATACAAGTTTGCTCTCCTGTATTATCCCATAAACAGGTCACGTTACGACACTTGGCATAAATCTCTCTCAGAGAATCCAATTGAGGTCAGACCTATTAGGATGGAAAGATAACAGGTCAGGATATCTCAAGAAAAAATTTCAGAGGCCAAAGTTGAAACAGTGACACGTGGCATGCCGTACAAGTTCGCTCTCCTGTATTATCCCATAAACAGGTCACGTTGCGACATGTGGCATAACTCTCTCTCAGAGAATCTAATTGAGGTCAGACCTGTCAAGATGGAAAGATAACAGGTTGTGCTATCTCAGAAAACTTTTTCAGACCATGTGGATCGAAAAGTTCATAGGTACACCAGAAACAATCAGGTGCATATTTCTGTCAAAACAGAATTATTTTTGAGTACCTTCATTCATGGCTTCCGGAATTTAGGGCTTCGGAGAAAGTTGGAATTTTTGTAATCGGAGACCACGGCTGGATGCTACTCATCAAAATTGAAATTTAGAGACCAAGATCAAAATATTTGGTTGGGCAGAAGGCTAGGCTTGATCAGACCCTAGTTCGGGACGTTGATCAGATAAGTGGAAAATTAGGGCTTCTGTAAAAATGGGAATTTTTAAAATCTGTGACCACGGCTGGAAGCTCCTCAGAAAAATAGAAGCTTAGAGATTTGGATCAAACCTTTTGATTGGGAAGAAGAGTGGGCTTCATCAAACCCCAATTCAAGGTCACATCTAGTGAATCCAGAAGTTTCAAAGGCAAAATTGAGGAGCGAAACTTTGCAGTTTTCAAATTCTTAATATACTAGCTTGATCAACTCATCAAGGCGCATATTTCTATCCTTTCGAAAGTTTGAAATTCAAAGTTTGAATTTTTGGGGTTTCTCTGACAAACCCATATCCAGCTCCAGGTCCAGTTCTTACGAATCAAGTGGATTGGGTTAATCCTAGAAGAAGATGGATTGGTCACCTGCATAAGTGAAGAAGTTCCTGTTTCAGAGGGAGATGAGGCTAAGGCCTTACATAAAAATATTACAAGCGATCTCGACAGGAATGACTCATCGAGGTATGTTTCGATATTTGTTCATGATTAAGTTTATGGTATGTTTGTCTTCATGTTATTACAATTAGTACAATCTTGATTTTAGATTTGTCGTATCACCTTAACAAAATTATGAATGCATGATAGAAGATACTCATTGGTTAGGGTGTTGACACTTATGATTGTACTAATGCATTATGGTGTTGTATGAGGTTTATGTTGTCTGCTAACATAAAAGGTACACCAAGAAAGACAAATCATGTTCTACTTCAAGAACGTATGATCATGGTGACATGAAGACAAGGATTCATCCATTGTCATGGATCACATAGAAGATCTACTTTCGAGGTATGTATAACTTGTTTCTACAATGGTTAACTTATGAGACATGCAGGTTACTAGCACAAGTCACTGAAGAGAACCAAAAGACATTATACGGGTATGTTAGACATAACTAGCGAGCATGCTAATCCAAGTATGTTTTTCCTATATCAAGCTATAATCCTACCTTGGGTTAGGATCTTATACTGTTGTGTTGTTGATAATGATTATTCATGAAGTCATAAGTTTGAATAATCATGGGTATATGCATATGATGTGTCTTACCTTAATTAATGATATGACTAACCCAAAGAGTCATAGGTTTGAGTAATTATAGGTTTAGACATGTTATGTTTCTTATGATTTGACTAACCATAAGAATCCTACATAAACCTTGAATGCTAATGCTTATTATTTCTGTTTGAAATAATCATGACTATACATGCTTGAGATTATTGTGTTTTAATAGTATACTAATGAATGTATGATTTTATATGAGATCACAAGGATAACACAATCATGATACTAATAAGCATGCATAGGGACCAAGGATGAATATGAGTTCAAGAACAGGTAATCCAGGAAGCAAAGATCAAGAGGGAGCACACTCCAGTTGTTGCTGCAAGAAAGCAAAGGAGCACACTTCAGTAGTTTCTGCAAGGATGCAGATATTCAGAGGGAGTTGACCACTTCTCACAATCCACATAAGAATGGAGTTGCAGAAAAGAAGCAAAGATTGAGAGGGGGTCAACCCAACAAACAAACAAAGATAAGTATTTGAATTGTCATTACTTACATATTTTATTGTTTAAATAATATTGTTCAAAAATGTATATACTGATGTTCCTAGAATTAGGTTGTGTATTATGCATATTAGAATAGTTGCATTGATGAACAGTATACTACTAATATGCATGGGTAAGTGGCCTACGACACTGTACAACATTCCATTGCTACTTATCTAGAATGAAACCTCTTTGCTGACATGTTGGGAGTTGTGCACACTCTTAACAATGTTCTGGTAGAGATTGGAAGGCATCTAGAAAGTTACGGAATATGGATAAATGTTGTATTAAAGCATTGGCTAAGATAATTGCATGACTGTATGACATATTTCTTTATGTGTAAGAATTTGTTCTGAAAACTATGAGATGTTTTCTAATGATGCAATTTAACTTGTTGTGTAGGAAAGATCGTATGTCATCACCTACAAAAGAAGAACTACAACATTTGTTCAACAACAAAATTATCTATTGAAGATATTGAAGTTCCCAGGATATGGGAAGAATGCCATGATCCGTCGATCATGAAGAATGATGTTTGGGATGTAATCCCAAGACCTGAAGGGAAGTTTGTTATGACTTCCATATGGATCTATCAAGATCAAGCATGCTGCAGATGGCAGCATAGAGAAATACAAAAGTGATGAAATAGAAGATACACCAGATGGATTTCAAGACAGCTTTCTTGAATGGTGTAGTTGAAGAAGAAGTGTATGTGGAGCAGCCACTTGGTTCTGAGACACATGACAGGAAATCATATATGTGCAGAACTTGGTATGGTAGGATAGGCAACTTTCTATCTAGTTTGGTCTTTACCAAGAGTAAAGCGGGTTCCAACCTTTACTACAAGGTTGAGGAAGGCAATCCAGTGATACTACTATGTGGATGACCTGTTTGTATCAGGTGAGGATAGATTGATTACCGACACACAGCGGAAGCTTGCTACCGAGTTCGAGTTGAGGAACTTGGGGATGATGCACTATTTGTTTTTGGCATGGAGGTGTGGCAGAGTGATGGAATATTCCTTGGACAAGGGAAGTATGCAGTAGAGATCCTGAAGAGGTTCGGGATGATGGACTGCAAGGCTATGGCCACACCTATGGCATCAAACCTGAAGCTTCTGTGTGATGCTTTTGAGCCAGTTGATATCACTATGTATCGTCAGATGATTGGGTCCTTGATGTACCTGACGAACAAAAGACCAGATATTTGCTTTGCGGTGAACACATTGGGCCAGTTCCTGATGGATGTGAGGAGTGTTCACCTGGTTGTTGTAAAGCATATTCTGAGGTACCTGAAGGGTACAGTGGATTATGGGCTCAAGTATGAGGCGAATCAAAATTTTAACCTGTAGGGTTATGTTGATTCGGATTGGGCTGGAAATGCTGCAGATAGGAAGAGCACATCTGGGTGCTGCTTCAGTATGGGATCAGGTGTGATCTCTTGCTTTAGTAGGAAGCAGTCCTGCGTAGCACTGAGTACAGTTGAGGCAGAGTATGTTGCATCCTGTTCAGCTAGTTGTGAGGCAGTATGGCTATGGAAGCTACTATCTGAGTTATTTGATCTCCCGTTGGATGCTACTAGTATCTTCTGTGATAACCAGAGTTGTGTGAAGCTATTCGAGAACCCAGTGTTTCATAACAGGTTGAAACACATAGAGATCAAATATCACTATATCAAGGATATGGTGCAGATAGGAGCTGTGAAGCTCCTGTATGTTGCGACGGACGAGCAGATTGCAGATGTGCCGACGAAGCCACTAGCCAGGGTTAAGTTCGAGTACTTCAGAGAGAGGCTTGGTGTTCTTCAGATCGAGGACACTTCGAGGAAGAAGTGATGGACACATTTGCTGAAGCCATTCCAAACATGTTAGAAGGAGGATCCTTCACATGGCTGTGGATGTAAGCGTTGGATGATGAGCATCAGGATGATGTTCTGGTTTCTGCTTGGATATGATCAGTTGGATCATTTTTATATGTATGTATGCATCATGTTGGATGCTAGATATGATCAGTTGGATCATTTATATGTATGTACGCATCATGTTGGATGCTGGATATGATCGGTTGGATCATGTGTATGTATTTTTGTATATGCATCATGTTGGATGCTTGGACCATGTATCTGTATATGTATCAGGTCGATACATTGTATGATCAGGTGGATCATGTATGGTGATATGTATCATGTATTGGTATTTGTGTTAGGTGGATACATTGTATGATCAGGTGGATCATGTATGATTATATGTATTAGGTAGATACTTGGTATGCATCAGGTAGATGCATTGTATGATCAGGATGATCATGGATGACGAGCTTTAGGATGTTGCTCCAGATGACATGCAACAGGATGTTGCAGTGATGATGATCAGGATGATCATGTGTACATCAGGATGATGTATGGTGAGTATCAGGTTGATACTCTATGGTCGTGGATCAGGTTGTGCAGACGAGCATATAATTTGGCCTTGGGAGATTTGCAGATAGTCTTTCGAGGTTTTTCCTATGGTATGTAATTCGTTGCCCTGGGATATCTGGTAAATGCTCTTTCGAGGTTTTGCTCTGGGAGGACATATAATTTGGCCCTAGGAGATCTGCAGATAGTCTTTCAAGGTTTTTCCTATGGCATGTAATTCGTTGCCCTGGGATATCTGGCAGATGCTCTTTCGAGGTTTTGTCCTATGGCATATAATTCGTGTCCCTGGGAGATCCAATAGGTTGGGCTGTGTGCCCGTAATCAGTCCTGGGATCCTCTTGCGAGGTTTTTCCATGACCACATGTAATTCGTGCCTTGGGAGATTCTATAGGTAGAGCTATGTGCTTGTAACAGCCTGGGATGCTCTTGTAAGGTTTTGTGGTGACCACATGTAATTCGTGCCCTGGGAGATCCTATAGGTAGAGCTGTGTGCTCGTAACATCCTGGGATGCTCTTGCGAGGTTTTGTGGTGAAGTCACATATAATATGGACCTGGGAGATCTATAGATAGTATTTCGAGGTTTTGCCTATGGCATGTAATTTGTTTCCCTGGGATATCTGGCAGATGCTCTTTCGAGGTTTTGTGACACACGTAATAAGTCTTGAGGATTCCACAGTATGGCCAGTGATGATGAAGACCTGCAGTTGGTGGGCCTACATTCAGTATGAAAAAGGACTGGCTCTGTAGAACTTCCTATGATGAGTAGATTTAGAGATTGATTGAGATATCAACAGTAGTGATGATGATGATGACTCGATGACGATTATCCAATGATGATGATCCAGAGAAGAAGTCTTGTGCTAGAAGACCTATGCTGAGAAATACCTTCCTAGTTAAGAGGGAGTGTTGAGGTATATGTAAATTCAAAATGTATTTCATATATGTATGTTGTATGTACTCCTATAGAGATGGTATTATTCCTCTATACGGAAGTGTCGTCATTTATATTGTAAATGTCGTAACTTATACTTGATGGGTTATTAGACCACCTTGTTGGGGTCGGCCCTGTATAAGTCATGTGGGTCAAAGGGTTATTAGACCACCCTGTTGGGGGTCTGCCATGTGGGTCGAAGGGTTATTAGACCACCCTATTGGGGTTCGGCCCAGTCAGCATTATGTTATGTGGTTAAGTTCGAGCCTACATGATTTATGTAAAGGCAAGTCAAGTCAAGTATAAATAGAGTGCGGGAGGCACTCTATTTTATCACTCACTTCTTACTCATGCACTCAAGGAGGAGTGGCGCACTTATGGAGGAGGAGGATCTGCTGCTAGGATATGTCTATCTATTATGGTTGGGTTGTATCATTGCTCTAGCTATCTCTGAGGAAGTTATTGGGGTTTTTCACCTTTATGGTTTTCCCCAAGTAAATCTTTGTGTCTCTTGTGTGCTTGCATTATTGTCTCCATGATTGATATGATGTAGATATGTTGTACATGTTGTTCTCTCAGTTAAGATCTTAGATCAGGTTGAAGTAAATTCTGAAAATTTAACATTCCTTGCAGGAGCTGCTGAAGTAGCTTCTTCTACACCTTTCTATTGTGGAATGCAGAAGGATGGTCAACTCCCTCTGGATATCTGCATCCTTGCATAAACTACCGGAGTATGCTCCTTTGCTTTCTTCCAAGAACAACTGGAGTGTGCTCCCTCTTGATCTTTGCTTCCTGGATTACCTATCCTTGAACTTGCATCCATCCTTAATCACTATGCATGCTTATTAGTATCATCATTGTGTTATCCTTGAGGTCTCATACATAATCACACATTTATTAGCATAATCTTAATACTATCAAAACAAAATAATGTTAAACATGTATAATCATGATCATTCACAGATAATAAACATTAGTATTCAAGGTTTCAGGGAATTCTTCCTTTACTCATGCATATTCTTATTTGATCATAGGACTCTTCTAATTAGTTAAATCGTCAATGCATACACCCGTGATTACTCAAACCTATACTTTCATGATTCTTCTGGTTAGTCATATCATCAATTATGGTAAGAAACATAATATGTATACAGCCATGACTATTCAAACGTATGACTTCATGAATAATCATTCTCAACAACAGTATAAGAGATTAACACAAGGTAGGATTCTAGCTTGATATAAGAAAAACATACCTGGATTAGCATGCTAGCTAGTTATGTCTAAGATACCCGCATAATGTCTTCTAGTTCTCTTCAGTGACTTGTGCTAGTAACTTGCATGTCTCATAGGTTAACCATTGTAGGACCAAGTTATACATACCTCGAAAGTAGATCTTCTATGAGATCCATGACAATGGATGAATCTTTGTCTTCATGTCACAATGATCATATGTTCTTGAAGTAGAACATGATTTGTCTTTCTTGGTGTACCTTTTATGTTAGTGGACAACATAAACCTCATACAACATCACAATGCATTAGTACATTCATAAGTGTCAAAACCTTAATCAATGAATATCTTCTATTAAGGCGATACGACAAGTCCAGTAATTAATCAAGATTGTACTGTAATGATATGAGGACAAACATATGATAAACTTAACCATGAAACATACCTATAAGCCATACCTGTCAAGATTGCTTGTAATCTTCTTATGGAAGGCCTTAGCCTCATCTCCCTCTGAGACAGGAACTTCTTCACTTATGCAGGTGACTAATCCATCTTCTTCTAGGATTAACCCAATCCACTTGATTTGCAAGAACTGGACTTGGAGCTGGATTAGGGTTTGTCAAAGAAACCCCAAAAATTCAAACTTTGAATTTCAAACATCCGAAAGGATATAAATATGTGCCTTGATGAGCTGATCAAGCTGGTATATTCAGAATTTGAAAACTGCAAAGTTTCACTCCCCAATTTTTCCTTTGAAACTTCTAGATTCATTGGATGTGACCCCAAATTAGGGTTTGATGAAGCCCACTCTTCTTCCCAATCAAAATGTTTCATCCAAATCTCTAAGCTTTTATTTTTCTGAGGAGCTTCCAGCCGTGGTCACAAATTTCAAAAATTCCCATTTTTACAGAAGCCCTAATTTTCCACTTTTCTGATCAAAGTCCCGAACTAGGGTCTGATCAAGCCCAGCCTTATGCCCAACCAAAAATTCTGATCTTGGTCTCTAAATTTCAATTTTGATGAGTAGCATTCATTCGTGGTCTTCGATTACAAAAATTCCAACTTTCTCCGGAGCCCTAAATTTCGGAAGCCATGAATGAAGGTACTCAAAAATAATTCTGTTTTGACAGAAATATGTACCTGATTGTTTCTGGTGTAACTCTGAACATTTAGATCCACAGGGTCTACAAAATTTTTTTGAGATAGCCCGACCTGTTATATTTCCATCCTGACAAGTCTGACCTCAATTGGATTCTCTGAGAGAGAGTTATGCCAAGTGTCGCAATGTGACTTGTTTATGGGATAATACAGGAGAGCGAACTTGTACGGCATGCCACGTGTCACTGGTTCAACTTCGGCCTCTGAAATTTTTTATTGAGATATCTCGACATGCTATATTTCCATCCCGATAGTTCTGATGTCAATTGGATTCTCTGAGAGAGAGTTATACCAAGTGTCGCAACGTGACCGGTTTATGGGATAATACAGGAGAGCAAACTTGTACGGAGTGCCACATGTCACTGGTTCAACTTCGGCCTCTGAAAACATTTTTTGAGATATTAGAGTCTGCATACTACCTGTCACATTTTACGAAATTTCATTTGGAGCTTCTTATCCCAAGTTATGACCTTTTTCCCAAGGTCACCTGATTTTGACTCAAATCTGGAAGAGGCAAAAACCATATATTGTATAGATCATAAATCACAAAGTACAATTATTTAGAGGCTTTCCTTTGGCCACAAGGTACATGGGGATCTGATCTTTAACCTGTAAAAGTTTTAGATCCGAAAATGTCGCCAAAACTGATTTATAGCGAAAGTGCTATGATGACTGGTTTTTGCTATATCAAGCCCTACCATCGTAAGTGCAACAAGTGTCAGACATGTCATAGCATGCCTTCTTTCAGGCTAGCTCTGATACCATGTTAAATTTTCAGAATTTACTTCAATCTGATCTAGGATCTTAACTGAGAGAACAACATGTACAGCAAATCTACAGCATATCAATCATGGACACAATATTGCATGCACACAAGAGACACAGAGTTTACTTGGGGAAAACCATAAAGGTGAAAAACCCCAATAACTTCCTCAGAGATAGATAGAGAAATCATACAACTAGAATACAAGAGATAGTCTTCTCCTAGCAGTAGAGCCTTCTCCTCCACAAGTGCGCGACTCTCCCAAGTGTGAGTGAGAGAATAGAATGTGTAAAATGAGAGAGACACACTAGGGTGGTCTAATAACCCTATGACCCACATGGCCGACCCCCAATAGGGTGGTCTAATAACCCTTTGACCCACATGACTTATACAGGGATGACCCCAACAAGGTGGTCTAATAACCCATCAAGTATAATTTACGACACTTACAATATAAATGACGACACTTCCGTATAGAGGAATAATAACATCTCTATAGGAATACAATATACATATATGTGAAATACATTCCGAAGTTACATATACATCAACACTAAACTCTAGTTTACCCTATAGAGGTAAAATAATTGTTGACCCAGACACTATGTTTGCATGTGCGACCTCCCTTATGCTAGCGTGCCTTGCATTTGCTTGTGCGCTATGCATTTGCATGTTTTCTCTTCATTTGCATAAGATATCTATGTTTTCTTGAGCTATCTCCCTCTGGATTGATGGCTCCTCTCTCGGATTTGGCATTCTTGCTTGGGCTTGTGCATTAGCCTCTAATCTCTAATTTACCCGGGTGAGTGCACAATGTTGAGGGAACTTTTAGATGCAATGGTAGATTCAAGAAACCCATTCGAGTTCCATAAAAGATAATTGATCCAAATCAATCTGGACCCTACCAAACCTAGTCTCGATCCTGCCACATTGAAGGCCAAGTATGATAGTTAAACAAAACGTGTACTCATTATGTAGTTGTAAAACACATACGCATTATGAGCTGCTAAATGCGTACGTGTTATGAGCTACTAAACATGTATACATGCTTTTTAAAACATGTTTTATTCCCAAAATGGGTCGATCCCGTCATTTTTTCCATGACAATGACCGAGTAGGGACATCGATGAAATGAGTTGTAGTAAACACATTTTGAAGTATAGAGCACAAATCTTCCACCTTGGGCACCAATTTTTTTAACCTTGGGTATCTAAACCAAATTCCACCCTTCTAATTTTTATATTTTTTGTTTTTTTGTGCCCTAAAATCAATTGAATCCATAAATTTTTAAATGTGTATTCCCAAAACGAAATTTAGCCCATAACTCCAAGCATTTGTATGCCCAAAACAAATTAAAGTCCCAACTAACTCGTAAAAATCAAATCAATTTCAATACATACATATATATGCATTTGAGCATCCTTGTGAATCGAAACCAATATTCACAAATATCCAAAGATTCTCATGTATGTAGCAAGGTTTGTTACAACTAAAAAAAAATTCAAGTACAATTGATATCTTCCCTAAAATACATTATAAACAAAGACGCTAAATGGCCTATAGAATCCAAAAAAATTCATGCCACAACAAATAATAACATATCAAAGTCCTTTCTAATATTAGGATTTTATTCATCAATAGCATTGTTTACCCCTCCTCTAGGCTCTAGCCCTTGCTCTACCCGGAATATCGAAGTTGGTCCTCGAAGGACAATAGTCAATACCTTATAGTTTTGATGAAATTCTCAATCCAAGTTTTAATGTAGGGTAGAGAATCTTCCCATGCTTAATAAATGTTTTTACTTGAGTGAAGGGTGCATTTTGGTTAAGGTCAAGATAAAGGAGTTCAACAATAGGCTCTACCAACATCAATAATCATAGGGAGGTTGATGTGTTTGATTACATGTCAATCCCATAATACCACACACTATAGAATCTAGTGGAAACCTTGTAATCCTAAAAGATTGAAAACTATTTAATTCTGTTGAATTCTAGATCCCAAACCACTATAAACAAATATGCAAAGTTTCTCATGTGTATATAGAAAGAGTGTATACAACTAAAATAACATCAGGTGAAATCCATATATGCCCCAAATTGCATATAAAAAAAGATGTTAAATGCTCTATAGAATCCAAAAAACTTCATGCCACAACAAACAATTACATATAACAAAATCCTTGCCTATATTGGGATTTTATTAATCAATACCACCATGTGCCCTGTACTCTAGGCTCTATCCCTTGCCTCCACCTAGAATCTCAGAGTTGGCCCTCCAAGGGCATTAGTCAACACCCTATAGTTTTGATGAGACTTCATAATCGAAGCCTAAAAATAAGGTAGAGAAGATTCCCAATCAACATATACACTTAGGACATTTAATGTATGTATCTGGAAATTGAAATTAATACACATATACTATATGAATTTAAGATGGAAAAATGTTAAATGTTTAGTCTTTAGTGTATAATTTGTTCAATTTTAAATTTCAAATTATAAATAGTTCATGTTGTTATTTGTTGTACACTATTTTTACATTTTCCATTGCTTAGAGATGTCATTATACCATATGTATTTTTCTAATGATATTTTTTTGTATTTATGTTTGCAGTAGCTATTATGGATAAGAATGCAAAGATATTGAGAGAGATAGGTACAACTTGGAGGGCTGGAGATGAAATATGCTGCTCATTAGCATCATCACTAGATGCTATTATGGATACTATTAGTCGCTCAAACGATGCATTGTACAACATAGCATTGTATAGAGAAAGAAAACAACAATAATATGCCAATGGATTGAGTTACAATGAGGTGAAGAAATTAAAATTAATTAAACAGAAAATATATTCACTTTTTAGAGTGTGTGGGACATATTCCATTCCAAACACTACTACAGTACACATTTCAATTGAGTGGTGTGGTTTTCCACCAATCAGAGATAACTGGATGGGTCGATGGTATATGTTATTTGAAATTCCCCCACACAACAACAGGGAAGTATCACTATACTTCCTTCAAAACCTTCATGTTGAGTTTGTGATGGGTAAACATGTCAAATATTTCGATATGTTGGGGTTCCATTGTGCTGGTATGGAGATGCCCCAAAACTATCCCAATGCTAGGCATAAAGATTCCAATTGACCGATACCTCCACCTCGTATCCATCTATCGAGGCCAAAAGTCCCTCTTGCACATACGATGTTGTCCTAGACACATAAGGCATTTCTAACACTAGCTCAGGTCATTGTATGCCACAATACAACTATTGACCAGGAAGGGACCTCTTCATATGGTGGGGTACAACTATCATCTTCCGACGGAAGAGGAAAATCCACTAGTGGGGATAGACTGACATCACATGAGCCAGATATTGAGCCACACATCTGTACGGTATGTGGCCAAACCTGCTATGGTCGTGGACCAACACATGACACCTCTACGATGACTTCTGGTCACGTAAGGACATAGTTTTAAAACATTATTTTTTTGTTCAAATTATTTTTTTCCATATTGTACACATTAAAAGATTGTTAATATATACAATTTTTAATCTTGCAAGAGCTTGATGCCTCTGCAGTAAGCAGAAGTGTGCTTGATGTTATCATATCTGAGGTTGCAACAACCAACACCGAGGTCATATTTTCAACTTTTCATTTTGTTAATACATGTGACTTCATTAATACATGTTAGTTGATTAATTTCTTAGATGGTATAATGTCTACAATTTTTTAATTTGCAAGCACCATATTCTCAGTTGGATGCGAGCGACATTGATCTAAGCAAATTCCCCACAATGGGCTTGTATGAGTTTTTTTAGGAGTGTAAGTACATGGTTAATGACTTAATCTTGTTCAAATTATTTTTTCTTAGTGTACTCCTTAATAGAGTTCTAACATATATAATCTTTAAATTTTGATACCTTGTTATCTGGCTTTGCAAAGGGGCAAGAATTTAGTAGTAGTGATCCCTCCCATGGGGAAGATATGTCCCAAGCAGAGGTAAGTATTACAACATGTTAGTTTTTCAATACATCTTATTTCATCTATTCATGTCAATATCTAACTATGACAACACTCTGCGACTACAAGCATTAATGCAACTCAATCCACCACCACTTTGGTTTGGCTCTCCCTGCAGTCCAAACATAGAGAAGGGTCTAATATACACTAATATACACTAGACGACCCTCTTCCGTAAAAAGAGCGAGTGGACATACTGATTACATGATAATTTACATATCCTTCGATGCTAGTTGTTGGTTATATTTCAATTCACTCCACAACTTGTTTTTAATAATGTTTTTTTTCACATGTTTACAGCATCAGGATGGAGAGTCCTCCATGCCAGACATTAGCGGGGTTGTTTATTTTTCTCTTCAGGTTGAATTTACAATGGGAACAAGGCACACATAGGTATATACTTGAATATTTATACATGTACAATTCATTTGTATTGTGTATGGACATGCATGATGTCTTTAATGATTTTACTATTTGGTGAATGTATCCCCAGTCTAGTCCAGTAGATCATGTGACCCAAGTTCATGTTCAACCTACAGCTCCAATCGCTATAGATGACACTCGGTCTCCTATCTTAGAGCATATTTTTTTGGTGAGACATGTTCATCAAATATAAAATTGGTTAGTACTTTATCACACATACATGTTGATAATTGTTGAGCTAATTGACATAGGATATTTTATTTGTAGAGCACCATTGCGGAGAGGATTTCGGCTAGGAGGAGGACACAAAAGACCTCCATTCCTCGGATGGTTTCATTGAGTGTTTTTTATAATCAATTGAGTCGTATTTTAAATTTTTTAAGTTTGCTACCTAACATTTAGTTCAGTTACCTGATCAAGAAATATGATCTTTGACTTGCAGTCGCCAGAGATGCACATCGGTTGTAGACAGAGGCAAGATGCATCACAGTCTGGAAAAAACAAGAGGAAGTTAGAGTTTTGATGTGTAGTCTAGGACATACATACTTTTGTTTACAAGAGGAAGTTAGAGTTTTGATGTGTGATCGTGGACACATGTACTTTTGTTTACATGTACATCACTGACCTTTTTGATACATGTACATTGAAAGGCCATCTAAGGGCCTTCTATTTTTGTATTATATGACTTAAATGATATATTATATATTGCAAATTGTCTCTTGACATCTTCAAGGTTCATTCTTATGTGTTATCATACATGTGTGGACAATAATTTTATATGCATAATGTCCAAATTTTTTATAGCTTGGATGATTGCATAGAGATATCAGTTATAATGTTGAGAAAAATGCACAATTACAACAATGCACATTTACAATGTTCTTGACAATGATCCAATTGCATATATAATGTTAAATTGTATCCACAACAATCAACATTTACAACATGTTCTTGGCCACAATCAAATTATATGAAATTGCATGCAAAATGATGTGAGTGACGCACCTAATCCACACAATGTACTAACACACTTAACCTACAAAATAAGAAACTGATACAACTAAATGATGTACATAAACTCCTAACCCACATAAAAACTTAAAAAGTGGGACAAACACACATAGTCTATGCATCTAGAATTTCACACACATGTGATGCACTCATGCAACCCATATAAGAAGGTTAAATTTTATTGTGATGACACTCATATAACAAAATGAACATGGGCATGCACATAAGTTCAATGTGACACTGTCCTATTAACATGACCCTTGACACCTAAATCAATAATCCCTTTATCATAAGCCCCACTCACAACTCACCAAATACACTCAAATCCGTTTTATCATAACACACTAAAACTATTAGTCATAACCACGTAATGCATCTCATGTTTCACCTCAGCCACATAAGCACCCAATGTATTCAAGTGACACACATAAGGAACAGACCAGTCTAACTCAAGCACATGAATACCGAACATACATAACCACCTATTGGATATATTAAAGGACGTGCATAGATGGCACACCTATGAAACACACTTATTTATCCACATAGGTCATACTTATCGTTTACCTTGACCCATGCAAACCCTATAATGCTAATGCATATACCACAATACCATTTATGGCTAACCCACTAGCCCCAAAACCCCCAACACACAACCTACTAGTTATCCTAACCCTAACTACCTAAGTCACTTTGCAACATACCTAACACACATAAGCACCCAACATACCCAAGAAACTGACCCAATCAAGTGGAACACATAAGTTCCTTACCCACATAAGAACCTAACAAATATAAAGGATGCACATAGTTGACACACCTAAGTGATGCACCCGTGTGGCCCACATAAATGAATAATTGTATAGTCCACAAAAATTTACAAATGACTTGAATACTTGTCCAATTCAAATGAAAGAGATTAGCAAGCCGGGAAAAATATTTTTTGCAAGTGGACCCTAAGAAACTTTGGAACTTTGAATTCTTTAAAATAACATTAATTGCTCAAAATTAAAATATAGCGTGTTAGGAACACGTGTTAACCCTTCTCTTTACTTTCTTAGTATATTATTTATTGGATGCATATGATCTGTAATTCATCCCATGAGTATATTGTATTATCCCACATTCATGGGGAGTAATAGTTGTGTATCTTAGACTTAGTATATAAATACATGTTGAAGCCAGTGCAAGAATACATGAGTTATTTGTATTGAGCTTGAAGAGAGGAGGTTTCCCCCTCAATGTTCCGATCAATAAATCCCTTCTGTGTTCCACTATTTCTGATATATCATTCATTTTCATGATTTAATTGCGGTAGGTTCCCCACATATGGTATCAGAGCACTTTTTTGGGCTTGCTAGGTGGAATTTCTGCAAATTTGGGTTTTTTCATAGTGGCTTCTAGACGCTCTGATTATTGCAGTAGTTCTTTTTATTTGAATATGTATTGTTCCTTTTAATTGCAGGTTCAGATCAAGGAATAATCCCTATCCACTTAATTATGGGAAGTACTTGGGCATAGCCTTAAAACTCATTGCGAGGAGTACCACAGGAACCTCGAAGTAGATGGCCCATTGAGAGGACCTACCAACGAAAAGGGAAATGGATCCTACCTAATTGACTAGTTCCCACCCGTGAGGTAAACGTTGTCGTTTGTGGCAAAGAGGTTATCAGTTTTACCTGAGCGTGGAGTGAGGGGTACTTCCCCAATACGTAAGTCGTTAGACAACATTGGTAGCCGAGTGAATCCCATGAACCTTTAGGAAGCCGAGCATACCTGGGCTCCTTATCTATTGAAAGCTGATAAATAGTAGATTACATCTGTAGAGAGTCATTGCAAATCAATTCCGAGTTATTACAGATCAATTATGAGCCGTTGCAGAGCAATTCCTGTAGAAAAGGAGTATAATTTTCTGGGTTTTCGCCATATCTTCTTTGCTTTAACTCTATTTCCTTTGAAAATTCATAGGAACCCCTGAAATTCCATTATGCATATTTCCTTCTTGAGGACCCTATCCCAAATTCCACTTCCAGAATTAGAAATCTCACATCTCTCTATTTTTAGGGTTTCCCATAACTTCTTCGATTTCCACCCAATCGCCTTCAAATTTTGCCACAGTGTTCATTTCTTATTTCTGCTTCTTTGTCCCTCTTGTAAAAATTTTCCCATTCTTTTACCTTGCCTCTGAAATCCCCATTTTCTGCTTCCCTCTCAATTACAAAGTGTCCAGAACCTAGTCAAACCCCAATTACCCATCAGAGTTTTTCCCAAATCCAAATTTTCCTTTGCTAAAGAAGTTTTTGTTTTTGTTTTTCTACCCATTCTTCCACAAAAAAAAAAACTGGTTATGGTTGTCACCCGTGCAAGAGCAAAAAACATGGAGGAAGAGCTTGCATCCCTCTAGAACAAACTCTAAGATGTGGATGAAAAAATTCTTGGCCTCCATCTTCAACCTTTGACCATGAACAATAGACGACAACCGGAGTCTTCTACAGACAATGGGTTCCCTTCTTTGAACACCATTCATGGGATGAAGCTTGATTTTCCTCACTTCAATGGCGATTATATGACTGGATGGATATACCGAGAAAAGAATATTTGAGTCTGCATTATACTTTTGATTTCAACAAAGTTCCACTTGCATCCTTTCATTTTGAACATGAAGCCCTTCAATGGTTCTGTTGGTACATCAAGGCTCATGCAGAGCCAAAATGGATAGATTTTTTCCAACTCCTTTTGCAACGATTTGGCCCTATTTCTTTTGATGACTTCACAGGAGCACTCACTAAAATTTGCCAAAGTAGAAATGTGAGAGAGTATTAGACAGAATTTGAGAAACTGGCCAATCACACAGAAGTATTGTCTCATGAATTCTATAGGAGTTGTTTTTTCAGTGGTATGAAGGATGCAATCCGATCTTAGGTTAAAATGTTCTATCCCAACACGATGATGGAAGTCCTAGGCCTGGCTAACTTGGCAGAGGACAAGATTACATCCCAACAACACTCCAAATCCACTTTTGTTCCATTCAGAAACATTGTTTCCTAATGACCTCCCATCACGCCAGATCCTAGAGCAATTCCTATCAAGCATTTTTCTGAAGCAAAGATGTGGGCATGTAGAGAAAAAGGGCTTTGTTACAATTGTGATGAGAAATTCACTCGGGGAAATAGATGCGTTGAGAAAAATCTCTATCTCTTGGATGTGGATTCCTTGCCTACAACTGAAATTTGTGAAGAAGCTCAGGATACAGTAGATGATCAAGTCGACATTCAACAACCACTTTTTGACCCTCCTTCTCAGGACGACCATCCAGAGATATCTTTCCATGCTTTATCCGAAGTCACCAGCCAACAAACAATGTGGTTCAAGTGTAATGTCCCCATTCAAATAATGGCATAGTGAGACAATCCCATCAATCCAACTAGTTTCCTAGGTTGGATGGGCACATGTTGAATTGTAATAAGGAAGCTAATAAATTATGTTTAGGCATTAGAAAGGTTCAAGTATTTAATAAATAGGTTGAATAAATAAATTCAAGAGAAATTCTAGGTGGCAAGTGGTTTTGGAGACATATGGAGGATGTGGGACGCACACTAGCTTGATTTTTCAAGGACACATGGCATCTCTCTCTTTCCAATTCGAATTCATGAGAAGGTTAACACTCTTGGGTGAGTTGGTAAGTCATACACATGGTATTGAGCATCTTAGTTTGAATTGGGATGGATTGGTAACCTCCATGGAAGAGAAAGAGTCAAATTGGAAGTTTGTGGACACTTGGGCTAGATTCCCTAGTCACTATGAAAACAATGATGGAGCATCTATGACATATATGACAAATTGCAGACCTGACCTCTAAAATCTGACTGTTATGACATGTCAGCCCAAAAATAAGGCTCCAAGAGGGTGCTCATGGGAGTTGGAGAAGCCAAAGAGACCCCCACTCGAATTGGTGGAAGGTGGAAAACTAGGAAAGGTAGGACACATGGAAAATCTTGCTCCCTTACCCTAATTCGAATTGGATTGAGTCTATGGATGGATTGGGAACCTTAGAAGGCTAAGGATTTTTATAAAATACAGGGAAAAACCAAGAGAAGGGATTTTGATGATTTGATAAAAATTGCATTTGTGAAGAGAGAGCTAGTGGATGACTAGTTTCTTGTCTTAGCCAATTTCGAGGGTGAAAGATTCCCATCCATGTTGGTGTTTGGAGAGGATACTCAGGTATTTCATGGAGATTTAATGGATTTTTATTTGCATTTATCATCTACAGGGAAGCTCGTGGTTTTGTTTAGTGCAGCACCATCTCTCAACCATTTCCAGTTTTGAAGGCATATTCATGCTCCTTGAGGGAGGGAGTTTTTGGTGAGCTCTTGTGCTTATTGGGAGAGATTCTATTGATGTATTTATTATTGTAATAAGCATTATATACTCTTTTATTCATCTTCAGAAAGTCTCAGGTTGAAATACCCATTGATTGTATGCAAAAATGTTGATTAATGAACAAACAATGTCCATTTCCCCACTACATTGATGTATATCATTATAATGTTGATGATTTCGAATGAATGGATGATTCTCTTATGCATTTGTGAATAATAGACTGCCATGGATGTAATTTACAAGTTTCATGTACTTTACTTGAGCATTTGAAGTATTTTTACTCAGTTTAGTTGCATTGGGAGAAGAAATATTGCCATTTCCCCAAGGGTTGAATGGGTGATTTTTGCAGTTGAATGGGAGAGGGTTGAAATAGATATAATAATAAATTAATGGTGCACATGAGACCTTAATAAAATCCTTAATATATTCCCTATATTTTTTCATAAATTCGAGGGATTTTGGAAGCATTTGGGAGGCCATTTTCAGTGTTACCCAGGGGGGATTTTATGCACAAATTACTAGTTAAAAACCCATACATTGACCAGAATATAAAACAAGTTTGCAGAAGTATTTTGAGGTTTATAAATCATCCCTGAACCTAATATTCAAGTCTAAACAACATTCATATACCCTTACAGAATATTTGGGAGCATTTTGGTTAATTTGGAGGCCAAAACAACAAAACTAGTCAAAGGTCGAAATTGGGGAAAAATTGGAAAATTGGGCATTTTTATAAAAATTGAAAAAGAGACCTTACACCAACGGTTACTTCAAGAAGCTCCCTCTTACACTACTCATTGATTCTAGTGGCACTCATTGTTAAGATCCTAGTGGGCGGCCTTCACTAACACCTCAAGGCTTTGGTGTAACGGTTTGTATCATTTGGTATCAGAGCCTCCACCCAGGTTCGAGTCACAGAGCGAGTGGCAACATCGGCATTGCAGTGTTCGTCCGGGGCTCATACGGTGCAAAGGAGACACCACCGTACAAGCGCACATCCATCCCAGAGTCTGTACTGCGAAGCGTGGTGGGATGTTAAGATCCTAGTGGGCGGCCTTCACTAACACCTCGAGGTTTTGGTGTAACGGTTTGTATCACTCATAACTTCATTGACTCTCAGAGCACCAAACAGGATGATTGTTTTGTCCATCCTTTCTCCATCCTTGAAGTCATGATTTCCAATGGGGCCACCTTACCTTACAAAGGGAAGTGTCACAATGTGTGTATCTCTATTGGAGATTATAACCTGCGCTCCGACATCTTTTCCTTGGCTTTATGCATGTGTGATGTGGTTTTGGGTGCTCAATTGTTATGCACACTTGGAACCATCTTATGGGATTTTGCTGAATGTTGGCACAGGGTTAGAGCGCATGAAGTGCAGAAGCTGACAACGACAGAAGGGTCATCAGTGGAAGAAAAGACCATTCGCAAAGGACTAAAAGCCGATGAAAGCACAAGTTTTGGTCAAAGTTAGTTATATTTGGTCATATGGACCATTTTGTAACCGGATTAGTTGTCTATAAATAGAGTCACAATTGTAAGCCTAAGGGCATCATCTATCTCTCAGAGATCAATTGATATCGTAGAAGAACAGAGCAATTTTATATTTTCCGCTTTCGGCAAGTTTTGCCCTATATGTGAATTCGCGTTAAGTCACAAATTTTGAGATGAGTTAATGCATGAAGATGTTTGGTTATGTTTCTATCTCTGTTGTTGTGTTGTGAATGGTGGATTGTTGGGCCTGCCCCAAGTAAGGCATTTTTGGCAAAACAGTTTTGGAACTACGAAGTTGAGCGTAGTTCAGATGAAGACTTTTTGGCAAAAACAGTTTCGGGAGCTGGGAAGTTGAGCGCAGCGCAGCATCAACAGAGAAGGAAGCTAGCACTGCGAAGTACAACATTGCAGAGAGGTAGCGCTGAAAAGAGCTCAATCTACGAAGATCCGACAACGAAGAATGTTGGAAGGAAAATGGTACATCTTCTAGTCAGACCATCAATGGTCTATTTTTGGTTAAGATACACCAAGATTACCAAGCAGGTGGGTAAGGATTAAAGTGCAGGAAAGCGACTAGTCGCACAAGCAAGGAAGCACTACATGAATAGGCCGCATGAAGCTATTAGAGAAGGAATGGTTGGGTGAAAGCGACCTATTAGCGTGTACGTGACAGGGGGGATGATAGTGATGTGACCACTCGTAGAGGATGGCCATGATGGAGGAGTCACTATCAGAGCCTAACATTCCGGTTGTGGGAAAACTGCGACAGTTTTGAGAAACCTTAGGGTTTTTTCCCATGCATTGCAAATACATGACCTACAGGAATGATCAATAAAAGGGGCACATTTTGTAAGGGAAAGGGTTGTTGAATGTTGAATTGTAATTGCTAAATCTGAGTAATACTGTGTCGTATTTCCGCAAGCCATTGTAAAGGCTCTCCAAGCTACATGCGCAAAGGCCTATTGAGAGAGAAGAGAGTCTGCAACTGAGTGCGCAGATTGGAACTGTGGTACCCTTCCCAAGATAATATAACAATAGTTCCTATGGATGTATCTCCCATCCTGGGGGTGAACCACGTTAAATTTTGTGTTGTGTGACTGTTTATGTGTTTGAATATATATATTTGCTTACAATGGATGCTTAAGATCTTGTTTATCAGTTCATATGTTCTTGCTTTTATATGTATTCGCCATAAATAATGAGATGGGAATAATATGTTAAGTATCGCATATGTGGATGAATGTTAGATGCACAAGTATTTCTAAGTCTAAATGAATGCATAAGTCAGCTGGATAAATACTTAAGTAAGTAGAGTTCGCGTCGTGCGACCCCCTCGAAGCATAACACAAGAAGTGCGTAGTATATTGTGTTTGTCATATTGCATAAATCGTAAGATAAATAACCTAAGGAAATTGTGGAATACGTAAGAAATGCTAAGTAAAGTCATTGAAGTTGGTTAAGTCTACAGAGGAAGCACAGTTGTCAGTTGCGCTATCCTGTTATCATATACCTGCTGAACCCCACAGTCCTTGGATGCACGAATTGTGCAACTGTTCTAGCTTGTAGAAGCATTATTCGCGAAGAAGGTGCACTGCACGCAGTGCTCAGTCTGCAACGTGAGCCCCACAGTGCACTGTTCATCAGATCTATTTATGCATTCCATCACTTGGTTGTGGAAACCTGATTCCACAGCCCCCCCATTGCTTCGCCTCAAGTGAGACCTCAGTCTATTCATAGATTGTTGCCGAAAGGGTCGGTGAAAAGGGGTTTTGTTGGTTCCTTGAACCACGAAGAACCTAGGTCTACATTGGAAACCTCTAGAATAGTTCTCTTAAGCAAACAAATGGTTCCGTTGTTGCGCTAAGAATTCATGATGAGTTGCGCACTTGAAATAGTGATGTTCACAGAAGAAAAGATTTCATTGAGTGTAGAAAATTGACATCCAAGAAAGAAAGAAATTTGGGATGGGTGTGATAAGATAGAAAGAGACTTCACAAGGAAGGAAAATAGACATCCGCATCTCTCTGTCGTAGAGTGGTTGAACAAACACCCATGGAAAGATATTCACGAAATTTTCTTGGCATCTTTTGGAAACGAGTTGCACGAGTGGATATTGAGGCTCGCAAAGCGAAAGAACTATTTCCAGCCAGAAGTACCCACCGAGTGGACTCCAGAACTTACTGAGAGGCTCAAAGCGATAGATAGTCCACTTTTGCAAGAAGTCAACTTCTTGGTTGATAGCATATTAGAAGGCTTCATGACAGAGTTCGTTGTGGACACTTTGAAATCCTACACCGCAACCGAAGCAGAGTTCTTCAAAGGGTTTAGAGGTAAGTACCTGAACAATCTCAGTTTATACATTAAAATGCTTTTAGCTGAGAAAGGCATTTTAAGAATGTAGTGAATTTTTTGAGTCTGTCATGGTAGATAGCATACATAGTGGCTCCGATGAAGAAACACATAATTTGAGAAGTGGAAAGAGATACAAGTATACTACTCAGAAAAATCCTAGGTAGCATGGACTCCGCTTAGATACCGAAATACCATGTGAGTTGAATGGTCAGACCGCACCTCTGTCAACTACTTATCAACCTATTACCCCTAAGAATCCACCAATTGTGAATACTGCGCCTCAACTTTCTTAGAATCCATCAGTTCTGAACCCTCCACTTGTTAATATTCCTAATCCTCAAAGCGTCAATACTAGTAATATCGTAGGAGAAAGTGCTTAGACCAGTCCGGCTCAGGCCATTCCCTCTCAGGACATTCTGTCTCAGACCATTCCTTCTTAGGCCATTTCATCTCAGACCATTCTGAATCCGACTATCCTGTCTCAGAATATTCCCGCTCAAAATAATCCGCACAGTACTATACTTAACCCCACTTAGAGCCTTGCACCACCTAGAAGGAGGATGTGAAGAACCTGCAACAAGTAATTAATGAAAATACATGAGATAGCAGAAATAACATAACTCATAATGGATTTTATTGATCGCAGGCCACTTCAAAGGGGCAACCTCCTTTGAGCAAGATCAATACAAATAACTTCACGTTACCTTAATTGGTCTCAACACAAACTTATATACTAAGTCTAGGTGCCAATACCATGGGTCAATACCATATGTCAATACAAACCATGGGCCAATACAAACTATGGATCAACAATTACTATGGGATGACTTGCAAAGCATATGTGTCCAACAACAATAAGACAAACTATGGATCAACAAATACTATGGGACGACTTACAAAGCATATGCATCCAATAACAATATACTAACAAATTAAATAAAAGGGTTGACATGGGTTCCTAACATCCCCTCTCCCTTAGAAAAATCTTTGTCCTCAAAGCTTTAGATGTGGAAATTGATGCAGAATCTAAAGGAGTGGTTCCCATGTAGCATCCTCGGGTTGCATTGTGGGCCACTGATGCCTTTTGAGTTTCAAGGAGGGTTGCTTGGAAGGCTGTAGATGAAGAAGAACCATATCAGCTAAATGAAAAGTGCGCTCAGAAAATTGTTGATCAGCTTGTTGTTTTAGTCGAATTCTTGCCATGTGAAGATTGTCCTATAGAATGAGAATAATCTAATCGCGGTTTCGAAGAACCAAGTCAATTGCATGAACTAGGGAGCTACTGAGGGTGTATGGAAGAAGAATTGGCGGTGCCAGTCCATAGAATGCTTCAGATGGTGTCCTTTTAGATGTGGTATTGTACCACTGGAGCGCTTCTAGGAAATCCATAGAAATAGTTGTCCAAATATGTGCAAGGATGGGCAAGGGTTCGAGCAGTCCTGCAAGGAGTGTCATTTCACCCTTGTTGACCTCGCAAGTATCACAGTCAACCACCATCTATTGAATTTTCATTTTCAGTCCTTGCCAAAAGAAGTTACATTGTTCCCAATCATACATTTTGAGGAACCTAGAGTGCCCTGCTGATGAAGAAGCATGGAGTTCATCGAAGAGATAGCCCTATTGAATAGATTGGAACCAATTTGGAACAAGCAGAGAAATAGTTGTAAGAGAAACTAGGTCATCAAATGTGCGAGAAGGAGCATTTGCCATTATATTGTCCTTACCCTTCTTGTAAGTGATCGCATAGGCATAACTCATGAGTTGGATAACCCATTTCAGGTGTGCTGGGTAAAAGACCCATTGTTCTAGGAAATTTTCCAGCCTCTGGAGATCAGTCTTGATGCAGAAATAATTCCTTAATAGGTATGGTTGTGTTAGGAACCCATGTCAACCCTTCTATTTACTTTGTTAGTATATTGTTGTTGGATGCATATGCTTTGTAAGTCGTCCTGTAGTATTATTGTTGTTTGGCGCATATGCTTTGTAAGTCACCCATAGTATTGTTGATCCATAGTTTGTATTGGCCCATGGTTTTGACCCATAGTATTGGCGCCTAGACTTAGTATATAAGTGTGTGTTGAGGCATATGAAGTCACTGTGAAGTTAATTGTATTGAGCTTGCTCAAAGGAGTTTGCCCCCTCGAAGTGGCCCGTGATCAATATAAAAATGATTCCGAGTTCCATTATTTCTGATATCTCGTGTATTTGCATCAATTAATTATTGCAGGTTCTTCACATCTGGTATCAGAGCACTTTCTTGGGCTCGCTGGGTGAAATTTCTGCTAAATTTTTTTTTCGCATCTGTTGCAAGTTTGGATTTGGGAATAATCCCTATCCGCTTAACTATGGGAAGTACTTGGGCATAATCCCTAAAACTCATTGTGAGGAGTACTGTTGGGGCCAAGGTCGCAGCTATAGTAAAAGCTGCTAATTTTGGGAAAAAGCACGAGTATGGAAGGAAAGTGCTAATTTTGGGACAAGCACTAAGTTTTGGGTAAGAAGGAGACGGTGCGCAGTACGGTGCCAGATGGATGATCTCAGCGCAGATCACGGACCGGAAATTGTGGAGCTCGCGCGCACGTCATCGAAGAATGAAGGTGGCTCAGCTACCATAATAAATAAGGCGATGGAGTAGAGGGCTCAGCTACCCTCATTTAAAGGCTCAGTACAGAAGTTATGGTTGCTCGGATCAAGGAGGAGCAACGGACCAGAGCATTGAAGGCGAAGGACGATCGCCCATACCCACAATCTACGCCGGAATTCATGGAGCCTGCAGGAAGCGGCGACGTGACTGCAAGCGGCGCCTACAGTACACCTAGCCATGTGCGTGGTTAGGGTTTTTGGGAATCACTGTTGGGAAAGGCCCACAGTTTTGTAAAGGTGTGACCGTCATGGCCACCTATATATATGAATAATTGTAATGGGTAGACGGTTAGAGAGTTAGAGAGAGTTAGATGTTAGACTATTAGATAGCCAGTCTAAAGGATAGATCATGTGTTGATTATCCTTCACTGTATTTTCTACCCAGTGTGTAGAACTAGAGAGGAAATCGGATAGCCGAGGAGCTAATCCCTGAGTTGCCAGACAGTCTGAGTCGACGTCTGTGCCTTTGTAATCTCCATAGAGAGGAGACTAGATTGAGAGAAGAGCTCCCAGCTGTGTGCGTGGAGTTTCCTGGAAAGATCTAAGGCTGCAGCTGTGTGCGCAGCATATTGTATAACTCTATCATTTTCTGGTTAATATAACACTCCCGTGGACGTGGTTTTTCCTCGAGGAGATGAGCTTCACATATATCTTCTTGTTATAATGTTTGCGTGAATGATAACTGTTTAAGATCATTACCTGTATGTACATCTTTTGCATCATCTTTGCGACTGTTTGAGTGAGTTTAGGAAGGTCCTTTATTGTTATAGTCGCCAAGTATAGAAGTAGTGGTGGAACACTGTCGCTGCAGCGACCGAGTTTCGCGTGGCTGCGATGAGTGCGCAGGATGAGGAGGTATTTTAGCGCATCGACGCAAGGATTAGGCGCCTTCCGCGCCCGGAGGATGAGACTGCGCAGTGGGTCTGCAGGAAGGAAGGAATCCGCGCAGTTGCGTCGCGAGGCCTGTGGGAAAGTCCGACCGCCGATATTTGAGGAAGAAGGAGATATATAAAACAATCTTAGCGTCACCACGGTTAAGGAAAGCTGATTCCTTAACCCCCCATAGCCACTTCGGGTGAGACCTCGAGCTGCCGCGCAGCTCGTTGCCGAGAGGGCCAGTGCGCCAAGGGGTTTTGTTGCTGCGCTTCATTAAAACCCGGGTCTGCCCAGAAAAGCAGCCAACAAATGGTTCCATTGCCTTGCGACTTGCTATTGTGAGACGTGTTATTCTGGCGACGCGTGAGATTGAGGAGCCAACAAATGGTTCCGTTGCCTTGCGACTTGCTATTGTGAGACTTGTTATTCTGGCGACGCGCGAGATTGAGGAGCCAACAAATGGTTCCGTTGCCTTGCAACTTGCTATTGTGAGACTTGTTATTCTGGCGACGCGCGAGATTGAGGAGCCAACAAATGGTTCCGTTGCCTCATGACTTTTTGATCACATCACTTCCGTTGCTCTGAACCTTGTTGCTCAGCCAACAAATGGTTCCTTTGCCTTGCGACTTGTTGCTGTAAGACTTACTAGTTACGCGACATCTGAGATTGTTGCTGAAGACAACATAAGGTTCTGTTACACTGAGACTTGCTCAGTTAACAAATGTGTTACTGGAATCCTACAGCTAAAGAAATTGGAGATTGGTTTGATTTAAAGGCTAAAGAGTTCGCTGAACAAGAAAACAGAAGCCTTACGTTTCAAACGGAAGACTGGTTACAGAAGTATATTTATGCTGACCTTTACGAAATTTTCTTTGTTACGTTTGCATTGGAGTTACACGCTTGGATAGCCAAGTTAGCAGATTCTAGACCTACGCTGCATGTTGATCGACCTGTCACGTGGACGCCTGAGCTAGTCAGTATTGTGAAGCGGATCGATAATTCTGTTTCCCGCGCAGTAGACTTTTGGTTGAATAGTCTACTGGAAGGTTTCATTACCGAATTTGCAGTTGATACAAGAAAGAGTTTCAGTGAAGCTGAGAGGAGTTTCTTCCAAGTACACAGAGGTAAGTTCTTAAATTCTCTGAACTTATGGATTAAAATGATTCTGTATGAAAAAGGAAAGCTATGTATTGCTTCTGATGAATAGCATAGACAAGTAATGTCCGTAGATTCTGATAGTGATCCTGAAGTTACTGGTTGCACTCGTAGTGGAAAACGATATAAAGTAGGCCTTGACCAATATTCTTTTGAGTCTAGTCCAGACGATAGCCAAGTCCCTAGAGCAAGCCGTATAGAAAGACAAGAGAGTGCTCATATCCCTTATTACCCCTTTACACCACAAAAACCAGACGGAGCTCAGTATAATCCTACAGTAACACCTTCTAGTAGCCCACACGGTACTTCTAGTACCTCTGTACCACCTTTGTTTAACCATCCCGGAGGCACTGCTGCAGTACCTCCACCTCAAACCCGCGCAAGAAGGATGGGTGATGACATGAAGCTACCAACTTTTAGAGGAACAGGGATAGAAGACCCTGAGCAGCACTGGTTCTTATGTGAAGCCATTTGGACAATTAAGCAAATTAATGACGATGCTGTTAAACTGGTTCAGTTAGCAACCACACTAAGAGAACGAGACTTGACTTGGTTCATGAAATACTCAGCAGCACAGAATAGGACGCTTGCTGAGGTAAGAAATGCTATGATTCGGGAATTTAAGAAACCTAAATCAGAATCACAGTGTATAACAGAGCTCAAAGACATCAAACAGTTACCTACAGAATCAGTATGGGACTTTGACCAGAAGTTCAAAGCCTTGATAGATCAAGTAAGCTTCGAGTTTGCACCACAACAACATAAAGAATGGTTCATTGCTGCGCTGCTCCCACACATTAGACTTCCTCTTATGCAACAGAATCTCAATACTCAGGAACAAGCTCTAGAAATGGCTATGAAACTAGAAGCTTCGCCAATTGCAGGAACAAGCAACGATGTTGCGCATTTACAGAACCAACTAGCAAACTTAACCTTGCAAGTGCATGATATTAAGAAAGGCAAGGAGATTAAGGAAGAAATTTGGTGTACAAAATGTAAAGCCCAAGGTCATTCAAAGGACCATTGTCCCGTTTTCATAGACTATATTGCAACTGGAGCACCTAATCCGTTACCACAGGCACAAGGGCCTTGGTGTGAAATCTGTAGAACTAGAGGTCATAGACCACAAGAATGTCACTTACTCCAGAAATATGTACAAACTCCAAAGAATCTATATTGTAATTTCTGTAAATCAGTAGGTCATGATGAGAACAATTGTAGAGCATATGATCTTATGATAGAAAGAAAGCATGATGTTTATAGGGTACAAGCAGAGACACAAGGACCCACAGCAGGTCCACCGTATGACCAAACTCAGGACGCCCGAGCAGCAAATTACAGAGGACGCGGACGCACAACAAATTTTGGTCGCGGAAGAGGACAGATCACTTGTTATAATTGCGGAACACAAGGTCATTTTGCTAGGGATTGCCAAAATCCTACAACCCTCTGCAGGTATTGTAAATCTTCCGACCATATCATTGAAGAATGCCCTCAGTTACAGGCTAAGATGCAAGCAAAGACACCACAGGTCAATCAGAATATTCAGTTGATTGGAGCAGAAAAAAGAGAACCAGACCCTACAGTTAATATAGTGACACGCAGTGGAGCAACCACTGGTGTGCAAGAGATGGGAACGGGAAAGCAAGTGACGCAATGGGTGCGCCGCGCTAACATTAAACCAGCCCCACTTAACCTGCAGAAGCAAAAAGAAGCATTTAAGCAAGCTCAAGAGTATTTCTCAGATCCGAGAGCTTCAAGTTCTGCCGCAATTCCGCAGAACATTAGTAGATCGCAAGTGCTAAGACAAGACAACCTGGTACAAGAACAAGCCACTACAGCTGGAAGGCCTGCTGATGATGAGCATGCACTAGGCAGTGTTCATGCATTCCTGCGACAATGCTTAAAACTGTTGCGCAATGAAAAAGCAACTCTAGAACTCCAACACCTGTTGGATCAGTGCCAACACTCTGCTTCGACGAACACACCGCAGCGTGCTGTTCACCAGATTAGGAGTCACATTAGAACTGGAAAAGAGATGAGGCTCACAGCACAGATTGGAGCATTTGAAATGGACGAAGTCATGTTAGATTTGGGCTCAGAAGCCAATGTTCTCACTATGCAGACATGGGAACAGATGGGAAGCCCTCAGCTTACAAGATCCCCTATCCAGCTAAGACTCGCAAATCAGCAACGAGTCTCTCCATTGGGAAGATTACCCAATGTACCTATTGATATTGAAGGAGTAAGAAGCTCTGCAGATTTTGAAGTAATCAAAATTATGGATGATAGTAGACCATACCCAGCGCTGTTAGGAATAGACTGGGCATTTGATAATTTGGCTGTCATTAACCTGAAGAAAAGACAGATGACCTTTGAGGATGACCAGATCAGGGTCATCGCACCTCTTGATCCTATTCAAGGACCAAGATATATAGAACCCATTCGCGCAGAAGAGGAAGCGCGCCACATGGAAAGCTTGTACCAGATGACCACTAACCACAGTGACTATGTCAACCCCACGGCAGATGGCCATATCAGCTGGCGATGTGATAGCTCGTGCACATCAGACTCAGATGCAGGATTGGAAAACTGGCAGAATCGTCTACATGAGGTTTCTGCAAGACGTTGCGCCATGATGACTAAATCCATTCGATGGATTGGCACAGAATTAACTGACACTCCAACTTTTGATGGCTTAACTGACGTAACTAAATTCATACAGGAATATGAACAAAAGCTTCCAGAACAGCAGCGCATATAGGCACTGGATGTAGCATTGCGCGCTACACCCGCAAGATGGTGGATTGCGCATAAGGAGAATATTCATACATGGAAAGACTGTCGCAGATTGATACTGCGCAGATTTCAGGACACCACAGCCGAAGCGCTACGCAAATATGAAGGACAGAGTGACCCCAGGTCACACATTGAAGCGTGTATTCAGCAATGGTCAGATATTCCGGAAGATGAATGGGTTCACCTATTCATCCACACATTGGACACAGTACCAAGGAATTGGTATACTGAAACAGAATTGCGCAGAGGCACTCTTACTTAGGCTCTTATGATAGAAAGCTTTCAACTTACCTTCAGCTTTGAGTCAGAATATCCAAGCATTGATCAGGCTTTGAAGTGTATTAGAAAGAAGGTATTTGAACACTATCCAGTAACAGAATATTCCCAACCAGATTGGGCTGTCCAGATAGAACATGCCCTGGAATGTTATAACTTCACCGCTGAAGATGAGGAGGACGATCCTCGCAACATCAATATCCCAGAATCAGAAGGGACGCGCAATATTGAAGGTCCTGAGCTTGATATTCCTGCCATCACAGAACACGTCAAGCTCAAGAAAGTTAACATTGGTACAGAAGCTGACCCAAAGTTTGCTTCTATAGGAGATTATTGGGATGATGAAACTGTTGTGCATGTTTCATATTTATTACGTGACTACCAGGATATCTTTCCTACCAAGTTCACAGAAATGAAAGGCATCCTAGGAGACTTAGGAGTGATGCGCATACCTCTGAAACCAGATGCCAAGCCAGTAAAGCAGTGCCCATACAGGTTGAACCCGCGCTACAAAGAAAAAGTCAAAGAAGAAATTGATAAGATGCTTGCAGCAGGAATTATTGAACCAGTAGAGGAAAGCGATTGGATTAGTCCTATGGTGGTCCAAGAAAAGAAAACAAAAGGTGAAATAAGAATTTGTGTCGACTTACGCAAACTCAATGATGCATCAGCGCACGACCCATTTCCCACTCCTTTCACCGATGAAGTACTTGATAATGTTGGAGGACAAGAGGCTTACTCTTTCACTGATGGATTTTCGGGATATCATCAGATTAGAATCCATCCGGACGACCGCCACAAGACTACTTTTGCAACTGAATGGGGCTCATTCCAGTATACGGTAATGCCCTTTGGTCTTAAAAACGCACCTGCTATCTTCTCTAGAGTTGTTGTTGCTGTTTTTAAAGAATTCATTCACAAGTTCTTAGAAGTCTATTTTGACGACTGGACTGTATTTGGCCTATTAAAGAACCATATTGCGAATCTGCGCATGATGCTAGAAAAATGTAGACAGCATCAGATTTCCCTTAACTTGAAAAAATGTATATTTTGTGCGCCCTTTGGTATTTTGTTGGGACATATTGTATGCAGACAAGGACTCCTGATGGATCATGCGAAGGTTGCCATCATTGCTAATTTACCTGCGCCCAACTCAGTTAAGCAATTGCGCACTACATTGGGACATACAGGATACTACAGAAAATTCATCAAAGGATATGCAAGGATCACAGCGCCTATGGAAAGATTGCTGAAAAAGGATTCGAAGTTCCACTGGATAGAAGAATGCCAACAGAGCTTGGACACACTTAAAGAAAAGATGATCACAGCGCCTATTCTAGTTTTCCCGGACTGGAGAAAACCCTTTCATGTTCATGTTGATGCTTCTTCAATAGCATTAGGAATCGTGCTTACACAGTCTGGAGAAGGAAGTATTGACCACCCAATTGCTTACTCCAGCAGAAAGCTATCTACAGCTGAGAAGAATTACACCACTACAGAAAGGGAAGGACTAGCTATGGTGTATGCCCTACAGAAATTCAGACACTACCTGTTAGGAGCTCACTTTAAAATGTATACTGATCATTCTGCTTTGAAATATTTGGTCAATAAACCAGTATTAGGAGGAATAATTTGCAGATGGCTACTGCTCTTTCAGGAATATGATTTTGAGGTTATTGTAAAACCAGGCAGATTGAATGCAGGCCCTGACCATCTATCTAGGATAGAGTCAGGAGAGGAACCTACAAGTCTCGAGGACAATCTGCCTGACGCACAGTTGTTTTCTATCCAAGCAGCAGACGAATATTATTCTGATATTCTTGAGTTTCTCACTACCGGACAAGCGCCGGCTGAGTTTACAATCCAGCAAAAGAAGCAACTTGTTGTCAGAGCCGCAGACTTCACTTTGATAGCAGGCCAGCTTTATAAGTTGGGCCCTGACGAAATTTTGCGCAGATGTATCTTACCACATGAAAAGAGATCTATCATCGCAGAAGCGCATTCAGGTACCGCAGGAGGCCATTTCGCAGGAAAGCCGACTGCGCAAAAGATATTAGCCGCAGGTCTTTGGTGGCCGACATTGCACAAGGATACTAAGGAATTCTGTAAATGTTGCGATGTGTGCCAGCGAACAGGAAAACCCTCAAGGAGAGATGAAATGCCGCTAAGACCCCAGATCACACTGCGTGCTTTTGATAAATGGGCCATTGACTTTGTAGGACCTATTAACCCACCAGGAAAAAGAACTGGCGCAAGATATATCATTACAGCTACTGAATACCTCACCAGATGGGCTGAGGCGAAGCCAGTTAAGAACTGCGACGCTGCTACTGCCGCGCAGTTCATTTTCGAGAACATTATCACTCGGTTTGGATGCCCAGTGATCCTCATGAGTGATCAAGGTACACATTTCCTCAATGAGACTATCGAGGCCCTCACTGAAGAATTCCAAATGAATCACCATAAGAGTACACCCTACCATCCTCAAGCTAATGGTACGGTGGAAGCATTCAATAAGATCCTTGAGAATGCCCTGACGAAGATCTGTAATCAACAAAGAGATGATTGGGACCTTAGAGTCACAGCTGTATTATGGGCTTACAGAACCACTTGCAAGAAACTAACAGGTCACACACCTTTAAGCTTGGTATATGGACAAGAAGCAGTTATGCCCATGGAATACATTGTTCCCAGTCTCCGAATTGCGCAAATTACAGAAATGGCAGATCCTGCTACTATGAATGAAAGACTTTCGCAACTGCTTGCCTTAGAAGAAGACAGACTTTTGGCCGGATTTCATCAACATGTACAGAAGGCAAGACAGAAAGCTTGGCATGACAGGCACATTAAGCATAAGCACTTTGAAGAAGGAGACTTGGTACTCCTTTATGATAGTAAATTCATCAAGTTTCCAGGCAAGTTTCGCGTGCATTGGTTAGGCCCTTTTCAGGTGATAAAAGTAACAGACGGAGGCGCAGTTCAGCTTGCGAAGCTGGATGGAGAATTACTACCTACAATGATAAACGGGAGTCGGCTTAAGCTTTATTGCGACGGCCACTCCGCCCTGTCGACATAATATATTGCTCAAGAGTGCAGATGTCCGGTGTAGTTGAAAGAGACATCGCATTCAGTCTACACGGAAGCTGCGACACACCCTCAGTTCCCAGCTTCCTGCGCAGTTCCTTGAAATATCCACGCATCCTGAATAAAAATTGCTTGGAGAGAGCTTATCGGTGCGCTCTGGCGAAGTTTTTTTTTTGGACCGTTGAACTATCGCTCTTGCGGAGTTCCCTTTGATAATTTGCCGCTTGAAAAAGTTTTGTTGTGGACCCATAGAGGCACAGTTTCCTAAGTTGAAATGACCCGCCGGAAATTTTGAATTCTTGCAGTTATGTAGCCGCGTTTCAATAAATGAAGGATAAGGCCGCTATTTAAGTCTAGCCGTTCTGACGGATTCGGCTTAATCTCCGAAAGATTTGCATTTAACTCAGGCGCCGAAAGCATTAGCTTCTCCCGGAAGGCTGTCAGAGCCTGTCAATCACAATAAATGCACCGCTACGGCAAGAACGATAGCGTGTTGTCAACTCACGTATAGCCGCCTACAGCTAAGTAACCCCACTTGGTCGCATTTACTATCCCCGCTGGCTATAAATACCTCACACTTGTATCATTTTCGGGTTACTGTCTCGAGTTGCATAGTTGTGTTTGAAGATCCAAATTATTGTTTTCAGAGCCGAGTGTGCAGAGTATTTCCCCTTGTTTTCAGCGTCTATACCCTACGCAGGTCCGCCATTTACTGTCCAGAGTTTTGTTATTTACATTGGTTCACGACGGAGAATTTATCAACTGAAGAAGTTGTTCGTCAATTTCTACGCCGAGGCTTAGATTTCGGCATGGCCACTCCAGTGACGGCTTCGACCTATGTACACCCTGGTGCTGCTGATCCCAGAACATCTCCAGGCACAAGAGCATCTCAGCAGCAGCCGGAGGAACCTGTTCCAGAGCCGCTCGCATCTATGGTGAACTATATTCCGCCGCGTCCAGATGATGCGCCGGATGTACAGATTCCGAAGAATGCAAAGTATCCAATTCCGCTACCGCCACTACCGGCTAGTGTGCGGGTAGAAGGCCAACTATTGGGAAACATTCCATTGGTTAAATTCTCTGATTTTAACCTTGGAGACTATAAGACATATCCTCAGTTCCAGTTGGACCGATATCTGGATATAGTGCATAATCCCACCAGAAAGGTTGACGAGTTTATCCCGAAGGGATTTGCAGCAAATCTTGAGCGCCCTGGACTCTTGAATTTGTTGAAGCTACCGCACTTTGGGCGTAGCAATGAAGTGAACGCAGTCGTTAAAACACTGCTATACTGCGTTCATGGAGGTTACCTTTGGCTCGGGAGGCCAATTGATCTAAATGTTGATTTGATACACCGCATCACCGGTCTATCTAAGGTTGGTAAGGATCCCAATATCCATTTTGTGGGAAAGGAAAAGGACCGAAAATTGGCTGCAAAGCTGGTCCAGAAATATAACTTGACAAGAGGAGGTCGGGCTTATGACCTCACGACAGTAGAAGATGAGGCACTTCGCTTCACAGGAAGTCTGCTTGCAGGCAGACTTCTCACAAAGTGCCGACCAAAAGAAGTTACTGGAGCTGTCGTGGAGCTCGCTATCGCAGCTGCGGAGGGAGAACAGTACAACTGGTCTCTCTTCCTGCTGAATTCTTTTTTGGCTGATTGCCTGAATGTGCAGGACAATGCATCCCAATCATTCCATTTTTCATGGCTTCTAATTTTATGCGCTCTCGTCGGGTGGAAGGAGCCCCCGAATACTCAGTTCCTTCCGCGCCGCGCAGGAGAGGTTGCCGGCATGCGCTACATCAACCTCTGGGATTCCCCTAATCCCGCGAAGCGCAAGATGAATCGCGCTGTCTTTTGTGAGTACTACTATCTCCTCCGAGATACCATACAAGATATGCCAAGGCTGAGCGAGGAGACAGCCACATTGTATGAAGGGAAGTTGGCTTTTACTGCCGACATCCATCAAATTTACCTTCGGCCTTGCGACATTCCAGGTGACTGGGCGCTAGGTCTTTACAGGATAACCACAGAAGATGTCGAAGAAACCATTAAGTCGTGGTCGGACGAATGGAGAGCAGCAGCTGACATCGCACCTGCGATGCCACCCGCCGCTGCGCAAGAGAAGGATAAGGGCAAGGAATCCCCTGAGCAAAGAAGCGATGAAGGCTCAACAGAACCAGCCACCAAGAAGCAGAAAGTGTCGCATCCCACTAGGCCATTCCCTCGGAGATCGACAAATACTTGAAAGAGCAATTTCGTGAGATGAGGAACACGCATGCTCACATCCGAAGTGCTCTAGACTTACAGTTTGTAGAATTGAAAGGTCTCGCAGGAAGGATTGCGCAGACCCATGCGCCAGCATCTACTTCGCAGGCGCCACAAGAAATTCCAAGTGATGAGCGAGTTGAAGAACTCACAGAAAGGCACACTGTCGTGCATATTCCGCCTACCAGCATGACACTTCCAGATCCTCTAGCTGAACTACAGGTAAGCACAGTTGGACCTGTAGAAATAAATTTGTCTTTGATTCCTATAGAAACTTTACAGCTTGTACAGGAGAAAGTTTCTCTTGAGTTGAGAGCTAGAGAGCTCTCTACTTTCCAGGCAAACCAACGACTGCAATCGCAGGAAATAGAGCTGAAAGAAAGTCATAAGAATATCTCTGTGAAGCTTGCACTCTATGAGGCGCAAGACACCGGCATCAGAAACGCAATAGAAGAGATTGCCCAGGAACTGCCGGCTTGCGAGATTCAACCAGAACTCCCTCTGGTTGCAAAAGTTCAAATTATTGGAGGAAGGGTGAAAACCCTGGAGCAAGAAATAGTTTCTATGGCTGAGGACCATAGAACCCAGATTGCTGAGCTAGAAGCTCGCGTTGCTGCGCATCTTACGGATGATGCGCAGGTACAATTTGAAGCACTGAGCAGAGCTTCCACACGGATGAAAGATCGAGTACAGGAAGCCAAGAATCTGATGAACCAGGCTATGGAAGCTTGGACGGAGCTTGTGAACCTCCCTTTTAAAGTGGGTCTGTCAGAACAGGTGCAAGCTGCAGAACAATCTCTCACTGTTCTGAATGAAGAAGCTAAGCCCTTAACAGGCTTGCCAAAGATGAAGAAAATGGGCGAAGTGCGCAAAATGCAGCAGCAACTGCACAAGCTCAGAACTGAAGATGAGAAGCTCACCAACAGCATTCAGCCATTCATGGATGAGTATGCTGAAATCGTCGCCCAGGTCGAGACAAAAATCAAAGAGATTGCTGAATCTCAGGAGATCATCGATACCCTCACTAAAGATGAAGCAACCGCAGAAACGGTGCAAACAGCTGACGAGTGTATTGAGGAATTGGACTCCGCTATTGCGAAGTGGAAGAAAACATTCGCGGAGACTCAAGCAAAAGCAGATGCGCAAATCAAGCCACCACGCGCTAGTGCGAGTGGCTCGAGGGCGAGCCACAAGTGAGTGTTGGGGGCCTGTTGGGGCCAAGGTCGCAGCTATAGTAAAAGCTGCGAATTTTGGGAAAAAGCATGAGTATGGAAGGAAAGTGCTAATTTTGGGACAAGCACTAAGTTTTGGGTAAGAAGGAGACGGTGCGCAGTACGGTGCCAGATGGATGATCTCAGTGCAGATCACGGACCGGAAATTGCGGAGCTCGCGCGCACGTCATCGAAGAATGAAGGTGGCTCAGCTACCATAATAAATAAGGCGATGGAGTAGAGGGATCAGCTACCCTCATTTAAAGGCTCAGTACAGAAGTTATGGTTTGTCGGATCAAGGAGGAGCAACGGACCAGAGCATTGAAGGCGAAGGACGATCGCCCATACCCACAATCTGCGCCGGAATTCATGGAGCCTGCAGGAAGCGGCGACGTGACTGCAAGCGGCGCCTACAGTACACCTAGCCATGTGCGTGGTTAGGGTTTTTGGGAATCACTGTTGGGAAAGGCCCACAGTTTTGTAAAGGTGTGACCGTCATGGCCACCTATATATATGAATAATTGTAATGGGTAGACGGTTAGAGAGTTAGAGAGAGTTAGATGTTAGACTGTTAGATAGCCAGTCTAAAGGATAGATCATGTGTTGATTATCCTTCACTGTATTTTCTACCCAGTGTGTAGAACTAGAGAGGAAATCGGATAGCCGAGGAGCTAATCCCTGAGTTGCCAGACAGTCTGAGTCGACGTCTGTGCCTTTGTAATCTCCATAGAGAGGAGACTAGATTGAGAGAAGAGCTCCCAGCTGTGTGCGTGGAGTTTCCTGGAAAGATCTAAGGCTGCAGCTGTGTGCGCAGCATATTGTATAACTCTATCATTTTCTGGTTAATATAACACTCCCGTGGACGTGGTTTTTCCTCGAGGAGATGAGCTTCACATATATCTTCTTGTTATAATGTTTGCGTGAATGATAACTGTTTAAGATCATTACCTGTATGTACATCTTTTGCATCATCTTTGCGACTGTTTGAGTGAGTTTAGGAAGGTCCTTTATTGTTATAGTCGCCAAGTATAGAAGTAGTGGTGGAACGCTGTCGCTGCAGCGACCGAGTTTCGCGTGGCTGCGATGAGTGCGCAGGACGAGGAGGTATTTTAGCGCATCGACGCAAGGATTAGGCGCCTTCCGCGCCCGGAGGACGAGACTGCGCAGTGGGTCTGCAGGAAGGAAGGCATCCGCGCAGTTGCGTCGCGAGGCCTGCGGGAAAGTCCGACCGCCTATATTTGAGGAAGAAGGAGATATATAAAACAATCTCAGCGTCACCACGGTTAAGGAAAGCTGATTCCTTAACCCCCCATAGCCACTTCGGGTGAGACCTCGAGCTGCCGCGCAGCTCGTTGCCGAGAGGGCCAGTGCGCCAAGGGGTTTTGTTGCTGCGCTTCATTAAAACCCGGGTCTGCCCAGAAAAGCAGCCAACAAGTACCACAGGAACCCCGAAGTAACTGGCCCATTGAGAGGACCTGCCAGCGAAAAGGGCAACAACCCCTACCTGATTGACTAGTTCCCACCCGTGAGGTAAACCAAGAGCTGTCGTTTGTGGCAAAGCGGTTATCAGTTTTACCTGAGCCGTGGAGTGAGCGGTACTACCCCAATACTTAAGCCATCAGACAGCATTGGTGGCCGAGTGAAACGCATGAACTGTCAGGAAGACACACATACCTGGGGTCCATATCTATTTTCAGCTGAACTGTAATTGTTAAACCTAAGTAATATTGTGTTGTATTACTGGAAGCCATTGTAAAGGCTCTGCAAGCTGTGTGTGCAGAGGCCTATTGAGAGAGAAGAGAGTCTGTAGCTGAGTTCGCAGACTGGAACTATTGTACCCTTCCCAGGATAATACAGTTGAAATTGGGCACTAGAAATAAGGAAGTTGTGTGAATGGGGAAAAAAAAAAAGAGAAAAAAAAAATAAGAACCGCGCAGTTGAAAAGTTCAAAATGCAACGGCTAAGGGAAAATGCAATGCGAAAAAAGGAAAAGTTGAGAACCAAGAAATCATGCACCGCGAAGTAATTAAGCCATAGTAGTGATGATCCGCTGCGTAGTTCGACGCAACACTCTAGAAAATTAGCCGTTAGAATGTCGATCACAAATCTAGCCGTTATACAGTGATTTTGCCGACAACCGCTTGGGCATTTAACGCAAAAATAGTCGTTCTAAATGAGTTAATGAAGCAAAGGACCGAAATCTTCGCCATATTTTCCCAACATCCATAACATTTAATGCTTATCTAGCAGTTGAGGGGCATGACTGAGCCGTGCTATGCCTATAAATACCGTTGTTTTTGGACTCGCGGACATTACCGAGACTCTAGAATTTTCTTGCGAGCCATACTTTAAACTTGTTTACAGCGAGTGATCAGTAATCCTGTCATTCTGTCAATAACATCTGGTGAATGTCTGAAAAATATTCTATTGAGCAATATTTCACAGTCAAGGAGACTATGAAGGTGTTTAAATATGGAGGGATTGAAGGGTTGATGAAAACCCCCGCCAAGAGGTGTGTTATAGAGTAAGGACAAGGTTCCCGGTGATCCCCACAACACTCTAAAGTTATGCAAGACAAAGGAAAAGAACGAGTGGTGGAGAAGATGAAGCCGAAGGTAATGAGATCCACAGTACCAGAAGTTTCGTTGGGCGACAAAGAAATACTGTCAAAGTTAACCCCACAATATATCTCTCCACGTGTAGAGGATGCATCATCCATTAAATTGTTAAGGAATGCTAAGTATGAGATTCATCTTCTAGCTATCTCAAAGCATGTAAAAGTGGAAGGAAATATGTTGGAAAAATTGTAGAATGTAAGTTTGAAGAATTCGACTTGCTTCAGATGCAGAAGGACCCGGCTGAACCAAAGTACCTAAAATTTCATCCAGATCAATATATGTACTGGAAGAAGGACGTGAAAGGAAATTTTGTGTTGGTCATGCAGAATTGGCTATCCGGAGTAGTCGAGTTGGGGTTTCTCAACCTGTTGAGGCTCCCACACTTTGACCGAATGCCAGAACTTAATGCGGTGGTGCGCACTCTGATGTTGCGCACTCACCAAGGTTATCTATGGTTGGATCGGAACGTCAACCTGAACATCGACATGATCCATCACATCACCAGATTAAGAAAGCGAGGCGAGGACCCCAAGCAATTCTTCCAAGGAAAGAGTAGGGAAAAGGAGGTCACCATGAAGGTGAAGAAAACATAGCCCGTCGTCAAAAGAAATAGAGGATTCGTCATAGACTACATAGATTATGATTCTATGCAGTTTGTAACACAACTGGTAGTAGGGAAGATTCTATGAAAAGCAAGACCAAATGAAGTACCCATGGGTGTAGTGCTCCTTGGGGCAAAGGACATGACAGGAGGAATATTTAACTGGTGTCAGTACCTTTTAAATGAGTTTCTCCAAGAATTGAACAATACGCAGACACATGGTAGTAACTTCCACTATACTTGGTTGATAGTGTTGATTGCATTTGTAGGGTGGAAGAGCCCAAAACATTATGTTGGGCTAATTACAACAATAATTGCATAGGAGCCCATTATGCAAACCTCTAGGCGAATTTGGTACCATAACGACAGCATGCATCAGCTGAAGTCTTCTATACATACTATGAGCAGTTGCGCGATATCATTGTTCTCAAGCTGCGGATATCAAAAGAGGTAACAACTAAGTAGATTCGCACTGTCAATTTTTTCATTGATATGCATTGTATCTATATTTCAGTAAAGGCTCAGAAGAAGAACCCTGGATGGTTCCAAGGGAGCTATCACATGAACGAAGAAGACATCGATGGAATTATGAAGGAATGGATACCTAAATTTAAAGTTGAAGGACCTATGGAGATTGAGAGTGACTCTGAAGAGAGTAATCCCATACCTACACCTATTGTTGAAGAGCCAAAATCGGGAAAAAGAAAGGAACATGGCAGTTCTCTGCAGGAGAAGCCCCTGAAGAAGAAGCAGAAAGCTGCAAAGACCCCATCAGAAGCGAGGATCCACGATGAGGATTTTCATATGATCGCGTCTATGGTCACTACGCAGATGGAAGATCTACTATTGTTAAAGAGAAAAAGGATGAGGCGATCCAGGAAACTTTACAAAAAAATCTCACCACGCTGCAAGGCATAACAGAGAAATTTGAGCATGTCCAACACAACTTGCCTTTGCCGCGAGACTCAGAATCGGAAGGAAGGTTAGTGGACACTTCGCAGCTGAAGAAAATGCCACCTCTAGCCCTAACCTTGTCACTTAAGTCGCGCATTGTCAAACTTGACCCGCTAAGCATAAGGTTACCGCGCAAACAGTTAGCTTCAGGCACGTAGGACATAGAGCATACAGACATCGACATTGTGATGTTGCCAGTAGAGAGCTTGCACAATATGCGCTTGCAGGTTGTTGAAGAGATCCATGATCAAAGTATGCTGGCTCTTACCCAGCACCATCAGTTGCAAGAAAATTTTAAGCAATTGCAGGAAGCAAACTTGAAGAAAACCATGTCACTTCAAGACGAGTAGGACCAACAAAGAAGAATCGAGCATATTGTTGCTTCAGTAGTCGCAGAGATACCGAAATGCAAAGAGCAACCAAAGCTCATAGATAGAATCCTTCAGATCGGATCGGTAGTCAGTGATCTTAAGGATGAGATGAAAGATATGGAAACTGAGTTTCAGGCGAAGATTGCTGCCTTGGAAGTGCAGAATCAACCAAATACACCACCAAAAAAAGAAGAGCTAAGAGCAAAGGAAGTCAAAGCCACAACAGAGAGTATTGCCAGTGAAGTGGCTAACTGCCAAACTTTGTTAGATGAGGCGACAAGAACATTTAATGCCTTGGAGGTGGACCCTGAGTTGCTAGAAATCCAAAGTGCTTTGAAGGATAAGCAGGAAGCATTAGATCTCCTGGATGCAGAGGTCAAGGCCCGGCCAGTAAGAGACCAAATTCATAGATATCCAGAAGTTCGTAAAATGAAAAGAACACTTCAAGTGTTGAGAGACAGGGAGGCTGAAGTCGGGGATAAATCACAGCACCTGCAAGAGGAAGCCCATGAACTAATAGAAAATATTGAGGCAAAGCTGAAGGAGCTCCGCGAAGGACAAGAATCAGTGAAGGAGCAGGATGACGATGATATAACACCTAATGTGTTGGAGACCATCAAGCAGACTGAGCAGGACAATAACAAAACGGTTGTAGAGTTGAGTGCAACCTATCATGATTTCACTGCTAAGCTAGCTCCGTGAGAGGAAGAGAAGCTTTTGGAACTAGAAGATGCAAGTGGCTCAGGGATGAGCCACATGTAAGTGTTAGGGGCTAATGGTCCTTGCCCAAGTAAGGCATTTTTGGAAAAACAGTTTTGGAACAACGAAGTTGAGTGCAATTTAGATGAATACTTTTTGGCAAAGACAGTTTCGGGAGCTACAAAGTTAAGCGCAGCGCAGCATCGGTAGAGAAGGAAGTCAGCACCATGAAGATACAATGCTACGAAGTACAATGTTGTGGATAGGTATCACTGCGAAGAGCCCAGTATATGGATGTAATGTACCCACCCGTGGATCCACGAGGAGGGGAACATGCTAGCAATCTATGGGGCTTTCACATAATCTCAGCCTATTCATTAGAATCATATGAAAGAATCATTTGTGTATAGATGTGAAACAAATCGAATATGTACAGCAGGATTAAACTATCCACACACATTACTCATGCATACAACATAACAACAGTCATCAAATTAAACATTGCAGAAGTAAAATACAGATACAAAGAACACTTATCTTCATTGTGAAATTGTCCCAAACAACTAGCTATGTCGCTGCAATGTTCCTCCCAACCATAGGTCTTTGCCCAACCTGTATTCTTTCAGCACTCAAAGACCACCCCCGAGCTGGGCATGATATCTACAAGGAAAAGGGGACATTCAAGCTCACACACAGCCAATTAATCATTTCATCTAAGCCAAGCCAGTCCACAGTTGGGTTTATTAGGCTACATTTGAACCCTGGATTCTTGCACTCAAGATCAAGCCAAAGCAATAGATACCCATAACCCATACCCCAACATACTCTTTTCTCACATAGCCAACACAAAATTGGGAATGGATACACATTTTAAACAATGGGATTTACTAATAAGATGGCCATGGGTTTTCCCAAAAACATTTCCAACAAAAAACAGATTGTGGGATGGGGCAAACAACCATAGGGAGGAAAACGATTTCTTCCCCAAACATCTCAGCATTCAATAGCCCAAAACGGTCTCTATTGAACCCCAGTTCTATTTCCCTCCTTACCCACTGGTATACGACACAAAAACGCCCTTCTCCCAGCTAAGGATCAAGGAAAACCATAAAAACATGGCTGAAAAACACCCAGGTAGCTCCCAACTCGTGAGGGAGAGGAACTGGTTTATGGATAATGGCTTGGAGGGGGGGCAATTCATGGCTCTTTTCTTTCCCAAGAATCAAAACATGATTTCCCATGCAAGGTGGCTTGACCATACCCAAATTGGACAGTCATACCTCTCATTCCCCAAGGCATTAACTACCTCAACCAACTCTTGGGAGAAATCAATGATTGGGTACAAAAGTCAACATGGGTAGTTGAGGGTTTTATGGGTTCTCTTATTGACACTTGGCTTGACTTGATTGGCTCAAGGGTTTGAATGTTTTCCCTCCCAATTCCTTGTAAAATCATGCCCCCATCACTTGTTGCATTGCATAGCTAGTTGTGGGTATTTTGTATTAAAAATGCATATTTACAATTCCCATGGTTCACTAGCACATGGGTAGCATAATATCCAATAATTGCCTCTTCGAGGTCGAGTGTTCACTAGCGGGGCCTTGGCCTTGAGCTCCACACTAGAAATCATACATAATATGCATACAATATTTATGTTATAGCCCAAAATATTATAAGGGTCAAACTGGGGACATTACAACGGAGATCCGGAAAGGCAGAATGTTGGAAGGAAAACGGTACATATTCCAGTTAGACCATCGATGATCTATTTTTGGTTAAGATACTCCATGATTACCAAGTAGGTGGGTAAGGAGTAAAGCGGAGGAAAGCGACCAGTTGCACAAGCAATGAAGCGCTACATGAATCGGATACATTAAGCTGTTAGAGAAGGAACGACTGGCTGAAATCGACCTGTTGGCGTGTGCGCCACAGGGGGGATGATAACAACGTGACCACATGCAGAGGATCACCATGTTGGAGGAGATAGTATCAGAGACTAACAGTTCGGTTAAGGGAAAACCACGATAGTTTTGGGAAACCTTAGGGTTTTTCCCACGCATTGTAAAGACATGACCTACGGGCATGATCTATAAAAGGGGCACATTTTGTAAGGGAAAGGTTTGTTGAATGTTGAATTGTAATTGTTAAATCTAAGTAATATTGTGTTGTATTGTTGGAAGCCATTGTAAAGGCTCTGCAAGCTGTGTGTGCAGAGGCCTATTGAGAGAGAAGAGAGTCTGCAGCCAAGTTCGCAGACTGGAACTATTGTACCCTTCCCAAGATAATATAACAACAATTCCTACGGATGTAGCTGAGTATGCTGAGTGTAAACATTCATATAGTATTAAATTGTATACTACTAATATGCATATGATTGGTAAGTTGGACAAACATTCCATTGTTGTTTGTCTAGATTGAAACCTCTTTGCTGACATGCAGAGAGCTGTGCATGCTCTCGATAGTGTGTTCTGGTAGAGATGGAAGGCATCTAGATAACCACTGTATGCATACAGGATATGGAAAAGTGTTGTGCCAAATTATTGGTCAAGATAGTTGCATAACCATGTGAATCATGTTTGTATGCATAATAACGTTATCATGTCAGCATGATTTGATGATTATGAAGTATTTCTAATCATGTAATTAACTTTGATCTGTAGGTAAGATCATGAAGAATGATGAACACTGAACAAGTGATGGATGTTCAATAAGAAGACTTACAAATCAAACATACTATAGAAGGCTCATGACTAGAAGATTCTCTTAGAAAGAGGAAGAGGATCATGATGAGATGTTTGCTCTAAGTGGCTAGATAAGACCATTCTCTTAATGGTGTAATTGAAGAAAGCTTTGTATGGATACCCAGGATCGATAGTCATTTGATGAGCTTAATGATCACCATGGGTGATGCGGATTTCAAGCTTTGCTACAAGATTGAAGATGGTATCTATACACAGATGACATTCAAGAAGGAACTCACCATAGAGTTTGAATGATCTTGAGGCTCATATCAGTAGACCCATCTGACGAGAGATGGCACAGATAGATATGCAGAAGAAAACTCACTATAGAGTGTAGATAATGTTCAGTCACAGAAGGAGAGTTGATAGCTTCTTGAAAAGCTTGGGATTTAACAAAAGTAACGCTGATCCTAACCTTTACCTTAAGGTTATGGATGATGAACCTGTCATACTATTACTGTATGTGGATGATCTCTTTCTGATAGGGAATGAGAAACAGATCATGGAAAGAAGAAGAAGCTATAGAATTTGAGATGAAAGATCTCAGATTGATGCATTAATTCCTAAGTATAAAAGTATGGCAAGGCTTAGAAGGAATCTTTCTCAACTAGGGAAAGTATGCTGTGGAAATCCTGAAAAGATTTGATATGTTGGAATGTACAACCATGGCCACTCCCATGGATTCCAACTTGAAGCTGTTAGCGGATGACTCATCAGAGTTAGTGGATGTGACTCTGTACAAACAGATTATTGGGTCATTGATGTATCTGATGAATACAAGGCTGGATATATGCTTTGCTGTGAAACACCTTGAAATAGCATCTAGTGGAACCTAGGCAAGTTCACCTGATAGTTGCAAAGCATGTGATGAGGTACCTAAAGGGTATGATAGACTTTGGTCTATTTTATCTTGGAGATCATGATTTCAGATTGTATGGCTACACAGAAGCTGACCAGGCAGGAAGTGTATCAGACAGGAAGAGCACATCGAGTGGATGTTATTGTCTGGGATTTGCCATGATCTCGTGGTTTAGCAGGAAGCAGTCTAGCACAATTGAAGCAGTATATATAGTTCCTTGCCCTGCTAGTTGTGAAGCGATATGGCTTCAGAAGTTGTTATTAGGATTGTTTGACTTAGAGATGGACTCCATTGTGATCCTGTGTGACAACTAGAGTTGTATCAAAATGGCAGAGAATCCATTGTTCCATGATAATTCAAAGCACATAGAGATCCGATATTTTTATATACGGGATATGGTGCAGAAAGGAGCTATCAAGCTCGAGTATGTGAGCATTGACAAACAAGTTGCTGATGTATTGACCAAACCTTTGGCTCGAGTAAAGTTTGAGACAAGCTTGGTGTTGTTCAGAAGGACCCTCCTCGAAAGGGGGAGTGATGTGGTCGATGATGATATTTGGATATTGGTATTGATGTGGATACCTATATCGATGATGCGATTGCCAATATTGACGGTAAGTTCAATGATCAGGAGACTTGTATCGATGATATGGATACTTGTATCGATGATGAGGATACTGTATCGATGATACAGACACTTGCATCGATGATGAGGATACTGTATTGATGATATGGATACTTGTATCGATGATGAGGATACTGTATTGATGATGTGGATACTTGTATCGATGATGAACATATAAGTTCTAACGATGAGGTCGATGATGAGGTTGCTTATTCCAACGATGAGGTTGATGATGAGGCTACCTGTTTTGATGATAAGGTCAATGATGAGGTTACCGGTTCCGACGATGAGGTCGATATATGTTCCTTAGACCTTGTCTAAGTGGATGAGGTGGAATTGTATCATCCCTGGAAACATGTCCTAAAAGAGATCCGTAGACATATATGTCTGAGAATGTGGTCCCTAGTGGATGAGAGGGGATTGTATCATCCCTGGACATCAGTCCAAGAATTGATCCATAGACAGATGTCTCTGAGAATGTGGGGATTGTATCTTCCCCGGACTTCGGTCCCAGAATTGATCTGTAGACAGATGTCTCCGAGAATGTGGGGATTGTATCTTCCCCAGACTTCTGTCCCAGAATTGATCCATAGACATATGTCTCCGAGAATGTGGGGATTGTATCTTCCCTGAACTTCGGTCCCAGAATTGATCCATAGACAGATGTCTCCAAGAATGTGGGGATTGTATCTTCCCCGGACTTCGGTCCCAGAATTGATCCATAGACAGATGTCTCCGAGAATGTGGGGATTGTATCATCCCCGAACGATGGTCCTAGAATTGATCCATAGACATATGTCTCTGAGAATGTGGGGATTGTATCATCCCCAGACAACGGTCCCAGAATTGATCCATAGATAGATGTCTCCGAGAATGTGGGGATTGTATCATCCCCAGACTTCGGTCCCATAATTGATCCATAGACATTTGTCTCCAAGAATTGATGATAGGACTACATTGTCCCTGGACATTTGGTTCAAAATGTACGTTATAGGATTGCATCGTCCTTGGACTCATGTCCTAAAGTGATAAGGATTGATCATCCTGGAAGTAGATCTGGATTGCATCGTCCATAGACATGAGACTTGTCTTAAATTGATAAGGATTGATCATCCTGGAAGTAGATCTGGATTGCATCGTCCATAAACATGAGACTTGTCTAAAAATTGATAAGGATTGATAATCCTGGAAGTAGATTTCGATTGCATCATCCATAGACATGAGATTTGTCTAAAATTGATAAGGATTGATCATCCTGGAAGTAGATCTGGATTGCATCATCCATAGACATGAGACTTGTCTAAAATTGATAAGGATTGATCATCCTCGAATTGGATCATGTGTATTACATATTATGCTATAGATCGAGATGATCCAGATGTTGTAGATTGAGATGATCCACATGCTGTCGATCGAGATGATCCAAATGCTATCGATCGAGATGATCCAGATGCTATTGATTGAAATGATCCAGATGCTATTGATCGAGATGATCCAGATGTTGTTCATCGAGAGGATCCAGTTGATTATGTGATGCTGTTGATCGAGAGGATCTAGTTGATGCTGTTATGATGATGATCAGTAGATCCAGATGATGAGGCTGTTGATTAGGTGATATAGATGATGATGTTAATGTAGATGTCTGAGTGCTGTAGAAGGTGAAGACTCAATACTGACGATGCTGATACTCCAGTATTGAAGACCTGAAGATATTCCAATAACTAGTTGAGTTACTGATGATGTTTGAGAAAGCTTCCAATGATTTATAGATGTATCATGTATGATGTCGATGACTCCTTGCTCCTGCAGATGTTGTTATAATATCCTTCTCGTTAAGGAGGAGTGTTGAAATATTGTAACTTCTAAGAATATTTTATTTGTACTTTATTATTCCGAAGATGTTTCATTCCTCTGTGAAGACCTTATTGTATATCCGGAGATTTTTATTGCTCCATCAGAATGTGGTAACTTGGGTCATTATAATTCCCTAGTGGGGTTGGCCCAAATTCAGTTGTAATGGGGTGTTTAACCCAGTGGTTAAAGTTGGGGCCGACCTAGTTAGTGTAAAAGTCAAGTTGGAGTTGTGTATAAATAGAGTTGTGTTCCTCATTTTACACACATTACACTCACTTGTGAATATCGCATAGGTGAGGGAGAGATTTTCCATGGAGGAGAAGGAGCTCATGTCTAGGGTTTACATCTTTGTATTTGTTGGTCATCTATATTGAGGAATCTTTGTTGGGTTTTCTACCCCATGAGGGTTTCCCAGGATAAATCTATGTCTCTTATGTTTTTGTTCTGCTTGTTGTTCTTTTAGTGATCCTGTATATGCTATTGTTGTGAAATGAAATGCAATGCTGATATTTTCTGTCTTAGTATATTGAATCTTAACACTATGGAAGTGTTCCTTTGACTTTTTGTGAATTGTGGGCCACCATAGACCTGCTCGCAATATCTTCTGTGCAGTGGCTCTTCCTGAATAGTGACCTCCCGATACACCTGAATGTGCATCAGCCAATATAAATGGCTTCTTGTGCTCTAAAACACATCTTCGCAACACTTCATCTGGTCCTAACTTATATAACTGTATCGCGATTATGGTGAAGTCTATTGCTCTTACTACCACTTGCTTCTTCTCTTGCATAGTGAAATATGTTGATGCCAATCTCGTAGTCAAAATTTTTACAATATCTTTATAATAGTCATTTGCGATCTGTATGGCAAATAACTGCACATCAGGCAGATTGTCTTCAGGATTGGTGGGTTCTTCGCTTGACTCAATCCTTGAGAGATGGTCAGGTCCTAAGTTCAATCTGCATGGTTTAAACATAATTTCAAAATCATACTCTTGGAAGAGTAATTTCCATCTATAGATTAACCCCCTAACACTGGCTTATTGACCAAGTCAACCCTTCTCTTTACTATGTTAGTATAGTGTTGTTGGATGCATATGCTTTGTAAGTCGTCCCGTAGTATTATATGTCCCATGGTTTTGACTCATAGTATTGGGCATAGACTTAGTATATAAGTGTGTGTTGAGGTCATTGAACGCACTGTGAAGTTAATTGTATTGAGCTTGCTCAAAGGAGGTTGCCCCCTTGAAGTGGCCCGTGATCAATATAAAAGTGATTCTGAGTTCTATTATTTCTGATATCTTGTGTATTTGCATTAATTAATTATTGCAGGTTCTTCACATCTGGTATCAGAGCACTTTCTTGGGCTCATTGGGTGGAATTTTTGCCAATTTTTTTTTTTGCGCTGTTGCAAGTTCGGATCTGGGGGTAACCCCTATCCGCTTAATTGTGGGAAGTACTTGGGCATAAGCCCTAAAAATCATTGTGAGGAGTACCATAGGAACCCCAAAGTAGCTAGCCCATTGAGAGGACCTGCTAGTGAAAAGGGCAATGACCCCTTCCTGATTGACTAGTTCCCACCCGTGAGGTAAACCAAGAGCTGTCGTTTGTGGCAAAGCGGTTATCAGTTTTACCTGAGCTGTGGAGTGAGGGGTAATGCCCCAACACATAAGCCGTCAGATGGAATTGGTGGTCAAGTGAATCCCCTGATCCGATAGGAAGCCGCACATACCTGGGGTCCATATCTATTTTTAGCTGAACTATTGTCGATCACTTCTGCTCCAGATCCAGCCGTTTTAGATCTATTTTGAAAGTTGTTCTAGATCCAATCACCATTTCAAATCCAACTGTTTTCAATCTCTTCCACACCATTGCAGATCCATTTGTTGCGGATCCATTCCACATCGCTATTGTCGATCCATTTCTGAAAAAAAAAAGAAAAAAGAAAAAAAAAAGAGTATAAAATTCTGATTTTTGGCTATATCTCCCTTGTTTCAACTCTGTTTTCCCTTAAAATTCAATGACATCCTTGCAATCCCATTCTGCATATTCCATTTCCCAAGACCAAAAATCCCACATTTGTCTATTTTTAGGGTTTTCCATAACTCCTTCAATTTTCACCCAAACGCCTTCAACTTTTGCCACCGTGTTCCTTTCCTAATTCTGCTTCTTTGTCCCTCTCTACCAAATTTTCTCATTCTTTCACCCCGCTTCTGAAATCCCCATTTTTAACTTCCCTATCCATTAGAAAGTGTCCAAAACCTAGTCAAATCCCAATTACCCATCCGAGTTTTTCCCAAATCCAAATCTTCCTTTACTAAATAAGCTTTTGTTTGTGTTTTTCTATCCATTTCCTAAGAAAAAAAAAAAACTCTTGGTTGTGGTTGTCACCCGTGCAGGAGCAAAAACCATGGAGGAAGCACTTGCAGCCATCCAAACCAAACTCCAAGATCTGGATGAAAAATTTCTCAACCTTCATCTTCAGCATTCAGCCATGAACAATAACCGATAGCCAGAATCTTTTACAGCCACCGGGTTCTCTTCTTCCAGCAATTTTCGTGGACTGAAGCTTGATTTTCCTCGCTTCAATAGTACTGATCCGACTGGATGGATATACCGCACAGAACAATATTTCAGTCTGCATAATACTTTTGATGTCCAGAAAGTTCCACTTGCATCCTTTCATTTGGAATAGGAATCCCTTCAATGGTACCGTTGGTACATCAAAGCTCATATCGAGCCAAACTAGACAGATTTTTGCCAACTCCTTTTGCCACGATTTGGTCCTAGTGCTTTTGATGACTTCATAGGAGCACTCACTAAACTTCACCAAACTAGCACAGTGAGAGAGCATCAAACAGAATTTGAGAAACTCACCAATCACACAAAAGGATTGTCTGATGAATTTTACAGGAGTTGTTTTATCAGTGGTCTTAAAGATGAAATCCGGTCAGAGGTTAAAATGTTCTGTCCCAACACAATGATGGAAGTCCTAGGGTTGGCTAAGTTAGCAGAAGACAAGCTTGCAACCCAACAACGCTCCAAACCCACTTTTGTTCCCTTCCGAAATATGGGTTCTCAACGACCTCCCATCCTGCTAGCTCCTCAACCAACTCCTATCAAGCATTTGTCTGAAACCGAGATGCAGGCACGCCGAGAAAAAGGGCTTTGTTATAATTGTGATGAGAAATTCACTCGAGGACATAGATGTGTTCAACAAAAGCTCTATCTCTTGGATCTGGATTCGCTGCCTACCTCTAAACTTGGTGAAGAAGCTCCAGATACAGTAGATTATCAGGTCGACATTCAGCACACACCTGTTGACACCCCATCTCAGGATGACCCACCTGCGATTTCTCTCCATGCTGTAACCGGTGTCACAACCCCACAAACAATGCAGGTCAGGGGATACTTCAAAAGGTTCCCTCTTACCATACTCATTGATTCTGGTAGCACTCATAACTTCATTGACCCTTGGATTGCCAAACAAGCTGATTATTTTGTCCATCCTTGCTCCAACTTTGATGTGATGGTTGCCAATGGGGGCACCTTACCTTGCAAGGGGAAGTGTCACAATATGTGTATCTCTATGGAAGATTATAACTTACGCTCTGACATGTTTGCCTTGTCCTTAGGTGGATGTGATGTGGTTTTGGGCATTCAATGGTTACGCACACTTGGCCCCATCTTATGGCATTTTGCTGAACTTTGGATGCAGTTTTCAGTCAATGGGGCACAACACAAATTAATGGGCTTACAACCAGGGTCTCTTTGCATCATTAGTTCACATCGCTTGGAAAAAATCCTTAAGAAGAATTCACATGGTGTCATCGCTCAGCTCCATTCCATTCAGATGCACCCATCAACGATCTCCACTACTTCCTTAGATAGATATGCAGGTGTCTTTGCTGAACCAATGAGCTTACCGACTTTAAGAGACCTTTTCGGTAAGAATTTAGTCGCATCTACCTCTCAGCAGGAAATGATCGCTATTTTGCATGCAGTACAAAAGTGCTAGCCATACCTATTAGGGAATTATTTCTGCATCAAGATTGATCTGAAGAGTCTGGAAAATTTTCTGGAACAATGGGTCTCCTCCCCAACACACCTGAAATGGGTTATTCAACTCATGGGTTATCCCTATGCGATCACCTACAAGAAGGGTAAGGACAATATGGTGGCAAATGCTCTTTCTCTACTTGTTCCAAATTGGTTGCAATATGTTCAACAGGGATATCTCTTCTATGAACTCCATGCTTCTTCATCAGCGGGGCACTCTGGGTTCTTCAAAATATATGACTAGGAACAATGTAACTTCTTTTGGTAGGGATTGAAAATGACAATTCAACAAATGGTGGCTGACTGTGATACTTTCCAGGTCAACAAGGGTGAAACGAAACTCCTTTTAGGATTGCTCAAACCCTTACCCATCCCTACACATCTTTGGCCAACTAGTTCTATGGATTTCCTATCAGCACTCTGGTGGTACAATACCACATCTCAAAGGACACCATATGAAGTAGTCTATGGACAGACACCGCCAGTTCTTCTTCCATACACTCTTAGCAGCTCCCCAGTTCAGGAAATTGACTCGGTTCTTCGAAACCATGATCAGATTCTTCTCATTCTGCAAGACAATCTTCACATGGCCAGAATTCGCCTGAAACAACAAGCGAATCAGCACCATTATGAGCGCATTTTCCATGTAGCTGAAAGGGTTCTTCTTCGTCTATAGCCTTCCAAGCAATCCTCCCTGACACTCCAAAGGCATCAGTGGCCCGAAATGCAACCCGGGGATGCTACCATGGAACCACCCCTTCATATTTTGCAGCAATTTCTCCAACCAAATCTTTTTCTAAGGGAGAGGGGATGTTAGGAACCCGTGTCAACCCTTCTCTTTACTATGTTAGTATATTGTTGTTGGACACACATGCTTTGTAAGTTGTCCCGTAGTATTTGTTGATCCATAGTTTATATTCGCCCATAGTATTGGACGCATATGCTTTGTAAGTCGTCCCGTAGTATTATATGTCCCATGGTTTTGACTCATAGTATTGGGCATAGACTTAGTATATAAGTGTGTGTTGAGGTCATTGAAGGCACCGTGAAGTTAATTGTATTGAGCTTTCTCAAAGGAGGTTTCCCCCTCGAAGTGGCCCATGATCAATATAAAAGTGATTCTGAGTTCTATTATTTCTGATATCTCGTGTATTTGCATTAATTAATTATTGCAGGATCTCCACATCTTCTTTCTGTGTATCAAATGACACACACTGGTGACCGAAGCAAGTTACATTCATCCCTAATACAGTTGAAAATTCTGATATCAAAAGTGGAAGACTTGTTGGATTTGGAAAGGCGAAGCACACTGCAAAATGCTATGAGTTTTCACACTTTATTCTGCTTGCAAAGCCCACTGCTCTTCGCACACATGGTAATGAGGTTAGTAGGATTTGGCATGAAAGATTTGGACATCTTAATTATAGGTATTTGCTGCTGTTATCAAACAATTACATGGTAGATGGTCTTCCACAACTCCATTCCTCGAAGGGAATATGCACTGGTTGCATTATGGGGAAGCACCCCGAGCACAGATTCAACCGCGGCAAAGCTAGCAGAGCTTCTACAGTTTTGGGGCTGATACATTCTGATATTAGTGGTCTGCTACCCCATACATCATTAAATGGTTCAAGGTATGTTTTGACATTTATTGATCATTTTTCCCGCTTTACATGGGTATTTTTTCTCAAAAACAAGTCAGAAGTGCTTGGAAAATTCAAGGATTTTAAGGCTTTTGTTGAGACCGCCACTAAGAGCAAGATCAAAGCTCTTAGATATGATAATGATGGAGAATATATCAAGGCCAATTTGATGCAACTTTGTGCCAAAAGCGGAATTCAGATCTAACATACAGTTCCCTACACAACCCAACAGAACGGTGTAGCAGAAAGGAAAAATCGGTCACTGAAAGAGATGGCTACATGCATGATTGAATCAAAAGGTTTGGCTGCCAATCTTTGGGATGAAGCAATCAATGTTGCTGCATACATACAGAACTGTGTTCCACATTCATACATGAAAGGTATGACTCCTTTCGAAGCATTCTTTGGTCACAAACCGGATGTGTCAAATTTGAGAGTTTTTGGCTCTACTGCATGGGCTAGAATTCCTTCCAAGAAGAGACGAGCTTTGGACCCACAAAGTATTGAGTGCATACTGATAGAATATGGGGAAGAATCAAAAGCATATAAACTCATGGATATCAGGTCTAAAAAAATATTCATAGAGCGCAATGTGCAATTTGAAGAACCGCTTCAAGAATTGCAACTAGTCGAGGAAGAAACTGTCGTTTCACTACCTTCACCAGAAGAAGATCCGTGCAACAATAATGAAGGTATGAGTTCTGATATTTCTAATATTTTAGTAGCACATGATGATCATGACATATCAGGTTTGGAATCCGACCATTATGATCCTCCTCAGTTACCAAAGTGGGCCCAAAACACTCTTCAATCTGCTGGTTTGAACCTTGAAAATCCTGCTGATCCGAGACGAACAAGAGCAAACTTTCAAAGAGTAGGTATGGCTCTTTCTATTTCTGATCCATTACTTCCTAAGATTTGTTATTTGATGACTATTTTATATCTCCAAACATACTACCATGCCCACCGAGATCCGATATGGCAAAGTGCCATGGATGAAGAGTACAGTTCTCTTCAAAAGAACAATACATGGGAGCTAGTTTCTCTTCCACCTGGAAGAAAATTAGTGAAGTGTAAATGGGTCTACCACATGAAAGTTGCTGCTGATGGCTCTATCAGCAAATACAAAGAAAGGTTGGTGGCAAAAAATTTCTCCTAATTCCAAGGAGTGGAGTACATTGAGACCTTTGCACCGGTTGCAAAGATGGATTCCATCCACTTTGTTTTGGCAATTTCCGCATCCAAGCACTAGGAAGTGCACCACATGGATGTGAAGATTGCATGTCTACATGGAGATCTTGCTAAAGAGGTATATATGCAGCAGCCATAAGGCTACACATTAGATCCATCATTAGTTTGCAGATTGAAGAAATCTTTGTATGGGTTAAAATAGGCCCCAAGAGTTTGGTACGCAAAGATGGACTCCTTCCTTCTTTCTTAAAATTTCCGAAGATGAAAATCTGATCCAAATGTGTATCTTTAGCGAGTTAAAGGTAATTTGTTGGTTATTGTACTTTATGTTGATGATCTTCTCATTACTGGTAGCACTCTTACTTCAATAAACAAGCTAAAAACTGCCCTAAATCTAGCTTTTGACATGAGCGATTTGGGCTTGCTGAGTCACTTTTTGGGCTTGGAGATAGCTCAAAATTTTGATGGGATCACTATATCTCAACAAAAATATGCTTCCGACCTGTTATTGAAGTTTAATATGGCTGAATGTAAGGCATCCCCATTCCCATTCCTCTCAGGAATCAGTCTTGAGGAGGGAAATTCCACACCGCTTGCAGATTGCAGTATGTATTGACAATTGATTGGTTCACTACTTTATTTGACACACTCAAGGCCTGATATTTCATATGCCGTGAGTGCCATGTCAAGGCATATGCAGCAGCCCCATGAGCTTCATTGGTGAGCAGCCAAGCAAATCTTACAGTATGTGCAAGGTACAAAACATTTTGGCATACATTATGCTGCTGATTCTGAGCTTGTTTTCATTGGTTTTACTGATTCAGATTGGGCAGGTGACAGCATTGATCGAAATTCCACTTCCGGTTATGTTTTCATGATTGGTCATGGCCCTATTTGTTGGTCTAACAAAAAGTAGGCAGCCATTGTACTTTCTTAAGTAGAGGCAAAGTATCGAGGGGCAATCAATGCCTGCATTTAGGAAGTTTGGTTGCAGGGTATTCTTTCTGAGTTTGGTTTTGGTGGCACTACTTCGACTATCCCAGGACCTTGCATGTAATTAGGGTTTGCATGAAAATTCTAGGGTTTGCATGCAGCCCAGTCACCATGTGATGCCTCCAGCACCTTACCCACCTTATTCTAGCACCCAGGATCCACTTACTTCAGAGTTTTAGCCCTCCTAGTCAGGAAGGTGCCCATTTCTCACCTACTGCCAGAGAAGGGCGCACTTCTTCACCTACCACTGTAGTTCCACTTCAGTTACACTCAGTTAGCTCTGATTCTCCTTGATTTGAGGCTAGTTTCACTCCCGAATGACTGTTTCACTGTGTTGGACCTCCAGATTGACTATGACTTGTTCTGACTTCAGTTAAGCCTCCCATCTGCCCTCCACTGAGTCTCCTTCCCTATATCAGTGCTACACACTTCAGTTACACATGACACACTCAGTTAGACTCAGCTTGACACCTGGATGACTGGTTCTTGTGCATTGATGACCACCACTGATTGATGATGAGGACTCCTAGTTGGAGTGAAGCTATTCCATTCAGTGATTCGAATGACCTTCTTAGTCAATTCGAATTGCTCACTCACATTTTCAGATGATTGTATTGTAATTATCACCCTTGTTGGGATATTGAGTACTGATGCATGTTTTACACAGTTTTACACCATATTTTCTACGTTCATATGTTGTGATTGATTTACTTGTTCATTAGATCTGCTGTGACTAATTTTACAATAACCATAGGGCTTATCCATTTTGATTCTTCAACTCGCTCAATGATCCCTACATCAACAATCTTGTCAATTTTTGCCTTCACTCTTTCTTTATATCTGGGATTCAGTCTATAAGGTCTTTGCTTTACGGGATTCGCACTTGGCTTGAGAGGTATCTTCATAACTCCCAATTCACCCAAAATGCCTTTCATTTTGGCAAACTTTGTCAGAAACAGATCCTAATACTCATGCAGAAGGTCTGCAATCTGCGCAACTGTTGCATCATCCCAGTAATCTCCAATGGATGCGAACTTCAACTCTTCACTTGTGACAATGTTCACTTTTCCTGTCTTAACAGGTCCGCTCATATCTGGAATTTTCAATGGAGGTCCCTCTACATCGCGCGCTCCTTCTGACTTAGGTATATTGATATTGCGTGGATCCTCCTCATCGATCTCTTCCTATTCTTCTTCATTTTCATTGAGGTTATAACATTCAAAGGAATGTTCTATCTGTCTTTCCAATTCTGGTTGTAGGTTCACAAGTACCTGTACATCTTCAAATATATTTTCTTTGATTTCTTCTAATTCCTTGTTTATACTTGGGCATTCTTCTCTAAATATTCTTTCTTTGATAACCTGCAGAGCTTCATTTATGCTTGGAGACTCATCTTTAAAACTAAAAGTTCTCTGGAAGTTCGCAGTTAAGGTAAACCAATCTGTAGTTCCTCTGTGAAGCTCCGTGTCTATATACCAATTCTTTGGAATCTGCTCCTCCAATGTGTGCAAAAATAGATGAACCCATTCTGTCTGTGGTATCTTTATCCATGCTTGTGAACAAGTTTCAATGTGATCCCTCAAATCCATCTGGCCATTATACTTTTCAAATGTCAACACAACTTTCTTTGTGACTTTGATCTGCATCATGTGTCTGCACTGTTCGCATGTAGTCAAAGTATGCTTATGCCCAACTGACCATCTGGCAGGTGTCTCACGCAGTTCCATATCTAATGCTAGTATGCGATGTTCAGCTGCAACTGATGCAGTATATTCTTGAATAAATGAATAAACATTAGTCTAACTATCATAAGTGGGGATTGGAATTACCTCGATTCCACTAGGTTTTTTGGACCCAAAATCTGACAGCCAAAAAGTCAGATTTTCTACATTTTGTGGTTGACTATCTGACAAACTCAGTAATTTTCTAATGTTGGTCTAATTTCAAATTAAAACCAATGGCTCGGACTTCGTCTGTTAGTCGACGCCTCCGACAGTCGGATAACTAACGCCCCTTACAACTGAAAAGGGCTTGGATCCGACATCTTTGGCCGTCGGATCTATCGCATAGTCGTCTATATTTTTCACTGTGGCGGTCAGAAAATCGACGCTCCTCACAACTAAAAATGGCTTGGATCTGACATCTTTTGCCGTCAGATCTATGGCACAGTCGTCGGTATTTTTCACTGTGGAGGTTGGAAAACCGATGGCTCTCATAACTAAAAATGGCTGAACACCGATGTCTTTTGACGTCAGAGCTATGGCAAAGTTGTTGGTTTTGTGCCTTGTGGAGGTCGAAAAACCGATGCATATCCCACTTGAAAATGACTGATCACCGACTTCGTTGGCCATCGGATCTATGGCGAAGTTGTCGGTTTTCTTTACCATGGTCGTCGGTTATCCAACACCTATGGAAAATTTAAAAAAAAAACAATATTGTTTGGAAGTGTATGTTGCTACAATTCCTCTTTTTCTTTTCTAGTACACTCTCAGAGTATTGAACTTTGTGAAGTCATGTTTAAACGACCATTTCCTTTCATTGTCCAAATTAAGGTCTATTATAGCCTTCCTACTTCATTGCAAATGCCAAGTTGTACCATGCCCGAAGTTGTCCCATGCCTCATTCTTGTTCAAAGCCAAATAAGTTTAAATTATTATTATAAAATCATTTATAAATTATATATGGTTTTAATATAATAATTTAACTTTACCTTTATAATAAAGTTGAAAATATTTTTCCAAATAAGTTTAAATTATTATTATAAAATCATTTATAAATTTTATATGATTTTAATATAATAATTTAACTTTAACTTTATAATAAAGTTGAAAATATTTTCTAATTATTATTATAATCCATTATTTAAAAGGTGGCTTGTTGGGCCCAGGTTGGGATAAAGTTTTGGTAGCACTTTTGGCAAGAAGGAAAAGATGAGATGCAATTTGGCTAAGTATTAAGGATGCTGCAAAGTTGCGCGCAGCATCCAAGTTTTGACCAGACTGCGGAGTTGCGTGCAACATCAAAGTTTTGGCATTGATGCAAAGACCAGTACTGCGCTGAAGCAGTGCTGCGGAGATAGGAGGCCACGTGGAGCCAGCAAAGCAGAGTGCTGGGAAAGGATTAGGTACAAGTACCGGTCGGACCAGTAGCAACCAGTTTTGGAAAGATACTCCAGGATTGTTGAGCGGCTGGCATGAGCAAATCAGGAAGGCAGCCATGTGCGAGGATGTTAAGGAAAGAGACATTTGGCATGCTTGGTGGGCGAAACCATTAGAGATAAACGTCTTGCCAGAAGTAGCCTATTGGCACGTGTGCGATAGGAAGGCTGATAGTGACAGGATGAGGACGTGGAGATCTGCCACAATCAAGCAGATGCTACCATGAGCCAGCAAGCTGGTTTTAAAAATCGGCGCAGTTTTGGAAACCCTTAGGTTTTGTGGGTTTTAGGTATTTGGCATTGTATAGACATGACCTTCGGGCATGATCTATTTAAGAAGACAATTTTGTATGTGATGAGGCTAGTTGCTAGATGATAGTTGATAGATTGTTTTGTAGCATTGTGAAATCTCTCCGAGCTGACAATATTGTAAAGGCTCTGCAACTGTGTGTGCAGAGACCTAGCTGAGAGAAAGGAGAGTCTGTAGCTGAGTGCCTAGACTAAGAATGGTTTCCCCATCCCTTTTGAAAGAAATATATTACCAACCGTTCTTGTGGACGTAGCTTTCCATCCGAGGAAGTGAACCACGTTAAATCCTGTGTTATGCGATTTTATCTTATGAATGAATGACAGTTTGTATTTTCTGTAGAATGAATGTTTAAATGTTTCCTTGCATGCTGTAGTGAGAGGACTTTGATATGCATTTGCCATCAGGAGAAGTTTGGGGAATGATATGCTAAGTTCTAAGTGAATGGATGAATGGTGTACATTTTTCTTATGTTTAAAGATAGTGAATTAGTTATTTAGTTTAACACTTTCTTAGACACAGTGAAGGAACGCAGCACGGTTGGTTTGCATCTATTGTTTCAGCTCACATTGTAATAATCTAAGTCATTGAACGAATGCTAGAAAGATAATCAGTTAAGTGCCTGAATGAATGGATGAGTGATATTCATATCAGTACCTTAGCATTTTCAAGATCTTCCAAGTAGAGTAAAGTTACAGTGTTCGTAGTTCAGTAGAATGCTTGTAGCAGTGAAAATTCCTTAGTGTGGTCCGCGGTGTTTCTCTCACCATGCGCTATTTACTCGCAGCATAGATCCTGCTGCGTACCACATCGCTTTGCCCTGCAGTGCACTCCCTCTGTCCTCTGCTACACAACTTGTTCATATAAATAACTCATCATCTAATGTGGAAACCTACTTCCGCAATACCCCATAAGATACACCTCGGGTGAGACCTCAACCTGCTCGCAGGTTGTTGCCGAAAGGGCCAGTGCAAAGGGGTTTTGTTGGTCAAAAGGGAGAACCGCAAAAGAACCTGGGTCTAATTGGAAACCTCTGGGTCAATTTAAGCCAACAAATGGTTTCGTTGCCATGCTAGAATCCATGATGAGTTGCAATCACGATGTGTGAGAAAGAATATCAGTTCCCTGAAGGATCTGACAACTAGCATCCTCAAAAGACAGAAATACAAGCTTGGTGGGATAAGACCATAAGAGACTTTAAAAGGAAAGAGAATAGACATCCATGTCTAAGTGACACACAGTGGTCGGATAGATATCTGTTTAACGATATTCATGAGATTTTATGGGCATCATTTCCAAACGAGTTGCATTCATGGATATCGCGGCTCACAGAGAAGAAAAATTGTTTTCAAGGAGTTCTTACATAGTGGACTCTTGAGCTCATAGCGCAGCTCAAAGCATTAGACAGCCCATTGTCACACGCAATTGATTATTGGGTTGATCATATGCTAGAAGGCTTCGTAACAGAATTTGTTGTAAACACACTCAAATCCTACAGCCAAGCAGAAGCATACTTTTTCGGAGGATTCCAAGGTAAGTTCCTGAACAATCTCAGTCTCTACATTAAGATGCTATTAGCTGAGAAAGGTGTTTGAAGAATGCGGTAATATTCTTAAGTTTGTCATGGTAAATAGTATATTTAGTGATTCTAACGAAGAAACACATAATCTTAGAAGTGGTAAGAGATATAAATTTAATAAGAATCCTGGAGGCCCTCGACTCTAGATTGATACTGAGATCTCGTGTAACATTGACAATGAAGTCGCACCACCATTCACCCCTGAGAACCCACCGGCTGCAAAGACCGCCCCACCCTTATCGCAGAACCCACTCGCTATGCAGCCCGCCCCGCAGAATACTCAGCCCAGTCCATCTCTCTTAATAGTCCCATTTGTATTCACTGCAAAGAGCCCTTTACAGTAGCCGCGCAGTAATCTAGGTGCTCCACCACCTAGTAGCACAATGGAAAACACAGATATGAAGTTACCAATATTCAAAGGAACTAGCCTAGAAGAACCTAATCAACATTGGTTCCTTTGTGAAGCCATATGTGGTGTCAGACAAATTCAAGATGACGACGCGAAGAGAGCACAACTCATCACCACATTCAGGGACAGAACTTTACATTGGTTCATGAAATACTCTACCACACAGCCAAGAACCCTTGCATAAATTAAAGCTGCGCTAATGGCTGAGTTTAAGAAACCTAAATCTGAATCCTAGTGTATAATAGAATTGAAAGAAATAAAGTAGAAACCGACTAAAATGGTTTGGGAGTTTGATCAGAAGTTCAAGACCCTATTGGACCAAGTCAGCTTTGTTATAGCCCTGGAACAACACAAGGAATGGTTTATTGCTATGTTGTTGCCCCATATTAGATTACCGTTGATGCAGCAGAAGGTTGAGTCCCAGGCAGAGGCCTTGGAGATCACAATGAAGCTAGAGGCTTCGTCGATTGGTGAGACTAGTTCTGGGATGTCTCAGATCCAAAACTAGACCACCCTGACACTAGAGCTGCAAAGCATGAAAAATGGAAAAGAACAAAGATATGAATCTAGACAGGAGGTCTGGTGTACAAGTTGTAAAGGAGAAGGTCACGACTGCGAGCATTGCCCTCTATTCCGTGACTTTCTTAACAGTGGTGCACCCAACCCATTAAATCAGAATCAGGCCCCATGGTGTGAAATTTGTAGAAGCACAGGACATAGACCTAAAGACTGCTACCACATCCAGAAATATGTGAAAACACCTAAGAATTTATACTGCAATGTGATGCACCTGCAACAATTAATTAATATGAATATGCGAAATAGAAGAAATGACAAAACTCAGAATCACTTTTATATTGATCACAGGCCACTTCGAGGGGGCAACCTCCTATGAGCAAGCTCAATACAAATAACTTCATGGTGCCTTCATAGGTCTCAACACACACTTATATACTAAGTCTAGGTGCCAATACTATGGGTCAAAACCATGGGCCGATACAAACTATGGATCAACAATACTACGGGCGACTTACAAAGCATATGCGCCAACAACAATAACACAAACTATTGATCAACAATTAGTATGGGACGACTTACAAAGCATATGCATCCAACAACAACATACTAACAAAGTAAAGACATGGGTTCCTAACATCCCCTCCCCCTTAAAAAAGGATTTGTCCTCAAAGCTTTAGATGTGGAAATCGTTGTTGAATCTGAAGGAGTGGTTCCCATGTAGCATCCTCTGGTTGAATGCCGTGCCACTGAATTAAGACCTCCGTGAGAGAGCGAGAGCGAAGCTGACTCGTGCGCCAATTGAGGATGGCCTTTGGCTCCAAAAGGATGGATCCTTCATTATCCAGTTCGGGTAAAATCGTTTGTCCATTGATGTTGGTGCCAAAAACTTTCTTCAGACAAGAGACATGAAAGATGAATGCGGGAAGAAGGAGAAAGTGCCAATTTATAAGCAACGGACCCAATCTTCTGAAGAATTCGATATGGCCCATAGAACTTTGGAGCGAGCTTATGACGCCCTTTGAGTTTCAAGGAGGATTGTTTGTACAGCTTGAGACGAAGAAAAACCATATCGCCGACTTGAAAAGTGCGCTCAGAATGGTGCTGATCAACTTGTTGCTTCATGCGATTTCGTGCCATATGAAGATTGTCCCACAAAATGTGAAGAATCTGATCGCGGTTTCGAAGGACCGTGTCAACTTCCTGAACTGGTGAACTGGTCGGGGTGTATGGAAGAAGAGATGGAGGTGCCTGACCATAGACTTCTTCATATGGGGTCATTTTAGAGGCGGTGTGGTAAGAGGTATTGTACCACCATTCAGCGAGAGGAAGCCACTTTGCCCACTGATGTTGTTGTTCCGAGGTGAAGCAACGAAGATAAGTTTCCAAGCATTTATTGATAATTTCAGTCTGACCATCTATTTGTGGGTGTTACCCTGAACTCATCTTCAGTTTGGTGCCAATGTGGCGAAAAATTTCTGTCCAAAAATGACTGGTGAAAGTCGCATCACGATCCAAGACAATGGAAGAAGGGATGCCATGAAGATGAAAGATCTGGTCCAGGAAAATTTGAGCAACGGAGGAGGCTGTATAGGGATGGCTAAGAGCACAAAAATTACTATATTTGGAGAGGCGATCAACCACAATGAGAATCACTGTCTTCCCACCAGATTTAGGGAGCCCTTCAATGAAATCCATAGAAATATCTGTCCAAATCCATGTAGGTATGGGAAAGGGTTCGAGCAATCCTGGAAGGAGTGTTGTTTCACCCTTATTGCACTGGCAGGTATCACATTCGACCACCATCTGTTGAATTGTCCTTTTCATGCCCTGCCAAAAGAAGTTACGCCGTGCTCGTTCATACGTTTTGAGGAACCCAAAGTGCCCTGCCGATGGAGAATCATGGAGTTCATAGAAGACAGCCTATTGAAGATCTGTGCTCTAGGGAAGCACCAGACGACCCTTGTATTGCAAAGAAGCACCATCCCAAGAGTATTGTGGTACAGCAGAAGGGTTGTTGGTCAAGCATTGGATGATTTGAGATAAGGAAGAGTCATTGACATAACCCTGTTGAACAGATTGCAACCAATTTGGAACAGGCATAGAAATAGCTGAAAGAGAACCTTGGGAATCAAATGTGCAAGAAAGAGCATCTGCCACAACATTGTCTTTACCCTTCTTGTAAGTGATCTCATAGTCATAACCCATGAGTTTGCTAACCCATTTCTGTTGTGCCGGGGAGGAGACACGCTGGTCCAAGAAATATTTCAGACTCTGGTGATCAGTCTTGATGCAGAAATGATTACCTAATAGGTATGGGCGCCACTTTTGTACTGCATGCAAAATAGCCATCATTTCCTTCTCATAGGTAGAGGCAACTAAATTCTTACCTAAAAGGGCTTTGCTGGTGAACGCAATGGGGTGTTCATCTTGAAGGAGAATAGCACCAAGTCCATTGCCGCAAGCATCACTCTCAATAGTGAAGGGCTTGGAAAAATCGGGCATAGCTAGCACAGGTGTAGTACACATAGCTTGTTTTAGTTTGTCAAATGCACACTGAGCAGCAGGTGTCCATGTAAAAGCATCCTTTTTCAATAGAGCAGTTAATGGAGCTGCAATCTTCCCATAATCCTTGACAAACTTGCGGTAGTAGCCAGTCAACCCCAAAAAACCATGAAGGCTCTTGAGTGTCTGAGGGTGTGGCCAATTGTTCATGGCATCGATTTTGGCAAGATCCACGCGAACCCCTTGTGCTGAGATAATGTGCTCGAGATACTCAACTTCCTTCTGTCCAAAAACACATTTAGACTGCTTGGCATGGAGATGATGGTCAGAGAAAAGTTGCATGACAAGATCCAAATGTTGGATATGTTCATCCCATGTTTTACTGTAGATGAGGATATCATCAAAGAATACCAGAATGAATTTCCGCAAGTAGGGTCGAAATATTTTATTCATTAAGGCCTGGAATGTGGAAGGAGCATTAGTGAGGCCAAAGGGCATGACCAAAAACTCATAATGGCCATCATGTGTGCGGAAAGTTGTTTTAGGGATATCATCCTCATGAACCCGAATTTGATGATACCCAGAACGAAGATCTAACTTGGATAAAAAGTGAGCCCCATGAAGCTCATCAAGAAGCTCATCAACAATAGGAATTGGAAACTTATCTTTGATGGTGAGGTGATTAAGTGCTCGAAAGTCAATGCAGAGGCGCCATGACCCATCTTTTTTGTGGACAAGAATAACTGGAGAAGAAAAGGAACTAGTGCTTGGGCGAATAATACCTTGCTTCAATAAGTCCCGAACGAGCATTTCAATCTCCGTTTTTTGGTGAAATGGGTAGCGATAGGGCCTGATGTTGGGAGGAACGCTGCCAAGAAGGAGCTGAATACGATGGTATTCTGGCCTGGAAGGTGGCAATCCCACTGGTTCAGCAAAGACACTTGTATATCGATCCAGAATTTGTTGTAGATCCAAAGGTGTAGTGGAGACCGCTGATGGCTGCATCTGAATGGAATGGATCTGAGCGATGACACCATGTGAATTCTTCTTGAGGAGTTTTTCCATGCGATGTGAACTGATGATGCTGAGAGAACCTGGTTGTAATCCTGTCAATGTGTGTTTTTGTCCATTGAGGGAAAACTGCATCCAAAGTTTAGCAAAATCCAATAAGATAGGGCCAAGTGTGCGTAGCCATTGAGCGCCCAAAACCACATCACATCCGCCTAAGGGAAAGTTAAACATGTCAGAGTGCAAGGTATAATCTCCCATAGAGATACGCATATTTTGACACTTCCCTTTGCAAGGTAAGGTGCCCCCATTGGCAACCATGACTTCAAAGTTGGAGCAAGGATGGATAAAACAATCAGCTTGTTTGGCGATCCGAGGGTCAATGAAATTATGAGTGCTACCAGAATCAATGAGTATTGTAAGAGGAAGCTTCTTGAAGTAACCCCTGACCCGCATTGTTTGGGGGGTGGTGATTCCAGCTAAAGCATGCAGAGATATCTCTGGTTGGTCATCCTGAGACGGAGGGTCAATAGGAGGTTCCTGAATGTCGATTGGAGCATCCAGTGTTTCTGGATCTTTGTCACCAATTTCAGAGGCAGGTGGAGACTCCACATCCAAGAGATAGAGCTTTTGCTGAACACATCTATGTCCCCGAGTGAATTTCTCATCACAATTATAGCAAAGCTCCTTTTCTCTGTGTGCTTGCATCTCTGTTTCAGACAAACGCTTGATAGGAGTTGGTCGAAGAGCATGCGGTATAGGTGGTCGCTGAGAACCCATATTTCAGAAGGGAACAAAAGTAGGCTTGGAGCATTGTTGGGCTACAATTTTGTCTTCTGCCAACTTAGCCAACCCTAGGGCTTCCATCATTGTGGTGGGATAGAACATTTTGACCTCTGAGCGGATGGCATCCTTTAGACCACTGATAAAACAACTCCGGTAAAAGTCATCAGACAATCCTTCGGTGTGGTTGGCTAGGTTCTCAAATTCGGTTCGATACTCTCTCACAGTGCCAATTTGGCGAAGTTTAGTGAGGGCTCTAGTGAAGTCATCAAAAGCACTAGGACCAAATCGTTGCAAAAGGAGCTGGCAAAAGTCTGACCATTTGGGCTCTGGATGAGCGTTGATGTACCAACGGTACCATTGAAGAGCTTCCTGTTCCAAGTGAAAGGATGCCAGTGGAACTTTGTTGACATCAAAAGTATTATGCAGACTAAAATACTGTTCTGCACGATATATCCATCCAGTTGGATCAGTACCATTGAAGCGCGGAAAATCAAGCTTCGGACCATGGAAATTGCTGGAAGAAGAGAACCCATTGTCTGATGAAGACTCGGACTATCGTTTGTTGTTCATAGCTGAATGTTCAAGATGGAGGCCGAGAAATGTTTCATCCAAATCCTGGAGTTTGGATTGGATGGCTGCAAGTGCTTCTTCCATGGTTTTTGCTCCTGCACGGGTGACAACCATAACCAGGAGTTTTTTTTTTTTTTTTTTGACTGGGTAGGAAAACAAAAACAAAAACTGCTTCAGTAAGGGAAAATCTTGACTTGGAAAAAAATCTGATGGGTAATTGGGGTTTGACTAGATTTTGGACACTCTCGAAAGGACAAGAAGGCAAAAAGGGGGATTTCAGCAGCGGGGTGATAGAATGAGAAAATTTGGCAGAGAGGGACAAAGAAGTAGAGTTCATAAAGGAAGTCTGTGGTAAAATTTGAAGGCAATTGGGTGAAATCTGAGGAAGTTATGGCAAACCCTAAAAATAGAGAAATGTGGGATTTCGGGCTTTGGGAAGGGGAATTGGGGATAGGGTCCTCAGGAATGAAATATGCAGAATGGGATGATAGGGGTTCCCCAAAAATTTCAAGGGAAATAGAGTGAAAACAACGCTGGGAATCTGGAACAGCGCTGAATGTATTGAAAACGGCTAGATCTGGAATGGCTTGCAAAATGGAGCTGAAACGGCGCAGTAGTGATCGACAATAGTTCAGCTGAAAGTAGATATGGACCCCAGGTATGTGCGGCTTCCTAACAGTTCAGGGGTTTCACTTGGCCACCAATGTTGTCTGACGGCTTGCATATTGGGGCAGTACCCCTCACTCCATGGCTCAAGTAAAACTGATAACCACTTTGCCACAAACGACAGCTCTTGGTTTACCTCACGAGTGGGAACTAGTCAATCAGGTAGGGGTCGTTGCCCTTTTTGCTGGCAACTCCTCTCAATGGGACAGGTACTTCTGGGTTCCTGTGGTACTCCTCCCAATGAGTTTTAGGGCTTATTCCCAAGTACTTCCCACAGTTAAGCGGATAGAGATTATTCCCAAATCCGAACCTGCAATAGATGCAAAAAAAAAATGGCAGAAATTTCACCCAGCAAGCCCAAGAAAGTGCTCTGATACCAGATGTGATGCACCTGCAACAATTAATTAATACGAATATGTGAAATAGCAGAAATGACAGAACTTAGAATCACTTTTATATTGATCACAGGCCACTTCGAGGGGGCAACCTCCTATGAGCAAGCTCAATACAAATAACTTCACGGTGCCTTCAAAGGTCTCAACACACACTTATATACTAAGTCTAGGTGCCAATACTATGGGTCAAAACCATGGGCCGCTACAAACTATGGGCCAACAACAATAACACAAACTATTGATCAACAATTACTACGGGACGACTTACAAAGCATATGCATCCAACAACAACATACCAACAAAGTAAAGACATGGGTTCCTAACATGCAATTTTTGTAAATCAGTTGAACATGATGAATCCAATCCGGGCATATGAACTAATGAATGAAAGGAAACAAGATATGGACGCAATGAGAGGTGCTGGCATGTACCGCGTATAAAAAGAAAACCAGCCTAAGCAAGATAATACACAATATGACCAAGGAGGATACAGAGGTCGTGGTGGTGGATACCGTGGCAGAGGAAAAAATGCTGGTCCAGCGCAGGGAAGAGGCCGTGGTCAGGTAATTTGCTATAATTGTGGCCAGCCAGGTCATGCATCTAGATATTGTGTTAACCGATGCACTACATGCACCTATTGTAAATCATTTGAGCATATTATTGAAGACTGCCCAGTACTAGAGGTTGAAATGCAAAAAGGAAGATGGATGGATGCACCAAATACAAATGTCCAGTGGATCACAGTGGAGAGCAGACTAGTAGATCCAAGCATCAATGTGGTCACGCGTAGTGGTGTTGAGACATGCCACTATAGAGGAGCAGAAGCTTTCACATCAAGGATGCCTGACACAAGCCAGAGCCCCCTTGAAACAATATGGATAAGGAAAGCCCCAGGAAAAATGCCTCCTCTTGACTTACAGAAGAACAAGGAGATCTTCATTGACGCACGGGACACCTTTAGAGAACCAGCACCTAAGTCCAGAGGATCCCACTGCGTAGTGAGATATCGCAGGTCAAAGACATACCCACTACCTATGACAAAACAAGCACCATGATGGATGTCAGCACTTTCGTTGTGCAGTTCTTGCGAAGCTACATGAAGTTACTAAAAAGTGAGAATGCCATAGTAGAGCTGCAGAAGCTCATAAGCCAATATGAGCCGCACAATGGAATAGACACTATTAATAGCGCAATACATCACATAAGGAAGCATAAAAGAATAGGCCGAGAAATGAGGCTTACCGCGCAGATTGGAGATTTTGAAATGGATGAAGTCATCCTTGATTTGGGATCAAAAGTGAATGTCTTGACTAAGCAGACATGGCAGCAGATGGGTCGACCAAAGTTGTCATGGTCACCTATCCAATTGAGAATGGCTAACCAAGAGAAGGTCATACCTTCTAGCCATTTAGCTAATATAGTAGTTGACATCGACGGAGTACAGAGTCATGCAGACTTTGAAGTTATTGAAATTGTGGATGATAGTCAGCCTTTTCCTGCGCTGTTAGGAATTGACTGGGCTATGGATAACCTGGCTATTATAAACTTGAAGACAAAGAAGATGATCTTTGAAGGAAAGCATCTTAGGGTCATCGCACCATTAGATCCTAAAGATTGTGACAGATACAGTGAGCTGATTCACGAGGAATCCAAGGCTCAAGACTAAGACCGACTATACCAGCTGACTGCGAACAAGGAAGACTACATTAATCCTACTGCGGACGATACACTCAGCTGGAGATGCGACAGTTCTTGTATCTCTAACACAGATGCAGGACTAGAAAATTGGAAAAGCCGCATGCATGAAGTATCAGCAAGAAGATGCACGCAGGTTACGAAATCACTGCGCTGGATCAGGAAGGAGGTGAGTCCTATTCCCATAGATAATGGTTTTGCTAATGTTTATACTTTTATCAAGGAATATACCGTAGCTATCCCAGATGAGCACAGGTTACTAGCACTAGATATGGCACTGCGCGACACACCTTCCAGATGGTGGAATGCACATAAGAAGACATTGACCACTTGGGATTAATGTAGAACTAACATGTAGATCCGGTTCGCTGAAAGGGTTACTTTACCCTTTGAAAAGTATAATGGACAGACAGACCCTAGCCAGCATATTGAAGTCTGTTCAAAGGCATGGGTGAAAAGACCACCTACAGAATGGGTACATTTATTTGTACATACATTGGATGCGGATATCCCTGATAAATGGTACCTAGATCTAGAGCTGTGCATTGAAATCACTGATTGGGAGCTGCTCACTGTGAACTTCCAGAAGGACTTCAGTTTTGAAGATGAGAACCCATTAATCTATGACGCATTACAGCTAATTAAGAAGCGCATATTCCAGGATGGCTGTCCTCATAAAAACATGACATTGCAGGAATTTTTTGGGACAGATTGCGTTCCTGTGCACTTACAGTCAGAATGGAAGGAACATGAAGAGCACTTTATCGAGTGTTACAACTTAGCTGAAGATACCAATGATACAAATGAAGATGACAAGGAGGACCCACGCAACATAGATATACCAGAATCAGAAGGCGCGCGCGATGTAGAAGGACCGCCATTTGAAATCCCAGATATGATTGGACCAGTAAAGACACATAAGGTGAATATTGGTACAGACAAAGAGTCGAAGTTCATAGCAATAGGAGACTATTGAGATGATCAGACTATTGTAGAGATCGTAGACACCTTACATGAATATCAGGAACTATTTCCAACAAAATTTACAGAAATGAAAGGAATTCTGGGAGACCTAGGAGTCATGAAAATACCTTTAAAGCCAGGTGCAAAGCCTGTGAAGCAGAGACCGTACAGATTAAACCCGTGATACACAGAAAGAGTCCGCGCAGAGCTGGATAAGATGCTAGAGGCAGGAATCATTGAACCTGTCAAAGAATCAGAATGGATTAGTCCCATGGTCGTTCAAGACAAGAAAACAAAAGGTGAGATCAGGATTTGTGTGGATCTCAGAAAACTGAATGATGCTTCCATGCACAATCCATTTCCTACGTCGTTCACAGACGAAGTTCTTGATAACGTTGGAGGGAATGAGGCATATTCTTTTACTGATGGTTTCTTCGGATATCATTAGATTAGGATTGATCCTGTAGATAGGCATAAGATGACTTTTTCTATAGAATGGGGGTCGTTCCAGTACACAGTAATGCCTTTTGGTTTGAAGAACGCACCTGCCATATTTTCCAGAGTGGTCATCACAACATTTAAAGAGATTATGCATAAGTTTCTCGAAGCCTATTTTGATGATTGGACTTTGTTTGGTCTATTGAAGAACCATTGTGCGAACCTCAGAATGATGCTGGAGAAGTGTCGACAACATCAGATACCTTAGGCCATACCAGATACTACAGGAAATTTATAAAGGGTTATGCGTAGATAACCACAGCAATGGAGAAGCTGCTGAACAAGGACTCACGGTTCATTTGGAACACGGAATGCGAATAGGGTTTTGATACACTAAAAGAAAAGATGGTGACTGCACCGATTCTAGTCTTTCTAGACTGGACGAAGCCATTCCATGTCCATGTTGACGCATCATGTATTGCCCTAGGAATTGTGTTAGCTTAGCCAGGAGAGGGAGGTATTCACCACCCCATTGCATTTTCTAGTAGGAAGCTATCAACAATAGAGAAGAACTATACTACCACTGAGAGTGAAGGCCTTGTGATGGTATATGCCCTACAGAAATTTAGACACTACTTCTGGGATCGCACTTCCTTATGTTTACTGACCATTCTGCATTGAAATACCTGGTCAATAGGCCAGTGTTAGGGGGATGCATATGTAGATGGCTATTGCTGTTCCAGGAATATGACTTTGAGATTATTGTCAAGCCAGGTAGACTGAACTTGGGACCTGATCATCAGTCAAGGATTGAGTAAGGAGAGGAGCCGACAAACATCGAAGACAGTCTGTCTGATGCGCAGCTATTTTCCATATAGGTTGCCGATGATTATTACAAGGATATTATTGATTTTCTGACAACAGGGCTGGCACCGCAACAACTATCTCTCCAGTAGAAGAAGTAGTTAGTGGTGCGCACCACGGACTTCAATATAATTGCAGGTCAGTTATACAAACTTGGACCGGATGAAGTCCTGCGCAGGTGCATACTCGATCATGAGAAACCAATTATTCTAGCAGACGCGCATTCAGGGATCGCGGGAGGTCACTACGCAGGAAGGGCTACTTCACAGAAGATATTGTGCACAGGGCTATGGTGGCCTACGATCCACAAAGATTCCAAAGAACACTGCAGGAACTATGATGTCTGCCAGCGAATAGGAAAACCTTCACGAAGAGATGAGATGCCATTAAATCCACAGTTAACACTGTAGCCATTTGAAAAATGGGCAATTGATTTTGTGGGTCCTATAAACCCACAGGGAAAAAGAATAGGTGCAAGATATACTATCACTGCTACTGATTACCTCACCAGGTGGGTGGAAGCAAAACCAGTCAAGGACTGCAATGCAAGTACTGCTGCGTAGTTTATTTTTGAAGAAATACTGACAAGATTTGGCTGTCCGAAGATTTTGATGAGTGACCAAGGTACTCACTTTTTGAACAAGACTATTGTGGCACTTACAGAGGAATTCCACATTCTTCATCAGTGCAGTACTCCATATCATCCATAAGCGAATGGCACTGTTGAGGCTTTCAATAAAATATTGGAGAATGTAGTCACCAAGGTATGCAATGTAAATAGAGACGATTGGGATCTGCGCGTCTCATCTTTGTTATGGGCATACAGGACCACATGTAAGAAATTGATAGGACAAACACCTTTTCGATTGGCTTATGGGAAAGAGGCTATAATGCCTATGGAATATATTGTCCCTAGTTTGAGGATCGTTGCATTTACAGGGATGGCAGACTGCGAAGATCTAGAAGAAAGATTGCTACACTTACTAGGCTTGGAAGAAGATCGCTTCATCGCTGGCTTCCACCAACAAATTTAGAAGGACCGCGAGAAATCATGGCATGATCACCATATAAAGAACAAGTGTTTCAAGTAGGTGACCTAGTCTTCCTGTATGATAGCAAATTCATGAAATTTTCTGGTAAATTTAAGATGCATAGGCTTGGCCCATATAGTGTGATACATGTTACTAACACTGGTGCAGTCCAGTTAGCCAATTTAGCTGGTAATACCTTTCCAAATTTGATAAATGGAAGCAGGCTAAAGCTATACCATGATAGCACTGCTTCACAGAACCTTGAGTAACAAACAGAGGAAGAAAGTTCTAAGTGTCAAGTACAGTTGAAATTGGACACTAGAATTGTAAAGGAGTCTGTACACATATGATAAAAGGAACAACGTATGATAAGAAGAATGATGTATGCACCGCGCAACACTGTTGAAGCTGTGCGTAAAAAAAAATTAAAAAAAAAATGAAAATCAAATGCTGAAGCCACGCGGTTGAAAATTTTTGGCACTGCTAAGTAGCCACACAGTATTGCAGAGGGATTGCCACGCAGTTCGGTGCAACATTCAGAGAAAAATAGCCATTGCACGGATTTTCAGAAAACTAGGCATTATGTGACCATTGCAACGAATCGCTCGAGCATTTAAAGGATAGATAACCGTTTTGAGCACACTGACGACAAAAAAGACCAAAGGATCCACTCAAATTGGCCAACGGACACTACATTAAATGCTCATGTAGCCATTGGAAGGTGTAGTGAGGACCTCATTGCGCCTATAAATTGAACCGCTTCAAGACTCGTGGGCGTTACTCAGTACTTAGAATTTTTCTGCAATCACGCCCTGAAGCTAATGTCTCTCTCCCATCTGATTATCACAGCCCTTAGATAACCTTTGAATGCCCGAACTGTCCTATAGAGAAGAAGATCTTACACTCCAAGAAGCAATCGGAGTCTTTCAGTACGGGGGGATTGCAGAGTTAATGAAAACCCCTACCAAGAAGCTTGCAGTCGAGCTAGATCAAGCAGTCAAGAGATCACCTCGCCATACTCCAATCATGCAAGACAAAGGGAAAGATAAAGGGAAAGACCTAACAACACCACGAAGCAAGATTCTAAAGATAGGCCAGACGATGCAAAGCTCGCCGGTTTTTCAGAAGGAACCCCTGAAGTTGACACCCAAATATATATCACCATGGGCGTTGGACACCCTAGTCTTTAAATTGGTCAAGAATGCCAAATATGAAATCCCATTGTCGCCGATCTCCAAGCATGTAGACATTTCCAACAACCTTCTTGGAAAAATTTTGGACTGTAAGTCGGAAGATTTTGACCTCTTAGGTGTACAAAAGGAAGAACCCCATGCACCTAAGTACTCACAGTTCCAGCCTGGCTAGTACATGTGCTAGAAGAAAGATGCCAGGGGCTCATTTAACTTCGTTGCCGAAAGCTGGCTGACACAAGTAGTTCAGTCAGGATTGTTGAATCTCCTTCACTTGGCACATTTTGATCGCTCACCGGAAGTCAATGCCATGGTTCGCACGCTGCTGGCGTGAATTCACCAAGGATACCTATGGCTAGACAAAAATATTGATGTCAACATTGCCTTAATCCACTGCATAACAGGTCTCAGCAAGTGTGGCAAGGATCCCAAGCAGTTCTTCCAAGGGAAGAGCAAGGAAAAAGAGGTTGTCAAAAAAATGAAGAAAATCCATGCTTTGGTAAAGGGGAAAAGAGGTTTTCCCACAGAAGAAATAGAGGACAGAATGACAAAATTTGTCACACAGTTACTCGCATGGAAAGTCCTCAGAACGACTAGGCCTCCGAAGGTGCCTGCGGGCATAGTATTACTTGGTGCCGCAGCGGCTGAAGGCATCGAGTTCAATTGGTGTCAAGATATTTTGAATGAGTTCTTGGATAAACTCAATGATATGCAGGTAAATGGTGGACAGTTCCACTTCACATGGCTGATCATCCTCATCGCCTTTTGCGGATGGAAGGAGCCAAGAGATTATGTGGGAGTCAATATAGAAACTAATGATCCCAGAGGATTTTGGTATGCCAACCTCTTGGAAAATATCAACGCAGAGTGACAGCTGAGGTTTTCTATCAATATTACACTCAGTTGCGTGATGCGATTACCCATACACCCCACATCACAAAGCAGGTAATGTAGAAGTACATTCGCGTGCTTGATTTTGGCGCAGACATGCGATGTATCTTCATTGCACCCAAAGCAAAAATGAAGAACCCAGAATGGTTCCTAGGTAACTATCATATGTATGAGGATGACATTGAAGCCCTCATGAAAGACTGGCCGTTCAAGTTCCGTGTTGAATTCATGGATGTTGAGACAGACTCGGAAGAAGATGAGCCAATCCCTCCAACATGCCCGATTGTTGAAGAAATAGGAAAGCAGAAAGAGCCTGAAACTTCGCAGAAGCCGAAGGCGCGGAAGAAGGTGAAGGCCATGAAGGCTCAAACTGACGTAGTCCTGAATGAAGATGACTAGGAGATGATAGCAGAAATAGTCTCAGAATAGATGAGGGAGCTCATGGCGGATAAATATAAAAAGCATAAGGTCATCCAGGATGACCTGCAGAGGACACGTCTTGCAATGCAAGGCCTTATGAAGAAAATAGACGATGTCCAGAAGAGCATAACCTTACCGCGAGAAGCAGGAGCTGAAGGGAGGTCGGCAGGAACCTCGCAGCAAACGCCATCGTAGCTAGCCATAACGCTATCGTCGAAGACCAGGATTGTCCATGTGGACCCGTTGGTAATTGCATTGCCAATGGCAGAACAAGTCACGTTGGACACAAAGGGTGTCAAGCGGGTAGAGCTCGACTTGGAAAAAATCCCCTTACCAGGCTTGCACTTCATCCACATGCATATCGTCGAGGAGATGCATGACTGAACAGTGGAGTCGATGAAGTCACAAGCAGAGCTGCAAGCAGCAAACAAGCAAATCCAGCTGCACGTAGAAATGCAACTATGGAATAAACTGGACCGCCGACAAAATTTGGAGACTACCATATCCAATGTTGCACAGGATATTGAAGGTATAGAAATCCAAGATGATCCTGCGGACACAGTTCTAAGGATCGGGGACAAGGTAAGATCTTTGAAGATAGAAATGCAGGATAAGGACATCCTCCATGAGGCCGATCTTACCGCCCTAAGGGAAAAGCTGAACACCTAGATGCCATTAACTAGAGCAGCAGTTAAGGGAGCAATCCATAAGTGTTGCATCGCAGAGCATCACCAGTGAGATGGATAAGTGCCAAGATCTCCTGGATAAAGTGACAAAGGCATTCACTACCCTTGAAGAAGATCAAGGGATACAGTAGGTAAAGACCGCGGTAAAAGAAAAGCAGACCACGCTGGAGAAGTTGGACGCAGAGGTCAAGGCTCTGCCACCCAGAGACAGGTTGCCGAGGTATAAGGAAATATCCGGCTTAAAGAAAGAAGTGCAGGCATTATGAGAAAAGGAGACTGAAATGGATAATCAGTCGCAGCAGCTACTCGAGGATGCCACAGTGGTGTCACAGCAGATCGAAGAGAAGCTCAAGGAACTGTGCGACAACCAGGAGCAAGTACAGGGATAGATCGGACAAGAAATTACTCCATCAATACTTGAGGCAATACAACAAGTGGAGAAGGATGCCAAGGAAGCGGTAGCACAGTTGTCTGGTACCTATGAAGAGTTTGCGACCAAGTTAGTTCAACCGGTCATGGAGCAGAGTGAAACAACTGAAGCAACAAGTGGCTCGGGGATGAGCCACATATAAGTGTTAGGGGCATGTTGGGCCAAGGTTGGGATAAAGTTTTGGTAACACTTTTGGCAAGAAGGTAAAGATGAGATGCAATTTTGGCTAAGTATTAAGGATGCTACGAAGTTGCACGCAGCATCAAAGTTTTGACCAGACTGCGGAGTTGTGCGCAGCATCGAAGTTTTGGCATTGATGCGAAGACTAGTATTGTTCCGAAGCAGTGCTGCGGAGATAGGAGGTCATGTGGAACCAGCAAAGCGGAGTGTTGGGCAAGGATCAGGTGCAAGTACCAGTCGGACCGGTAGTAACCAATTTTGGAAAGATACTCCAGGATTGCCGAGCGGCGGGCATGAGCAAATCAGGAAGGTGGCCATGCACGAGGATGTTAAGGAAAGCAACATTTGGCATGCTTGGTGGGAGAAACCATTAGAGATAAACGGCTTGCCAGAAGCATCCTGTTGGCACGCATGCGATAGGAAGTTTGATAGCGACAAGATGAGGAAGTGGAGATCTACCACAATCAAGCAGACGCTACCAGGAGCTGGCAAGCTGGTTTGGGAAACCGACGCAGTTTTGGAAACCCTTAGTGTTTATGGGTTTTAGGTATTTGGCATTGTACAGACATGACCTTCGGGCATGCTCTATTTAAGAAGACAATTTTGTATGGGATGAGGCTAGTTGCTAGATGATAGTTGATAGATTGTTTTGTAGCATTGTGAAATCTCTCCGAGCTAGAATATTGTAAAGGCTCTGCAGCTGTGTGCACAGAGACCTAGCTAAGAGAAAGGAGAGTCTACAGCTGAGTGCGTAGACTAAGAACGGTTGCCCCATCCCTTTTGAAAGAAATATATTACCAACCATTCTTGTGGATGTAGCTTTCCATCCGGGGAAGTGAACCATGTTAAATCCTGTGTTATGCGATTTTATCTTATGAATGAATGACTGTTTGTATTTTCTGTAGAATGAATGTTTAAATGTTTCCTTGCATGCTATAGTGAGAGGACTTTGATATGCATTTGCCATCAGGAGAAGTTTGGGGAATGATATGCTAAGTTCCAAGTGAATGGATGAATGGTGAACATTTTGCTTATGTTTAAAGATAGTGAATTAGTCATTTAGTTTAACACTTTCTTAGACACAGTGAAGGAACGCAGCACGGTTGGTTTGCATCTATTGTTTCAGCTCACATTGTAATAATCTAAGTCATTGAACGAATGCTAGAAAGATAATTAGTTAAGTTCCTGAATGAATGGATGAGTGATATTCAGATCAGTACCTTAGTGTTTTCAAGATCTTCCAAGTAGAGTAAAGTTACAGTGTTCACAGTTCAGTAGAAGGCTCGCAGTAGTGTAAAGTCCTTAGTGTGGTCCACGGTGTTGCCATCACCGTGCAGTATTTACTCATAGCATAGATCCTGCTGCGTACCACATCGCTTTGCCCCGCAGTGCACTCCCTCTGTCCTACACTGCGCAACTTGTTCATATAAACAACTCATCATCTACTGTGGAAACCTGATTCCGCAGTACCCCATAAGATACACCTAGGGTGAGACCTTGACCTGCTCGCAGGTTGTTGCCAAAAGGGCCGGTGCGAAGGGGTTTTGTTGGTCAAAAGGGAGAACCGCAAAAGAACCTATGTCTAATTGGATCAAAAGGGAGAACCGCAAAAGAACCTGGGTCTAATTGGAAACCTCTGGGTCAGTTTAAGCCAACATGGCTTTTATTATCAAACTTGAAACAACAACTCTAAGTGTTCACTCCAAGCTAAAACCATACTTAGCATTATTTAATATTCAAGCTATCAAGACAAGTAAAGGTGTAGAAGAATTGATTGTAGCAAAATACAATAAGGAAAAGATTGGGGGTAAAGGTCGAGCTTGTACAAAAAACTCAATAAACAATGGAAAAGTTGTAATGGATATATGTTGCAGTAGTGAGTGGTGTTGTTGTAGAAGATGACACTATAGAAGAGAGTGGTGTTACAATGGTGGAGTTGTAAGGAGATGATATTTAATTAGATGTAGTAGTGGAATATGCAAATGTGAACATATTATTCCCATAATGTGTAGTGTGTTGATATCATTTCAGATGAATTTGAAAGTGCAACAAAAGAAAAAAGAGTGTATAAAAGGAAGGATTCCTGCAAACACAAACCACTATGTTACGCGAACTTCTTTAAGGGCTTTGTTACATTTGCTTCTAAGATATTTCATCGCTTTGTTACAAGAACATTTTTGACCTAAAAGTACACTTGATAGGTTTGGATGGAACATATTTCCGTGGAAATCCTCTTTATGTTCATTCTCGAGTGAATCGATATTAACAATTCCGATTATCAAAAGGGGATACATAACGTTAAAAAAGGAAAATAAAGAAAACACATAAAGGGATACGTAAAGTTGAGAAAGGAAAATAAATAAAATCTATAATTTGCATCGAAAGAATAACCGGGTACTAACTAAACTGAGGAGATTCGAACCTGCAACCTATGTCTAGTCTAAAGGCTACCAACTTCAATCCTGACCTTTTCAATTAATTCCCATCGCCATTTAGTCTCATACAAAGTCCCACAACCATTTCTCTCAACACCCAGTACTCTTCATTCATTCTGCATGCATTTCACTATGCAATGGTCTCAGATTCACTGCGATTTTCCTGAATTAGTGTCTCAATTCAATATGACCCATGCCCATCGTCTAAGGAGTGTTGCCAATGGTCTTGAGTTTCAGCCTGGAAACGGTGATGATTCATGGTATTATGTTTCCCTTCAGTTGCAATATGGAAAACTCATAGTCCACTGCGAAGGTTTGTTTGACAAATGTGACTATTTAGGTCATGCTGAATCGAGAAACCAAAACCATCACATTTGTCAAACAAACCTTCGTATGAGAGCTTTGAGTTTGTCATATTGCAGCCAAAGGGAAACATCATACCATGAATCGTCATTGTTGCCAGGATGAAACTCTAGACCACTGGCAACACTCTTCAAACGGCAGGCATGGGTCATTTTGAATGGAGAAACTAATTTAGGGAAAGCACAGAGGGGATTTGAGACTATTGCATAGTGAAATGCATGCATAATGAATCAAGCAAGGTGGTATCCTGTCATCTCCCACTATCAAATGCATGCAGAATGAATCAAGCTACTTGAAGGTGGTCTCCCATTGTCAGTTGCACTTCAAGCTTAAAGGTGTTAGCCTTGGGACTAGACATAGGTCGTAGGTTCGAATATCCTCAGTTAAGTTGCAGCCATAAAAAATGATGAACATTGACAATAGGAAGCATGTTTCTAATTGTTGTTGGTGTATGCTAGATTAGTTGCAAATATCATGCTTCAGAAGCCAGGCTTCAATGGTAAATAAACCATTTTGGAAGGGTGCAATGTGAGGTTAAGGATATTGATTCAAATGAAATTAAAGAGAAGGTTAAGGATATTGATTCTAGTGCATCATTTACTTAGCCTTTGAAGTTGTGGAAACCCGAAATTGGTTATGATGAGCAACCAAACATCACAACAAGCTTCAAGAAATTGTCAAAATTTAGATGACACGATAGTGGGTTGTAGAAAGCCAACATCGTAGCCATTTATTGAGCTCCTCTCTGTTTCGAGAATAATTTAGTATTCTCTACTGAACAGGGCCCACCACGTGAAGGTGGAAGCTCTTATGGACCCTTCCCCCCCTCACACCACTCTCAATTCCCCATACCCAATGCATGTACTTGAAAAAAAAAATACGTGCAAATTCATCCATATTTCATCATGAACTTTCATCTACCATTCATTCAATAAAGCCTAACATTCATTAAACCATTGTTTCATTCAGTCAACACATTCATACAATAAAAGATAACATTCAATAAAACAGTCATTCATTCATTCAGTCAACACATTCATTCAATAAAAACTGACATTCAATAAAGGTAACAATTTGCTACACTGAATCATTAAACCATTAAACCATTCATTAAGCCATTCATTCATTCATTAGGCCAAAAATCATGGATGATATATTGTTATAAAAAATAATTAGATGAGTACATTTTTCGAGTCACCTCTTTTTACTGCAGTTTTTCTTCTCTTCATAAATGGTAAATAATCTCTAAGAGGAGCATCTACCCTTGGACTTTCTGTTCCAGTTCTCGGTTCTTCATCAGGCGCTTGTGCTGATGTCTGCGGCAAGGGATTCGGATTTGCTGCAACAATGTGAAAATGTTACATCGTTGTATTTTGATATTGTAATGACAAGTATTTCATTTAAAAAAAGCATTACAACATTGTTTTTTTACCTAGTGTGGCCACATCATGTAGTTCATGTTCTTGTCTAGGCTCAACCTGTACAGTTTCACCCTCTACATGCTCTGTAGTTGAAATATGGTGAACTACAATTAATGTTCACCATTTGCAATGCTATACATAAAATTTTAGCATATGAACAAATTCATTACCAGGATAAGAAGCATGATCTTCATTTTGTTGTTCTCCCTCCTCGACATTAGGGGGATCATTTCTTTCCTGCTCAAAATAGAGTCAATATTTTTTTTCAAGTATTTATAATGAATAGATTGCATAAGCGGTTAATATTCAATAAAGTATATAGATTCTATTTACCTGTGCACCGAATGGATTGGTACCAGAAGACTTTGTTTGGCCAGGCAAGCTTTTTCGTCGTTCAACAACAACTCCAAAGCCTTCCTTGAAGCCAAGCTTCATGTCTTCCTCAGTGGGTTGTTCATTGAATCGTTCAGCCTGCATATTTGCATAATGTCGTTAATTAACATTTTCCGGTGCAATTAAATGAAAAAAAAATTGCAATTTATTATTTGCATGTATTATTGGTTTTTCGAAACGTACAAATCGAGCTGCAAAATTGGAATAACCACCAGGCCCAAGCTTGTGTTGACCTATTCTTTCAACTCTTGCCTTTATGGCCTTTGATGTGTCTGGTAGCCTATGCAAGTGTTGAAATACGTTAGATATTCCAAGTTCGATATAGAAATATTCAATAATAATAAGGTTTTGAATTACATTGTGGAAAGTATTGCATACCTCCCTGTGCTTGGTGTTATCTTTCCTTCTCTTCTCTGAGCCCTCTCCCTTCCTTCATCCACTAGAGCTCTCCACTCCATTGGTGAAATGATTGGAGGGTGCTCATACTTAGGGTTTTTTTCAAGGTGTGTCCTATATTGGTCTCGGACAACCTTCACATGTTGACAAGCCTTTTTCATGACCTCGACTTTATTAAAGGTTTTGTCGCCGAACAGGCCAACCAATCGATGCATGAGTTCATCTTTTAAGCATTTCCGTTGTTTATCCCACCTTTCTCGGATGGTGGGCCCAAAGATCTCCAAGCACGCATCATTCATTTGTTTATAGAAAACGTCATTTCTTACGAAACGATCATGCCATGATCATAATTAGTTGAAAGAAAATGTTTTATCGGTATATTACAATGAGGTTATAAACAGTAACTTGATCAACGTATATTAATTACCTGGGACCTTATTGATATTTATTAGGACGATATTGGCGTCGACCACAAATGTTACCTCCATTGTTCATGTGCCAGTGACATGGGAAGATCCTAGAAATGCAACTAGGTCGATATCAATATTACCAAGATTCTCGTTGTCGACCTCTTCCGGTGGACGATCCGGTGTGTGTTGGTCACCAGCGGCCGGTGCGCTCACAGTTGGGGTCCGTGGTGTGTCAGCACATGTTTCCAACTGTTCATTCGACAAAAATGGTGAAGGAGTCGATGTAGTATGTGGAGTCATTTTATCATGATGCCATGTCTCTCCATGAGCCTCGCTGCGGCCAACATCTCCTCCACCACTATTGTGTGTTTTTCGATAATTCTGTAAATACAAACCACGTCTTACATGTTTAGTACTATCATATAAAAGAGAAAATTATAAAGTTGAAAATGAATTATTTTATGAATCAAGATTCCTCAACTTACTTCCAAGGATTTAGATTTTCGTTCCAACAATTCAATCCTTGCCAGGTTCTCACTTGTCTGCGGAAAATTGATAAGCATAGAAATGAGTTCCGCAGTATATTTTTCCAACAATTTGTCTATCATCGTAAACCGGTTTGTGGCTTCACCAGTTTGTCTATCATCTTTAAGGATCTCAGCCACTTCAGGATCTATTAGACATTCTTCTGATGCTGTTTCATACAACGATTCATTGGGCTACAACAAAAAAATATAAAAGACTATTGAGTTATATCATGATAGATTCCTAAAATTATATGAACAATTCCAATGGATTATACCTGCAACGTAGAGGATCGTGATCCACTCCTCGGATCGATGCTCATAGGTGAATTGCCTCAATCTGCTAATAACTGGGAGTTGCCCCTTACAGAAACCTAAATAAAAAACATAGTGAAAGTCACGTAAACATAGTGAAAGCCAACTATTTTTTCTTATTATATTTGCACTATTACAAAGATGTATACCTGATCCCTCAAGGAAGATGTACTCCTCCAACCATCTGCTGGTGGTGCTTTATCCCAATCACTAGCCTGCGAAGTAAATGTGAAAATTTAAACAAAACAAACTAACGAAAAAATCCTTAATATGTTAAATTCATTAATAAAAGGTTGGGTAAATTGTTATATGTACCACTCCCATAGTAACCTTTTTTGTATCTACTTGGTTCAAATTGTAATTAATAAGCAAGTCTTCCCCTGCATATATTGATTTAATGGCAACTGCAAAAACATGGTTTCCTTCACGCCCCTCAAATTCGCAGTTTGGTTGCTTAATTGTAGACCTTGGTTGTGTACTATTTATAAGCCCCGCAATATTTCCTGTGGCCTTTGGCCTTCCGTCCATGTGCAACGTTGCTCCTTTACTTTGATTTTTGTCTTTCAACTGTAAATAGTTTGTTGACAATCCATAGCTATGCATACTTTTTGTAAATTGCACCAGGCCCATCCAATCTTTGTAGCTGTAACAGGGTCCAACATACTCCATCAATTTTGTACATGTGTTGTAAGAGACCCTTATGCCATCCATGCTGAACAACCCGAAACCATGTATTGATGATGGTGCTATTCGATATATCCTATCATTCACACAAAAATCTGTGTTCGGTTGAGGAAGATCCTTGGGTACCCACTGTTTCACTAAATGTTTGTACCTCAAGGGCACCTCGAGGTCATCTTTTGTCTCATCACCATAGGAACATGACCCCCCTTGACCGTGAAAAAATTCATTTCGTTTCTGGAATTTTCTTCTGGTCTTTTGACATCTAGTTGAATATACAACTCTTCTAGACCTACTGGATGTCTCACCTTCCACTAGCCTTCCTAAACTCCCCTTACTCGAGGAAGACAGATCTGATAAATGCCTGTTTGGTTCTACCTGCAACATGGGAAAAAAATTTAGATACGACTGCAAGGCATAGCACCTCTTAAAAGGTGACGTGTCGCACCTTTTATAATGTTACTTTATCCTCATTCCCTTTCTCAACATGTAGGCATTCAAGTGATGAGGAAGACGATCACTTTATCTTTCTTATGATTACAAATTCACGCAATTATGAGCTTTCTTTTATTGCTCCTTTGGGTCTTGACTCCCATATCAAACCATCCAATTATCAGATGTGTTGTCATTTCCCTAAAGTCTCTCTCATCCCACCAGTTTGGGTTCATCAACTCAGTAATTGAAGTCCAGTCACATTTAGTAAGATAGTTATATTCAACAATAATAATATAAAATAAAAATCACTAACCATTATGGAAAACGTCTAAAAGTTTTTAAGACTTTCAAAAGTAAGATCTTTTAAGTGGTTAATAAGTGTTCACAAATCTTCAAAAACAATATTTTATACAATGTTGTGGAACTTGTATAATCTTATTCAAGCATGGTCTTCTTAGATGACTGAAAGTAATTGAATCAAGCAAAAACGGAACCGTAAACATGTAAGTTGTTTTGAAAAATGGTAGCTTTCAGTCATACTCCCAACTAATGCTACCTTTTGGCAATTACTTGTAATATTGACTTAGGGTGTTTAATACATAACATAGATTTTCAATCATATTAACAGAGAGAAAAGTAGGGCTTTCTTTATATTATCATGACATAGTTACAAAGACTTTCTTTTCAATCTTTTTGACAATTTGAATGGACAAGCCCCACTTATAGCCAAATACTTTTGAGATATTTACAACTCATCGTAGTATGGGGGACCATACAATTCCTGAAAGACGTTGGATTCAACAACCCATGCCTTTGAATAAACAGTCCTCAAGACCACATGTCTATTCTGATGCATGTGGACGTCTATGTGGGTTTTGACAAGCCACTCATTTTTAACTTAGTACCGAAGGATTTGAGCTTCAGTAAGATTTGTATGCAAAATATCTTTGACCCGTTCGAGAGATTCTCTAACTTCCCATTTTAGATTATAAATAGAACCTGGATCTAATGATGTCAGGTTGATGCTGAATGACCGCCACCAGTCTCTAGTCCAATCAGGGACGAACCATGCAGGATCCTCATGGATATGTGTCATTTGAGGTCCAAACTTTAGCATGGTATAATATGTTCTATCTTTATTTTCTTTTCTCAAGAATTTCCACCATAATTTTTTATATTTTTCATAAGTGTGTGTAGTACTTGGAAACCGGAGACTAGCATCTTGATGTGGCCATGCTTCCAAAGAATGTATCTGGTTAATATAGTAGTATTGTTGTTCTAGTCGTAGCCCGGGGTGAGGTGTAGAGCCCTCCGTCGAGATTAGATTAAGATCATGGTATAGGTGAGTTAACCAATTGCTTGCATCAGCTGCTTTTCTCAAGGAGTTGTTGTAAATCATCTCTGGTATATCAATACTAGATCCCATAGGCATTCTTCTGAATTCTGGCACTAGTCTAATAAAAGCATCAGATCCTTGTAAGTTAGCATCTAATACTTCAACATGTCTCAACTCCCACCTAGGTTTCCAGTCTTGCATATAATCCAACCAACTCATCTTATCATTGACAGTAGATATGATTTTTTCCTCCGATCCAAGCAGATATTTTCATGTTTACTTGTGGGTTATGGGCCCACTGGATTCCGCTTTGAACTTCTACGGTCGCTTTCCTCGTGCTGGCTTGCACCAGGCTCACTTGTTTCAGGCTCGCTTGCTTCAGGCTCACTTCTTAAAAATTAACAGCACACTTCTATGTCAAATATTCTCTTGTTATAAAGTCAGGAATGCATTTTGCTTTCCCAGAAATGTGCTCATGAACAGTACAGTTATAACAGTAGAACAATGCTTCCCATCTTGCAAAATTTCCTTTTGTTGTTACAAATTTTATTGTGTTGTTTAGCTCACAAATGGAAGTCTGCAGCAATCTGTTATAGTTATGATAAGATTATGGTTCAAGAAATAAAGTCATAGTTCTACTCAGTTTTCTGTCAGGACACTTATTATCCAAGATAATTTTCCTCACAAGTTCAGTCGAGGTCGAGTTCCACCATTCTTAACATTCTTTAGCAACAAATATAATTTGATTACGAACAATTTTGTATGACAAGACAAGCCTTAACTACATAATTCAAATTATTTACCACGTATTTGATTACCAACACTTTGATTACTAATTAAGTCTTATAACCAACACATATTTAATTACTTGGGTGTAGACGTTTCCTGTAATATACTCAGAAGAGTTACTTTCAGAAATGACTGTGCTTCTTAGAGGCCTGTCAACTCTAGGAACCAAGCGACCCTATTATATTGTTAGTACAAACCAAAGATAGAGAGATGACTGGCTATATTCGTACGGTCAATCAAAGAAAGTCAATGACAGTCAAAAGGCTCAGTACAATCACAATAAAGATGAGCTAACAGCTAGTAGACTGAGGCCAAAGAGACTCACGGCCCCCAGTAAGGTACAAGGACCAACCAAAGGGTAAAAAAACCAACCAGTAAGGTACAAGTAAAAAAGAAAAGAGTGGGTATAAATTAGACTCATAACCGTTGGGACTAAGGGGGTGTAGTACCTCAAATGTGGACAATCTACCATAGTTATATCCACAAGACCAAAAACAAAAAAGGCAGTACAATTCAAAAGATAACTCAAGATCAGTAAAAGACCCAAAAGGTGAGAGGCAAGGTACCACAAAAAAATGAAAGGACCAAAATGAAAGGACAAGCTACCACAAGACCAATAAACAACAGGGTGCAAGGTCCAAAAGTAAATCAACCATTGTGGGGAAGGTATAAATAAGGTCAAATATATATTGCAATAGCTCCTTGAAACCACCTGTTATTTGACATGCCAAAGAGATGGAAGGTCAAATAATGTCAAATATATGCAATAGCTCCTTGTAACTACCTGTTATTTGACATGCCAAAGAGATGGAAGATCAAATAATGTCAAATATATGCAATAGCTCCTTGTAACTACCTCTTGTAACTCAAATAGGACCACCAAAAGGTATAAAGACGCATAACAATGTGGACAAATTAGGGTGTGTACCTCAAATGTGTACAAACTACTGTAGTACCCACAAGACCAAAAACATAAAAGGTCATACAAATCAAAAGATATACCGAGATGAGTAAAAGACCCAAAAGGTAAAAGGAAAGGTACCACACAAATATTATCGACAAAATGGAAGGACCATAAGACAATCAACCAAGGTGGGGTACAATGTACCAATCATCTCTCTCTCAAATGTACCATTTTTCCATATAACCTGAAAGACCATCATCACAGTAAACAAAAAAGTCCACATGGATGATGTGATCACGTGGTCCTCTAGACTACTCCTAAGGTCAAGCATCAGTGGCTCCATCAAGAGGTGTTAAGTCCCTTGAGAAGACCATCTAACTCAACCATCTCGAAGACCTAGGAGAAGAGGACATAACACATCATTAGATAAGCTCAAAACAATATACTGGGACCAGTGTCACAGTAAGCCAGCTGAAACAAAAGTGGCCAGAATGCCAACAAGCGGCACTAAAAAGAAAAAGAACCTCTAAAAAGGTGAAATAGCAAGCAAAACCTCCTAACTAAGAGCTGGAGACCTCAATAAGTTGTATCCTTCGAAGGTGATGAAATCCAAGTCAAACAATACAAAATGAGAGACCAATAATGGAAGGATATCCCTCTACCGAAAGGGATCCTGGGTAAAAGAGCCCTAGTAGAAAAGTCACTAAGCTACCTCGTTCATGACACATCGGAAAAGGTTTTCGGCACTTCTGCCTTATCACCCTTGTATCACTAGTATGGTGGCTGGAGAATACAAGGAAGACAATGATCGATGTTTCCTTAGGGCTAAGTGGAGTGCGGCATTCCATAGAGTCCGTCCGGTTCTCGATCCCGTGGTGGTTTAACCCCTGAAACAATAGGAGGCCCCTCCACAAACCGGTCGATGACCGTGTCAACAAGTACAAGAGGATTTTAGCACCCTAGAGGACAACAACTATGTCTCGAATGATAATGAAAAGGGGGAATTATTTGGATGCCTATCCCCGGTGTCCTACCTAACTAACAAATTCTTTTTATCCTCAAGCGAGGTTAAAGTGTGTTGAGTTAATGAGTTAAATTTTAATGGTTGTATTACTCAGTCGGGTGATGGAAGTGCAACTCGTGGTGTGATGACTGACTCAAACCATGCAAATGCATATGAATAAAATAATCCTTTCCTTTCAATGAATGATAACTAAGGTAAGGAGAGAGTTCTCTCAAACTATAACTACTCTTTCAAATTAAATGAATGCAACAAGTGTTCAAGTTCATTCATGGGACCTCAAGGAGAGCTTCAGATATACTCAAGTCATGCAAATGATTTCATCACATAAAACAAAGTGATAATAAATATAAGGAATTGTACATATCCATGATCATAATTCTCTAGGAACACTTATAACATTCTTCAATCATTCTTCACAAAAATAGAGGGGTAGTAGAAACAATAAACTGCATATAAATCTTCATGAGCTTAATAAAAAAATAGTAACCACAACTTGCTGGGAAGCTATACCACAACTTGTTTTTTTATGAAGCCACAACATTCCAAATTTGAAGCTACTATATTATAAGTGTTAAAGCTGCTACAGTACTACCCATGTTCATAATTCTCTAGGAACACTTATAACATTCTTCAATCATTCATCACAAAAAGACAGTGATAGTAGAAACAATAAACTGCATATAAATGTTCATGAGCTTAATAAAAAAATAATAACCACAACTGGAGCCCTACAACTCCTCTTCCTCTAGGAAAACATGAAATACATCTAATTACATCACTCATTATACAAAGTGATTGGTGACCGCATAGGGGAATCCTTATACAAAGTGTGAATGCTAAAGATAAAAAAAACATCCAAACTGCAATAAATGCTTATTGTAATTTGTAATATTATACTTGTAATATGCATTAAAACACACCAAGCAAGCATCCAAAACACAGATTTACAAATTGTGGTAGCCTAGCTGAGCAGTAATAAAAAATTGTAATTTTGAAAGAAAGTCCAATGACATAGTCCTTTTCGCCGGAGGTCGTTAGATTTTCTCGTTGGATTTTGGGTTCAAATCTACTAGTGCTAGCATGTACAACATAAAAATATAGATATGGGTATATGCATAATTGGACTAAGTCCAATGGGTATATGGAGCAATAAGCCCCTGGTGCTTTAGTAGAGTTTGAGATTGTTCTTGTACTCTTCTGAAAACATATGTGGTCTATTTTTTTGTTGGGTATTGACTAGTGGTAATGATGGATGACACTTTTTGGAACAGACCCGTAAAAGGGATTTTTTTTAAGTTTTATTTGTGGAATGTAAGGGGTTCACAACCTTTCTCCTTATTTAATTCTTTATCCATGAACTGGGTTACACCCTAGATTCCAACTCCAATGAACTTTTGGAAAATAATTGCTTGCACAAATTATATCTAAAAGATTAGAGGCCATGTAGAAAGTAGGGAAGAGTTCAGGATTATCACTCTAGGCACTCTGTATAGATTTATGCACGGAAAAAGACTAGGTTCCCAATTAAAAACTACAATTGATGTAACCACAATATAAATAATAGGAACCCAACTACATTGAGGTAAGTGTAGTCTCTTGTTTTCCATACAACCTACACATAATAGCCATGGCACATATATGGAAACATCAATTTTTTAATAAAATGCATGCCATCTTTCCTAGATATGAACCTATTTACCTCTACCACCAACTGACTAAATTCTTCTTCATGTCATGATCTTTGTGAATCTTATAACACTTTTCAGGCCTTAAAGGTTGAAAATATGTAATGTACTATCCATTTCTATTGATGAATATCTTATTGTTAGTATTAACATGTTTAATTATTCAATAAATGACATATTAACAAGTTAACATAAGAGCCTAAACCTACCCACCTCCCAGCTTGTACCTAATTAACCAAAGATAAACTCGCCTATTTAAACTAACTGAGTTTTTTCCCCATTTTATCAGTTGCGTTGATTACAATACCCACTGAAATCGGTCACTACTAATAACAAACTACTTTTTTAGGAAGAACAAGATTATATTTGTAATTTAAGAACACAACCACCCCACAGTTGCCAGGTCACATGAATGAATCCATTAATGTGTATCACATGAGACCGTAAAAGTTTAGTGAATACTACTAGCGTCGATCAAACCGTCTTTTATTGTCTTCACATTATGCCATATAACTTTTCTTAACATGCAGTAATTCCATCTGTATGTTCTTATAACCTTTTATATGCACGATGTATCATCTAGAGCATCTGCCATGCAAATTGGCAGGGATATCCATCATTTCCAAGTAGATTGTTGGCCACTCTAGAAAGCAATTCCAAAGGCAAATTGATTCTTGAAGATTGGGAAGGCACAATCGACAACATAATTTAGAAACTTCAGATTGGGAGTCTGGGACACAAGGTATTAACATTTTCCATATGGACAAAATAACTATTCTAGATCCCTCTTAAATTTATTTTCCATTTATGCCTGATGTCTAGTTGTAGATTTGTAGCTCTAAAAGGACCCCTACAAAGATCCAATCAATCAATATGATGTTTTAATGTAAGGGTATTGCCAAGTAAATTGACATTAGTCGTTAAACAATGCCTTTTGTTGGCAGGATCTTTGGCACGACCAGTTGATGCCAAATTGACCTTTGTCACTGGGCATTGTACAAGATGTTGAAAGACTCTATTCATCACGTGTTTTATATTTTTAAGAAGTTCCTATTTTAGGGACAATTTCATTTTAAGCAGATTTGGATATCAAGACAATATGTTTTAGTAAGACCTTAATTTAGCTAATTTTGAGTTAGGATTAGTGCATTTTAATTGCATGACTTGGGCAGTTTTTCCTAGGAGAGGGAATCTCAAATCTAGAGTGTGCATCTAGGTGTGTGTCTAGTGTCAGTGAAGTGTTGACCTGTCAAGAAGATGATCTCTTTAGGAGCTTGATTTTTTGTCTAACTGCTAAACCAAACAACTCAGCCAAAATAAAAATAAAAAATAGTTCGTAGACCCAGGATCGAATCATGTAGAGATGTAACCAAACAAACATCTAAACAAAAGCTATAGCAGGATCGTTCCTACCAAACCTCTGCACAAATGCTAAAACATTTAAACCAATGCGATTTACCAGCTAGGGCTTACCTAGCTCTTTTCATTTAACAAATACATCCTATTTCAAAATATAATAACAAAGAGATTGAATCTCACCAAAGGAGAAACACTAAATAAATAAAATGACCAGCATCACAGACCAAAACTCCAAAGTCGAAACATGCATCGTGTGTTTTCAATGACTTCTCAAACAGAAAATACTTGCTCCCAGAACCAAAAACGTTAAGTTACACAATCGCTTCATCAAAGTCAAAACTCATAATATAGAATCATTTTCCAAACATTTTAGCTACAGGTTCGAATCTCTTAGCCAAACAAATAAATACTTGCACCAAGAGTCCAAAACAAATAGCTACAGGATCGCTTCATCAAGCTAACACAAAATTGTTTAAACTAAAGACTCTTTCCAATAAGGTATAGCGACAGGGTCGATTCTCACCCAATCACTTAGAAGAGTATTAAAACTCATCTTTAAATAGAAACAGAGCTAGTATTTACACACAGCGAAACCTCAATTCATTTTCCAAACCATCAATTTACATGGAGAGTCATTTTTGTCACCTACAGGTGGTGAATTACAAGTAGAGCATTTGTATTGTCTACGAATTAATACACAGAACCCAAATGAAAGATATGCATTTCAACATGTTCCAGATTGCAACCATTTAAACAATTTATATAATACCCAATCCATCACTTAGAGCAACACAGTAAGCGAATACCAAAACAGAGGTAAGTCAAAACCTTAGATTAGTTACAAATAGGGTTACAACCATTCATGGCCACAACCAAGTCATAAGCGCCCAGAATGGGCATACTTCATTACATTAAACACGCCATAAACAACTACCAAACTACTCATACAAATTACATTCCCATTATGGGTCAAACCCATTACAATTTCTCACTGCCCACGACTAGCCCCAATTCGGAACGGAGTTATAGAAACCCCGAAGGGCATCAGACAAAAAACTACAAACACACTCCTCATCCATGAATAGAGTAGGCATCGAAGCATTAGGAAAGAGGAAGGGTCATGGAGATGAAAACAAATTTAAAAAACCTTAAATTGCTTGAATGAAGAAATATTTGCTTCAATGAGAAACAATTTTGGGCTCATTACTCACCATGTTACTCTGCTCACAAGTTGAACGGAAGTGTATCTCACTCTTGGCTCCTACCTCCGACTAGGTTGCTCTGCTAATGGGTTGAATGAAATTCAAGTGTAGGAGGGTTCAAGATGAAATGTAGCCACATACCGAAGCCATTGTAGAGACTAATCTTTCTCCTGCTCCTGATTTGCAATTGAAACCCCTGCTCTTGATCCTGCTTGTGCTTGTGCAAAGGAAACACTTGCGTTGTCGCTTAACGCCGGTTAAGTCCAAATCGAAGTCGAGATGCCCACCAAAAATGGAGCCACATTACAAACCAAACCATAGGTCTGAAACATATGTGGAGGAGGTGGGATTTTCCCTTTACAAAATGGAGAAACCACCTATCAATCACTGAATTAGAATGTCAGTTCATCTCTACCCTTCGAACTACGTTTCCCGTCACACAAACCAGACCTCAAGTCTGAAACAAATGCGGAGGAGGTGGAGTTTTCCCTCCAAAAAATGTTGAAACACACTATCAAACAAGGTGGCGAGATTATCGATCAGTGACAGGAATATTAGGGTTTTTGTGTTTAATGGTTTATGCATTTAATGGTTGGAGAGTTGAGGTATTAGGCAGGGTTTGGGGTTAATAGGTTAGTATAGGTTAATAGGTTAGTGTAGGATGTTGATTATCTATTGATATAATTTAGTATAGGTTAGTATAGGTTATAGGACATTAATAGGTTAGTAGGGGTTAATAGGTTAGTATATAAGCTTACATCTTAGTATAGGTTGTTTATCTATTGATATAATTTAGTATAGGTTAGTATAGGTTGGTCCTTGAAATACCACATCCTTGCTTTTGGTCTAGGGTGATGTCCTAGTAGGAACCACGAATGCCTATCCAACACATCCCTTGAGAAAAAGTAGTTGGTTGCTGTACTTCGAGAAAAAGCACACTTAGTTTCATCCCACGTCATTCCATAGTTGATACATATTATCGCAATACCATGATCTTCATTTATGTTACTATGGTCACAGTGGTGAGAACGGCTAGATTGGTAGAACTAAATTTCCACTCTGCAATCGAGTGTGACATGTGTCCATCATCGACATATTCAGTTTTAAAAAGGCATCCATAGCAAGATAATAGACGGTCATATTACCACATTAAGTTACGCTCAACATTCTCTTCATCATCTATTTGAGTTCGCTATTTAAGTTGTGCAAATGGACTAGCTTCCATCTTGGATGTGGGCGTTGAGCTTGCCACTCGCTCCTATTTTTTATTGCAAGCTCCCATTTTTCTTTAACATGTGTGTTTCTAATGTCTCCTCCATATTTAACATCCTATCCACGTGTTAAACTTATTTTATAGAGAATTTATAGATAAAATAGCCCCTAGTATCTCATTGGGGAATTTTGTTCAAATGTTGTAATAATACTATAATGCACATTCTTTTCTTCCCTGGAAGCATTTCTCTTTCATGGAAGTGGATAGTTTTTGGTGTTCTCTTTTATAATCAAGAAACATATTTTTTGTTTCATTATCACTCATTGACATTTCTTACATGGATTTTCTACAAAGTTGTTGTCTTCACTCTATGATCAAACGTGATATACTAATATTCAATGGAAACTGAAACTATTCAATGGAAAGTAATCACGTAGATTTGAAAATACACAAAACACGATTAAGAAATCATGAGAAATGATGGATATCAATCTAAAGGAATTGTTAAAGTCTATCTCATTCAACTTGGTTTGTCAAACCATAAGAAAAACAACAACATTAAGTTCGTTGATATTTTTAAGAGGCAAATTGGATATTTTCACTAGTATTTTTTATCCCTTGACTTATGTTTCATTGTGATTGTTTCAGTTATTGGAATAAATATATCTATTAATTGTGCTTTGGTCACTTAAAATGGAAGAGGGGAAATTGGTATTATTTTTTCCTAAAATTGGATAAAGTCATTTGGTGATGAAATTGTAAATATCAATTAGTAATATTGAAAAATAGATTTGGAGTATGAGTAGTTTAGGTTGTTGAATCAATTCAAGTGTTAAAATCAATGATCATAACAATCAAAATTTGCAATTCCAGCTAGAGTTTCATTTTGAAGGTCAAAATTTAAAATATTTAGCCTTCTTCACTTTGTTAGATGTCACAGGATTGAGACTTTGTGTGCATGGCAATTTAAAACTTCCCAATACAATATGCGGAGGTTGTAACCCTTTTATGTTCCTTATGTTTGGGATGGGTTAATATTCTCTTTCTGACTCTACAATCATGAAAGGATTAGAGTATTAGTAATGTTGCCCACTAATTTCAATAACACACTTTATTTTCCTTTCAAAAAATATTAACCTGATGTGCGCTTTGGCATTTCCATTTTATTTACTTCCACCCATGATTTTGAGTCGGCATGGAATATACCAGTAATCAATTTAAAATCCACAATTATAAAAGCAATAATCTAATTTAATATCGAAAAATGGCCCAACGCTGTAGAAACGAAGGCATCTATGGCGAGATGAGTACATTGGACAATCATAAAATGAATGATATTTGAAGGGATCTTGGGAAATTACTTCAGAAGAGTCCACATTAGACTGATGAGAAAAATCATGGGTATTGCATTTTTTTGAGATTTAGGTTCATACCCATAATTATATTCCATGTCATCCTCATACCGCAATGGTGATTCCCACTCATCGTGAGCCTCTCTTAATTATCTAGTCTATCTTAAATTTTAGACTACTTGGTTTAACTAATTTAAGGATTGAGAAAATGAGAGGAAAACATATGAACTCATTGTGCTTCTTTGATTTTAAAATACCTAGTGGAGTCCCTATATGGGTTCGCTAGTGGAGTTGCTTCCCAGAGTCTCGAGGTGAAGAGATAATTCACTTCACCAAAATGATTTGTATTTGAGATAGGAGTGAAATCCTTGCTTACCAATGATGAAGATGACAATGATGATGATGACGATGATGAAGATGGAGATGATGAAGATGAAGATGATGAAGATGATGATCGATGATGATGATGATGATGACGATGATGATGATGACGATGAAGATGACAATGATGATGATGATGACGAAGAAGATGACGATGATGAAGATGACGATGATGATGACGACGATTGATGATGACGATGATGAAGATGATGATGACGATGACGATGAAGATGACGATGATGATGATGATGATGATGAAGAAGATGGTGATGAAGATGACAATGATGAAGATGACGATGATGATGATGATGATTTAAATGAAGATGAAGATGACAACAAAAAATTGATACCAATTGAGATTTAAAGGAAGATAGTGCAAAACAATACAAGAGAAATAGTAAATGATATACCCTATAGTAGAAAAAAGATACATTATTTAATCTATAGGTATGGTTTTTGATGCTGCAATGGCGAGTATCAGCCAAGTTTGAGTTCGAAAACCCTCCCACACTGTCAATGCATGCGTCTAGACTAACCATTCAAAATTTCAGTCCAAGCCAACACATATTTAAAAAATATCAATGTTGGCCCCATGTATCACATCATTTAATCTATAGGTATGGTTTTTGATGCTACAATGATTATTGTCAGTCATGTTTGAGTCCAAAAACCCTCCCACACCGTTAGTGCATGCGTCTAGACTAACCATGCCAAATTTCAGTCCAAGCCAACACATATTTAAAAAATTTCAATGTTGGCCCCATGTATCACATTATTTAATCTGTAGGTATGGTTTTTTATGCTGCAATGATTATTGTCAGTCATGTTTGAGTCATGATGATGATGATGATGATGGTGATGATGACGATGATGAAGATGATGATCAAGATGATGAAGATGTCAATGAAGAAGAAAAATATGATGATGATCAAGATGATGGTGATGATGACGATGATGATGATGATGATGTTTGAGTCTTCATAATTGTGCATTTCCTTACTAAGTTTCTCTCTGTTTCGAGAATCATTTAATATTCTCTACTAAACAGGGCCAACCACGTGAAGGTGGAAGCTCTTATGGCCCCTCCCCCCCTCACATCACTCTCAATTCCCCATAACCCAACAAAAATATCTATGTACAAAAAATTTAAATGTGTTTTTTGACATACTCTATAACAAGCAATGTTACTAATTATATCATACTGGAAAATGGGAACTCACTAAGAAACAGTTAATTTATTATTACTGCATACCTCATAAACTTCAATGGTCTTCATCATCTTCTTCATTTGAGTCATTGTCTGTGCTATCATCCGATGATCTAGATTCAACATTGTAAGGATTGGCCATATCATCCTTGTCGTCAGTGTCAGTTACGATCATCATGTCATCGTCGATATAATCTTCATGTACATTGTCTGATACATCATCTGATTCAATAAGTTCTTCGACATCTTCTTCAGGAACATGATCATCTAACTCATGTTGATCATGATGATCTTCTACGACATCTTCTTCTTCGAGAATGTATTCATTACCTTCATCTATGTTATACTTTACCGGCCTTCCCCTTGGATTGTGTCTCACAGGAAATGACCAACCCACTCTACCTGGAACCTCCGAGTAAAATACTTGTTCACATTGGGTTGGAAGAACATAGGGCTCCGTTCCTGGCTCAAACAACCTTGTATTTACCATGGTAAATCCATTATCATGTTCAATTATTGTTTTATCGGGATCATGTTGATTCAATCGACACCTGTACCATTTGAAAACGAGCATAAATACCTTGAAGGAGTTAAAGTCACACTGAAGAATATCTTCCAGATACCCATAGTATCGATTTTCAGAGAGTTCTGGATGTCTGTCACTTCTAGAAGAAACATTGCTCACCTCAAAGACTACAGATATCTCACAATCAGTTGTTTTCTTTGTTTCATCCAACTTTTTGATTCGATATCTACATCAATTGCACCACATAGCCTAATGGTGTTTTACCTACAACAAGCCATACAGGAAAATATTACATAATGATCCAATATTTATGATTAACTAGTGCATGTTTATAATGCCATAGAATGAAAAAAAAAGAGTGACGTACAACGCATTATTTTTTACAAAAAAAAAATAGTGTGGATGATTAATATGCTTACCTTCTTATATTTTAAACCTGTTGCTAAATCGATTTCCCTTTGTGTTAGATTGGTTTCTCCGTTGCGATGTGCAGCTTTAACCAATGAAGCCACCCACACCTTCTCATGATATTCCATGACCAAATTTTTCACATCATTCGATCCATACCTTCATCCAGTCAAGATTGTTTGCGATGTATAAATGAATTGCATCCCACTCTCGACCAACTGTTTCATGACAATAAAATTAACATTCAATACAAATGTAATATAGTAACTTAACAGAGTCTATTACAGTATAAATTTATGCAAAGCAATGAATATAAGAATGTGTTATATTACCTTTCACCTTCCTCAATCTACCTTTTCCCTTCGGGTACTCCCCTTCGAAACTCTTATTGGATTCTGGGTCACAAATACGACGTAAATTGAGCTTTTCTGCTAATTTAGGAAGATATTCACTAATATACAGCATGTTCTCGTATACCATATATCCGTCCATCATAGAACCCTCAGCATATGCTCGTTGTCTGACCAAACCCTTCATAAATTTCAAGTGGCTCTCAACCATCCACATGGTCCTTGAGTGTGCAGGTCGACACAGTTCAATCTCCTCAACTTGGTGTATGAGGTAGTGTTCTTGTGCATTGAAAAATGTTGAAGGTAGATGCTTCTGCATTTCACACATGAGATGAGGAATTTCTCTCCTCCAATACTTTATGTATTCTTTATGGAATTTTTTAGATGACAACCATATACAAGTGACATGACAACCAAATCAAGAGATTAAAGAAAAAAATATATATATTACATAACATCATGAATTACTGAACGAAAATCAAATACAAGTTCTATTTTGAATTAAACAAACACTAAGGTCATGGAAAAAATCACCACTTACCTCATGTATTTCCTGAGACTATATATTATTTGCTTGACATTGTTGTCGAAGTTGTCCGGGATAGAGAGAGGTAGAACATACTGTAACAATAATATACAAATAGTTTCATTTTATTAACAAAGAGTAGACAAATAAAAAATATACCAACCATATTCATTGAAATAGGAAAAAAATAAAAAGTAAATCTATACCATAATGATTACCTTCATCAAGACATGCCAATTGTGATTTTTCACCCCCGCGAAATCACCTTTCTTTGTTATGATATTCTTCATGTTCGCACAAAATCCGGTGGGAAATTTATTTTTTCGAATGACTTCTTTTACAACATTACTTTGCTGGTCCGTTAACATCCATGGAAGTGAGTTTATATTAATTTGCTCTCCATTGCTATGAAATTGAATGACGTCTTTCATTGCATGGTTTCTATCTTGAATGTCTTTGCAAATTGTGACAATTTTTTCTTTTTCACTCCTTCCATCCAATATTCGCCATAATGTTTCAGTCACATTCTTTCCGATATGCATTGTATCAAATAAATGAGCAATTTGTAGGTGCTCATAGTAGGGAAACCTACTGAATTTTCTAGGATAACTTTTCATTCCTCGTGGAATCCCATTAATTCCTTCATGTTCACATGAACGACAATCATGAAATTACATAAATTAATTTCAATTACAGTAAAAAACACACAATATAAAAAAATACAATATAACATATCATATACGATGATTCATTATATGTACCTTGATGATTTCTATTATATTGCAACTTCCATAGGAGAGGTGTCATTCTCTGCGGTTTTAATGCAGTCTCTTTCTTGCCATTGAACATATGTTTTTCGATAGTTCAATACCTGTGATTCTTATAGAGGAAGTGCCTATACTCATCAAACACCTCCTTTCCTAAGCTTTTTGAATGATGAGATTTGATCTTGTGACCACAAACTGGACATGCAAATTTCCCCTTTGTCTAAAGACCTACATGAAGAGATGGAATATCTATGTCAATTATAATTATATACAAAATGATTGGATTATTTAGAAAAACATGCCTACGTAGTATATTAACTAGTAGTTCGTATAACTTTTTGCAAATAAAGCGGAACTTATAATTACATACCATAGAAATGCGTTAACCCTGGGGCATCATGTATTGTCCATACAAGCATTGCATGGAATTGAAATTGCCTTTGTCGTATTGGTCTAGATATGTCATACATAGTGATGCCATTCCATAACTTCAGTAGCTCATCAATAAGAGGTTCGATATATACATTCATATCTTTCACTTGGTACTTACCTGATTGATATATATATATACATATAAAAAATATAAATATGAGACGTACCATTTAGATTACATTAATTAAACCATATTGCACAATAGAATAACATTAAATATATATATGACATTGTGCGACAAAAATACGACAAATGAGATACAACTACTTAAAAAGAAACTACAGGGTTCGTACCTGGAACAATCATCGACAACATTATGTGCTCCCTCTTTATTGTTAACCATGGAGGAATGTTGTTGTTGATAGCAAAAATAGGCCACACCAAGTAAACGTATCTCATCTCTACAAATGGATTGACACCATCTGCTTCCAAAGAAATCCTAAGATTACGAGGTTATTCTTTAATGTGGGGCCATTTTTCCTCAATATCTCTAAATGCAGACCTATCTGCAGGCATTCGAATAATGTCGTCTCGACTTCTATTCCATGTATGGTAATCCATAAACTGCGCTATGTTTTTGCACCTGAACAGTTGTTACAGACATGGAATAATGGGAATATAATGTAGAAACTTGCAAGGCACCTTTTTAGTTACTTGATCTGTGCGATATCTACTGATATGACATTCAGGACATTCAGTTGTAAATTCATGTTGATTGTAATATAGAACATGGTCATCGGGGCATGCATGAATTGCTTCATACTGCATTCCAATTTCTTTCATGATGGAAGATAAATCTCGATATGTGCAAGGTAAAATATTTGACGGTGGTAACAAATATTCACCTTGTAGGCATGGTTTTGCAACCAAGCTTTGTGCAATGGGCACCTATCAACAATGTGATAGCAGTTTCAATATTGAAAGCAAAAACAATTATAAATTAAATCTAAATCTAAACTATCATGTGCATATAACAAATAAATTTTTTAAAAACGATTCAAGAACAAGAAATAAAAGAATAGATGTTTTGTATTAAGATACCTTAAATGGTGAGGATTTGTGTTGAGCAACTCCCAAGGTGAGTAGCTCCAAGCTCCAAAGGTCTCTTCTCCAAGATGCTGAAAATGGCCAAAACTCTCATGAGAGATTTTGATAGCGTGAGGATAGGATGATGGATGGATGGAAAGTGAGGAGCCCCTACCACCTTTTTATAGTTTTTGGTGGTGGGGAATACCATTATGGTTTTGAGGAAACCAATGGTATTGACCAACATGGTTTAGGTACCTTTTTCCCTTCATTTTCCCTTTTTTAATATTTTTGAGAATTATGGACCCTTTTTGAGGGTATTTTATGCATTTTGAGGAAAACTATTCATTTTGAGGGAGAAAGGGGGTGTATTATGGTCTTTTGGCGACCTTTTGATGGCTTTAGAGGCTCAAATGGTGGAAAAGTGGACAAATGGGTCATGTGAATAAGGAAATGAGCTAGTGAGCACTTTATGGGTGTTAACAGATTGCCCCCTGATGTGTGAGGGTAGGATCTCATCGTATGGCCGATAGACATCATAGTTCTTTGGTCTTTTTCCTGGGGTTTGGGGAAGAGAAGAGACCGGTTGGAGATTGGACCCACGGCCCTTGGAAGCTGCAAAAAGAAAAAATATTACATGGCCTCAATATGAATGAGGAATAATCTCTGATAATGGACGAGGCGGGCATACCCATGCTCGTATCAAGACATATACATAACAATTAGTCCCAAGAAGGGGGACATGAAGAATACATAAAAAATTTACTGGTACATCATGATGGTCCAAAGGGGACACTATTTTGGGATGTACTCATGATCATAACATGACTGATTACAATAAATGATACACTGGAATAAAGCGACAACCGTTCTGAACAAGTTCTCAAAAGGGTTGATGAACTGTTGAATCTGAAGGTGTCCAACATCTATAGGGACTCAATGATACTGAGTCAACTATGAGGAGTATATGTAACTGTATACTTGAGGGAGTATAAAACTGGGGTACATCTGAATACTGTCGCCATGTGCAACCCGAATATCTATAGGAAAAATGTAACTGGTTGTTTCCATAAGTAGACTCTCAAATATGGAAGAGTCAGGTGGTATCTGGGGTCTTCAACCAATAACTGAAAGGACCAATACCCTGTGTGAGTCTCAACGATGCAATCAAGGTGTTGAAGTCGAGCATGTGAGAAACAACCATTTGGAGAGGTACTGAGGACTCTTCTTGAAATGATTCGTAGGCACTCATCATAAATGGTGATGAGTCCAAGACACAGGGACCTTTAGGTCTATCCTCTGGAATAAATTTGGTTGTCGTCGACAGAGGGAGACCAGCAATTGACAAGGCAATGATGTTTCCTTGATAGGAGCACGAGGTGTAGAAATGAAGTGTGGTAGTACTGATGCTAGGACTGACATACTTGTGGGGATGGGAAGTAACTGCGGTCATAGAGTGGGTAAACTCAAACTTCCTTTGTTTAGAGCATGATGACATGGTTGACCTCGCAGCGTAGGGAACTGATTTGTAGGTGTGGAGATCATAGCTTTTAGGGACTGAAGGGTATGTATTGACTCTGGGGGGTCAAGCTGATGGGTGTCCTCGAGAGATTCTCAGGGTGACATACTGTGTTGATGTATATGTAACTTTGGAATGTATTTCACATATATGTATATTGTATTCCTATAGAGATGTTATTATTCCTCTATACAGAAGTGTCTTCATTTATATTGTAAGTGTCGTAACTTATACTTGATGGGTTATTAGACCACCTTGTTGGGGTCGGCCCTATATAAGTCATGTGGGTTGAAGGGTTATTAGACAACCCTATTAGGGGTCGGCCATGTGGGTCAAAGGGTTATTAGACCACCCTAGTGGGAGTCGGCCCAGTCAGCATTATGTTAAGTGGTTAAGTTGAGGCCGACCTAGTTGAGTAAATGTCAAGTCAAGTTAGTGTATAAATAGAGAGTGTGTCTCTCTCATTTTCCACATTCTATTCTCTCACTCACATTTTGGAGAGTGGCACACTTGTGGAGGAGGAGGCTCTATTGCTAGGAGAAGACTATCTCTTGTATTTTGGTTGTATCATTGCTCTATCTATCTCTGAGGAAGTTATTGGGGTTTTTCACCTTTATGGTTTTCCCCAAGTAAACTCTGTGTCTCTTGTGTGCTTGCATTATTGTGTCCATGATTGATATGCTGTAGATTTGTTTTATATGTTGTTCTCTCAGTTAAGATCCTAGATCAGATTGAAGTAAATTCTGAAAATTTAACATGGTATCAGAGCTAGCCTGAAAGAAGGCATGATATGGCATGTATGACACTTGTTGCACTTACGATGCTAGGGCTTGATATAGCAAAAAACAGTCATCGTAGAACTTTCGCTATAAATCCATTTTGGGAAACTTTTCGGATCTGAAACTTTTATAGGTCGAAGATAATATCCCCATGTATCGTGCGTCCAAAGGACAACCTCTAATCATTGTACTTTGTGATTTATGAACTGTACAATATGGGGTTTTTGCCTCTTCCAGATCTAAGTCAAAACCAGGTGACCTTGGGAAAAATGTCATAACTTGGGCTAGGAAGCTCCAAATGAAATTTCATAAAAAGGGACAGGTAGTACACAGACTGTAATATCTCAAGAAACGTTTTTAGAGTCTGAAGTTTAAACAGTGACCTGTGGCACGCCGTACAATTTCGCTCTCTTGTATTATCCCATAAACAAGTCACATTGCGAACTTGGCATAACTCTCTCTCAGAGAATCCAATTGAGGTCATACCTATCGGGATGGAAAGATAACAGGTCGGGATATCTCAAGAAAAGTTTTTAGAGGCCGAAGTTGAACCAGTGACACGTGGAACTTCGTACAAGTTCGATCTCCTGTATTATCCCATAAACAGGTCACGTTGTGACACTTGGGATAACTCTCTCTTAGAGAATCCAATTGAGGTCAGACCTATCGGGATGGAAAGATAACAGGTCAGGCTCTCTCAGAAAGCTTTTTCAGACCCTATGGATTGAAAAAATGGAAAATTAGGGCTTCTGCAAAAACTTGGAATTTTGGAAATCGGTGACCACGGCTGGAAGCTCCTCAGAAAAATCGAAGCTTAGAGCTTTGAATCAAATCTTTTGGTTGGGTGAAGCTCTAGGAAACTTAAACCCTAATTCAAGATCCTCCCTAGTGAATCCAAAAATCTAAAAGGCAATTTCGAGGGGTGAAAATTTGCAGTTTTCAAATTCTGAATATACTAGCTTGATTAGCTCATCAAGGTGCATATTTCTATCCTTTCGGAAGTTTGAAATTCAAAGTTTGAATTTTTGGGGTTTCTCTGACAAACCCTATTATAGCTCCAGATCTAGTTCCTGCAAATCAAGTGGATTGGGCTAATCCTAGAAGAGGATGGATTGGTCACCTGCATAAGTGAAGAAGTTCTTGTTTCAGAGGGAGATGAGGCTAAGGCCTTCCATAAGAAGATTACAAGCAATCTTGACAGGTATGGCTTACAGGTATGTTTCAAATTCTGTTCATAGTTAAGTTTATGATATGTTTGTCTTCATATCATTATAGTACAATCTTGATTAATTACTAGACTTGTCGTATTACCTTAATAGAATATATTCATTGATTAAGGTTTTGACACTTATGATTGTACTAATGCATTGTGATGTTGTATGAGGTTTATGTTGTTCGCTAACATGAAAGGTACACCAAGAAAGACAAATCATGTTCTAGCTCAAGAACATATGATCATGATGACATGAATACAAAGATTCATCCATTGTCATGGATCACTTATAAAATCTACTTACGAGGTATGTATAACTTGGTTCTACAATGGATAAGTTATGAGACATGCAGGTTACTAGCATAAGTCATTGAAGAGAACCAGAAGACATTATGCGGATATGTTAGACATAACTAGCTAGCATGCTAATCCAGGTATGTTTTTCCTATATCAAGATAGAATCCTACCTTGTGTTAGGATCTTATACTGTTGTGTTGTTGATAATGATTATTCATGAAGTCATAAGTTTGAATTGTCATGGTTGTATGCATATTATGTTTCTTACGATAATTGATGATATGACTAACCAGAAGAATCATGAAAATATAGGTTTGAGTAATCATGGGTTTTATGCATATTATATCTCTTATCTTGATTAATGATTTAACTAACCATAAGAGCCCTATGATCAAATAAGAATATGCATGAGTAAAAGAAGACTTCCCTGAAACCTTGAATACTAATGTTTATTATCTGTGTTTGGAATGATCCTGACTATACATGCTTTAGATTATTGTGTTTTGATAATATTAAGATTATACTAATGAATGTTTGATTATGTATGAGACCTAGAGGATAACAAAATGATGATACTAATAAGCATGCATAGTGATTAAGGATGGATGTAAGTTCCAGGACAAGTAATCCAGGAAGCAAAGATCAAGAGGGAGCACACTCCAGTTGTTCCTGCAAGAAAGCAAAGGAGCACACTTCAGTAGTTTCTACAAGGATATAGATATTCAGAGGGAGTTGACCACTTCTCACAATCCATATCAGAATTGAGTTGCAAAGATTCAGAGGGAGTCCATCCAGCAACCATACAAAGATAAGTATTTGGATTGTCATTTCTTACATAATGTTGTTCAATAATGTATATACTGATGTTCCTAGAATTAGGTTGTGTATTATGCATATTAGAATAGTTGCATTGATGAACAGTATACTACTAATATACATGGGTAAGTGGCCTATGGCTTTGTACAACATTCCATTGCTACTTATCTAGAATGAAACCTCTTTGCTGACATGTTAGGAGTTGTGCACACTCTTAACAATGTTCTGGTAGAGATTGGAAGGCATCTAGAAAGTTATGGAATATGGATAAATGTTGTATTGAAGCATTGGCTAAGATAATTGCATGACTGTATGACATATTTCTTTGTGTAAGAATTTGTTCTGAAAACTATGAGATGTTTTCTAATCATGCAATTTAACTTGTTGTGTAGGAAAGATCGTATACCATCACCTACAAAAGAAGGACTACAACATTTGTTCAGCAACAAAGTTATCTATTGAAAATATTGAAGATATTGAAGTTCCCAGGATCTGGGAAGAATTCCATGATCGAGGAGTACCAGTCGATCACGAAGATGTTTGGGATGCAGTCCCAAGACCTGAAGGGGAGTCTGTAGTGACTTCCAAGAGAAGCTACAATATCAAGCATGCTGCAGGTGGTACCATAGAAACTTTTGCTCATGTAGCCAGATACACTTCCATTAGATCAGTACTTGCTCTGGCTACAATGATGATAGGAAAGATACACCATATGGATTTCAACACAGCTTTCTGTAGTTGAAGAAGAAGTGTACATGGAGCAGCCAATTGGTTCTGAGACACATGACAGGGAGTCATATATGTGCAGAACTTGGTATGGTAGGATAGACAACTTTCTATCCAGTTTGGGCTTTACCAAGAGTAAAGCGGATTCAAACCTTCACTACAAGGTTGAGGAAGGCAATCCAGTGATACTACTATGTGGATGACCTGTTTGTAATATGTGAGGATAGATTGATTGCCGACATGCAGCGGAAGCTTGCTACCGAGTTCGAGTTGAAGAACTTGGGGATGATGCACTATTTTTTTTTGGCATGAAGGTGTGGCAGAGTGCAGATAGAATCTTCCTTGGACAAGGGAAGTATGCAGTAGAGATCCTGAAGAGGTTCGGGATGATGGACTGCAAGGCCATGACCACACCTATGGCATCGAACCTGAAGCTTTTGTGTGATGCTTCATCTGAGCCGGTTGATATCACTATGTATCGTCAGATGATTGGGTCCTTGATGTACCTGACAAACATGAGACCAGATATTTGCTTTGCAGTGAACACATTAAGCCAGTTCCTGATGGATCCGAGGAGTGTTCACCTGGTTGTTGTAAAGCATATTCTAAGGCACCTGAAGGGTACAGTTGATTATGGGCTCAAGTATGATGCGAATCAAAAGTTTAACCTGCAGGGTTATGTTGATTCAGATTGGGCAGGCAGTGCTACAGATAGGGATCAGGTGTGATCTCTTGGTTTAGCAGGAAGCAGTCCTGCGTAGCATTGAGTACAGCCGACGCAGAGTATGTTGCGACGTATGCGCAGGTTGAAAATGTATTGACCAATCCATTGGCTAGAGTGCATTTTGAGTACTTCAGAGAGAGGCTTGGTGTACTTCAGATCGAGGTTCCTTCCAAAGGTAAGGGATGAGTCTGAAAGATGCAGATGCACATGAGCTTTCCTGACATGGTTGATGTGTTCTCCCTTGGTCATGATGTAATTGCTGAGCCATTTTTCACATGGTGGTAGATGTGTTCTCCCATGGTGAAAAAGTAAGGGTTGGAGCCTTCCCCGAATGGCGGTAGATGTGTTCTCCCATGTTAGTGGTGTAAGTGTTGGATGATGTGCATCTGGGCTGTGCTTCGTGGACGATGAGATGATCTGAATAGGACGATGCTATGATGATCAGGAGGATCATGGATGATGAGCATTAGGATGATGCTCCAGTTACTGCTCTGTGTATGCATCATGTTGGATGCTGGATATGATCATTTGGATCATTTATATGTATGTACGCATCATGTTGGATGTTGGATATAATCAGTTGGATCACTTGTATGTATTTTTGTATATGCATCATGTTGGATGCCTGGACCATGTATCTGTATATGTATCAGGTGGATACATTGTATGATCAGGTGGATCATGTATAGTGATATGTATCATGTATTTGTATTTGTATCAGGTGGATACACTGTATGATCAGGTGGATCATGTATGATGATATTTATCAGGTAGATACTTGGTATGCATTAGGTATATGCATTGTATGATCAGGATGATCATGGAGGACGAGCTTTAGGATGTTGCTCTAGATGACATGTAGCAGGATGTTGCAGTGATGATGATTAGGATGATCATGTGTACATCAGGATGATGTATGGTGAGTACCAGGTTGATACTCTGTGGCCGTGGAACACGTTGTGCAGATAAGCATGTAATTTGTGCCCTCGGAGATTTGCAGATAGTCTTTCAAGGTTTTTCCTATGGCATGTAATTTGTACCCTGGGATATCTCGAAAATGCTCTTTCAAGGTTTTGCTTGGGAGGACATGTAATTTGTGCCCTGGGAGATCTTCAGGTCGGATTTGTGTAGCCGTAACATCCTGAGATGCTCTTACGAGGTTTTTTCCTATGGCATGTAATTTGCTCCTGGCAGATTTGGATAGGATGAAAAAGGCCTCAGATGCTTCAGCCAGGTTTTGCCATGACCACATGTAATTTGCTCCTGGGAGATCTGGACAGGATGAAAAAGGCCTCAGATGCTTCAGCCAGTTTTTGTGGTGGACCACATATAATGTGCTCCTGGGAGATCCGACAGGTAGAGTTGTGTGCTCGTAACAACCTAGGATGCTTCAGCCAGGTTTTGTGGTGAGATCACATGTAATGTGCTCCTGGGAGATGCGACAGGTAGAGCTGTGTGCTCGTAATAGCCTGGGATGCTTCAGCCAGGTTTTGTGATGGGTCACATGTAATGTGCTCCTGGGAGATCCGACAGGTAGAGCTATGTGATCGTAATAGACTGGGATGCTACAACCAAGTTTTGTGACGCACGTAATAAGTCTTGAGGATTCCATAGTATGGCCAGTGATGATGAAGACCTGCAGGTGGTGGGCCTACATCCAGTATGAAAAAGGACTGGCTCTGTAGAACTTCCTATGACAAGTAGATTTAGAGATTGATTGGGATAGCAGCAGCAGTGATGATGATGATGACTCGATGACGATTATCCAGTGACGATGATCCAGAGAAGATGACTTGTGCTAGAAGACTTGTGTTGAGAAATACCTTCCTAGTTAAGAGGGAGTGTTGATGTATATGTAACTTCGGAATGTATTTCACATATATGTATATTGTATTCCTATAGAGATGTTATTATTCCTCTATACGGAAGTGTCGTCATTTATATTGTAAGTGTTGTAACTTATACTTGATGGGTTATTAGACCACCTTGTTGGGGTCGGCCCTGTATAAGTCATGTGGGATGAAGGGTTATTAGACCACCCTATTGGGGGTTGGCCATGTGGGTCAAGGGGTTATTAGACCACCCTATTGGGGGTTGGCCCAGTCAGCATTATGTTAAGTGGTTAAGTTGAGGCCGACCTAGTTGAGTAAAGGTCAAGTCAAGTTAGTGTATAAATAGAGAGTGTGTCTCTCTCATTTTACACATTCTATTCTCTCACTCACACTTTGGAGAGTGGCGCACTTGTGGAGGAGGAGGCTCTATTGCTAGGAGAAGACTATCTCTTGTATTTTGGTTGTATCATTGCTCTATCTATCTTTGAGGAAGTTATTTGGGTTTTTCACCTTTATGGTTTTCCCCAAGTAAACTATGTGTCTCTTGTGTGCTTGCATTATTGTGTCCATGATTGATATGCTATAGATTTGTTGTACATGTTGTTCTCTCAGTTAAGATCCTAGATCATATTGAACTAAATTCTGAAAATTTAACATACTACAGAATACTCTGAACAAAGGCGACCATAATGGGGAAGCTTCCATATGAGTAGACGTGATATGTTGTGGCGCCGAGAAGCACCATTGGGTCCTTCTTCGTAGTTTTAATGAGCTCCAAGAAGGGATAAAAGTGTGCTCTTAAATGGTACTGTCCTGCGGATTTTGTGAGCCCAGGACTGTTCGTGCTTATGGGTGCTTTCATTTTTCAGGAGTCTGAAAATGATAAGAATACTTTGCAGTGGTTGTGAGTACCGTCCTGTGGGTTTTTACGAGCCCGGGATGGTGATTGCTCATGGTTGCTTTCATGTTTAGAGAGTCTGAAAGCGGTAAGTGGACTCCATTGGTGTTCTTTTTCGTAAGTTAGTCTCCAAGGCCCGAAAAAGCATAAAATGATGCAAATGGAGAACTCTTCTAGCCGATGTGACTAGAGTATTCATTTTTCGTAATTAGTCTACAAGGTCCGGAAAAGGGGTAAACTTATACCAGGTAGACACCCTTTCAGATACGTTTAGTGAGCATGAAAGGAAGCAAGGTTGCTCAGCGATCTTTCCATTGTTTTAGGAGTCAGAAAAGAGCTTAACAGAAACTCCCTAAGTGCCTTTTTCGTAAAAGGGATTGCTCGGCCCGAAAAAGGGGTAAACCTATACCGAACAAAAAGGGATTAATGAGAGTGAGAAAAGGTCTCAAGCATCGTCATGAGTGCGGAATACTGAATCCGGTGACATAAAGATTGTCAAAAAGGGGCAACGACCAATGTGGCACGCAAACTGAGGTGATGAGTGGCATTTTGAAAAAATGCCCGAAAAGTATGGGGTGAGAGCGAGAAATGATCTCAAGCATCATCACGAGCGTGGAAAACCGAATCCGATGATATCAAACTTATCAAAAATGGATGAGGGCCGATGTGGCACGTAAACCGAGGCAAAGAGGGGGCATGGGAAAAATGCCTAAAAAATTTGGAGGTGAGAGCGAGAAATGATCTCAAGCGTCATCATGAGTGTGGAAAACTAAATCCAGTGATATGAGACTCGTAAACAATGGAGGACGGACGATGTGGCATGCAAACCAAGGCGACAAGTGGCATTTTGAAAAAATGTCCAAAAATTATGGGTGTGAGAGTGAGAAATGGTCTCAAGCATCATCAAGGGCATGGAAATATGAATCCTACAGTGCAAATGGTGCGAAAAACGGAGGTCATAAGGACTCCAGAATGGTCAAAGGAAATAACTAGATTAAAAAATGGCTACAAATGAAGGTGACCCCACCAAGCCAAGGATGTAGTGGTGGGGAGAAATGTTGACCTGTGGGGGCGAAATACTATGTGTATCAAATCAATTCGAATATACAAGTGACACGTGACGTCAAAAATGGTTGAGATCACGAATGTGAAAAAGTGAGCAGGGTTAATGACCTGCCCCCATATGATGGGCATGGGGTTTGTGATTGTGGATCACATATGTGTTGGTCTGAACGATGGGCTCATTGAGGTGTTGAGATAGAGGTGATGGGGTAGGGTCAAAATGATTGATCATGCCCCATATCCCAGGTTCGAGGTAATTTATTATGTCCCCGAACTCAGAGGTGTCAATGCAGTGCAGATGTTGTCTTAGAGAGGGATCAAGAGGGCATTAACCAACTACTGGAGGGGGGGTGTACCATGAGGCTGTGGGCCATGGTGGCATACTGAACTGATGATATGATGATGGGGGATTCCCCTTGTGGGGTGGATGCCCCCAGTATCTCCGATGAGAATCACGATGATGATGAGTAGGCAAGGTTTTGGGCTCGCCCCCATGTTGTGGACATGTGGTTTCCTCATCGATTTGAAAGGGTTGAACATGTGTGTCAAAGGGATCAATGGAAGCGGCCAACTAGGTAGAGGGGTATCCAGTGGAAATCGTGTAAATGGTGTTAATTTCTTCCAAGGAAGAAGATGGTGGGGGATGAATTTTCTCAATGAGAAGAGGGGATATCTCTAGGTCGACATTATTCAACTCATACAGTGATGCTTTGTAATATGGGATATTGGGGCAGTGATGTGAATAATGGCCGTAGATTCTGCATATTGCACAAGGATGGTTTGTGCACAATGATTTATCACGAGGTTGAGGGGCGAGTTCTAGTTTGACTACTGGAATGTTGGTGTCGTCATCCAACATATTCATGTGTTCTTGAAGTACTGGTAACTGTGGACATTGATGGGTGGCATGGCCTATGTCGTCGCATAAAGAGCACTTGGGGGGTATGCGGTTTGTTGGGGGATTCTTTCCCAACTTGGGGGTCGCTGGGGGGGTGCGAGTTGTGGGTCCAGTGGTGTAGGTTTGTGGACCTCTGCCCCCATTGTTTCGAAGTGGTGGGGGAGTATAATTGGATGTTGATGCGGTGGCCGCTGTTGGTGGTGGTCGATTCTGGATGTTTGCTACACCAGGGGGTGGACAGTTAGAAGTATTGATGGGTTGCACTGGTTGTAAAATGACATTCGATGTCGGAGGAGAGGTTGGGGCAGGTAGGTACCACACAGGTAATCCTAATGTTAGTCCTGGGAGATTAAGTGTAGCCATGACTGGTGTGCTGATGGTGCCTAATGTGGGAAATAAGAATGGGATAGTATGAATTGGTGTGGTTCCTACATGAGTTGGCACTGAGGGTGGTTACAGGAGTAAAGGGGGCTGTTGGTTTGGTACGTATGTGTTCTGCTAGAAGGTGCACAAATCAGATATCTTGGGTATATTCAAAGGGGGTGGGATGGATTGGAATGTGGAACTCATAGGTGATTCCGAGTATAATTCAGGTCTAACTGTGGAGACGGACAATGTAGGTGCATTCTGAACTAGTTGTTCAATCATAGAGAGAATATTTTTAGGTGCAGTGGGGGTGTATTTCTTTCGACGCGTTTGGAGATTCATGTCGGACGATGACATCATAAGGAGATGTTGACTACATGAATCCATCGGTTGGTTTGTGTGTGTAGCATATGTGATTTGCTGTTGTGGTGCTATGGTTCCTTGAGGAGGATCCAACGGACGAGTGTTCGCCACTCCTTGTGTGGGCAAAGGATTCTGCAGCACCATGGGTTGTGGTTGAGGGGGTGGCGTTGGTTGTGTCGCGTGCCCTTGGTGTTCGGCGTCATCAGACCACAGTTAGCATCCTCGCCCCAAATGGGGGCAAGTGTGTGTATAATGGACGTATACCCCGCATATGGAACATGGGTGGTTTGTTCGTAAATTGGGGTTCTTACCCTGTTTCGGTGGTCGATCAGGCTTTTGGTTGGCGGGGGTAGCGTTGTTGTTGTTTGGAGGATAAGTCTAAGTGATTGGAGGTTGTGGTGCAGCAAGGACTACGTGTGGTGGGAAATAAGCCGTTGGGGCTTGTGAGTGAATAGGAGCATGTGTGGCCTACTCATGGTAATACGTAGGGGGTGCAACTAGAGGTGGATAGGCTGAAGGTGCATGACCATAACACTATGGTGGACATGGGGGTCCATGTGTGTGGTGGGGGTGGGCCATGGGAGCATACAAAGTTGTAGCTCTGGAGTGAGATGTGGCCCGCAAAAGATCGGGGCCATTATTATTGCGCATAATGGAAAATGGTTGGTTGTGGGACGCAACTTGTCCAACGATGCCGTCGACAGTGTGGGGTGCCCCCAACGCATCAGTCTGGGAGGAATCACCACGAGGAGCATTAGGTAAAATGGTATACAGGTAGCCACACTAGGCATAGATCAGATCAAACTGCTGGGCTTTTAGAATGGCTTCTTCTTCCGACTGGGGTCATTCAGAAGCTACATCCTTGGCTGTGAGGGGTAGGAGTGATTTGAGAAACCAATCCAAAAATATACGGTCGTCCAGTTTTATCTTGCAGAGGCTACGGTGCTTGTGCCACTCATGGATATGGTTGGTGATGTGGGTAGCTTTGTTTTGTCTACAAGACAACAGTATTTCAACTCTTGCATCATAGCATACAGGTAGCAGAAAAAACTGAAGGAAAGTGGAGGTGAGGGACATAAATGTATGGTGGGTCCCATGTGGTTGTTCAATGTACCACTTGGCTGTAGAGCCAGTGAACATTCGTTGCAACAGTCTTAGTCCAATGGAGTCATCCACTATGGAGTTAGATGAACACCATAGGTGAAATGACATTATGTGGTTTTGGGGATCTTCCCCAGGTTTTCCTTCAAACTTCGGGATGTCCGAGGGAAGCTTTGTGGGCATGGGGGGACAAGTGGTGTCATGTCTAATAGGATCATTAGTTAGTCTTGCCAAGTATGGCAAATTCAAACTTGCCATAAATGGTAGACTGGTCGAGGGGTGTGATGTAGTGGCTAGGACATAACTGTTAATGGTAGCATTATGTAGTGGTCCAGTGGCCCCTAAGGGTATGCTAGGTATGCAAGGTATGTGTGCTCCAACCGATGTGGTGTGGGAAAGGCCAGTGCTCCCAAGTGCAACATGGGTTGCAGAGGGGTTAGGAATAGCTCCAGGAATTCTTAATATCTGGGTAGTGGTAATGAGAGGGGGTGTGACCCCTATGTTGGGCATACCCATAACAGGTGGTGGCCATGTGTTGGGTATACCTAAAGGGGAAATGGCCCCTATATTAGGCATGCCTAATGGGGTTGTTGTTACCATGGGTGGCACTATAGTAGTAGGGTTTGTCGATGTATCTCCAATAGTACTGGTGAAAAGGGGATTGTATAGTGATCCAGCCATCGGGTTGGTTGGTGATATTTCAGTAGGGTTTTCGGATTCAGCCTCAGAATCAAATGTGAAGTGAGGCGTGTCAAAATCGAATGACTGTGTGTTTGGCCAAGAATGTGTTGAGTCAAGGGATAAGGCTCTACGTCTACGACGTGTAGATCCAAGTGTACCGAACTGAGGGGGTTGACCCTGAAGACGACGAGATCGTCTTAAATTCTCAATAGTGAGAAATATTTAAAAATTTTAGTGTAAGGTGGTGATGTAAAAAACTCGAAACCCTAATGCAACAATGAGTGCAAGAGGGGAGTGAAAAAATAAAGGCTCTCAGGCCAACAACCAACCTCAAAAATCACTTATTATAGCATTTGTGCTATAATAAGTGGAGGGATGCAACAAAATTGATCAGAATACCAAAAGTAAAACAGTTCCTAGAAAAAAGTGGTGTTACTACACCAAAGGTGGGTATTGTATCATGCAAACACCTAACTAGAAGTATTGTGAGTCAATAAACGATATCCTCTGCAAGATGATGAAATCCAAGTCAGACAATATAGAGTGTTGAATCAACGGCTAGATATCCCCCTACCGGGAGGGATACCGGGTAGACAATCCTAAAGAGTGGCAACTAGGATACCTCGTTCATGACACATTCGGTTGGGTGAATCTGTAGTTTGGTTCTATCGCCATTGTACATCCTCTTGGGTGTACATCGAGAACTTCGAAAGGTATCCTTCGGTTACTGAATGGATTGCAGTATTCCACTCAGACTTCCGTAACTAGTCTGGCTACTTCAACCCTCCTAAGGGAGAGGCCTTCCTGATAAATTGGTTAATAACCATGTCAAAATTATAAGGAATTTTTGGACCCTAAATACAACCACTATGTCTCAAATGTAAATAATTGAGAGGTTTTATTGGTACACCTATCCTCTCAATTCTACCTAACTACAAGATTCTTTTAAGTGCTCCCCAAGTGGGGTTAAAAGTTTGTTGAGTTAAGGTAAATTGTAAGGCTTAGTTTAAATTATGTGGCAGAGTGGGTGCAAGTGTGGTATTTAAACTGAAATTGATTTTCCTCACTTGGGCGATTGATTACAAATGAAAGAAAAGACGCTTCCAGTTTTGCAAAAAATAAAGGCGTTTTTGAAATGTAAATGCTTGAAAAAACTGTTAAAAAATAATGGATCTTTGAAATAATTTGAAGGAAAGCAAATAACATAAATATTTCAAGAAATAAATGGATCTCTTAAAAATTGCTTGGGAAAAGTATTGAGCAAATAAACAGTAAAACGTTGATCTAAATAAAATGCAGAAAATCTTTCTTTCAATTGCTGAAAATTTTTAAAAAGACTTTTAATGGAGCAGATATAAATAGTAAAAGATTTAGTATGGCTGTAAAAATGCAGAAAAATCAATGCTGTAAAATATGCTGAATGGGCAAAAAAATATAGAAAAAAATATTTTCAAAAAAATTGCATCGCGGGTTTTGGGAAAATAGCCGCGATGTGCAGCGCGGGTTTTAGCCGCGATGTGCAGCGCAGGTTTCGGTCACACAATCGCGATGTGCAGCGTGGCAAATGGCTGCGAATACGCAATGTGCGGCACATAAAATGGTCATGGAGCCACAGCGCGCCACGCGGAAAAAAGCCGCGAGGTCACGATGAGCCACGCGACTATAGGGCGAACAGCCGCGAGGCGAAAGCCGAAAAATAGATGCCAAAAATGAACTCGAAAATGGAAATTTCAGGCTATTAATGGCAATAGAAAGGGCCAAGATCTAGAATAGCAATGGATCTGCTGTCTAGGATGGCAGATCTATGAATTAAAATGATTAAAACTAAAAAAAACTAAGATCTAAAGCAAAAAACTGAGATCTAAGAATTCGAAGCCAGCGGAGTTGCCAAAAACTGTAGGCTTGGTTTTGCAACCAAGCTTTGTGCAATGTGTACCTATCAACAATGTGATAGCAGTTTCAATATTGAAAGCAAAAACAATCATAAATTAAATCTAAATCTAAACTAGCATGTGCATATAACAAATAATTTTTTTTAAAACGATTCAAGAACAAAAAATAAAAGAATAGATGTTTTGTATTAAGATACCTCAAATGGTGAGGATTTGTGTTGAGCAACTCCCAAGGTGAGTAGCTCCAAGCTCCAAAGGTCTCTTCTTCAAGATGCTGAAAATGGCCAAAACTCTCATGAGAGATTTTGACAACATGAGGATCGGATGATGGATGGATGGAAAGTGAGGAGCCCCTACCACCTTTTTATAGTTTTTGGTGGTGGGGAATACCATTAGGGTTTTGAGGAAACCAATGGTATTGACCAACATGGTTTAGGTACCTTTTCCCTCCTTTTTCTTTTTTTGAATGTTTTGAATATTTTTATTCCCTTTTTAATATTTTTGGGAATTCTGGACCCTTTTTGAGGGTTTTTTATGCTTTTTGAGGAAAAATATTCATTTTGAGGGGAAAAAGGGGTGTATTATGGTCTTTTGGTGACCTTTTGATGGCTTTAGAGGCTCAAATGGTGGAAAAGTGGACAAATGGGTCATGTGAATAAGTAAATGAGCTAGTGAGCACTTTTTGGGTGTTAACACAACTATCATGCTACAAAAAATTAAAATAAAAATCTAGTTAATATAATATAGAAATAATATTAATGGAACAAATTTCATCCGTAATAATTTGACTTATATATGAATGAACAACAAAATACACAATCATATATATTTTGTGATGGAATATATTACATACCTTAACATCCATGTGATTGATATGTTTGAAAGACCATTCATAACCTTCAAGTTCATTATCAATAATATGGCAGAGAGAAGATTTGTCTTAGAGCCCTCATAAAGGGGTTTGTATGCCTTATCAAGAAGAGGTATATCATGAATATCATCAAAATGTTCATCATTTTCATGATCATCATCATCATGATCAACATCGACCATTCCAACATTAAATGAATCATGGGTCAAATTATTTGTAACATCATCTTCAACTATGTTTTCAGAATTATCATCATCCTCATTAATATGATCATTAACTTGTTCTCCATTAATATTCATAGATTCTGGTACTTGTTGTGGAAGAACTTCCTCCGGACGAAGTGCCCTAGGATGTCTTTCCTTTATAATTACATGAAACCATCAATAGATAAAAGTTAATATAAGAAATTCAACCGCAAAATGTAAAAATTTCAAATGCAAAATGTAAACATTTATGTAATGCATTTAAAATGTAACAAATTTTATACTGTTGGGATGAAAAGAGCAACGTGTTAGGATATTCCTATTCTCCATCCTAGTCCCACCAGTATTTTGATCATTTACATTTTCAGTCATGCATGCACCTTTAGGGTTTGCATGCATCCCAGTCATCAGTCCAGCACCTAGCCCTCAGTTATCCAGCCCCCAGGAGCTTCTCACTATTCAGTTTTAGCCCTCCAGTTGCTTAATGTGCCCTTCTTCCTTGATTTTAGGGAGCAACTAGCCATTCTTCACCTACTAGTCCAGTTGTCTTCAGTTTACAGTCAGTTACACTGAGTTACACTCAGTTACACCTACCAGAGTTAGTTTGACTGATGGTTGACAGTTACTTGAGCATTGATGACTCCGTTGATGTTGATGAATACTTCTAGTTGTGCTCCGATGACACCCTATTGATCTTATGATAACTTCGAGAGGCTAATTCGAATTGCCACCTTGGGCATTCGAATCCTCTCTACCATTGTACTATTTATTTTTCCATATTGTGATTAATTAACTAGTGTGTGTGAAGTATTATTGCTTCTATCTGAGTTCTACTATACCATATTATTCTGTTGCTCATTATACTGTATTGTTCACTGTTCTTCTATTTTTCTGCTTAATCATAATTACTCTTGTGAGGTACACACCATCTCTTAGATCTGCTGTGAGGATTTTCACATGGTATCAGAGCATGTTGAGAGTATTGTTTGTCTCCATTCTTGAGAGTTTTTGCCAGGTTATTACCAAGATATCGAGTGCAGTAGTTGCAGCAGTTTCTGCATTTTTGCAGCAGTAGCAGTTGCAGTTATTCTATATAGTTTTTGTAGGTCTTCTACAGCTTCAATGAATTCAAAAGAAATCACTCCTCTTTCTCCTTTCTCTCCTCTCAGCTATGATGATTGGAAACCAAGAATGATAGCATACTTGAAGAGCCATGATCTCTTTGACTATTGTTTTGAAAGAGAGTTCGAATCTTCTGAAGAGAAGATTGATTGGTTAAATAAAGCTAATGAAGCCTTTGGATCAATGTTGGATGCTATGTCTGATTGGATGTTATATGAACTCCCTGATTTTTCATCACCAAAAGAGCCATGGGCTCACCTGGATGAAATATTTGGTAGAGAGAATGAAGGACTTGGTCCCAACCCATTCAAAAGCAAACAAAGTGATGCATTCACTCCTCTTGATGGTCTCTCAAATCATGAACTAGTATCATCTCACATTGAAGTTGTTGACAAAGAACTTGCAGATTATCCACTCATGCTCAAACCTTCTTCTCTTTCTGTGCCAGCTCACACTCTAGATATTGTAGAAGGTCCTAAATCCTCTCTTGCACCAGAGTCTGTTGGTTTGCATTATGATCACATGATTATTTCATAGGTCAAAACAGCTATTGAAGGTAATGCATTTGCTCCTCTCCAGCTATCTCCTCTTTTATACTACTATATGATCATAATTCCATGCTTTCAGAAGGTCATTAAAGAGTATGGCCATTGCCATTCACTTGGGATAATTTCTCATGCATCTACTAGTTTTGATATCACCTCTCATGGTTCAAAGGAGATCTCAAGAAACCATGATTCAAGTCTTGTATCTAAATCGGGTTCCAAGCAATTACTGCTTGGGATAATTTATCATGTATATGATAGTTTTGATCTCACCCCTACTGGTTCAAAGGAGATCTCAAGAAACTATTTTTTAAGTCTTAAATTTGATTTTGATTTCAAGCAAACATGTAATAGTTATTTTTGGCATAATATCACCCATTGTGGTTCGAAGGAGAAGACAAAAGACTATATGCACTTTCATAGATTTGATCCTACCTCAGCTGATTCGAATCACATGTTCAAGGATCATTCTCATATTGTTGGATTTGTTCTCATCACATTCGATCTGAAGAGCAAGTACAAGCACATGATTTTTGAGCATGATCCACTTCTTCCCAAGAAGAAGATACCTCCAGACATATCACCAAGCATCACACCTGCTTGAGTTTGGAGCATTTATTTTTACGTGTGCCTTACAGTCAATTTTTTAAGGAGGGGGTATGTTTCCCATGAAATTTTCCCACTTCCTTGGTTTATTGATTGTTATTATTCATTGTATTGGGTGACCTTTGGTCTTAGTTACCAGGGCCCAGGATGGATTAAGGGGGGGTGTTAGGATATTCCTATACTCCATCCTAGTCCCACCAGTATTTTGATCATTTACATTTTCAGTCATGCATGCACCTTTAGGGTTTGCATGCTTTCTAGGGTTTGCATGCATTATAGGGTTTGCATGCATCATAGTCATTAGTCCAGCACCTAGCCCTCAGTTAGCCAGCCCCCAGGAGCTTCTCACTATTCAGTTTTAGCCCTCCAGTTGCTTAATGTGCCCTTCCTCCTTGATTTTAGGGAGCAACTCGCCCTTCTTCACCTACCAGTCCAGTTGTCTTCAATTTACAGTCAGTTACACTCAATTACACCTACCAGAGTTAGTTTGACTGATGGTTGACAGTTACTTGAGCATTGATGACTCCACTGATGTTGATGAAGACTTCCAGTTGTGCTCTGATGATCATGAGGACACCTAGTTGTGCTCCGATGACACTCTATTGATCTTATGATCACTCTGAGAGGCTAATTTGAATTGCCACCTTGGGCATTCGAATCCTCTCTACCATTGTACTATTTATTTGTCCATATTGTGATTAATTAACTAGTGTGTGTGAAGTATTATTTCTTCTATTTGATTTCTAATGTACCATATTATTCTGTTGCTCATTATACTGTATTGTTCACTCTTCTATTTTCCTGCTTAATCATAACTACTCTTGTGAGGTACACATCATCTCTTAGATCTGCTATGAGGATTTTCACACAACGGCCTATTGAACTGTTGGTCAAATAGGTGCATCCAAACTATCCAAGAGACATAATAATTTACCCAATTACTGAGCAAAGCTACTCAAATATAACACAAAATTTCTCATACTGTACTCCACTAAGGTAAGATAAATGATGCTATGGTAATTTCTATAGAGAAAATAAAAGAGAAATTACAACATGCCAATATAGTTGTTATTTCTATTATCATGATAGAAAGTGTCACAAATCTAGAGAGTTAAGTGCTTTCCTCAGTTAGTGGGTTAGTCTCACTAACGAACAAATAAATGAGTTATTCTACTATACCCTAGATTCAACATGCACAAAAGGAAAAGAAATAGTATAATAAATATTTAATATTAAAATAATATTTATTGTCCATGTTAGTACCCATGTATTGAAACCACGATCAATACATAAATTTACAAAAGCAATCAAAATAAAAACATATATAATGCAAAACTTACAAATGGATGGTATTCATGTCCCCCCTCAGCGTGCCTATGCTCCCTACAATGTTTTGTGGCTGTTGTGATCAAAATTCTTCTCCTCTTAAAGCCCCTGCATTGAGTACATGGACAATAGCATTTCCTATCACCCCTTTTTTCAACTCCTTCCCACAATCTAGCAAGCAATTGTCGATTTTGTTCGTCTGGATCAGGAATATTGCTAGTTGACATTTTCTCGTAAAGAGCTTGAATGAAGATTATCGATCTTAGAAAATGAATCTCCACACATCGCTCGCTTGAATCTTAAAAACAATGGAAATAATGAAAAATAGTCTGTTGAATAAAAAAACTTCTGCAAACCATCGCTTATATAGCAAACATGTCGGAATGTTTCAATAGTTATAAGTTTTAAAAGTCAACCTTCCGTTGGATATCCGATGCCTTGAACCTAGTTACCGTTGGAGAATTGATGTTGAATTTTTGCCATCCGACATCCCAATGCATAATATGATGTCAGATATCCACAGAATTGTTGGATATGAGCATAGCCATCGGATATTCGACAGCTCCTTCTATCAATTTTAAAAGGATCATCAAATTTTGAGATTTTTAAAATGACATCCGACGACATAGCCCTTCTTCGTCGGAGGTCGTCGAATTTTGTCGTCGGATTTTGGGTCCAAATCCACTAGTCTTCCACCCCACCGCAGTGACTTTGTGATCTACGTGCATCTTCTAGTAGATACTTCATGCATTCTGCTTTTCCAATTCTCCAGTCCTGTGTCGGAGTCTGATATGCAAGAACTGTCACATATCCAACTAAGTGCTCCATCTGCCGTACTATTAATCTAGTCATCTTGATTTGTAGTCATCTTATAAATGTGATCAAGGTCTTGTGATTTGGGTTCTTCCTGAATCGGCTCACTGTATGTTTCTCCTTTTGAAGGGTCCAATGGTGCGATGACCCTTATCTATTTCCCTTCAAAGATCATCTTCTTGGTCTTCAGGTTTATAATCGCGAGGTTATCCATCGCCCAGTCTATCCCCAATAATGCTAGATATGGGTTACTGTCATCAATTATCTCGATAACCTCAAAGTTCACTAAACTTCTGAATCCATCAATGTCTACAAGTACATTGGCTAATCTCCCAAAAGGTATGACTTTTTTGCTAATTTGCTAACCTCAACTGTATTGCTGACCATGACAAGCTTGGATTCCCATCTGTATCCATGTCTACTTAGTCAAGACATTCATCTCTGACCCCAATTCAAGGATGATCTCATCCATCTCATAATCTCCTATCTGCGCACTGAGCCTCATTTCTTTACCTGTTCTCTTGTGGCTCTTGATATGATGAACTACACTCTGGGCATTATCTATCTCACTACGTGGTTCATATTGGTTTAATAAGTTTTCCAATTCCATTGTAGTGTCTGCGCTCTTCAATAATTTCATGCAAATTCGTAGGAACTGCGCAACAGAAGTGCCCGTTTCTATTGCGGTACATGTTTTTTCATACGCTGCTGGCATTTCCTCCATATGCATTGTTTCACTTCGCAATGGGATTCTTGGTGACATATGTGCTCGTTCTTTGAAGATGTCCCGTGCTTCTTCAAAGAATTCTTTGTTTTTCTCCAGATTGAAAGCAGGTGCTTTCCCCATAGCTTTTCTGATCCAGACTACTTCAGTAGGGATCTGCTTAGTTTGAAAATCTGCAGAAGTCGAAGCTTCTGCTTCCTTATCTCTTCCTGTGGCAGCGCCACTTCATGTCACAACATTAATACTTGGATCTACAGTCATTTTATCTACTATGATCATCTGAATATTTGGGTTGGGTACTTCTTGCTTTCTCTTCTGCATTTCTGTTGCTAGCATTGGGAATGCATTAATGACATGATCAAAATATTTACAATAATTACAGGTAGTACATGCATTGGTACAATCTATAGATAAGTGACCTAGCTGGCCACAGTTATAACAGATCATCTAGCCTCTTCCTCTTCTTGTTTGGTGCTAGTATTTCTTCCTCTTCCATGGTATCCTCCATGGCCTCTATATGCTCCTTCATCATACTATGCGTTATCCTTGTTTTGTGTTGTTTCTTCTTGAACTCTATATACTCCACCATGCATATGGTCTACATCGTGCCATCTTTTCATCATGACCTCATATGCTCTACAGTTGGAATAATCAAGTCCAACAGATTTACAGAATGTGCAATATAGATACTTAGGTGTTCGCACAAACTTCTGGATTAAGTAGCAATCTTCTGTCCGATGTCCTCTAGTTCTTTAGATATTGCACCATGGCACTTGGTTCTGATTCAATGGATTTGGTGCTCCACTATCTAGGTAATATTGAAACAAAGGATAGCGTTCCTTCGGGTGTCCTTCTCACTTACATCTGGTACACCAGATTTCTTGTCTTTGCTCTTTTCCCTTCTTCATGTCCTGTAACTATAATGTCAAGGTAGCTAGCTGGTTCTGGATCTGAGTCATTCTAGTGCTAGTATCTCCTATCAGTGAAGCTTCTAATTTCATCGCAATTTCTAGGGCTTCTTCCTGTGAAGCAACCTTTTGTTGCATCAATGGTAGTCTAATATGGGGAAACAACACAGCTATAAACTACTCCTGTTGTTTGTTCGGTGCTATATAAAAACTGACTTGGTCTAATCGTGTCTTAAACTTCTGGTCAAATTCCCATACTGACTTAGTCATTTTCTGCTTAATTTCTATCAGTTCTGTTATACACTGTGATTCTGACTTTTGATTGTTGAACTCTATTAATAATGTTACTTTAATATCCACTAAGGTTCTATTATGCCCATGAGAATAGTTCATGAACCAGTTCAAAGCTCCATCCCTGAATGTAGTGATGAGCTGTGCTTGCTTCATAGCATCATCCTGAACTTGCTTGACGCTCCACATGGATTCACATAGAAACCAATGTTTCTCAGGGTCTTCTATATCCGTTCCTTTAAATATCGGTAGTTCGATATCGTCAATCATTCTCCTTCTTGGTGGCGTAGTGTTCTGAGTGGTGTTAGGGATATTACTGCGTGGGATGTTTTAAGTCGAAATATTCTGAGTCAGAATGGTCTGAGTACTTACTCCTACGGTGTTACTGGTATTGGTGCTGCGAGGATTAGGGATATTAACAATTGGAGGGTTCTGAACTGGCGGATTCTGTGCAATACGAGGCATGATATTCACAACCGATGGGTTCTATGGAGTGATAGGCTAATAGGTTGTTGATGGAGGTGTTGTCTGGCTATCAGCTCAAATTCTAAATCAATATCTACACAGAGTTCATGTTAACCAGGGTTCTTTTGAGTGGTATACTTATATCTTTTCCCACTTCTCAAATTGTGTGTATCTTTGTCAGAGTCACTATATATGCTATTGACCATGACTGACTCAAAAATTTCTGTAAATTTTACTGCATTCTTAAAACACCTTTATCAGCTAAAAGCATTTTAATATATAAACTCAAATTGTTCAGGTACTTATGTATGAATCCTTTGAAGAACTATGCTTCTGCTACGATGTAGGACTTCAAGATGTCCACAGGGAACTCTGTCACGAATCCTTCTAGTATATTGTCAACCCAAAAGTTGACTGCTTGCAAGAGTGGACTATCTATTGCTTTGAGCCTTTGAATGAGCTTTGGGATCCACTCGGTAGGTTATTCTAGTTGGAAACAGTTCTTTCTCTTTGTGAGTCTTGATATCCACTTGTGCAACTCGTTTCCAAAATATGCTGAGAAAATTTCATGAATATCCTTCCATGGGTATTTATTTAACCAATCTTCGTCAGATAGACGCGGATGTCTATTCTCCTTTCTAGCAAAATCTCTTTCTGTCTTGTCTAACCAGCTCCAAATCTCTTTCTTGTCTCGATGCCACTTTTCAGTACCAGTACTCATCACCAGTTCAGGCACAAAAATAGAACCATTTGTTGGTTGTATAACTACTCTTGAGGTTTTCTAGAAAGACCCAGGTTCTGTGCGGTTCAAGGAACCAACAAAAACCCTTTTCATCGGCTCTTTCGGCAACATCCTGCGAATAGACTGAGGTCTCACCCAAGGTGAAGTAATGGGGAGGCTGCGAAATCAGGTTTCCACAACCAGGTGATGAGCATTTAAATAGATTAGTGGGTAGCGCAATACAGGACTCGCGATTTGCCTTTAGACTATTCAAAATTCACCTCTTCGTGGAAAATACTTATGCTATAGTGCATCCAAGGACTGCATGATGTGGGATGGTGTTAACACCCAAAAAGTGATCACTAGCTCATTTCCTTATTCACATGACCCATTTGTCCACTTTTTCACCATTTGAGCCTCTAAAGCCACCAAAAGGTCACCAAAAGACCTTAATACACCCCTTTTTCCACTCAAAATGAATATTTTTCCTCAAAAAGCATAAAAAACCCTCAAAAAGGGTCCAGAATTCCCAAAAATATTAAAAAGGGAATAAAAATATTCAAAATATTCAAAAAAGGAAAAAAGAGGGAAAAGGTACCTAAACCATGTTGGTCAATACCATTGGTTTCCTCAAAACCTTAATGGTATTTCCCCTTCATCAAAAACTATAAAAAGGTGGTAGGGGCTCCTCACTTTCCATCCATCCATCATCCTATCCTCATGCTGTCAAAATCTCTCATGAGCTTTTGACCATTGTAGCCATCTTGGAGAAGAGACCTTTGGAGCTTGGAGCTACTCACCTTGGAAGTTGCTCAACAATCTTCACCACTTGGAGTTATCACCATTGCAAGCACTTGCTTGCCCCTATTCTTAATACAAAATCCTTTTTTACATATTGTTCTTGAATCGTTTTCAGAAAATTTTATTTATTATATACACATGCTAGTTTAGTTTAGATTTAGATTTCTAATTGTTGTTTTTGCTTTCAATCTTTGAAACTGCTATCACTTGTTGATAGGTGCCCATTGCACTAAGCTTGGTTGCAAAACCAAGCTAACAGTTTTTGGCAACTCCGTTGGCTTCGAATTCTTAGATCTCAGTTTTTTGCTTTAGATCTTAGTTTTTATTAGTTTTAATCAGTTTGATTCATAGATCTGCCATCCTAGACAGCAGATCCATTGTTGTTCTAGATTTTGGCCCCTTCTATTGTCATTAATAGCCCGAAATTTCCATTTTCGGGTTCGTTTTTCGGCGTCCGTTTTCGGATTTCGCCTCGCGGTTTTTTGCCTGATAGTCGCGCGGCTCATCGCTACCTTGCAGCTTTTTTCCATGCGTCTCGCCGCGGCTTCGCAGCCAATTTACGTGCTGCACATCGCGGCTTTGCGGCCATTTTCCTTGCTGCACATCGCGACTGTGTGACAAAAACCCGCGCTGCACATCACAGCTTTGTTGCTGAATCCCGCGCTGCCCATCGCGACTGTGTGACAAGAATCTACGCTGCACATCGTGGCTTCACGACCGAAACCCGCGCGGCCCATCGCAACTGTTTTCCCGAAACCCGCAATGCAAGTTTTTTCAATTCGGCCAATTTTTTGAAAATTATTTTTTGCTATATTTTCTGCCCATTTAGCATATTTTACAGTATTAAAATTCCTGCATTTTTACAGCCATATAAATCTTTTACTATTTAGAATGCTCCTTTAAAAAGTCTTTTTACAAAATTTTCAGAAATTGAAAGAGAGATTTTTCTGCATTTTAGTTAGATCAAGATTTTGCTGTTTCTTTGCTTAATACTTTGCCCAAGCAATTTTTAAGAGATCCATTTATTTCTTGAAGTATTCATGTTATTTTCTTTCCTTTGAATTATTTCAAAGATCCATTATTTTTGAATAGTTTTTTCAAGCATTTACATTTCAAAAACGCCTTTATTTTTTGCAAAACTGGAAGCGTCTTTTCTTTCATTTATAAAATCGCCCAAGCGAGGCAAATCAATTTCAGTTTAAATACCACACTTGCACCCACTCTGCCACATAATTTAAACTGAGCCTTAAAATTTACCTTAAACTCAACCAAGTTTTAACCCCACTTGGGGAGCACTTAAAAGAATTTTGTAGTCAGGTAGAATTGAGGGGATAGGTGTTCCAATAACACCCCTCAGTTATTACATTTGAGACATAGTTGTTGTCCATTAGGGAACCAAAATCCCCTAGTATTTTTTGGCATGGTCACAACCAGTTTATCAGAAGGCCTCTCCCCTAGGAGGGTTGAAGTCGCCAGAATGGTTCCGGAGGCCTGAGTGGAATACCGTAATCCATTCAGTAACCGAAGGCTACCTTCTGCAGTTCTCGGGGTATCCCTGTATGGGGGTACTGTGGTAAAAGGACCAAACGACAGATTCACCTTTTTTGAATGTGCCATGAACGGGGTATCCTAGTTGCCACTCTTTAGGATTGTCTACCCGGTATTCCTCCTGGTAGGGGGATATCTAGCCATTCATTCAACACTCTATATTGTCTGACTTGGATTTCATCACCTTGCAGAGGATATCGTTTGTTGACTCACAATACTTCTAGTTAGGTGTTTGCATGATACATTACCCACCTTTGGTCTAGTAGCACCTCTTTTTTCTAGAAAATGTTTGACTGTTGGTATTCTGACCAATTTTGTTGCATCCCTCCACTTATTATAGCACAGCCACTATAATAAGTGCTTTTTGAGGTTGATTTTTGGCCTGAGAGCCTTTATTTTCACTCCCCTTTTTTGCACTCTTCATTGCATTAGGGTTTCGAGTTTTTTACATCACCACCTTACACTAAAATTTTTTATTTCTCACCATTGAGAATTTTAGACGATCTCGTCGTCTTCAGGGTGAACCCCCACAGTTCAGTCTGCTTGGCTCTCCACGTCACTGACGTCGAGCCTTATCCCTTGACTCGAAACGTCATCGACCAAACATACAGTCATCCGATTCTGACACGCCTCACTTCACATCTGATTTTGAGGCTAAATCCGAAAACCCTACTGAATTATTACCAACCAACCTCAGGGTTGGAACACAATACAACCCACTTTTTACTAGTACTATTGGAGATACATCCACAAACCCTTTTACTACTGTGCCATCCATGGTAACAACAACCCCTCTAGGCATGCCTAATATGGGGGACACTCCACCTTTAGGTATGCCCAACACAGGACTACCTCCTATTATGGGTATGCCAAACATAGGAATCACACCACCTGTCATTACCACAACCCAGATCCCAGGAATTCTCGACACTATTCCTAACCCTGGTGTAACCCATGTTGCACTTGGAAATGTTGGTCCATACCAAACCACAGCAGTTGGAGGACACATACCTTCAATACCTAGCATACCCTTAGGGGCTACCGGGCCACTACATAATGCCACCATGAATTGTTATGTCCCAGTCACTACGCCACACCCATCTGCTAGTTTACCTTACATGGCTAGTCTGAACTTACCAGACTTAGCCAGGCTAACCAACGATCCTATCAGGCACAACCCTACATGGCCACCCATACCTACAAAGCTCCCCTCGGACATACCCAAGTTCGAAGGAAAACCTAGGGAGGACCCTCAAAACCACATAATGTCTTTTCACCTATGGTGTTCAGCTAACTCCATAGTGGATGACTCCATTCGTCTAAGATTGTTGCAACGAACATTCACTAGCTCTGCAGCCAAGTGGTACATCGAACAACCACATGGGACCCACCATACTTTCACGTCTCTCGCCTCCACTTTCCTTCAGTTTTTTTAGCTACCTGTACGTTACGATGCAGGAGTTGAAATACTGTTGTCTTGTAGAGAAAACACAGCTACCCACATCACGAACCACATCCATGAGTGGCGCAAGCGTCGTAGCCTCTGTAAGATTAAACTGGATGACCGTATATTTTTGGACTGGTTTCTTAAATCACTCCTACCCCTCATACCAAAAGACGTAGCTTCCAAACGACCCCAGTAAGAGGAAGAAGCTATCCTAAAAGCTCAGCAATTCGACCTAATTTACGCCCAATCAGGCTATCTCTACACCATCATACCAGACGCCCCACGAGGCGATTCTTCACATGGTGACACACCGGGGGCATAACATGCCACCGATGGTATTATTGGCCAAGTCACACTGCAAATTAAACCTTTTAGCATGGTGAGCACCATAAATGCCCCAGACCTCTCCAGGGCTACATCTAATTCTGGGGTGACAACTTCCTACGCTCCAACGAACCAGACTCACCACACTCATGGACCCTCTTGTCCACAACATTGCTATGCGCAAGCGCCATTGGCGTATGTACCACCCACATACTATAACCAACCGGCTACCCAGAACCCAATTCATTTCCCGCCACAACTAGTGTATTACCCATAGCAAGCAACAACAGCTAACCCAACACTTCCAATAGCTCAGGGTTACCAACAACCCTAGTAGGTAACTAGACCACCTCCAGCCCCACAAGCTTATTATCCACCACAACCTGCTCCCGCACTTGCAGCAAACCAAAATCCTCCCGCTGCTCAAGGGAAAGTGTACACACAACACAATCAGCTGCAACATCAAAACAACCAACGCAACCAAGGTGGACAACAAAACTGTGGAAGAGGACGCAACCGCGGCAACAACCAACAACATAATCAAGGTCCACCACCTCCCAATCCTCCAAATCATAACAATGCTGCTCCTCCCAACTAGAATCCGAACCGTCATCCCAAGCAGCCCAAAAACAATAACCTAAGAACAAACCACCCATGTTCTATATGCGGGGTCTATGGCCACTACACACATGCTTGCCCACATTTGGAGTGAGCTCGACAACTCTGGACTGATGATGCCCATCGCTAAGGGCACATGGCTCCTCAGGCGCCACCCAACCCCCCACCCCCTCAGCAACAACCTTTGGTGCTGCAAAACCCCCTACCAACCCAAGGCGTAGTGAACACTCAGCCATTGGCTCCCCCTCAAAGCAACGCGCCACCACAACAACAGATCACTTATGCCGCTCCTGATCAACCCATGTTCGAGTCAGGTACCCATAACTTGTTAATGATGTTATCCACTGATGTCAACCTCCAAACCCATCGGAACCAATATGGCTCCACCCCTGAAGCCCCTCCCACCGACAAAAACACTAACGCTCATCCCACTGATCAGACGTTACGTATACCCCCGGTTCCACTCGATGGTGCCTCTAAAGCACCTTGCTTCCCACTTCGTCGCATCAACAATAACCCCAATGATCACATTGCGTCGAATTACAGCATTGTAGATGACTTAGCCCAGTCTCCCGCAGCCATGTCTACTTTAGAAGTCTTAAAAAACTGTCCTTCACAGCGCAAGACTTTGCTCTCTGCCATTGGTGCTATTGACCCCAATGATTCACAACTGATGGCATTCGATCCGAACCAGTCTAAACCACGCTGCCTTCCACTTTAGCATTCCAAGTTTTTGTTTTCGTTCGGAATCTTGTCATCCATCGGTGCATTATCGATGAAGGTGACTCTACATGCATTATGTCCACATTCGTTTGGCAGAAGTTGGGATCCCCTACTCTCCAGCAGTCCACCACTGCGTTCCGAGCCTACGCCGGCCGTTCGGCTCAACCCCAAGGTCTCTTAGCTAATGTCCCCGTCCAGCTGGCTGGTAAAACCGTGCTCATTGACATAGAGGTCATCAATGCCCAACTTGATTATAACCTCTTACTTGGCCACAACTACATGTATGCCATGCGGGCGATTGCCTCATTCATTTTTTGTACCATGATGTTCCCCCATGATGGATGCGTGGTCAAGGTCGACCAACTCACCTATTACGATCCCAAGGCCCCCGCTACACCAGAAAATGTTCTCCCCGTGGTTGAACAACCTGTTTGTGGTGCAACTACCTCGTTTGTATCCTCCGTGGGACCCAGAATTTACTCCGACACGCCAATGACTTCTACATTCCAATCCATTCCACCACCGCCACCAGTGCCCAAAGTATCCGACCTATGTACCCTGTCCCACAATACACAAACACCCAACAATCAACCGCCCTTGTTACCTAAACCACCATTGGTCCCTAGTCACATTGGTGTTACACCCATCCACACAATCCCCTTTCTATTCCCTCCCTCGGGCGTAGTAAGCACTCCGGTTATGGCTACCCTTAGTCTCCCCAGGTTAACCTTGTGATTACCCGTGTGGTATCTTTCACCTCCCGTTCCCCCGTCGACACCAAATGTCGTTCTACAACTGGTGCAACCCATTGTCACTACTACTCAACCACCTCTCGGTGTCACTACCCCTTCATCTTCTATGAATCCCCCTCCTCTTATCAAGCCCACTGGGGGAAGAGGCCCACAACCATACACTGCAGTACCTCCTCCCAAAGCAGTTAAACCTCCCCCCGTGTTTCGTGCTCCTCCTAAATGCTTATTGAGTGATGAGTTAGGCCATCCAACTCATCAATGTCCACAATTACCCACATTACAGGAACACATGCAAATGCTTGACGATGACCCCAACATCCCTGTTGTCAAACTCGCCCAAACCCCAAGCCTCGTGATAAATCACTGCGTACCAACCACCCTTGTGCGATATGCGGTATTTACGACCATTACTCACATCACTGTCCTGATATCCCAGATTACAGAGCAGCTCTCTACGAGATGAATAATTTGGACCTTGAGACGGCACCCCCCACAATTGAGGAGATCTACCCTCCCGTATCATCCCCATCCGGAGAGATTAACACCATTTATATGATCTCTTCGACTACCACTACCTCGTCAACCGATTTGACCACTCAAATTTTCTGCAATGATGAGGAGATTCTAGAGGCTCTTACTACCCCTGATTACCCCTGGGAAGACATGCACCATCGTTCATAATTCCTCCCAGAAGAGTCCTCCTCCACCACAACTACCCAATTTGCGGTCGAGTCCAAAGATTTCCTCCCCACCAAAGTCGACTGGTTTAAGGATCCTATTCCTGCCCCTGATGCCTTTGAGGAAGGGAACATGTCAAACATTTCCCCTATTATCCAAATCGACATTTCCACCACACCTGGAAAACCTGAGCTCATCTCGCTAGGTGCATCATGCACTCAAGTGGAAACTCAAGCATATAAGAAACTCTTCCAAGAGTTTCGTGATGTCTTCGCCTGGTCTTACATAGAGATGCTTGGCCTCGATCCAAAAATTGTGGAACATCACATCGACACTTGGCCCAATGTGCCTCCCATCCGACAAAAACAACGTCCCATTCACTCGTCCAAGCTCCCAGCTGTTAAAGCTGAGATTGAAAAACTCCGAAAAGTAGGATTCATATATCCTATTGCCTACACCACCTGGGTTTCAAACCCAGTACCAGTAAACAAAAAAGTGTGCACCATACGCGTTTGTACTGATTTTCGAGACCTTAACCTCGCATGCCCCAAAGACAACTTCCGCACACCTTTCATTGATCAACTAATCGATGAATGCACAGGACATGAGGTCCTTTCTTTTATGGATGGTTTCTCCGGATACAACCAAATAAAAATCCGTAAAGAAGATTGATATAAGACAGCTTTCACCACCCCATGGGGCACCTTCTCCTATCGCGTCATTCCTTTTGGCCTCAAGAATGCTGGAGCCACCTTCCAACGTGCCATGATTTATTGCTTGCACGATCTCCACAAGATCATAAAAGTTTACCTAGACAACCTCATAGCTCAATCCAAAAAGCGATCTGACCATTTAGACGACCTTCGACAAGTTTTCATGCGTTGTCGAAAATACAACATCTGCTTGAACCCCCTCAAGTGTGTCTTTTGCGTTACATCAGGTCGCCTACTAGGGTTTGTTATCTCAGAAAAAGGCATCACTTTAGACCCCTTAAAAGTCCAAGACATTCTAAAGTTACCATCACCCCGCACATTAAGACAACTGCAAAGCCTACAAGGGAGGTCCAACTTCCTCCGCCGCTTTGTCCTTGACTATGCCACAACAGTCCACGGTTTCCTACGACTATTACATCTGCATACCTGTTTCATATGTGACCAACAAGCAGGGACAGCTTTCACCGACTTAAAGAAAGCACTCACAAATGCCCCGTTGATTTCTCCTCCATATTTCACCAAATATTTCATCCTCTATGTTTCAGCATCCGAACATGTTGTATATGGAGTCCTTGTACAAGAAGATACTGCTCACCAAGAGCATGTCATCTACTATGTGAGCCAGACCTTATCTGGCCTACCCCTCCGATACCCACATGAAGAAAAAATGGCCCTCGTCGTCGTTTTTTCAGTACAAAAGCTACGACATTATATTCTCTTAAGCCACACCACAGTCGTAGCTAATTCCAATCCTATGGTTTACCTCTTGACGCGTCGCCTTCTTCAAAGCCGCGTAGCTAAATGGGTGATTATCCTGCAAGAGTACGACCTTACTTTCAAGATCCCAAAGAGCACTAAGGCCCTAGCACTAGCTCAACTCATCACAGATCTCCCATCTTCTTCGTCATCATCCGCTATCCAAATGGATCTCACTGATGACCACATTTTCATCATTTCGTCTGACAACCCATGGTACGGAGACATCTTAATCTACCTCCGCACACAAAAATTTTGACCCCACATCGATCGTGACGGATGCTGTCGTATATGACACCATGCCCCCCGATACCTCTTGTTAGGCGATGTACTTCATCGATGCGGCGTCGATACCATCTTACGACGCTGCCTATCTCATAGTGAGGCAGAACAAGTCCTTAATGATTTCCATAATAGTGCCTGCGGAGGCCACTTCTCTGGCATGGCTACCGCCCAAAAGATCATCCGCGCAGGTTACTTTTGGCCTTCATTATTTACTGATTGCATCACCGCAGTCAAACATTGTCAAAACTGCCAACTTTTTGCCCCAAAAGCAAGAACCCCACCCACCCCCCTTCATCCAGTCATCACTACCGGACCCTTCTGCAAATGGGCCATCGACTTCCTCGATTGCAATCCCACGTCAGCCGGCGGTCAGAAACACATCATTGTGGCCGTAGATTATTTCACCAAGTGGGCGGAGGCCATGCCAACTTACAATTGCAAGGCCGACACCGCAGCACGGTTTTTTCTCAACCATGTTATCGCTCGTTTTGGAGTGCCAAAGCAACTCGTCTCAGACCACGGCTCTCACTTCGAAGATGCCGTCTAGAGAGAACTATTAACCTTACTGAAATTTGAACACCATTTCTCCTCTGCTTACTACCCCCAAGGAAATGGCCAAGTCGAAGCAATCAACAAAATTTTGAAAACCATCCTCCAGCGCACTATAGACAAACACAAGTCAAATTGGCACCACATGCTCTTCCTGGCACTATGGGCATACCGCACGTCAACCAAAATAGCCACCGATTTTACCCCTTTCCACTTAGTTGATGGTGTCGAATCCGTCCTCCCCATTGAGTGCCAGATCCAAACCCTACAAATGGTCGTTGAACTCCTAACGGACACTTCCCCAATCAAGCAATGCTTACTACTCCTTGAGCAGGCCGATGAAGATCGGCGCACAGCCCTTCAAACCATGGAAGCAGCCAAGAACCGATCCAAATTGAATTATGATAAACATGTCCACCCAAGAAATTTTACTGAACGGGACCTTGTCCTCGCCTACGATCAGGCTCATGACAAAACCGAGAAAGGAAAGTTTGTGTCCATGTGGCAAGGCCCCTATATTGTACACACTTGCCTTGGATAGGGGGCATACATTCTGACCGATTCAGAAGGCAACCCCCTACGCAACCCACGCAACGGGTTGTACCTCAATCAATTTTACCCATAGTAAACCTGATGGAAACCACCATCCATTATTGTACAGTATTATTTTGTTTTTCACAAAAAATTCAAAAAACCTAAATATTTGTTTTATTTTCATGACCACAGATGGATCCTATTCCACTCTGCTACGTCGGTTTCGCTAATGGTGCAAGCCGTTGGTCCCCCAATCTGGCCTCCGCAACTTGGGTAATATATTCCCCTTCACATGAGTTGATCCACATTGACGGAGTGTGTTTAGGAGCTGCCACCAACAACCAAGCTGAATACGATGCCATGACCGGTCTCCTGGCCGCAACTCTCCAAATGAGCATACGTCACCTTAACGTTTTCTTTGACTCACAACTCCTTGTTTCCCAGCTCAACAATGATTACTAGGTACATGATCCCTGTCTTTTCAAAAAATTCTTGCGCACTAAACAAATGGTTCGACAATTTGAATCTATTTCATTTACACATGTCCCAAGAAATCTCAATAGTGTAGCAGACCATATGGCCAACAACATTCTTGACTGGCACACCAATCAAATCATATCATAAACAAAAAATGCATCCATGTGCATAACATGTGCCTCCACGGGCATACACAAAATCAAACATGCCTCCACGGGAAAACAAAAAGACAATGAATGCATCCATGCACATACACGACTATATACCAACATCATATATATATATATATATCATCATAATATAGTCAAAACATGTCATAGGTGCCCTCAGCACCCAATATACAAAAATACATCAGCCGTACAAAAAAGTGCTTCCCCATATGCTCATCAGCATTTGGGAGCAGATACAATATCATCTAATCATCACGGTCCCTAGGCTCCTCTGGCACCTCCTCCGCTGGCCCTGCCGGATCATGCTGAGCCCGAAATATCCTCTCCGCCGGCCCCACTGGAGCATCTCGTAAATGAATCCTCCCCTCCACCAGCCCTGCCTGATCCTGCCAATCCCCATCCCTCCACTCAACCACCAACAATGCTGCTCTCAGCAAGATCGAGTGCCACTCACGAGGCGCATCGAAACATCACTCGACGATGTCTCGATCTAAATCTCTCCATCCATCCTCTGGGAATCCTGCTAAAATCATATCTAGTGTCTCTCGGACACCCTCCACAGCATCGTCTCGAGGTCTAGCTCCTTGACCGTGAGCCCCAAATCCTCGACCATGCGGAGGCGGGTACCACTACAAGAGGTGGAGCAACCACCATCGCCCGTCCCCTACGAGCCACATAGTCGGCTGGTGGTACAGAACCAATGTTTGCACAATCATGCAAGTAACCATCATATAAATATCTAACTATAGTCATAACAAATATATCTAAAAAATGATCTAGTAGAGAACAAAACACAAAACATACCGTCTAAACCCCAGGCTTGTCCCTGGGCTCGGGGCATCTCCAGATCTCCTCGATAATCCATACCAGCATATGGATAGTCCTCAATCAGCAGGGGGATCTACTCCCACTGCTCATACATCTCCTGCGAAAAGAACCCACGGATACCACCACCACCGCGAGGCATCATCTGCCCCCAAAGCACCATGCGCGGCTCACTCACCAAACCATCCTGAACCAACACCCGTGGCTGCAAAGTCGGTACCCGCTCAATGAAAAAACAACACAAAAAGGAGGCATAGCTGAACTCTCCCCCCTCCCGACTGACCTTGTCCATATCTCTCCGGACACCACCCAAAAACATCTGACCCCATGCATAATAGGTCCCCCTTAGCACAGAATCCACCATCATCGTTTGTCCCCCTGACAAACGATGTGGCACCTCGACACCCAACACCCGCAAAATACAAGCCCCGACAACCCACATGTCCCACTCCCGCAATGATCTCAAACTCAGAGCGCTGTTCTACACAATCACCCCAAGAACATAGAAGGTCTCAAGGAGATCCTCCATGTCCACACCTATCGGGATCCTCGGCAGAAGATCCCCCACCTCCCCTAAACGAGGTAACCCAGTAAGAAAATATACATCAGTAAGGCTGATCTCTAACCTCTCACCCCCAACAATAAAGGCACCCTCTGCAGGAACCCACCAACTCACCAATTTGTTCAGTAGCAGCCCTACTGAACGCATCGGTGGAATTTGAGCGAACTTCAGCAGTCCACTCACCGCCAGAGCCTGTCGAACCCCCTGATCAGTCTGAATCCGGACCATCAAATCCTCCTCCACCTCTCGCTCTCACCATGGCACCAATGGTCTCCTCAACATCCTATCAAAAAACAAAGAAAATTTTAGCACCAAAGAAAAATTTTCAAAAAATACCATCGCGGCTTTTCCATCAAAAGCCGCGATGATCATCATGGCTTCCATACAAGAACCCACGATGAACATCGCGGGTATTGACCAGACAGTCGCGATGAACATCACGACTATCTCCCCCATACTCGTGATGAACATCACGGCTTTCAACCCGATAGTCGCGATGAACATCGCGACTGTCAGCCTTAAACCCGCAATGTCCATCGCGACAATAGAGATGAAACCCGCGATATTCCACGTTGGAAGGCCAACATGTAATTTTGCGGCCTTCGGGGGCCTGCTGCTAACCAGAAAAGACATAATTGAAAAGGCTAAGGCGAATAAGGTTACCTGAAACTCACGGAATCAAAAACCAATGGTCAAATCTCTCAAAAATCAAGATAGAGCTCTGACTACTCTGCCAAACTCACACGTAACAATGACACATCATATGGGCCCCACGCCCTATTTATAGAAATTCCACCATTTTTCAAACAACCATTCCCGTGTCATACGATGTCCGTTCCTCAAACCGTTGGTACCGTTGGAATTAGCACAGTGAGAACTTCATGATAGTTCCTTCCTTTTCCTGTTTTCACAAGGTCCATTTTTTGACAAATTTTTCACGCCCTCGTTGCCTCGGTTTGCGTGCCACATCGATCGTCCTCCATTTTTGACAAGTCTTATATCGCCGGATTCAGTTTTCCGCGCCCGTGATGATGCTTGAGATCATTTCTCGCTCTCACGCCCAGATTTTTTGGGCATTTTTCCCATGCCCCACCCATCACCTCGGTTTGCGTGCCACATTGGTCGTTGCCCCTTTTTGACATTCTTTATGTCACCAAATCCAATATTCCGCACTGATGATGGCGTTCGAGACCTTTTCTCGCTCTCATCAATCCCTTTTTGTTTGGTATAATTTTACCCCTTTTTCGGGCCAAGCAATCCTTTTACGAAAAAGGCACTTAGGGAGTTTCTGTTAAGCTCTTTTCTAACTCCTAAAACAATGAAAAGATCGCCGAGTAACCTTGCTTCTTTTCATGCTCGCTAAACGTATTTGAAAGGGCATCTACCTGGTATAAGTTTACCCCTTTTCCGGACCTTGTAGACTAATTACAAAAATGAATACTCTAGTCACATCGACTAGAAGAGTTCTCCATTTGCATCATTTTATACTTTTTCGGGCCTTGGAGACTAACTTACGAAAAAGAACACCAATGGAGTCCCCTTACTGCTTTCAGACTCTCTAAACATGAAAATGACCATGAGCAATCACCATCTTAGGCTCGTAAAAACCAACAGGACAGTACTCATAACCACTCCAGAGTCTTCTTATCATTTTCAGACTCCTTAAAAATGAAAGCACTCATGAGCACAAACAATCCTGGGATCACCAAATCCACAGGACAGTACCATTTTCAGAGCACACTTTTATCCCTTCTTGGAGCTCATTAAAACTACGAAGAAGGACCCAATGGTGCTTCTTGGCACCACAACAGATCACGTCTACTCATATGGAATATTCCCCATTTTGGTCGCCTTTGTTCAGAGTATTCTGCAGTATGTCACCCTGAGAATCCCTCGACAGCACCCATCAGCTCGTCCCCTCAGTTAATACATACCCTTCAGTCCTTAAAAGACATGATCCCCGCACCTACAAGTCAGTTCCCTACGCAGCCAGGTCAACCATGTCATCATGCTCTGAACAAAGGAAGTTTGAGTCTACCTACACCATGAACCCAGTTACTTCCCATCCCCACAAGTATGACAGTCCTACCATCAGTACTACCACACTTTAGTTCTACACCTCGTGCTCCTATCAAGGAAACATCATTGCCTTGTTAGTTGTTGGTCTCCCTCTGTCGACGACAACCAAGTTTATTCCAGAGGATAGACCTAGAGGTCCCTGTGTCTTGGACTCATCACCATTTTTTATGAGTGCCTACGAATCATTTTGAGAGGAGTCCTCAGTGCCTCTCCAAATGGTTGTTTCTCACATGCTTGACTTCAACACCTTGATCGCATCGTTGAGACTCGCACAGGATATTGGTCCATCCAATTATGTGTTCAAGACCCCGGATACCACCAGACTCTTCCACATTTGAGAGTCTACCTATGGATACAACCAGTTACATTTTTTCTATAGATATCCGGGTTGCGCATGGCGACAGTATTTAGATACACCCCAGTTTTATACTCCCTCAAGTATACAGTTACATGTACTTCTCGGAGATGACTCACAATCATTGAGTCCCTACAGATGTTGGACACCTTCAGTTTTAGTAGTTCATCAGTTATTCCAGTGTATCAATTATTGAGATCAGTCATGTTATGATCATGAGTACATCCCAAAATGATGTCCCCTCTGGACCATTATGATGTACCAGCAGATTTTCTATGTATTTTTCAGGTCCCCCTTCTTGGGACTAATTGTTATGTATATGTCTTGATACGACCATGGGTATGCCCGCCTCGTCCATTATCAGAGCTTATCCCTCATTCATATTAAGGCCATGTAATATTGTTTATTTTGCAGCTTCCAAGGGTCGTGGATCCAATCTCCAATCCTTCTCTTCTCTTCCCCAAACCCCCCAAAAAAGACAAAAGAAGTATGATGTCTATCGGCCATACGATGAGCTCCTGCCCTCACACATTAGGGGGCAATCTGTTAACACCCAAAAAGTTCTCACTAGCTCATTTCCTTATTCACATGACCCATTTGTCCACTTTTTCACCATTTGAGCCTCTAAATCCAACAAAAGGTCACCAAAATACCTTAATACACCCCTTTTTCCACTCAAAATGAATATTTTTCCTCAAAAAGCATAAAAAACCCTAAAAAAGGGTCCAAAATTCCCAAAAATATTAAAAAGGGAATAAAAATATTCAAAATATTCAAAAAATGAAAAAGGAGGGAAAAAGTACTTAAACCATGTTGGTCAATACCATTGGTTTCCTCAAAACCATAATGGTATTTCCCCACCACCAAAAACTATAAAAATGTGGTAGGGGCTCCTCACTTTCCATCCATCCATCATCCTATCCTCATGCTGTCAAAATCTCTCATGAGCTTTTGACCATTGTAGCCATCTTGGAGAAGAGACCTTTGGAGGTTGGAGCTACTCACCTTGGAAGTTGCTCAACAATCTTCACCACTTGGAGGTATCACCATTGCAAGCACTTGCTTGCCCCTATTCTTAATACAAAATCATTTTTTACATATTGTTCTTGAATCGTTTTCAGAAAATTTTATTTATTATATACACATGCTAGTTTAGTTTAGATTTAGATTTATAATTGTTGTTTTTGCTTTCAATCTTTGAAACTGCTATCACTTGTTGATAGGTGCCCATTGCACTAAGCTTGGTTGGAAAACAAAGCTAACAGATGGTTCTTCGATGATAGGACAACACAATGATGTTCTACGCTTCCTCTTAACACTTACAAAACTTCAATAGATCTTACTTAGTGTAAAAAGACTCATTCAACATCATAATAACCTGCAACCCTTGCGAACTTGTACACTACAACAAACAACAATGTAACTGCACACTTCCAGTGCTGCGCTTAGGGAATCACACTATACCAACTTCACGGATTTAAGTGGTTAATTGATTGACTTATGCATTCAACTGACTTAGAAATACTTATGCATTTAACATTCATTCACACATGTTGATACTTAACATATTATTCCCATCATTATCCTTCTGGCGAATACATATAAAAGCAAGAACACATGAGCTCATAAACAAGATCTTAACCATTCAGCATAAGTAAATACAAAGATTCAAGCACACAAACAATCACATAACACATAATTTAATGTGGTTCACCCCTAGGATGGGAGCTGCATTCATAGGATTAGTTGTTATATTATCTTTGGGAAGGGTACAACATTTCCCGTTTTCTCACACAACTGTAGACTCTCTTCTCTCTTGGTAGTTCTGTATGCATGTAACTTGCAGAGCCTTTTAAATAGCATCCAGTAATAACACAACACATCTTACTCAAATATTTAACAATTCACAATTAAACCTTTCCCTTACAAAATGTGCCCTTTTATATATCATTCCCGTAGGTCATGTCTTTACAATCAAGTGGGCCAAAACCCTAAGCTTTCCCAAAACTGTCATGGTTAACTGCCGACTCGGCCTGTTGCAGTCGACAGCTACTCCACATGCTTTTGGTTGTTATGCTAGACCACTCGATCACACACGCCCTTCTGAGAGCCGCATCCTTTCTGAAACAGTTACAATGCATCATGGCATGTCGCTTTCCATCCCTCTGGCCTTCCCATCACTGTCGAACTGGTGTCTTAGGTTCTAACTGTTTTCCACCACTCCAACTTAGAGGTCGCTTTCATCTAAATTCATGCTACTCCATACCCAAAACAGGTCTCTTTCACCTGCTCGACCTTTCCTTGTACTCTTTACCCAAAATAGGTTCTCTATTGGCATTGCGGGGTGCTACCACTTTGCGGAGTTGGCACTTTAGTTGCGCGGTTCCTACCTTCCGATGATGGGCTGCGTTGTAACTTCGTAGCTCCTCCAAACTGTCTTGCAAAAAATGGCTTCACCCGAGCTGCGCTGCATCTCCAAAACTATTCTTCTAAAAAATGCCTTACTTGGGCTGAGCCCAACAACGTTTCTAAATTAGGTATCTAACTATTATATTTGAGTGGATGATCGATGAGAATTTTATGATGAAGAAAAGGATGGTGATGGTGAAAACATGGGTAGAAGGAGGGTGGTGATGATGTTCATGGTGGCAATAGGCATGGTGGTGGTGAAAATGCGCATGCAAATGTAGATCTTATGGTGTACCTAGGATCCATGATGAAGCTTGTGCAATTTATGTAATGTCCCTTATTAGGAATTTTATTAAAATTGCAATTTTCCACTTTTTTCCTTGGTTCGACCTTTGACTAGTTTCGATCTCTAGGTCCCAAATTTGCCCCAAATGATCCCAAATATTATGAGAAGGTATTTGAATGATATTAGAACATAAATATTTGTTTCAGGGATGCCTTTGGACCTTTAAAATACTTCTACAAATCCTCTTTCAATTCTGGTCAATGTAGGTAACTTTACTAGTGATTTCCCTTTGACTAGTATTGGTCTCTAGGTCTCAAATTGACTCCAAATGCCTTCAAATATTCAAGGAAGGTGTATTAATGATATTAGGAATTGAATATGATGTTCAGGGATGATATATGGCCACCAAAAGACCTCTTCAAACTCTCTTAAGATTCTGGACCAAGTATGCAATTTTACTAGTAATTTGAGGTTCAAATCCCCCTGAGGTAAGTACTGAAAATGGCTTCCCAAATGCCTCCAAACCCACTCAAATTTATAAAAAAAGGTATGTAATGTGTTAATTATGTTATTAAGGTCTCATATTCACCATTAATGGTTTATTACAACTGTTCTCACCCTCTTCCATTCAACTGCAAAAATCCTCAATTCGACCCTTGGGAAAATGGCACTATTTCACCTCCCAATACAACTAAACTGAGTAAAATGCTTCAAATGCTCAAGTACAGTACATGAAACTTGTAGAAGACATCCATGGAAATATATTTATCACAAATATATCATAGAATCATCCATTCATTCTAAATCATCATCAATACATTGGCTCACAACAAGGTAGTGGGGAAATGGCATTGTTCTTCCATTAAAAATGAGATTTATACATTTCTACTTGGAATTTCGACCTGAAACTTTTTGGAGATGAATAACAGAGTATTTAATTCATATTAAAAAATAAATGGGGCATTAGAAGCTCCCCCAAAGAGTACAATAGCTCACCAAAAATGCCCTCCCTCAAGGATCAAGAATATGCCATCAAAACTGGAAATGGTTGAAGGAGCGAGCTGCAATAGAATAAACCATGAGCTGCCATGTAGCTTACACCTGCAAATAAAGAATCCATTAAAGCTCCAAATGAAAGGTCTGAATGGCCTTTCCAATTGCCAACTTGGATGGGAATCTTTCACCCTCGAAATTGGCTAAGGCAAGAAACTAGTCATCCACTAGCTCTCCCTCTTCACAATTGCAATTGCAAATTCTACAAATGATCAAAAGCTGGTTTCATTCTTTGTTATTGACATTTATAAACTTCTAATGTCCTCCATGGGTCGAATTCCTTCCAAGAGACTCATGCCAACTCAAGTTGGGAAAAGATTCCAAAGAACGCCACTTGTACAACAATTCCTAGTCTCCCACTTCCACCAAATCACATGTGGAAGCATCTTAGCTGCCCTAACACCGTTGAGCGCCCTCTTGGAGTCTATTTTTAGCCCTGAAATGTCATATATGTCATATTTCATCCTTCAGGTCTGATTTGTGTCATAGGTGTCATAGCATCTTCATCATTGTTGTCATAGAGCTAGGGAATCTAGCCCAAGTGTCTCACTAGCTCCAAATTGCCTCTTCCTCTTCCATGGGAGTTACTCTTCCTCTATATTTCGACCTTGGATGAGTCATGCAATGAATAATACCTTTTGGACTCCCCCAAGTATGTTACCATTCACCTTGAATTCGAATTGGTGAGAGAATGATGCCAAGTGTAGTGGGGAAATCTAGCCATATATGGGTCCCACTTCCTCCATGTGTCTTCATGATGAAATTCCACTTTGATTTTCACTTGTATATATTTATTTATCTCCTTTATTAAATATTTATGCCATTCTAATGTTCAAACATCATTTATTATCCCCATTATTCCAAATCCCAAAGCTTCCACCCCAAACCTAGGAAACTAGTAATTTTCCTCCTTGGCAATTATTTGACCTTTAGCATCAATTTGACAAACTCTAATGAATAGGGCCAATGTGATTAGGCCATTTTGACCCAATACCAAATTTGGGACATGACAATTTATCAATCTATCAAGTTGTTAATGTCTAGTTGCAATGGTCAAAATATTAATGTCAATCATCAATGAGACCATAAAACAAAATCATAATATACATGTAAAACATAAAAGCACAATATAACATGCAAATCACATACTAAATTAGCTACCTATGGTCATTCGACTAGACCACTTGGATCATATCTAATACGAACAGTCTCCTTTAACCTATCGTGCTCGGAGTCAAGAAATAAGTATTGTGCCTTTGATGAGTTCTTCCTTGGAATTGTTTGCAGCTGGAGGCTTGTGCCACTAACTAAGTGTGTGTAGTGGTATACAATATGATCAGTTCTATGATATTCAAATACATACCCTTTTCTAGCATTTGAGTGGGAAACCTAGGTCAAATACTCTCCTTCGATAACCACTGACCCAATCGGAAAATCATTGTCCTCAGGGTCTCTTAATGGGACATTTAGGGTTTGATTCCCCTCCAAGCAACGTGCTAGCTAGTAATTAGTGTGCCATGCATTGCATCTCGACAGAACTGTTATAAGTCAAACCTTCACCTCTCCGTCTGTGATCACCTTGAGCTATTGATCACACAAAAGGACAACTTGGATGGAGGAGAATGTTGACCCCAGATGAGACTGTGACTTACTCCACCTCCTTGCAAGACTGGAAAAACCCTAAAATGTCATTTTGAGACATGAGCGCTACTCTACTTCAATAGATTAGTGCCTGTACCCTACTCCAGTATGCAATAGTAGTGCTCAAGCCTCATGAGCACTACTCCTCTTCAACAGAGTAGCGCTCAACATTCAAAAAGTGATGAGCGTTAGTTTAAAAACACTATGGTAGTGCCCTGAGTGCTACTTCACTGAGCAATAGTAGCGTACACCTCAAAAGATGATTAAAAAATAATTAATTTCATGAAGAGGATTAGTTGCAGTTGGTTTTCCAACTTCCCCAACTTCCTCCATAACCATCTCTCGACCTGAACTGCTTCCCTTGTCCTATAAATACAAGGAAGAATAAAGAGAGGGGTTGGAGACATGAATGTTATTAAGAGACTTTTAAAGAGAAGCTTGCATTGGAGGATATTATGTTGGAAGATATCCAAGCCAGAAAAGAGCAGGACCCCAGGATCAGGTTGCAGGAGCATGTCACAAAGTCAGGTATACTTTGTATCATCAATTTGCATTTAACAATAAAAGGTTGAAGCGTCTTTCTTGTCCCAAATTAAGTGTTCATTGAAGTGATATACTTGTTTGGATCTGCTTTGGTTAATATTGGATGCTTAAATTGCTTTGTCTTTTTCATCATTATATATTATCCAAGATACGCTGAGAAAGGTACTTGTATTGTAGGTTTATTGAACGGGAGGTTGATTTGAGGATCGAGCGCAAGATCGAATAAAAGCTAGGATCGAATGTCATTCGAAAGGTATGTTCTCAAGACCGATAACCTATTTCCTTTCATAAACATCTCTGTAACATAGTTAATATGCTTACCTGTCATCCCATTTCAGTTGATAGTATCCGTTTCCTTACTATAGGGTAGTTTTTCCCGCCAACAGACTGGCGAGTCCGCTGGGGAAAATTGTGTTTTTGCTCTAGGAAACCTTTCTTGTTTGTCTTCCCAGAACCATTTCAACTCCTTTTATGTGTTGAGAGACCCTGTAGGTACCCCCTACTTGTTTTTCTCTGCTTCAATCAATCTTTTTGCATCTTTTCAAAGTTAGTTTTTAACTTTTTAAGACCTGAGCGCTACTTTGTTATACATACAGTAGCGCCCATATGCTACTTTTCTATACATACAGTAGCGCCCATCTCTTCAGGAGCACTAGTTTCCCTACTGCACAGTAGGGTATATTCCTGTAGCCTTCTGTTAGTTGTTTGGTTGAGTTTTTTGCCTTTTGGGTGGTCTTCTGACTTTGTTTTTAGATCTTCTTAACTGGTATTTGAGGTTTATAACTTTTCTTTAATCCTTAGAACCTTTCTTTGAGTCTTTTTACTATCGTTAGATCGCTTTCTTACTTGTGGAATGTTTGGACTATTTATAACTCTTTTGGAAGACTAGGCTTTGTTCTTTAGTGAATACTTCTGCTTATTCTTGCCCTGACTATGTGTTGCTGATTTATAAACCTGTATGCTTTGCATTTGCTGTTTGCAACAACATTTGTTTGCTCTTTACCTATCTTATCCTTTGTTTTAGGGTTTGGTCTGTTTTGGAGCCTTTAGGGTGTCTTCCGAACTTGTTGATTTCCAACCTTCTTTGACTTTTTGTCTTTTCTCGTTTCAAGTGTGTTTAAAGTGCTTTAGGTTGATTCATTTCTCAGTCCTTGTATTAGTAGGGTGGTTGTTAGCTTACTTGCCTACCGTTTGCTTGGCATAGTGGTCTTGCTAGGGTTTGATGCTTTGGGTCAGTCCTCTTGTGGTTGATTCCTAGTTTTGAGTATCTTTCTCCTTTGTTTTCTCCTCACTTTGTTTCCGAGTATGAATGCTTTTTCTTTTGCAAAAAACCTGTAGGACAAGTCTTTGTTGAGCTAGTGCCTTGACAGCTATAAGCTTAGGAACCATTTTTAGCCATACTTACACATTGCACACAAGTCTTATTTGCTTTCCATGTTTATAGTTCTTTTTCATTTATAATAACAGAAAAAGCAAAAGTTTGGTAGCTTAAGATTAATAAGGCTTATATTTGTTACAAGATAGCATAGATTATTTTGTGTACAATTTCAAAAGAAAACAAAAAAGAAATTTGATTAGATTTGCTCAGTTTTTCAGTTTGGGAAGAACTTTAAATGAAAAAAAAAAAAAAAAATTGTTGTCGAAAGTTAGAATTTATGCACTTTTGCTTTTCTGTTGCAACCATGCCACACAAACGCACTACCTTTTGAGTAATAACAGCCCTAAAAATCTTTAATAAAATTAAATAGAAATATTTTTTTTTCTTTTTTAGGGATACACTACACCAACTAGTCTTGGTTAGGATCTTGGGTTTAAATCACCTTAAACCACCCAAGATCACACATTATGCAAAAATCGTAGTTCGACTATCACAGGTAAATCCACTTCACTCAAAGCTTGCCTGGGATCTATGCAGTAGGTCTTGTGAGATAACATTGTTGGGAATACTCCTCCTACTTTCTATTTCAAGCATATACCATGATTGGATCGTGTTTGGGGACTCTTTTGAGTTTCGGACTCAGTTACCCTGCCCACGCCTTCTGATTCGACCAAAGACTGTTCCCCCGGGAGTTATTGGTGTTGTGGTATCCTTAGTATATGACCATAGGTTCATACACAGGTGACAGTGGAGGGTATATCTGTTGTACCTAGGATAGACATGGGAGGAAATCCCTTGCAGGTCTTTGGGAGGGCGGTTGGGTGATTCCAGCGCTTGCACCCTTAGTCATTGTATTTTGGACCCTGGGTAACTGATCTTCATCCTTCATTGATCTGTTCTGGACCCTAATCATCCCAGACTCTTCTCCGGAAGGCATCTTGTTTTCTTGGTTTGCATAATTAGGACTTTTTAGTTGGCGTGCTATTTGCCCCCCTAGTCTTAGTGGCCACTAGGTTTTCTAGTTTTATTTTTATATATAATCGTGGAGAACCAAGAACTTTGTAGATCGAGAAGGTTTCAAAACCTTCCGCCACTTAGAATAGAACCATTACCACCAGCTAGACGACAGCAGGTAAACCCCAGTGTTCCTTTGGAAACCATTCCTGAAATAGAATTTTTCGAGGAAATTTTTACAATGAAAAATCCTGAAATAGGAATTCCTGAGGAACTACCACCTGAAATTGAGTTTCTTGAAGAACAACAAACTGCAATAGAAAACCTTGAAATAGAGGTTCCTGAGGAACCACAACTGGGTACTCCAGATCAGTGACATTTTAGTTCAGTTGAGATTGAAGATCTTACTTCTGCGGAGTATGACACTCCCTTTAATCCTCCTCTGACTAATCCTAGAAATCTGCTTCTGTTACGCATTGGTTTCCAGCAGCCCGATTACAGTGCATATAATTTCTTGCCTAGACATTTTATGTCTAATCTAGGAGGTGAACAGGGAGTTCCACAAACTCTCACCATAGGTATGAACACTAACAGTGTAAATCCTCCTTTTACAGCTACACCGAGTTCGGCACAGACAACCTCTATGTCCACTCCGTCCTTCAGTTTTAATACTGGCACGTTAGGTATGTCGAGTTCAACAACTATGGCATCTACCTCTACACCTACTTTTGGACCTAGCAGTACAGCCAATTTAGTACCACCTCCTGTGTTTCAACCGTTATATCATATACCCAGTACTTCGATTTCCACACCCACTATAGGGTCAAGTGCTTCTACAACTCTACCTGTCATGAGTACCATGACCGCACCATCTATGTCAGCTACCACTGGTTTTAATATCTTTGCAGGTCCCAACATGAATCAAGGTAATATGCCTGTAGGTAACGTCCCTTTTTCCTTATTTTCAGGAGGAGGGGGTAATATTTTTAACCAGCAATATGGTGGGGCTAACACCCAGCCACAGTGGACGAACCCACAGAGCACTAACCCACTTTCATATGGGTGGGGAATTTTCAATAATACTTTTGTGCAACAACAGATGGCAGGGGGCAACCCCTACCAACAAGTGGCTGGGGGCAACCCCTATCAACAGATGGTAGGTGGAAACCCCTATCAGCAGATGGCCGGGGGCAACCCTTACCAACAGATGGTTGGGGGTAACCCCTATGAGCACACACCTAGGGGAAACCCCTACCAGCAGTTCACGGGTCAAGCTATGGGTGGTTCCCCCTTTTCGACCCCAACTTATCAAGTACCGTCTTATCGGCCTCGTTTAACATTTCTGGCAACTTTAAATTTGCCAGATCTTTCCAAGCTGACCAACGATCCAGTGTATCATAATGCTACATGGCCACCAGTTCCTACCAAGTTACCTTCGAACATTCCAAAGTTCGAAGGAAAAACAGGTGAAGACCCTGGTGACCATGTCACTACTTTCCATTTATGGTGCTCCTCGAACTCATTAAGTGAAGATTCCATTAGAGTGAGACTGTTCCAAAGGACTTTAACAGGTGCTGCAGCCAAATGGTACATTGAGTTACCTATAGCTACATTCTTTAATTTTGGGGATCTCGCAACTGTCTTTTTAAATCACTTCCAGCTTCCTGTTCAATATGATGCCAGAACAGACCTTTTGACTACATTTAGGCAAAATAAAGCCACTCATTTATCTGATCATATTCAGGAGTGGCGAAGACAGAAGAGGCTTATTAAAGCCAACATACCTCCAGAACTCCTTCTTGAGTGGTATTTGAAATCACTGCTTCCTTACATTTCTAAGGAAGTAGCTACTTCTGGAGTGTCTAACGAGGAAGAATCCATCCTACGGACCCAGCAGTTAGATCTCGTTTACACACAATCTGGGTTACTGTATGAGATCATACCTGATGCACTGCAATCGAATATCGATCTGAGTAGACCTAAACCTGGACCACATGCTGATGGCATAGTGGGTTCAGTTGACTCTGTAGCTTTCGAAGCATTAACCAAACAGGTTCATTCCTTATCTGTCAAACAATTGACTGTAGATGTTTCTTCCGTCACAACCTCTCCTTCTACTTATGAATCTGTCAACCAGGTTCAGAACATTCAAAAAGGCCCTCGGCAGCCCAATAACAAAAAAAAGGGCAAGAAAGGAGAGGGGAACCATCAGAAGCCCGAAAAAGAGAATGCCGAGGAGGGTAACAAAGAGAAAAAGAAGGTTAAGCTCCCTTGTAAACTTTGCAAACAGGACCACCTTACTCACCAATGCCCTCTGCTTGAAGAAGCCCAGAAGCTATTACAAGAAAAGAAGCCTGCCGTACTGAAAGATCCATTCCCTAAGGGGTAGAGGTCAGCTTCTGGAACCTCCAACACTGGGGGTACTACACATGCTACGGTTGATCAAAATTTTATTAACATGGTTAATTTGGATGCACTCTTACAAACGAGATCCAGGAATTATACCCTAGACGCATATAAAAAGGATAAAGAGATTCCAGAATCCTCCACTCCACTCCACATACCTGTGGACCCAATGCCAAAGATCCTGAAAGGTGTCTTGAAATGGGCATCGCACAATCCCAACACTCGGGCCGCCTCCAACTGCAATGTGGTTGAAGATTTAGCCCAGACCCCTTGTGCCATGTCTACCTTAGAAGTCTTGCAAAGTTGTCCTTTACAACAGAATGCACTTCTGGCAGCTATTGGAAGTATGGAATCCTTTAACATGTCTACGCGATTTGATATGGCTGATATCAAATACCGGTTTCCCTACCACGTTGCTCTTCAGATTGAAGTCGTCCATGGCCCAATGACCATCAGACGAGCTATCGTAGATGAGGGCGCGTCGACCTGCGTAATGTCAATTTCCTATTGGAAAGCTTTGGGTTCCCCCGAGTTAGCCCCTTCTAACACACTACTTACTGTATTTGATGGAAAGACTTTCCATCCACATGGGGTTTTGACATCATTTGATGTCACATTGGCCGCTAAGACAGTTGCTGTAGAAGTAGAAGTTCTGGATGCTCCGCTTGATTACAATATGTTATTAGGCAGGAGCTGGACATATGCCATGCGAGCTATCGCATCGACAGTTTTTCAAGTTGTTATGTTCCCGTTTGAAGGTAAGGTCGTTACAGTCGATCAACTTTCTTTCACTCAAAGAAACAACCAGACTTCTTCAGAGACCACAATTCCCTTAGTTGATCAAATCACCCCGGTTAATGAGAGTTTAGGAGTAGGTCTTTACGGGTCGTTAATAGGCACTTTCGACCTTCCCTCCACTGTTCTTTTTATACGTTCTGATGTGGGTACTGCTATCGAAACATTCACGGTTGGTCTAAGAACTGATCCATGGATCCTTCCCACTACGTCAGAACCTTCTGTGCCTCCATCCATTGCAGAAGTGGCCTATATGGAAGCACAACATGCTGCAATGGAACATATCATGACTTCACCAGTGTTTGCTGAGTCAGATATGGACTATGCTCCGGCATGGTCACTGAATTCCACCCACTTGTTCGATTGTTTAGACACGGGTTTTCCGTCTGATGAAACCATCTTAGAAGTCATGATGGGCCTGGACCAACCATGGGAACATATGCATCACAGGTCGTACATGCTTCCAGATCTAGATAGGATTGAGAGAGGGGAATTCCTTGTGAGACCCGGTGGATTTGTTGATTTGTCATCTTCTCCTACTACTTCGAGAGCTGTTTATGCTGAGGGAAATATGGCTAATATATTGAGAACAATTCCGATTAACATTTCCACCAAACCCGGGGTCATGAAAAACATTTTTATTGGTGCAGACTATTCTCCAAAAGAGATTGCTCTGTATACAAAACTTTTCAAAGAATTTCGCGACGTTTTTTCCTGGTCATATGAAGAGATGCCAGGTATAGACCCAGCCATCATGGAGCATGTCATCATGACATACCCTAACACAAAACCTGTGAGACAAAAGCTCCATCCTGTGAACCCTAGAAAAGCGGCCGCCATCAAGGCGGAGGTTGAAAAGTTGCTTAAAGCCGGTTTCATCTATCCGATTGACATGACAGAATGGGTTTCAAACCCTATTCCGGTTGATAAGAAGCAAGGTACTATTAGAGTCTGTACTGACTTCCAAGACTTGAACAAAGCTTGTCCGAAAGATAACTATCCTACACCGTTTATCGATCAAATCATAGATGCTTGTGCGGGACATGAGATGTTCTCTTTCATGGATGGATTTTTGGGATACAATCAAATACAAATCAAACCCAAGGATCAGCATAAAACAACTTTCATTTTCCCGTGGGGGACCTTCGCTTACCAGAAGATGCCATTTGACTTGAAGAATGCTGGAGCTACCTTCCAACGTGTGATGAATTTCTCTTTTCATGATATCAAACACATAGTAGAACCTTACTTGGATGATCTCCCGACGCGATATCGAAAGAGACGGGATCATCCAGCTCATCTTAGATAGGTGTTTGAAAGATGCAGACAATATAAGATTCATTTGAATCCTAATAAGTGTGTGTTCTATGTCGAATCGGGATGTCTACTGGACTTCATTGTCTCCAGTCGTGGCATAATGTTCGACCCGCTGAAAGTAGAGGCGATTGTAAATATGCCTCCTCCTCGCACCTTGCGACAACTCCAAATTCTGCAAGTCATGTCTAATTTCTTACGGCAATTCATCATAAACTATGATAAGATTACCAAAGGTTTTATGAGGCTACTCAAACAAGACTCCTACTTTGTGTGGGATGAGGCTACTCAAGCATCCTTTGAAGCCTTAAAAAAGGCAGTTCTTTCAGCACCCTTGTTGAGCCCGCCAGACTACGCAAAAGATTTTCTTTTATATCTGGCAGCATCTCTTAATACAATTGGTATAGTATTAGTTCAGGAAGACGATACTCTCCAAGAGCATGTTATCTACTATCTTTCTCGCGCATTGATAGCTGGTGAGGTTAAATATTCGCACGTTGAGAAGTTAGCACTTGCCGTGGTCTATGTGGTACAGAGGCTTCATCACGATATACTTTTACAAACTACTACTGTGATAGCAGAAGTCAATCCTTTCCAGTACGTTCTCACCCAACAAATCATTGGTGGGAAATATAATAAATGGATTGTAATCCTACAGGAGTTCGATTTGGTCTTTCAATCGGCCAAGTCAAAGAAATCAATAGTGTTCACTGAGTTAATCTCAGAGTTTCCAAGTGACCTAGAGTACGCTGAGGAAGAATCATCATTCCCAGATGAACATATCTTCCTCATTGCTTCCTCTGACCCATGGTATGGGGATATCTTAGTATATCTCCAGACTTTGAGGTGTCCTACTACTTCTTCTCGAGAAGAGCGATGCAAGCTCAAAATCCATGCGAAGAACTACCTCATCATCTCAGATACTTTGTATCGACATGGGGTAGATTCCATTTTACGACGTTGCTTAACTCGAGAAGAAGCTGAAGCAGTATTAAATGATGCCCATAGTGGAGCTTGTGGGGGACATCTTTCCGGGTTGGAAACAGCTTAGAAGATACTGCGTGCCAGATATTTCTGGCCCACGATCTTTAAAGATTGTGTGGAAGCTGTGAAACACTGTCGTCCATGTCAGTTTTTCACTAAGAAAATGAGGGCACACCCAGCTCCTCTTCATCCTGTGATTACAGCAGGTCCCTTCACAAAATTGGATGGAGGAGCATGTTGACCCCAGAAGAGACTATGACTTAATCCACCTCCTTGCAAGACTGGAAAAACCCTAAAATGTCATTTTGAGACATGAGCGCTATTCTACTTCAATAGACTAGTGCCTGTACCCTACTCCAGTATGCAATAGTAGCGCTCAAGCCTCATGAGCGCTACTCCTTTTCAACAGAGTAGCACTCAACATTCAAAAAGTGATGAGCGATAGTTTAAAAACACTATAGTAGCGCCCTGAGCACTACTTCACTGAGAAATAGTAGCATACACCTCAAAAGATGATTAAAAAATAATTAATTTCATGAAGAGGATTAGTTGCGGTTGGTTTTCCAACTTCCCCAACTTCCTCCATAACCATCTCTTGACCTGAACTGCTTCCCTTGTCCTATAAATACAAGGAAGAATAAAGAGAGGGGTTGGAGACATGAATGTTAGTAAGAGACTTTTAAAGAGAAGCTTGCATTGGAGGAGATTATGCTGGAAGATATCCAAGACAGAGAAGAGCAGGACCCTAGGATAAGGTTGCAGGAGCATGTCACAAAGTCAGGTATACTTTGTATCATCAATTTGCATTTGACAATAAAAGGTTGAAGCATCTTTCTTGTCCCAAATTAAGTGTTCATTGAAGTGATATACTTGTTTGGATATGCTTTGGTTAATATTGGATGCTTAAATTGCTTTCTCTTTTTCATCATTATATATTATCCAAGATATGCTGAGAAAGGTACTTGTATTGCAGGTTTATTGAACGGGCGGTTGATTTGAGGATCGAGCGCAAGATCGAATAAAAGCTAGGATCGAACGTCATTCAAAAGGTATGTTCTCAAGAACTATAACCTATTTCCTTTCATAAACATCTCTGTAACACAGTTAATATGCTTACCTGTCATCCCCTTTCAGTTGATAGTATCCGTTTCCTTACTATAGGGTAGTTTTTCCCACCAACAAGAACCACTGCATATATGTGCCTTGCAGAAAAAATAGTGCCAACATTTGAGTCAACTAACTAGACACAACAAGTTGTCAAAATTTTCAAAATTATCAAATTATTAATCGAACCTGGATGTATGAGATCCGATATGTGGTCATAGTCTGCTGAAATGATTGATTGGTCCTCCTCCAACTAGGATAATTATGTATCTATATGTCAACCAATTGGGATTGATACACAATCCCAACTATCAACCCAATCTATGAATTCACATGAGTCCCATTCACCACCACTGCATGAAGAAAAAAAACAAGATAGTTTCCTTGTCCACATTTCAAGTATAACGTTGTCCATGTTCTAATTGAATGAAATGCATGAGTTCCCTATATGGTCTTGCACTCATATAATTTTGATCGATCTACATCCACCAGCTCCCAAAACTATCTATGTACATGTACTTTCTTGGCTCACTGGTCTTTCTGTTGGCAGGCGGTTTGGTAGAGTGCTACCACAGCATCTCCGATGCTATGACAAGGCAAAAGATGACGCGAATGGCGATGAGCGGAAGATTAGTTATGCATTTTGGGTCAATTGTACCACAGAATGCGGGTTTTGGGTCATTTGGACCACATATTATGTAATGTTGAGTCAGTTATACTGCAGAATGCAGGTTTCTGGTCATTTTTGAATAAGTTAGTTAGATATTGGGTCATTTGTCCACAGTGTCAGTTAGGAAGTCAGTAGTAAGTGGACAAGAGTTGTAAGGTGGAAGCCTATATATAGATAAGAATTGTAAGTGTTGAGATATATAATTCGGCAGCGGAAGAATGTGACGCTTGATGTTGGTTGTATGATTCCCGGGTATGTTTTGATGTCAAGAGTCATTGTAGAGATCTAGTTTTTGCAAAGACGTTGTATCTGGGTTGACAATGATAATATGATGAAGCTATTTTGGTGCAATCCCTATGTTCAATTTATTCCAGTTATGATAATTTGATATTGCACTATACGAATAATGTCATGCTTCTTTGATGCGATACTTGCTTTACAATTACTGTTGTTGCAATGATGAATGTTTGGGTTGAATATTGCTTTACTACTATGTTTAATGCTTAAAGATATCTGTCACTATGTTGCAATAAGTTTAAGTATCATACCCACAACCATCCTCCTTCATTCGGCGGAAACATTGTTCCATCTTCTCTTCCTGGACACCTCGAGTGAGACCTCATCTGCTCTACAGATGTTCCTGGGCGGGATAAACCTTGTCCGGGCCAGTGCTCAGGAAGATTGCGGTATGTGTCGACAATGAGTGGGACCCCTGTCGACTGGCATCGCCCTAACAAATGGTTTCGTTTCCGGGACCATGTACGGAGTGAAAGGAGGACATGTTGTGGCACCCAACAAAACCGGAGATCCAAGAATGGTTCGATCAGAAGTTGCAGGAATTCGCTGAAGAGGAAAGCAGGAACACGCGGCTGACGGGAAGACAGTGGGTAGATAGATAAATTCATGACGGTCCGCACGAATGGTTCTTCTGTGAATTCCTGGTCCTATTGTTCGACTAGTTGGAAAAGTTGACCTTCCAAAAGAGGAACTTTCAAGGTGGTGAATCGACGACTCGGACCCCCGAATTGATTCAGGAGCTACAGGAAGTTGATAATAAAGCATCGCGGGTTGTCAAAGTGTGGTTCGATAGCATCCTAGAAGGCTATATCACAGAGTTCACAGTTGATACTCAGAAGTCCTATAGTGAAGCCGAAATATATTTTCTCCGCGAACCTCGGGGTAGTTTTTTACTGTCGCTTCAACTATCGATCAAAATGCTTATTTGTGAAAAAGGGATATTGAAGATGCATCTTGATCAGTAGATAGCCTGGTGGGCAGAGGCCGTGGGTACCGCAACTATTGGGAGGCCGGTACATGGAATGGTAAGGGGTAGATGGGTACAGGTCATGTTGAGACTATGAGTGAAGCCAAGGAAGAAAATGGTCTTACGAGGGGAGGAGCGAGGTTCCGATAGGAAAAGAGGCAGAGGATGGGAGAAGGTCCTGCTACAGTCGAACCACAAGATAGTGAAGGAAGACCACATGGGATGAAGTGACCTCACAGTCCTAACAAGGACAACTAGGCTATGCCCAAGACAGAGGTAGGACCAAACCGCGGCACCAACATACCCACACCTCCGCTCACTATCTCTCAGATAGCAAGAAATACCAATTCGAGACCGCCAAGTTCGTCAACTCCATAGAATTTAATTTGTAGTAGTACAACGAAAGGAGGAAGGAAGCCCAGAATGGCGGGCGATGATGCTAAGTTACCATTGTTCCATGGGAGTGTGACAGACAACCTAGAACAGTATTGGTTTTTGTGTGAAGCGGTCTGGACCATAAAACAGATCACTGATGATGCTGTTAAGAAAGGACAGTTAGCAACGACTTTGCAAGGTCATGCATTAGACTAGTATATGAAGTTTGTTCTAGTCCCTAGAGGATCCCCATAGAAGTCGCTGGATGAGATTCGAGATGGGATGATCGCCGAATTTAGAAAGCCCAATTCGGAGGCTCAATATATTACGGAATTGAAAGAAATTAAGCAGTATCCCAATGAGACGGTATGGGATTTTGACCAGTGATTGAAGACGTTGATGGCAAAGGTTAGTTTCGATATGAGCGCCATCCAACATAAAGAGTGGTTCATCGCAGCACTGTTACCACACATTCGGCTTCCATTGATGCAACAAAACATCTCGATGCCTAGTGAAGCTCTAGAGATTGCAATGTGATTGGAGGCATCGACGATTTGAGATAATGCAGCCAGGATGTCGCAGATACAGACACAGCTCGCTAACTTGACTATACAACTGCAAGATTTGAAGGAAGGCAAGGAACAACACGATGAAGTATGGTGTACGCAATGTTGAGGGGAAGGGCATACGAAGGACAATTGCCTGGATTTCCATAATTATTTGGTGTCAGGTGTGCCAAACCCATTTAATGGCTTTAGCATGCCATGGTGTTGCATCTGCCAGATGTATGGGCACATTCACGACAATTGCCCATATATGCAGAAAATGGTCACAACCCCGAGAAATCTTTATTGTACATTTTGCAAATCGGTGGGTCATGATGACAAACATTGTCGTGCATATGGGCTGCTACAAGAAAGAATGTATGATGCATTTTATGTCAAGGATGATCAGCGTGTCGTACAACAATCACAATCACAGCTGCAGGTAGCCCAGCCGCTACCTCAATCGCATATGCAGTTTGCATCGCAGCAACAGCAACCTCCGTAGTTCATGCCACAATATGCTCCGATATAGATGGATCCACAACAGCCACAATATGTATAGCTACCACAATATGCAAAACAAGGGAAAGGGATGCAACTGACACCGATGCAGCAACAGTTCAACCAACCACAGTACCAGCAGCAAGGAGGATTCCAGGGAGGACGTGGTGGAGGATTTGGTCGTAGAGGAGGACGAGGTAGTCGTGGACCAGTTCAATGTTATCACTGTGCGGTATGGCGACACTATCAACGAGAATTCCCACTACTGCAGAACCTGTGTACATTATGTTTTGTTAACGATCATACAGTTGAGAATTGTCTATAGTTGATTGCACGATGGCAGGCAGGGAACACTCCCCAGTTGTAGATAGAGCCCTAGACACAGCAGCCCACTCAGAACCAGGTACAGCAACCAATGCAGAACCAGAACCCATGGTTGAATCAGAACATAAATCAAAATATAAATCAACAGGGGAATGTACCACCGAATCAGCAGTAGGGTGCAAAAATTGTGACAATTCCTACAGAACCAAGACCGCAAGATGCTTCCGTTGCTGTGGTCACTTGAGGAGGAAATACAACTGGAGAAGACAGCACAATGATCTGGTTAGCTGGACAAAAGAAGGTATCATTTGAGATTAATACAGAACGGGAGACATTTCTTCAGGCACGATGGGATTAGGAAACAACCGAGGCAAAGCCGTCATGTATGACATGTCCTCTACTTTCGATGCTACTTTGGAGGTTAGTCTGTCGCGGTGCTCTAGCACACTTCGATCATTTTTCAAACATTGTTTGTCCCTGGAAAAAGATCCCAATGCTCTTGCTGGGATTGAAGCCTTGTTGCGATGACCGGCCCAGGATCGACAAGATCTCGCGGTTAATTCCTTGCAACGACGGAAGACGGGTAAGGAGATGCGGATGAATATTCAAATTGGTGACTATGATGTTGATTCAGTTATTCTGGACCTTGGTTCAGATGTCAACATCTTGACCAAGCAGGCTTGGCAGAATATGGGGAGCCCCCCATTGAGTTGGTCTCCTGTATAGCTTTGATTGGCTAACCATGTGAAAGTAACACCCATTGGGCGAGTTCCACAACTCGTGGTAGATATTGAGGATATGCAAACCTATGTTGACTTTGATGTCATAGAATTTGCTGAAGGTGGCAGCTCCTATCTCGCACTGTTGGGGATTGGATGGGCTAATCATAGTGGAGCTGTAATCAACTTCAAGTGACGAATGATGAACTTTGAAAATCGCGATCTCAGAGTTATTGCCCCATTGGATCCGGCTGAAGGATGCCGCTACATAGAGCCAGTGAAGGATGATGATCTTAGTGGATGGGGCCATGCATTTAATATTTCTGAAGATAATATACATCCGACTGCCAACGATGAGCTGGAATGGCGCAGTGACAGCTCTACGTCTTCCGACTCTGATGATGTGCTAGAATATTGGCAGAACTGCTTGCACGAAGTGTCACTCCATAAGTGCAGGTTGGTCACACAGTCATTATGCAATGTCGCAACTGAAATGGTTACACTACCAACATATGAAGGACTACCTAGCTTATTCGACTTTTTGATGGAGTTCGAAGATAGAGTTTCTGAACCACAACGCTCACTGGCATTGAATGCAGCATTAAAGGTTGCTCCAGCACACTGGTGGGAGACACACAAGGCATCAATTGGTGGATGGTTGAAATGTCGAAGATTGATGATGGTACATTTTGGTGATACTGTGGCTTATCACATTGGAAAGTATGATGGTCGGACTGATCCAGGTGGTCACTTGATGGAATGTCAGTGGTTATGTGTATCCCTCCCAAAAGATGAGTGGGTCCATGCTTTTATCCATACTTTGGATGAGATGCCACGCTCATGGTATACTACAACTGAGTTGCGAGAGGAAATTTCTACTTGGCTGGAGCTCACAGTGTATTTTACCCATACATTCAGTTTTGCAGATGCTGATCCAGAGGTTAATATGTTATGTGGAATTCTGCCCTACGGATAAGTCAAAATTCCCTTAGACTAAAGCAGACTTTAACTAACTCTAGGCTAAGAACAAAACAAAACAAATTCTACCTTGAATCCCTAGATCTAATAAACATCTCAGGATTTAAATGCTAAAGAGAGTAAAAGGAATCTAACTGACCTTCTATCCAGACACTCGTTTTTGGTATTTGCTCCAAGCTCCAAGCCCTCACAAGTGAACCTGTCAAAATGGAACCAAGACACAAGAATGCACTATTCTCTAGCAACCTGAAACATGAGTTAGGATCTAAATCTATGAAAGATACAAATCATATCATTAAAACAAAATTAACACACATGATTTGGGAAAACAAGACAAGTTATTCCATTACAACTTGAAGAATGCTTACAAAAGGTGCTTGATACCCAAGCCAATCCTTCAGCTCCAAGTGTCTTCTCCTCTAGCTATCTCCACAATGCTGCAAGACCATAAGTTTGGTGCTCTCAAGAGTCCTCCCCTTTTTCCAATGGCATACCTCTCTTTTATAGTGAATGGTGAGGTTAACCAACAAGAGAGATGGGTGGATCTAAGGAGAGATAAGTGGATCAGGGTTTCTAATCAAAGGAGATGAGTTGAGATCGAATCAAGGAACCCAATCTTCCATTATCTTCGAAAATCCAAAATCCCATGAGCCAAGGGAAAAAAGCTATTAAAAGAGTACCGCGCTTTGCAAATACTGCAGAACGCGGCACTGCCGCGCTTTGTGGAAAAAGCAGAACGCGGTAGTGTCTAGTACCCGCGTTTTGGGAAAATAGCAAGGCGCGGTAGTGTGTGAAAATAAAGTCCAAGGTGGGTCAAAACTTGGCAGGGTGGATTCACCTTCAAGGTTGACTCATCATCTGTCTCTTCTGGATGGTTTAAAACAGTAGGGAAAGTGTCGTCAACTTGTTTTGTGATGGGGATGCGACACTGTGAAATATAGAGGTATAACAGATGCCCCCTAAAGTGTGAGGTCAGAAGGGACTGATGGCCGAAAGACTTTACGAATATAATGTGCAGAGATAGCATCGAGGAGAGCGACATGGAGCTGAAAATAGAAACAAAGTGTTAGATATACCACCGAGGCGGGCATTCCCATGCTCGGAAACAGATGACTCAAAGCATGGCTGCCGACCAATACATTGCAGATCCATGAGTATTGAGATAATGTAAACTGTGGATAGATCATGGCTACTATGAACAATCGTAGATCCATGAGATAATAATGACACAGCCACGACCAATACAATAAGTGGATCTGTGTGACAATACAAGAGACATCTCCATCGCAGCCTGGACGCAGTCGAGATACAGTGATGCGCCCAGGGTCTTCTACCCGATCGCATAAAGATACGAATCTAACCATGTGATTACAAGGTGTTGAAGTCGAACATGGTAGAAACCATTTGATTACCGGTCAATGATGTGGACCGTTAACAAATGCGAGGGAGATCACCAATAATGACAATGATTCCCAAGGTATCAATAGTACATCTCAACGAAATGCGAATGAATGAGTTGATGTCGAGCATCCGAGAGATCGCTTGATCACAGGTCAATGATGTGAACCTACTGTCAAACGCGAGGAAACCTGCCATTGAGGCATGCAGGTACCAAGGTACTTAATGGTTGATCTCTAAGTCTAATTCCCGGATAGTGATTTGGTGTCGAAAGGAATAGACTCGTCGAAGGTGGGCCATGATGATTCCCACATCATCGACACGAAATCGGCACATATGATAGGATGATGAAGTAATGGAGTATGTACTGACACAGCGGAGGCCTGACACAATGAACGACTCGATACAATGCAACCCTTTGAACATATAACGGCATGTAACAAGACTCGGCAGCAGGTATTATTGAAAAATAGAGGATAGACACCGGATGAGCGGACTCGTGGCCAAGGAGACGACCCATGATGATGACTATAACTCAATGAAAGACGGATACCCAAATATAGACAAGAGATGGACACATGCCATGTTCAAAGGTAACGACTGACAAGCTGCCATAGATAAACTTGACTTGTTCCCCCATATTTCCCCGACATGATGGACGAGTACCTCTTTCTTGTTTTGCGAGCTTGAAGAGGATAACAGATGCTCGGTGTATCTCATCTTGTGGATGAGTCCAATCTCACATGTTTTACGAACCTGAGAAAGGAGGGGTTCGTCCCAAAGTGGGTCCTTCGATGTTAATATTTTAACGAGTCCAAGGAAGGAAAACTCGGTAGTTTTTCATATTTAGAGAGCCTAAAAAACTTAAAGGAAGCTCCATAACGTACTTTTTCATAAAATTTAGTCCCTCGGTCCCGAAAAAGTGTAAAACAATTTCCGAGAGAACTCTCCCAGCCGAGATTGACTGAGGTATACCTTTCTCGTAAATAGTCTAGACGGGCCGAAAAAGGGGTAACCCATCACCGAATAGACGACCTTTCAAATACTTTTACAAGTGTGAAAGAGTCAAGATCACTTGGCAATCTTTTCAATTTTAAGGAGTCTGAAAAGAGCTTAACTATGGACTCCTATGGTCTTTTTCGTAATTTTGAATTATTATGGTCCGAAAAAAGAATAAAATACAACCAGAATAATACTTTCCTCATCGTTTAACGAGCATGAGTAAAGCTGACCGTACTCGACACCGTTTACTTGAGTTTGACAAGCACGACACAGGTGTAAAAGCGCTTGGAATCTTTTTCAAGTTTTAAAGCCAGAGCACGAAAAAGATAAAGTGGGCTCAAAATGAAGGTCAAATTACGAATAAACACCGGTGTGAATGCATCCCATTTCTACTGCGGATCCTGTCAATAAATGCTCAAAAACTGGACATTAGCAATGTGGACAAGGGTTTATTTATTTGAAATAGTAATTAATTAATTAATTAAAAAATGTGAAAAAATGCTATATAAGGCATGGTAAAAATAGAAATTACTATTCATTTGTGTTTTTTACCCAAAGGAGACATTTTTACCCATTTTGAAGCAAAATTTCAAGGATCGATACCGAGAGTTCTGGGACACCACTTCGACCGTCGTCTGTGCCAGGTAAGAGTGCTTAAGCCCCTCTTTCATTTCATGTAAGAAATTTTTGCTTTCACCGGGAAAAAATTAATTTTTTGGCAAGCCCTTTTGGGCAAGAATCGCTCACCGTACTACCGCGCGGGGGACCTATCGAAAGGTGCAGTACTGTTGAACAGTGCCACGCTGTAACCCCAAAATGAGGCGTGGCACTGTAGACTGCCGCGCGGTAGGGTGTCCTCCAGGCGCGGCACGTGCGAAATTTAAGTTCAAAAAATCAAATTTTCTCCAATTTTTTTGCTGGAAGTAAGTTGTTAAATAGTTACTAATTGCTTTGTTTGCCTTTTTGCAGGGATTTGCAACTTATTCGGAGCAAAATGGTAAGCTGGAAAGAGAGAGAGCACGAAGCGGATGATTTTGCAGCCGAAAATGACTTACCAACCGTGACCGCATTGCGAGAATGTGGTTTGCTAAAGTTTTTCAAGACCAAAGGGATCCGCCAGCAGCCTAAACTCCTTACTCACCTTATCCAATTGTGGGAGCCTGACACTCAAGCTTTCCGAGTGGGAGAGCATGTGCTTGAAATCCAACTTGAGGATATTTACTTCCTCACGGGCCTCTCAAAGAGAGGGGCCCGACCGAGCTTTACCGGGTACACCGCTTCAGAATCAAGCACAGATGATTTAATTGCTCGATATTGCCAGGCGGGTTCGAGTAAGAAAAGTGGGAAGGTGGCCATAAAAGAGGTCACAAATCTTCCTTTAAAAACCTTGCTATTCACTATTACGCGTGCAGCGGGAAGTGTGAGTCCACATCAGGCAACCCGCACGCAGGTGAATCTCGCAGCAGAGTGCATGGGAGGAACAGTTTTCAACTGGTGTGATGCAGTGTTGTCCAATCTGAAGGAACAGGTGCACAAGTGTAGGACTGGGAAAAATACCCAGTTTGGCTATGGGAGCATCCTGGTCACTTTCTTTCTGGCAAGGGTGCCACTACTGCGCCCATAGATATCTATGCCCCCTCATCCACCTACTGAGCCATGGATGGCTCGATGGAGCGACTATGCTGGACGCCTCAGGGGACCTCAGCGGCTAGCCTTTGGAGAGGACTTCTTCTCTTGGTTAGAGGAGCAGATAGTCATGATTGACGACTATCCCTATTCAGGGGTAGATTTCCGTGAGGATATCGACTTGGCATTTCCGGAGGACGATGACTGGGACAACTCTGGTATGACCTTCATGGATATGTATTTTTTCTTTTTTGAATATTTTAATTTTTATTGCTTTTTTAGAATGTGAAAAAGATTTCTAATGTATAATCGCATGCATGTTGCAGACCGTGGACCACAGAGGCCAGCTGGATACTCTCCACTACGTCGTGGTGGTGTCGATCGTCCAGCTGATCCTGTCGAAGAAGAAGATGAAGACGAGGCAGGAGGCGTCCGGGACATTGAGAGGAACCTGCAGGGATTGACTCATGGTATCCCTGCTATGCGGATGGATGACATCCCTTACCACCTCCAGCGGCATACTGTAGGTGTACCTGGTCGTATCAGTCGACTTCTTCGCAAGGTGGTTCGAGCTGTGATGTGTTACCACCAGCAGCGGGAGGAGTCCGATGAGGGACATGATAGGTCTCCTAGATCTCCGTAGATGGTCTTTTGATCTTTTTGCGGCATGTACACGATATGTAGGCTTTGAGGGCCAATTTTTGTATATGGGATTTGATCCCCAATTTTGTCTTTGACACAAACTTTATGTATTTTTGAAAAAACGCTCTTATATACAGTGATACGGACCTATTTACGATCTAAATATTTACAATGACTTGTGCATTTTATTTTTTATGATGTTTTTATGTATGGGCAAGATGCCAATCCAAAATGTAATTAGCCAATGAATCGGCAATACAATTGAATTCTCTCGGTATGTGTTGATATGTGATAAAATCAAATGACCGTTCCAAGAGGCGTACTCTTCGAAATAAACGAAGTAATGTAGGATCGTGAACTGTGTAAACACGGTTTAGATGAGAAACCACGAGTTGGGAGTCTAAAAAGACCGATCAGGAGTCAATCCCGAGTGAAGCAACCTCTGTCAAGAGACCAATGACTGCATGGTACTCTGCGATATTGTTGGTTGCAGGACCTAAACAATTGGCTCCTGAAGAAATCAACTCGCCAGTGGGGGAATAAATCACCCATGCTGCGGAAGCGAGATTCTGGGTATGTCGGCTTGCACCGTCGGCGAACCCAAAGTAGGCTGACATCTGCGCATAAAGTCACGAGTCAACATAAGAGTAGATACATGAGGTCCACGCGCACACTAAAAAGAAAGCAAAAAGCAAACTAAGTACACTATGTACAAGAAGTAACCCGCGTAGGGTAATCTCACGCGTAGAAACGCTTGAGGTATAGCCCGTTGCGGGGCCGTGCCAATGGCGTACCATCACAATCGATTAGTTCATAGGCTCCTTTTTCTAAGACACGTTTTACAATGAAGGGGCCGTACCACATAGATTCGAGTTTACCTTTTCCGAGCTTATCATGCATCTGATCATATGTAAGTACGAGGTCACCCTCATTGAAGATCCGAGGTTGAACGGATTTGTCGTATTGAGCCTTGACGCATTTTTTGTGAGCTTCATTAGCCAAAGCGGCGTCGCGGCGGGTTTCATCTAGCTTGGCTAGGTATAGAAACCGTTCTTCTTCGAAATTAGTGTGTGGAAGTAGCTCTATGGCTATCTTGAGTGATGGAATCTCACATTCAATCGGGAGAATGGCTTCCAGGCCGTACACCAATTGAAATGGTGTAAACCCAGTAGCACTTTTTACTGAGGTTCGGTATGCCCACAGTGCTGAGAACAGAGCTGAGTGCCAATTGGATTTTTGGGTACCCACAATGCGCTGAATCATTCGTTTCAGGACCTTATTGATGGCTTCAACTTGGCCATTAGCTTGTGGGTAATACGGGGTTGAGTTTTCGTGGCGAAAACCCAGTTTGGCACTTAGTTCTTCGATCATATGGTTCCTAAAATGGGAACCATGATCGGTCACAATAGACTGTGGGACACCGAATCTAGCTATGATATGATTGAATATGAACTGCGCTGCTGTTTTTCCGTATTCAGCATATGTAGGCATCGCTTCAGCCCATTTTGTAAAATAGTCGACAGCTACTATGACATAGCTATGCCCCCCGGCTGAAGTGGGCTTACAGTGCATAAAATCGATGCCCCATTTGGAGAAGGGGCCGACGGCAATGACAGGATGGAGTGGAGCAGGATGCGAGCGTGCTTTGCTATGAAAGAATTGACATGGCGGACACTTCTTAACTGTTTCAATGCAGTCTTTGAAAATTGAGGGCCAGAAGTACCCCGCTCGCAGAATTTTCTGGGCCGTAGCCATCCCAGAGAGATGACCACCACATGCTCCAGCGTGGCAGTCATTGAGAACGCGTTCCGCCTCATCTAAGGTCAAACAGCATCGAAGGACAGTGTCGACACCACGTCGATACAAAGTATCGTTCACTATAAGGTAATATTTTGCGTGATGTCTAATACGTCGTCGTTCATCGCGGGTGAGATCGGGACGGAAGCGTTGGGTTTGGAGATATAAGAGAATATCCCCATACCATGGATCAGACGTGCTAATGAGGAACAATGATTCGTCAGAAAGAGAATCAATGGGCTCGGATTGCTCGGTAGCACGGGGCAGGTGACAAATTAACTCAGCGAAGACCAGAGATTTCTTAGACTTGGCTTTGACAAATTCCAAGTCAAACTCTTGAAGGATGACAATCCAACGGGAGTACTTGCCCCCAAGCACTTGTCGTGTGAGGATATAGTACATTGGATTGAAATCGGCGATAACGGTGGTCCGACAGAGTAAGATGTAGTGACGGAATCTCTGGACAGCAAATACTGTTGCCAGAGCCAGCTTTTCAACATGTGAGTAGCGAGTTTCAGAGTCGAGAAGACTCTTGCTAAGATAGTACACCACATGTTCTATGCCGTTGTGGTCTTCCTGGACTAACACCATACCAATGGTGGAAATCGAGGCTGCGAGATAAAGGATGTAGTCCTGTGTGTAATTGGGGGGTTGAATCACAGGATCTTTGGTTAAGGCTGCCTTTAAATTGTCAAAGGAGCGTTGGCCTTCATCATCCCATATGAAGGGAACATTCTTCTTGAGAAGACGCATGTAGCCTTTTGTTATCTCGGACAGATTGCAGATAAAACGGCGTAGAAAGTTTGCATGCCCTTGCAAACATTGAAGTTCTGGAATATTGGTGGGTGAAGGCAGGGCTATGATAGTTGCTACCTTTGCGGGATCTAGACGTATCCCGTCTTTGGAGACTATGAAGCCCAACAGTTTTCCGGCTTCTACACAGAAGACGCACTTATGCGGGTTCAAACATATATTGTAGCGCCGGCACCTTTCGAAAATGGCACTCAAGTGATCTGGATGTTCTTCCCGAGTTCGAGAATGAGCAGGAAGGTCATCAAGATATGGCTCTACGATATGTTTGATGTCATGAAATGCGTAGGACATCGCCCGTTGGAAAGTTGCCCCGGCATTTTTTAGGCCAAAAGGTAACTTCCGATATGCAAAGATCCCCCAAGGGCAGATAAAGGCCGTTTTGTGCTGGTCGGCTGGGAGGATATCGATCTGATTATAGCCAGAAAAGCCATCCATAAATGAAAAGATAACACTTTCGGCACAGTTATCGATGATCTGGTCAATAAACGGAGTTGGGTAGTTGTCCTTGGGACAAGCTTTGTTCAAATCACGGTAATCAACACAGACTCTAATCGTTCCCTGTTTCTTGGCTACAGGGACGATGTTGGATACCCATTCTGTCAATGGGACAGGATAGATAAAACCAGCACGCAAAAGTTTTTCAACTTCTGCTTTAATGGCGGCTTCCTTACGAGGATGAACGGGTCGAAGCTTTTGCCGAACAGGTCGGGCGCCAGGGAAAGTTGGAATTTCATGGACCACAATCGACGGGTCGATCCCTGGCATCTCTTCATAACTCCAAGCGAAAATATCGCGGAAAGTTTTAAAGTAGGCATTATAGAACTCCGTTTCGAGAGGAGTACATGTTTTGCCAATGTGTACATTTTCCACGATACCAGGCTTTACCGAAATATCGATGGGAGTGGTTGCCATAAGGTTGGCCAAGTTTCCTTCTGAAAATACTTCGTCGAGGGAAGTGGGGAACTTGGTTTGCACCATCCCGAGTGAAGCACTGGATTTGACTTCAGGCTCAAGTGACTGAATAGTGGGGAATGAAGATCGATGATGAAAATCTCCCCATGGTGGCTCATCACCACACATAACCTCTATGATTGATTCGTCAGTGGGAAAAATCAAGTTGAGAGGATCAAACAATGGTGGGTGTGTATGAGTTTTAGTCGAGAGCTGTGCCACTGTGTGATCAGTAGAACAGTTGACCCAATCTGTGGCTGATTGGATCGCGTCGTATGCTGCAAGGTTTTTGTTCAAAGGCATGGAATTGCCATAGCCTTGGATCTGAGTAGGACTCGGGATCTCCCATGAATCATCGGAAGGGGTGACGTGCGATGAAATCATGTTGACTGGTTGAAGATGGGTTCCCAGCTCTGGAAAAACTCCAATGAGGGATGAATCCTTCATGAGACCAACACCTATGTCTTGGAACCGGTACCGAGGTTGATCCAATAACGGGACGGTATTGGTGGAGTTCGGATGGGAGTCTGGGATACAGTAATCCAGTTGATCAATAGTGACAATTTTCCCTTCATGAGGAAATTGTACAATCCGGAAGACTGTAGATGCTATGGCGGTCATGGCATAGAACCAGTTCCGACCAAGTAGGAGATTATAATCCAAAGGTGCATCTACGACTTCGATGTGTACGGATACTGTTTTGCCCCCCAGTTCAACACTGATTGAGGGAATGAGTCCGTATGGTTGAAAACCATGTCCATCAAACGCCCTAAGAGTAGTGGGAGAAGTTGTGACTTCGGGTGAGCCTAAGGCTCTCCAGCAGTTCAAAGACATAATCGACGTGGAAGCACCCTCATCTAACACAGTGCGGTGGATAACATTTCCACGGATTTTCGTATGCACGTGGAAGGCTAACTGGTGAGAAAGCCTAGGTTTAGCGTGCTCCAAGTTAAACATGATGGAGTTTGAAGTATCTGGGTCCAGTGCCCCCAGTGCTGAAAGTAGGGTTCTACGCTGCGTGGGGCAGTGTTGGAGAACCTCGAGAGTTGACATAGCGCAAGGTGCTTGAGCCAAATCTTCAACAATGTTGTAGTTTTGGGCAGCTCGCGCATTCGGATTGAATGTCGCCTTTCGTATGGTGCCCTTGGGTGGGCATAGCACTGTATCCATAAGTGGTCTCTCGATATGGAGGTGACCATTAGGGGGGGGAATAGGAATCGGATCTTCAACAGGAGATTTGCCTTTGGCTGTCTCCAATGGTTTGTTTGAACTTGGAGGATTGTCATACGTCTTTGAACGAGTGGTGATATTAATCTCTTCATTACTTGTCATTAGGATTTCACGGTTTGTGGACGTCTCTCCACGGGAAGGATTGGTCGGGTTGCCCCCTTGTGGGGATTCTTGGGCAACCATTTGTTGTTGCTGTTGGGGGAAAGGGTCAGTTAGCACTGCCGGTCGAGAGGATCCTTTAACGAACTTATGGACCTCGTCCTTGTAGGGATAGTCACGCGTATAATGATCATCTTGACAAATCAAGCAGGGAAACTTAGCTTTCCGACGTGGTTTTTGGTCATTCTGGGTAGGTTGTGGCTTGGGGTTCTCCTGCTGGTTCTTCTTGGGTTTACCACGATTATTTTTCTTCTTTCCTCCGGATGGTTGTGATGTAGATTGGACTGCATTCACTTCGGAGGAGACAGCAGGAGAGGTGGAAGCTTTTGAAGCGGCCTGGGTAAAAGCGGGGGAAGCAGAAGCTTGTGGCCCCGTCGAGTTGGTAGCAGGCTGAGCTTTGACTGAACCAACGATACCATCGATGGGTGGTTCAGTGGTAGGCTTTGTAGGATCAGTGTGAAGGCGGGAGGCATGTGGAAGAAGTTCATGTAAAGTACCGGATTGAGTATATACTAAATCCATGTATTGTGCTGCCGAGATGGCTTGTTCTTTCGTGACCGGTCCGCGCATAGCAATATCTCTGGCTATGGGAGGCAAAAAGGATTTTGTAAACCAATCAGCAAGTAGCTGATCCGGAATAGGTGCCTTTATTAGCCTACGGCGTCTTCGCCACTCGTGGATGTGATCCGAAATATGTGTAGAAGTGGTTTGACGTAGTGAAGTTAGCAGTTCTGTTCCAGTCTCATACCGGATGGGAAGCTGGAAATGTGTCAGAAACTGCATAGCCAAAGTGTTGAAATCACGAAAAGAGTGTTGTGGCAGCTCGATATACCATTTTGCTGCCGTTCTGGTGAGCGTGCGTTGGAAGAGCCGAAGTCGGATGGAATCATCCATCAAGGAGTTGGATGAACACCAAAGATGGAAGGTCATCACGTGGTTCTTGGGGTCTTCCCCGGGTTTGGCATCGAACTTAGGAATGTCCGATGGTAGTTTGGCTGGGATAGGTGGCCAGTGAGGTTCGTGCTATATAGGATCGTTGATAAGCCTCGACAAATCAGGTAGATCAAGTGTGGCCAAAAAGGGAAGTTGACAGTTGGTTTGCGGGAATGAGTAATAACCATGTGGTGCCGAGAACCCTGGAGGGCCCTGCATAGCATACTGCTGTGTGCTATACCCATATGAGTTTCCCGCGGGATACTGCTGGAAATTCTGTGGATGGTAAGCCATCTGGTTAACCGGTTGATTATAAGCAACCGGTTGGTGAGTGTTTTGCTGAGTGGGTATAGTACCCTGAGGCTGTTGATACCCAGGAATAGTTGCTGTTCCTTGTTGGGGAAAAGTTCCTTGGAATTGTTGTGTTCCAGGGATGTTACCACCATACTGTGCAAGTGGAGGATTTCCCATAGCAGGGTTGGGGGGTGGCTGTGACGGTGGTGTCCATGGAAGGCTCGTTCCTGCTTGAGGAGCGAGTGGAAATTGAAGTGATGGGTTCCATGGAGCGGTGGCAGCTGATGGGTAAGGGAAGCCAGAATTCAAGTTGGGGGAAATCTGAGATTGCCCCCCAGCTTGGTTCCAGTTTCCAAAAAGTGAGTACCCCCCACTCTGTGGGATTTGATGATCCCAAGAAGGAAGCATGCCTAACAGGGGTTGTTGAGAGTGAGGCTCGGTTGGAACACCGGAATAAAGTTGCCCACTGCCAGGTGGGTTGTACATACCGAACTGAGTAGATACTGCTGGTTGGGAAGCTTGTTGGATCGAGCCAACAGGTTGTCCGCCGGCAGTTAGGTTGGATGGCCCTATGTGAGGAGGTTGTTGACTGGGTAGTGGGTTCCTAGCAAAAGGTTGTCCTCCAACTGGTTGGGTTGATGGCCGACCAGTTGGAGGTTGTTGACTCGGAACAGGGTTCCCAACAAAAGGTTGTCCGCCAACTGGTTGGGTTGATGGCCCACCAGGGGGAATTTGGTAACTAGAGTTGGGGACCACTGTAGTCGGTTGTGCACCTCCTGAAATAGTGTAAATGGTGGCTGAGGGTGATCCTCCGGTCCAACCAGAAGATCCAGCAGTATGACTAAGCGTTCTTCCGCCGTTGGTCAAATATGATAACGTGGATTGGCCAACGGCACCGAAAGTACTTATTTGCGGAGGGGGTCGTCCATATCGAACAGGTGAGGACGGGGAAAAAACTGGGTTGTCCCTCATGGAATGTGCACCAAATATAGGTGATGACAACAAATGCGGGGAATTTAGTGGGGTATTAGCGTCGTCCATGACATGTTCAATGGTAGGAGGACCCTCGAAAACTGGGTCCGAGTTCATGTCCTGAAAAAGGTTTTGGGGATCCGGCAGGAAACTAGGTATGGTAACATCTGAAGGTCCTGCGCCGTCTGCAAAGGAGTATCGAAACTCTGCGCTAGACGGGATGTTGGGATCCCTATAGTCAGAAGGATGAGTGTCAGGGGGATATCTAGAGACTGACGAGAGCATGTGCTCTGTGCTGCGTTTAAACCGGGCCGATGCTAACGGAGAGTTCGCTAGACTAACCATACTAGACTGGATGGAAGCCATGATTTCATGTCCCGGAGGGAGGTTGGGTAGATGTAAAGTACGAGGTACGTTGCTAGAGGAACTTGTCTCCTGAGGATGAACACTGGGTGACGTAGTAATAACAGGCGGGGGTTCCGCCTGGGACGTAATGAAGCCATAATCAGGTTCAAAAGGTGTGTCAGGTAGACGAGTATCTTCGATGATTTCAACGCATCCGCCTGGGACTGAAATTAAGCCAGGTATGTCCTGGTCGGATCCTTCTGTGGTGCCAATAGATCCGTCTATATCATCGTGCAAAGTGTCTGATGGACGGGAAGTGTTGGCATCCGGTAGAAGGATGACCTCTGGTCTAGTACTCTGGGTTGTACTAGGTTCAGTTGCGGTAACTGTGTCTACTATAACAGATAAATCTGGAATGACAGTAGGTGAGGTGACAGTGGAAGTCTCAGACGTGCTAGTGGTTGCAGAAGCTGTAATAGATTCTGAGACTGTGCTGTGTGTGGCAGTTACGGGCGTAACTGAAGATGTTGTACGTATTGGCGGTGGAATATTGCCTCGACCAGCACCGCGGCCAGGAGGAGCGGGAATGCGTGATGCAGGCGGACCAGTAGTCCGTGGCAGCGGTGGTGGTGGAGGGATTTGGCCCTGTTGTCTTCGTGATCTTCGTGGTAAATCTGACATGATGACAGGAAAATGAAAATCGGGGGCAGTATCGTAAACAAAGAACTCAAAAACTCTAATGCAACCGAGTGTGCAGAAGAGGAGCTAGAAAAAGCAAGGCTCACAGGCCAAAAAAGCAAGCTCTAAAATCTATACTGAGACCGATGTCTCAATAAGCGAGCTGATCAACAAAAATGGCCAGAATGCCAACAAGCAGTCCCTATAAATAAAAAATGACCCTCTACAAAGGTGAGATAGCAAGCAAACTCCTAACTAAGAGCTGGAGACCTCAACAGGTTGTATCCTTCGCAAGGTGATGAAATCCAAGTCGAACGATACAACATGAGAGAGCGATATAAGAAGGATATCCCTCTACCGAAAGGGATCCTGGGTAAAAGAGCCCTAGTAGAATAGATACTAAGCCACCTTGTTCATGACACGTCGGAAAAGGTTTTGGGCACTTCAGCCTTCCGAAGAAGACAGCGATCGATGTTGCCTTAGGGCTAAGTGGAGTGCGGTATTCCACAGAGTCCGTCCGGTTCTCAATCTCGCGGCCGTTTAACCCCTGAAAGTTGGAAACAGTCAGGAGGCCCCTCCACAAACTAGCTGTGACCGTGTCAATAAGTACTAGAGGATTTTAGTTCCCTAAAGACAACGACTATGTCTCAGATGAAAGTGACAAGGGGGAATTATTTTGATGCCTATCCCCGGTGTCCTACCTAACTACCAAATTCTTTTGATTTCCTCAAGTGAGGTTAAAGTTGGTTTAATTAGGGTGATTAATTTTAGTGGTTGCCTTAATCAATCGGGTAGTGGACGTGAAACTTGATGGTGTTATGACGACTCAAACCATGCAAATGAGAATGAATCACAAATAAGCCTTTGTCTTCGATGAAATCTAGCTAAGGTAAAGATAGAGGTTCTTCGATCAAATATGCATAAAAAATCTTCACAAGCAATCAAAGTAAAGGATTTTTCTTTTCTT